>CM058233.1:49567331-50993496 GCA_030180135.1 Orychophragmus violaceus | reverse complement strand
AACTTGAATTCTTGTAACCAACTTTAATTTAAGTAGATTGTTCGGTGAAAGGAAGTTATTTCAGCGTAAATATCATCCTTCTTATTAACTACTCTCTCACTTTCATTTATCTCCAAAGCCACGCAAATTTTACATCTCAGAACAAAACCAAAATAACATGGCTCATTACAATACCATAGAAGATGCACCATCTATCAGAGAAGAAACCACCTGGCGGTTCAGAGTAAAAATTCACCGATCTATCCCTATTTTTTGTTTGGAGATGGTCCGTATTAGAGTTAGATCTTGGTTGACGAGGCAGTAAGTGAAAAGCATTTAAAACTAAGTTTTAGACATGCAATAATGCATCAAATGGATTTGACTATACTATCTTGATGCTTTTACTTATGCAGGGAAGTAAGATTGAAATGGTGATTTATCCAAGGGATATATAGGAATTTTGTGGAGTATAGAAACAAGAAAGTAAATGGATTGAGATCTTCAGAGTACAAGTGGTCTGAGCAGATTTAGGTTTCTGTCCAACAAACTCTCGCTACAAACTTGATGTTATTAAAGAGACTGGTATCAAACTTATCGATCCTTTGAACAACAATCACTACATGGAATTTCTTAGTTTCACCTAAATATGTAACATCAACACCAACAAAGACGTTCCTATAAATAAATAAAAAAACCAAGTTTAATTTGTTTTTTTCTTACAATGATACTCTAATTAACCGAAATATGTACACTTATCTTGTGTAGAAACCATGGGCGTGGTCTCAGTTGTTGGACCCTTTAAAGCTAATTCCCAAAATCCTACAAGGACAAAAAGAGTGTTCCACCTCAGCGACGCTATGTAGGTGTTTTTGATAATATAATAATATACACAATGACAAAAATCACATTAGGGGAGTTTTTCGTTTTTTTTATTCATAAGAGGAACAATATGTTAAAGTGTGTGGCAATCGGCAAACACGCTTATGACTTCTGGGATGATTTTTAAACACTCGTCCTCAAGAGTGATCGTGACTCTTAAGTTGTGGAGGAGCTATCGGATTGAAAATAATATTGTTATAATATTTCATTAGTTTAAAATATAATAATTTAGAAAAACATTGCTAAAGTACTCATTTTATAGGTGCTTCTGATGAGGCATGAGTTGAGATTGTGGAAGGCTTATCAAACTTCATATCAATCTGCAGATGCAAGAGGTTCAAGATTCCAGGGACGAGCTCGAGCCCAATGACCCTCATGTTGATAGAAATAGGGCCATTTTCCCTTTTTAAATCTCATGTTTAATTTTATGTATGTTACTTAAGAACCATATCTTTTATTATTAGTTTATGATTTCATTATTGATTATCTACCATATTAAAGATTTCATCAGCCATAGAAAAATAGATGGCATAGAGTTAAAGAGTTTTACATAAGCTAGACAAAAAAATAATGGGATGTATTAACCCAAAATCTTTCTAAATTATATAACTGAATATATTAATCATATATATTATAAAATATATTCCAAAATATATTCCACTTAAAAATGGAAATAACCATATTTTAATAAGATAATAAGATAGTGATTAATACTAACATTTCTAATATATATTATTTTCTAATAACAGCAAATCTAATAAGATTAGAAAAAGTAATAAGAATAGAGAGTGGAGGGTTATTGGTAGATAAATTCTTAGAAATTTTTAAAATTTTGAGATTCCATTGTTATTGGTTTATGAATTCTTAAAATCTTAGTAGAATCCGCTATTGTTGTTTTGAAGACTTTTAAATTCTATTGAAAATATGTTGTTATTCAAAAATTTAGTTATTATTGATTTTTGTAATTCTTTTAAAATCTTATATTATTGGGACATGACCTCTCTTACATTTTTACTCATTACATTTACCTTTCAAAATATCAGTATATCCATTAGATTCTTAAAATCTATATAATAAAAACACACATACCAACACAAAAAACCCAACAAACAAAAAAATGTTTAATTGTTTAATAATAAAATATTATGCAAACCATCTTAAAAAAATATCTTGTAATATATAAAAATGAATTAAAATATAAATTCCACTAAAATTGTATCTAGTCATTCATAAAACAAAAATTCATCGTTTTCATATTACACCGCCAAACAATTTTTTTATCACACCTAAACCTAAAATTTTGGTTAATTAGACTCTTTACCAAAATACCCTAACCATCCTCATTATAATCTCTCTCAAATTCAAAACAGTCTCACCCTTTGTGTCGTCGTGCTATTCATCCGCTGCGTCAAAGAAACTGTCTGAGGTATTTCTTCTCATTTTATACCCGATTTCTTTTTCTAAGTCTTCAATAGTTAGAATCACATTTTCTTAGGGTTTCTGATGAGATTAATTTTTGAAATAAATACAAGATTGAGTGCATGTATGTGTTATCAACTATGACTGATTTAATGGTCATTTTCTGTTTTCTTGTTATTTTTAATATGTTTCTGATTTTTGGGGGATTCATGTTAGTAGATTAACTTCACACTATTAAAGATTTCAATAATGGGACCCTCATTTTGTCAAGCTTCTCCTTCCCGAATTTATTTCGGGTGTCGTTTGTAATCTGAGTAATTCTTGTATGTTTTTCTCTATATGTAGTGCTTATTTCTTCTTACTTGTATATATATATTTTGGATTGAAGAATATCCACACATAGTTTTTAAAACACGAGAGACATGATTTTTGAGTCATATACGTTTTAATAATCACGTACTTTGGAGATTTAAATTTTCATGTACATGTATTTGGACACAATTGCTGTGAACTCTGATGGGTCAAGACTCTAAGAAAAAATCAACTGGAAAACATGAGTGAGTTATCATCTACTGTATTTCGAAGACTATTAGTTTTTTTTCTTTTGATGATTGTACTATCTAATGTTTATATGTTTTCTTGTAGGAATTGAAGAGAACTTTGCAACACTAAATGTCACATCAAAGAGTATCAAACATAGTAGAATTGTAATAAACTTTATTTTCCTTATGTTTTCTGAATTTTTAGAAATTGCCTTTACTTAAATATGTTTTGTAATTTTTATATTGTGTAACACAATCCATATTTTGTTTGTGCAGTTTCTTCCCTAGTCGTTCACCAAACCCAATGAATTAGGAAAAACTGTTGGCAAGACCATATCTATGGTGAATGAGGCTGGAGTTAAATGGTCTGTCAAACTGGTGATGGTGACTGAAATTAGAATGCGGCGATTGCGTTTAACTGGTGGCTTGAAATAATTTCTCAAGGCTAACAACACTCTTTTGTTGTAGTTACTTTGGGAAAATCCCACAACTCCAGTCTTCAAGCTCTGCTCTAATAAACTTTGATTTATTGTTATAACTTGTATCTTATGCTATGCCTTTTTACAAACTTGAATGTTAAAAATGAAGTTTATGTGATGAACATAACTTCCTTTATTTTTTGTGTGTTTTTGTTTGGGTGTTATTTTTCTATAATAAGTAATTCTAACCGGGTTGTGCTTAAACAAGATGCTTTCTCGGGTTCAATTAGGTAAATTATTTGGTTTTGCGGCTTCAGAAAGGAAAAAATATTGGGTTTGGCGGGTCTAATTGATGGAATATAAAAATTAAGTATATAACATGGTGATTTCGAAATTGACAAATAAGCGTATTAGAGTTTCACAACTGAGAAATATAGGGAGAATCAATAGGTTTTACGTATATATTAAACATAGTTGGTTTAGCATATTACTCGGGTTCCTCATCATGATCTTCATCGTCATCATCAGAAGACGATAAATTACACTGAAATTCATCTTCTGGTTCCTCATCTCCGACCTCGATTATGAGATCTTCGATTGTAGTCATCATTACATTATCATCATTTTCTTGTTGCCGGTTTCATGTCACCATAATCTCTTGAAATATTTCCATCGGGTTGACTTGAACAACAATTAGCCACAACTGCTTTGGTTTCTACATGTATAGATATGTGATATAACAAATTTGATCCGCTTGAGAGGTTGTGAAATATGTATGTATAAAATAAAACTATATATACATACATATATATAACGACAATAACATATACATGTAAGGAACATATATACCTAGAACAAATGGTTCGTATTTATTGTATTTTCTTGATGAAAGAACGTCTACAATGCCAGCATTACTCCTCCGAGTCCTCTACCGAAAACTGGGTTGTACCACTTACACTTAAAAAAATTGTGATTCTCAAAATAAATATTCTCTTATACTAGACATGTATGATATCAGTTAAGATCTCGTTGAAAATATTAAATATATAGCAATGTAGATAAATTCATATATATATAGGTACGACTTAATTTTACACATATACAATCTTTCACCCAAATATGATATTTTCAGCTCTTTTCGCGAAGACTTCTTTTTCGGAGAATTCTAGATAATTTGTAGAAATATAATCTTCGATATACTAAGACCAAAACATATATGAGAAATCATATATAGTGGAATATATTAAAACATAAGTTAAGACATTCCAAATTAAATATATCTCTCAAGTGGCTGAAAACAATAACAATTTCGCAAAACATATACATGTGCGCATCTATAGTCTTTCTTTGAAAGCCAGATTTCATGAATTCTCTCACTTGGACGACCTACTTGAGTAAATATATCAGGTACAAAGAGATGATATACGGGGAGTTCACCTTCAGTGAATCTTGTTAACCTGATCAAATTAATTAGTAAAAAGAAATTTATAATTAATAGCTAGCATGTATGTCTTACAAATGGCGAAATGAACATGCAATTAATTATAGCGTTTATCTTGATTTCTTTTTTATATTCGCATCAAAGTAGTGCTATGAGAAATAAGCTACCTCCTCATTGATATATGATTCAACAATCAATCATGCCGCATATCTTTTGTTCTTTGCTTTTCTTTTCAAATTTTTTAAAAAACCTTTCAAAAGGGTACATCCACCTATATTGCACAGAGCCTCCTAATTCAGCTTTGTAAGGAGGATGTACCAGCAAGTGCTCCATCACGTCAAAAAATGGTTGTAAAACTATCTTTTCCAAATTGTATATGATTAAAATTATATTTTTTTATAGAATTTGGAAGCAATTTTTCATATAGTTCTTAAACATAAATCACAGAAAAAATCTCCAACCCCAAAAATATATAATTTGAAACTGCAAATGGTAAATATAAATACTATAATCATATTTACATATCAAATATTCATAGAATTATATGTAATTAATTAGCACATGATAACGCAAGGTGGACGTTCCACTCTAAGAGTTCGGAAAATATAAATGGAAGTAGCCGCACCATAAAAACGTGAAAGTCATGACTCTTCATCCTTGAAACTTCTTTCTTATTCATATTAGCATAACAAGCTAATTCAGCACATAACTATCTGAGAATTTACTGTATGTTTCACACATTCAGATAAACTTGTCTCGCCTAGTCTATCAATTTGTACGCGGGAAAATGAGCTTAATTATCCTCACTATCAATATGTAAGTGTACCCGAGAACATAATAGTTCTATATCCAATCTTGACATGATTGTGTCTTTGGATCTACCCTTCGTACTCATAAGAGTCTTCGTTATTTTGTCAAAACAATTATTATCTATATGCACCAAATCAAGATTATGTCAGAGATTTAGGTCCCTCCGGTACTAAAACTCCCAGAATATGCTTTCCTTGTGCTAGTTTTGCCACTTTCCATAGCCATGCTCCTTCTTTTTATGACCGTTTCTACCGCATTACTTTGTTTATGGTAGATTTACATCTTCCAACCGCTCGCAATAAACTTGCTCACCAGTCAAAGACTGAGGTGGATACTCTTTTGTGGCGTTTTTTCCCTTCAAAAACTATTTTTTATTCTTCCTCTAAGGATGACCATGTAGAAGAAATCTTCGGTGACAATCAAACTAACACGTCTTCCTTTTGTTTGTAGATAAAATGATTTTATATCACTCATGCAATTTGGACAAGATAATTACTATAGATCATCCATCCTGATAACATCCAATATGGTGGGAAGTCGCTTATTCTCCACAACATCATTTCTTTTAGATTAAATCTTTCATTCAAGGACACATTATGCATCGAATCCAGAAGACTATAATTATTTTAGCTCCTCAATAAGAGGTCCGAGGAATATATCGAGACTAGCGCGCAAGTGATTTGTCTTAGAATTGTAAGAAACAAGTATTGTGTATTTATACACATATCAGACACTACAAGAAATATGCACATTCTTAGCTTAAAAATAATGATATAATGGGTGTTTCATACAGAATTTGTCAATGCAATGTTATCAGCAGCCATCATAGGTACCCCCCTATGATAGCGTTTTTTATGTATGCTATGTTAAGTCCACATATAATAGCAATACTTAGATGATGTAATTTACTATAACACATCTTTTTTGTTAGGAGTTGATTACGGTTCATATTTCGTGCCATGATACTCCCTCCTACAATAGCTATCAGATTTTTTTATTTATTATATGTATAGTTATATCGTCTTCTAATGCTGTCAAATTATATGTTGAATCTATTTTTTTTATGGGTCATATTATATGCTATAATATATGGTAGAAACAATAGCTCTTTAAATGTTCTTATAGCTTTGAAATATGATGTACTACACTAACTCATGGATAAGTTTAAACGATATGATATAAAACTGTAACAGTTTTTTTTTTTTTTTTTGCTATTGTAGGATTTTTCAGAGAGCTATCAATTACAAAAACAAACTTGAACCATTCAATAGACAAATTCATAATAAAAGATTGAATCCAATTCATAACACAAGTCATTCATCAAACATGAAACAAGTCTGAATTCCAAATACATAAGACAGTACATAAGTTCATTAGCCTAATCTTAAACTAAGTAAAACTAGCTAATCCCTGACCAAAGTTTCTTCATTCCTTGCATCAATCAAAGAACAGTTACATTAGTTAAGCAACCACAATAGCATATTCAACACCAAGTGACTGGCGTTATAGTAACACTCAATTCAGTTTTTGAAATTCACAAGATGACCAATTTATCCATTATATGGCACATGTAGACATGTTTCCTGCTGAAATTTAACAACATACTATATGTATTTTTCCCACATAAAGTACATGCCATTGCACCCTTAACTTTGCAGCCTGCAAGATTCTCATACGCGGGAAAATCACAAGCATTGACTTAAGAATAAATGTTGATCTACTAAAGGCATCATAAGTTAACTCTCCATATTTCTATAGATGGTTTAGATCCTCAATGAGAGGTTTTAAGTAGACATCTATACTATTAACAGGCTGTTGTGGACCATGAATCAATAGTGAAAGCATGATGTTCTGCTTCTTCATGTATAAATTAGGTGGCAGATTGTAGTTAACTAGCAGTACATGCCAACAACTATATATGGTATTCTTCATGTTGAATGGATTAAATCCATCTATGTAAAGTCCAAGCCTGATGTTCCTTTCTTCAGGTGCAAAGGAAGGGTATTTTGCATTCATCTGATTCCATGTCACTGAATCCACAGGGTGACGAAGTTTTCCATCACTGCATTTGTTACTAAACTGCCACCTTAAATCTGTGGCCATCTCCTCAAACCGGAACATTCTCTTCAACCTTGGGATTATTTGAAAGTACCGTAATAATTTATGTGGGACACATTCTTTGTTTCACCAGTGTGCATAATAGTCTTCTATCTTGAAGCCTTGCATTTTCGGAGTCCTTGGGGTTTGTTATTTCAGTAAGGAAATCACATCGATTCTTTCCTGGGATTGATGATGATTTGATTTCCATAACATACGGTGATCTTTGGATCGGATCCAGTGTAAGTTCTCCAAATCGATTTAGGCTGTTAACTGATTTTGAATCTTTAAAAATATGTTATGATGTATTTTTAATCGGGCTTCTATCGGTTTTGATATGCTATTTACTGAGGATTTCGATGGACGAGATGAAAAGGGGATTTAAGGATCTCTCTACACTAGTTTCACTGATAGAGAGGGGTAAATCCAAGCCATATGCTTTGGCGCTTACTTCAGATCACACGAGGGAATCAATTGAGATTCTTAGTCGGGAAAGTTAGAGTTTTCAACTCAATTTCGAAGACAACTTGTTATAGAAATTTTTCTGGGAATCAAATTTATTTGAATATGTTTCTGGATATGTTTATGCAGGATTCTATTGCTGTAAGATATATGAACGGTAGAGGATTATCTACAACAGGGGTATCAAAAACAAGATCTGATAAAAGAAGAGCTCCTAATTTTATGGTTAGGAGAACTGACTACTCAAGGACTACAAAGGTTGGAGATCTGGTCATAAAGATTAGCCCTTTCTTTTTCACAGGTTGGAAACATCTGTTACCTATCATAAAGGTTGCAAGAATTAGTTGGATAAATGATAGTTATGAATGTTTATGCATGTACTTCGTTAGGAAAGTAAACATATGAGAACTATTTGATAATAAGGTTGGTTTATTTAGGATAGTAGAAGCTCTTCAAGTATTGATGATCATGACAGGTACAATGAGATTTTTGGTAAGCAAAACAAGAGGATCGTTCATATTTGTGGTGGGTCTTAATTGCTATAGAGCTGTAGTCATGAGTAACAAGTGTTGGTTCATTGCTTTTGCTATGGATGAAAGTTTTACTAAGGATTGAAAACATATGACCTTTCTTGCATCAGCTTTATCATTATTGAATCAGGTTTGCCAGGAGCTTTTAGTTTATATGCAGATAAGGAAATTACATGTTTTCTTTTCTTACGGTATATGGATTTCTTTAGATCCAAGTTTTTACTCCGATTGGGAGACATTAATATATATATATACTTTTAATATGCGGATTATAAGCTGGAATTGTCAAGGATTATGGAGAAATTATTTGCGGAAGATAGTGTACAAGAATAAACCAGAGTTTTTGTTTCTTTCTGAAACCAAACAACAATACTCATTCACTCAAACATTTATGGGCCATTTTGGATATGATAATGTATACGGTGGAACCGAAAGGAGCTAGTGGAAGGTTAGGGGTATATTATAATGATATATCACATGTGAATATCATATATGCAAGCAATATGATTATTGATATCGAGGCGGATATCCAAGGAACAAGGGTATCAATATCTTTTGTATACAATGACCTAATACAAAAGTTACGAGATCAAGTCTGGGAGAGATTGACTCGTATCGGTGTGGTCAGGACGAGCCCGTGGTTTATTATAGGGGATCTAAATGAGATTACAAGGAATCATAAGAAACAAGGGAGATCTTTATGGCATGCATCAACTTTCGTTAATTTTAATAACATGATTCATGATTGTGGCTTAATTGAATTCCCGTCACTAGGGAATTCTCTTTCATGGAGGGGCCATAGAGGAAAACAACTTATTAGGTGAAAACTAGATAGGGCACAAGCTAACGAGGATTGGCACACACTTTTTTCCTTTCTCAGTTGTAGAATATTTGGAGATGATTGGTTCAGACCATCAAACTATATATTGTGGCAACTATTGAGGTTAAAATACAAAGGAGGAAGAATCAATTTAGGTTTATTAAACGATAGGTGGGACAAGATGGTCTAATGGATACTATTAAGCTGAGATGTGAAGGACCTGCAGATAAAATTGGTATAGACTTCATTTCCAGGATTGGTAGATGTAGACATGAATTGTCAAAATTGAGGAAAAACAATCTTTTATATGGAAATGATAAGATAAATGAGCTGCAGAATGCTATGGAGGAGGTCCAAAAAGATGACAATAGAACACAAGCGGAGGTGATGGAAATTTCAGCAAAATTAAAGGAGGCTTATAGAGATGAAGAAGTTTTTGGCAGCAGAAGAGCAGGAATATGTGGTATAAGTCAGGAGACCGATATACAAAATTCTTTTTTGCCTTGACTAAATAAAGGCATGCAAGGAACCATATTGTAGGGCTACATAATGCATCAGGAGAATGGGTAACGAAGGAACACGAGGTTGAACAAGTGGCAATAAAATACTTTGAGGATTTATTCACGTCTAATAACCCGGAGTTTTCTAAGGAGTTTTTACAAGAGGTTCCAGTATCACTTACAACTATGAATGACTGATGGTAACAACCACTGAATAAGAGGTTAGGAGAGCACTATTCGTGAAGCATCTAGAGAAGGCTCCAGGACCAGATGGCAATACAAATTTATTTTTTCAACAATCATGGCCAATTGTGAAGAATGATGTTACTCATTTGGTTAACAATTTTCTACAACATGAGGAGTTAGATCCAAGAATTAATACGACGAATATTTTTCTTATTACAAAAACGGAAAGACCGAGTTGGATGACAAAATTACGACCTATTAGTCTTTGTAATGTAGGTTACAAGATCAACTCAAAGGTTTTGTTTAAGCGGCTAAAGGGGCTTCTAAAAAAACTTATCTCGGAATTGCAATCGGCTTTTGTTGCACGAAGATTGATTTCAGAAAATATCCTTATAGCTCAGGAGATGTTCCATGTTTTAAGAAAAATTCATCTTGCAAGGGTAAATTCAAGGCGATTAAGACGGACATGAGTAAGGCTTATGATCGGGTTGAATGAATTTTTATTGATAACCTCCTATGTAAAAAATTGGCATTGCGGCACAATGGGTTAATCAGATAATGCGGTGCATAACCATAGTTTTGTATAAATTTCTCATTAATGGTCAGCCATAGGGTCATATAGCTCCACAGAGAGGGCTTCGACAAGGTGATCCTTTGTTACCATACTTATTTATTTTATGTACGGAATCCCTAATCCCAAACATAAAGAAAGCGGAAAGAGAGAAACAATTAACGAGAATAAAGGTGGCAAGAGAATGTCCTCCATTATCATATCTGATTTATGGTGACGATAGTTTTTTTTTTCAAAACCAAGAAAGAGGAATGTCAGACAATCTTACTGATCCTCAAATATTATAAGGGCGTCTCAGGTCAACAAATAAACTTCTCGAAATCATCACTTCGATTTCGGCATAAGGTTGAGACTGGGGTTCGTGATGAGATGAAAGCGAGTTTAGGGATCACAATGGTGGGTGGAACGGGATCATACATGGGCATACGAGAAAGCCTTAGTGGGTCAAAGACACAAGTATTTAGCTTTTACAAGATAGACTTCATGGGAGGGTTCATAGTTGTACAACAAAGCTTCTCTCACGAGGAGGTAGAGAGGTTTTGATAAAGGCGGTGGCTACGACCTTGCCTTACCATGTAATGTCATGTTATCGGTTACCAAAAACAATTACTACAAAATTGACGAGCGTAGTTTCAAACTTTTGGTAGAGCTTGGGGGGAACAAGTGCATATATGCATTGGATGTCCTGGAATAAATTATGCAAGGATAAATAAAATTATGGGATTGGATTTAAGGTATTTGAAGAGGTTAATACGGCCTTCTTATCAAAAAAATTGTGGATAATAATTGATAAACAAGATATTCTTTTCTCAAAAGTTTTCAAAGGAAGATACTTTCGGAATATGCGTTCACTAGATCCGATAAGGTCATATTCATCATCCTATGGATGGCGGGGTATCACCTCGGCTAGGTCTCTCGTTAAAAAGGACTTATCAAGAGGGTTGGAACAAGGTAGTCCATTTCAATTTGGAATGATCCGTGGATACCAGCCTATCGCCCGAGACCAACACAACAAAAAAATGAATACAACTCAAAATTTGGTTACGGTTGACCAATTGATTAATCATCAACACCGGATTTGGAATAAACAAATGTTGGAGATAATCATGGAACCTGAGGATGTGGCTATCATATTGAGTATTCCGTTTAGTCGTCTAAACATAACTAACTAATTGGGGTGGCATTATACAAATTCTGGTAAATATACGGTAAAATCAGGGTAACATACAGAGAGAGATATTCTGGATAATGGTGAGACCACTCATATCTTCGGACCCAGTGTTAAAAGTCTCCAAGCTTTCTAGTGGAAGATAAAAAAATCCTCTTAAAATAAGGCCCTTTATTTTGAAATCCTTTTCAGGATGTTTACCGGTAACAAAAAAAATTGAAGGGACGAGGGATAAAATGTGATACTCGGAGTCTTTGGTGTGGAGTACAAGAGGAATCGATTAACCATGTGTTATTTGAATATCCACCACCTATTCAGACTTGGGCGCTGTCTCAAATACAAACAAATCCGGAGTTCTTCCCTTCGGCATCTAGCTACTCGAATATGGATTATCTGTTTTGGAGACTAACTTCGAATAATCACACAATTATCTATCCTTGGTTAATATGGTATATTTGGAAAAGCATGAATGATATTGTTTATAATCACATTGACAGGAGCCCTCATGAAACATTACGGATGGCAGAAGCAGAATTTTTGACATGGGGAGATGCTCATTTATTCGAGGTAAAAGAACCTAGGCCATAGTCAGGAGGAACAAGAGATAATGTAGATGACTTAGTTCAAAAGGGTCAAGAGATATTGTTATTACTAGCGAAAAGATTCTTGATAAGAGAACATCCTTGAGCAACAGTTTTCGTGGTGAAATATCCATTACCCGCAGTGTCTAGGAGATTTCGTATTTAGGTTGTAAACCCCTATAAAAGTTGTTTAACAAAGTAGAACAAGAGAAGCCATGAAGGGGACAATCGCGTTCATATTCTTTAAAACGCTTTCATGCTTAATAGAAAGACTCAACAAGACCTTGTTGAAAGCTTTGAATCTTTTTTATCAACAAGTTTGACCCAGAAATAGTATAAAAATGATTGAGAAATGAAAATTTTCATTCTTTTCAAGTAGTAATAAATCTAACATGCATAAATTTTAACCACCGTTGAGCTTTTTCTCCCAAAGAGAAAGGAAACAACCTACATTTAAAGTATTTTCAAGAAATCTGTTTGGTCATGTTAGTCCTGCAAATCTCTTCAAAAAGTTATATGTGTTAATAGGATGCTCCACTGATAGACATTGAAACTGGTATTGTTTCACCAAGTTTATGATATGTGGTCTCGTCTCATAGTTTTTCGTATAATTTATAGGAAATAAAATGGCTAATCGATGTTCAAAATGTTGGTGAGGGATATCGAAATAGGTAATGGTGTGGTTTCTAGGCTGCCTTTGCGGTTTGTGTTTCGCGGGCAAGGCAAGGTAAGGCAAATCGCATCTTCATCCTCATGGTGTTGGTTACCATCTATTGGATATTCTTGGGCACTGACAATTTTTTGCATCATGTTATGTTCAGCAGGTAAAACTAAATCTTCCACATCTCCAATTGCTTCTCGTTCACGGTTTTGTTGGTCTTCCGAGAGGTCGATTCGATCATCCATACTAAGTTGTCTCCCAAGCTTTCAGATTTCTTTTCGTATCTATCAATATCTTGTAGAAGGATCATGGTTCCAAAAGGTGTTCTTCTTGTTTCATGCACGTGAATCTGATGGAAAGAAAGAATATAAATATTTTGGGAAAACAAATAAAAGACTGGAAAGAACTATGTGTCTAGAAACAGAAAATTATACGAATAAATCTCAAGTTACAAATCAAATTAATATTCGGCAATAGCGCCAAAACCTAGTTTTACCCCTAAAACCTATTGCAACTACAAAACAATCAGATTATTATATTAAACGATCAAATCCACATGAAATGAACTTCTATCAATTTCTAACTTTTTCTAAAATAATAAAAGACTTTTTGGGGGGGGGGGGGGGGGGGGGGGAGTGTGTCATGAACCCCAAGCTATCAAAGCATTTAGATAGAATCTATAAAATACATTTGAAATATGAATACCACATGACAAAGGGAAAAAAAAAAAAAAAAAAAAAAAGAGGACAGGCTTGTAACCTTAAGGAAGCATGAATGGAAAGTCATCAAGCAAGAGAAAAAAACAGTTAGAGAACACGAGCAAGCAGCTGCAAAACGCCGGAGCCAAAACGAGGAGGGACATACACATCATTATTTAGAAGAACCATGTAAGAGTCAATATACATTACATCTTAGACTACAAAGTTCAAGAGATTTGTAAACCATTGTTTCAAAACTACATATGTCCTCATAGGATCACATAAATTTAGAAAAGCAACACATACAACTAACAAAACTCAATGAAAAAGTGGGATTCTGCTCACAACAGACCTTCCTGGAATCAACGGATCCCAGCAGCCGCGAGAAGGTACCAAACAAAAACTACGCCTTGAAACGCAACGTCTACGTTACGTTATAGAAGTGGTAAGCTTAGATTTTGAGTAAATGAGAAATAGATCTTCCTGTTTGTCTGTTTGTCTCGCATTTTCCGATGCTCATGGCGGCCATTCTTATCACTTTGTAAACACAAACCATGTAGGAATACATAGATTCTCACTGTGATTACCGAGATGGTCACGAGATCGGGATGCTCGTCTTGCTCGAGAGTTGACGTGTTCGGTCCGATGGAGTTAAGTTATTCTTAAGAGAGAACCGACTAGGTTCAAAGATAAACAAGAGTGAAAGTGTGTTCGGGACGAACGATTGGAGGATCACGTTCGGGTTGTTTTAAGAGAGTAATATGCTCGGAGACGAGCGTGTTTTGTATTCAGATTTCCGAGCAGGCCCAAAGACGTGCTCGGTTTACAATTCGGGAAATTGACTCTAGAGAGAGAAAGTAGTAAGAAGTGCACAGATCCCCAAAAGTTACATTAATGTACAGTGACGACTCCTATTTATAGTAAAATACGGTCATACTTTTTACAGGCCGTTGACCGCTTATTGAGCTCGTGCAGATTGGGCCGTACTTGATGACGAGATGGGCTGAGCCGTATGTTCCTTTGGCTATTAGCATAGCCGAGCTGACTTGCTGTCGTTTGGCTTGGATCGAGCCGAGCCGAGCCGATGGGAGTGGGCTTGGTTTGAACATGTATGTTCGGGCCTTTGTTGCTTGTTGGGCCGCTTTGCTTTTGTTGGGCCGACCTCTGATCAGAGAATAAATGTTGGGCCTTCTAATTGGATGGGGTGCTAAACCCATATATAACAGTAAGCCCCCCCCCCAAGTTCGTCGATCTTCGTCTTGTATTTGAAGTCGACGGATTTTGATAGTGCTTTAGTTGGGGCGATATTTATTCAGTGTAGTCTGGTCGGCCGGTTTGATTTGCTCGTTCTATTGTTTCTTTCTCGGGGGGGGGGCTCAAAAGGTTTCTTGGGAAGCAGCTGGATACTGAAGAGTCGCATCGTTGTCATGATGACACCTATAACTGCTGGAAGCTGAAGGGTTGCGTAGGGGTCATTATTGCGCTTGCCTTGGAATCTTCCCGTTTAGCCTATATATATCACGCTCCACTCTTCTTCGATTTCATTTCTCTCCTTCTGCAGGTATTTCGCTCTCCCTTCTCTCTAGAATTTACTTTCTCTCTCTAGCTTTGTTGTTGTATTGCAAGTATGAGGATTGAATCCAACTCGTCGTCGTCTTCGGGTCGGGATCTTTACTCGGTGAGGTTATCCGAGGGTAACTCTGTTCAGTCAAGTTCGTCCGTTGTGCAGAGTTCTTCGTCTGGCTCGGCGCGAACAGAGATTGTTGACCATAACCCTGACGGTAAACGGGGTCGGGTTCCTTCGGCTTCAGGCAGTGTGCAGAGCTTTCGAGTGCCGTATCTGATAGACTCGGAGGATGACGGTGTTCGGCCGTGGCTCCCCCCGCCGGTTCAGAATTTGGGTTCTCTCCCGGTGAAAGCAGAGGTCGTGGCTATAGTGGATCAGGCACGGTGCGACAGGATGGTGCCAGAGCCGAGTGGGTCTAAGAAGGCTCGGGGAAACTCAAAACGAGGTTACGCGGATGAGTCGGGGAAAAAGGCGCGTCGCTTGCGTCCTGTTTTGCCAACGAAGTGTTTGGACGATGATTTGGAGTGGATCAAGGACAACTGTGTTCCGGGAAGCGCTGGTCGGCTTGAACTCCGCAAACCCGAGCGAGTGAGAGACCTTGGGTTTGTCCGGAGGGATGGATATGCCTATATGACTTTTGGTTTAGGCTTATTCATCTCAGGTTCCCTTTACCCAAGCTGCTCATTGCCTATTGCGAGGAAAGGCGGATTGCTCTGTCTCAGTTGACTCCGGCGGCGGTTCAGAATCTGGTCGGCTCTATGATCCTTGCCTCTGAATTTGGTGTTGATATGACCCTTCGGTTTTTCGAGGAGATTTCGTCGATCTCGACGAATAGTACGACTATTGGGACCCGCTATGTGTGCATGAGGACCCGTTTCGGAGAAAAAGTTATCATCGGGAAACCATCAAAGATAGAAGACTGGCAAGATCATTATTTTTATGCTCGGGTTAACTCGGCTTCGGTCCCTGATCCGGAGAGGCGATACAGGACTCAGTGGAATCATATGCATGGTAAACGTTCTTCGCTTTGCTCATTCCTCTAAATAGACTAACTCATGCTCGTTCTGTTCTTGCAGATCGTCATCCTTTCGCTTTTCCTCAGCCGGATAACTTTTTATCCGATCTCAGAAAGCTTGTTGCTCGGGGCATTCAGAAGTGGCCGGACGTTCACGCTAACCAAGTTAGGCAAGCTGTAGAGTGTTTGGACGCAGGTATACCCTTCTCTTCCTCCTGTTCTCTTTTTTTTTTACTCGGTTTTCTTTTAATATTGATGTCTGCAGGTTGCCGTCTTCGTTCGATTGAGTCATTAACCGAGTACAACAATCGTCCGTTTGTTCAGTACGCGAGAGGGAAACCGATCGAAGAGATGGGCCAGATGGATCTTGAGGTTGTAAACTACGTCGAGGAAAACCTTACCGGTCTGGGGGCCCCGACCGTTCTTCAAAGCAAGGAGGTAATTCCTGTCGACTTGGACCCCAATCGTCCTTTTTCTCCGTCGGTGGGGCCCGTTCCTCTAGGGATGATTTTTGTAAATGAATATCATCGGGACTTGTTTCGTCAGGTGAGTACGACGGTAGACGCGATCGAGGCCGAGAAGGCTGAGAAGCGTCGAAGGAGGGAGGAGAAGAAGAGGTTGCGAGCCGAGGATGCAGCTGCTGCCGCTGATACTTCGGGGGTGCCTCCTGAGAGGAAGAGGAAGAAGAAAAAAGTCGATCGCTGCTACGCAGGTGGTCGATGCTCAGACGGCCGAAACCCTTGAGCGTCCCGATGGTGAAATGGATCTTGCGGTTCTTCGTGATATCGAAGGTGTTCGGGATGGGATTCCTGAGCGTCCAGTTGTTAATGAGACTGCGCCTCTGGAGACCGATCAGGTCGCTGCTCGGGAAGAGGCGGATGATCGGGAGCAAAATGAGAATGCTGGTTCTCAGGATGACCGCGTCATGCCAAACATAGAGGAGATCGCCGGTCTGACTTTCCTAGGTGGACCGGGTGAGGGTGCGTTTACGGACTACGGCTTTTCCGTTCGGTATGAGGGCGAAAGGTCGATGGTCCGTGATGGGGAGGCTTGTGCGGATTTGTTTCGGATGCTGCGAGATAGTCCGCCACGACCGCTTCCTTCGGTCAATTGTACGCCCTTCCCTGACCGGAAGAAAGCAGCAGCCAAAGATATAGTTCGGGTAAGGTTTACCTAAGCTCGTTTGCTCGTTTGTTTTTGAGTGCTTGGTCTTGATCCGTCTTTTCTGTTTCAGGGCCTTGCCAATTACAACCTGCTTTTTGATGAGTATGATCAGAGGCAGGTTGATCTGGAGAGGGTGATTAGTGGGCTGCGGAGGGATCTTGGCAATGCCGGAAGGACCATTGCCAAGTTCGAAGGGTACCGTGAGGTGGCGGCAGCTGCGGAGGCACTTCGTTCGTCCCTTAAAGCCGAGGAAGAGAAGGTGTCTACTTTGGAGGAGAAGGTTGATGGACTTTCTACCGAGAATGCTCGACTGGATGCCGAGAATAGACAGTGCCTGGCGGATTGCTCGAATGCTCGGGCCGAAGCTGATGAACTGGTTGTTCGGGTGTCTGTCTTGGAGGGCAAGCTCAAATCTGAATGTGCTCGGCTCAGGGCTTCTTTTCTTGAGGGGAAAGAGTATATATCGAGCAAGGCGCAGGCTCGGCTTTCCAAGATAAAGAAGGCCAATGAAGAGAAAGAGCTCGGAAGAAGGAAACAAATAGTCATGAACCAAGCCTTCGCTGTTGCCGCTATGCTGAAGGTGCTTGTTAACGAAGGTTTCGCTATTCCCCCTGAGAGGATAGCTAAAGCTGATTCTGACTTCGAGCGGTTCAAGCAGGAGCTCAGCAAGCTCGAACACACGGATTTAGTCGATGAGGATTTTGTCATGACTCATGTCGATAGCCGCGATCAGATCGAGGAAAATCCTCCGGTGTTCGTTCAAGATCAGCATGGCTCAAATCAGGCACTCCTTACTTTGGAGGCAGCGGCTGGTCTTCGAGCTGCTGGGCTCGTTAGTAGCGAGGATCGAGGTGAGGACCCTGCGGATGATCCTGAGAATGCGGCCGAGAGCCGGGATGAAGACCGAGTAGTTTAGATCTATAATTGTCTTCTTTTTGTACTTGCTTGTAAATAAGACTCATGCTTTTGCGCACTTTTAATGAATTTGGTTTTTTCCCTTCTCCCTTCTTTTTTTTATATATATGCCCAAGTCGGAACAGGCAACCGAAAAAGTTGCTCGGTTTAAGTTAGATAGGCGAGTTTAGCAAAGAGCGAGCAAAAGTGCTCGGTTCACCTCGTAGGACTGACCGGGACAGTTATGCGAAAGTGTGCTCGGCTTATTTTTTATGTCAGTCGTCCTTATGCGGGAACTGGGCCCGGCTTACTTAGTTGTGGGACTTGAGGCTGCGCTCGTTGTCCCACGGGTCGGGTGCGAGTGAGTGCTCGGCTTACCCCTAAGGTCTGATCGGGGCATTATGCGAAAACTAGGTTCGGCTTATTTACTGCCGATCAGCCTCGTGCGGGAACTTGGCCCGGCTTACGGTATATCGAGCATTTGGCCAGAATGTCGACTTGTTTAGGTAATTTAGAACAAGTTTAACTTAAAATTTTTTTTTATTGATATAGCTGAGCCTCGTGAGAGGTTTCCTACGTACCCCGAAAGGGGATCAAGGCGATCGTAGTTCACTTTACATATTACTCGAACTCGTGTATAGCGAGCTCGGTTTGGAGCGAAATGCTCGTTTTTTTTTTTTTTTTTTTGAGCGCGATGCTCGGCTTAGTTGTAGTACCTCTTGAGCTTGTTGGCGTTCCACGAGCGTGGAATGGCTTCTCCCTTCATTGTTACGAGTTCGTAAACTCCGGGTTTTAATATTTTTGAGACGATGTATGGACCTTCCCAGTTTGCGCCAAGTTTCCCTGCTCGGTACTCCCGTGTGTTTTCGAACACTTTCCGGAGAACAAGGTCACCTTCCGTGAAACGGCGTCCTTTAACTTTCTTGTTGTAGTGTCGGGTGATCTGCTGTTGATAGTTCTGGAGACGTAGAAGTGCTCGGTCTCGTAACTCCTCTGCTTGGTCAAGGTAATAGATGATCATGTTGTTGTTAAGCTCCTCATGCTCGGGCGTTATGCTCAGGCGTATCGTCGGGACGCACATCTCGGCGGGAGACATAGCCTCCATTCCGTGAGAGAGGGAGAAAGGAGTCTGACAGGTTGACGTTCTTGGTGTTGTTCGGTGGGACCAGAGAACGCCGTCGAGTTCGTCGGCCCAGAGGCCTTTCTTGCTTTCCATTCGTTTCTTTAGCCCGTCGAGGATCGTTTTGTTGGTCGCCTCAGCTTGTCCGTTTCCTTGCGGGTACCTCGGGGTGGATTTACTTAAGCGAATTTTCCACCTCGCGCAAAATCCTTCGAATAGATTGGAGATAAACTGGGAGCCGTTGTCGGTCACGATCTCGTAGGGGACACCGTGGCGACAGATTATGTATTTCCAAACGAACTTTTGAACGTCGAGGTTTTTGATCTCCGAGTAGGATTCGGCTTCGACCCACTTGGTAAAGTAATCGGTCATTATCAGGAGGAACTTCTTTTGATGCGAGGCCGGGAGAGGTCCGACGATGTCCATCGCCCACCGCATGAATGGGTAGGGCGTGGCTGCGGTGGTGAGGAGCTCGGCTGGCTGGTGTATGCTTTGTGCGTGCCTCTGACATTTCTCGCATCGGGCCACATAGCTTTCGCAGTCAGCGACCATGGTCGGCCAGAAGTGGCCGTGTCGCTTTATCTTTGCGGCTAATGCTCGGCCGCTTGTGTGATTTCCACCGGCTCCGTCGTGTGTTTGCTCGGTGACCCATTGGATCTCTTGCCCGTTGATGCAGCGTAAGAGAGACTTGGACGCACTCCATCGAAAGAGCTCGTCCTTCATCATTACGTATTGGGCGCAGCGGGCTTTTAACCGGCGAGCTGCCCAACGATCCTCGGGGACCTTTCCGGTCAGTATATAGTCTTTGATCTCGTCTCTCCAATCAGTAATGTCGGCTTGCTCGGGGTCTGCGGAGTTGATGACTTCCTCGTTGCTTTTATGGGCGTCGTCCAGTCCCTCTTCTTCCTCGGTAATGAGCAGTACCTCTTCGTTTGGTGCTATGCTCGGTCGGGCTATGCATTCGACTGGGATGACCCGGCGGAGGTCGGGATCTGGAGTTGATGCTAGGGCGGCCAACGCGTCTGCGGAGGAGTTCTCGCTTCTAGGAATTTGCGTAACCGACCCTATTCGTGCGACGATTTCTTGGACGAGCTTTAGATATGCGTCCATGCGTTCGTTTTTTGCTTCGTATTCTCCATTGAATTGGTTTACCACGAGCTGGGAGTCGGCGAACGCGTCTACCTGCTTGGCCCCTACCACTTCGGCTAGTCGCAGTCCAGCGAGCAGTGCTTCGTATTCGGCTTCGTTATTTGAGGCTGGAAATCCTAGGCGGAAGGACTGTTCGATTAATTCGCCGGTCGGGGATGTCAGCTTGACTCCTACTCCGGAACCATTTCTTGATGATGAACCATCCACGAATAGAATCCATTTCTCGTTTGAGCTTTGTACTTCGGCTATGGTGAGCTCGGGTGGCAACTCAATTAGGAAATCTGCTAGGACCTTGGATTTGGCGCTGGTTCTGGGTTTGTACTCAATATCGTATTCGCTTAGCTCGACTTCCCATTTGGCGATTCTTCCAGATTGGCTCGGGCTATGCAATATCGTTCTGATTGGTTGATTCGTGAGTACAACCACCGAGTGTGACTGAAAGTAGGGGCGGAGCTTCCGAGCCGAGACGACGACGGCTAACGCGAGCTTCTCAAGTGTGTTGTAGCGCGTTTCCGCGTCGTCGAAGATTTTGCTCGTGTAAAAAATGGGTCTTTGGTCGCCTCGGTCGTCGCGGACGAGCACACTTCTGACTGCCGAAGTTGATACAGAGATGTATAAGTACAGTGTTTCTCCCTCCTCGGGTTTGGCCAGAATTGGAGGAGTGGAGAGGTAGGTTTTTAGCTGTTGAAACGCGTCTTCACATTTAGCGTCCCATTCGAATCTCTTATTCCCTCGAAGAAGATTGTAGAAAGGGAGACACTTGTCCGTCGATCGTGAGATAAATCTATTCAAGGCCGCGACGCGCCCCGTTAGGCGTTGGACTTCTCTGGTGTTCCTTGGCGACGGCAGCTCAGTGATCGCCATAATTTTCTTTGGGTTTGCTTCAATTCCTCTTCTCGTGACAATGTAGCCGAGGAATTCTCCCGACGTGACCGCGATCGTGCATTTCGCCGGATTCAGTTTCATTCCGTACTTATTTAGACTCGCAAAACATGTTGTGAGGTGATTGATATGGTCGTCCGCCGAGGCGGATTTGACGAGCATATCGTCAATGTAAACTTCCATTGTGTCGCTGAGCTGGTCAGCGAACATGCGATTCACGAGGCGTTGGTATATCGCTCCTGCGTTCTTGAGCCCGAACGGCATAACCTTGTAGCAATATGTGCCGCGGTCGGTGATAAAGGAAGTCTTTTCCCGATCATCAGGGTGCATCATGATCTGATTATACCCTGCAAAGGCATCCATGAACGATAGCAGCTCGTGACCGGTGGTTGCTTCTACGAGCCGGTCAATGTGTGGCAGTGGGAAACTATCCTTGGGGCACGCTTTGTTGAGATCGGTGAAATCTACACACACTCTCCACTTGCCGTTCTTCTTTTTTACCACAACGGGATTCGCCAGCCAGTCAGGATACTTTACCTCGGTGATCGATCCTGCCTTTGAGAGCCGTTCTACTTCATCGTTGACAGCTTTGGCGCGCTCGGGGACGAGCTTCCGTCTTTTCTGTTTAACTGGTTTGAAAATCGGATCGACGTGCAGTTCGTGGCATGTGATGGTCGGGTCGACTCCGGTCATATCGCTGGTGGTCCAGGCGAAGGTTGTAGCATTTTCCTTGAGGAATTCTATTAGCTTATCTCGCAAGTCTGCGCGGAGATTGGCTCCTATTCCGACGCAACGCTCGGGATCCCTGATGTCAATATTGACTTGTATTACTGCATCTTTCTGCGGTCGATCGGGCGGTGGTAGCTCAATTCGAGGTTCTGCGACTAAATACGCATGCGATTTGTGGCTCATCTTGTGCTCGATACGGAAGCATGTGCGGGATATCCTCTGATCTCCTCGTAGTGTAAACACGCCGAATGGGGTCGGAAACTTGACACATTGATGAAATGTGGACGGGACCGACCTCATTTCGTGAATCCAAGGCGTACCGAGGATGACATTGTAGATAGCTGGTCGGTCGACGACCACGAACTTGATCAGCTTGGACGTACACGGGAAGTTTGATTGTTCCGATTGTGTTGATCGAGTCCCCCGAGAAGCCGGTTAGTGGTCTTGTCTATGGTTTGATGCGATAATCGTTGAGTTCCATCCGCTGCAACGTCTCTCTGAAGATTAGATCTACCGAGCTTCCGGTATCGATCAGAATCTTCTCGACTTCGCAGTCGCCGATCCGCATGGCGACGACGAGTGGGTCGTTGTGCGGCCGGTCTACTCCCTCAGAGTCGTGCTCGGTGAAGCTTATTTCGTTGCCGATCCTGAGCTCGTCAGTGGCGTTCCGCCGGTAATGCTGGGCAGCGGTGGCCCGTCGCTCGTATTCCTTGATTGATCGCACTGAGTCGTTTACCATTGGTAGTCCTCCCATAATCATGTTTATACGCCTTCTTGGCGGATGCGTTTCCCCTTCATCCTCTTTGTCGCGAGCACGCTTGTCCGCGGCGACTGCGTGCGCGTTGATTTGCTCATTTTCTTCGGCAAAAGCCACTTGCTTTTTTCGCTCTTCTTGGACGAGCCTGAAGCGTTCGGCCTCGTTCTTTGGTTGTGTTACTTGATTGATTTGCTTCGGGGGAGGCTTGTTGCGATCCAGTATTAGTTTCTTTCCGTCTTTTTGATATTCAGCGTAGAGCAAAGCCTGAAGGTTTCTGCACTCATCAGTGGTGTGGCCTCCTCGTTGATGGTATTCGCAGAATGACTTGCTTTTGTCGCTTCCGCGAGTTGATCTGTTCCATGGCTTGTTCGAGTTTTGTCCTTGGTCACCTTGCGATGGTCGCTCATGCTGGTGGTTTTGCGAGCGATCGAGGTGATCTTGCCGATGGTCTTGGTAAAGGAAATCCGCATCCTGATGCCGTTCTAGTGGCTGGTCACTGACGTGATAAGCCTTTCCTTTTCATGCGGTTTCTTCCTCTTTGGTTTTCTTGTAATCCTGGTCGTAGTGTTGTTGAGGTTCGTATTGCTCGGTGCTTTTCTTGGCTTTGTCCTTTGAAGTCGAATTCTTAGGCCAGAACTTCTTGTCTAGGGTCTCTTTTTCTTCCTCGAGGTCGATAAAGATCGATGCTCGGTGGAGAGCGTCTTCCAGTGAGCTTGGTCTGTTTTTCTTTAATTCCTCTCGGAAGCTGGATTCATACCAGAGGCCGTTTCGGAGCGCGGGCAGACCTTCGCTATCAGTGATCGTGATTTTGGCCAGAATACTCTTGAAGCGGGTGATGTAAGATCGGAGGCTTTCCTTCGGTCCCTGGGAGATGGCCCATAGGTCGGCATTTGATACTTCCTCCTGAATATACATCGAGTAATGTTTGAGAAAAGCGTGCGTCAAGTCGTTGTATCCGTCGATCGAGTTTGGTTCTAAACGAGAAAACCAATCCAAGGCCGAGCCGGTCAGATGCTCGACGAACAGTTGGCAGTAGCCTGCATCGCGCTCTCCGATGCTGAACTTTGTCCGTCCCATCGCGATGCGGAATGCCGTCAGAAATTGTCTTGGGTCGGATTTGCCATCGTAGGTCATCATCTTGATTTTGACCGCAGAGACGGGATGCTCGACCTGGATATCCATGAGACGACGAGTAAAGGGTGTATTCTGGGTTTCTTCCAGTACGCGATCGATCTCGGGTGCCGAGTTGATTGCCTGGTGGACTTTGGATGTCATATTTTTCAACATCAGCTTCAGGTCTTCAATTTCGCTGTCTCTGTTCGCACCGAGTGCCGAGCTACCCGGGATGTCCATGTTGGGAGGTTGCTCGTCCTCGGTTTGCTGCGATACCGTTCGGTTTCTCGGATTTGGAGGCGGCGTTTCTTCGAATAACGCTCAGTGGAGATGAGTTCGGGGAACGGATCCTTGCTGGCTTGCCATCCGTGGATCGTTGATTTTCCCCTGGCATATTGCGTGTGCCGTGGCGAGCTGGTCGAAGCGCGTGTTGCTTCCTTGGGAGAGTTCGGTTACTTGAGTCATGAGAGGTTTGAGTAAGGTGGACATGTCCCGCTCGTTTGTCTGAGCTTCTGTGACTTGTTGAGGTCGTTCGATGTTTTGAGGTTGCTGCTCGGCACCGGCCGGCTGAATGATTGGATCTGCAACCTGAGAAACGTGATGGGGTTGCCCTCTTGCTCTCGGAGCTGCTTCTGAGCTCGTTATATCTTCGATGTGGACGTAATCTTTGTTCGGTAGTGCTCCTGTCATCGCTGAACCTGTCCGTTAGTGAAGAAAAAACTTTAACTCCCCACAGACGGCGCCAATTGTGATTACCGAGATGGTCACGAGATCGGGATGCGCGTCTTGCTCGAGAGTTGACGTGCTCGGTCCGAGGGAGTTAAGTTATTCTTAAGAGAGAACCGACTAGGTTCAAAGATAAACAAGAGTGAAAGTGTGTTCGGGACGAACGATTGGAGGATCACGTTCGGGTTGTTTTAAGAGAGTAATATGCTCGGAGACGAGCGTGTTTTGTATTCAGATTTCCGAGCAGGCCCAAAGACGTGCTCGGTTTACAATTCGGGAAATTGACTCTAGAGAGAGAAAGTATTTAGAAGTGCACAGATCCCCAAAAGTTACATTAATGTACAGTGACGAGTCCTATTTATAGTAAAATACGGTCATACTTTTTACAGACCGTTGACCGCTTATTGAGCTCGTGCGGATTGGGCCGTACTTAATGACGAGATGAGCTGAGCCGTACGTTCCTTTGGCTATTAGCGTAGCCGAGCTGACTTGCTGTCGTTTGGCTTGGATCGAGCCGAGCCGAGCCGATGGGAGTGGGCTCGGTTTGAACATGTGTGTTCGGGCCTTTGTTGCTTGTTGAGCCGCTTTGCTTTTGTTGGGCCGACCTCTGATCAGAGAATAAATGTTGGGCCTTCTAATTGGATGGAGTGCTAAACCTATATATAACACTCACCTAATTGTTGTGCACTACACAGCCCACAAACATACAACAAATCGATCCGTAAAGTGTATTCTTAAAACTAATGATGTATTAATAATGAAATAGAGGTGAACACATAACAATGACACCAACGACAAATCAGGAGGAGGAAGAATCGTAAAATAGAATATATGCGAGGGGATATGCAATAGTTTGGAGAACATAACATGTTATGTCAAAAAAATGTGGCATGATTTTCTACGAAGAAAACTAATATAATTTAAAATAAAAATAATTATTTAAAATGTGTAACCCAACGACGAAATGTAGCGGTAAAGTAAAAAATCGTCGAAAATATAGAAGACATCCTTTTACCTATAATTCACTAGCAAAAAAAAGTCATTAACTGACACCTTATCCTCTTGACACATGGCAAAATCCTACGTGTCATGTTCTCAATTTTTTGGTCATTTTTCGATTTTTAATATTTTTTGAAACGTAACCCGAACATCCTTTAAATGTTTTCATCTTCGTAAATGTTTTCAGCTTTAATGTAGTTGTTGCGATATTAAAAAAAAAAATCAGAATAATTTTTTTTCAATTCACGAACCCACGACCCCAAATCTCTCCACGATCTTCTCCAACATGTTCTACCTAAACGATGAACCCTATCCATTTTCTATTACCCAGTATTCCCGATTATAAAAGTTGTTTCTATCTTTTCCACAAAGAAAAATTGAAAGAAGCTATTCCTGTCAAAAATTGCAGGTATTTTCTAAACCCTAAATATTTCTATCTATTAATCTGATTCAATAGCAGGTTGATAATATAAAATTGTTCCTTTTAATCTATCTGTTGATTTTGTAGGTTCAATCAAAATGCCCATCGATTATATATCTATTTCCGAGCTTACGCCGGCGAGTGGTGTATGCAAAATCAAAGCTCGGATTGTTCGCCAATGGGAATTTCCCAAAAAGATAAACCTGCAAAATTCTCTGCAATGGATCTTCTTCTTCTCGATGCTAAGGTACCAAATTTCTGTTTTTTCTTGATCGTAGGTTTCTCCTTCCATCCATTCGAAAGACGATTTAGCACACCACAACTATATATATCCACCTTTCTACTTGTGTTTTCTTTTTTGCCAATCAATACCAATAACTCTTATGCATCAAATTTTTAATAACTTTCTTCCCACAGTTTTGTTTTCTTCGTTAGGCAATCTTATTGGGTTAGAGTCTTAGAGATATTAGCAATCATTTGCAAATGATTATAATCTCTTGTGAATTTTATTTATAAGAATAAGATCATGCTTTTGCTGCTGAAGAATTTTGTTGTTGTTTTTTTTCGTGATGTCTCATGACTTAATCTTTTCCAAAAGAAAACATGTATACATTGATTTACACAGATAAATACTTACAGCTGAGCTTTATACTTCCAGATCAGTGATAGCTCCTCCATCTTCAGTCTCCAGGTATCAGAAGATGTTTGATCTAAGTAAAGTTTTAGCGCATAAGTTATTCAATGAAATTCCAATAAGAGCTAAATTCCTTTCTTTCTTTCTTTCTTTTTCCCTCTCATGTTGTTTTTGATTCTGCAATGTCGACTGTTCCAACAACTCAGCTTATGGCTCTAGAGACATGTATTATAGCAAAAGGTGTGTTAAGATTGGCTGCTTCTGCAAAACATGTAGTTGAGCTTGAGACCAAGAAGATTCTTCATGTAGGAACAGTGGATCCAGAGAAGTATCCACTGTCGAAGAAACAACTTCCTTTGCATATGCTTAGATATTTCTCTCATTTCAGGCCTCGCACAACTACGGTAAAACTATATTTCAACATTTATTCAAGATTTAATTATGATTTTAATTAGGTCATAGACTCATATCATAGTGAACCTTTCACAAAGCTGGTTTTGTCTTCTTCTTAGCTGATTTAGATTTCTATTCTATTGTTGATGAAGGTTAGATCGGTGACTCAAGTCCACATTGCACTAACCTTAGCGAGCCACACATTCTTTCAACACGATGGGTTTCGGTATGTTCAAGTACCATTTATCACAACCACTGGAGTTAGCGAGATGTTTAGGGTCACTACTCTTTTAGGTGAAACTTATGAAAAAGAGGAGAAGAAGCATGTCAAAGAAAAAGATGGATTTAGCATTGGATTGACACAGTAAAGCCTGCGATAAAGGAGAAGACTAGGCTAATTGATCACCTTAAGAGATCTGACAATAACCGAGAAGCAGTTGTTGTTGACGTACACGACTTGAAGAAAACTAGCGACATGGCATCCCAGCTTGGGAGGAAACAAAAACCAAAGGCAGCAAGTTTGACTAAACCTGAGAAGCTTGATTTCTCTAAAGATTTCTCTAAACATACTAATTGACCCAACATTTTTTTGTATAAAATTGGCTTAAAACTTTTCTTTTGTCAAATAAAACCAAACCCATACTAAAAAATAATAGTTATTTAAGCTATATTTAAGAGTAATATTAAGTACTAATAAACTATTTAAAATATAGATTTTACATAAAGAAAAAAATAAAATTGATATAAATAAAATACTTAAGAGTTTCTCGACAAATGAGTGGAAAAAAGAGACGAACAATATTATATTATTGATGAATATTACAAAGAATATAGTCTAAAAATAAAATAGCTCTAAAATTAAAATATAAAACTCACAAATACAAAACAAATAACAAAGACCAATATTTTTAAGCTAAATTTAAAAGGAATATCAAATACGAATGAACCACATCAAAATCTAAAATATGTAATTTTTAAATAAATAAAAATTTAAAAATAAATACAGATAAAATAGTTAAGAGTCACGACAAAACTATGAAAAAATTATTATATTACTAAAAACACAAAATATAATTACAAGTGAAATAATTTAAAAACTCAAATGAGCTATACAAGTTATTTTATATATGTAGTTTTTATATAACTGAAACTTGATTTAATTTGTAAACACAAGTTATTCTCGTGCGTAGGCATACGGTAAACACGATCTTATAGATTTAATAACGGAAAAAATGCCAAAAAACACCCAAACTTTTTTATTTTGGCAAAAAAATACCCGGATTTTATACCTAGCCAAATAATACATGAACTTCCATTGACCTTTTCAAAAACTCACCAACTTGTAGTTGACCTGGCCAATTTGACACTCAGTTATCTTCCCTAACATAATATTTACACGACGTTAACTGTGTCGTTTACTCTATCATCAGTGTCAAAACTACGTCGTTTTGGTTTTTATGTAAAAATTAAAATCCGAGGAACATAAGGCTCGAACTCGGATATCGCTACAAGGAGAATAGGATTGCTCGCCACTGAGACAGTAGCATATTTTCGATATATGGACAACAATAATAACACTCATAGGTATTTATGTCTGGTTTAATGTAAAGTCTTAATCGAAAATCTAAACTTTCCAAATTGAAAATCCAGATTTAAGAACCCTAAAATCAAAACTTCTCAAATCGAAAATCAAAGAAGAACAGTTTTTAGCTATGAAAACTCAACATCTTCTTCCATCTCTCTCGTCCAATTAAAATTAAAATAAATATTTTGATAAAGCTATTGATTCGTGCCAAAAAATACCCAATAACACGAGAGAGATGGAAGAAGATGTTGAGTTTTCATAGTTAAAAACTGTTCTTCTTTGATTTTCGATTTGAGAAGTTTTGATTTTAGGGTTCTGAAATCTGGATTTTCGATTTGGGAAGTTTAGATTTTCGATTGAGACTTTAAATTAAACCAGACATAAATACCTATAAGTGTTATTATTGTTGACCATATATCGAAAATATGCCACTGTCTCAGTGGCAAGCAATCTTATTCTCCTTGCAGCGAGACCCGAGTTCGAGCCTTATGTTTCTCGGATTTTAATATTTACATAAAAACCGAAACGACGTAGTTTTGACACTGACGATAGAGTAAACGGCACAGTTAACGTCGTGTAAATATTCTGTTAGGGAAGATAACGGAGTGTCAAATTGGCCAGATCAACTACAAGTTGGTGAGTTTTTGAAAAGGTCAATGGAAGTTCATGTATTATTTGGCTAGGTATAGAATCCGGGTATTTTTTGGCCAAAATGAAAAAAATTTGGGTATTTTTTGGCATTTTTTCCATTTAATAACAGAGAAAAAGTTTACTAATATTTCTACTAAAATATTTACCAAATTAGATATTAAAGAATTTTGCCGGAGACAGAACGCATAACACCATTAAAAACCTGTAAATGAATGGAAAAGGTTTAAGCTTCGAGTGATTGATGATACGAGTCTGATAAGGCTGAGAAAGATCATAGATTTATGGTCGGTTATTAGAATATTTTCGTTCAGGCGATGGTATCGAGATGGTGATACCTTTTTCCGGGAGAAGAGATGAGCTCAAGCCGCCACCTTTCTTTTTTTGTTTCGGTTAAAAACACAACTACTCAACTCATTTTTAGTTGAAATCACCGTATCGTCACCCTTTTTATCATTATCTTATGTCAAATTTTTTTAATCAGTATTTATTTCTTTTTCTTATATTTTTTTTGTTTATACTATGCCATAAATTTTTATTCAGAAATTACTAAACAAACAATTAGTCCGTGCAAACGTACGGGGCAGAAACCTAGTAATTTAATAAGGTAGCAGAAAATATTATTTACAATGGCCAAATTGAAAACATGACAGCCTAATATTAATAAAAGGTATTAATTTTATATTCAATGTAGGACATATATTTAAAAGAGAAAGAGAAGGCCAGGTATACTTAGGTTCACCCCTAGAGGTGAATCCATTTGTTCACCCCCTCTTTTTTAACCAATAAAAAATATGCCATGTAATATTATTTTTAAATAAAATTATAAAATTAAAATTAAAAAATTAAAGACATTCAAATATTTTAAAGACTTTTTGAATGTAAACCCTTTGGGGTTTAAGGTTTAGGAATTAGGGTTTATGGTATAGGGTTTAAGCTCTTTGGGTTTAGGGTCTAGGGATTAGGGGTTAAGCTCTTTGGGTTAGGGTTTAGGGTTTAGGGATTAGGGTTTAGTTTTTTATTTTTTAAAATTTACATGTTGGGTTTGAGGATTAGGGTTTATGGTATAGGGTTTAAGCTTTTTGGGTTTAGGGTTTATGGATTAGGGTTTAAGCTCTTTGAATTAGGGTTTAGGGTTTAGGGATTAGGGTTTAGTTTTTTATTTTTTAATATTTACATATTGGGTTTAGGGATTAGGATTTAGTTTTAATTTTAATATTTTAGGCTCAAATTATCGTTTAGGGTTTAGGGTTTAGAATTTAGGGTTTTGAGATTAAGATTTAGGTTTTAATATTTTTTATAAAAAATCATTTTTTATAAAAAAAATTATTTTTAAGTTTTGTCTGAAATAAAATATATTTTCTTTTTTTCTTATTTTTAAAACATTTTAAAAATTTTAATTATTTTTAATATTAGATTATGTGGAATTATTTGATTGGTTAGAAAAGGTGGAGGCGAACAAAAGGGTTCACCCCTCAAGTATTACTCCCGTAAGACCTAGAAAAGGGGCTCGCAACTGAAGCAATACCAAGTTTCATGTGTTTTTTTCTTTGTTAAAAGGTTCCAACCAAAAATAACACCAGCAATCGCGTTACGATTTTACAAGCTTTATAGAAATTTTCCAACAAATGCATGCAGACTACAAGCTGAGGAACACTCATTCAAGGAGATTTTATAAGAAAACACAATAAATCATCAGATATCAAATGATCCTACAGCTCTATATAAACTAATATGCGAAGATTTGAATAAGCAGTCCCGCAGTTCAGTATTTTTTGATATTTGTGTGCAATTTTATATATTTTCTCTTGTGCAAAGTGGTTGTGAAAACCAAAATGCAAGTAAGTGAAAAATTCTATCATATCAATTTTGTATTTTTTTTTTTTTTATTTAATATGTTTTAAGCCACAAGGATCACCGCAATGGAGTTATAACCAGTCGATATATCAGAATTAAAAAAAATCGGATTTAATATGGAAGATTCGTGGACACTACTACGGTCATATCACATACTAGGCGCTTCCAATGGAACGCATGAATAAAATACTAAGTGTTCACATAGTCAACAATTGGAGGAAGTTTTAAAAGCTCAGATGGAAAGTCTAGGCTAAGTGTCCACATTATCAAGAATTTGAGGACAAAGAACACATGAATAAGAGACTAAGTGTTTGCATAGTCAACTATTGGCGGATAATATACCTACTAAACATAGTTTTAAGAGCCCAGGTGGACAGTCTAGATTAGGTGTCCACCTTGTCAGCTATTCGTGGACACTATCACGATCATATCATATGCTATACGCTATGGACAGCAGTTGGCCTAGCGTCCACATGATCATATACCATATGGACACCCAGTGCGGCAGGACCTGCTATCCACCCGGGAGCAATATCTCTTCGTTAAGGGTAATATGAATTTTTCAACTCAATTAAACAGTAAAAAGCCAATATTTAGTATCTTTTGTAACTTTCAAAATGATCATACTGTATTTACAAAAAAGCTGATAAAGGGCCCATAAATTATGAACTAATTGTAATCAGTGTATCTTTATATTTTTAATAGTAGAATTGTATCTTTAGAAAAGTAATTTTTTATCAAGTAATTTTTTTAGGGAAAATAAACTATAGAAAACTTGGTTTTTGAGTAAGAAATGTTAAATTTTGGGATAAAGATACTCCCATTAGTCTTTGTTATGAAAATATATTATAGAAATGCCATTATTATTTATTTTCCACATCAACAAAAATTAACTTATTTACAAAAATGTCAATGAGTCTTCCAATTAAATCCACAAATATATTTTTTAATAAATCTGCAATCTTTGTTGAAGATTTATTATTTCTGCACATTTATATCAACATTTTAATAAATCCATAATCATGTGTTGTGGATTTCTTTTTTTGTTCAAAATTTTTTAAATCTGCAACACGTAAAAATCTTATCAGAAATTATTATATTAGTATTGTCGCGTTACAAATTTTCAACATGTTACGGATTTATTATATAATGTTCCATATTTATTTTTTGAGATGTCTCATCTGATATGTTATAAATTTATAAGTTTTTGCAGATTTATTTTTTAGGAAAATTGGTTAAAATGCCCCACAATTTGATTTTAAAGATAAACTCCCTCGTAATTTGAAAAAAAGGCAGAACAACCATTTTAGGGTAAGAAAATTACAGTTCCCCTTTCTGACCAAAAAAAAAAACAGAAACAACAATTACGATATAACTTTCACGCTGTGTCAGACTTCTATATAGGTTTGATGCGTTAGACTATAGTAGAAGTCTAAATGACTTTCTTTTATCAGAATTCAACAGGAAGTCTAATACAAAATAAATTAGTAAATTTAAATTATAAAACTATAAAAAAAATTTTTGTTAAAACTTTTATATACATAAATTAAATATATAAATTTTTGTAGTATATAAATTAAAAATTCGTAAAAATTCATCAAATAAACAATATTAGTTAAATTATGTTTTTAATCCAAAACATTTAGACTTCTTGAAGAAGTCTAAAACAAATTAAATTACTAAATATAAATTTACAAATTTTAAAAATTATTTTGTTAAAACAAATATACAGAAAATAAATATAAACGATTTTGAAGTATATAAGTTAAATTTCGTAAAATAGAATCAAATTTAAAATATGGAAGGTAGAATAGGTTCTAAACATCAAAACATATTTTATAAAGATGGAAGATTTATATATAAATTTAGGGTGAGACTCAAGGTTACCAAATTTACATTTGAAATTTGATATTCACACGTATGTCTTATAATGTACATATATTTAACGAATTTGATGTTTCCTAGATGTTTTGATTAAATATTTTTACTTATAAGTGATAAATATTCGATTTAGGATTTCTCAGACTTCCCGGCGAAGTTTGAATTTTTGGGTTGATCAGACTTTTTAGAGAAGTCTTAGACATATTTAAGTAAAAAATTTAAATTTAAAAAATTACAAAAAAAAATTTGATACAAAGTTTTGATACATAAATTACGTAAAAGCATTTTTGACATATATAAATTATAATTACATAAATTTAGTTAAATTTAACCATTGCATATAAATTTGGTTATAAACACCATGTAGTTTGATCTATGTTTGACATCTGAAGTTGGATATCATGTTTTTATCTGTAAGGTTAGATTGAGAGTTTGTAAATTTTTCAGTCATATTGTTAAATTTACATAAACTGGTTATTTTGTGACTATGTTAAACGAGTTTGAGGTTTGATATTCTATATAATATGATGGTATTTAAGTAATAATTATTAGATTTAGGGTTTCAGACTTCCAGTTAAATCTAGATCAAATACATGGTTTCCGCAAAGAATTCATTTTATATGTTCTTTTGCTTACCTCTAAATAAAAAGATGGATTTTCACTTTTTCATTTTAGATCTAAACGAAAAACATTATTTTTCGGTGTTTTTTTTTAAGTTGTTAAAAGATGAAGTCTTATTCCAGACCGAAGTCTGAGTATTTAGACTTCTCATTAAGTTGAAATTTAAAAGTTTTTAAAAAATTTCACATAAAAACTTTTTAGAAATGCAGAAAATTTTACCGCCTGAAAATTTTAGAATTCTCTCTCGATGTATAAGTTTCATCCCAAACGGCAAATTTAGTCTAGTATAACACATCTTGTAAAGTCTGATACTAGAGATTTTACAACTCTAAAATAAAAACTCGACAAAACTTCCCTCTAATTTCTTTCCATCTATCTAAACTTAATCTTGTAAAAAAAAATAAAAAATCAAATTTCACACATGTAACATCCAAAAAAACAAAAACAAAATTCTCTCTCTTTTTGTGAGTAAAACCCTTAGGATCTAACTTTCTTTTTTGATTTTTCCCTCAACAATGGCGGCTTCATCGTAAGGATCAATATTTTCGAATGTCTTGTCGTTTTTCAGAATCGCTTTGGTCGTGTCTAGGTGTAGATATGTTCGATTGTAACTTGTGTGGGAATTTTGATTTTGAGCTTTCTAATTTTTTTTTCAGGTAGTTGTACTCGAGAATGGCTGAGGTGTTTATCTCCTTTTCATCTCTGGTTTGAAGTTAATTGAGCTTGCTTCGTTGTTTGTTTGATTGAATGGGTGGATTATGTGATATGGCAGGAAGTGCGTAAGGTCACGTTGAATGTCTATGACCTAAGCCGAGGCTTGGCACGCCAGCTCTTTGCATCACTTTTGGGAAAGGTTATCGAAGGAGAAGACTCAGGTGACTTTCATTACTTTGCTAGCTTCGCATTTCCAATTACTGGTATAATCTTGTGTTACGTTTCAATCTTTGGTAAAAATATTTTTTTACTTACTCTTGAATCCTTTGTTGTAGAATCACATTCGAGAGCTTGAGGAAGAAGTACGACTTCTCAAGAATCTTTCGCATCCAAACATATGTTTGATTATCGTCCTGTTCGCTAAGGAAAAGCTCATTGGTTTTTTTAAAGATAAAGTCGTGGATCAAGATCTAATCTTTGGATTGGCGTGTTCAGAAATGATTATATTTGTGGAATCTATCTTAAAGTCTAGAGATCGAGATCGCTTTTGACATATCTGCTCTGGATTGGTGTCATCTAAATATGTGATCTATTTGCAGATTTCTTCTTCTGGTCGATCAAAAACATGGCTTGCCTGATGTAGCAATTTGGATCAACATTCTTTATCAAAGCTCGAGAGTGTCCATGTGAGCTCAAGTTGGGTATAGGCCATGGCCCTATACTCTACTTCAGAAGAAGAGCACGAAACGGTTCTCTGTTTCTTTGTTTTCCATGAGACAACAACCCCACCAAGCATAATGGCATAACCGGTGAGAGACCTTCATGTCAAAGGACATGTAGCCCAATCCGAGTCACAGTAGGCGGTTAACATCAGTTGTATGCTGGCTGAGAAGAATACTCCTTGTCGAGGCGAACCCTTTAAATACCTGACCACGCGAAGAGCAGCTTCCCAATGGCGAGTCCGAGGTTGCTTCATGAACTGAGCAAGGATGTGAACAACGTAGCTCAGTTATGGACGAGTAATGACCAAGTAAACAAGCCTCCCAATCAGTCGACGATACTGATGAGGATCAGAAAACACTTCACTCTCATCCTTAGTGAGACCATGATTTTGTTCCAAAGGTGTATCTGTCGGTTTAGCATCCGTCAAACCACATTCAGAGATAACATCACACGCGTACTTACGTTGACATATGTACATACCAGTGTTCCCACGAGAAACCTCTATGCCCAGAAAATATTTTAAAGGGCCAAGATCCTTCATATGAAAACAGTCACTCAAGTAGCCCTTAAAGCGAGAGATCAACAATGTGTCGTTGCCACCAATCACAAGATCATCAGCATATACCAAAATGTATAGAATCAAAGCACCCCGATGATATTAGAAGAGAGAATAATCTGAGAAGTTCTGCTCGAAACCAAAAGCGACCAGCGCAGTAGACAATTTCGCAAACCAACAACGAGGGGCTTGGCGAAGGCCATAAAGAGATTTCCAAAGTTTACAGACCTGATTATTTTTTTTGTAGATGAGTAACCAGGAGGAAGACGCATGTAAACCTCTTCATGTATATCTCCGTGAAGAAACGCATTGTGTACATCCATCTGATGCAACTCCCACCCCTTGGCAGCTGCAATTCGTAACAAGATCCGGACCGTTGTCATCTTGACAACCGGAGCAAAAGTTTCCTTGAAATCAATACCTTCTTTTTGGTTGTTTCCCATCGTGACCAGCATGGCCTTGTAACGATCGATCGCACCATCCGAAAGATATTTGATCTTGAAAACCCACTTCGAACCGATAGCTTGTTTACCCGGAGGAAGAGTGACGACATCCCATGTTTGATTCTCAGTTAGAGCATCATACTAATTGGTAATAGCCTGTCTCCATTTGCGATCTTTAGCTGCCTCTTTGTAAGAGACCGGTTCCACATGTGCATTGATGGACGCGAGGAAGGCCTGATGCATAGGTGAAAAACGTTCACAAGTAACAAAGTTTGCGATAGGAAAAGGTACCTTAGCGGAAGACTTTGAAGATGTGTGAGGTGCGTGAGGAGGGGCAGTGATTGCTTGAGCTGAGTAAACTTCAAAATCCCACAACTTGGCAGACTGACTTTTCTGTCGTTTACACCAGCCAAGATCAGATGTAGCAGCCAAAAGATCATCAGAAACACTTGATGATTGCAGTGTTGAATCACTTGTCGATTGCAGTGGTGAAACACTTGTTGATTGCAGTGTTGAATCACTTGACTCAACTCCCCCTGTCACTAATTGTCCCACTTCCGCCGGTACAGGTGCAACAATGCTACACACAGGATCATCAAAGATTGCAGGATGCGGATCGCCCATCGTCGACAGAGAACAAGCATCTTCCGTGACCGGAGTCAGAAATGGAAAAATGTCCTCTAAAAATTTGACATCGCGTGACACAAACCGTTCCTCGGTTGTCAGATCAAACACAATCCACCCTTTCTTGCCATACTCATAGCCCAGGAAAACATAACGCATACTTCTCTCACTAAACTTGTTTGTGTTACGCAGTACTCGTCGTGCGTAACAGAGTGATCCGAAAACTCTGAGCTGAGAATAATCTGGCGGAGTAGAATAAAGCAGCTCGTATGGACATTTCCCAGCCAGCAGCACCGATGGTGTTCGATTAATCAGGTAGGTAGCTGCCATGATCGCTTCTCCCCAAAACCGAACTGGTAAGTGAGCTTGAAAGAAGAGTGAGCGAGCAATGTTGAGAATATGTCTATGTTATCTCTCCACACGACCATTTTGCTGAGGAGTGGCCACACAAGACATATGATGCACAATGCCCATTGTTTGAAAATATTCGCGGAGACATGTGAATTCAGTCCCATTATCACTGTGAATCATCTGTACTTTGCCTGAAAACTGGCGGTCTACAAACGCCAAGAATTTCTTTAATGCGGCAGAGACTTCTGATTTTTCAAGTAAAAGAATTTGTCAACACTGCTCTTGTATTGTCTTCTACGATCGTTAGGCAATAACGAGATCCATTCAAAGATGGCGTATGATAGGGCCCCCATAGATCAATATGAATTAAAGAGAAAGGAGCTTCAGCTTTATTTGAATTTTCAGGAAAAGAGTCGCGAGAATGTTTCACATGAATACAAACATCACATGACTGATCCAAAATACCAAGAGTATGAGAAAAACACCCAACACCAGAAATAAAAGATAACACCCTAGACAACGGATGACCCATTCGTTTATGCCACAAATTTCTGCTAGACGACTTGGAGACATGCCCAGCCTGAATCACCGCCCCTTTGTAATGGTAAATCCCATCATGCGCCTCACCCGCACCAATCAAAGTCTTCAAATTAAGTTCCTGAATCACACAAAACCGTTTAGTAAAAGTAACACTGCCAGCTATATCAGACAAGAGCTGAGCAACATAAATAAGAGTGACGGTTAAATCTGGTGCAAGGAAAACGTTTTGAAGGATCAACTTCCCGCCAAGATTCAAGGTTCCACATTTCGTAGCCCATGAAAGATCGCCATTAGGTAGTATTATAGAACAGGGATCAATCGTCACAAGATCAGTAAGAAGTGAAGCATCGCCCGTCATATGATGCGATGCTCCGGAATCGATGATAACATCAAATTGTCTATCAATACCAAACAGAAGAAGTTTATCTTTCTTACCAGACAACTTCTCAAGAGGTGTTTCTTTCTGAGTGCTCATGAAATTGGCCAAGGATGTCAACTGCTCCTGCGTGAAGTTAGGAATTCCCGAAGAGGAACTCAAATCTCATGTCTGCGCGTTGTTCATACGAGCGCCAGTACCACGTCCACGGCTTTTGGATGTCGAATCACCTCCTCCGCCTCGCCCTTGTGAGTTGTTAGTCCACCGATCAGGGAACCCGTTTAGCTGAAAACAGGTTGATACATCATGGCCGGTCTTACCACAATGTCCACATTTCACTCAGTTATTCGCTCCACGAGTCTTTCCTCATGTCGTCTTAAAGTTCGCCGAGAACCCCACTGCTGGAGGAGATTGTCGAGTGGCATTAATGTGCCGCTCCTCCTGCACGATTTGGGAATACACACTGTCGAGATTGAGTTCGGTTTCGCGACTCAGTAGATTAGAGCGTGTGGTCCAAAAACGTGTACCATCAAGCCCCATAAGGAACTTATGCACTCGGATCTTCTCACAATGAGCCTGATATTTGACCATTGATGCACACGATCCATCACCGTAGCAACACTTGAAGCCGACCTCATACTCAGCCAGATCATCCCATATCATCTTCAGCTTCCCAAAGTATGATTCCACCGTCTGACCATCTTGTTTGCAGGCCGCTAGATCGGCACGCAGCTGATGATCTCAGATTCCATCACTCACAGAGTACCGTCTTTGTAAACCGTCCCACATCATTTTGGCGCTATCCACCAGAGAAACAAACGGACGTAGCCGAGGTTCAATAATGCTGTAAATCCAGCCAATGATCATTGAATTTACCATGTCCCATTTTTCAGCGGTATCCGCATCATCGGACGTCGTTTCAATGTTCCATCAAGAAAACCCACCTTGGGCTTGGTACGCAGTGAGTTCATCATGAGTTTAGCCCACCTTTCATAATTGTCACCATTTAGAAGGATAGGCGTTTGTGCTTGTCCCGTATTATCAGAGGCGTGAAGATAGTACAGAGACTTAAGCACACCTTCATCAGATATAATAGCGTTCGTGTTCGCCATCACACAAAAAGAAAAAAAAAGAAGAAAGTCGAAAAAAATATTTTGGTAAAATTTAGATTTCCTGCTCTGATTCCATGCCAAACAGAGGGAATCGATATCTGTATTGATCTCAATAAGGACATATATACAAATGCGACTAGGGTTTACAGAATATCTCACAACCGAGACATATGTAACTACCATGACAAGAAGATACACGAGAATATCTACAGAATCTATTAGCTTCGTCGGGCTCGTGTTGGTTTCAGACAAAGGCACTGGTCTTGAAGGTCTCTATTTGGATTATGTTGTTTCCTTGGTTTCTTCTTCCATTTCATGTCTCAGAACCTAGAAAGTCTTGTGCAGACACAAATGGCAGTGGCAGTCTTCAAGACTCCCCTTATTGGGGCTAATAAGATGGAATGGAAGCAACATAAACATCATCATCATCATCATCATGAAGTTTGATATCTAATCGAAGACTATAACCGAAGTCAGAGAGTGAAACTTCAACATGAAATCTAATATTAGACTGATTTTGAAGTCTGAAGTCTGATATTAGATTAGATGTTTTCTACTATGCTTGTAGAAAATACAAAGTTGAATAAATTTACTTTTGTATACACAAATTAACAAAGAAATTTGATCAGTGAAAGTATACAACATTGAAAAAAAAAGAGGCCCTTCGAGGGCTTGGGGCAGAGGTAGAGGACCTCTGAGAGCTCATGGCAGAAGTGTTTCCTACCAGATAACCATGTGCTGCAACCTTAACCTGCATCAGTCCATATAGATAGTTTACCAATGATTGTTCCTGTAGTCACTGAAGTCACTGCAGCAGCTATGGATCCTTCTTTCCCCTCTGAAACTGAATCTGCTCAACCAGTTCCTGCCTTGACTGATGAAAACTTCCCTCCTCTTCCCTCCACAACTGTTATTCTAGAGTCATTAGTTCAAGCTGCTTCCACATCTACTGGTCATGTTCTGTCTCAGCTGTGGATCCGTGTATCAGACCATCTACACAAAATGAACATCATATGATTACTCGGTCAAAAGCTGGAGTTTCAAAGCCAAATTCCATATATGTACTCATGACTCACAAGGTGGAGTTTCCTGAACCTAAAACAGTCTCTTCAGCTCTAAAGCATTCAGGTTGGCATGCTTCAATGCAAGAAGAAATAAACAACTGCAGTGAGGCTAAAAAATGGACCTTGGTTCTTAGAACTCCTCATATGTATATTATTGGCAGTAGGCAAAAGCCAGATTAGTTGCAAAAGGATTTAATCAAGAAGAAGAAGTGGATTATCTTGAGACTTACATCCCTGTTTTTCGAACACCAACAATTTGTTATGTTCTCCACATTGAAACTATTATTAACTGGCAAATCAGGCATATGGATATTAAACACGCTTTCCTCCATGGAGACTTATCATAAAATGTTTACCTGACTCAACATGCAGGTTTCAACGTTCCAACTAAGCTTGATCATGTCTGCTTACTTCACAAATCCCTCTACGGTTTGAAACAATCTCCCCGAGCCTGTTTTGGTAAATTCATTAATTACATGCTTGAATTTGGCTTTGTGTGCAGAAAAAAGGATCCTTCCTTATTTATCTTTCACAAGGACAACGTTGTTATCTACCTCCTGTTGTATGTGGATGACATGGTGTCTAGTTATCACCATGTCATCCACATACAACAGAAGGTAGATAACAACTTTGTTGAATCATCTGCTTTGGATCATCTGCTAAATGTGTTGAACAAACAATTTGGGATGAAATATCTTGGTAGGCTTCACTACTTCCTTGGAATACATGCTCATTTTCAAGGTGATGGCATGTTTCTCTCTCAAAAAGGTATGTTGAGGATCTTCTATCTATTGTTTCTATGAAAGACTGCTCTGCAATGCCAACACCATTACCAATTCAGTTGCACTGTGAGAGAACATTAATGGGCATACATGTTCTCAGGAGTTTAGCTGGGAAGCTTCAATACCTTACTCTAACAAGACCGGACATACAGTTCTCAATCAACTATGTATGTCAGAAAATGCATGCCCCCATCGTGTCAAGCTTCAATATGCTCAAGCGAATATTCAGGTATGTAAAGGGCACACTAACAATGGGAATTTCTTTCATTAAAAAAAAACAGATTGCAAACTAACAACCTACAATGATAGCGATTTAGGAACATGTAAAGAAACTAGACGGTATGTTAGAGGATACTGTACTTTCTGGTCAGTAACATCATCTCCTGGTCTTCTAAAAAGCAATATACTGTGTCAAAAAGTTCTACAGAGGCAGAATACAGGTCATTATCTGAAACAGCATCTGAAATTACTTGGTTAAGCATTGTGTTGAAAGAGTTAGGTGTTCCTCTTCTACAAACGCTTGAACTAATGTGTGATAACCTCTCTTCAATCTACCTCACTGAAAATCCTTCCTCTCATGTCCGTTCAAAGCATTTCGAGATAGATTACCATTATGTCCGAGAACGTGCTGCTCTTGGAGCTCTCCTGGTTAAGCTCATTCCCTCGAGTCAACAAATAGCTGATATCTTCACTAAATCCTTGCCCTATGATTCCTTCTCTTATTGGTGTTTCAAACTTGGTGTTACTGTTCCATCCACACCAAATTTGAGGGGGGCTATCATACCATCTACACAAAATGAAGAAACAAAGTTGTGTTTCTTGAAATAGACGGCGCAACCAAATTGTGAGCTTGTTGGAAAAGTGTAAGATTATGGAAAGTGGATACTCTCGGTGTCTATGATTGCACATAATTATGATGATTAATGTCTATATATTGTATTACCTTATTCTTATGTAGCCTTCGTTTATATATGTACAACTCCTCATATCAATAATATTCAAGATATTCCATATCATAATATTGTATAAGAGCACCATAGGTCTTGACCTTTTTTTTTCCTTCTTAGCCGCCTCTCTTTTCTGCTTCTATTGTCTTCTTCTTCTTTACGTTCCTCTGTTTTTCCTCGTTACGCTCCTCTGTTTCTTTTGACTCTCAGATATCATCATGTCTGATTCTACTGCAGAGATAACCTCTGTTTTCAATACAAAGGATCCTCAAAACAGTCTTCTGTCCGTGAACATGTCAGGCATCACTAAGCTCACAAACCTCAATTACATCATGTGGAGTCGGCAGGTTAGGACTCTGTTGGAGGGACACGAACTCCAGCACTTCATTGAGGACTCCGACACGGTTCCATCTCCAACGGTGATAACAAATAGAGTTTATGCGCCAAACCCAGCATATGTTCCTTGGAGAAGACAAGATCGCTTACTCTATAGCTCTCTTATCGGTGCCATCTCTCAACATGTTCAATCCGTTGTCTCAAGTGCTAGCACCACGAAGGAGATCTGGACCACACTTTCCACAACCTTTGGCAACCCTACACGTGGTCATATCCGCCAACTGAAGTTACAGATCTTGAAATGCAGCAAAGGGACCATGGCCATCAATGAGTATTCGTGTTCGGTTAAAACTAAGGCTGATGATATTGCTCTTCTAGGAAAACCGATGGATCATGAAGACATAACTGAGCACATTCTGGCTGGTCTGAGTGACGATTATAAGCAAGAAATTGATGCTATCAATGGAAGAGACACAACAATCTCTTACTCAGAACTTCATGAACGTTTACTCAATCGTGAGGCAATGATCTTATGTTCTGAGCCTTCGTCTATCACGCCAATTGTAGCTCATGCTACTGATACACGTCCGCGACAACAAAGGCATAACAATCACAACAACAACAACACCACTAATCAGTCATGCTCGAATCACAACTCAGGCTCTAATCGGTTCTCCAAACCGTATTTAGGAAGATGCCAGACTTGCGGCATACAAGGACATAGTGCTAAATTATGTCCTGACTCCCGCATTGTAAGTAGTCAAGCTTCTGCTCTTTCCATGCCGTCTCAGTCTCGCACTCCATCTTGGCGAGATCCACCGCAATACTCACCGTGGCAAGCTTCACAACAATACTCGCCTTGGCAACCTACTCAAACCATGCGATGATGTCTGACTCATCTACTTGGCTTCTCGACTCATGGGCCTCCCACAATATGACCTCTGATTTAGCAAATCTCTCTCTTCACAATCCTTACAGTGGTGGAGATGATGTACTTCTCGGTAATGGCTCTAGTTTAAAAATCTCTCATTCTGGTTCCCTCTCTTTACCATCTTACTCTCGTCCATTCTTTTAAAATAATGTTTTGCGTGTTCCTTCTCTTGACAAGAACTTGATCTCAGTGTTTCAATTATGTACCACTAATGGAGTTGCGGTTACCTTTACTCCTACTTATTTTCAGGCTCCAAACGGGAGCTCTTCGTCACACGGGCAAACCTAAAGATGACACATATCAATGGCCGAAAACCACCTCAATCGCACTACCTTCTCTTGCTTTTGCTTCAGTCGTGAAAACTACTTTATCGGATTGGCATTATCGTTTAGGACATCCAGCTTTTTCAATTCTTCAAAAAGTTATTTCAAAATTTCAGTTACCTATTGTTTTGAATGCTTTACTAGCTCATCCATGTTCTTCTTGCTCAATTAATGAGATGCACAAGTTGTCGTTTCAACTTCAACTCTTCAGTCTTTACATCCTCTTGATATTGTATTTTCTGATGTATGGACTTCACCGATGATTTTCGTAGACGGTTTTAAATATTACATTATTTTTGTTGATCATTATACAGGATACACTTTGTTGTATCCCTTAAAACGCAAATCGGAAGTTCATGATGTTTTCACTCGGTTTAAAGCATTGGTTGAAAATAGATTTCAAACCAAGCTTAAAACACTTTATACCGATAATGGAGGTGAATATATTGCTTTAACAGGTTTTCTATCGACTCGTGGGATTTCTCATATGAAAAGTCCCCCACACACACCTGAGCATAACGGTATCGCCGAACGTCGGCATCGCCATATAGTAGAAACGGGCCTTGCCCTTCTATCTCAAGCGTCTATACCTAAGTCCTATTGGACTTATGCTTTTGCAACGGTTGTGTATTTAATTAACAGAATGCCTACACCTATTTGGATTTTAACTCGCCATTTGAACGTCTTTTTGGTCATTCTCCAAATTTTCAAAAACTACTTATCTTTGGTTGCTTATGTTTTCCATGGTTACGCCCATATGCATCACACAAATTAGATGCGAAGTCGACACCTTGTGTCTTCCTTGGTTATTCCATAACTCAAAGTGCATATTTTTGCTTAGATAGAGTTACCTCTCGGCATGTCGTTTTTCATGAATATATTTTCCCTTTTTCCGTTATCTCTTCTCAGTCCAAAACTGAAGATGAAAATATGGTCACACAAATTTCTTTTCACGTATTGTCTCCCTTGTTCCACAGCCAACAACACCGCCAGCATCAGCTCCACTCATAACCACTTCACAAGAAGCACAGCCGGCTATATCACCTTCTCCTAACTCTAACTTGGTTTCCCCTGTTGTGTCTTTACCATAGGTGACAGCTACCGCATCGTCTCCATCTCCATCTGTGTCCCTTGTAACATCTTCGTCTGAATCTTCACCTCCACTGGTCGTATTTTCACCTCCCCCAGCACATGTGCAACCAACTCGTAAAAGTACCAGACCTAGGAAAGCGGTTCAGAAGCTCAATCTTCATATGTTTGTTACTCTAGCAACTGAAGTGCCCCCAACGACAGTTGCACAAGACCTGAAAAGCCCTCTTTGGCGTAAAGCAATGAGCGAGGAGTTTGATTCACAAACATGTCATCGAACATGGGATTTAATCAATTTAACTAATGTTCCAAAAGTTGTTAATATTGTAGGGTGCAGGTGGATCTTCACAATCAAACGGCACCCTGATGGTTCCATAGCACGGTACAAAGCGCGACTTGTAGCCAAAGGATTTACCCAACAACCAGGAATATAATATCATGAAACCTTTAGTCCGGTGGTAAAGCCTGCTACGATCCGCATTGTTCTTAGTCTTGCTGTCTCGTTTAATTGGCCACTCCGACAATTAGATGTCAACAATGTGTTTCTCCAAGGGACTCTACAAGATGAGGTTTACATGACCCAACCTCCCGGTTTCATTGACAAGGATAATCCCAACACCACTTGCAAGCTTCATAAAGCTATTTACGGTCTCAAACAAGCTCCGAGAGATTGGTACAATGAGCTTCGTCACTTTCTTCTCTAATATGGTTTCACCAACTCTCTCACCAATGCTTCATTATTCATCTACCAAAAACAGGGAGTTCTCATTTATATGCTTATTTATGTTGATGATTTGATATCACAGGAAATAAACCGACTCATACTAATGCTTTCATTGATTCACTGTCAAACCGGTTCTCACTAAAAGATTTAGAAGACTTATCTTTTTTTTTCTAGGCATTGAAGTAACTAGAAACTCAGTTTGGATTCATCTCACTCAAACTCGCTATATTGCAGATTTACTTCACCGGAGAAATATGGACAAATGCAAGCAATTGCAACCCGATGTGTCCAAACTAAAGTTTATCACTGCTCACAGGAACAACATTGGACGACCATACGAAATATCGGGCTATGGTCGGAAGTCTCCAATACTTGTTACTCACGCGTCCAGATATTGCTTTTCCGGTCAACAAACTCTCCCAGTTTATGCACAAGACAACAATTGATCACTGGAATGCGGTAAAACGCATCTTAAGCTACCTTATGTGATCCATGACGAAAGGCATTCATCTTCAAGCCAACAACACACCTATTCTTCACGCATTTATAGATGCAGACTGGGCTGGAAACAAAGACGACTGTACATCTACCAGCGCTTATATCGTATATCTCGGGAAACATCCAATAGCCTGGTCATCTAAGAAGCAAACAGGAGTATCGCGTTCTTATACTGAAGCCGAGTATCGCTCCGTCGCATCCACCACCTCAGGAGTATGCTGGATCAAGTCACTTCTCTCCAAACTTTCACTATAAAGTCCAACTCAACCGGTGATAAATTGCGATAACATTGGCGCAACTTACTTAGCAGCGAATCCAGTATTTCACTCGCGGATGAAACACATAGAATTGGAATATCATTTCGCTTGCCACTACATTCAAACTGGTCAGTTGCGTGTGTCTCACGTCTCTTCTACAGACCAATTAGCTGATGCGCTAACCAAACCACTCCCACGTGCTCGATTTGAATCATTATGTCACAAGATCGGACTTTGGAACCGACGTTCGTCTTGAGGGGGTGTGTAAGAGTATGGAAAGTGGATACTCTCGGTGTCTATGATTGCACATAATTAGGATGATTAATGTATGTATATTGTATTACCTTATTCTTCTGTAGCCTTTGTTCATATATGTACAGCTCCTCAAATCAATAATATTCAAGCTATTCCATATACTAATAAAAAGTTTAGAGGCCCATTAATGTTCTCTCACATTCTCCATTGGATCAAGCAAATCAGAAGCCCACTTCAGCTCAGCCAGCTCAGACCATAAAGCAACGGTCACCTACAACACAAGAAAACAAAATAAGAGAGGCGGCATCAAAGGAAAGTGCAATAAAGAGCAGTACGGAAAAGCTATCTTCAATCATGTTGGCGTCAAGATTAGCACCTTTCCTAAAAAGACCCATTCATGAATTTAGGTCAACCCGATAAGGAAAGAGTCGATTTTGGCTTTGGCCCGAGATCGAAGCCCCATCTCATCTCGGCCTGGCAACGGAGTAAAGATTAGGTTAAAACGGGAGACGAAGGAAGAAAAGGAAAGTGGCGCGCGTGGGTGTCACGCCATACAAGAAGATACGTTTGGAGATACTCGCGCCGAGATATTAGGAAAGATTACGATATTATTCTAGGTTTTCCTGTTTAATTTCGCCGACTTCTGTAGCCTATTTAAGGGCATTGAATTAATCAAATAAGACACATCCAATTTTTAATACAAGTCTTCAGAGAACTCTTAGCAAAGAAACCGATTTTAGAAAACTGTTCTCCAGCGACTTAACACCTCTTCTTAACCGATTTGTTTCTCCCCGAAAACCTAGCAAAACCCTAATTCCTTTCTTCCTTCAAACCGAGTTCGAAAACCTTCTTTTGAATCCCTCAAGAAAACCTAAAACTCCATCTATCTTCGGATAGGCCGAGTTGAGAATCTACAAATCGTCACCGTGAATAGTTTTGAAGCTCTTGTGGACAATGAGATGATGACACTTGTTGATATTGATTTGGGCTCTCATCTTGTACAATGGTTTTATCTTTATGAGTATATAAGCTTGTAATCGTTGTAATGCAGACTTAAGCTTTCAATGAATACAAGATGGAAACCCTTAGCTTCATGTCTTCTGTTTCTTTACATTTCTATTTTTATCTTCAACCTTAATCTTGGAGAAAATTTTGTTTGAAAAGTCATGAGTTAAGAAAATTTGTTAGAAAAACTATCCCTTAGATTGCATAAACCAACATATGACAAAATAAAATAATCTTAAGTGGTGGTGAATTTTCTTATACTTAGGAAAAATGTGTAACCCTAACCTTGGATAATTTCCCGGAGAATTTTATTAGACTTGGAAAAACGGGTCATTTGTAATATCTAGGCTGTCAAAGAAGTCTGATAATATGGTCGTCAGACCTCTATTGCAGTCTGATTCTTATGAGATAAAAGCTGATAAACTTAACAAGTACAAAAGCCAAGTTCGATCTCTCCTCATCCTTTTCCATAAAAAATATGCAAAATGCCAAGTTCGGTCTCTCATTAGCGATCGCATGGAAAAAACCAGACTTCTTTGCAAAATTTGATTATATTAGTTACATTGCCAATAATTTAAAAAACTTGATTATCAAATAAATATAACACGTCATCTTGTAAAAATGATAGAGGCACAACATAATTAAGTATAACACATGTGAGAGTTAAAAAAATATTTTAAATACATTATGTATAATGTATAAATGGATTTTTAAAAGACAGCACACGATGTCTGTGTAAATAAGCTTAGTTGCTAGTATTCTTCAAAATTTGAATAAAAATAATTACCAAACATAAGCATGTCAAATTCAGGCAGGAGGAACATATACTATTAACAGACGTTAATAAAAATTATAATTGACGAAATTTATCACAAATATACAAAAAAATCATTTAAAAAAAAAAATTAAGATTTCCACAAAAGTCTGACAATATTTTCACCAGACTTTTATTATAGTCTGACAAAGAAGGCATTTTGCAATTAGAAATTTACAAAGAAGACTACAGATGCAGTTTGATAGACGATCAGACAGCATATGGAGTCTGCTTTGTAAACTTTCCAGGGTATTTTTGCAATTGACCAACATGTTGACTTTTCTGTTAAACTACTTATGAAGCCTAAGAAAACAAAAAGGATAGTTTTGCAATTGACCAAAATTTTGACTTTTTATCACACTTCTTGAAGAAGTCTGAAGAGTGTCAGACTTCTCGTGCAGTCTAACAAAAAAAATAAGGGATAGTTTAGCAATTGACCAAGTTTGATTTTCTAAACCAGACTTCCTACGAGGTCTGACTTCACACATCGAGTGAAGTCTGATGAAAAGTTGGAATATTTTTGGGGTTGACCAAAATTTTATATTTCAGATTTTTATAGCAGTTTGATGAATGTCATATATTTCATACTTCTATAGCTGCTATACATAGAAGTATGAAATATAAAGTAGTTTGATGAATGCCATATTTTTCCCTTGTTTCCACGCTGCTATAGAAGTCTAGAATTTTTCTCTTATTCTAGTCAATATTTGAAAATTTCAGTCAATTACTAAAACAATCCCTTTTTATTTTCAGATTTCTGATGCAGTCTGAAAAAAGTCAAGATTTGGTCAAATTCACTCAAATTTTTTTTTTGTCAAACTACATAAGAAGTCTAAAGAAAAAGTCAACTTTCGGTCATTTACAAAACTACCATCTGCTTATATTAGACTTCTTGGTGAAGTCTGATAATTATTTATTTATTACAAAGGAATTTCCCATACTGCTAATGTAGTATGATGAACATGAAAGTCAATTGCAAAACTACCCTGCATTGACCATCATAATCCATCAGAATCCATCAGACTTCATGGGAAGTTGAAATCGTGAAACATATATGAAAATCGGCAGATCTTGTGAAAAATCACCTAAATCCGGTTTTGAGCTCGTTTTTACCTTCGTCAAGCGCCGAGAACTTCTACTTACACTAATATCCAACAAACTCAACCATTTTTATTCTAGAATAACCAAAATCGTAAAAGATCCCAAATTTTTAAAAAATAAAATAAAATGTGAATTAGAGAGTTTTTGATGAAATTACATAGGAAATATGAGAATAGAAGGTTGTGAACTTTTATATAGAGCTTTAATGGCTCGAGTTTGGTTGTGTAAGGCATGAAGAGCTCAAATTTGGTTGTTAATGGTGGTTGAGTGAATTGGAGATGACAGTTTTGTAATTAAGTTAGATCTGAATGTTTTTTGATCTTTTGATAAAAACATCAGACTTCATAAGAAGTCATGTGATGGCATTATCATGAATACCCAACTTTCTAAGGAGATTTTGAAAGAAAAACGAGAGGAAGATGATAAGTGAGGGTAGTTTTATGTTTGACTTCAATTTAAGGGGAAAAAATGAAAACAGTCCTTTATTTTTCAGTTTTTATCTAAATTTGGAGATTAGTCTTTCAGATTTTTTTCATGTGTTTCTGATTTATATAAATCTGCAACACGTGAAATTGAATTTATTAGTTACTGAAGTAGAACTGTTATGTTACAGAGTTATGAGTAATATTGCAGGTTTGTTTCTTATGTTGTACATTTGTTATATGTTGAAGATTTAATTTAGTGTTAAAGATTTAATTTAGAAATTTTACTTACGAAACTGAAACTTCAGATTCTTACTCTTGATATTCAGATTTATTTTTGAAATTTTACTTACGAAACTGAAAATTTGGATTATTACTCTTGATATTTTCTTGATTTCAGGAGACTTTTTAGGAAACAATATACTTGCTATAAAAATTAAAAAATTAGTCAAAACAAAAGATTAGGAAATCGCCCTTATTTTTTGTTCTTCGACAACTTTTTACATCTTCTCCTTTGGTTCACTTATTCATCATCATATACATCATTATATCCCTTCTTCATCATCGTTTTCAATCTGTTTGTTCATTAATCATGGTACAAGTGTTTTTTATTTTTGGTATTGGAAGTTTGAAGACAACATATAGTTATTGGTGCTGATGACAGAGGAAATCGAGAAGTTGATGTTGAGAGTACAATGGGTTTCAACCGATTCAACGAAACCATTTATGAGTAGATTGGACTTACTAAGAGGGTGTTTTTGAATCTAGAATTTAATGGAAATGGATGTAATTGTATTTGATGGTATTTTGCTAGATTTGGTGGAATTTTCTAATGGATTTGAAAATACACATATGGATTTTAATGGATTTGATTGTAATACAATTAATGATCTATATATGTAAAGTAGGCTTTCCTCACTTATCGTCTTATCGTGATGCCACCTCATCATCTTAATTTATTACACATTTTATTTTTATTTTATTTTAATGATTTAAATCTATATCTTATATTATTACAAGAGATATGAAAGGTCATTTCCATATTATATATTATAAACCCAAAAATCAATCAATATATTTTATCATCATCTTAATTTATAGCATTTTATTTTTATTTTCACTTAATCCTTTAAATAGGTATATTTTATTAATATAATTTACTTAAAATTGATTTAATCTTTAATTTCTATAATATATTATTATAAATAGAAACTAAAAGAGTGATAATCCAACAATAAAATTATTTTTAAATCAGTGGTTTTAAGAGATCATCAATCATACATATAATGGCAAACAAATTATTTTCCTCTCAGCCCTCCACATCAGTACCCACAAATAATCCTACATGACAGTTTAACCTTTTTTTTTATAAAAACAATTCACGTAACATAAGAAAGTCCAACCGGTCAACAAAACATTTATACCAAAAAACTTCATCCATTAAACTAATCAATTATTGTGGAAGCCTTTTGGCCCAGTGATCAAGGGTTTAAAGATTTTTACACCAGGTTTGGGGTTCGATTTCCAGAGAATGCAGTTTAACCAGATTAATGGATGTAAGCTTGTAGGAGGTTCAAAATTACAGGTAAAACCAACTGTTGTGGTCTCATGTGTTGCGGGAGAGCTGTCCATCATAGGTGTGGTAAATGTGAAGCCGTTCGTCGTAGATCCGAGTGTTGCTTGGGAGAGCTGAACCATGGAGGTGTTCATCCTAATCGTAGATGCTGCAGGTAGTTGATTTCGTTTGATGGAACGATTCTTAGTATTAAGATTAGATCAAATATAAATCATGATTGTAATAGTCTTCCAGACGATATAAAAAAAAAAACTAATCAATTATTTAAGCCCAAAACATTTGTCCACTTCTCTTGTCCACATTGCCATCTTCTTCACCTTCGGAAACCTGTACTCTTTGTCTGGAAACCGAATCACTGCAATTAAATACTCTCTTCATTGTGCCTTTAATTCATTAACGTTGGAATCCTCATTGCCTCGTCTCTTCCAATTTCTATGGTGCATGCATATACTCATCACGCACAAATAGATAATCATCTTTACTCCTCCTTCATATGCATAGACGCCATCACCATGGGAATCTTTGAATGCGGGGTATCCTCCGCTCTCAGATCGTTTCTGAATAGATTTGAGCCTAAATTCGATATGCTTCAGCCGTAATCGCCATAAACAGTTTAATCTTATTTTACTTGATTTTTGTACGGTTTCTCATAAGGAGCAACGGAAAATCATCCACCACTGTAAGGAGGTGCAGAGTACAAGGAGGATGAGTAAACCCCAAATATGTCAAAAACATAAATATGCTTCTACATCTATTCAGAGAAGATAAAAACCTGCTACCGGTGATTCATAACTGGCAAACCAAACAAATATATTTAAAACAAATCAGCAGATAGATTCGCGGAGACAACAACTGAAATGTAGCCAACGGCATCGGACTATAGAAGACGAACAAAAATATATTTCAAACATACAACTGACACTTTTTCAAATATTGTTTCAAAAGGCGAAAGACACAATAACTAACATAATAATGGAGAAGTGGAATAATTCGAAAATTAAGAAAATTTTCCAAAACAAATCAACCACATAACCACATGGTCTGATGCTTAGTGAATATGTTATAAATCTCTCCAGCTTCAGGGTCCATATTTGCAAACGACCGTATTTATAAAGACATATATTACACTCGATATTAGAATCAAGGTAGAATAAATATAACCAATTATGCTTTCTTGAGAATTTTATATTTATAGTAAAATACCCTATACTCTTAAAATTTTATATTTTTTGAAATTCTTACATAGAGTGTAATATATATCTTTATTAATGCAGTCAATTGATATTCAAAGATTATTTTTATTTTTTAGATGTTTGTTGTTAATCAATTTATATCCTCATTTCTTCTTATTGAGTTTCTTTTAAAACCATTGATTTTTTTTTTAAACATTTTTCCGCTCAATCAATATTAAAATTCAAAATATAATTTAGAATTTTTTTCTTTACAAAATTGTTTATCCGCTTACCCGTCCGTAAGACGGGTTAATTTCTAATAACTTCAAATTAGATCAAACCCTCTCCATATCTCACACACGAATAAATTTGACCAAGGCTTTTATTTTGTATTTTTTCAAGCTTTTTTTTTTTCGATTAATCTGGGAGTATCCCGAGCCTATGGAAGGGCTCAAACTAATCCCCAAGGGGAGGTGCAACCCATGGATAAACCCTCTCTTCGGGTATTCAAATGGGCTCCTAAAGCAAGACCCATATCCATGTGGGTGTCCTTAAACAAATGTGACTTAGTTTCGCATGGAAGGAGGATCGAACCCGGAACGTGTTAACGTCCAAGGCCCATCCCCAACCACTTAACCACAAGAGCTTGGACATTTTTTCAAGCTTTCTTATATGTAGGTAAGATGTAACATTAGAGCGAGAAAAACAAAAAAATTAAAAAGACATTCATCTCGTGCTTAAAGACTGGAAGGTAAGATGTAGCATCAAAGCATATCATATGGAAATACATTCATATCCTACTCACAAGTCTTTTGTTTCAAGATTTTTGTTATTGAAATTATAAATGCAAATCAACCAATCGGTTTGGTAGAATATCGTTTACTCGATAGAGAGGAGAGAATACAAATGTAAATAATAATAATATAAAAACTTACTTTACGGTTACTTGTTCTTTGATGTATGAACATATTGTAAAATGATAGAGGCTTGCTAAAGCGATCTCCTAAGACAGAATTTATTCCCTACGCGGTGTTCGTAGCTTCTTGGATTTCTATCTTGCAGGATACAACTATCGATCTTCGTATTATGCACCCTACGAAGAACCTTGCAAACTATACTTTGTGTTTTCAGAAAATATTTGAAGAAGAAGAAGAGAATTGTTGTTAGATTAGTTATATTCTCTCCACCATGTATGGTGGTGTTTATATAATAAACCAAAGGGTGTTTCCAACCAATGTGTCATTTCATAGTGATATTTTTTCACAAAGATATCCCTTCACAAAGATATCTCTTCACAAATGTCCTTTCACAAAGGTGTCATTTCATAAAGATGACCTTTCACAAATGTAACCTTTCATGTGAAGGTGCCTTTTCATAAATGACAATGTTTCACATGTTTTTATATAAGTATTTATTTAATTAAAATATATTAAATAAAACTTAAACAAAATGTGCCCTTTCACAAAGACACAATGGTTCACAAGAATATTTATTTAATTAAAATAAAACTCTAACAATTGGTGTCCTTTCATAAAGACACAATAATTCTCATTAGTATTTATTTAATTAAATAACTTTAATAAACTCCAACAATACCCCATATTTTCTATTCAAACTCTACAATACCCCACATTTGAATAGAAAATAAGTTTTATTTTCTGAAAAATAGAATCTATATACATCGAAAAAGGTGTCTTTTGGACTTGAACCTTTCCTAGAGACACTTATCGGATTTACTTTATGGGTAATGAACTAAAGTCTTGAATTAACCATATTTTTATAGTAAACCGAGACAATAAGTGAATCATATATATCATCATCACATTTCTTAGTTTATACGGTTGTGTTCATTTTGGTCCTGAACATTTCCTGACTTCGTGAGAGCTCTAAAGAATTTAGCCATATCAATTCTCATAGGTGCGACCCGACACCACTCTCATATAGGTAACATTAATTAAGGATAATCCGTTTTATCCCACTTTTTAGAAAAGATATTAATGTTATTAAGAATAAAGTATTCATCCCTTAATCATCAACATAAACACATTTATACTTCATAGGAATGAGAAATGTGTATTCTCCCTTGAGTCTTCCTCAGCCAGTTTGCCTCTTGAACCTAAACCATGGGATCTCCAATGTTGCTAGGTAAGGTTTCCACCAAGTGGTGACTCATTGTGTTGGCTTTAAACCCATTCCCCTCGAAGTGAATACAACTTGCTCTTTCGGTAGGCCTTTAGTCAAAGGATCAGCCAAGTTTTCCTTTGATCTAATATAATCCAATGTTATCACTCCATTCGAAAGCAATTGTCGTATTGTGGCATGTCTTCGTCTAATATGCCTTGATTTACCATTGTAAATTTTATTTTTCCCTCTATTTAAAGCAGCCATACTATCACAATGGATACATAATGCAGTTATTGGTTTTGGCCACAGTGGAATATCTTCAATAAAATTTCTAAGCCATTCAGCTTCTTCTGCAACTTTATCTAATGCGATAAATTCAGATTCCATGGTAGAACGTGCTATACACGTTTGTTTAGATGATTTCCAGGACACAGCACCACCACCAAGTATAAACACATAACTACTTGTAGACTTACTGTCTGTACTTCCTGAAATCCAATTGGCATCACTATATCCTTCTAAAACAGGAGGAAATTTTGTGAAATGTAGACCATAATTGATTGTATACTTTAAGTATCTTAATACTCTAATTAAAGCATGCCAATGTTCTCCGTTTGGATTACTTGAGTATCGGCTTAACCGACTTAATGAGTAAGCCAAATCTGGTCTTGTACAATTTGTAATGTACATAAGGCTTCTAACTATTTGTGTGTACTCTAACTGTGAGACACTTTCACCATCATTCTTTGAAAGCTTACACGTTGGATCAAACGGAGTAACGACTGGTCTATCATTATAGTGACCAAATTTATTTAAGACTTTTTCTACATAATGAGATTGAGTAAGTGTATAACCATATTTCCCTCGTTTAATTCTTATTCCAAGAATTACATCTGCCAATCCCATATCTTTCATTTCAAAATTGTCACTCAACATTCTTTTTGTGGCATTGATAATGTTTGTACTTGTTCCCATTATCAACATATCATCCACATATAGACATACAATGATCGTATCATTTTTAGTTTTCTTAATGTAAACACACTTGTCACATTCATTAATGGTAAAACCATACGACTTCATTGTATTATCAAATTTTTCATGCCATTGTTTTGGCGCTTGCTTCAGTCCATACAAGGACTTTATAAGTCTACAAACTTTCTTTTCTTTACCTTTGACTATAAAGCCTTCAGGTTGTTCCATATATATTTCTTCATCAAGTTCACCATTTAAGAATGCCGTCTTAACATCCATTTGATGAATTTCTAGATCATATATGGCAGCAATTGCGATTAGAAATCTAATAGAAGTAATTCTTGTGACTGGAGAATATGTGTCAAAGAAATCTAGACCTTCTTTTTGACGATACCCCTTCGCCACTAGTCTAGCCTTATATTTTTCAATTGTTCCATCTGGCCTTAGCTTCTTTGTGAATATCCATTTATGTCCAATTGGTTTATTTCCAGGTGGTAAATCAACCAATTCCCAAGTATGATTATTCATAATAGATTTAACTTCACTTTGAATTGCCTCTTTCCAATAAGGTGCTTCTGATGATTCAATTGCAGCCTTATATGTTTGTGGTTCATATTCACTCAGATACGTCATAAAATCAGTACCAAAGTCTTTAGGAATCCTTGCCCTCTTACTTCTTCTTGGTTCATTTAACTCTTCTTGAACTTTTGAGGCAATTCTCTCATCATCATGTACTCGTTTGTTACTTGTACATTTTGGCTCTTTGTACGGAAATATATCTTCAAATAACTCAGACTCATTTGATTCGATAATTGTATCTACTTTTACATCACTATTTTCAGATTTATGAACCAAAAATCTGTATGCAGCACTATTTTCTGCAGGACCGATGTATATACAATCTACTGTTTTTGGTCCTACAACAGTTCTCTTAGGAAGAGGTATTTGAACCTTCGCAAGGCAACCCCACACTTTCATATTTTTATATGAAGGAGTCCTACATTTCCACATTTCATATGGGGTTTTATCACTACTTTTAGTAGGGATTTTATTCAAGATTGAATTTGCAGTGAGAAGCGCTTCACCCCATAAATTATGTGGTGCACCAGAATTGTTTAACATGGAATTCATTATTTCTTTAAGCGTTCTATTTTTCCTTTCAGCTACTCCATTTTGCATTGGAGTATAAGGTGCTGTAGTTTGATGAACAATTCCATGTGTAGAACAAAAATCTGAGAATTCTTTTGATATATATTCTCCACCATGATCAGTTATGAGAATTTTAATTTTCTTATCTAATTGATTTTCTACTTCTGCTTTGAATTTCTTAAACATATCCAAAGCCTCATCTTTAGTATAGATCAAATATATATGACAGAACTTACTGCAATCATCGATGAAAGATATATAATAATTCTTTCTTCCACGACTTGGAATTGATTGAAAATCACATAAATCACTATGTATCAATCCAAGTACTTCATTTAACTTTTCAACTGATTTGTAAGGATGTCTTGCATATTTTGATTCTATGCAAACTTCACATTTTCTTCTATTCATATTATTAAGACTTTGTTTTGGTAACAATCCTAAATTCATCATTTTATATAAAGAACGATAGTTAACATGTCCCATTCTTGCATGCCATAAATCACTTGAGTCAAGCAAATAAACAGAAGCAGAGCTATTGTCTGCAATTTTATTAATGATAGGTTCAACATTCAGTTTAAAAAGACCATCGCTAAGATAGCCTTTTCCTACATACATCCCACCTTTAGTGAGTACAAATTTATCAGACTCAAACACAAGCTTGAAACCTTTGTTGCTAAGAAGAGAACCAGAAATCAGATTCTTACGAATCTCAGGTACATGAAGTACGTTTGTAAGTGCAAGTTCTTTTCCAGAAGTGAGTTTTAAGACCACTTTGCCTCTCCCTTCAATTGGTGCAGTGCTAGCATTTCCCATGTAGAGTTTTTCTCCACCAGAACCTTGTGTTGGGAATGTCCTGAAATCTACCGTACTATCTCTAGAAAGTATGATAAGTGTCGAGATCAGACATAAGTCATAAGTACTGGGTGATCATGATGGCTTGCTAGAGTCCGCTCTTGATCTATAAGTTTAAGACTTATTACCAGTATTGTATGATCCCTAAGGGTCACACACCATAGCTAACGGGAAAGTTAAAATGGAATTAATACGGTAAGATGCAAGGCATTTACTGTATTTGTACAGAGAGACTTGGGCCATTAGTTAATTACTTGGGCCCATATCGAGATACAGGACTTGTGTCGATCGACACAGGTATATGTGTCGGTCGACACAACAGCAAAACCGAAACATGAGTTTAGGTTTATGACGAGTCGAGATATATAAGTCTTAGGTCTTATTATTTCGACTATAGGTCTGCGAATCTGAGAACTGGCCGTCCTGTTTCTCTCTGTTTCCTCGAACTTTGGTCTAGCAACCATCCCGAGCTTGTAAGAGTGTTGATACTCTAGGAGGAATAGGTGGTTCATCTGTTCGTTGATCTCGACATTACAATCATTCTGCAAACTAAAAGGTAATGTCCAGGTTTGTTTTATGATTCAGTTACAAGAACCTAGATCTGAGTTATATGTGCTAGGTTGCAATCTGTTAACTGAACCAAGAACACACATATAATCCAACAGTGGTATCAGAGCCAGGTTATTGGTTTTTGCTTTATGAATCTGATTTAGGTTGTTCTTACTGTTTAAAATCGAATTTGGTTAAGAAATTTGATCAGAAAACATGAAAACCTAAGAATTAGATCGCATCAATCCGATTGAAAGCCATTGGTGTGCGATCTGGTCGCCCGTGTCGATCGACGAGGGAGCGAGGTATCGGTCGATATCGATCGATCCGATTGACATCTCGCGGTCCTGATGACCCGATTGACCCGAGCTGATACACGCTAGTATCGATCGACATGAAAGACTCATATCGATCGATACGAAGGCGATGCCCATGTCGATCGACGAGGGAGCGAGGTATCGGTCGATATCGATCGATCCGATTGACATCTCGCGGTCCTGATGACCCGATTGACCCGAGCTGAAACTCGCTAGTATCGATCGACATGAAAGACTCATATCGATCGATACGAAGGCGATGCAGATGATCCGCGAGTAGCCAATCGGTTCATCCGAGCTTCGTGGTTCATCTTTCCCTAAACCGAGACAATGAACCGATCAATCCGATTGTGGTTCATTGTCTACTTTAGCCAGAACCGCAAGTTAGGTCAAAATTGGCTAAAACACAAGGTGTTTTTTTTGAATTTTGGACTTAACTGAACCGATCCAATTTAATTGGTGGTTCAAGCGGTTAACCCAAATCGCGGTTTGCTGGAAATAATTTTATTTCTGGTTAAACCGGATTGAAATTCATAAAATTGAATTTTACCTAAACCGAAGGCTGGTCTAAGTTTGATTTGGTTGGACCAAATAATTTAGAGCTGGTCTGGTTTAGTAAATAACCGATGGTTTTGATAGTTAATTTGGTCTTGGACCAGAATTAATAAACCGGATCGGTTATGTCAAATTATTGGGCCAGCTGGAATTCTATGGTCTTGGGCCAAGAATTGGGCCTATAATTTGTGACCCAACCCAAAATATTTATAAAATATTAAATTAGAAATTTCTATTTTTAGTGAGTTACTAAATTTAGAAAGTTTCTAAAATAAGAAAGTTTCCCAAAATAGTAATCTTCTATTTTTGGAAATAAAACTTGAAAATCCTCAAAAACAATATCAAGCTTGGATGTCTTGCCCAATCTTGTCAGCTACTTAACGCTTACTTGATTACAGATATGGCTTACAGTGTGAGGTGTCTGTTTTCGCGTAAGTAAAGTAGTATATAGTCACTAATTTCATTGGGAGTCCCAGACTTTAGTGATTATTTGGCTGTAAGAGATTGGTTTCCTTGACTGGGCCATCGGGAGTCCCGGGCCTTGAGACATCTGGTGAATTTGGGCCTCGGGTCCAATTCACAACCGAGAGTTATTGGTTATAACTAGCTGTGTGTATGCTTACCAAGTAAAGCTAATTCTGGGTGACGGCCAGTGGCCCACTTTGGAATTAGCTGAACATGGGTCTCGGAATCATTGTATTCATATGAGGTTAAACAAAGAAATTTTGAATACGATGCGAGTTTTCTTATAAGTTGTTAAGATTGCTCTTTTATGAACTTAATAACTAAAACTCTATTTATCTCTAAATTTCAGCTATGAAAAGCACAAACAATCAAAACACTTTCTCGATCCGGTATGTCCTTGAGATGGACAAACTGAACGGATCAAATTTCTTGACTTGGTCGCGGAACCTGAGACTAGTTCTCAGGCATGAGAGAAAGGACTATGTCCTTGAGAAAGCTCTCCCCGAGAGGATCGGATCCAAAGCCAGTCATGCAGTATATAATGCTTGGAATAAGCATTATAATGATGCGGTAGATTTGCGTGGTCTGATATTGGCTACCATGGACTCAGAGTTGCGGAAGCAATATGAGAACATGGAGTCGCCAATAGAGATGATCAGCAGCCTGAAATTGAAATTTCAGGAGCAGGTTAGAGTGGAGAGATACCAGTTGGTTAAATCTCTCACTAGCTGCAAGCTACCGATGGATCATCCAGTAAGTCCTCATATCAGTAAAATGATGGGTTACGTTGATAACCTGAGGAAACTGGATTATCCAGTTAGCCAAGAATTGGCAACTGATATCATTCTGCAGTCACTGCCGTCAAGCTATGATAAGTTCGTAAGGGACTATATCAAGAAAGGCTTAACGAAGACGTTGACTGAACTGCATGACATGCTCAAGACAGTTGAGCCAAACGTGAAGAGTACCCTGTACAATCTCATGAATGAGAAGGGTAGGTTTATTAAACCTAATGCTGACAAGGGTGAACACAAAGTTGTCCAGATTTTGAATCATGGCAAGCGTGTGTCTTCTGAGCCCGAGTCAGATATCTCTTACGTTGGTAAGTGCTGCTACTGTAAAGAGACTGGGCATTGGAAGAGAGATTGCATTAAATTCATGGAAGATTATGAGGAGTTGAAGTCGATGTATGAGACTACTCCCTCAGGTATTCATGTTATTACTTCAAGTTATACCTTAAAGGTATTGGATACTGGTTGTGGCACTAATATTTGTTATAATATGCAGAGCCTGAGCAACAGTAGAACGTTGAAGGAAGGGCAAGTGGAACTGCGTGTCTGGAAGGAGCTTGGGATGCTGCCTCAGCCGTAGGGTTTTCACTTGTAGATGCCTTTGAGGCTTGGTTTTATTAAGTAATTGCTACAATGTACCTGCTTTAAGCAGAGTTGTTTTTCATTTTCTTTTGAAGAATTTGAATGTTTTCATTTTGATAAAGACAAGTTTTGTTCTTTTGATCTTAATGAAATGTTAATTGTAGCACCCTATTCAAGGAATGGGTTTTATGTCTTAAACCAAAGAGTGCCTAAATATAACATAAATACCGAATTGGTTTAAATCTGATGAATTAAACCTGATTTTTCTTGGCATAAATGTTTTGGTCACATAGAGTAAGTCAGATTCAGAAACCCCATAGTTATGGACTTTTGGGCTCATTTGAATGGATATCTTATGAGACTTGAATTCTGCTTACTGGACCAAAAGACATAGGGCCCATCTTAGCCGAGCTAAGAAAGGCCCAAGGGCTTATTGGAGATTGAACATACTCATGTATGTGGTCCGATGAGCAGTAATGCCAGAGAAAATTTCCTATACCTCATTGTCTCTACTGATTACTTCAGTGAGTGTGACTGTGTTCATTTGATGAGACACAAGTCGGAATTCTTTGACATGGTCGAAAGAGTTCCAGAATGAAGTATAGATCTGAGTGACAGAAGTATTAAGACTCTGGATTAGATCACGAGTGAGAATACTTAAGTCATTGATGGTGTGATCATCTGAATGAGTGTGAAATCGCTTCACAGCTCATTTCTCCTGAAAACCTAGAGGTGTTTCTGTGAGAATGAATCAGATCTTATTAGAAATGATTAAAGATGAGTCACACGAATCTTCCATGATATTCTTTAAGAATAACGCTCTAGAAATATCTAAGTTTACGCTAAAATAGTTCCACCAATATCAGTTGAAAGACACCACGTAAATGTGGTTTGGAAATGATCCAAATTCGTCTTTACTGAGTATTTGTAGTTGAGCTACTTCGCTGGTTGTCCTAGGGAAACCAAGGCTTGTTACTTTTACGTCCATTCTGTTTTCTAAGAAGGGAAGTTACTTTCCAAGAAGAACAGTGGGAGTAAAAGTATAACTCGAAGAAATTCGAGAAATACAGGAGGCTGCTCAACCTGTTGAGGGAGAGCAACGGATGGATTTACAGATTTCTGTAGAATCTGCACCTGTAAAGCATGAAGTTCGCAGATCTGAATGAATCAGTTACTAATCCGAGAGTGATTTCTCATCATTAGTTGATTCTGATGATCATTGAAAGTTCGCATGATCTGATGATCATTGAAAGCGACGAATCTGCGAAATTCAAAGAAGCGAAAGTGAGCCCGGACTCCGAAAATTACACTATGTGTAAGTTAGCTTCATTGATCCATTCATGGATGGAAGCAAACATATCGGAGTTGGAATCTTCGTTCTGTTGAAGTAGTCAAGGTTTTGACTTGAACAGGAACGAAGTGGAAATGTGCGTTTACTAAAAGATAAGTGGGAGCAATATTGCATTTCTCATAGTGTATGTCAATGATATACTGATTCTCGGAAATAACGTTCCAATGCTGCAGTCGGTAAAGGACTGGCTTGGAAGTTGTTGTATGATTGACATGGATAAAGCCACGAAGTTCTTGGATTTTGGATCTAAAGATAGAGATCCAAAAGAGCTGGTAGGAAAAAGTCAGGATTCTTAAATTGACAAAGTCCTACACGTAATCAGCAATCCAAGAAGGGTTTTGTGCCAATGTCACATGGCAATTCATTAAGCGAGATATAGTGTCCTGCGATATCTGCTGAGCTTGAATGCATGGATAGGATTCCATATGCGACGGCAATTGGATCTATCATGTATGCCATGACACATACTTGTTTTGATGTTGCTTTAATGCTAAGCAAGACAAGTAAAGACCAGTCAAATCCAGGAAAGAATCACTGAATTGCCGTAAAGAATATTCTGAAGTATTTGAGGAATACTTAGGATAAGTTCTTGATTTACGGAGAAAGTGAGGTGCTACAAGTCGATAGAGTCTGAAAGGCAAGTTTCAATAGACAAAGATACTTCCTGGTCACAGTCCGGCTATATCTTGTGTCTATCTGGCGGTGCAAGGCACTGTAGCTGACTCCATGACTTAAGCTGAACATTTCGCAGCTTGAGAAGCGGCGAAAGAGGTTGTTTGGAAAGTAGAGTTCATCACTGAACTAGATTTGATTCCCAGCGTAGTTAAGACTAGCTGCACATCAAAGGTCCAAACACCTTGAGGATAGGTATAACCTATTCCGCGAGATAAATGACAGAGGTGTTAAGTAGATAAGCAAGTTTCATCGAATGAGAATGTTGCTAATCTATTAACAAAGCCACTCCTTATGCCTAAGCACGAGTCGCGGACTGTAGCTGTAGGATGAGTGAAATTAAGATGTAGTCTTAATTTCAGGGGGAGTTTGTAAAGGGCTTTACTTGGTTATTTTGAATGGTTCATGAAAACATAGCATTTTATGTTTGTGAAATCTAATGATTTCTGGATTATTTTAACTGTGATATAAATAATCATTCCAAAATGATTCATGTCATTATATATGGGCCATCGAAGTACATGAGTAGACTTGATCCTGAAACCCCATATTTAACGAAGTGACATAAATCATAGTGTCCATAGTCGAAGGTTGTTGAAATTGGAACACCAACAACCTGTTGAGACTAGATTGTGTTGAGACTTATGACCAAGTTTCGAGGGGTCATAGATGCGCGGCATCAAGGTCGACACATAGGTATATGTAGGGGAGCATATGACCGGACATGGCCCGCTGATGAGAACTCTGCAAGATATTAATATCTGTGTCATAAGAAGTTCTCATATACGACTATAGAGTATAGTCCTTAGACCTGAGTTCGCATGCATGTGGCTGCACATGGAGTAATGCGCTTTGATCATTGTCTAACGATGTTTCGTAACTGGGAGCTATAAGGACCTTGGTTGGGTGTATTATGAATTGTGTAGTTCATAGTGATGGAACAAGACAGGATTTGTCCCTGCCGTTTAACGGAGGTAATATCTCTAGGCCAATCGGAGATTTGATAGCTGGTAAGAGAATGGCCATTCCCAAACGGACTTGCCCAAGTCGTTTGAATAGTCAGTATCAAATCTGGTCCGATAAACATGGTCTGGCTATATAAGGATGACACGCATCTTGCCTTATGCCAGATCGAGATATTGAGACAAAAGGATTAGGGAATGTAGGATTCCAGTACAATCGGAAGATTGTTGGGAATGTCCTTTGTAGAATTCCAGTACAAGTGGGAGATTGTTGGGAATGTCCTGAAATCTACCGTACTATCTCTAGAAAGTATGATAAGTGTCGAGATCAGACATAAGTCATAAGTACTGGGTGATCATGATGGCTTGCTAGAGTCCGCTCTTGATCTATAAGTTTAAGACTTATTACCAGTATTGTATGATCCCTAAGGGTCACACACCATAGCTAACGGGAAAGTTAAAATGGAATTAATACGGTAAGATGCAAGGCATTTACTGTATTTGTACAGAGAGACTTGGGCCATTAGTTAATTACTTGGGCCCATATCGAGATACAGGACTTGTGTCGATCGACACAGGTATATGTGTCGGTCGACACAACAGCGAAACCGAAACATGAGTTTAGGTTTATGACGAGTCGAGATATATAAGTCTTAGGTCTTATTATTTCGACTATAGGTCTGCGAATCTGAGAACTGGCCGTCCTGTTTCTCTCTGTTTCCTCGAACTTTGGTCTAGCAACCATCCCGAGCTTGTAAGAGTGTGGATACTCTAGGAGGAATAGGTGGTTCATCTGTTCGTTGATCTCGACATTACAATCATTCTGCAAACTAAAAGGTAATGTCCAGGTTTGTTTTATGATTCAGTTACAAGAACCTAGATCTGAGTTATATGTGCTAGGTTGCAATCTGTTAATTGAACCATGAACACACATATAATCCAACACCTTGCACATATTGAGAGAACATATTTATATCAGAACAAACATGTCTTGTTGCACCAGTGTCAACCCACCAATCATTGGAGTTTAATATAAGATTTGCCTCTGAAACAACATCAACAAACTGATTTTCAGCAATGTTAACATTGTTGGCTTCTCCTAAATTTCCTTCCTTTTTGTGACGACAATCCTTGGCTCTATGTCCAGGCTTTCCACATACCCAACAAGCACTTTGTGGTTTCTTCTTGAATTCAACCCCCTTTGCAGAGTTAAATGGTTTCTTAAACTTGTTGTTTTTCTTAAAACCCTTGAATTTGGAAGTTTTTCCCTCAATTACATTGGCCCTTGCTTCCATGGAAGAAAATTCAGACTTCTCGTTTTTACGATTTTCTTCTTCAACATGAAGCTTTAAAACTAATTTCTCGAGACTCATGTCTTCATGTATATGCTTCAAATAGGTCTTGAAGTCTTTCCAAGTTGGAGGCAACTTTTCAATAATAGAAGCAACTAGAAAAGTTTCATTCAGCCCCATACCTTCATCCTTTAGTTCATGAACTATAATTTGAATTTCTTCCACTTGTTTCACCACGGAGTTGGTGTCACTCATCTTAAAATTCAAAAACTTTCCCACAATAAATTTCTTAGCGCTTGCCACTTCATACTTGTACTTCTTATCCAATGACTCCCATAATTCTTTTGGAGATATGAATGTTTGATAAACATCATAGAGAGAATCATCCAAAGCATTTAGAATATAATTCTTGCACAAAAACTCATTTTGTGTCCATTTCTCCGATGCTTTAATGATGTCATCCGGAATGTCACCTTCAACAGGTAATTCTGGTCCATCTGAAGTCAAGCATTGTGCTAGATTCAATGTTGTGAGATAAAACAACATCTTTTGTTGCCATCTTTTGAAATCCACTCCTTTGAATACAAAAGGTTTCTCAATGTGATTTTTCACAATTGCAGCAGATTGATCCATCTATCAATTTCAATAATAAATTCTGTCTTAGATTGTTATTGAAATTATAAATGCAAATCAACCAATCGGTTTGGTAGAATATCGTTTACTCGATAGAGAGGAGAGAATACAAATGTAAATAATAATAATATAAAACTTACTTTACGGTTACTTGTTCTTTGATGTATGAACAGATTGTAAAATGATAGAGGCTTGCTAAAGCAATCTCCTAAGACAGAATTTATTCCCTACGCGGTGTTCGTAGCTTCTTGGATTTCTATCTTGCAGGATACAACTATCGATCTTCGTATTATGCACCCTACGAAGAATCTTGCAAACTATACTTTGTGTTTTCAGAAAATATTTGAAGAAGAAGAAGAGAATTGTTGTTAGATTAGTTATATTCTCTCCACCATGTATGGTGGTGTTTATATAATAAACCAAAGGGTGTTTCCAACCAATGTGTCATTTCATAGTGATATTCTTTCACAAAGATATCCCTTCACAAAGATATCTCTTCACAAATGTCCTTTCACAAATGTGTCATTTCATAAAAATGACCTTTCACAAATGTGACCTTTCATGTGAAGGTGCATTTTCATAAATGAAAATGTTTCACATGTTTTTATATAAGTATTTATTTAATTAAAATATATTAAATAAAACTTAAACAAAATGTGCCCTTTCACAAAGACACAATGGTTCACAAGAATAATTATTTAATTAAAATAAAACTTTAACAATTGGTGTCCTTTCATAAAGACACAATAATTCTCATTAGTATTTATTTAATTAAATAACTTTAATAAACTCCAACAATTTTGTCTCTTGGAAAATTTGAAATACGTGAGAGGCAAAAATTCCGAGCTGTCAAACATCATAAAAGATGACCTCCTAAAATTTCTTATCTCACTGCCATGGATTTCTTTGTATCATTTTGTTTCTTTTCTAGAGCCAGGTTTGTGATGACCGAGATGGTCACGTGATTAGGATGCGCGTCTTGCTAGAGAGTTGACGTGCTCGGTCCGAAGGAACTAAGTTGTTCTTGAGAGAGAGAACCGACTAGATTCAGAGATAGACAAGAGTAAAGGTAGTGCTCGGGATGAACGAAGAGAAGATCGTGTTCGGGGTTCTTTGTAGAGAATGATATGCTCGGTAACGAGCGTAGTTTTTATTCAGATTCCCGAGCAGGTCGAAAGACGTGCTCGGTTTACAATTCGGAAAATTGATTCTAGAGAGAGAAAGTGGTAAGAAGTGCACAAATCACAAAAAGTTACATTAATGTACAGTGACGACTCCTATTTATAGTAAAATACGGTCGTACTTTTTACAGGCCGTTGACCGCTTGTCGAGTTCGTGCGGATTGGGCCGTACTTGGTGACGAGATGGGCTGAGCCGTACGTTCTTTTGGCCGTTAGTGTAGCCGAGCCAATTTGCTTGAGTTGAGCCGAGCCGAGCCGATGGTGATAGGCTTGGTTCGGGCATGTATGTTCGGGCCTTTATCGCTTGTTGGGCCGTTCTGTTTTTGTTGGGCCGACCCTTGATCAAGGAATAAGTATTGGGCCTTCTAAGTGGATGGGGTGCCCAACCCATATATAACAGTAAGCCCCCCCCAGTTCGTTGATCTTCATAGTTTTTGAAGTCGACGGATTTGGTCAGTGTTTTTTAGTTGGGCCGATACTTATTCGGTGTAGGCCTGGTCGGGCAGTTGAATTCGTTTGCTTCGTTGCATCTTTTTCGGGGAGTTCGAAAGGTTTCTTGGGAAGCAGCTGGATATTGAAGAGTCGCACCGTCGTAATGATGGCACCTATAAACGCTGGAAGCTGAAGGGTTGCGTAGGGGTCATCATTGCACTTGTCTCGAAATTCCCCCGCTTGGCCTATATATATCGCGCTCCGCTCTTCTCCGATTTCATTTCTCTCCTTTTGCAGGTACTTCGCTCTCCCTTCTCTTTAGAATTTACTCTCTCTCTCTAGTTTTGTTGTTGTATTAGTAAGTCATGAGAATTGACTCCAGTTCAGCATCGTCTTCGGGTCGGGACCTTTACTCGGTAAGGTTATCCGAGGGTGATTCTGCTCGACCTAGTTCGTCCGTTGCGCAGCAGGGTTCTTCATCCAGCTCGGGGCGAACGGAGGTCATTTCCCAAAATCCCGAGGGTAATCGTGCTCGGACCCCTTCAGCTTCGGGTAGCGTGCAGAGCTTCCGAGTACCGTACTTGATAGACTCGGAAGACGACGGTGCTCGGCCTTGGCTTCTCCCATCGGTTCGGGATTTGGGTTCGCTCCCAGTGAAGGCGGAAGCTGTGGCTTTAGTGGATCAGGCTCGGTGTGATAGGATGGTGCTGGAGCCGAGCAGACCTAAGAAGGCTCGGAAAACACAGTGAGGGGCCGTGGATGGCCAGGAAAAGAAGGTGCGTCCCGTTCGTCCAGTTCTTCCAACGAAGTGCTCGGACGATGATTTGAATTGGATAAGGGACAATTGCGCTTCTGGGAGTGCTGGTCGGCTCGAGCTCCGTAAACCTGAGCCGCATGAGAGGCCTTGGGACTGCCCGGAGGGGTGGATATGCCTGTACGACTTCTGGTTTAAGGATATCCATCTGAGGTTCCCCTTGCCGAGGTTACTCGTGGCTTATTGCGAGGAGAGAAGGATCGCTTTATCCCAGCTATGTCCGGCTGCCGTTCAGAACCTGGTCGGTTCTATGATTTTGGCCTCCGAGTGCGGCGTCGATATGACTCTCCGGTTTTTCGAGGAGATTACGACAATTTCGACGAACCCCACGACCGTTGGGACTCGCTACGTTTGTATGAGGACCCGTTTTGGAGAGAAGGTCGTCATAGGGAAACCGTCAAAAGTCGACGACTGGCAGGATCATTACTTCTATGTTCGGGTCAATTTGGCCTCGGTGCCTGACCCGGAGAGGCCGTACAGAACGCTTTGGAATCATCTCCATGGTAATCTTTTTTGCTTTACTCGTTCCTCTAAATAGACTAACTCATCCTCGTTCTCCTTTCTCGCAGATCGTCATTCCTTTAATCTTCGGGCGCCAGACAACTTCTTAACGGATCTTCACAAGCTCGTTGCTCGGAGTATTCAAAAGTGGCCAGACGTGCACGCTAACCAAGTCAGGCGAGCCGTAGAGTGTTTGGACGAAGGTATGTCTTTTCACTTCCTCCTCCTTTTTGCTCGGGTTTCTAAAATTCTAAAAATATTGAGTTTCGCAGGTTGTCGCTTCGTTCGATCGAGTCATTGACCGAGTACAACAACAGACCCCTCGTTCCGATTGTCCCGAAGAAGAGCCGGAAGAAGGAAATGGGCCGAATGGATCTTGAAGTTGTGAATTACGTCGAGGAAAATCTCACCGTCCCGCCAGAGAATCTGGTCGTGGAGAAGGAGAACCCTTCTGAACCGCAGGTAAATCCTGTCGCCCTGGATCCGAACCGACCATTTTCGCCTTGGGTTGGGGAGGTTCCTCGTGGAATGGTTTTTGTGAACGAGTATCATAGAGATTTGTTTCGTCAGGTGTGCGAGGCGGTTGAGGCGGTCGAGGCTCAGAAGAAGAAGAGGAAGAAAAAGAGGTCGCGGTCCGAGCATGTGGTTTCTGCCGAGCTGGCATCCGAGAATGTGATTACTTCCGAGCTGGGGATCTCGGTTTCCGAAGAGGGTCAGAGAGCTGAGGAGACCGCCGGTGTTTCCTTGTAGAGGAGGAAGAAGAAAAGCAGGACCGTCGCAACTGAGGATCAGGCGGCTGATGCTTCCGAGCGAGCTGGCGATGATGGGATGGGTCTGGCGCTTCTTCCCGAGGCTGTGGGCACACAGGTCGGGGACATTGAGTCCCCCAGCTTAGGTGTGGCGGATCTTTCGGAGAGTCCGGCTGATGACCCGAACGCTGGCCGTGGTGAGGCGGATGGTCGGGAAGAGAATGAGGATGCTGATCCTCGGGATGACCGGTCCATTCCGGACTTGGATGTGATCGCCGGGCTGACTTTTCTGGGTGGGCCAGGCGAAGGGGCGTTTACAGATTATGGCTTCTCAGTTAGGTATGAAGGTGAGAGGTGGATTGTCCGTGATGGTGGAGCTTGTGCGGACTTGTTCCGGATGCTGCGGGATAGCCCACCGCGATCGTTGCCTTCAGTTGACAATACGCATTTTCCCGACCGAAAGAAAGCGGCGGCTAAGGATCTGGCTCGGGTAAGGCTTGCCTTTCTTTGTCTTTGGTTTTGTTCGTCTTGTCTTATCCTTGTTCTAATCTGTCTCTTCGTTTCAGGGTCTTGCTAATTACAACCTTCTGTTTGATGAGTACGAGCAGAGGCAGGTCGACATGAAAGGGTGATTAGTGGGCTGAAGAGAGACCTTGGCAGGGCCGGGAGGGTCATTGCCAAACTTGAAGGATACCGTGAGGTATCATTAGCTACGGAGGGACTTCGTTCGTCCCTTAAGGTCGAGCAGGAGAAGGTGTCTGCTTTGGAAGAGAAGATCGCGGGACTTTCCGCCGAGAACGATCGACTGGACGTTGAGAACAGACAATGCCTGGCGGATTGTTCGAATGCCCGGGCCGAAGCTGACGAACTGATTGCTCGGGTGTCCGATTTGGAGGACAAGCTCAAATCTGAGTGTGCTCGGCTTGAAGAATCTCGTTCGTGCGAGGTTTTGAAGGAAAGGGAGCGTATTTCAGGGAAAGCGCAAGCTCGGTTGTCCAAGATCAGAAAAGCCAATGAAGAGAAGGAGCTCGGGAGGAGAACTCCGATAATGATGAACCAAGCTGCCGCGGTCGCGTCTATGCTGGAGGCGCTTGTCAAGGAGGGTTTTGCCATTCCCTCCGATAAGATAGCCAAGGCTCACTCCGACTTTGCTCGCTTCAAGGAAGAGCTCGTCTCGATTCAGTTCACCGACCTGGCTGATGAGGATTTTACTATGACTCCGCCGCGTAGTCCAGGTCGGGCCGCTGGAGGCTCTTTGGTGTCTGCTCCGGACCAACAAGTCTTGACCGGGAACGAGGGCCGAGCTTCCGAGGCTTCTTAGATTTCATTTGTTGCTTTTCTCTCTCTTCTTCTTTTTTTTTAAATGATGTAATCGGATCCGTTGCCTTTGTGCACCTTAATGAATTTACTTTTTCTTTCTTGTCCCCTTTCTTTTTATATATGCCCAAGTCGGAATAAACAAAGGAAGAAAAGGTGCTCGGTTTAAGTTATAGATAGGCGAGTTTTAGCGAGGAGCGAGCAAAGGTGCTCGGCTTATTCCGTAGGACCGACCGGGACAGTTATGCGAAACTGTGTTCGGCTTATTTTTTTTCTGTCAGTCGTCTTTGTGCGGGAACTGGGCCCGGCTTTGTTTAGTTGTGGGGTTCGAGACTGTGCTCGTTGTACCACAGGTCAGGTACGAGTAAGTGCTCGGCTTACCCCTAAGGTCTGATTGGGACAATATGCGAGAGCTATGCTCGGCTTATTTACTCTCGATCAGCCTTGTGCGGGAACTTGGCCCGGCTTCACAAAGTGTCGAGCATCTGGCCAGGATGTCGATCTGTTCGGTGTGGTTGAAACTGGAATTTAAACTTAATAAAATTTTATTATTGATATAGCTGAGCCTCGTGAGAGGTTGCCTACGTACCCCGAAAGGGGATCAAGCCGATCGTAGTTCACTTTACATATTACTCGAGCTCGTGTATAGCGAGCTCGGTTTGGAGCGAAATGCTCGTTTTTTTTTTTTTTTTTTGAGCGCGATGCTCGGCTTTTTCGTGAGCGAGAGATGCTCGGTTTTTTTTTTTTTTTGGCGCGATGCTCGGCTTAGTAGTAATACCTCTTGAGCTTGTTTGCGTTCCACGAGCGTGGAATGGTTTCCCCCTTCATTGTCACGAGTTCGTAAACGCCGGGTTTCACTATTCTGGAGATTATGTATGGCCCTTCCCAGTTCGCGCCAAGTTTCCCTGCCTGGTATTCCCGTGTGTTTTCGAACACTTTCCGGAGAACGAGGTCGCCTTCTAACGACCTTTGACCTTCTTGTTGTAGTGTCGGGTGATTTGCTGTTGATAGTTCTGAAGACGTAGGAGCGCTCGGTCTCGTAGTTCCTCTGCATGATCAAGGCAGTCGATGATCATGTTGTTGTTAAGGTATTCGTGCTCGGGCGCGATACTCAGGCGTATTGTCGGGACGCACATCTCGTCTGGGGACATTGCCTCCATTCCGTGAGAGAGTGAAAAAGGTGTCTGGCCGGTTGATGTTCTCGGGGTGGTTCGATGAGACCAAAGGACGCCATCGAGCTCGTCGGCCCAGAGGCCTTTTTTACTTTCCATTCGCTTCTTTAGACCGTCTATGATCGTTTTATTGGTCGCCTCGGCCTGCCCGTTTCCCTGTGGGTACCTCGGTGTCGATTTGCTCAGACGTATTTTCCACCTTGCGCAAAATCCTTCGAACAGATTGGAGATAAACTGGGAGCCGTTGTCGGTTACGATCTCGTAAGGAACACCATGGCGGCAGTTTATGTATTACCAAACGAACTTCTGAACGTCGAGGTTTTTGATTTCCGAGTAGGATTCAGCTTCAACCCATTTGGTGAAGTAATCGGTCATTATCAGGATAAACTTCTTTTGATGCGAGGCCGTGAGAGGTCCGACGATGTCCATCGCCCACCACATGAACGGATAGGGTGTGGCTGCAGTGGTGAGGAGCTCGGCTGGCTGGTGTATGCTCGGTGCGTGCCTTTGGCATTTTTCGCATCGGGCCACATAGCTTTCACAGTCAGCGATCATGGTTGGCCAGAAGTGGCCGTGTCGCTTTATCTTTGCGGCTAATGCTTGGCCGCTTGTGTGGTTTCCGCCAGCTCCTTCGTGTGTTTGTTCGGTGACCCATTGGATCTCCTGCCCGTTTATGCAGCGTAAGAGAGCCTTGGACGCACTCCATCGAAATAGCTCGCCCTTCATCATTATGTATTGCGCGCAGCGGGCTTTTAACCGGCGAGCTGCCCAACGATCCTCGGGGACTTTCCCGGTCAGTATATAGTCCTTGATTTCGTCTCTCCAGTCGATGACGTCTGCATGCTCGGGGTTATTGTCCTTGATAATTTCCTCGTTGCTTTTGTGAGCGTCGTCCAGCCCCTCATCTTCCTCGGTAATAAGCAACACGTCTCCGTCTGGTGCAATGCTTGGTCGGGCTATGCATTCGACTTGAATGATTCGACGAAGGTCGGGGTCTGAAGTCGAAGCTAGAGCGGCTAATGCGTCTGCGGAGGAGTTGTCACTTCTAGGGGTCTTGGTTAGCGTGACCGACCCGATTCGTGCGGTGATTTCCTGGACAAGCTTTAAGTACGCATCCATGCGTTCGTTTTTCGCTTCGTATTCCCCGTTGAATTGATTTACGACAAGCTGTGAGTCGGCGAACGCATCTACTTGCTTTGCCCCTACCACTTCGGCTAGTCGCAGTCCAGCGAGCATTGCTTCGTATTCGGCTTCGTTGTTTGAGGCTGGAAATCCTAGGCGGAAGGACTGTTCGATTAATTCGCCGGTCGGGGATGTCAACTTGACTCCTACCCCTGAACCGTTTCTTAACGAAGAACCGTCTACGAATAAAATCCATTTCTCCCTCGGAGGCTGAGCTTCGTTGATAGTGAGCTCGGGTGGTAGCTCGACGAGGAAGTCAGCCAGGACTTGTGCCTTCGCGCTGGTTCGGGGTTTGTATTCGATGTCGTACTCGCTTAGCTCGACCGCCCATTTGGCGATTCTCCCTGACTGGCTCGGACTATGCAGGATTGTTCTGATTGGTTGGTTTGTGAGTACGATCACCGAATGTGACTGAAAATAAGGGCGTAGCTTCCGAGCTGAGACGACGACTGCTAACGCGAGTTTTTCAAGTGTGTTGTAGCGCGTTTCCCCGTCTTCGAAGATTTTTCTTGTATAGAAAATGGGTCTTTGGTCGCCTCGATCGTCGCGGACGAGCACACTGCTGACTGCCGAGGTTGATACGGAGATGTACAAGTACAGCGTCTCTCCCTCCTCGGGTTTGGCCAGAATTGGTGGGGTGGAGAGGTAGGTCTTTAGCTGTTGGAACGCGTCCTCGCACTTAGCGTCCCATTCGAATTTCTTATTCCCTCGAAGAAGATTGTAGAAAGGGAGACACTTGTCCGTCGATCGTGAGATAAATCTATTCAAGGCCGCGACGTTCCCTGTTAGGCGTTGGACTTCTCTGGTGTTCCTTGGAGACGGCAGCTCGGTGATTGCCGTTATTTTTTTTGGATTCGCTTCTATTCCTCTTCTCGTGACAATGTAGCCGAGGAATTCTCCCGACGTGACCGCGAATGTGCATTTCGCCGGGTTTAGTTTCATTCCGTACTTATTTAGACTTGCAAAACACGTTGTGAGGTGATTGATATGGTCATCCGCCGAGGCGGATTTGACGAGCATATCGTCAATGTAAACTTCCATTGTGTCGCCGAGCTGGCGGCGAACATGCGATTCACAAGGCGTTGGTATGTCGCTCCTGCGTTCCTGAGCCCGAACGGCCTAACCTTGTAGCAGTATGTGCCGCGGTCGGTGATAAAGGAAGTCTTTTCCCGATCATCAGGGTGCATCATGATCTGATTATACCCTGCAAAGGCGTCCATGAACGATAGCAGCTCATGAACGGTAGTTGCTTCTACGAGCCGGTCAATGTGTGGCAGTGGGAAACTGTCCTTGGGGCACGCTTTGTTGAGATCGGTAAAATCTACACATACTCTCCACTTGCCGTTCTTCTTTTTTACCACAATGGGATTCGCCAGCCAGTCAGGGTACTTTACTTCCGTGATCGACCCTGCCTTTGAGAGCTGTTCTACTTCATCGTTGACGGCTTTAGCGCGCTCGGGGCCGAGCTTCCGTCTTTTCAGTTTAACTGGCTTAAAAATTGGATCGACGTGCAGCTCGTGGCATGCGATGGTCGGGTCGACTCCGGTCATATCGCTGGTGGTCCAGGCGAAGGTTGTAGCGTTTTCCTTAAGGAATTCTATTAGCTTGTCTCGCAAGTCGGCGCGGAGATCGGCTCCTATTCCGACGCAACGCTCGGGATCTCTGATGTCGATATTGACTTGTATCACTGCATCTTTTTGCGGTCGATCAGGCGGTGGTAGCTCAATCCGAGGTTCTGCGACTAAATACGCCTGCGATTTGCGGCGCATCTTGTTCTCGATACGGAAGCATGTGCGGGATATCCTCTGATCTCCTCGTAGTGTATACACGCCGAATGGGGTTGGGAACTTGACACATTGATGAAATGTGGACGGGACCGCCCTCATTTCGTGAATCCAAGGCGTGCCGAGGATGACGTTGTAGATAGCTGGTCGGTCGACGACTACGAACTTGATCAGCTTGGTGATTCGGCCGACGTACACTGGAAGTTTGATTGTTCCGATTGTGTTGATCGAGTCTCCCGAGAAGCCGGTTAGTGGTCTCGTTGATGATTTGATACGGTAGTCGCTGAGTTCCATGCATTGCAATGTTTCTCTAAAGATCAGGTCGACCGAGCTGCCGGTGTCGATCAGAATCTTCTCGACCTCGCAGTCGCCGATTCGCATTGCGACGACGAGTGGATCGTTATGCGGTCGATCCACTCCTTCGGCATCTTGTTCGGTGAAACTCACTTCGTCGCCGATTCTGAGCTCGTCAGTGGCGTTTCGTCGGTAATGCTGGGCGGCTATGGCCCTCCGTTTGTATTCCTTGATCGATCGTATTGAGTCGTTGACCATAGGTAGTCCTCCCATAATCATGTTTATTCGTCTCCTCGGTGGTCGTGCTCCGTCTTCCTCTTCTTCGTCACGAGCTCTTTTATCCGCAGCTGCTGCTGCGTTGATTTGTTCAATCTCCTCGTCGAAAACAACCTGTTTCCTTCGTTCCTCTTGGACGATCCTGAAGCGCTCGGCCTCGTTCTTTGGTTGCGTGACCTGGTTGATTTGCTTCGGGTGAGGTTTGTTGCGATCCAGCACTAGTTTCTTCCCGTCTTTTTGGTAATCGGCGAAGAGGAGGGCTTGAAGGTTTCTGCATTCCTCGGTGCTATGACCTGCCCGCTGATGATATTCGCAGAATAACTTGCTTTTATCGGCCCCTCGGACGAATTTGTTCCATGGCTTGCCTTGATTTTGTCCTTGGTACCCTTGGGTGGGTCGATCTTGCTGATGATTTTGAGAGCGGTCGGGATGATTCTGTCGTTGATCCTAGTGGGAGCGTTCCTCGTCCTTCCGGTGGCCTTGCAACTGATCGCTGACGTAATACGACGATTTCCCTTTTTTCGCGGTTTCTTCTTCCTTGGCCTTTTTGTAATCCTGATCGTAGTGTTGCCGAGGTTCGTATTGCTCGGTACTTTTCTCGGCTTTGTCTTTTGATGTCGAACTCTTGGACCCGAACTTCTTGGCTAGGGTTTCTTTTTCTTCCTCGAGGTCGACAAAGATCGATGCTCGGTGGAGGGCGTCCTCTAGCGAGCTCGGTCTATTTTTCTTCAGTTCTTCTCGGAAGTTTGATTCGTACCAGAGGCCGTTTCGGAGTGCGGGCAGACCTTCGCTGTCGGTGATCGTGATTTTGGCCAAAATGCTTTTGAAGCGGGTGATGTATGATCGGAGGCTTTCCTTCGGTCCTTGGGAGATAGCCCATAGGTCGGCGTTTGATACTTCCTCCTGAATATACATCGAGTAATGTTTGAGGAAGGCGTGCGTTAAGTCGTTGTATCCGTCGATCGAGTTCGGCTCTAAACGAGAGAACCAATCCAAGGCCGAGCTGGTCAGATGCTCGACGAACAGTTGGCAGTAGCCTGCGTCACGTTCTCCGACGCTGAACTTTGTCCTCCCCATTGCGATGCGGAATGCTGTCAGAAACTGTCTTGGGTCGGATTTGCCGTCGTAGGTCATCATCTTGATTTTGACTGCAGAGACAGGATGCTCAAACTGGATATCCATGAGGCGACGAGTGAAGGGAGTGTTCTGAGTTTCCACCAGTACGCGGTCAATCTCGGGGGCCGAGCTGATTGCTTGATGGACTTTGGACGTCATATTTTTCAACATCAGTTTTATATCTTCAATCTCGCTGTCTCTGTGTGCGTCGGGCGCTGAGCTGCCTGGGATATCCGTATTCGGAGGTTGTTCGTCCTCGATCTGCTACTGCGATACCGTTCGGTTTCTCGGATTTGGAGGTGGCGTTTCTTCAAATAACGCTCGGTTGAGGTGAGTTCGGGGAACAGATCCCTGTTGACTTGCCATCCGTAGATCGTTGATTTTCCCCTGGCATATTGCGTGTGCCGTGGTAAGCTGATCGAAGCGTGCGTTGCTCCCCTGGGAGAGTTCGGTTACTTGAGTCATGAGAGTTTTGAGCAAGGTGGACATGTCTTGCTCGTTTGTCTGAGTTTCTGCGGCTTGTTGAGGTCGTTCGGTGTTTCGAGGTTGCTGCTCGGCGCCGGCCGGTTGGATGATTGGATCTGCAACCTGAGAAACGTGCTGGGGCTGCCCCTAGCTCTCGAAGCTGTTTCTTAGCTCGTTATGTCCTCGATGTGGACGTAATCTTTGTTCGGTGGTAATCCTGTCATCGCTGAACCTGTCCGTTAGTGAAGAAAAAACTTAATTCCCCACAGACGGCGCCAATTGTGATAACCGAGATGGTCACGTGATTAGGATGCGCGTCTTGCTAGAGAGTTGACGTGCTCGGTCCGAAGGAACTAAGTTGTTCTTGAGAGAGAGAACCGACTAGATTCAGAGATAGACAAGAGTAAAGGTAGTGCTCGGGATGAACGAAGAGAAGATCGTGTTCGGGGTTCTTTGTAGAGAATGATATGCTCGGTAACGAGCGTAGTTTTTATTCAGATTCCCGAGCAGGTCGAAAGACGTGCTCGGTTTACAATTCGAGAAATTGATTCTAGAGAGAGAAAGTAGTAAGAAGTGCACAAATCCCAAAAAGTTACATTAATGTACAGTGACAACTCCTATTTATAGTAAAATACGGTCGTACTTTTTACAGGCCGTTGACCGCTTGTCGAGTTCGTGCGGATTGGGCCGTACTTGGTGACGAGATGGGCTGAGCCGTACGTTCTTTTGGCCGTTAGTGTAGCCGAGCCGATTTGCTTGAGTTGAGCCGAGCCGAGCCGATGGTGATAGGCTTGGTTCGGGCGTGTATGTTCGGGCCTTTATCGCTTGTTGGGCCGTTCTGTTTTTGTTGGGCCGACCCTTGATCAAGGAATAAGTATTGGGCTTTCTAAGTGGATGGGGTGCCAAACCCATATATAACAAAGTTGTAGTATTAGCGTTTAAACGGTGGGAAACCTAATAGAACAATGGTTGTTTTTGCAATCCAACCCGAGAAGAAGAATTCTAAGATACCTGTCGAAATTGAGAAAGAGAATGAATAGTGAAGACTTCAATACTCAAAAACAACACACAGACACAAGGAAATCACCCAAACTCGAAACCACATTCATTTTGAAGTTTTCCAATTTTAAATCTCTATCTTAGGGGGGAGACAAAATCAATATATTCTACATTATTAAAATCTATATCTATTCTCAAAATGAGCCACGTCCAGAATAATGAATGCTATTTAGAAAATCTACCTACATTATCATTTATCCCAAAAACAGAATGGTGTTTATAAGAAACGCAAAGGACTACCAAATCACCGTCATTAGCTATTCAATGGCTCAGAACTGAACCAAATCAGAACACAATAGTTGGAAAAGCTACCAAGGTAATTCATCCAAGGGCGCTTTTGGTTTCTTGATTGACACCAACCATTTCATAGTCCATAAACACTTCATCTATCAAACTATCCATACGTTGGTAAGATTTGATATATAAATTGCTTAAAGAAATATAAATATAGTAGCAAGATTTTTTTTTTCTAGCATAGAAAAAATTCTCAACACTGTTTAAACTATTAAATAGCCTAAGTCGATTCCAACACGATCAACATTCATAGTGACGAAAATATGAGCAATATTTAAGCTTATAAACAAAACGGTAGCCCGAGAAACTAAAGAAATATACAATTCTACTTGTAACTACCTAGGAAAGACAGTATTAACAAAGGAATATCGTCCGGAATTGAAACAGAGCAAGTGAGATCACAACCGGTCCCCACCTTGGCCAAAGAAGGGGCAAAATCGTAATTTAGGAATCCTATTAGCCCGAACGGACATCATGTCTGGAAACAGAAGGGAAAACGATGTGAATTAGGCTTTCGTTTCGTTCGAATCGGACTTAGGACGAACAAGTTATGGCTACTTGAAGTTTGTTTGACTGAAAGTAAACGGTCAGGTCAAAGTCAACCGGTTGACCCGGTCAACCCAGACCAAGACCCAAGCCCAGAGTGAACCAGACCCAATCCATAACCGGCTCAATTGTCCTAAACCAATCCTAAACCAACTAAACAAGGAAATTGCATTGAAATTAGAAAGGAATTGGACTAAACAGGATTGAACCAGACCGAACCAAACCGGTCAACGAGTTGACCCAACCGAGTTAACCCAGCCGGACCGAGTAGACTCGGTCGCCGGCGAGTTGACTCGGCGGCGACTCCTAGCGGCGGACGGCGGCTCCGGTGATCGGCGAAGGCGGTGACACGGCGGCGCGTGGCGGTGGCGCAGCGGCTCGTGGCGGCGGCGCGTGGCGGTGGCGCAGCGGCTCGTGGCGGCGGCGCGTGGCGGTGGCGCAGCGGCTCGTGGCGGCGGTGCGTGGCGCGTCGTGGTTCCTCCGGAGGCGTGGTCGGTGGCTACGGCTTCGTCTCGTCGAGAGGAACGCGATGGTGGTCTCATATTTTCCAGATTTATCACGGATAGAAAGTTATGAGGGTTTTAGATCTCGTATTGAAAGGAAACAGATCTGAAAAGGGGCTTTTAGGATTACTTTCAACTCTAGACGATAGAAGAGCACCAGATCTAATCTTGGGAGGGGTTGGTTGCGACGGGACAGGAGCAGGGCTTCGCTGAGAATCTCTTTTTCTTATTTTCTTTTGGGTGGCTACTCCTTTAAATAGGGGAATGAGGAGGAGAACCCTAGGATTTACAGCAAAAGAAGGTAGACTTGGGCTATGATTTTGGGCTTTCCTTCTTCTTTTAACAAAAGTTTTAAATAGTTGGACCAAGGCCATTACACTACTGTCAACAAACCCCTAATTCCTCATAGCAAGATGACACTAACATGTAAAGCTCATTTAATTCCACAAATATCCTAAGAAGTCTCGTCAATTACCGTGTGTATCTCTCAGCTAGTTATTAGCGAAATAGCAACATGACCCACTTGGAATCGTCACTAACCAGTGCTAAAGGATTAATCTTAAAAACATCCACCTTTGAATAGGGTCTATCCTTATGCTTCCCTGCAAGTTTGCTACGTAAATTAGAATAACTAAGAAATCAAACCGTTGGCTAGAAAACCTAAACCCAAACTTCAAGTTCGAAACACTACTAATATGGACCCATGATTTTCTGGGTTGTCATTATTTGACGATTTTGAACTGCCCGAGCTATGCAAATCACAGTTGATCTGAAATTGATAGAATGGTTCTTGTATTGTCTAATTTGAGAGAACTGGTTTCCTCGAACGGTCGATCTGAATTCATGGTAGATCACTGATCTAGTGATAGTGATTCGATCAAGAAGCTAGATTTATCCTTTTTTTTATTTCAAATCTCTAGTCTTTGGATTTTGAATGTCTGATTTTCTCGGCTATGTCGAAATCTATGCGGAAATCAACATTTGAGAATAATTGATGAAGAAGAGAGAGAGACAAATTATAGATTTGAAATTCTTCGAAATATTGCTGAGAACTCTTGTATTTTAGTGTTGTTTTATATACAAAATTCCTTTAAAAAGGCTAAAGATGCAACTAATAAGAGAAAGCACCTTTCCTTATTATTAGAGTTTTTCATTGCACTCTTTGTCCTGATACCTGAGGTTCCGCCGCCGTCCAGCTGATGATATGAGCTCTGCCTCTCGAGCTGCACCGTCACCTTGCTGGATTCCCTCACGTTCTCTTCCTCCTGGTGTCTCCATGTTTGCTATCGCCAAGATTCTGTCGGATTCATCTCCCTCCGAGCCTCCCGACCCTCCACCTCTGCCGATATTGGATCCGCCGTCCTTGCGCCTCACCTTTGCTTGATCCTTTTGGGCTCTGTCACTTCCGTTCTATTTTCTTACCTCCCCATTGCATCCAAGTCGCTTATATCCGGTCTTTAAGCTTCAAGTCTTCAAGCTTCTCTCTCTCTCCAACGTCGCTCTAGCACGTCGTCCAATCACCGCTGTCATCTCCTCTTGGGAACCACCACAGATGTTTGTGTCTCTCACTACATCGCCAAATCTTCAAAATCTCCCTCATATCCACCTTCCAGTTTTGAGCCATTGTCGTGGTGTTAGGAGACACAAATTCCTGGACGAGCGTGTTTCGAGTTTGTGGTTTTGAAAGCTTTTGATTACTCAGTTTTTGATTCTTTCATGCTTGAAGATATATTGATGTTCCCCGATTACACTCATTTCGCTTGTATGCGATATCTTACTATGCAGAGTTTTTCTCCGTCGTGCTTTTTGTAGATCTTGAGTTATCGCTCTCGTTCGCTGTCAGTCAAATCCATAATTCTAACGATTTCAAACCTCCTCGTAGAATTGGCCTCTGCTCTCTTTTTCTTGGATCTGACGACAGAGAAATCACGATGTCTTCTTATGGTTGGTGGGGTCTTTTGGTAGCATTTCCCCGAACACCACTAGTGCCTCGGATCCGCCGGATCCTTTCATCTCTTTTGTCATATTGCTCCTCTTGTTAGCTCTTTCGGGGATACTCGTTTCATTCTTCTGGTGTTGAGGGATAGTCAAGTTGCAAAGCCCGATTTTGGTTCCTCCTTTGCTTTTCCCTTTGTTTCATGAGCCTCTGGAACACCAGTCTTGACCATCTCCGTTTCGGGAGGCATGTCTATCCCGACTTCTTTCATCTTAACCCGCTTCAATCCTCTTGCCAAATGTGATCTTCATGCTCTTCTTTCAGGTTTGATTTTGTCGGCTCTTAAGAATGTTTAGGTTTTGACTGGGTTATGTTTTATTGTAAGAGTTATTTTTTTTTAGGTTTCAGTTCCGTCACTCCGTTTACGTATTTATGAGGCTGTTACACTTGTTCTTAGCTCACTTTTACTTCTTTATGAGGATCTTGTTACTAATGTATGCAGTCCCGTCAACCTTTACCTTTGCATGAGGATCTTGGACTCTTGTAGTATGCTTGTCTCCTTTAAGGATTTGGCTTCCCCCTAGGAATCACCTTTGTAGCCATTCTGAATATTTTTAATTGTGCACTTGTTGTTGTTCTAATCTCGGGTGTTAGATCACTATTTGTGTTCTTAAATTCCCAAGGCTTTGTCTTACTTAACAACTCTATCGTCGTTAAGATCCGATGACTTCTCTATGACTTTAGTTGGTTTACGTGCTTTGTTGCCCATATCCCTTATGCTATTTTATCTACTTTGTTGTCGCATTTGCTTGTTTTGCCAAAACGACTATGTTTTCAGAGAACATTTACTTCTTTTAAAGAGATCAAGTATATAAGCAAGTTGTTGACAAAAAAGAACTTTTTAAAAATCCAATGTAACTGAAATCTAACAAAATTAAGTAGAGTTTGAATAACAACATATTTTAATGTATTTTAAATTCAATCCAGGAAATAAACAATTAAATAACATTGGATTTTACTCTGAATTTAAAGTATATCAAAATTTTATTAAATTCTAGTATTTGATAACTGTAAAGCTCTGACCCGACCATCTTAGGTCGCGGTCGATGCGTTACCGTGGTCAGGCCGTTTTTTGGCCTAAACCTCCCTAAATTCCGTCTTATTTAAAAAATTTCCTCTAGGACAAGTATTCCTCGATTCTTCCTATTGAACTCCTTATTCATTTATAGTCTTAGATCCTTCATACTTAATACACAGCAGAAATCCTTATCTAACATTTATTCCATTCTTCTAAAGAACGATCCATCCGTAAACCTCAAGAGTTCTTAATTTGTTTTCTTAAAACTCTTTTCGAGGTTCCAGCCCTATCTATCTGTTCTAACCACCTAAGTATTTCTTAGATGGTTCCATTCACTTATTCCATTCTAAACCCTTACTTAGGATACTATTTGGCTATTTAAACATGTACCTTAACCTTGTTGGTGAAGCCGGTATGAAGCATGTTCTGTGTCAAGCTTGTTTCTGGCCTGAACATCCCTAAATTCCGTCATATTTAAAAATTTTCCCTTTAGAACAAGTATTCCTTGGATCTTCCTATTGAATTGTTTATTCATTTATAGTCTTAGATCCTTCATAGTTAATACGCAGCAGAAATTCTAATCTAACCTTTATTCCGTTCTTCTAAAGAACAATAAATCCGTGAACCTCCAGAGTTCTTAATTTGTTTTCTTATAACTCTTTTCGAGGTTCCAACCCTATATATCCGTTCTAACCACCTAACTCTTTCTTAGATTGTTCAGTTCGCATATTCCGTTGTAAACCTTTACTTAGAATAATATTTGGCTATTTAAACATGTACCTTAGCCTTGTTGGTGAAGCCAGTATGAAGCTTGTTCCGTGTCCAGCTTCCTTTGTCCTTGAGCTAACTTCACCGTTTAGCACATTCATTCGTCAAACCCTCGGAACATATCTCCCTTGTGCTTAGTCATTCAACCAACCATTCTCACATGACCAAACACAAGAGAGATCTTCAATTTCCTTTGATTTGACCACCATTGACTCTTGCCCATTCTATTGTTTCCCTTTATCATTCACCCCATTGCATGAACCGTGTTTGTTTCCTACATCATTTCCCCTTAGTCTGATCCATGTTCATCGACTAGTCATGAATGGATTACGGTCACGGACACGCACCATGCCATGAACTGCAAACCACTGCCGCCATTGATGGACCGTCCCGAGACCGTCTACACGTACGGTCTTGGTCGGTTGCTACCGCAATGTTTTGATCTGCGGACGAGTCGGTCCGTGTTTGAAATCTGCCCATCGTTGATGCACCCCGTGTCATATCAGTTGATTCGCACAGCCCGTGTCTGTATCAGAGATCGACAAACCGCGAGCATAGACCGACTCGTCTGCAGGTCAAAACATTGCGGTTGCAACCGACCACGACCATACGTGCGGACGATCTCGGAACGGTCAATAGATGGCGGCAGTGGTTTGCGGTTCATGGCATGATGCGTGTCTGTGACCGTAATCCATTCCTGACTAGTCGATGGACTTGGATCGGATTAAGGAGAAATGATGCAGGAAACAAACACGGTTCAGGCAGTGGGGCGAATGATAAAGGGAAACAAAGGAATGGGCAAGAGTCAATGGTGGTCAAATAAAAAGAACTTGAAGATCTCTCTTGTGCTTGGTCATGTGGGGATGGTTGGTTGAATGACTAAGTACAAAAGAGATATGTTCTGCAGGTTTGACGAATGAATGAGCTAAACAGTGAAGTTAGCTCAAGGACAAAGGAAGCTTGACACAGAACAGGCTTCATACCGGCTTCACCAACAAGGTTAAGGTACATGTTTAAATAGCCAAATAGTATCCTAAGTAAGGGTTTAGAATGGAATAAGTGAATGGAACCATCTAAGAAATACTTAGGTGGTTAGAACAGATAGATAGGGTTGGAACCTCGAAAAGAGTTTTAAGAAAACAAATTAAGAACTCTTGAGGTTTACGGATGGATCGTTCTTTAGAAGAATGGAATAAAGGTTAGATAAGGATTTCTGCTGTGTATTAAGTATGAAGGATCTAAGACTATAAATGAATAAGGAGTTCAATAGGAAGAATCGAGGAATACTTGTCCTAGAGGAAATTTTTTAAATAAGACGGAATTTAGGGAGGTTTAGGCCAAAAAACGGCCTGACCACGGTAACGCATCGACCGCGGCCTAGGATGACCCCTAAAAGAAAGAACATAATTGAGATGAGTTACATGTATCCGAAAAAGGTATTGTCTAAGTTTCCCAGAGAAAGTCATCCTCATGTTGTTGGTAGCAATGGAGATTTGAAGGTTTTATAGAACAATTAAGAGGAAAGACCTCAAGGTTGTGTGTATCAGTTTCGGAGATAGCTGAAGATAATGAAGAAAGTATGATTACAACAAATTCTATGAACCAAAAAATGAGCATGGTTGGAACTTGATTTTGACATTGATATCAGAGACAATTTTGTAGATGGCAAAACGCGCACATGGAAGACGAGGAGACTGACAAAGATGAATCTATATTTGATTGTTGTGAGGATTCTGACAGTGCTAGATCCGGTGGTGAGGATTATGTTATATGAGACGATTAAAAAAGAGGAAGAAAGTGCAGCAGCATAAAACATATTCGTAGATGCCATTACACAAAGTGATGGTGTTCAAAATTACCTGAAAACAAAGTTGTAATTATTGGACATTGACAGAGTTTTGATAGCACATACGCATTGGTTACGAGGATGCAGCTGCTTTCCGAGGCGAAAACAATGATTTTGACGTTGAATATTCTTGACCTGAGTTATTAGTTAAAAAACATTTGGTAGAAAGATGCACGTGGAGAGTTCGAGCCAGCACTATTAAAGAGTCTCCAAATTTCCATATTAAAGTATACGTCAAAGAACATTCTTGTTTTGTCACAGGAAGGGGTGATTGTAGTTGCCAAGCCATGAAAGAGATTTTAAGGAAAATGTACTGTTCAGTAATGTTGTGCCAAATGTGTGAGCAGAATATGATTCTACCGCTCTCAACAATGGCTATGATATAAAGGTGTGATTGCATATGTAGTATTTTCAAATTTTCATTTGTTACAGATTACGTTTCAGATTTGTTTCCAATGTTTCAGATTTATTTTCATGATTGCACGTTTTTTAGGTCCTATTTTGTCAGACTCATTACTGGAACTAAAATTATAATATTTTATTATGATTTTGAAACTAAAATTCTCTTATACAAAAAAAATAATTATAATTTTAAAGGACAATTTAGTTTTTTAATTATAAAGGAATACAATTCAAGTACATATACTATATAATACACGTAATTAAGCCTAACATTAGTGATCTTACACATAATTTTCACTTTTTATTAAAAATATGTTGAGGGTCTCTGGGCCATCACACCTCTGACCATCCCCTTTTGGCCAAGCCTGGATGCTCCCTAGCTATCCAAAATTAACCAAAACCATGTTATGCATTCGGTCAACATGCATTACTCGACAGGTCCAGGTATTCAATAGTGGTAAGGACCAACCTATAAGTGTTGAGTTTGAGAAAGATAATAAAGCTTAACTTCTGGAATTTAACTGACAAGAAAGATATTGTCTAGCTAAGGAACAAAGCTTTATTAACTGTTTCCAAATTCAACTTCTGAGTTATGAAAGTCCATTATCCAAAAAACTCTATCTTTGATAATAATCTTTCTCACTCATGCTACCCAAATCGAACCCATACCAACAAACATTAACCAGATTAACTTCAGCCCAAAAACATTGTTTGAGTCCTCAAGGTTTTGAAGACCCAAGCCGCCTTCTTCCTTTGAAAGACAACAAGAATCCCAAGCTATCTTAGCTCCTGTAGCCGAATTTGGGGCATTAAAAATTCTGTCTAACCTTTTAAGGAAAGTCCTTGGTAGAAGAAAGATAGATCCACAAAAGTTGATTATACCGAAGATGACTCATTGAATCAGCTTGAGCCTCCTAGCAAAAATAAATTTGTCCTTATTTTCCAAGAAAATACTCTCACCTTAACCTTATCAATAAGAGGTTGATAATCTCTCTGTTTAAGCTTTTATGTCATAAGAGGCACTCCTATATAATGAACCGATAAGGATCCGTACACCAATCCAAAATATGAAGCCATGTTCTGAGTGAGATTTAAGTTTGCTACCATCAAGGAAGGACATTATTTACGTAAGCTGAGCACCAGCCCTGAAACCTTATGGAGATCCGACAAAACCGAGAGAATGCATGTGAGAGAACTCCATGATCCATCAAATAATATGAGTACCGGCGAAACTTAAATAGTCTCTAAGGGATGACTTCTTACAGGATGAGGGGTCAAGAGGTTTTCTCTACCAGTCTAGTCAAGCTTCCTAGAAAAATAATCCATAGAAAGAACAAAGAGAGAAGATGATAACGGGTCTCCCTTTCTAAGTCTTTTTTTCAGGGAAGAAATCAACCAACTCACCATTCAGGACAGTTGAAACATGAGGAGTAGAGATGCATTGTTTAATCCAATTCACAAAAATCAAAGAGCAATCAAAAGTTTCTAGGATACTGGGAATAAACTGCCAAATGACATTACATAAGTTTTAGTAATATCCATCTGCATACAACCTTAGTAGTACGTCCATCTTTGTTTAAATCCACAACCAATTACAAAACAAGTAACATATTTTTACAAAGCTCCATTCCTTTAACAAAGCCCACCTGGTTACATTGGACTACAGTCCATTCCCTTTCATCGACCATTTTGATTTCCACTCAGCGAGGTGTGTAGCTCTGTTAATGAGGATTAATTTTTCATTATCTTCTTATCATCTGTAGCTCTGTTAATGAGGATTAATTTTTCATTATCTTCTTATATTCTGTTTTATATTGTTACTAGTATTCTGGTCCGTGTATTACACGAACATTGCGTTTTAATTCATTTATTTCAAATAATATTTTATAGTATGACTAACTGATATATCATGGTTTTTAGGGCTTTTGACCATGGTATATGTCTTTGTTATCGAGTCTTTTATTGTGTTTTGGAGTCCTTTCAGGTGTTTTATAGGTTTAGCTACGTTTGGAGCATATTTAGACATGATGGCGCATTCTGGAGCTATTTGGAGCATTCGTGCGAGAAGAAGAAATCATTGGCGAAAGCAGAGGCTTGTGTCGATCGACACACTTTTGGTGTCGGCCGACACTGATGCGGATCAGAGTTTCTCGCCGAGTTAATGAAGATATATGAAAATTGCAGCTTGGCCCAAAAGTTTCTCATAATTACAATGAAGCCTAAAACGTGTTTAGACTATTATATTAGGGTTTTTAAGCTATTGTTTAGGCTAGGCTTAACTTATCATAGATTGAGAGATTTTGGGGCTGGTCTTGTACTCGACAGAGAAGAGATTTCGAACCCCTGTTTCTTTACTTCTTTTATGTTATTTGGATTTCTATTCATCATGTTTATGATTGCCATGTCTGAGTAGTTCTCCAGTTAGGTTTAGGGATTCAAGGAATATTAGGTTAATCAATCTGTAAGGATTCATACTTTCTAGTTCTTCATCTATGGTTGTTCTTAATGCTTAATCTGAATTAGCTACTCGGATTATTGTTGTTAGGCTGATTTCGCAATGACAATTGGTTAATTATCTAGAAAGAACCTAGATGAGCAATTAATCTATTCGCAAAGAAATTTGGCTTAGGGAAATTGTGAAGAAACGGACATGAGATTAATGCATATTTAGGATCTCTAGAATTCGCAACGAAAGTTGGTTTGCTAGGTTGCTAGACATAGATAATACTCGCAACGAAAGTTGGTTTCTTATGCTTCTGTGATTCCAGTTCTAGAACCGTACTTAATTTGATCATGATTTATTGATTAGTTTATATTCTTGATTTCTTGAGAACTCCTTTGACCTGACGCTTCGCTTGATTGATCACAAACCGTTTGATTTACTTTTCTGCATTATTTACTGCTTATTCTCTGCTCTGCTTAGCTTAATTCGACATTCTATAGTCTATCGCAAGATTTCTTGAGTCTCTGTGGATTCGACCCCAATATACTACTAGTCACGTCTGTGCATTTGCAGTGTAGCTCTAGGGATTAGAACTCGAGCATATCACTAACCAATAAAATAATATCATGAAATATTGGATTATATAGCTTACATTAATATGTGTTACAGAGTTACATTTTATGCTCAAAGATAATAAAACCCAGCAACATAAAAAAAAATATGAGCTAAAAGTATTAACCTCACATTCGATAAACCAAAAATAAAATGAGTGTCGTACAATTAAAACATATCTACATCATCATGTTAAATTTGGAATGAAAGAATAGTAAGATTAAAAATAATTATTCTAAGCATCCATTAAATATTCAAAAAATAATTTTTTTAACTCGAAACACATTTTCCCACTTAATTTGAACTCTATATGCACATATGAAAGCATTCTATTATTCGTCTATCGTTCGTCTATTTTCATAGCTTAAAAGATTATATATTTTTATATTAATTATTTATAACATACGACATGATCTATACTTTATAAAAACAAATATTATTGTTTGAAAAAGTCTTCCATTAGGTCCAACATTTTTTTATGAATGTACAAACATCTACATTCCAAGAACTAATCGATTCTATAAACTAAATAATGATTTTGACTATTTCATACCTATTTCCTCGTGTACAAATTTTGATTTGTTTTTGTTTTGGTCCAAAATTTTTGATATAATAATGTATGGTCAAAAAAATTCTCATTTTTGGGTTAAGAACTTTGACAGGAACAACATAAATCTAAATTTAGAATTAGCTTCTCAACAAAATTTTTACTTCTACTCTTTATTTAAATTCGATCTTCTCTTCTTGTCAAACTGATACATTTGATTTTCTTCTCCATATTTCAGAGTTAAGAAAGCACTTGAGAAAACTATTGATCAATTTACATCTTTAATTAAGGAAATGATATAGAGTTTCATATTCTAAAGTATTGCCTATTTTACAATTCTTTTATCATATATGTAGCCAACCGATCTCTTTTTTTTTGCAACCCTAGCCTACCTATCTCTCTATCTCTCAAATGTATGTCCTCTTCCTCTAACATGGGTTTATGGCGGCTTTATCTTCTTCTCCACTGTTTTGTTTGCTTCGATCGATCTCTCTTCATCCTCCATCTTCTTATATTTGGGTCTTATTCTTCTCCGGTTTCCCTTGAATCGATTTTCTGAACTTGAATCTGCGAATCAAAATCTAGGGTTTACTATTTCCCTTCGCTGATTTGAGATATCTTTGCTCTCGTCGACAAAGATTCATTACAGTCGTCTTCTTTTCTGCACTCATCTTGTACTATTGGTTTCTTCTCGTCTTTGTTCTCCAATTTGATAACTTAAATCTAGGGTTATATTCTTCTCTTGATTCCATTGAATCGTATGTGTTCTCTTCGCCGATTTGAGTTGGTAGTTTAAGTCGATTGAAGCTAGAAACTTTGACTTGTTGTTTAAATATTCCTTTATAGTTTCCTATTTCTAAACTTGATGTGCGAAATGGCTATCTTTTAGGCATGTGATTGTTACTAACAAAGGGTTTTTATCTGTACAGAAAAGAAGTTGAAGGATGATAAGCACAAAAAGAAATACGCATCAGGTGATCAGCATCTAGTGAACGCAGATGATAAGGCATGCAGTTTATGTTACTCAAGAAGTTCTCAACTCCTCTGCAGTTTCAGAATTCTGCAGACTATCGTGCATCAATGTTGGGAAAACCGTAGTGACCAAGTTACTTACCTAATGAGGTTCGCCCTGAACATTGATGCACTGTAAGTCCGCAGAATTGTTCCTGCTCATATTGATGGCGAATTTTGGTACTGATTATTTATAATGTTTGTTGTTAAATATGAGAACTTTCAGTGTAGACAAAGGTAGATCTCTATCTCTATATATCTCCATCCATACACATATATCATAATTGTTGTGCAATTACAGATGGTGTAATGTAACCAATTAAATCTTTCCTTCTTTTTGATTGCTACATTCTTTGTAAACAGATGTCTGAAGAATCCACAAGAGTGTTGGAGATAACTGTTGAGAAGCAAAGTGGTGAAGGTGAAGAAACTGATGCAAACAAAGAGAAACCTTACATAAAGCAAGCAGAGAAAGAACCTGAGGGCTAGGTACACTATTATCATCTTATTTTGAACTCGTTAATAACGGCTTGATAAAGAATATTTTTTGGTTATGTAAAGCGCATAAACTTCTTGTAGGAGATGACTCTTGATGAGTATGAGAATGTTTTGGAAGAGAAGAACAAAAATGTGTACTTTGGAGATGCAGCTACTTGTAACGATTAGGTTTAGCCAATAACATGATGTCTAATTTTCTCATATTCCCTCATTATTCCCTATTTACAAATCTTTTATCATATATGTAGGAAACTACTTGTAAAGCAGATGATATCAAAGAAAATAGCAAAGTACTTGAATCTAATACACAAAGTAAAAGAAAATAGCAAAGAAGAATGAGGTAAACATTCAGACTTTGTCTAAACTAAACGAATTGTATCAAAAATTTAATACACAAAGTACTTGAATCTGTTGTTGGCGTATTTCATAGGCTGTTTTATGAATCAAGGCAACAACTTCAGTATCAAACAGAAGGAAGGAGGCGGTTTCAGTTTGATCAGCTGCTATCACCTTTACCATGTATCTGAAAAAAGTAAAACATTGTCAAATACTTACATGTGTAACGTTAAGAAATATCAAGGTTATAGGAGCAATACCTTATACTTGTGGTTGTTAGCTCTTACTTACAATGTTGACATGAATGCTTGTCATGTTCAACTTTCTCAGTTATTGGATTGAAATTAGGTGTTGCTTTTTTGAAGCAGCTTGTGCACCCAATATAAAACCATGGATCTTCAGAATAGAAAGAGACAATGGTTGCAAGAGTAACACAGACCATTTCCTAATGATAAGTAACAAATGTTAGAATCGATATTCAACTAAAATGAATGCATGCAGGTACTGCATATTAGATTTAAGAAAGATTTAAGCTTTGGAGATTTAGGAAGAATAGTTTGCTCAAGAGAAGAAGAGAGAATAGTCACAAAAATGACTTTACTTTTGATATTTGGTGGCTACACAAGTTATATAGGATGGGTACACAAAAATAACCCTAAACCTAATTAGATAGAGGACAAATTAGACATTTTGTCATTTTGGTCCGAACTATTGAGCAGACTTGTGAAGCAGACTTCACATTATTGAAACATACATGATCAATACTCCCCCTCAAGTTCAGACTTTGGAATCACCCTAAAGTCTGGACTTGGAATGATCATGTCAACACCTCATTAAAAACCTTGATGTAGAAAACCACTTGGGACAAAACCACATCAAGGGAAAAAGAGTATGCTGCACATGATCAGGGAAGTTCTAATCATGGGTAGGAAGGTCTACAAGTCCTAGTTTGCTGAAAATATGATCGCAAACCTTGAGACTTGCAGCCTTGGTGAAGATGTCTGCTAGCTGATCTTCGCTCTTTGTGTAGCAAGGTAGAACCGTCCCATCTTCAATCTTCTCCCTTACCTTGTGACAATCTATCTCAATGTGTTTAGTCCTTTCATGAAACATAGAGTTGGTAGCAATATGTATTGCAGCCTGATTGTCACAATGAAAGGTAATGGGACTTGATTGCTCAATGCCAAAGTCCTTGAGTAGAGCCTTCAACCAAGTTAACTCTGTTGTAAGCTTCCTCATAGCTCTATACTCAGCTTCAGCACTTGAACATGAGACCACTTTCTGCTTCTTTGTCTTCCAAGTCACTAAGTTACCTCCAATGAAGGTGCAATAACCGGTTGTGGATCTCCTGTCACTCTTATCACCAGCCCAATCTGCATCACAGTAGCCGACAATCTCAGTGCTATCATTCTTACCCATCCAAATTCCTTGTCCTGTTGAGCCTTTGAGATATCTAAGGATCCTCTCAACCAAACTCCAATGATAAACCGTGGGTGATTGCATATGTTGGCTGACTTGATTCACAGCAAAACATAAGTCTGGTCTAGTGAGAGTTAAATAGATAAGCTTCCCAACCAGTCTTCTATACAAGGAGACATCCTTGAACTTCTCCTCATCTGATTTCTCCCCCTTTCTATTGACTTGGTAGCCATCTTCAAGAGGAGTCTTTGCTATCTTGCAATCATGCATTCTTGTTTCTGTCAGCAAGTCTTTAACATACTTCCTTTGGGACAGAAACAGCCCATCATTGAATCTGCATACTTCAATACCCAAGAAATACTTCAACTCTCCAAGGTCTTTGATGTCAAACGAACTTTTGAGAAAAGCCTTTGTGGACTGAATTCCCTCATTATCACTTCCAGTAATGATTAAATCATCCACATAGATCAGAACCACCACCACTCCTAAAGGGCTTTGAAGAGTAAACAATGTGTGATCAGATTGAGACTTCTTGAATCCATAGTCCATGAGTGTATGGCTTAACTTATGGTACCATGCTCTTGGTGATTGCTTCAAACCATAGATTGCTCTCCTTAGTCTCAATACTTCACCAGGTTTACACAAATGCTCTAGTCCCGGTGGTGGAGTCATGTACACTTCCTCTTCAAGCTCTCCTTGTAAAAAGGCATTCTTAACATCCATTTGCCATAGGTTCCATGAAAGGTTTGTGGCCAGGGACAGTGTGACTCTTACTGTATGGAGTTTAGCTACCGGTGCAAAGGTATCAGTGTAGTCTTCTCCATAAGTTTGTGTGAACCCTCTTGCAACCAACCTTGCCTTGTACCTCTCAATGTCTCCATTGCTCTTATACTTGATTGTGAAGACCCATTTTGAGCTGACAGTCTTCTTTCCCTTTGGCAGCTTCTCCACATTCCAAGTGTGATTCTTTTCCATAGCTCCCTTCTCGTCAATCACAGCATCCATCCACTCCTTGGTGTCTTTAGCCTCTTCATAAGTTTTAGGAACATGATTCATCTCTATCTTCCCAAGAAAAGCGCAATGACTTGATGGCAACAAGTCAATAGAATACACAGACTGGTTGGGATGAGCAACAGCCTGATTGTTGAAGTAGAACTTCTTGTTGATGTAGCTTGATAGATCCGTCTTTTCTCTAGTACTTCTTCTGAGTTGTTGGACCGGTTGAGCAGCTTCCTCTACACCCATCTCTTCTTCTTCATGATGAATAATCTCCTCATCATTCATATTCAAGTTGTCTTGATCTTGATTCTGAGGTAGAACTTCCTCGTGAGTTTGAGTGGGTTCTTGATTAGATGTCACTGGTTCTTCTTCTTGCAACTCTTCTTGATGACTTCTTGTTTCTGTTTCCCCTTATCTTGGTACTTTAGTAGGGTCATTTCCCAAATGATTCAAGAGAAACCTCAGACTTGTAGCAAGGTCAGACGGTGATCTTGAAAGATCCTTCAATCCTTCCCAATCCCTTTTCTCATAGTACCCTTGCCCCTCAATGAACTTAACATCTCTTGACACATATGTGCGGTTGTTGCTTGGATCAAAGCACTTATAACCCTTCTGAGTTGTAGAGTATCCCAGGAACATACACTTTGTGCTCTTAGCCTCTAGCTTATTTCTTTGATCACCTGAAATATGTACAAAACACACACACCCAAACACACGTAAGTGTTCAATAAAGGGTTGAGTTTTGTTCAGAACCTCAAATGGTGAGATGTCTTGTAGAACTTTTGTTGGAATCCTATTGATGAGATAACAAGCTGCTAAGACCGCATCTCCCCAAAATCTTTTAGGCACATTGGTATAGAACATCATGGACCTAGCCACTTCCATGAGATGTCTGTTCTTTCTCTCAGCCACTCCATTTTGTTGAGGTGTATGTGGACAGCTTGTTTGATGTAGGATTCTATGTTTGTTCAGATTAGCCTTGAATCTTTGACTTGTGTACTCTCCCCCATTGTCCGATCTAAACACTTTGATCCTTGCATTAAACTGATTAGTAATGTAGTTTTGAAAATGAATGAAATCTTCATAAACTCTATCTTTCGATGGGAGCAAGGTGACCCAAGTATATTTTGACTTCTCATCTATAAATGTCACAAAATACTTGTTCCCATCTCTAGACTGGCAAGGTGAAGTCCAAACATCAGAATGCACTAGATCAAAGCAGCTTTCATAGATAGTGGTAGATTTAGGGAAGACTGTTCTGCAATGTTTGCCAAGAATACAAGCTTCACAAGTCGAATGATCAAAAGTAGTGTTAGGCAACATCAAGTTCAGAGCTCTAGCATGAGGATGTCCAAGTCTAGCATGCCACAAAATGTTTTGATTAACCGGAAAACAGGAATTGAAAGTTAAGGAACCCAAATTGCTTGGAGGGGTGTTTTCAATGAGATAAAGTTCATCTTGTGTTCCACCTCTGCCAAGTACCCTTCCATTCTTAATATCCTGAAAGCACACCTCATTAGGTCCAAAGATAACATTGCAGTCCAAGTCTTTAGTAATCCTTTTAACTGATAGCAGATTGGATTTAAACTTAGGCACAAAGAAGCATCACTATCTTTGTTAAACAGTCTTAACTTTCCTGTTCCTTCAATGGGAATACCTTGACCATCAGCAATAGTTACTCTTCCTAGGGCAGGTTTGATGTCTTTTAACAACTTAGCATTACTAATCATGTGGTGAGATGCTCCTGAATCTACTACCAAGTTCTGATCAGTTTTAGCAAGTAGTTTATGAGACAATAAGGTGATACCAGAGAGTTTGGATGCATAAGCCTTGATGAGGTCCTCCAAATCACTCCTTCTCACATAATCAGTGTTGGTGAAGTGTGCAAGCTTTCCTCCTTGAGAGGATGAAGTCGTCTGCTCATTAACATTCTCTTGAGAGATGTTGGCACTTGAGTTTTTGAACTTGGATGGCTTGAGATGAGGATGAAGGGTCCAACACTTGTCCTTCGCATGTCCTTTCTTCTTGCAATGGTTACAGAAGACACCCTTCCTTTCCTCTTGCTTGGACACGCTCTTGTTGGCAGTGACAAGGTCCCCTTTTCTTCCAAACAATCCAATGTTTCCCTGCTCCTTTTGGATTCTTGAACACACCTCTTCCAAGTCAGGGAGTGTAGTCTCCCTTAAGATAGACTTGATAACCTCATTGTAGACCGGATTCAGATTGAGGAGGAGACCAAAGATCTTGTCTTGCTCCTTCCTTTCATTAAGAACCTTTGGGTCCATGGTGTTTGGCCTTAACATGTCCAGCTCAGACCAAACAGATGAGAACTTCCCAAGATACTTGGTGAACTCACAATCCTCTTGGTGAAGGTCACTGATTTTCTTCTTCACTTCATACACACGGCTGAGGTTAGAGGCATCACCATATACCTTCTTGAGAGTGTCCCAAAGTGATTTAGCAGTTTCACAATGAGAGTAAGCTTCAAGGATGGAAGGATCTAGTGAGTTTTGAAGAAAACCCAGAACTGATTGGTCTTCTTGAAACCACCTTGCCACCTCATTCTTTGTTACCTCATCTTTCTTCCCCTTTGGATCTTCGTTAGGCGGTGTCTTGTCCTCAAGAATGTGCTCCCAAAGTCCTCTTCCACATATTGCGGTTTTAGTGGTTCTAGACCACACAAGATAGTTGTTTCCTTTGAGAATGGTAGGAACAACTACAGGTTTTGAGCCCTCGGTGGTAATAACAGAAGAACTCATGGCTTTTAGCTTGAAATTTTTTTTAGGAATTTTGTCGAACACTTGGTGGGCGTTTTTAAGAAATAGTGAGAAATTGAGAATTTTGAAGAATTTTGAAGGATGAACAAGAGAGAATCAAAGAGAGTAGTAGAATAAGGATCTTCGCTCTGATACCATGTTAGATTTAAGAAAGATTTAAGCTTTGGAGATTTAGGAAGAATAGTTTGCTCAAGAGAAGAAGAGAGAATAGTCACAAAAATGACTTTACTTTTGATATTTGGTGGCTACACAAGTTATATAGGATGGGTACACAAAAATAACCCTAAACCTAATTAGATAGAGGACAAATTAGACATTTTGTCATTTTGGTCCGAACTATTGAGCAGACTTGTGAAGCAGACTTCACATTATTGAAACATACATGATCAATACTGCATACAAAATAAAATAAAAAATTAGAGGTCGTGTGTGTGTATACATCACTTTCTCCTAATATCTCAGAAATGGTTTTGTAACTGGTTATTGGAAATGCATCTGAAGTTGTTTGGCTTGAAGTGGACGATGAAGTCAATTGGGATAGAGAAACCATGGAATCGTTGTGTCCCAATCTGAAATATGTGTAATGAATGAAATATAAGAATGCATGTGATTAAAATAATGGAGATAACAAAAATTAAAAATATATTCTACTATTATTACCCTTCTTTGAAGGTTTTAATCTCATCCATGTCTGAGCTACAAAAATAGTTTGGAAGCAAAAGGATTGCTTTGAGCTGTGATTTTTCCTGAAATGAAGAGTATTGTTTTTAAAAAGAAAATGTAAAACAATGGCTTAGCCTTATAAAGCAGCAGGATATGTTTTAAAAATCAGAATAGAAAAGGAAAGTTGTTACCATTAAAGAGTCTAGTCTTCATAAGACTACCAAGCAACACAATACAGCTGACATAAGAGTGGGTATCCTCAGCGAATTTGGAACACAACGTACAGTCAATAACAGTTTCCCTGTCATATAACAGCTTAAACTGTGAAAAACAATCGTCAGAAATGATATATATTATTTGTAAATCTAAGAAAAACAAAACTAAATAAGCGAACACGACTAACCCAAGATCTCGGATTAGAATGCGCAACATTTTCTCAGTCCGTGAACCAACTTTAACATCCTCAATTTCTCTCATTCCAATGATTTCTCCGATGACATCTTGAAGAGAAATAAAGAAACATCAACCAAACATAGTTGATATATGAGATAAACAATGAAACATGACCATACCAAATAAAATTGTTGAGCCATGGGTCTCAGATCCTAATTCAGAAAATGGATGAAAGTGGAAACGGTAGGAGAGATTTGGGATATCCACAGATGCTTTTACATATGTTGTGAATAGAAAGCTTATCTTGTACGGATGTGAAGATCCTCTGAAGCTCCCTTGAAACTTAAGGCAGTAGTTTGAAATTCATGATAACCTGACATGCTCCTTCCTCTAGTTCCTTTTGGTATTTTCGGAGCAACCTCTGGCTAACTGAAGCTTGAATCCTATATACTTGATGAAAAAAGACTTTTTAATAAACAGAAATATAAGTGTAATTTGATTTGCTGTTAAGGATTCATACCTTTTCATCGACAAAAATCATATCAGGACCAGTTGTAACTCCAGGTCTTTCTGGTTTTTGAAATCCCCGGAGCCGTGCAATTCGCACTTTTATCATGCACGGTTCTTCAGTAGGAAAAAGCTGGGCAATTGGTATAAAAGCTAAAGACATCTGAAAACAGAGAGAAGCATGATCAACGAATGACTCGCGATTTATATTAAAGAGAAAGAATCATCATCAAACATAACAAATTTTGAATTACCTTTTGGAGACTGAAGGATCCAGTGAAGTAACATCTATTGGTGAAACTGAGACTTTGTTGTTGTTATTAACTCGAATATAAGGAGAAGGAGACGTGGATTTTGATATGAAGAAGCTTAATAAAATAAGTGGGGATCGTGAGAGGTGGAGAAAAAGGAACAGTTAGATATTGGAGATCATGTTGCATATTTTGAAAAATTATATATTATCTATTTATTGTGGATAAATATGTGAAAAATACAAACTAACACGTACGATAACCTGAATGTTAATTCTTATGAAGCAAATATGTACTGAAGATTTTTTAGAAAGAATATGAAAGCATATGAAAGCACGTAAATAAAGTTACCTGCAAAGCTGATGTCAGGTCCATGATCACTTGATAGCCAGATTTCTAGTTCTGTTTACGTCTGGAAAAAAAGTTACCTGCAAAGCAAAAGGCAAGTCCAATGTGATTATATTTCTGACCACCTAGTGACTATGATATAAACGTTTGACAAACAAGAGTCAGAATGCACAAATCACCTAAAGCTAGTACTTTCACATATTGTCCATTAAAAGATACTTTAGAACCTTCAGAGTTTGTCCAGAAGTGAATCATTGTCTGTTAAGAAAGAAAAAGAAAATGTTTAAAATTTATGAAAACCGTTCAAACATCTCTTACGACCAAGTAGAAAGAACAGTGATTACTTCTTGGATTGAATTAAGGTCTCTATGATAAAAATGATTTCAATGATTATGATTGATTTTTCTCTGATGCCGTTAGATGTTGGGTAATTACACTTTGAAGGTTTAGAAGATTCTAGTTGTTTAGTTTCTCCAGAGAGAGCCAACTCCACTGCTGAAAAAAAAATATGAAGTAAACCATTTAAGCTCTATATATATATATATAGTTATCAAGAATGTTTGATAAATATTTGTGGAATACTACTTTCAAGTCTCTAAATTCTAGTCCTAAAGAAAACTAAACTCACTTGCTCTTCAAGAAACTCTGTCTTGAATCCTATAGAAGAGTTCTCATTGTCAGCAGGTCTCCCATACACTTGCGAAGCTTTCTACTATCGAATCATGTAGAAGAGTCTGGTCAAAGTATCAAAGTCCTGCAAAGACAAAATCGTTCACAGATGTTTAGAAACTTAATATATAAGTCTGAACAGAACACAATTTCAATATAGTGGGGTTTAGATAAGTGTACCATGTTGTTTGCCAACCATACTTTGCTAGGTGTTGATGTTTGAGATCTTCATGATTGCCTAAATCTACAAAAAAAAAAAATATTTTATTGTAGTTGTTAGTTTAAAAGAAAGTATTACTTTCAGGTCAATAAGTTCTAGTCTAAAAGAAAACAAAATTCACCTGCTCTCCAAGAAACTTAATTATCATGATCATTGAGTTTCAATTCAAGTAAAACTCAATCCACCGCAGCAGTGAAAAGATGTATGCAAAAATGTGCAAAAAAAAAAAACACAGTTGTGAGCTGACTTAACCAAACAATCAACAACAAACATTTGATGATTCACCTTTGTTAGAAAGGAGATATACCGTTTTCGGGTCCGGCCTGATCTCTTCTGCACTATACACACCCTTTCCATGTCCTCTGCTTCTTGTACAAACAACAAATAATTGTTCTTTCAAAACCAAACGACACCAAACATGTTTGTGAACAATACATGCATATCACTAGCTATTTCTAGACTAAGAACATGAACAATGTTGTGTTAACAACCATTCCTAGTACGTCTTAAACAATTACAGCTTTAATTGCTATTGTGGCTCCAATTTTGTGAACAACCTTGTTTGAAAGAAATTAATAAGCCATGTTATATTACCTGCTGAAATCGAGGGCGAGGAATGGGATTAGTCTTTGTGTGAGAAGTCGAGAAATTATCTGCAAGTAAAAGAGATAACAGCCAGAGAGTTAGTGCATATGCAATCATAAAATTTATATATACACATACCAAAAGTATCATAAGAATTTCGTTCACTAGTCAATGAAATCTCCGATGAGTTCAAACACCTACCTCTGAAATCCCAAAAGAAGAATAACGGGATTCAAAGAAACCGATCTGAACCCAAAAGCCCTGGTTACAAACTTCATCGTCTTCGATTTGGAAGTTTCTCCATCTCAGTTTGCCAGCTACATCCTTCGGACTCAACTATTGTTATCGATAGCTTAAAACTTCCAGACGGTTTTTGAAACCCTAATTCACGACCACTTTTTCAGAAACCCTAATTCAAGAAATGAAGAGAAATAAACACAACTCTTTGAATTGCATTGAACAAATTATCGTTTGGGGTCGTACGAATTGAAAAATTGAAGAGGAAAGATCGATTTTTACCTGAAAAATTGAACACGAAAGCTTGATTTTACTTAGATGAGAGAGAGAAATGAGATCTAAAACTAAAAAAGTTGAAAGAAATTTTGTTTTGTTTTCGAAATATTCTGATTATTTTCTGTAAAAAGGTTAAAAATGGAGGTGATGACACATCAGTTTTTGCTGAGGTGTCAGATGGAGAGGGTGTCACCCGTTTCTCTCTCATAACTTCTGATTTATATAATAAGGATATTTAAACTTGACCTTCTTTAAATGATCAGCCATAAAGATAATGTCTCATTTTTCTGTGCGGTATTCCACTTGTTTTATCTCTTTCAACGACCTTACTCCTAGATGAGTTTTTTTCCCTACATTTTGGGGGCTTCATATAGTACAAGTCTTTGTGGATTGGATCCAGTAACACCAAATATTATTTAAGACGGTGTTGACAAACCATTATTATAAAGTTCAACAAACACAATCTGATATTATTTGTTTCAATAAATATAAAATATTATATCTAATCATGTCTGTTTTTATGATAAGAATAAGTCAATAGTCAAAAGGGAGTGGACATATTGACAAGAGGAAAAAAACATCAGAATAGTCTTCAAAATTTTAATTTTAATTATGAAATATATGAATGCATTTCAATAAACATAAATATCTTTCATAATAGATTTTTAGAACTGGTGAATATGGTTTATTAACTACTAAAATAGTCTGCTTTTTCGGTTCATCTACAAAAGTTTTTTTTTAGTCGGCAAACATGTATTATAGGCCCAACAGGGCATAAACTGAATTTGTACAAGTGGAGATTTTAAATGGGCGCAGCCCAATTACATAAAACCGAATTCTTAGTCGGCTAAAGGACATGTCGATGTCGACGTGTCATGAGGTGGTGCCACACGTCTTCTTCATGGAAGAACGAGCATGCAAACCGCCAGCGATAATTTCCGGTTTGAAGAATGGTTTTTTCGCTATACCTGACGAATTCAGCCGATCCGACTCCGAACAACCACCACCAAGCACTGAATAAAAATTAAAACCTTTAACACACCGCTTCTGCCATTGATTTTGGTTCACTTCATGTCCGATTACACCGAGAAGGGAAACCGGAGGAACAGAGAAAATCTAGGTGAGCCCGTTCAGCTCGATCGGGCCAAAGAACCAACCCCTGAAAGTGCTCGACAACTCAGAAGAGGGGCTAAAGAGGACAACAACACAGTGAAGGAAGAGGACGACGGAGCAGATCGATGATTCCAATGGTCATCCGGAAGAGAAGGGCAGGTAAAGGACCAGCAGAAAAGTCCAGCTAAAAACTGGAAGCAAAACGGCACATGAGATAGGATGTGAATGTGGGGAGCGGTGCAACCGTGTGAGTTATGTGGTGAGAAAATGAAACCAGAGATCACTTTTTTTCTTGCCCCTATTCTTTTTCCTTGTGGATTGAAGTGTGTGGAGGATCATTAGAGGTCCGGCAAATCCAGATTGGGCGGAGTTTATTGATATGCTGCTCTCTCGTCGCTATGATCGGCTAACTTTCATACTGCTTAGACTGGCCCTTTAAACAACTATCTATATGCTCTGGAACACTCATATTCTTAATAAATCTCCTTCCTCAGTCCATGTTCTTGTGCATCTGATTGATCGTGCAATATGCAATCAGATAACTTCTTTGGACAATGGTGGAAATCCTAGACTGCATCTACTGCTTCAGTGGTGGTTTGGATCGAGATCCTTTGATCAAGGAGCTTACTCAATCGTCTGAGATGAGCTTGTTGTTATTGTGTGACTAAGTTTTTTTGTTGCTTTGTTGAGAAGTTGTTTTTCTCTTTTCGATTTGTGAACTCTCAGCGGTTGTATATATTTCACTCTTGTTGGTAATATAAATTTAATTTTATCAAAAACAAAAAAAAACAAATTAAAAATATCATTGTCATAACATATTAAAACTGTATGAAATATTTATACAAAATAAACTGTTTTAAATCCTAAACTTTCAAATTTTGCAAATACACATTATTAAAAATAAAAACTAAACTACAAAATCCCGTCCTTAAGAAGATTAACTAAACAATAAATAAACACAATTTTGTATTATAGTTTGGTAAAATAATTTTGATTCAATAAATTTTAAATATTAATTTAAAATAGTAGATAAAACTCAATTGATTAAAAATAAATTTGAAATATATCAAAAAAATCTGAAATAGAAAAACAATAAAATTTAAAGTAAAAAAATAAACAAAATGTATGAACCAGAGTATTTAAATTTTAAATTCAAAAACAAATCAAAGATAGTGAAGTTATAATATAATAAAATTGAAATTATTTCTTCAAAAAAAATATTAAAATTTTTTTTAAAAAAAATTTCTTAGTTTTATTATTTATTTTCTGGTAAAATAAACTATTTGATACAATCCCACTTAATAGCCCAAATAGAAAGATTAATTCTACAATAAATAAAAATATATAGTATAGTTTGGTAAAATAATTTTAATTCAAATATAAAGTTTAAAATCTTAACTACAAAATCGTAGATAATACTCAAATAACTAAAACATAAACTTGGAATGTTTCAAAAATACTCAAAACAAAAAAAGAATTCCAAAGCAACAAAAAATAATAAAAACCAAATAAAATATCTAAACCATAGTATTTAAAATTTTAAAATCAAAATAAAATCATATATAATGAATTTATAATATTATAAAATTTATCAAATCATAAATTTTTATTTCAAAAAAATTACAAATTCTAAATATAAACAGAATATACGTGCTAAGCGCAGCTGAAAATCTAGTTTAGTTAACAAAATAAAATTATTGAATTAGAAATATGTTATACAAATAAAATTAATCAAATTGCTTTGAAGCATAATTTAGTCTTTTAGCCAAAAATAAATGTTACTCTAGTAGAATATATGAACTAATGCTAGTGTTGTAATTATAGCTAAAAATAATGATATTCCAAGTAATTTTCACTAAACTAATGATAATAAATTTGTTTTGTTATACGTTATTTTGTGGCTTATACTTTGTATATAGACGTCGCATATCTTTAGTTAAAAGTATTTTCCACAACGAGAAATTTTACCAAATATCTATACTATAAAAACATGGGAGCATTTAAGTAAATAATTTTGGTATATCGTGTTATATTACGAAGAATGTCATTGCGATTGTTAGGGATTTTAATTATTCATTAAGGATAATTATGGGTTATTTGGAAATTGGTCAGCAAAAACACGCAGATCCGGTTCGTATTTTAAGGTATCGCAGATCCTTTTTTTAAATCGTGGCCGTGTATTTTTCAAGAATCCAATCTAACCGTCCATTAAATAGTTTTATTTATATTTTTTTACTCGCATAAGGGTAATAGCGCGGATCCTAATTATTGGGATGGGTCCGATGAAATGGATATAGCGTGGATCCTAATTTTTAAATCTTCGCCGTTCGATTTTAATATTTGAATATAACAGTCCAATTAGTTTAACAGATTCAAATTGAAATAATATTCTCCATTAAATCTTTTGATATCTATTTTATAACAAATTAGGAATTTCAATATATTTTGTTTATTACTCAAGTCTCAATAATAAATTCAAATTCAAAAGGTTTATAAATCAAAGATATTTATAATTACAACTTCCATTCGAATATGCCAATAATATTCTAACTAAAAAATCTTGACCTATAAAATAATCTATAAATACCAATGTCGATCAGCTTCATAATCTTTCTTATCGCAGTTTTTATACTATTTTCCTCTCTAAGAAACATAAAATGAGCTCCATAAAAAATGTGACATACCTCAAGATGTCAAACCCTTTAAAACCTCATGGCGAGTTCAAGTGAAAGTCCTTCACTCCTGGATGCAGTACACAATTGTTAGTGGATAGCCATTAGAACTCGTGTTGGCTGGTAAAACGATAAGGGAAATGTTTATGTTGTTGTTTTTACCCATTTAACTTTTCTATATTAGTAGCGATTTCTTAAATTGAACATTGTAGGGTGTCAAAATCTATGCTTCATGTAAAAAACAGTTTTTGGTGCGTATACAAAGACATCTACCCATTGGAGAATGGAGGGTTTTTGAGAATTTTTCAGTAACACCTGCATCAATATGGACCAACCGACCATATCTACAAAATGTCTTTTTGAGTAATACAACTATTACTCGATCTGAACTCAAGTTGGATGATAGTTTTTTGTCATTGGCAAGTTTTGAATCCATTTTCAATGGAAGTTTAAAAACACATCATTTGGTTGGTAAGTACAACACCTAAAACCTACTTATCCTATCAATATCAAAACATTTATATTGTATTCTTTATTTGTTAGTTTATATTTTATTGTTGTTATTAGATGTTATTGGCCAAGTTTTGGGCATTGGAGGCTTGGACATTGTTCAAGTAGCTGTAAAGAAAGGAAAAAAAAATTGAATTTACTTTGAGAAATATGGAGTAAGTGTTGGGAATGTCCTGAAATCTACTGTACTATCTCTAGAAAGTATGATAAGTGTCGAGATCAGACATAAGTCATAAATACTGGGTGATCATGATGACTTGCTAGAGTCCGCTCTTGATCTATAAGTTTAGGACTTATTACCAGTATTGTATGATCCCAAAGGGTCACACACCATAGCTAACGGGAAAGTTAACAAGGAAATAATACGGTAAGATGCAAGGCATTTACTGTATTTGTACAGAGAATTGTGCCAGACAAAATACAGTTTTTGTCTGATTTGGGTCTTGGGCCCAAAAGCCTAATAAGCCATTAGTTTAATTACTTGGGCTTATATATGAGAGGAAGGGGCGCAGTCTAGGGCAGCTCTCCTGCGATTTTTACAGACCCAGCCGTCCTCTCTCTCTCTGTTGATTCCAACTTGGTCTAGCAGCCTGATCCAGTAGCTTGTAAGAGTGTGGATACCTAGGAGGAGCCAGTTATCATCAGCTCTCTGTGATCTCTTCATTCCTTTGATCAATCCGCTGCAATCATAAGGTAATGATTCTGATCTGTTTATGATTCAACTGCAAATCACCTAGATCCTAGTTGATTATGTGCTAGGTTGTAATCTGATGAATTAAACCATGAACACACATAATCCTTTAGTGGTATCAGAGCCTAGGTCGTTAGGTTTTTGCTTTTTGGATCATACTAGGTTGTTTATTAGTTTGATGAATCGATTTTAATGAGTAAAATTGATTGAAACTTTGAAAACCTAGAATTGTTAAATCGTTTGAATAACAATCGCTTATTGTCTTTGTTTCATAATTAAAACGAATTCATAAGTCAAAGTCGATTGTGAATTAAGAATCGTTAACTTTGTGTTTGACTTTGTTGTATTATAAGAGAAACGATTTGATTGTTAATGTCAATCGCATGTTGACCTTTTGAATCATAAGATGTCTTTGCTTAATAATCATAAATGAATCGATTGTTGAATTGAAATAAGGACAAAAATCGTTTTTGTCTTCAAGCCATATCATGATCGTGTGATGGTTTAATTAATTATCAAGCAGTTTGAAAAGTTGAGTCATGAATCGAATTTGAAAAAGGTCAAAATCAATTTTGTCCTTTAGTTAATATCTCGTATCGAATTTGTTACGATTTTGTTAATGTCATGATCAATTATGTTTTTGTTTTAAGGGACAATTTGGTAGAAAACCAAAAATAGACTAGTAATTAAATATATAACCATGATGTGACTAATGGGTCTATTTATGGTTGGTGTCAGTTGATGTCATTTACATATTTACCCTTGTTCAATCTAATAAGAAATCAACGTTCGATTTTTTTTTCTTATTAGATAAAATTTTAATTATGTTGCTAACTTTATATTTAACAGATCAAATGATAACAATTTATTATCAGATAAAATATTTATATTATTCGATAAGTTTAAAAATATGTTGCTAACTTTATATTTAGCATGTCAAATACAGATGAATAAATATTAACATTTTATTATAATAATAGATAAATATTAAAATGTACCGCTAATTGCATATTTAACAAAGGTACACATTTTTGAAACCTGTTAACATGTTTGTTATCATATAAAAATGTAAATGTGTATGTAATCACTATATTACTGAGAAGCTTATTTCTCTGGTATGGTAGAAATTGAACGCTTCCTCTTCCGGTAACGCTGTCATTGTGACGGGAAGTCGACTGGTGCAAATTTAATACCTGATGAAGACTTCTGCGCCGATTTCAGAACACCTTATCAACAAAGAAAACGCAGTAATATAAATGTTGTAGAAGGTATGTCTATGCTCACAAAGTTAATGATATCCTAGATTCACCCAGTGTACCAAAATAAGACCAACAGGTCTTGGTTTTCTCTCTGGCTCAGTAATGTTACTATGCTTGCTTGAACCGGAAGAATACCCATCTGTCGAAAACCGAAAAAAAAGAATAAGCTTTATGGATCACAAGTGTATAAAGAACCAAACTTGAGAATTCTTATTCAGACGACTTACTCTGAAAAGCAAAGAGTGTTGTATTAGAAGTTGATTTTAGTCATTACCTGAAGAGCTTGGAATGTTATGTCCATATCTTCCAGATTATGAAGCAACTCAACCAAAGCTTCTTCAGACTGAAAAACCACAAACAAACAATTGGAGTCTTTTAAAAACTGAAAGTAAACCAGATTTCAAGAGAGAAACATTTCAAAACAAACCAGATCATGATCTTCAAGTTTCTCCTTGACTTCAAGAATACTCTTCTGCTCCTCATCAAACAAACCAGCAAACGGATCGAAATCATCATCATCGTCAACATGAACTGATTTCTCTCTTACATTAGCCGTAGGGACCGCTGCTTCCGTAACGGTTCCTCCGCCGCCGAAATAACAGTTTCGACGCTTGTTCGCCATCGACGTCGCGTAACGACGCTCCACGATGTTATCTCTCCTCTGCTTCAGCTCTTGACTGTAATCAAGCGATGCGACAAGGATTGCTGTGTCGATAAATGTCCAGACATCGACACCAACATTGTCCATAACCGACCGGAAATCGTCCAAATCCATTACAGCCGCAACAAAAATTCACACCCAACCCTCCCAAGTTTGGCTACTTTTAAGGATTAAAAACGTAGCTGATTTGGTATTACAACACCAGATCTAAAGAACAAATCCTAATCCGATTCATCGGAAGATTGAAAATCGAAAAAGAGCCCAACAAAGTTTAGAGAGAGATTCAATTGTTTAAAAGATAAAAAACAATAAGAATCAGATTAAATCCGATGAAAGGAAGAGCCTTTAGAGCTTTGATGAAGCTTTAGTATTAGTGAGAGAGATTAAAAAAAACACAGAAGAAACAGAGGTCACAAGATCAACAAGGAAATACACAGAGAAGAAAGATTTCGATGTAAACCAGAGATGAATGATGTAAACGAGGGATGAGAGGCTGAGGGTAAAATTGTCCAAAAAACAGGTAAACAGTAACCTATAAACCTAGTTGGTCATATATTTAATTATACCCTCTATTCTTCCCACCCAGCCTAAATACTCTTGTTTTAAGCTAAAGACAAAATCAATTCAAAGCTTTGATAATTATGGTTTAAGCGGTTAACCCAAATCGCGGTTTGCTGGAAATTATTTAATACAATTAGTATTATTTAATTTCTGGTTAAACCGGATTTAAATTCAAAAAAAAAATTGAATTTTAACCTAAACCGAAGGCTGGTCTAAGTTTGATTTGGTTGGACCAAATAATTTAGAGCTGGTCTGGTTTAGTAAATAACCAGTTGGATTTAGTAGTTAATTTGGTCTTGGACCAGAATTAATGAACCGACTCGGTTATGTCAAATTATTGGGCCAATTGGAATTCTGTGGTCTTGGGCCAAGAATTGGGCCTATAATTTGTGACCCAACCGAAAACTTTAATAAAACATTAAATTAGAAGTTTCTAATTTTGGCATGTTAGGAAATTTCTAAAAATAGTATGTTTCCGATTTAGAAAGTTTCTAAAAATAGTAGGTTTTCCTAAATAGAAAGTTTCCATATTTAGTATGTTACCTGAAATGGAAAGTTTCCCAAAATAGTAATCTTCTAGTTTGGGAGGAAATCTATTGAAACCTAAAATCCTCAAAACCAATATCAAGCTTGGATGTCTTGCCCAATCTTGTCAGCTACTTAACGCTTATTCAATTACAGATATGGCTTACAGTGTGAGGTGTCTGTTTTTGCGTAAGTAAAGTAGTATATAGTCACTAATTTCATTGGGAGTCCCAGACTTTAGTGATTATTTGGCTGTAAGAGATTGGTTTCCTTGACTGGGCCATCGGGAGTCCCGGGCCTTGAGACATCTGGTGAATTGGGCCTTGGGTCCAATCCACAACCGAGAGTTATATGGATATAACTAGCTGTGTGTATGCTTACCAAGTAAAGCTACTTCTGGGTGACGGCCAGTGGCCCACTTTGGATTTAGCTGAACATGGGTCTCGGAATCATTGCATTCTTATGAGGTTAAACAAAGAAATTTTGAATGCAATGCGAGTTTTCTTATAAGTTATTAAGATTACTCTTTTTGAACTGAATAACTAAAACTCTATTTATCTCTAAATTTCAGTTATGACTAGCACAAACAATCAAAACACTTTCTCGATCCGGTCTGTCCTTGAGATGGACAAACTGAACGGATCAAATTTCTTGACTTGGTCACGGAACCTGAGGCTAGTCCTCAGGCAGGAGAGAAAGGACTATGTCCTTGAGAGAGCTCTCCCCGAGAGGATCAGGTCCAATGCCTCTCATGCAGTATATGATGCTTGGAATAAGCATTATAATGATGCGGTAGATGTGCGTGGTCTGATATTGGCTACCATGGACTCAGATTTGCTGAAGCAATATGAGAACATGAAGTCGCCAATAGAGATGATCAGCAGCCTGAAATTGAAATTTCAGGAGCAGGTAAGAGTGGAGAGATACCAGTTGGTTAAGTCTCTCACTAGCTGCAAGCTACCAAATGATCATCCAGTGAGTCCTCATGTCAGTAAAATGATGGGTTACATTGATAACCTGAGGAAACTGGATTATCCAGTTAGCCAAGAATTGGCAACTGAGATCATTCTGCAGTCACTGCCGTCAAGCTATGATAAGTTCAAAAGGAACTATATCAAGAAAGGCTTAACGAAGACGCTGACTGAACTGCATGATATGCTCAAGACAGTTGAGCCAAACGTGAAGAGTACCCTGTATAATCTCATAATGGAGAAGGGTAGGTTTACTAAACCTAATGCTGACAAGGGTGAAGACAAAGTTGTCCAGATTTTGAATCATGGCAAGCCTGTGTCTTCTGAGCCCGAGTCAGATACATCTTACGTTGGTAAGTGCTGCTACTGTAAAGAGACTGGGCATTGGAAGAGAGATTGCATTAAATTCATGGAAGATTATGAGGAGTTGAAGTTGATGTATGAGACTACTTCCTCAGGTATTCATGTTATTACTTCAAGTTCTACCTTATAGGTATTGGATACTGGTTGTGGCACTGATATTTGTTATAATATGCAGAGCCTAAGCAACAGTAGAACGTTGAAGGAAGGGCAAGTGGAACTGCATGTCTGGAAGGAGCTATGGATGCTGCCTCAGCCGTAGGGTTTTCACTCGTAGATGCCTTCGAGGCTTGGTTTTGTATTAAGTAATTGCTACAATGTACCTGCTTTAAGCAGAGTTGTCTTTCATTTTCTTGTAAGAATTTGAATGTTTTTCATTTTGATAAAAGACAAGTTTTGTTCTTTTGATCTCAATGAAATATTGATTGTAGCACCCTATTCAAGGAATGGGTTTTATATCTTAAACCAAAGAGTGCCTAAAAGTAACATAAATACCGAATTGGTTTAAATCTGATGAATTAAACCTGATTTTTCTTGGCGTAAATGTTTTGGTCACATAGAGTGAGTCGGATTCAGAAATCCCATAGTTATGGACTTTTGGGCTCATTTGATCGGATATCTTATGAGACTTGAATTCTGCTTACTGGACCAAAAGACAAAGGGCCCATCTTAGCCGAGCTAGAGAAAGGCCCAAAGGCTTATTGGACCTTGAACATACTCATGTATGTGGCCCGATGAGCAGTAATGCCAGAGAAAATTTCCTGTACTTCATTATATTTACTGATTACTTCAGTGAGTATGACTGTGTTCATTTGATGAGACACGAGTCGGAATTCTTTGAAATGGTCGAAAGAGTTCCAGAATGAGGTATAGAATCTGAGTGACAGAAGTATTGAAACTCTGGATTAGATCACGAGTGAGAATACTTAAGTCATTGATGGTGTGATCATCTGAATGAGTGTGAAGTCGTTTCACAGCTCATTTCTCCTGAAAACCTTGAGGTGTTTCTGTGAGAAAGAATCAGATCTTATTAGAAATGATTAAAGATGAGTCACACGAATCTTCCATGATATTCTTTAAGAATAACGCTCTAGAAATATCTAAGTTTACGCTGAAATAGTTCCACCAATATCAGTTGAAAGACACCACATAAATGTGGACTGGAAATGATCCAAATTCGTCTTTACTGAGTATTTGTAGTTGTGCTACTTCGCTGGTTGTCCTAGAGAAACCAAGGCTTGTTACTTTTACGTCCATTCCGAAAACGAAGTTAGGTTGTTCGGAATTCTGTTTTCTAAAAGGGAAGTTGCTTTCCAAGAAGAACAGTGGGAGTAAAAGTATAACTCGAAGAAATTCGAGAAATACAGGAGGCTGCTCAACCTGTTGAGGGAGAGCAGCGGATGGATTTACAGATTTCTGTAGAATCTACACCTGTAGAGCCTGAAGTTCGCAGATCTGAATGAATCCGTCACTAATCCGAGAGTGATTTCTCGTGATTAATTGCCATGATCTGATGATCATTGAAAGTGACGAACCTGCGAAATTCACAGAAGCGAAAGTGAGCCCGGACTCCGAAAAATTATACTGTATGTAAGTTAGCTTCATCGATCCATTCATGGATAGAAGCAAACATATCGGAGTTGGAATCTTCGTTCTGTTGAAGTAGTCAAGGTTTTGACTTGAACAGGAACGAAGTGGAACTGTGCGTTTACTAATAGATAAGTGGGAGCGATGTTGCATTTCTCATAGTGTATGTCGATGACATACTGATTCTCGGAAATAACGTTCCAATGCTGCAGTCGGTATAAGGACTGGCTTAGGAGTTGTTTTTATGATTGACATGGGTAAAGCCACGTATGTTCTTGGATTTTGGATCTAAAGATAGAGATCCAAAAGAGCTGATAGGACAAAGTCAGGATTCTTATATTGACAAGGTCCTACACGTTTTCAGCATTCCAAGAAGGGTTTTATGCCAATGTCACATGGCATTACGTTAAGCAAGAAACAGTGTCCTACGATAACTGCTGAGCTTGAATGCATGGATGAGATTCCATATGCGTCGGCAATTGGATCTATCATGTATGCCATGACACGTACTTGTTTTGATGTTGCTTTAAAGTTAAGCAAGACAAGTAAAGACCAGTCAAATCCAGCAAAGAATCACTGGATAGACGTAATGAGTATCCTCAAGTATTTGGAAAGCACTTAGGATAAGTTCTTGATTTACGGAGAAAGTGAGGTGCTACAAGTCGGTAGAGTCTGAAAGGCAAGTTTCCAACAGACAAAGATGATTTCCGTGTTGGAATTGTGTCCAGTAATCTCGGTACTGTCTCTAGAAAGTAAGAGTATGTCAAAGATCAGACATAAGTCATATAATACTGGGGGTCATGATGGCTTGCTAGAGTCCGCTCATGATCTATAAGTCTTGGACTTATTGCCTTTATTATATGATCCCATATGGGTCACACGCCTAAGCTAACAGGAAATCGTGTAGGAACGGTTTAGCAGGAGTATGGTAAAAGTGCTAGGCATTTACTATACTTAGAGAGAATAAGAGGGTTTAGCCATTGTGCATCGATCGATGCATAAGGTGCAACGATCGATGCAATGCGCGAACGCCTCGGAGTTAATTGGCATTCGGGCCAAATGGCCCAAAACGAACTGAACAAGTTTATATAAAGTTATGACGAGTTCAGGTCGAAGTGATGCCCTAGCCGCGACTCTCTCTCCCTGCGACTTCCCACAGCTCGGTCTAGCAGCCTTCTTCCTGCTTGGTGTGCGTGTGTGAACCTCTGGAGGAGTTATCACTCGGTGGCTCTCTGATCTCTGACCTGTTCTCTCTTTCCGCTGCAAAACAGGTAAAAGGTGAGATCTACTTAAGTTTCTATTCAAGAGAACCTAGATCTGGCATGTTTAGGATCAAGTAATCTGATGAATTGAATCAGGATTAACTCCAAAGATCCTTCAGTGGTATCAGAGCCATTGGTTCTGGTTCTTCTTGTTTAGATTCAAGTTTAGGATTGTTTTCTTGTTTAAGAAGTGTTTTGAATCAATTACTGATAAGAGAAATCACTTAAGCAACAAGGAATTGAAACCTTAAACACATTTGAAATCGCAATAATCCAAGCTATATTGATTTGGAAGAATGCGATTTTCATAAAGAAGTATCGGCTGTGATCGCGATGCATCGATCGATGCGATCGCATGATCGGTCGATGCAACCACGAGAGATCGCATTGCATCGATCGATGCAATGCAAGGATCGATCGTTGCAGTCGCGAGAGATTGACCGCGATCGCATGGATCGTTCAAACGATCGCATGGATCTCGCGAGAATCTCTCGGCCAAACCTGATAACCGTTCGTGCACGCGTGAGAGCATCGATCGATGCAGGATCGATGAACGATCGTTGCAGGATCGATGCTGAGAGCATCGATCGATGCGGTTAGGGTTTAGACTCGATTTAATTTAATTAAAATTAAACGTCTCGGTTTAATAAACAGATTTAATAATTTTATTAAGTCTGGTTAAACCGGGATAAGAAATCCAATGTCGAAAGAATTATTGGATTTAGTGCCTAAACCAGGATTTTCTAATTTGATTTGGTTGGACCAAATAAATTGAGAAAGTCCGGTTTAGTAAATAACCGGTTGACAATTGTGGTCGTCGTAGTAATTAATTTTGGTTAAACCAATTTTAATGAACCAGACCGGTTATGTCATTTAATTGGACAATTGGGTCATGTCTTGGACATGAACCAATTCTTGGGCCTCGGGCCAAGAAGTTAAAACAATTGGGCCAATTATTTGAGTCTTTCTTCAGATCAATTTAAAATTTATTTTATAAAGTTATAAAGTCGATTTTAAATTAAAGTTTCCGAAATTTTGAAATTAGAAAGTTTCTTAAAATAGAAGTTTCTGAATTTGCGGGTTTTGGATTTTAAAGAAATTTCTAAAGTTAGAAAGTTTCCGTTTTAGAAAGTTTCCAATTTTAGAAAGTTTCCAAAAATAGTAGGTTTCCAAAAATAGAAAGTTTCCCGAAATAGTAATCTTCTATTTTGGGAATGATTTTAAATAAACCTACGAACCTCAAATAATATCAAGCGTTGGATGTCTTGTCCAGGCTATGTCAGCTGTCAAAGCCCATTCAATTGCATTCATGGCCTTACAGTGTGAGGATGTCTGCTTTTGCGTGGGTAAGACAGTTTGTGATTCATAAATGTCATTGGGAGTCCCAGACATTAATGATTACATGACTGTATAGTCTGGTTTTCTTGACTAGGCCATCGGGAGTCCCGGGCCTTGAGACATCAGAGTGGATTGGGCCTCGGGCCCAGATTCACAACCAAGAATTATATCACAGATATAATTAGCCGATATAGGGCTTACCGATATAAGCTAAGGTTGGGTGACGGCCAGTGGCCCACTTTGATCTTAGTTATATGTGGATCTTGGAATCATTATATTCTATTGAGGGTAACTTATGTTATTGAATATAATGCATGATTAATCATATTAAACTTAATACGAGATTAATCATATTGAACATTTTAACTAAAATCCTTTTATCTTAATTTTCAGTTATGACTAGCACAAACAATCAAAACACTTTCTCGATCCGGTCTGTCCTTAAGATGGACAAGCTGAACGGATCAAATTTCTTGACTTGGTCGCGGAACCTGAGGCTAGTCCTCAGACAGGAGAGAAAGGACTATGTCCTTGAGAGAGCTCTCCCCGTGAGGATCGGGTCCAATGCTTCTCATGCAGTATATGATGCTTGGAATGAGCATTATAATGATGCGGTAGATGTGCGTGGTCTGATATTGGCTACCATGGACTCAGATTTGCGGAAGCAATATGAGAACATGGAGTCGCCAATAGAGATGATCAGCAGCCTGAAATTGAAATTTCAGGAGCAGATAAGAGTGGAGAGATACCAATTGGTTAAATTTCTCACTAGCTGCAAGCTACCAAATGATCATCCAGTGAGTCCTCATGTCAGTAAAATGATGGGTTACATTGATAACCTGAGGAAACTGGATTATCCAGTTAGCCAAGAATTGGCAACTGAGATCATTCTGCAGTCACTGCCGTCAAGCTATGATAAGTTCAGAAAGAACTATATCAAGAAAGGCTTAACGAAGACGCTGACTGAACTGCATGATATGCTCAAGACAGTTGAGCCAAACGTGAAGAGTACCCTGTACAATCTCATGAATGAGAAGGGTAGGTTTACTAAACCTAATGCTGACAAGGGTGAAGACAAAGTTGTCCAGATTTTGAATCATGGCAAGCGTGTGTCTTCTGAGCCCGAGTCAGATACCTCTTACGTTGGTAAGTGCTGCTACTGTAAGGAGACAGGGCATTGGAAGAGAGATTGCATTAAATTCATGGAAGATGATGAGGAGTTAAAGTCGATGTATGAGACTACTTCCTCAGGTATTCATGTTATTACTTCAAGTTCTACCTTAAAGGTATTGAATACTGGTTGTGGCACTGATATTTGTAATAATATGCAGAGCCTAAAGCAACAGTAGAACGTCCTTAAAGGTATTGGATACTGGTGGTGGCACTGATATTTGTGATAATATGCAGAGCCTAAGCAACAGTAGAACGTTGAAGGAAGGGCAAGTGAAACTACATGTCTGGAAGGAGCTTGGGATGCTGCCTCAGTCGTAGGGTTTTTCACTTATAGATCCCTTTGAGGCTTGGTTTTGTATTAAGTAATTGCTACAATGTACCTGCTTTAAGCAGAGTTGTCTTTCATTTTCTTGTAAGAATTTGAATGTTTTTCGTTTTGATAAAAGACAAGTTTTGTTCTTTTGATCTTAATGAAATATTAATTGTAGCACCCTATTCATGGAATGGGTTTTATATCTTAAACCAAAGAGTGCCTAAATGTAACATAAATACCGAATTGGTTTAAATCTGATGAATTAAACCTGATTTTTCTTGGCATAAAAGTCTTGGTCACATAGAGTAAGTCGGATTCAGAAATCCCATAGTCATGGACTGTTGGGCTCATTTGATAAAATATCTTATGAGACTTGAATTCTGTTTACTAGACCAAAAGATAAAGGGCCTATCTTAGCCGAGCTAGAGAAAAGCCCAAAGGCTTATTGGACCTGGAACATGCTCATGTATGTGGCCCAATGAGCAGTAATGCCAGAGAAAATTTCCTGTACTTCATTGTCTCTACTGATTACTTCAGTGAGTGTGACTGTGTTCATTTGATGAGACACAAGTCGGAATTCTTTGACATGGTCGAAAGAGTTCCAGAATGAAGTATAGGATCTGAATGACAGAAGTATTAAGACTCTGGATTAAATCACGAGTGAGAATACTTAAGTCATTGATTGTGTGATCATCTTAATGAGTGTGAAATCGTTTCACAGCTCATTTCTCCTGAAAACCTGAAGGTGTTTCTGTGAGAAAGAATCAGATCTTATTAGAAATGATTAAAGATGAGTCACACGAATCTTCCATGATATTATTTAAGAATAACGCTCTAAAATATCTAAGTTTACGCTGAAATAGTTCCACAAATAACGGTTGAAAGACACCACATTAATGTGGATTGGAATCGATCCAAATTTGTCTTTACTGAGTATTTGTAGTTTTGCTACTTCGCTGGTTGTCCTAGAGAAACTAAGGCTTGTTATTTTTTACGTCCAATCTGTTTTCTAAGAAGGGAAGTTATTTTCCAAGAAGAACAGTGGGAGTAAAAGTATAACTCGAAGTTTTCTTAGGGAAACCAAGGCTCGGTACTTTTACGACCATTCTGTTTTCTAAGAAGGGAAGTTAATTTCCAAGAAGAACAGTGGGAGTAAAAGTACAACTCGAAGAAATTCGAGAAATACAGGAGGCTGCTTAACCTATTGAGGGAGAGCAGCGGAAGGATTTACAGATTTCTGTAGAATCTACACCTGTGGAGCCTGAAGTTCGCAGATATGAAAGAATCAGTCACTAATCCGAGAGTGAATTCTCGTCATTAGTGCAGCCTGATGATCATTGAATGTTCGCATGATCTGATGATCATTGAAAGCGACGAATCTGCGAAATCCTAGGAAGCGAAAGTGAGCCCAGACTCCGAAAAATTACATTTTGTGTAAGTTGGCTTCATCGATCCATTCATGGATGGAAGCTAACTTATCGGAGTTGGAATCTTCGTTCTGTTGAAGTAGTCAAGGTTTTGACTTGAACAGGAACGAAGCGGAACTGTGTGTTTACTAATAGATTAGTGGGAGTGATATTGCACTTCTCAAAATGTATGTCGATGACATACTGATTCTCGGATATAACGTCCCAACGCTGTAGTCGGTAAAGGACTAGCTTGGGAGTTGGTTTAATGATTGACATGGGTAAAGCCACGTAGTTCTTGGATTTTGGATCTAAAGATAGAGATCCAAAAGAGCTGGTAGGACAAAGTCAGGATTCTTAAATTGACAAAGTCCTACACATTTTGAGCAATCCAAGAAGGGTTTTATGCCAATGTCACATGGCATTAAGTTAAGCAAGATACAGTATCCTATGATAACTGCTGAGCTTAAATGCATGGATAAGATTCCATATGCGTCGGCAATTGGATCTATCATGTATGCCATGAAACGTACTTGTTTGATGTTGCTTTAATGTTAAGCAAGACAAGTAAAGACCAGTCAAATCCAGCAAAGAATCAAGTTTCCTAAAGTATGTCCTAAAGTATTTGAGGAATACTAAGGATAAGTTCTTGATTTACGGAGAAAGTGATGTGCTACAAGTCAGTAGAGTCTGAAAGGCAAGTTTCCAACAGACAAAGATGATTTCCGGTCACAGTCCGGTTATATCTTGTGTCTGTCTGGCGGTGCAAGGCACTGTTGCTGACTCCATGACTTAAACTGAACATTTCGCAGCTTGGAAAGCGGCGAAAGAGGTTGTTTGGAAAGAAGAGTTCGTCAATGAACTTGATGTGATTCCCAGCATAGATGAGACTAGCTGCACATCAGAGGTCCAAACACCTTAAGATAAATGACAGAGATGTTAAGTAGATCAGCAAGTTTCAACAAATGAGAACGTTGCTAATCTATTAACGAAGCCACTCCTTAGCCCTAAGCACGAGTCACGGACTGTAGCTGTAGGATAAGTGAAGTTAAGATGTAGTCTTAATTTCAGTGGGAGTTAGTAAAGGGCTTTATTTAGTTATTAGATATGTTCTTGAAATAACATTTAAGATGTTTAATGAAATTATTATTTCAAGATTATTTTAACTGTGATGAAATAATCGTTCCAAAGTGATATGAACCATTTTATAGGTCATCGAAGTAAATGACTTGATCTTGAGTCATCGAAGTCATTTAGCTTGATCATGAGACCCTATATTTGATAGATGGCTTATATCATCCTGTCCCTAGTCGAAGGTTGTTGAAATTGGAACACCAACAACCGTGTGAGACTGGATTGGTACGTGACTTATGACAAAGTCTCAGTGTGTCATAGATGCGCGGCATCAAAGTCAGTACATAGGTGTATGTTGGGGAACATACGACCGGACAAGACCCGCTTATGAGAACTCTTCAGGATATTTATATCTGTGTCATAAGAGATTCTCACTACGACTATAGAGTATAGTCCTTAGACCTGAGTTCGCATGCATGTGACTGCACATGGACTGATGTACTTTGATCATTGTCTAACGCTATCGTTCTGCGATAGTTATAAGGACCTTGTTTGGGTACATTGTGAAATGAGTAGTTTACAGTGATGGAACAAGACGGGATTTGTCCCTCCAATATAAATGGAGTGAATATCTCTAGGCCAATCGGAGATTTGAATACTGGAAAATGCATGGCCATGCTCAAACGGACTGTCCCGAGTCGTTTGGATTGACAGTATCAAATCAGAGTCCGATGAACAAGATTAGGCTTTATAAGGATGACACTAATCTTGCCTTATGACTAATCGAGATATTGTGACAAAAGGATTATGAATACAGAGATTCCAGTACAAGTGGGAGATTGTTGGAATTGTGTCCAGTAATCTCGGTACTGTCTCTAGAAAGTAAGAGTATGTCAAAGATCAGACATAAGTCATATAATACTGGGGGTCATGATGGCTTGCTAGAGTCCGCTCATGATCTATAAGTCTTGGACTTATTGCCTTTATTATATGATCCCATATGGGTCACACGCCTAAGCTAACAGGAAATCGTGTAGGAACGGTTTAGCAGGAGTATGGTAAAAGTGCTAGGCATTTACTATACTTAGAGAGAATAAGAGGGTTTAGCCATTGTGCATCGATCGATGCATAAGGTGCAACGATCGATGCAATGCGCGAACGCCTCGGAGTTAATTGGCATTCGGGCCAAATGGCCCAAAACGAACTGAACAAGTTTATATAAAGTTATGACGAGTTCAGGTCGAAGTGATGCCCTAGCCGCGACTCTCTCTCCCTGCGACTTCCCACAGCTCGGTCTAGCAGCCTTCTTCCTGCTTGGTGTGCGTGTGTGAACCTCTGGAGGAGTTATCACTCGGTGGCTCTCTGATCTCTGACCTGTTCTCTCTTTCCGCTGCAAAACAGGTAAAAGGTGAGATCTACTTAAGTTTCTATTCAAGAGAACCTAGATCTGGCATGTTTAGGATCAAGTAATCTGATGAATTGAATCAGGATTAACTCCAAAGATCCTTCATTCCGGTCACAGTCCGGTTATATCTTGTGTCTGTCTGGCGGTGCAAGGCACTGTTGCTGACTCCATGACTTAAGCTGAACATTTCGCAGCTCGGGTAGCGGCGAAAGAGGTTGTTTGGAAATAAGAGTTCATCACTGAACTTGATGTGATTCCCAGCATAGATGAGGCTAGCTGCACATCAGAGGTCCAAACACCTTGAGGGTAGGTATAACCTATTCCGAGAGATAAATGATAGAGGTGTTAAGTAGATCAGCAAGTTTCAACGAATGAGAACGTTGCTAAATCTATTAACGAAGCCACTCCTTAGGCCTAAGCACGAGTCGCGGACTGTAGCTGTAGGATAAGTGAAATTAAGATGTAGTCTTAATTTCAGTGGGAGTTTGTAAAGGGCTTTATTTAGTTGTTTTGAAAGGTTCATGTAAACATAATATTTTATGTTTATGAAATTTATGATTTCTGGATTATTTTAACTGTGATATAAATAATCGTTCCAAAATGATTCATGTCATTATATATGGGCCATCGAAGTACATGAGTAGACTTGATCCTGAAACCCCATATTTAACGAAATGACATAAATCATAGTGTCCATAGTCGAAGGTTGTTGAAATTGGAACACCAACAACCACTTGAGACTAGATTGTGTTGAGACTTATGACCAAGTTTCGAGGGGTCATAGATGCGCGGCATCAAAGTCGACACATAGGTATATGTAGGGGAGCATGTGACCGGACATGGCCCGCTGATGAGAACTCTACAAGATATTAATATCTGTGTCATAAGAGGTTCTCATATACGACTATAGAGTATAGTCCTTAGACCTGAGTTCGCATGCATGTGGCTGCACATGGAGTGATGCGCTTTGATCATTGTCTAACGCTGTTTCGTAACTGGGAGCTATAAGGACCTTGGTTGGGTGTATTATGAAGTGTGTAGTTCATAGTGATGGAACAAGATGGTATTTGTCCCTGCCGTTTAACGGAGGTAATATCTCTAGGCCAATCAGAGACTTGATAGCTGGTAAGAGAGTGGCCACTCCCAAACGGACTTGCCCAAGTCGTTTGCATTGTCAGTATCAAATCTGGTCCGATGAACATGGTCTGGCTATATAAGGATGACACGCATCTTGCCTTATGCCAGATCGAGATATTGAGACAAAAGGATTAGGGAATGTAGGATTCCAGTACAAGTGGGAGATTGTTGGGAATGTCCTGAAATCTACTGTACTATCTCTAGAAAGTATGATAAGTGTCGAGATCAGACATAAGTCATAAATACTGGGTGATCATGATGACTTGCTAGAGTCCGCTCTTGATCTATAAGTTTAGGACTTATTACCAGTATTGTATGATCCCAAAGGGTCACACACCATAGCTAACGGGAAAGTTAACAAGGAAATAATACGGTAAGATGCAAGGCATTTACTGTATTTGTACAGAGAATTGGGCCAGACAAAATACAGTTTTTGTCTGATTTGGGTCTTGGGCCCAAAAGCCTAATAAGCCATTAGTTTAATTATTTGGGCTTATATATGAGAGGAAGGGGCGCAGTCTAGGGCAGCTCTCCTGCGATTTTTACAGACCCAGCCGTCCTCTCTCTCTCTGTTGATTCCAACTTGGTCTAGCAGCCTGATCCAGTAGCTTGTAAGAGTGTGGATACCTAGGAGGAGCCGGTTATCATCAGCTCTCTGTGATCTCTTCATTCCTTTGATCAATCCGCTGCAATCATAAGGTAATGATTCTGATCTGTTTATGATTCAACTGCAAATCACCTAGATCCTAGTTGATTATGTGCTAGGTTGTAATCTGATGAATTAAACCATGAACACACATAATCCTTCAGTAAGTTCCGAAATTTACCTATTTTTACATTTCAAGAATATAATTTTTAGATACTAATGCGTTGTTTTGATAGTGATCAAAGATTGCCATGTTGTCTATGGAAAAAGTTTGTTGAGCAAGTTTTTAGTGTATGTGAAGAAACTAATGGTAAAACATTGATTTGTTTGATCCGATTTGCAAAAATCAACACCTATAAAGGTTTGTAACCAATTTCAATGCTTTTGATTAAAACGATTCGAAGAATCCTACTGTTTTATCAATATGGAAATGACCGATATAACAAATGATGATCTTTGACTTGGGAGAACTTCAAATCACAAATGCATTTGGCACTTCTAAAGTCATTATAAACCCAACTTGCCCGGAAGTTGAAGAATTTCTGACAATGTAAGTTTAGATCGGTCATTTTGACTACACAATTACAATTTTTCTGTGTATATATCGAATAGTATACTCTTTTATTTTTAGGCTACCCAAGGATGGTCTTGCTCTCGTTATATGTGAACAAGGAGATGTTGTGGTAAAGAGGAAAAAACACAAACCAGAATAATGGGCAGAGTTTCTTGAACTCTGCATATCAGAAGTACTTATGGCTAATGAGATGAGCATTATATGGATAACCAATATTCTGTTTATATTATTTGCAAATATGTTTTTCATATATTTTTTACTTATGTTTATATTTTGGGTACTATAATTTTAAAGGAATAGAAATTCAGGGTTAAAAGCATGATATCTGCCAATGATACACATTATGCTTAGTATTATTTTAATAGTTCTAAATGCAATAGAAAGGTCATAAAATAAAATCAGTCTAAGATAAAGATTTGTTCCGTTGTGACACATGCATGGAAAATGTCACAGACGTATTATCCAAGTATGTTCTCTTTCTCATAGGTTTTCTAGAAAAAGGTTTGTATATTTAAATAGACTAACACTATTTATCCTATGCACGTTCAAGTTGCATCTTATTGTGAAAGATGAAACAGCAGACATAAAGTTCATGCTACTTGACACCGTTGCTGAGAAACTTATTGAGATATCGGCTGAAACACTGCTAGATGGATCGTTGGATGAGGTTATTGTAACATCATATCCTTCGTATCTCATTTTATAGATTCATTTAAACGATCCAATTTGAAATCATTTTTTTTACTTAATATTACAGATTGAGAATCCAACTATACTGCCTGGTTCTATAAAGGATTTGGTTGGAAAATCTTTTCAGTTTGGAGTGTTGGTAAACAAAGACAATGTTTTTTACGGATCATAAATCTATAAGATTAGAAAAACTTGGTCTATTGATGAAGTATTCAAGATCGAAAAAGAATCAGAGCCTCTTAATCCATTTGATTCAGCTATTTCCATTGAACAAGTATATTTATTTTTCCAAAATAGTTATTATACAATGGTAAATTATAGTTTTCCATTGAAAATATTTTGGTAAGATTTGTATAATAATATTTTCAGGTTTCATTGATTGACATTACTAGTCAAGAGACCTTAACAGTCAAGAAAATTTCGATGTCTATTCAACTCCATTGTCCAAGCCCAAAGCGGATGTTGATTTGGCTGATATCAACTCGGCTACTAAAGAGAAGTGCATGACGACTATCAAGATTGAGGAGATTGAGGATCAGTGATTATTAGGAAAGACTCAGTTTTTGGATTCTTTTTCTCATTATCGGATCATTTTGGTGTTTTTTAAACCATGCTTTGGTTTTGGTTTTGAGTTTTTTTATATACATTTAATTTCTATTTTACTCATTTGAGATTGTTTTCTATCAAAAATTGATTTATTTTTTATAACTGTGTTTTTCTTGAGCAAATGTTAACTGTATATGCTTCATTGCTTAATATATATCCTCTAAAAAATGACATGAAGCATATATAAAACCTAAATTGGGTGAAATGATGGATTATTCTGCTATATGTTAGTATTTGAGATTAAATTAGCCTAATAATTTACAATACTTCAAATAGACGAATTTAGTAATAAATGACATTACCTTATTAATACTAATTAGCCATTTGGGCTAATATAGTAATAAATAACATTACCTTATTATTACTAATAAATCTCAAATAATTAAGGCCCATTGTAGAATGAATGAAGATGAAACGATTCCGAATTTTTTAGTCATTCGATACATTCCAAAAATTTGTAAGGTGCACAGGCGATCGACGAGAAATAGGTGTTCAATCTTGGCGCGGCAAAATATATTGAAGATATAGTCGGAGAATCATTGTTAATCAACAACTCATTCAACAAGGTAACCCTATATTTTTCTGTGGAATATTATTTAAAATTAGGGTTTGTATCGATTTTTTAAGATTTATATTGAGATAAACCGATTGTCAATGCACAATGGTCTGTGACAGGATTTTATAATTAAAATTCCTATTTTTAACTCATTGATTCTTATTATCAGTATCAAGTTTGAGTTTTTAAGTAGACTTTAAGGTTTAGTCAACTTAAAAAATAGTTCTCTATTTTTAGATGCAGTCTAATTCATATTGTTTTTGGTTCATGCATATAATGATTTGGATTTATATGAAGACATATTAGCTTTTCAAAACGAATATGAAGATGGCAAACCCTCGATTTTTCAAGCCTTTTATTCCGACGAATGTAAAAATAGTGTGGTACGTAATCTTATTTCTTTCTCCCAATAGGTTTATTTTTTATAGTGAGTTTCTTCCTGGAAATCATAGTTTATTCTTTGTGTTACAGTATATCCCGGAAATGTTCTTTAAGAAGTATATACTTGGAAAACCGATGTTACACTCGGTAAACTCACATTAGCGTTCCCTATCAAACGAGTTGGAGAAAATTACTTCAGGCTGGAGAAGGTTCTTTGAGACACATAAATTAAAGGAATATGACCTTTTAATTTTTGAGTATTATGGAGGTGCCGATTTTCATATCGTACAACAGTTTGGTCCATACTGTTGTGAGATCAAATATGAAAATGTACCAATGGAGACTGGAGAAGCAAACACGAGTAAGTGTTTGACATCTCCTTTTCGCTGAGGCCAATTTGTTCACTCTTTGTTATTTTTTGACTAATATTTTCCTGTTTTTTGAAGGAACCGATGAGAAGTTTGTTACGTTAAACGTCACGAGTGACGACATCAAAACAAGCAGAATTGTAAGTTGTTCCTTTGTATTTTGGTTTTAAAATATGGTTACATGATCAATATTTTCATTTTGCAGTATCTTCCTAAGTCATTTTTGTATACAAACGATTTAGAGAAGGTTGCGGTCAAGACCATATCGATGGTCAATGATGCAGGAGTAAAATGGTATGTTGAGCTTGCATTCCATTCTGATACTGACTGGCGACATGTACGTTTAAGTGGCGGCTTAAGAGAATTTTTGACAGCAAACAATGTTAACGCCAACCAAACAATAGTGCTTCAACTTTTCTGGGAAAACGCCACTGCTCCAATCCTCAAACTCTTATCCCCAAATCCTTACTCGGCCTAACTCTATGATCCTATGATGAAATTCTGTTTTATTTTTTGGCAAAAACTTATTTTTAATGTTTTGCTCGGTTATGTATGTTTGTACAATGGTAGTAACTTTATTTTTGGTTTCTAATTATGTTCCATGTCAAGTCCTTAAAATACTATTGAATTTAAGGAATCTATTTTTGTATTTTGGTTTAAATTACTTTTTAAGTTTGTTTTTAATTGTTTAGATTTTTGAAACTAGAAATCGCCTATTAAAATAACATCGAGGAACTATGCAAATAATATACCCTATAAAGAATAAACCTTATACATGTTACAAGTCCGAGCAAAAATTCGTCTATTAAGGGGAATAGTAAATATTCTTTTTCTTATTTAGGAAAATTATAATTATATAAAAGTTAGAATTTAAACTAATAAGACTATCACAAGGAATGAATATACAAATTTGCAAAATAAAGAAAATTGAATATTATTTAGAATCATAGAAAATATATCTTGAGTACTTATTAATACATTTTTCTATTTTCAAATTTTCCAAATCCGTGCATAAATAGATACAAATAATAAATTTATATGTAACTATGGAACAATCATAACTAACATATTTTAAAGTTTGATAAAAATAAGAAAAATATGCATTCTATGAAAAGCTAAATTCAAAACACAACAACATATAATATAAGCATAAGTCCAAAATATTAACGAGTAAATTGATACATATCCCAATTATGATTGTAAAAAATATTGCAAAATATTACAGGCCGATTATAGATAAGTTAAAAATATCTTGTATATGAGTTTGGAGGAAATATAAAACTTGCATTAGAAAACCGTGATACTTGCATTCACCACTACTAAATCCTGGAAAAAAAAAATTAGAATTTTTATTATTTGCTTTGTTAAAATTATAAAGAATTTTAAAATTAAATAGAAGTATATTTACCACTTTTTGATGGAAGATGTTTTTTCAATTTCTGGATTAAATGTCACATCTCATATATCACCAGAATCTTCAAGTATTTGTACTGCTAAATATATAATAAAAATCATATGGTGATTTAGATTAGTATTTTTGCAATTTTTTTACACAATATTTATGAACAACAACAAAAAATAATTAAATTCAATGTTTCTTACTTGGAGAATTACTAACACGCCAAAACCTCAAACAAATTGCAAATTTGTTGCTACCACTTGAGTTCCAAAGATCATTGAACTTCACAGCAACTCTACCCTTTGCAATGCAATTGATAAATGTGTTGCTTCACAAAATTGGAAGAAATTAGATTTAATTCATGCATCAATAAACGATTAGAAAAATTGGTCAGTGTTTTTGCACCCGAATGCTTACTCTTTTTCCTTGTTCTGAAATTTAATTTTGTAATCTTGATATGTGGTGAGAGGTCCAACCCACATAATTGCACCTATTACATCTAGAGAAAATAAAAACATACAAAATTCATGAACTCCATATTTTTATAATCATGCAATAACCACATTATCTATTTTAACTCAAAACATTGTAGAGATGTTCAACATTGCCATGCAAGATATTTTTGAAGATCACAAACTCATAGAACATTTCATCACATATATTGTAGTAGTTTTTAACTTGGCTTTCTTCCTCAAGATATATTTTCGTTTCAGCAAAAGTTTTTCTGATGGTTCCAGTGATATGAATCACTTCAAAATTTTTGAGAGACTTCCAAGTTTCTTCTTCAAACTTGTCTTTGAATTTATATAAAATCATTTGCGGTATGATAGTTTCGATTTTGTAACCCTTTAACAGAAGAAAATTTTAAATAAAAATAAAAGGCCTTAACAAAATGTTTATTATATAGATTACATAATGAAAAATATTATCCACATTTTTTTGGAAGAAGACTTACATATTCATCATTTATGATGATGTGAATCTGAAGACCATCCAAGAAATCATTTGTGCACCATTTGCGGATGATCTTTCCTCGAATATTCATCTCTGATTCAGTACCATCGAGTTGATACAAATCTATGATTTCACCCATTGTTATTTTTTTTTGAAGAGGTTTGTTCTTTAAGAAATGATTTTGTTTTCTTAATGAAGCAACACAACTCTTGAAGATGAATAAGAGATGGTCTTAACGGTTACACTCAATTAGGTTTAGTTGTTTGGTGTAAAATTGAAATAAAAAAACTATTAGGTTAATATAAAATGGTAATTTCCGAGAAACATAAATGAAGAAAATAATTACAAATATTGAAAATTGATTCAAAATTTAATGTGTAACATTTTTAGGTTAAATGAATATTCGAATTTTAGATAAATAAAAGTAAATAAAAGGATTATAGAAAATTTGTTTCCAAATTTAAATTGAACATGAATAATAAATAAAATATATATATAAATACCGTGATTCTTGTGATACATTGACATATATCTAATATTATGGTGAATTTATAAATAAAAGTCTCTGGAGTTAAGTACAAAATCAATTTAAAACCAAAAAAACTTATTTTATTTGAACTTTGTTAATTTCCATGCAAAGTAATAATATTAGTAGGTATATGTCAACTCAATATTAAATCATGATATTTATTACGTGAACCAATAATAATTTTTTATTGTTAAAAATTACAAATAATCCAATTTACTTCAGTAATAAAACAATTGGTTACCTTTCATGCAAAGAAATGATCCATGTAGGTATATGTCAACTCAAGATTTAAATAATAATTTTTATCTAACTAATATCAATAATTTTTTTACTATAAATATAATCAAAGGTAGTAATTTTGAAAACTGATTTTTACTATTGATATATTTTAAATATTTGTTTTCTTAACAATAGTAATTGTATATATAAGAAATGTCAAATTTGATTTGGAAAAGTAGTTATTATAGTTTAGATTTGGTATAATTATTCACATATTTTGAATATTATGAATCATCAATAGTTAATTTGGTTTAGATTTTGCAGGATATATAAATATTTATATTGGTAGAGATAATTCAGGGTATTATTTGATTTAGTTAAATTTATGGAGATATGTACTATATGAAATCTAAATTGTTATAATAGTATAGAATTTAATTGGGTTTTTATATATATGTAAATAAAAATATTAGATGTGCCTTTTTAAGATTTAAGCAAAGATAACTTAAATTTTGTCAAACAATGACAAATTTAGTCCACTTAAAAAGGCACATTATACATAAATATGTTCAAACAGTCTTTAAGACCCGCTATTTAAAAACGAATAAAACAAAATCAAATGTTGTCTAAAACTTATTCAAAAATAAACACAAAAAATATTTTTTTAACAACTAAAATTTAAATAGATAAATAATTAGCTAACTACCATATATGAATACTAAAAAGTATATTAACATAAATTTTATAAATCAAATAATTCTACAATATGAACAAAAAAACACATGCACGCTCAGTGCGGATCAGACTCTAGTGTATATTTAAACAGAGAACATAACATTAAATGCAATACTTTTAATAATCGTTGTTTTGAGTAAGGACACAACAAACAATAATAAATCAGTGTAACTCTCTCCAACTATATACCTTAACAATCGACTTAATCTTTTAGTTTATCATTGTGAAGAGCTAACTCACCCTTAATAAATTTAGGGTTTCGAATGACGATCATGCGGAGGCGGTTTTGATTTGTCACGGGATCAGATCATGGATCAAGAATAACTATATTTACGGTGGAAGATTGTAGGTGTGATGATAGAGATCTGGTTTGGCGAATTTGGAAATTAAAAATACTTCGGGATATGTGAATTTTGGGTTCTCAAGCTATACAATACGGTGAAGATTTGGGACAGAGGGGGGGATCAAACTCGATTAAAGGAGTTACGAATCTCTGCCGATCTGATAATTGTCTGGGAGATAGATTACCAGCTAATATGGTTCTTCGGCAACAAATTAAGGTAATATTTCAAGGGTCTAATTGGTTATGCTTTGCTTTGAGAAGATTTGGGGATTCCGATAGCAATGTGAGAAGATATGGTCTTAAAGGAATACAAAGGTGTATATCGATTTTTGATTTCCTCGATTTGGTTTTTGGTCGATCGGCTATCCATAAATGGGGGTTTTTCAGAAGCGAGAAATATTTGGCGAATATATATGATTGCCATTACAGATCGAATCTGGATTTTGTATCAATTAGCAATATTACCTGGGATTACAGAGGTTTTGGAAATGTGGTCTTGCGTTTACTATATATATGGAAGAGTGGAGTTTGGCAAATTCATCATTCATACAAACTTACAAAGCAGTAAACATATTTCTCTGGTTGCAGCTATGTCTCAAAGTCACATTGCCGTCTCTAAGAGTGCTAAAGGGAAGATGGTGGCGGTCTCGAACCAAAGATTGAAGATTTCGGTGACTCCTTTTGACAACACTGTTCTTATCAAGGGGTATATCAAGACCCTCATTAGACGGTGCATGAATCCGAAGCGCCAAGATACAAAGGCTCTGATTCATATCCTTCCAAGAATCTGGAAGATGGAAGAAAGGATTGTTGGAGCAGATCTTGGTATGGGGCGTTTCCAACTGGAATTCGACAACGAGGAAGATATCACTGAGGTTTTAGCATGGGGCCATTTCACTTTGATCACTGGATGGTTTCACTGGTGAGATGGGAGCCAATTATAGATGTCTCTTATCCTTCAGCCATAACCTTCTGGGTTAAGATCATGAAGATTCCGCTTCACTGGTGGGCTGAGCCGACCTTTATGGACATTGGTAATGGCATCGGTAAGGCATATGTTGTGGATTTAAACAATGGCAAAGTTTGAGTGACAATAGATGGATTTAAACCGTTGGTGTTTGAGTCAGCTGTGGAGTTTAAGTCTGGAGAGGAAATTGTGGTCCATTTAAGGTATGAAAAGCTTCACAGTTTTTGCAGAGTTTGTTATAGCATGTGCCATGACCAAGAGGGCTGTCCACAAGCAATGGAGGAAAGAACCATAGAGGAAGCCCCACACAGAAGAAGTGATAGAGAACCAAGAGGACCTCTTGGACCTGTCAGTTATAGAGGAGCAGTCATTTCTGGTGAAAGAGCGGATCCAAAAGGACTGAGGAAGTACTCAGAAGGTGGGATGGAGTCTCATCATTCGCACAAAGGCAAAGGAAAAATGGTATAGGATAAGGACTCCTCAAGAAAGTCAGACCGGAGGGATACTCGCTACAGTTACCAGAGGTATGAGAGGAGATTTGGTGAAGGACCATCCTCACAGTCAAGGAGATACAGAGCAGTCTCTCCACGTGACCACATGGGCAGGAACTCATTGGATAGGAGACAATCCCACAATGATTCGATAGGAAGTCTTACAGAACATGAGAGATTGTTACTTGAGGCATTTCAGGCAACAAAAAATGCAAATGGAGGGACAAATGTGGAGAAGAAGGTGAGGAAGGTCCTTGAGTTTACTGATGAGCCTAGGGACGATGCTCTCGTCTTTGGAACAGAAAACAACACAGAGGGGACGAGTGTGGAGAATGGTAGAACTGATCTGGAGGATGGTGAGGCGATTATGGGAGAGGAGTATGCAGAGGATGATGGCCTGGATGATCTGACTAAGGAAGATGCAGTTGGTGAACTGAATGATATGGAGGATATGCTGCAGGACGGGAGGCAGCAGTCTTTGGAAAATACTGGTATGGTGTCTGATAGTGGGGATCTAATGGATTCTGAGGTAAATGACCAGGTCGTGGCGGAGGTAAAGGAGAAGGTGGAAGGCAAAAAGATTGGTGGACTGAAACAGGCTGGGGGGAAAAAGAAACCTCTTCACGGAAACTCTCTCATGCTGGGTCCTTTATCAAAGAAAAGGTTAGTGCATTCCCTGACGTCCCCAAGGAAGAAAGGCGCTCAGAAGGGAGACATAGAGGTGAAAAGAGGGCTGAACGAGAAGGTGGCCAAGGATCCTAACCTGCCCAAGCCTGATAATGGCACCGGTCCTAACCCCTCGGGTTAAAGGACAGTTACTTTAAAGATTTTCTAAGTCCCAGTTAATGGAGTCAATAAGCCTAGTGCATCTAGTTTGGTTTTTATTTTCTATTTCTTATTATGTTTGGAGTCTGTTATGTCATGGTTGGGCTATTGTTTGTCTTTGGCTCGGATCGTTTGTGATCCTGCTGAAGCAAAAACTAGTTCCTCCTTTTATGTTTTTGAGGCAATAGACACTACAAGAAATATCGGCATTAGTAGCACACTGAAAACGCTACCATAGGGTTTTGGTAGCGTTTTCATGAACGCTATGTTAGCCGCAGCTATAATAGACCCCCCCCTACCATAGCGTTTTTTTAATGCTATAATAAATGGATATATTGTAGCATTATATAATCGCTATCGGAAATTATTTCATCGCGCCGTATCAGTGCTATAATTCGAGTTTTCGTATCATTTTTTAGTGCTGTAATTTATTATATTATAACACAAATATAATGTTGTTAAATACTGTTCCGTGACATTTTTATATTGCTGTGAATTTTTATAAATTATAATGCTATTTTATTTCATTTATTTGAATTATTTTTTGCATAATATATATTTATTATATTTATATAAAACTTTTATATTCCATAAATTATCCAAAGAATACATATAAACATAAATTATCCAAAAATTACATATCAAGTCTTATACTAACTAAAACTAACTCAAACTCTATGACATCAAACCAAACCGCTAAGTCTTTATCGTCCCCAATGTCACCAGCAGTGGAAAAATTCACTCCTTTGATACAAGTCCTTTTGTTGGAACCATTGACACCATGCATCTAGCAGCAAAGAGAAGAAATCTCTTCACTCTTCTTGAAAACTTGACGGAGTACCTCAAGATTCTCGCTCTTGCTTCTTCTGTTGGATGTGGGAACTCAATCTTCCTGTCTAGTCGACCAGAACGCTTGAGTGTTGGGTCCAGAATATCAGCATGTTTAGTGGCTGCAATCACCTGAAAATTTTGAGAGGTTTCATTGTTACTGTTTATTTGTGGGGTGATATATAGACGAGTATGGCTAGTGGCTAGAGTAGAGAAAGACTTACCTTAATACGCTCATCGCTACTGAATCCATCAAGCTGATTGAGCAGCTCCAACATAGTCCTCTGCACTTCCCTGTCTCCGCTTACTTCACTGCACTCTCAGACAAAGAATATATTTAGTGGGCTGCTGATGAAGTGGTATATATAGAAGAAAAAATAGTGTAGACGTTTTCAACACAACACAAGGATAAATAATACACGGCATAACACAAGGAGCTCATATGTCCTAGAACAATACAATAAATTCTAATCAGTATAGCCTTAGAGATTCACTTCAACTTTTAAACACACAAGAAGAACATCAAACTCTAACCTTTCTACTGCCTAAGACAATTTGAAAGACGCTAGGCAGAACATTGGTATAATGGTGACTGGTATGAGAATCAAACTGTCTCAGATTAAGCTGAATGTTTTGAAGCAAATCACATAAACATGCTTAAATTGATAGAACAAACCATCAGTCCAAATGTATGTGAAATCGTTGCTGAGACAGATTCTTGGACCAGCCTGCATATCCAGTGAGCCCGTTGTGACTCTGAAACATAGAAAGAAAAACAGATACTCGGTACTAGCAGGAGCATATGAGCAACTCTGATTCAATAAAGATCTGCTGTAATATCGGTAGAATGTTAACGTCAAAGGCAACGAACATTAACACGACAGTGGAATTTCGTCGAACAAGTTGTGGGTGAAACAAACAAACCTCAACATCATCAGGGTCGTCGAAAATTTCGTCAGGGGTGGCGGCGCCGGGTACTATTTGGCTCAACCGGAGTTTTTAATCGGGAGACCCGTAATGGAAGGTCCTGATCTCGACGAAGGAGGAGGAGGGAGTATAGGAGATTCGAAACGACTCGGGTCGAGTCTAGGTCACTGGGTCAAGTCTCTATCTCTCTCTCAGACTTTCTATCTTCTTCCTCTTGCTCAGATTTTTCACTAATGTCATCGGCCATTGGAGAGAGGAAGAGAAGTGATTAACCTATTGGATTAGGGAAACCGAATCGCGAGAGAGCTGTGATAAAAAATGATCCTACAGCTGTGATTAACCTATTGGATCAATCTGAGTGCTTTTTTTCTATTGGTTCTCAGTGTATAGAAGCTTATTTAAAAAAATAAAATAAATCATTTTTAAAAAGCTTTTTATTTGCATTACTGTTAAAAATGTTATATATTAATAAGTTACTGAAAAATTATTTAATTTTTTAATATATAATTTAGAGTTTAGAAAACCAACACATATATATATAGTAAAAATTGTGTATACTAAAATATAAGTAAATTGAATATTAGATAAAAATTAGTTATTTTTAAATTTGAGGTTACTATTTGAAAATATTGGTTATATGTATATTTATATTTGCATAATATTTTGTGATTAAGATTTTAAGATTTAAAATATGATTTATGGTTTGGATGAAAGAATTTGCAAAGTCAATATTATTATAATTTATTGATAATTTACATCAGTTACAAAAGGTTATGTTTAGTTTATAACTTATCATATGATTTAAGTTTGAAATTTGGAGTTAGAGTTTAGGAGTTTATGTTTAAGGTTTGAGATTTGAGATTTATGTTTAAACGTATTAGTTTTATGTATATACAATTAATGGTTATATTTGATAATATTTTATAATTGATAATATTTTATAGGGTTAGGGTTCAAACCCTAAACTCTATTTATACTTTAAAACAAGTTGCTATTATCTTAGCTTGTTAGGGTATGAAGTTTGGGGTATAGGGTTAGAGTTCAAACTCTAAACTCTATTTATACTTTAAAACAAGTTACTATTATCTTGGCTTGTTAGAGTTTGAAATTTAGAGGTATAGGGTTAGGGTTCAAACCCTAAAGTCTATTTATACTTTAAAACAAGTTACTATTATCTTTGGCTTGTTAGGGTTCGAAATTTGGGGTATAGGGTTAGGGTTCAAACCCTAAACTCTATTTAAACAATTGTTTAATTTGATAGTTTATTACATATCTTGTGTATCATCAAACTTTTATGTTTAGTCGATTAATCTAGTTGATTTACTCCTTAGTAGTTCTTTAGCAAAGTTGGACTTTTAAAGATGCGTATCTTTGTAAAATGCCTTATATCATTTCTCCACTAAATTAAAGGTATAAATCTATTTACACACCAAACCAAATTTAAAAACTTATATATATATAGGCTTGATGTCTCTCCATCGACTTCCTTTCTTAATGCAGCTAGAAGGGCATTTGTATTGCTTGATGCTCTCTGCTTTCGCTGGTGTCATCTTCCCACACTTTCCATAGTACCAACGTTCACACACATCACAACATATCATTATGGATAGTGTGTTTCCATGCTCGTCTTCTTCGTCTTGGTAGCTCTCTTCCATAAGAGCCTTAAAAAACAAAGAGAAAACAAATCACAGTGAGTAGTTTCAAGAACATTCTTTGGTGACGGAATCTTGGCGAGCTTGGAGTCCTATAGGTAAAACATTCGCTATGGCAGAGAGAAACCAATACATAGCACAAACGTTACAACTAAGAAACAAAAGGATAAACTCTCTGAGAATCTTACCTCTTGACAATGATAATTCGGCCCAAGAAGATGTGTCGAAAAGAATGTGATGATCCTCAAACTTTGAGAAGCCTGAGGTACACATATCAAAAGCTTTCTCAAACAGAAAAGCATATCATTCAGATTCATAAGAAACATAATTTGCAATCTTGACGTTGGTCTTGATGATTACAATTCGTACTACACTTACAAGAGGTGATACGATGTCGATTTTTGCAGAGATTCCCAAAATAGCGACCAGAAATGTTAGTGCCAAATGCAAATAGACCTGAAAATGTTTGGGGAAGTTAACACAAACATAGAGATAAGGATGAGAGTGTAAATAACACAAGGTAGAGGCATCAAAGAACTCAGATTTTCGCCCCTTGAATGATGGCAAGAGGCAATGATGTATGTTGATTACATCTTTTCCATAACCTTTCAAGAAGTTACCGGACAGTACCTGTCAATGGAAAATGTTCCAGTTGATATCATCCGTCAAAATAGTAACTCATGCTATGAAATTTCTTCCGTTATTAAGGCATATATTCAAAGCAAGACGCAAACAAACTGAAACGAGACAAGTTCATCAAAATCAGGAAAAAAATTTCATCACCATTTGGTTTAAATAAAAGAAAGAGAGCTTAGAAATACCCGCATGTATCTAGCGAGAACTAGAAAATCGGTATCCTTAACCAATTCCATAATCTCTTCCTCTATTTTGTTCTGATCGGTTGTTGGCAAATAATGATATGATATGCCATGCCTCTGAAGAAACCCGGAAAATTATGAGAAACCCAGAAACATAAACCTGAATCTCGGAAAATTATGAGAAACCCAGAAACCCGAATTAACAAAATTGATTAAAAATCAAACCAAAAATCACAAGAAGAATTGCGACATTGAATCGAAGAAGTTGTACTAAAGAGCTCACATATTGCGATGAGGGAAAAAGAGATTGTAGAAGAAGGCTGAGATCCATATCGAGCATAGCAGAAGATTCAAATCCTTCTTCGAATTTTGGCTCTTTTGGAACATACTCCACCACCACCTACGAACACATAAACCCTAGGAATTAAACACCACCGAGAATGGTACATGTAAAACCATAGAAATCTCTAAGACCGTGAACAGAGAGGGTAAAAGAAGACCACAAAAGCTAACCTGTTGCTGCGGATCTGCGTTCTTTTAGAATCAGAAGCACCAGAAACGCTCTTTTCTTCTACATCGACCTCAGATCCCTTCTTGTTCTTCTTCTGCTTCCGCCTTCGGCAACGGTGCTCACTCTCGCTAGACTTCTTCGAGGGAGCACTAACATTCGGGTTTGAGAAAGCATCCCTGTTGGGAGCAACACCATTATCTGTGGTTTCGACGGTCACAGAGTTACGAGAGAGAAAGCTAAGATCGTAGATTTTTTTCTTGTACAGAATAGAGATTAATGAATCTACTTACAAAAAATAACTTAAGGGGAAAAAAAATTAAAACCCGGCAAAACCTAAAAACTGGCTAAGTATTTTGCCTCCAAAATGACTTTTAAGCTGTGGTAGTGATTTTCGGGTTCCCACTTAATGAAACTTTTTCTCAGCGCGAATTTAATGCTACGATAGAGTTGAAATCCGATTTTGGCACTTTTAGTAGCAGTTGGTGAATTAGTGCTACAATGCACTGCTACCAATGCTCATATTTCTTGTAGTGAGATTTTAATTTATGGTTTTGTTTCTGAGGAAGTGTTGTGGTGTGATAGTGTAAAGGTTTTGTTATTCGACATTGTCTATAAGGAACAACCAAAATGGTGGAACCTGAAAGTGCACAGATTTTGTTTAAAGTGAAACGTACATGTTGGAACAACATGCATAGTGTTGTAACAGGTGTCGATTTGCAAAGTATCAATGTACTTGATATTTGCATAAGGAGATAAGCTGTCACAACATAGAGAGGGCATCCTAGAAGTCTTCTCACAAGAGGCATGCGTGATTAAAGAAGATAAGAAGATGCTCTTTGTCTCTTGACTAAAATAAAGGGGACAAAGGAAATAAAGAATGTGTGCAAGTTTAAGTGGTGGATGAAAAAGCTTTTGTCTCCTTGTCTCCTGGTCCTTGGTACAAGAGAGAGAGAGAAAGCTTCCATGGTACCCATCGAAATACACCTGCAAAGAAAGAGAGAACAAAGGTTTTTAAGTTAGAAAAAACTTAAGAAACGTTTTGGGTTAGAACTTGATTTGATAAATACTTCAAGGTTTTAATCCTTCATCTTTGTGAGAGTGAGAGTTAGAAATACTATGTCACAAGCTGAGAAGTGTCTTAAGCTGTGTGTAAAACCTAAATAAGAGTGTGTAATCATCTTATATATTTCTAAGCTATAAAAAAACTCGGTGCGCCGGAGTTTTGAGAACGTTGCCGTGTTCATCTGCTTTTTCAATTGGTATCAGAGCGGGCATCTGAACCAGGCTGTAGCTTTACAACAGGTGAAGATCCTGCGGAAAGATGGACACAAAGGAGCTGGTGTTTCTACAACGAAATCCTATCCTTGAGAAGGGTAACTATGGTCATTGGAAGATGAAGATGAGAGCAGTTATCAGAGGAATCCATGAGGACTCATGGACTGCGGTAGAAACGGGATGGACGTCTCCAACAACAAGAAGTGAAGCCGGACAACCAGTGGCAAAGCCGAAGTCGTTATGGACAGATGATGAGAAAATCTTGGCTAAGTACAACGCCAAGGCTTTGTCGGCTATCTTCAATGCCATCAACGAAAATCAATTCAAACGTGTTGAATGTTGTGAGTCCGCAAAAGAAGCGTGGGATAAACTTAAGGTTGCTTATGAAGGAACATCGAATGTAAAAAGATCCCGACTCGATATGCTTGCAACAAAGTTTGAGAATATCCGCATGGAAGAAATGGAGTCCATTGAGGAGTTCAGCGGAAAGCTAAGTGCAATTGCAAATGAAGCTCAAAACATGGGTAAAAAATATAAAGATAAGAAGATGGTGAAAAAGCTTCTAAGGAGCCTGCCATCCAAGTTTGAGTCCAAGAAAACAGCTATGGGTACTGCCTTGGACACGGACAACATTGAGTTTGATGAAGTGGTTGGACATCTACAAGCTTATGAAATGGAGATACCTGCAGCTAAGGCAAGCAGCTCAAGAGGAATAGCTTTTGTTTCTGATGAAAGAGATGACGTGCATGACATCAAAAATGAGATGGAAATGATGTCTAAAAACTTCAGCAGAGCACTTAGAAGATCCGACAAAGGAATAAAGAAAACTTTCTCTCGACGAAAAACTGTAGACAAAGATAGAGAATGGACAAGTTGGAAAAATGACCAACAATGTCATGAGTGTCAAGGCTATGGTCACTTCAAGGCTGAGTGTCCCAACATGAAAATGCGAGACCTCAAGTGTTTCGGTTGCAAAGGCATGGGACACACAAAGTCAGAATGCATAGGAGGACAAACAAGGAAGGCTAAATCTTACAATAGAATGAGCGAAAGTGATTCTGATGATGAAGATGCTTCAGAGGAAAGGGCAGGATACGTAGATTTCTTTGCATCTATTGAAGATACCAGTGACTCCTCTAACAGCGAGAAAAATGTGGAGACTAAAGAAGACTCATCAGTTTCAGAAGCTGAAACCAAAGAAGTGGACCATTCATATAAGAGTGAAGATGAAAAAGATTCTGAGGTTGATGTTCAAGCTAAGCTTCAAAAACTTTATGAAAGTTGGTTGGTTCTTGGTAAAGAAAATAGCATTCTACTAGAAGAAAAGATGGATCTTCAAAAGATGAACAAGAGTTTAAGTGAGTTGCTAGTTGTTGAAAGAGACAAAAGTAAATCTCTTGATCATGATTTATTTGAAACCATAAAGAGGATTCGCATGCTCAATAGTGGAACTAAAGACCTGGACGAGATTCTCTCAGTTGGAAGAGTTGGAAAGACCACTTTTGGTCTTGGATATCAAGGAGGTGAGACAAGTGGTAAAACACGTTTTGTATGTAGGAACAATACGCATGTTGTTCCAACAACCTTCGGTCATGTAAAAAAGTTGAAAGATGAAGTGAAACAAGGATGCTATTTCTGTGGAAGACTAGGTCATATCAAGTGGCACTGCTACAAATTTGCTGATAAGGTCAAGGAAATGTTGAGCCAAGGGAGGTACTACCCAAATCTAAGAAGAAAATCTCAAGTATGGATGTTAAAATCAGATTTGAACTGCAATGATGCACATACCTCTGGTGTTCCTTCTTCAAAGAAATCTTGGTGCTTTGACAGTGGGGTTTCTGAATACATGACTAGATCTCAAGACAATTTTAAGAATTTCCCTCAAGCCAAAGGAAGTAAAGTTACTCTTGATGGTAGAACAGAAGGTAGGCTCAAAGGAAAAGGAGATTTGACAAAGAAGTCAAAATTTGATCTTGGATTTTGTAGAGAGTCTTCAAATTCAAAGAAGGTTGTTCAAGGAAGCACATCGACGTCTGTTGGAACAATGAGGAAGCCGTTGGAACGTGTTCGAGAAAAAATTCAGAAAAGTAAGGTATCTCATTCTTTTGGATGTTATTTTTGTGGAATAAATAGACATGTCAAAGCCCACTGCTATAAGTTTCTTGACCAAGTGAGATGTGCAACAATGCAAAAGAAGGTTGCTCAAGATGTAAGGAGGGTACAAAAGGTATGGATCAAGAAAGATGGTCTATATGATGATGCATCTTGCATGTGAGTGTTCAAAACACATATCAAGTGGTCAAGGAAGATCCGGGCAGAAGGAAATCAAAATCTTAAATGGACACCAATGGAGAAGCTAAAAACAAAAGAGATTCTGACCGAGATGGATGTTTCAGAGGGACTGTGCAAAATGTCAAGCTAATTCAAAAGAGTCCCATTTGCCTGCTGAGAAACGAAGTCACTGCATTTAACTTCCGTTGGTGGCATATGATTAAGGTTAGTTTTTGATTGAATTATGCCAACCAAGCAGGGGGAGTAGATAGATGATTGTTTGTGGGAATGCACTTGCTCTTGGAAAGCTTGGATTGAAAAATTCAGTCAAAAAGGGGGAGAATGAAAGTGCACAGCTTTTGTTTAAAGTGAAACGTACATGTTGGAACAACATGCATAGTGTTGTAACAGGTGTCGATTTGCAAAGTATCAATGTACTTGATATTTGCATAAGGAGATAAGCTGTCACAACATAGAGAGGGCATCCTAGAAGTCTTCTCACAAGAGGCATGCGTGATTAAAGAAGATAAGAAGATGCTCTTTGTCTCTTGACTAAAATAAAGGGGACAAAGGAAATAAAGAATGTGTGCAAGTTTAAGTGGTGGATGAAAAAGCTTTTGTCTCCTTGTCTCCTGGTCCTTGGTACAAGAGAGAGAGAGAAAGCTTCCATGGTGGTGTACCCATCGAAATACACCTGCAAAGAAAGAGAGAACAAAGGTTTTTAAGTTAGAAAAAAATTAAGAAACGTTTTGGGTTAGAACTTGATTTGATAAATACTTCAAAGTTTTAATCCTTTATCTTTGTGAGAGTGAGAGTTAGAAATACTAGGTCACAAGCTGAGAAGTGTCTTAAGCTGTGTGTAAAACCTAAATAAGAGTGTGTAATCATCTTATATATTTGTAAGCTATAAGAAAACTCGGTGCGCCGGAGTTTTGAGAACGTTGCCGTGTTCATCTGCTTTTTCAATTCTGCTTTTTCAGAACCCATGGAAGCTAATTAATACAGAGTTGAGGCTAGGCGCTTCTATGCCTTTGGTACGCACGTGCAAACAAAGGTACAACTCCTATCTATTAGTTTATAGCAGGTTGACGACTCATGTTGTAGGATTTGGTCTCGGTCTTTTTCTGGTTCTTAGATTATGAGACGAACATTTTGGCGATAAGACAAAATAGGTTGTTTTGGGAGGAAAGGTGTCTTATGCGGCGTGGTATTGTGTCTTGTTTTCTGGATAATGATGTCGTTATAGGAAATAAGGACCGTAGTCGACTAAGGTTGCATTCTGTTTGGCGGGTTTATGAGTTGAAAACACTGGAATGCAATATTGAGGTGTTTGGAAACTTGTTTTGCGTAAGAGGTTTGAATGAGATTCAAGGAGATACAAATCAATTACGGCTTGATTCTTTCAAGGACTGCGAAATCTCCAACTGCAGTTCTCATTTTCGGTTTATTAAGGTATCTCTTTTGAGGTTTACAGGAAATCTTTTGGTTGTAATGGTAATTTATTCTACTTGCTATTTTCTGGTTGGGAGTTTCGATTCCGTTAGACTATGGAAGATTAACTATACTGCTAGTTTTCTCGATCATTGGAGGATTACGATTATATACATATCGCCTCAGTTTGCAGAACTAAGATGGGGTATGTTTGGAAATCTCTATTATGGGATTCAGCTTTTTACTATCAACTATGTGGCGAAAGGATTCAATATTGATGAACCATGAATGCTGGAATTTGAAGTTTTGTTTCCCGTTGAGTTGTTACAGATTTATCACAGGAGTATGGGTACTTTGGACTGCAGGTTTAACTATTTATAACTCTCAGGGTGATTCTGTTCTTTCACGGAATAATGGAACCATGATAATTAGCACAGCCTGTACTTATGATTATATTGTAGTTTTCAAACTTTTGGACTTATCTATTACTGATAGTGTAGCTCATAAATTTTCACACGCTTTGTTGGTTAGTGTTGGGATTATACATGGCAAGGAGATGGTTGATTATGTCCAGGGCTGTGGGTCTTGGTTAGGAATAGTTACATTGATTAATAGTAGCTTCCTTTTTGGTTGTTATGCAAGGGATGTAGACATTGTGGGAGTGTATCTGGTTACACTTTGGGAATCAATGCTGTTGTGGATGTTTTGGGCGCAATTTTGATTCAAAGTTTTGATCTGTCTATGTGGATATAGTTACTGGTTGGACGGAAGGACGAGGAAAAAGATTATTCAAAGATTTCAAGGAAACTTACAAGAGTTGTGGTATTTTTTGAGGCTGTGTGGAGATTTCGGTCGAACATTGGTTTTATTGGGAGTGCATTTGGGTGTTTGTGGATGTGCTTCAAGTGTGATGGAGAAAGAGCAAAGCATGGTTATATGGCCATTATATGACAATGTTACGGTCAACGAATTCAGTGATGAATTTCTTTTTGGGACAATGGGAGCTTTATTTTGGCATTGTTTACCATACTTCCAAATGGATTCAAAAGCTTGGAATTATAACGGAAATTTATTAAAAAAATACCAATTTTGGTTATGCAACTAAAGGTCCAGCAGAATGGGCTTTTCCAAAAACTAAAGGGTGCCGGAAGGAGATAATTATTTTGGGTCTGGGTAGATTTGAGAGAAAAAAATTTGATGCAGGAAAATAAAATGACTCATGTCCTTAATAACTTCAAGAGGAACATAATTGTGCAAGTTTTAAGGAAATCCCTGAGAGAGGATTGGGTTTGGCGGTTAAGTATGGACAGAAACATTATATTTTCTGGTATGGAACAGCGGAAAGAGGGATATAATCTACACATGGGATTCCGTAAGTGTCATATTATAAGAACTAGTATACATGTTCAGGAATTTTATTTAGGGGGTAATGACATTGATGTGGGTTTCCTACAGATATTCGTTATGTGTGAGCAAGGAACTGCTCAAAAACAAAGACTTTTTTTTTTAAGATCAAAGTCGATATCCCAGAAGGGAGAACAAGAATTTCGGTTTTAAGATGCGGATTTTGAGTTGGAATTGTCAAGGTCTGGGGAATAAATGGACGATTGGTTATCTGCGGGAAATAGTGTATAAGAATAAGCCGGAGTTTCTATTTTTATCAGAGACAAAACAACTCTTTTATTTTACACAAAAATTCATGGGACACTTTGGATATGACAAAATGTATACAGTCGAACCGAGAGGAGCCAATGGAGGACTGGTATTATATTACAATAACACATCCGACATGCACATTATATACGCAAGCAATAGGATGACTGATATTGAAGCAGATGTAAATGGGACTAGGGTATCCCTATCGTTTGTTTATGGCGACCCGGTCCAGAAATTACGGGCTCAAGTTTGGGAGCGTTTGACTCATATGGGTATAGTGAGAACAAATCCGTGGTTCATTATAGGTGATCTTAATGAGATTACGGGCAATAACGAAAAGCAAAGGGGATCTCTGCGGCATGCTTCCACCTTCATATCTTTCAATAATATGATTCATGATTGTGATTTGATTGAATTTCCGTCCTTTGGAGACACTCTATCCTGGAGAGGTAGGAGAGGAAAACAACTTATTAGGTTAAACTAGATAGCGCTCTAGCTAATGAAGACTGGCATACACTTTTTCCCGCCTCGTTTGTAGAGTATTTGGGGATGACTGGTTCAAACCATCGTCCGATTGTGGCATCTATTGAGGATAAAATCCAGAAAAGACGAGGTCAGTTCATATTTGATAAACGTTGGGTGGGAAAACCTGGCTTGATGGACACAATTAAATTGGGTTGGGAAGGATCGGAGGTCTTTGGAACAAGAAACTTCTATGATAAGATTGGTAGATGTCGACGTCAACTATCAAGATGGAGGAAAAACAATCCTCAATACAGTAAGGATCACATTTATGAGTTACAGAAAGTATTGGAAGAGGTCCAAAAAGATGACATTAAAACACATGAGGAGGTGTTGGAGATTTCAGATAAACTGAAACAGGCTTACAGAGACGAGGAACAGTTTTGGCAACAGAAAAGCAGGAATATGTGGCACACATCGGGTGATAGGTATACAAAAAATTTCTTTGCATTAACCAAACAGAGGCGGGCAAGGAATCGAATTATCGGACTCCACAATTCATCAGGAGAATGGGTCACAAAGGATCATGAGGTGGAACGAGTTGCGGTGGAGTATTTTGAAGAATTATTTACGACTACTAAACCGGATGGTTTCGAGGAGTTTTTACAGGAAGTACCAGTCTCAATCACAACTCAGATGAATGAGAGACTCATGGTTTTAGCAACTGAAGAGGAGGTGAGGCAAGCTTTGTTTATGATGCACCCGGAGAAAGCTCCGGGACCAGATGGGATGACATCTTTATTCTACCAACAATCATGGCCAATTGTAAAAAAATGATGTTGTTCGCTTGGTTAATGAATTCCTACAATATGGGGAATTGGATACAAGACTGAATATGACAAACATTTATCTTATTCCGAAGACGGAGCGACCGAGCAGGATGACGGAATTGCGCCCCATCAGTCTTTGTAATATGGGTTACAAGATCGTATCAAAGATTGAAGCGGCTACTTCCAAGATTGGTTTCGGAGACCCAATATGCCTTTGTTGCGGGCAAATTGATATCCGACAATATCTTAGTAGCTCAGGAGATGTTTCATGGTTTACGGACCAACCCATCCTGTAAGGGTAAATTTATGGCAATTAAAACGGATATGAGTAAGGCTTATGATAGATTTGAATGGGCATTCATAGAGAATCTGCTGAGGAGGATGGGTTTCCATGACCAATGTGTTGATCGAATAATGTGATGCATAACTACGGTTCAATATAGGGTTCTCATTAATGGAAAGCCACAGGGTTTTATAGCTCCACAGAGAGGGTTGAGACAAGGTGACCCTTTATCGCCATATTTATTTATCCTATGTACGGAAGCTTTGATTGCGAATATAAAGAAAGCGGAACGTGAAAAACAACTGAAGAGACTTAAGGTGGCAAGAGCATGCCCCCCGATATCACATCTTCTGTTTGCGGACGATAGTTTATTTTTCTGCAGAGCTAACAAGGAGGAATGTCAGACAATTCTACATATACTTAACGCTTACGAGGGTGTGTCGGGACAGCAAATTAACTTTGCGAAATCTTCACTTCAGTTTGGACATACGGTTGCGAATGAAGTCCGGGATGAGGTGAAAGAACTACTAGACATCTCAACGATGGGGGGCATGGGCTCATATTTGGGTATTCCAGAGAGCCTCAGTGGACCCAAGGCTCAAGTCTTTAGTTTCTTACAAGACAGACTCCATGGAAGAGTTAATGGATGGACGACAAAACTCCTCTCACGAGGGGGAAAGGAGGTTATGATAAAGGTAGTGGCAACGGCCTTACCGAATCATGTAATGTCCTGTTATCGGTTACCAAAGAAAATTACTACGAAATTAACAAGTATAGTCTCAAATTTCTGGTGGAGTACGGATGGAACAAGTTCAGGTATGCACTGGATGTCCTGGGACAAGTTATGCCGAGAAAAAGGAGATGGTGGGATTGGTTTTAAAGATTTTCGAGATGCAAATACGGCCTTTTTAGTAAAACATTTGTGGAGACTGATTGATAAACCGGATATCTTTTTTCAAAAGTATTTAAAGGAAGATATTTCAGGAATGCGGGTCCTATGAACCCAATAAAATCATACTCAGCATCGTATGGATGGCGGAGTATTACTTCGGCTAGGCCTCTGGTTAAAAAAGGGTGGGAACAGGGAAGTCTATTTCGATATCGAATGACCCGTGGATACCATCTTATCGCCCGAGACCAGCAACTCAAAAAATGGAATCTTCTCATGCATTGGTGAATGTTGACCAGATGATTGACAACCAGACAAAAATGTGGAACATACCACTACTGGAATCAGTTATAGTACCGGAGGATGTGGCTTTGATCTTGAGTATCCAGTTTAGCCGGTCTAATAGACCTGACTCGCTTGGATGGTTTGCTAAGAAGTCTGGAAAATACACGGTGAAATCGGGGTATCATTTGGAAAGAGACCCCATATACAATGTTGACGCTGTTTCGATTATGGAGTCAAGTATCAAAAAACTACAAGCGTTTTCGTGGAAGGTCAAATGCCCACCCAAGATAAAGCACTTTATATGGCAAGCATTATCAGGTTGTTTACCAATGGCGAAAAACTTGAATGGAAGAGGGATTAAATGTGACACTCGATGTGCTCGGTGTGTTGCAGAGGAAGAGTCAATAAATCACGTCTTATTTGAATGCCCACCATCGATCCAAATTTGGGCATTATCCAACATACTGACAAACCCAGAGTATTTTCCAACGGGAGCTATCTATACGAATATGGATTATCTTATTTGGAGATTACCTGCAGTTAAGGAGATGGATATCTATCCGTGGTTACTATGGAAAAGCAGGAATGATATGGTCTATTGTCATATTGACCGGGATCCTCGGAAAACCTTAAGATTGGCAGAAACAGAATATGTTACATGGGGAGATGCGCAGTTAAAGGAGGTAAAAGAAACAATACCAGGTTCATTAGATGGAGAAAATTTGGAAGGAATTGTTACTCAAAGGGCAATGGTGCTTTGTGGATGGATCTTGGAAAGAGGGAGATCGGTTTACAGGACAAGGATGGTATAGTGGTTATGAGAGAGATGTAAATGTTTTGATGGGGGCAATGAATATCAGAGCCAGTTTATCTCCGCTACACGCAGAATTTGAAGCGTTGATATGGGCAATGGAATGCATGAAGTATCATAGTCATCAACACATCACTTTTGGAACGGACTGATCAGAACTGGTGAAGATAGTGTCGGAACCAGAAAAATGGCCAGCTTTCTCGATTCACTTAGACGAGTTTCAAGCAAGAAGGGAGTACTTCACAACCTTTGAACTCATCCATGTATCGCGCAGAAAAAATATGATGGCAGATAGACTAGCACGGAGTGCCCGCCTAAGACCATCAGATTCAATCCACGTTGGACCGAAACCACCAAACTGTATTAGTGAAAAATAGGTTTCTTGTTTTATATTATTGACAAAAAAAAAAAAAAAAAAAAAACTCACCCTTAATAATTCTTATAAGTTCGTGAAGTACATCAACCAACTAAATAACAAAATATCACCCAAAAAAGAGAGAGAGTCAAATAGTGTGTTGTATTTTAAACCAAACATTAAAAAAAAAACAAAAAACAACTGGCATTAAAAAAACAATTTTATTTGTTATTATAAGGTTTTGCCCCAAAAAAGGAAAAAGAAAACAAAACAATAAACTGGATATGACAAAACAAATACAAATTCTGTTTGATAAGATGAGGCAACCTTCAACGTCCTTACGCGTCATCCTCATCCTTACATGGAGGCTTGTCTTCTTTTCCAAATCATTCCTACCTCAATCTATTTTCTCCTCTCTCTATCTCTATCCGAATCTCAAGACAATTCTCCCAAAGTCTATCTTCTCAATTTGATCTCTATTGTTCGCACGTTTCCTTTCTTCCAATCTTGGATCTGTTGCAGAACCCTCAAGAGGGTTCGTTCACGAGCCTCTGAGAGATCTTGATACTATTTGGCTGATATGTGAAACAGATTTACCATATATATATTGTAATTGTTTGTATGTAAAATTATCTATTTGGGGGAAGAGAAGCGATCATGTCCTTTAGATCACAATCGACAGGGAGCAGTCAATTTGCAGAGAAGATAACCGAGGATCCGGTAACGTATAAGACGGCACAAAGCACCGTGACATGCATATACCAAACGCATATATCGGGATTTTGGAGGAATGTGACGGTTCTGTGGTCCAAGAATCTCATGAACCATTCCTTGACGGTCATGGTCACTAGCGTAGAAGGCGATATGAATTATTGCTGCAAGGTTGATCTTAAGCCATGGCATTTCTGGAACAAGAAAGGGTACAAGTCCTTCGAGGTGGAAGGAAACCCTGTAGAGGTGTATTGGGATTTCAGGTCTGCAAAATTCACAAGTAGCCCCGAGCCAAGCTCTGACTTCTACGTGGCTTTAGTCTCGGAGGAAGAGGTGGTTTTGTTGGTAGGTGATTACAAGAAGAAGGCTTTCAAGAGAACAAAGTCGAGACCCGCTTTGGTCGAGGCTGCCTTGTTTTACAAGAAAGAAAACGTGTTTGGGAAGAAGTGTTTCGCGACGAGGGCTAAGTTTTACGACAGGAAAAGAGAGCACGAGATCATCGTTGAGAGCTCCATATCGGGGCCTAAAGATCCAGAGATGTGGATAAGTATAGACGGTATTGTGTTGGTACAGGTCAAGAATCTACAGTGGAAATTCAGAGGGAACCAGACCGTGCTGGTAGATAAACAACCTGTTCAAGTGTTTTGGGATGTTTATGATTGGTTATTCAGTGCGCCAGGGACAGGCCATGGTTTGTTCATATTCAAACCAGGGACCGTCGAAGACAGCGACATGGAAGGAAGTGGTCACGGTGGTGGTGAGAGTGATACGAGCATAGGGAGCAGGTATTATTCGACCAAGAGTAGCTCTTGGCCGCCTGAGTTTTGCCTCTTTCTTTATGCTTGGAAACTTGAGAAGTAGTTTATCAAAAAGAGAAGCTTTTGTCAAGAGAAATGTATTATACGGGTTCGATTGAACTCGAATGGTGACACAACGATAACATTATTACAAATCTCAGTCCAGCTTTTGTCTGTTCTCCTATAACTTTTCGTCTGTTACTTCCAATGACAATGTTAATTATGCTGTAGGATTACTTGCACTCTCATGAGTCATGACAATCGTTTCTTCCAAAGAGCTCTGTTTTCTGTTTTCTTTTTATATTACCCTGGACCTATATATGAACTTTGTTTCATAGTATCGAATTCAAATCTAAAAATTAATCAGGAACCAACATTAGAATATTTTGGAGATCATTCGCGTGAGATCTAAACTGAACATTAATCCACAAAAATCTCTGATAGCGTAATAAACTGTGATAGGGAACCAGGTTGTGTTACAAAAGAGAATTATTGACACATAAAAATGAAGCTACAAAAATCAGTTCAGTTATACAGAAATTCCCATGCCCTTGGCCCTAACCTCATGTGCAAATTGAAATTCATAGCTAGAGAAACTGACATAGCAAAGTTTATGATCGAGTGTTTTCTAAAATCTCTAATGTTAAGATTATGATTTTTTCGAGAAGTGGGTTGATGGGATATGGTTTTCACCACAAAATGTATAGCTGTAAGAAGATAGCTATCAGTAGTAGTACTTTTTTTTTTTAAATATATATATATATATATATATATATATATAATTAATAATAAACCGATCGAAAACCGGGATCAACCGGGTACAAACCAAAAGAAAACCGGACCAAAAGACCAAACCTAAAGAAACCTAATAAACCGGACTGGAATCCTCTAACCGAGCACAGAAAAGACGAAACAACCCCTCGTCACTCTTTAGGGTTCGAGCCAAGATCCGATTGCCGCCGCCGGCGGATGAGCCGGGAAGATTCACGGCGCTTCAAAGCGCCTTCCGACACGGCGAAGGGATCCGACCCTTGCCGCCTTTCTAGCGCCATCAGCCCAGCTCCTCTTCCATGCTCCCGACAGACGGGTCTTCTCCGGCGTCCACGGTCTCACCCGGTGAAGCCGCTCCCGGCAAGCCTCCGCTGACGATTCTTCTCCCGCCTCTATAACTCGGTGAGAATCTAACCACTCCGACCTTCTCAGAAGCTCGACACCACCTGCTAGCCAAGCTTCTCCGGCAAGACAGACATGCAGCAAAGACACACCACCGCTTGTCTCCACCGCAGTCACGACGGTGTGGCCACCACCGCCGGGACACTTGATTAGCTCGCCTCGCAACCCACCAACTTCTCTCCGACAAACCCAGATCCCGGATCTCGCCTCTCCCTTGTCCCTAGCGCCAAACCGTAAGCCACCGTCCTCGAGTAGCTTCCGTCGCTGCGACTTACCCGGGGAAGAGGGATCGAGCGAAGCACCGCGACTACGCCGCCGGAAAGAAGAACCACACCACGCGAGCCGAGCAGAGAGGAGCCTAAGGAAATCCGGTCACCCTTAGTCTCCACGGTCATGAGAATCAGCGCATAAAATCGACGGGAGGCTTCTCACGACTCCGACAAGAGATGTCGACCGCCGGAGAAGCCTCTAGAAACTATCGCCACAGGAATCGCCTAGAGAGAGAGAGAAAGTATTGTGCCGCTCAAAGGCCTGATCAGTAGTAGTACTTTATGATCAGATCCAGGAAGAAACAAGGTTACACTATAAATTTTATCAATAAAAATTAAGCTCGCAGAAAACAAAAAGTTGGGTGTTGTTGTGATTGGAGTAATACTAAAGCAATATGACATACAAATAAAGATGCACAAATGAAGACACGTGGATAGCTACAATTCTTTTATTCAAATTGAGTCGAATGTGCTGTTAAACCAGAAAAACAAAGGTTATTGTATTTCATTTTGCAAAATTAATGAGATTCTCTCAGTTTCTTTTTTCTCTCTTTGTTGTTCTTGGATGATTGTGCTGATTTGAGTTCCATCATTGGGATTGGAAGAAGAGCAAAGGCATTTTTCCATAGGTATTTTGAGAGCCAGTTTATCTCATCATAAAAAACCCATAATCCACTTGTTTCTTGCCAAAAATGTTGAAATCATTGCAGGTCTTAAGGGACCAGACAACATTGGAGCTCCTCCAGAACATAATTTACTACTAATATATAAGTAGTTGAGACACCAAAGATGAGCACAACTGATGTCACCAAAGAAGAGACAAGAAAATACCACCTAAAGGAAGGCAACATCATACCAGGCCTAAGGAGAACCCCCTGATGCATCACACATCAACAACCCAACTAGTTACCAAGATAAGACCTTAAGCTCACAAAGGAGAATGAACTTGCTTTCTTTTGGTGCAGGTTATACAATTTTGAGGTCAAAACCTTTTCAAGAGGGAGAGTATGATGAGGACATCAAGTCATCACCAACCAAGGAGCAAGGAGAGGACATAAATCAATCAACCAAAACACTTGGAGAGAACCAGTTTGATTGCACCAGAGTCATATATGCATGTCTTGGAGCATATATATCCAACCAGAAGGACTTAAGCTACAATTCAACTTGTTCCAGAAGCTTAACCCAACAAGGAATCAGGGAGAGTTCAAATCATCCCAAATGGAGTTAAGATGAAGAAGTTATTAAACTTCTAAAACAGATGATTCTCAGCTTGCTTCATTTGGAGGCTCAAGGATTCAATCACTTACAAACAAGACATTGGCGACCAAAAGATATATATAAGCATTCAGGAGAAATATTTAAACATCCAGGAGAGTTCTCTGCTCCCATACACCCGCAGCCATAGGATCAGAAGGATCTCATGATTCTCATACTTGCCTAATTTGGAGCCAAAAGAGATCAATCACCAACAGCTCTTTTTCCTGAAGTTTGGCCATGAATTGAAGCTTGCTCACATCATCCAGAATGTACCTAGATACTCTACATTCATGCCAAAGCTTTCAAGACTCAAGAAGATTCATCTTTCCATTTCTGGCCAAATTTTTCAATAAATCTCAACGGCATATTCCTTATATTTTGTGATTCTTTTCTTGTATTAGACCTTTCAGACCGTCTTCTATGAGCCTATAAAATCCCAGCTTCGAATTCATTGTAAATGACCATTTTCAACCATTTTTAAGTTAATAGAATTATTCTGTTTTATCTTACAAATTTTGTGTCCTTTGTGAAGTGTTCCTTCTTTGAATATTGTGAGTGATTCACCTTGTTCTTAGGAGTCTCAAATCAATCTATTTGAGTGATTCAGACAGCTTGTTCTTAGGTTGGGAGAGTCAATCAAACCCACTGGTTGAAAGAGTCAATCACAAGTTCCACCACCATCTCTACTAGCCCTGGGATATAAAACCGAACCGAAATTATCGAACCGAACCGAACCGAAGTTTTAATGAACCGAACCGAACCGAACCGAAGAAAAAAACGGATTGGCAGTTTAAAAAAAAATGAAAAACCGAATAACCGAACCGAAGAAACGAAGTCTATGGCCTATTATTCATTATTGTAGACTTGTAGTTGTCCATCGATTTTGATTTTCATAAAAGTTTCAATCTTCCAGTATATATATATATATATATATATATATATATATATATATATATATATATAGCCTTGGAATATAAAATCGAACCGAAATTATCGAACCGAACCGAACCGAAGTTTTAATGAACCGAACCGAAGAAAAAAACCGATCGGCAGTTTTTTTCCAAAAAAAAAAACGAAATACCGAGTAACCGAACCGTAACCGAACCGAAGAACCGAAGTCCCAGGCCTAATCTCGACCTTCAATCCATCTTCTGCAAGCTTGACTTAGGAATCATCTGATCCTCAAGTGATCTTAGAATTGGAGTGATTATAGGGCTGTATCACCATATTTTGCATATTTTTCAATAATCTAACTGGTTTTGAGTGGCTACAAGTAACTTTTTGATTATAAAATCGCTCCTAAATATTTATCGTCGGGTTCCACCCCTGCCATTGTGGTCGGAGGGTTAGCTCCTCCTCCCTGGAGCCCTATTGTGTCAGTTACAACCAAGATCCTTCCAACGGGAACCTTATGGACGTGTTCTAATGTCTAGACCCTTCTCACTCCCGAGTAAGATCTTAAGAGAAGAACATATTTATACAATGGCAAGTAGAATACTATACTCAGAAAATGGAAAAGGAATCATGTGCCCTCCAAACGCACCAAGAACATGAAGAGTTACAATACATGTGTTTGATAACTCGGAGTCGCTTCGAAAACATTCCATCACCTTAATAGGCACGGTAACTAACCCCAAAGCTCAGTGTATTTGATCTCTCATCCTATTTCTCTCAGATCTGTGGAAAACTGCTCAGTGACCAGTGGGTACTGCCTCAGGATCGGATTCTTTCAATTCCAGTTTGGCTCACTTGAAGATCCCCAAATGGTTATGGACAACAGATCATACCACTTTTCCCAGTGGATGATTATTCTACAGAAATGGGAGCCTACTGTCTCTGCATTCTTCCCCTCACTAATCCATTTTGGGTTAGAGCCAATGAGTCCATGTCCACTTTTGGAACGAGATTACATTAAGAACAATAGGAGACGGTATAGGCAACCTTAACCTTACTTAATTAAAACCTTAACCCTATACCCTAAACACAAGCCATAAAAACTTTAAATTATATAAAATATACCTACTATAATATATCTAAAACCAAGATTCAACATTTATCAAACAAATCAAACCTTAGCCTTACTTAATTAAAATCCTAACCCTATACCCTAAACACAAAGCCTAAAACTTTAAATTATATAAAATATACCTACTATAATATATTCAAAAATCAAGATTTAACATTTATCAAAAAAATCAAACATTAATCTTACTTAACTAAAACCTTAATCCTATATCCTAACACACAAACCATATAAATTTAAATTATATAAAATATAACTACTATATTCAAAACCCAAGATTTAACATTTATCAAAAAGTTCAATCTTAACTTTATGTACTTGTATCAATAATTGGAAAGGCTTTTAGATCAACAGCACTGATCAGTTCTAAAATGCTATGTATTATTAAAGAGAGAAAACTAAAATTTTGGCCACATAGGTACTTGGTAAAAAACAAATATGAGCGGCACAAATTTTTTTATTTTCCTTCTGAAATTTCACAAATCTCAAACACTCTTGTAATGACTCTCTCTCTCACTCTCGTTTTTTTTTTGCCCTTTCTCTTGAAACCTAAACAAATTCTTCACCAGCTTGATTCTAGGGTCCTTTCAACCACTTTTCTTCCTCTTGAAACGCCCCTACCCTCGCGAGGAGTCCTACCTACTGTTGTTGGTTCTCGTGGATATCGATGACGTTGAGGTAAACGTAGAGGGCGAACTGAGGAGGGATTTCGCCGGAGAGGCGATTAAAAGAGAGATTGAGGACGGCTAGGTTAACGCGGAACTGAATCTCAGCAGGATCTCTCCGGATATCTGATTGGAGAATAGATCTAGAGATTAGAGATTGGTACAGTTGAATAGACATGGAGAAGTCAGTGAGAGAGAGAGTTTGTAGATTCATCTTTCTCTTCGTCATTGAAAGTTTAGATTCTTCGTTTTCTTATATTCGATCTATGTATCATTTCTTCGTCTCTTCACTCTATCAAATTAGCTTGATAATATATCTGACATAGGTTTGTTGGTGGTTCAGGTGGTATCAAGCAAACTACGGATGGGAACACACTTTGAAGGAAATGGTGAGTCCACTTAATAGATCTTGTTAGATTTATCAAAATCTTAGCTTAATGTTTTTGTTTTTGTTCGCAGGTAAGTCAGGATTATTGTCTGCAGAGACCCTCCGTACTCAGATAAAATCTCGTTTACCCCTCTATTTATTAGAATATTATTTACAATTATTTTTAAATAGAAAACATAGAAAATTACCGAAAGACCTTAAAATTTTCTGATAATTACATGGAAAACCAGACTGTTAACCCGAGAAAACCGAAATCTTAAAGTTGAATCATATCGAACCCAATTGAACCCGATTATGTGAATATTCGCGGGCCGACCTGATTTATGAGGGTCGGATAACCTAAACAACGGGTCAGACCCGACTAATTCAAAAAAAAAAAAAATCCAAATCCCTAAATCCCTAATACTCATTTTTCGAATTGGGTCTTCTTCCTCTTACTCTCATTCGGGTTCCCTCTCCCTCCTCTTCTCCTTTCGACTTCCTTCAAAGATGCCGCCCAAGACTCGTCAAGCCACCAAGAAAATTGATGTCGTGAAGGATAATCCTCCTCCGGCGAGCCCTACCAAGCCTAATAATGCTCCACCTCCTCCGGCGACGGCGAGTGTTGTAGCAAGCCCTACGAAGCCTAAGAATGCTCCTTCTCCTCTGGCGACGGCGAGTTGTGTAGCAAGCCTTACTACTACCACGAATGCTATCCCTAATAATCATGTTGGTACCACGACCACGAATCCGGTCGTTAATGCTCCTCTCGGGAACCCTCCTCCGCTCGTTAATGCTCTTGCAATGGTAGCTTACGAAGAACGAGAAGTTGATCTCGAGAAACAGAGCGAAGGCGATGAGAGTGAAGAAGAAGATGATGACGAGGGTAAATCCGATGACGATGAATCAGAGAGTTCAGAAGGGACCCGTGGAGAAGACGGTGACGAGGTCGAGTCATAGCAACAGAAACCGCAACAGCAACAAACCCAGTCGAGATTGGAACCGCCGAGAGTCGAGGAGAAAAACGTACCAAACACCAAGGATGTATCTTCGGAATCTTCGGTAGAAGAAGAATTCGGCAGCTCTGATTCCCAATCTGTAAGTGTGGATTTTAGATGATGAAGTAAAACTTAGTAAAACTGAATATAACTACTAAGTAAAACTAGTAAAGCTTAGTAAAAATGTTAATACTCGTAAAACCGAGTATAACTAATAAGTAAAACTTAGTAAAACTAATATAGCAAAACTGGTAAAACTAAGTATAACTATTCCGGTATAACTAGTAAAACTTGGTAAAAATGGTAGAACCAAGTATGACTGGTAAAACTATGTAAAACTAAACTTGGTAAATATCTTTTTGCAGGATTCCGGTGTTGACTCGACAGCCATGCAACCTCTGAAAATGTACTTCCCCCCAATGTAGTACAAGAAGAAAATAAAGATACCGAGACGGTGCATCTATATTGACTTTCTGTCTATTCTAGATTCTTTGCAGCCTAAGCTAACGAATGCTGAGAGGAAGTGGTTTGTAGAGCACCCGCAGTTTCAGCATATCTTCCACCTGCCGAAACAAGGAAACCACAAGCTGATGGGCACGTGGATGCTACTCCTGCGTACCGCTTGCATTGAGAAGAGAATGGAAGTTTGGTTCGTGGTCTACGGCGTTCCGATACGTTATGGACTGAGGGAGCATGCACTCATGTCAGGATTAAACTTCTGAAACTACCCGGTTGGCTACAAGCAGTTGGGTGGCCACAAGTTTGTGAGGAAACATTTTGGGAGGTCGATTGTTAGAGTTCAAGATGTGAAAAAGAAGCTCGAGGGTATGGGAGCTGATCAAGATAGACTGCAGATGATCGTTCTTTACTTCCTTTGCAGCGTCCTCATCGGACAGACGAAGACTGGAAACGATGCCACTCCGGTGGTAGATTTTTTCCTCAGAGCTGTCGATGATCTTGCGTTGTGCCGGACTTTTCCTTGGGGCAGATTCTGCTATGACCATATGGTTGGTGAGATCTCTCACACAATGGACCATTTTAAAGGGGTTGTCAAGGAGAACAAATTGTGGCCGATTCCCGGTTTCAGTATCCCTTTGGAGGTATGTACTTGAAGTTTTGGTTTGAGTTATTGTTGTTGTGCTAATCTCTACCATATGTGCGTTGTTGTGTAGCTGTTAGCCTTTGAGGCAATTCCAGAGCTAGGGAGTGCTTTCCGCGAGCCAGTTGTTGGGGCAGACCGTAATTGTCCAAGGATGTGCAAGGCGCAATTCAAGAGCAACTCAATGAGAGGGTTCCCTCTCTCACGGATCAATGAAGAACTAGCTAGGATTAAGTGTCCGCAGGGAATTGACAACATCCTGCCAACTCGAGATGGACATGAAGAAGGTCTCCTTGAGGGTATCTATGGAGAAAGCGATATCATTGATCTAGACAATCCTATTGTTCAAAGTTGGATGAAGGTTATTTCGGCTGGGAAGAAGGTCTATTTTCAGGAGATGTATAACGAAGCGAAGGCTTTCCGACATGCAGAGGAGGAGGAAGAGCTCAAAAAACCTGAGCTAGAAAAACCTGAGGAGAAAAGACCTGCTGCCATTGATGCACCTAGAACTTGGAATCCTAATCAGAGTGAACTTGTTGAGGTCATCAAAGGGATGCAGTCAACGATGCAAGATGGATTTAAGATGTTGCTTGGGAAGTTTGTCGAGACAGATAAGAGACTCAAACCCATTGAAGAATACATGGATCATATGAAAGACCTAGAAGCACAAATGGTAAAAATAGTTTCAAATATTAATTGAAATACTTGGAGAATTGTGTATTCTAATTGTATCATATGATTGCAGGTCCGAGAAGCGATCGAGAAGACTAAGGCAGAGAAGAAAGCGGCAGAGAAGAAAGCGGCAGAGAAGAAAGCGGCGGAGAAGAAAGCGGCAGAGAAGGCATTTGGAAAACGAAATGTGGGGGATACATCCAATGCACCTGAGAAACGTAACACAAGGTCGAGGACGGATTAGGACTTGATTCTGAAACTTTTTTTTTACAGCACTACTATGCTGGTTTGAAGTTTCTTTTTTGAACCTTATTTGAAGTTCGGTAAAACTAATCTCGTCAAACTAGTAAAACTATGTACAACTAATCTCGTCAAACTAGTATAACTATGTATAACTAATTTGTCATAACTAAGTAAAACATTGTATAACTAAGTAAAACTTATCATAACTAAGTAAAACTGTGTATAACTAAGTAAAACTGTGTATAACTAAGTAAACTATGTATAACTAGTAAAACTATGTATAATTAGGTTAGCCTTTGGTAGAACTAGATTGTGCATTTAAGCAATAGGTGGCATTACAAACCGAGATAAACTCTTAAACAAGTCTTAAAACCGGAAGGAAACCAACATGGGAACGGATCCCAACCAACAGGACAACATTCTAAAAACATTAAACACTTGTAGCCCATTTTCCTAGCAATTCCGTGAGCTTTTCAATCTCTTCACCTCTTGTCTTGAGCGCCAATCCCAACTGCTCAATTTGATATTCGTGGCTTTCAATCTTCACGGCCTGGGAGTCCACAATATTTCTTAAGCTGGTGGCTTCTTCCTCGACGCCTTTAGCCCAAAGTTTCTGAATGTGTAGCCCATTATCCTGCACATAAAAAACTCTCCTTAAACACCGAACCAACGAATCACCAAATCAACATATCTTACCCTAAACGCATTACAAACAAAGTGTCTCTTTCCCACGTTTGGTTCAGGCTCCACAATTATTTGGCCACCGCACGGGCATCTTTTCGGTATGCCATTGTCACCATCTGCGATGAAGAACATCCTGTCGTACTCCTTCTTCATCTGCTTCATGTCCCTGTAGTAAAGGTCGGATTCGAATTTGTCCATATCCACTAAGAAGTTGAATTGAGAAGACAAAGTTGAATTGAGAGAGACCCGAGAGAGAGAGAGAGAGGGCGAGAGAGAGAGAGAGTGAAAATGAAAATGATGGGCCAACTGTGAAGGGAAAAGTAAAGTAAAAACGGGCGCCAAAAAATTGGTTAATTTTAATTTTCTCGCCTAAAAATTGGTCAATTAAGAATTTTCCCGCTCTGCGAGTAAAAAATAGTTTTACAGGAGTTTGTAGTTGTACAAAGTTTCTTAATAGTTGTATGATAGGTCAGGTTTTATTCCCTATACTAACTGCAAGTGCACAGCAATATCAATGTAGTATATAGGGTTATCGAATCCACAGGGACACTGGTCTCGATAGATCAGAACAGTAGAGATTAATAATAGGAATAAAAGCAGGTAGTGAATTAAATAAAAGCAAGGCGAGAAAGTAAATCAGTAGCAGGAATTTGTTGTGAAAGCAATAACCTAAAAGCGCTAAGTCTATGGAATTCTCAGGAAATCAGACAAGCAGACAAGTTAATCAGTCAGGATCAAATTAAACTCAGTTCTAGAACTCAAATCACGGAATTAGAATTAACCAAATCTCTTTGAGAAAATCCTCTAAGTCTAAGTGCAGTAATCCAAATCTCTTTGCAATTACTAACAGATTAAACCAGCATTAATTTCAAGTTCGATATGTTCACAATTAAACTAAACCAAATCTCTTTGCGAATAATTTAATTGCTCAACCTAAATAGTTCAGATTCTAAACCACACTCTCGTGTCGTATTTAGCAACCTAAGATCTAGATTCTAATTGATCATGTTAGAACTAGTATTAAGCACAATTTAGTTTGAAGAACATTCTAATCATGTGAATCCTTAACTGAATTAAACAAGTCTAGCAAGTCATCAAATCCTTAATGAGAAACCCTAAACTTAACTATGAATCTACTCAGACATGATTAATGGAACATAAATCATAGAAATAATAGATTGCATATAAGAAATTAAATAGATAAATGGGTTCGAAATCTTCTCCAAAATAGATGAAGTACAGGATTAGATCAGCCCCAAAAGCTCTAAAAATCTCTTAGCTCTAAGTATGAAAGCGTATCTAAAATAAAAGCCAAAACTCTAAATATATAGGCATAATCTCGGATGGGGCTTTTGTGTAAATACTGGAACTATTCTGGGCTTCTCTGCAAATCTTCATAACTTGTTAAACCGCCGCGTACGGCCCATCTCGCTAGTGTGTCGATCGACACCAAAGGTGTGTCAATCGATGCATGATCATCAAATCGGGCAGTGAGTTAAACTCTCGGCCAAAATGCTCCAAAAGTCCCAAAATACTCCAATTATCTCCAATTAGCTCCAAACCTGATTAAACCTGTAAAAGACTCTAAAATAACACAAAAGACACTAAAAACACATCTTAGAAACTCCCCCACACTTAGCCTTTGCTTGCCCTCAAGCAAAACAGAGAACTAAAATGCAGTGAAGAGGTTTGAAAACTCTTCAGAAACTCTTTTCATCTTAGAAGCAGCAACATTCAGATTCCCCTTAGTAAACCACATGATAGAATCAACCTGCAGACATCAAGACTAACATATACTTCCCCCACACTTAGCAACTGTCCTAAGTAAACTCCACAATCACATTCAAGCATTCAAATTCTCCCTACTGACTTCTGCAAGTATTTAAGTGCGGTCTCACCTAAGGAGTATCGATCAAAGGCACATGGATTCTTATGTTGGAAGTTTCGGTTGATCCTGATTCAATTCTCATATTGATATCAACCTAAACATGCATCAGATCTAGGTGTTCTTATTTAGAAACAATATGATCTCACCTTTTACCTGTTTGTTTGCAGCGGAATTGATGAACAGGTCAGAGATCAGGGAGATACACCAAGGGATGAATCCTCCAAAGGCTCACACACGCAATCACCGGAAACTGGCTGCTAGACCGAGATGAGGGAGGCGCAGAACAGAGAGAGAGAGGCGCGGCTGAGTGGCTTAGGGTTTGGGAGAAGAGACTTGGCTTTTAGACATTAAAAGCCTTCTCTTTCCCTTTTGGGCTTTTGGGCCCAATCTGATTAAATCCCATTTAATCAGACCCATTATTCATTCTCTCTTAGTACGACAAATGCCTAGCACTTTTGTCGTACTTCTGCTATGCCTTTCAACATTATTTCCTGCTAGCTTAAGCGTGTGACCCATATGGGATCATACAATAAAGGCAATAAGTCCAAGACTTATAGATCATGAGCGGACTCTAGCAAGCCATCATGACCCCCAGTATTGTATGACTTATGTCTGATCACTGACATACTCTTACGTTATAGAGACATTACAGAGATTGCTGGACACAATTCCAACAATCTCCCACTTGAACTGGAATCTCTGTATTCATAATCCCTTTCGTCTCAATATCTCGATTAGTCATAAGGCAAGATTAGTGTCATCCTTATAAAGCCTAATCTTGTTCATCGGACTCTGATTTGATACTGACAATACAAACGACTCGGGAAAGTCCGTTTGAGCATGGCCATGCGTTTTCCAGTATTCAACTCTCCGATTGGCCTAGAGATATTCACTCCATTTATATTGGAGGGACAAATCCCATCTTGTTCCATCACTGTAAACTACTCATTTCATGATGTACCCAAACAAGGTCCTTATAGCTATCGCATAACGATAGCGTTAGACAATGATCAAAGTGCATCAGTCCATATGCAGCCACATGCATGCGAACTCAGGTCTAAGGACTATACTCTATAGTCGTAGTAAGAATCTCTTATGACACAGATATAAATATCCTGAAGAGTTCTTATTAGCGGGTCTTGTCCGGTCGTATGTTCCCAACATACACCTATGTACTGACTTTGATGCCGAGCATCTATGACACACTGAGACTTTGTCATAAGTCACGTACCAATCCAGTCTTACACGGTTGTTGGTGTTCCAATTTCAACAACCTTCGACTAGGGACAGGATGATATAAAACATTTATCAAATATAGGATCTCATGATCAAGCTAAATGACTTCGATGACTCAAGATCAAATCATTTACTTCGATGACCTATAAAATGGTTCATATCATTTTGGAACGATTATTTCATCACAGTTAAAATAATCTTGAAATAATAATTTCATTAAAACATGAATAATAATGTTTTACAAGAACATATCAAATAACTAAAATAAAGCTCACAAAACTCCCACTCAAATTTAGATTACATTTCAATGTTTCTAATGCCTACAGCTTCAGTCAGAAACTCGAGCTTAGGCCTTGGGAGTGGCTTTGTCAACGGATCAGCGACATTATCATCTGTCGGAACTCGGCTGATCTTGACTTCCTTTCTATTAATGATGTCACGTATCAAGTGATATCTTCTTTGAACATGCTTGGATTTCTGGTGTGATCTTGGTTCCTTTGCCTGAGCTATAGCACCATTGTTGTCACAAAACAGTGCCAGAGGCTCAGCCGCATCTGGTATCACACCTAGTTCCATAATGAACTTTCGTATCCAAACAGCTTCCTTCGCTGCTTCTGAGGCGGCGATATATTCAGCTTCTGTAGTGGAATCGGCAACGGTGTCCTGCTTGGAGCTTCTCCAACTTACTGCACCGCCATTCAGACAAAAGACATAACCGGACTGTGACCGGAAATCATCTGTGTCTGTCTGGAAACTTGCGTCCGTGAATCCACTGACTTTAAGCACATCACTTCCACCGTACACCAAGAACTTATCCTTAGTATGTCTTAGATACTTCAAGATGTTCTTTACGGCAATCCAATGGTTTTCACCTGGATTTGACTGGTATCTACTCGTCATGCTCAATGCGTAAGCAACATCAGGACGAGTACAGATCATGGCATACATGACAGATCCTATTGCAGATGCATAAGGAATATTCTTCATGCGCTCAAGCTCAGCAGCCGACGTAGGGCTCTGCTTCTTGCTTAGCGTTGTGCCATGTACCATTGGCGTGAAGCCCTTCTTGGAATCTTTCATGCTGAATCTTTGTAGGACTTTGTCAATGTATGAGTCTTGACACAAGCCTATCAGCCTTTTAGGTCTATCCCGATAGATCCTAATTCCAAGAACGTATGCGGCTTCACCCATGTCTTTCATGGAAAAACAACTTCCAAGCACGTCTTTTACAGACTTCAACATTGGAACGTCGTTTCCGAGAAGCAGTATGTCATCGACATACAGGATAAGAAATACAATCTTGCTCCCACTAGATTTCTTATACACGCATTGTTCTTCTTCGTTTCTGATGAAGTCAAATTGCTTGATCGCTTCATCAAAACGAAGATTCCAGCTCCTCGATGCTTGCTTCAATCCATAAATGGATTTATGAAGCTTGCATACTTTCCCAGCATTCTTTGGATCTATGTAACCGTCAGGTTGTGTCATATACACATCCTCTTCCAGAATGCCATTCAGGAAGGCGGTTTTCACGTCCATCTGCCAAATTTCATAATCATGAAAAGCTGCAGTTGCTAGTAGAATCCGAATAGATTTCATCATAGCCACCGGTGAATAGGTTTCATCGTAGTCCACACCGTGAACTTGTCTGAAACCTTTTGCCACCAACCTGGCTTTATAAATCTGAACATTTCCATCCACGTCAATCTTCTTCTTGAAGATCCATTTGCACTCGATGGCTTTTACACCAGCGGGTAAGTCAACCAACGAAAACACTTGGTTAACCGACATGGAGTCCATTTCGGAATCAGTGGCCTTGCGCCACTTAGAGGAATCTGGGCCCATCATGGCTTGATTGAAGTTCGATGGTTCATCACTATCAATGATCAAAAGATCATGACAGTCAGTCACGAGGAATCCTTGATATCTCTCGGGTTCGTGACGGATCCTCCCGGATCTTCGAACTTCAGGTACTACAGGTTCAGGCTCTACAATTTCTTGTAGGTCCTCCTGCTGCTCTTCCTCATTAGGTTGAGCAGTATCCTGTCCATCTTGAATTTCTTCAAGCAGTACCTTACTCCCACTGTCTTTCTTAGAGAGAAACTCCCTCTCAAGAAAGTTACAATCCCGGGCAACAAAAATCTTGTTCTCGGAACGTAGATAGAAGTAATAAGCCTTGGTTTCCCGTGGATAACCAATGAAGTAGCATTTATCAGATTTTGGTGTAAGCTTATCTGAGATTAATCTCTTAACATAGGCTTCACAACCCCAAATTCTTAGATAAGACAGCACTGGAGCTTCTCCAGTCCATAATTCATATGGTGTCTTTGCTACTGCTTTTGATGGCGCTCTATTTAGAGTGAACACTGCTGTTAGCAGAGCATATCCCCAAAGGGATATTGGAAGGTCTGTGTGACTCATCATAGATCGAACCATATCCAATAAGGTCCGATTTCTCCTCTCAGACACACCATTCCATTGAGGTGTTCCAGGAGGAGTGAGTTGGGATACGATCCCACACTCTCTCAGATGATCACTGAATTCTTGGCTTAAGTATTCTCCTCCTCGGTCGGACCGAAGAGCCTTAATGCTTTTGCCAAGTTGGTTCTGTACTTCTTTTTGGAATTCTCTGAACTTCTCAAAAGATTCAGACTTATGTTTCATCAAATAAACATATCCATACCTACTGAAATCATCAGTAAAGGTAATGAAGTACTGATAGTTTCCTCTTGCATTAGTGGACATTGGGCCACACACATCAGTGTGTATCAGGCCCAATAAGTCACTGGCCCTCTCGTTAGGTTTATTAAAGGGGGCCCGTGTCATTTTGCCCATCATGCAGGATTCGCATTTCTCACATGACTCAAAGTCAAATGAGCCAAGAAGTCCATTCGAATGGAGCCTCTTGATGCGTTTCTCGCTGATGTGCCCTAAACGACAATGCCATAGAAACGTTCGGTTTTCCTCATTAGGTTTAAACCGTTTTGTATTAATGTTATAAATTGGCGCGGATTGATCGAGTATGTAAAGCCCATTCGTAAGAGGGGCAGAACCATAGAACAAATTGTTGCGATTGAAGGAACATAATTTATTCTTAACTGAAAAATCATAACCTTCCAAATCCAACAAAGAAATTGAAATAATATTTCTGCTTATAGCAGGTACAAAATAACAATTATTAAGTTCTAAAATCAATCCCGAAGGTAAAGACAACAAGTAAGTTCCTACAGCTAGTGCTGAAACTTTCGCTCCATTCCCAACTCGTAGTTCCACTTGTCCTTGCTTCAGCCTTCTACTGTTGCTGAGTGCCTGCATATTAGTACAAATATGAGCCCCACAACCAGTATCCATGACCCATGAGGTATTATCAGAAGTAGTTGTATTAACTTCTATAACAAAAATACCTGATGAAGAAGTCTCGAAAGTCTTCTTCTTTAATTCCTTTAGACCTTCCTGGAATTTCTTGCAATCTCTTCTCCAATGCCCCAGTTCTTTGCAGAACCTGCACATGTCAGTAGGCCCAGCCTTGGACTTGGGCTTGGGCTTTGGCGTGTCCTTGTCCACGACTTGGACACCCTTGGCCTTTCCCTTATCCTTAGCGGAAGACTTCTTAAACCCCTTGCCCTTTTGTACCATAAGTACATTGGGGTCCTTGGCGGTTTTCTTCAAGTTGGGCTCTGCAGTCTTGAGCATTCCGTGAAGCTCAGGCAGTGTCTTACTCAAGCCATGCATGTTAAAGTTCAGAATGAACTGATCATAGATTGCAGGTAAAGACTGCAGAATGATGTCGCAGGCAAGTTCCTGGCTGATTGGGCAGTCGAGTTTGTGAAGATGATCGAGATAACCCATCATCTTCAACACATGAGGACTCACTGCCGCATTCGCAGCCAACTTACAGTCCAAGAGGTTCTTAACTGTCTGGAACCTCTCGGTCCTAGCCTGCTCCTGAAAAAGCAATTTCAGGCTTGCCATGATCTCGATTGGAGACAATACACTTTCGAATTGCTTTTGCAGTTCTGGAGTCATTGTCACCAACATCAGGCAATAAACATCATTTTCATCTGACGAATGCTTTTCCCAAGCATTGTGCAGAGTCCTGGCAGCATTGGCAAGAGGCCTCTCGGGGAGGGGATCTCGAAGGACATAATCCTTCTTCTCCTGCTTGAGGACCAGCCTCAAGTTCCTTGACCATGTCAGGAAGTTCGTTCCAGTCAGCTTCTCCTTCTCGAGAACAGACCGGATCGAGAATGTGTTTTGTGTGCTTGTAGTAGTCATATCTGAAATATATAAATAAAAAGGTTATTAGTTATATGTTCAAAATGATTAATCTCGTATTAAAGTTTAATATGATTAATCACGCATTATATTCAATAACATAAGTTACCCTCAATAGAATATAATGATTCCAAGATCCACATATAACTAAGATCAAAGTGGGCCACTGGCCGTCACCCAACCTCAGCTTATATCGGTAAGCCCTATATCGGCTAATTATATCCGTGATATAACTCTTGGTTGTGAATCTGGGCCCGAGGCCCAATTCACTCTGATGTCTCAAGGCCCGGGACTCCCGATGGCCTAGTCAAGAAAACCGGACTATACAGTCATGTAATCATTAATGTCTGGGACTCCCAATGACATTTATGAATCACAAACCGTCTTACCCACGCAAAAACAGACATCCTCACATTGTAAGGCCATGAATGCAATTGAATGGGCTTTGACAGCTGACATAGCCTGGACAAGACATCCAAAGCTTGATATTATTTGAGGTTCGTAGGTTTATTAAAATCATTCCCAAAATAGAAGATTACTATTTCGGGAAACTTTCTATTTATGGAAACCTACTATTTTTGGAAACTTTCTAAAATTGGAAACTTTCTAAAACGGAAACTTTCTAACTTTAGAAACTTCTTTTAAAATCCAAAACCCGCAAATTCAGAAACTTCTATTTTAAGAAACTTTCTAATTTCAAAATTTCGGAAACTTTAATTTAAAACGACTTTATAAATTTATAAAATAGATTTTAAATTAATCTGAAGAAAGACTCAATTAACTGGCCCAATTGTTTTAACTTCTTGGCCCGAGGCCCAAGAATTGGTCCATGTCCAAGACATGACCCAATTGTCCAATTAATTGACATAACCGGTCTGGTTCATTAAAACTGGTCTAACCAAGTTTCAATTACTACGATGACCACAATTGTCAACCGGTTATTTACTAAACCGGAATTTCTCAATTTATTTGGTCCAACCAAATCAAATTAGAAATCCCTGGTTTAGGCACTAAATCCAATATTTCTTTCGACATTGGATTTCTTATTCCGGTTTAACCAGATTTAATAAAATTATTAAATCTGTTTATTAAACCAGAACGAAGATTTTTAATCAAGTTTTAAACCGAACCGAAACGATTTGATCACGTGAACCGATCACGACCTAGTCGTGATCTTCACGCAACCAAACCCTAGCCGCCAACCCTAGCCAACTCGATCCATGATCGGTATGGCCGTGGACTCGACGGTCGGGACGGTCGTGGTCGATACTCAGCCTCGATCACGCGGGACAGCCGGGACGAGCAAGCCGCGATCGTCCATGCCAAGCTTCACGATCGGGACGATCGTGCAAGCTGCAACCGTGATCGGGATGCTCGCGGTCGATCACTTCCAACGATCGCCAAGCGATCGGGATCGATCCATCCGGCCGGCCTTCATCTCGGCCATGCGATCCAATCGGCCAAGCCGATCGGATTTCACTCGGCCGATCACAAACCTGAGTCATATAGTTCATGTTTTGCGATTTTTCTTGTGTGTTTAGAGTTCAATTCTGATTCTTAACTGTTTTTTCTTATCAGTAATTGATTCAAAAACAATTCTAAGCAGATTAAACAACCTAAACTTGAATCTAAAACAAGAAACCTAAGAACCAATGGCTCTGATACCACTGTTGGAAGTTTCGGTTGATCCTGATTCAATTCTCATATTGATATCAACCTAAACATGCATCAGATCTAGGTGTTCTTATTTAGAAACAATATGATCTCACCTTTTACCTGTTTGTTTGCAGCGGAATTGATGAACAGGTCAGAGATCAGGGAGATACACCAAGGGATGAATCCTCCAAAGGCTCACACACGCAATCACCGGAAACTGGCTGCTAGACCGAGATGAGGGAGGCGCAGAACAGAGAGAGAGAGGCGCGGCTGAGTGGCTTAGGGTTTGGGAGAAGAGACTTGGCTTTTAGACATTAAAAGCCTTCTCTTTCCCTTTTGGGCTTTTGGGCCCAATCTGATTAAATCCCATTTAATCAGACCCATTATTCATTCTCTCTTAGTACGACAAATGCCTAGCACTTTTGTCGTACTTCTGCTATGCCTTTCTTCCCTTTTGGGTATCATTTTATTTTTTTTATCAGTGCTCTTCCCGTTAAGGGGTGTACCTTGGACACATTCCATGGATGCATAAGAGATAATAGTGTTTGCTACTATTCCCATGACCACTTCGGAGTTACTAACTCATCCTCAGTTTATTATCTTTTTTTTTTTTATGGAAGGGGAGAAGGGAACTAGATAGGACGGGTTTACAGGCTGTGTCAGAACTAACAAGGGAATCCGACACAAAGTATACCAAGCCCTTAGGTGATAAAATCTAAGTCAGTATTAGGGTGAAGTCAGTAAAAGGATCCTCTGATACCTGAAGTGATGTGGGTGTCCTCAGTAGGTTGATCCATGTCTGGGTTTTCTAAAAGTCAGAAATAATCTGCAGCTTCATCCCAATGGTTACTTAAGTTCCTGCAAGTGCGGCTAATCTTCTAAAAAAATCATTGTTTCTTACTTAAACAAATTTTGACTCAATAAAACAAAAAATTTGAAAAATTTTAAATGACTCTAAGAAAACAAAAGAAAGAAGTTAGTAGAACCTCCCCCACACTTAAGACACACTGTCCCCAGCAGTGTCAAGCGAAGGATTGGCAAAAGAAAGAAAATAAAAATTTGTTTATGGAATGGTTGAGTTCTCTCGGGTTTTACCTCTGTCGCACTCAGGCATCGATCGTTGCACTAAGTGCATCGACCGTTGCTAGGCGATTTTTCGTGTATAATCGATCGTTGCTCAGGACCGCAACGATCGCTGCAATGCGATTTCTGTCGTGTTGTGACGATCGACACAATGGTGTTTCGATCGACGCACTACGATTTAATCCGAGACCTGCAAACAAAAACTCACCAAAACCAGAAACAAGCGTAAAATCCTATAAAAACACTAAAATCAAAATGCAAAAACGAAAACAGTGGGTTGCCTCCCACTCAGCGCTTGTTTAAGGTCATTAGCTTGACGCTTCAGCAGATTTATGTTGAGGGTGCATCATCCAGAGGCAGAATCTGCCATTCTGGAATCTCGGCCTTAGCCCAATAATGTTTCACCCGCTGTCCATTCACAGTGAATTCATAACCGTCCTTACCAGTTAGAACGACAGCTCCATATGGACGCACCTCTTTGATTGTGAAAGGGCCGGACCACCTTGATTTCAGCTTACCTGGAAACAAATGCAAACGAGAGTTATACAAGAGTACCTGATCATTGGGTTCAAACTGTCTGGAGACAATCTTCTTGTCATGATATCGAGTTCTCATAAGCAAAATGTCTGATCTCATCCAACTCATTAAGCTGTACCAATCTCCTCTCTGCAGCAGACTTAAGATCAAAGTTCATCTGTTTCACAGCCCATGCTGCTTTGTGCTCAAGTTCCACTGGCAGATGACATGCTTTTCCATATAGCAGATGGAATGGAGTGGTCCCAAGTGGTGTCTTGAATGCTGTCCGGTAGGCCCATAATGCATCATCTAACTTTGCTGCCCAATCTTTTCTTGTCTTTCCAACTGTCTTCTCAAGGATATCTTTAATCTGCCTGTTAGAAACCTCAACTTGTCCACTAGTCTGAGGGTGATAAGGAGTAGCGATTCTGTGATGAATTCCATGCTTCTTTAGCAGCTTCTCGAAGACCTTATTGATAAAATGAGATCCTCCATCACTAATCACTATACGAGGCACTCCAAATCTGGGGAATATGATGGTCTTAAACAGCTTAATGACCACTGAAGAATCATTGGTTGGACTAGCTATTGCTTCAACCCACTTAGATACATAGTCTACAGCAACCAAGATGAACTTATTCCCATAGGATGAGGGAAAAGGACCCATGAAATCTATACCCCAACAATCAAAAACCTCAACTTCCAGAATGAAATTCTGAGGCATCTCATGCTTCTTGCTGATTTCCCCCCTCCTCTGACAGGCATCACACTTAGTGATGAAAGAATGAGTGTCTCTAAACATGGTAGGCCACCAGAAACCTGCTTGCAGAACCTTAGACACAGTCTTGAATGTAGCAAAATGTTCAGCATAATCTGATCCATGACAGTGGAAGAGAATGTCTGGGACTTCAGATTCAGCAATGCATCTCCTGTAAAGACCATCTGAACAGTGCTTATAGAGATAGGGCTCATCCCAGTAGTATCTCCTGAGCTCCCTAAAGAACCTTTTCTTTTCATAACCCTTTAAATCATCTGGTTCAGTCTCAGCGGCAAGGTAATTAGCTATATCTGCATACCAGGGTCGATCAGAGGTTGCTACTGCAGAAATCTCGAAATCATAATTTCCAATTCTGACTCTTAAAGACTCTCGGTTCGTATCAGGCGTGCATCGACCGTTGCGCATGCGTGTGTCGATCGTTGCTTCCCCGATCCCTGTATCGACCGTTGCCAATGTGGCATCGATCGACACAATGCGATTGTCCCGAAAGTTCCGCATCTCACTGCCCAAATCCATCTGAAAAACTGTACTGATCATGTTGACGTTTTCCTCAGGCAAATAATCATTTATAGGCACGTCTTCCTCAACTAGCAACCTTGAAAGATGATCAGCAACTCCATTCTCCACTCCTTTCTTGTCCCTTACCTCAATATCAAACTCCTGAAGCAACAGAAACCATCTCAACAGTCTAGGCTTAGCATCCTTTTTCTGCATCAGATACTTCAGGGCTGAATGGTCAGTGTGAACAATCACCTTGGAGCCAACAAGATAGGGGCAGAACTTCTCAAATGCAAAGACAACAGCCAACAACTCTTTCTCCGTGGTTGCATAGTTCCTTTGTGCATCATCTAGTGTCCTACTAGCATAATAGATAGCATGGAGCTTTATGTCCTTCTTCTGTCCCAGAACAGCTCCTACAGCGAAATCACTTGCATCACACATAACCTCAAAAGGTAGATCCCAATCTGGAGGCTGAACTATTGGAGCGCTCACCAATGCCTGTTTGATCTGTTCAAATGCAGTCTGACAGTCTGCAGTGAATTCAAATTTGGTATCTTTACACAGCAAAGCAGTAAGTGGCCTAGCAATCTTACTGAAGTCTTTGATGAACCGTCTATAGAAGCCAGCGTGTCCAAGAAAGCTTCTTATGGACTTAACAGAATCCGGTGCCTGAAGGTTGGTCATTACCTCGATCTTAGTGCGGTCCACTTCAATCCCTGCTTCAGACACTTTATGTCCAAGAACAATACCATCTCTGACCATGAAATGGCATTTTTCCCAGTTAAGGACCAAGTGTTTCTCTTCACATCTAGTCAGCACCTTGCACAGATTATCTAAACATTCATTATAAGATGCTCCATAGACTGAGAAATCATCCATGAACACCTCCATAAAGTCCTCAATCATATCTGTGAATATGGACATCATGCATCTCTGGAAAGTGGCAGGAGCATTACAGAGTCCAAAAGGCATCCTACGGTAAGCAAATGTGCCATATGGACAAGTAAAAGTGTTCTTTCCCTGATCTTCTGGGTGGATAGGAATCTGAAAGAAACCTGAGTATCCATCGAGGAAGCAGTAATAAGGATGATTTGCTAACCTCTCTAGCATCTGATCGATAAAAGGCAAGGGAAAATGATCCTTCCTAGTTGCAGCATTCAGCTTCCTGTAATCTATGCACATCATGTGTCCTGTTACAGTCCTAGTAGGGATCAGCTCGTTCTTCTCATTCTTCACAACTGTAACTCCGCCCTTCTTAGGTACTACATGGATTGGACTCACCCAATCACTGTCAGAGATGGGATAGATAATACCAGCATCAAGGAGTTTCATAATCTCCTTCTTAACCACTTCCTGCAGATTAGGATTAAGCCTTCTCAGATGCTCAACAGACGTCTTAGACTCATCCTCAAGATGTATCCGATGCATGCACAGCTCCGGTGAGATACCTGAAATGTCATCAAGAGAATAGCCAAGAGCTTTGCGATGCTTGCGCAGCTTGCTTAGCAGTAAAGTGAGCTCTGCGTTGTTCAAACTAGCACTAACAATCACTGGATAAGTTGAATTGGGTCCAAGAAATGCGTACCTTAGCCCGGATGGAAGTTGTTTCAGCTCTATTTTCGGAGCTTTTTCCTCGGCCCAGTCTCTGTCGACTTGCAACGACCGATGCTTGGGTTGTGTCGATCGTTGCATCGTCGCGTCAGACATTTCCACCTGCATTGCTACTTCAACAGAATCCATCAATCTCGTATAGCACATTGCTGGCTCGTCCTGCAGGTACTCCAGCTCCAATATAGAGCTCAGTAAAGCCCTTTCTAGTGGGTCTTCAGCATGTGATTGGTGAAAGTACTCTGCAGCCAGATCACCCAATGTGTCCACATAGAAAGTCTGTTCGTCGATGGTTGGTCTCTTTACCAGCTTGTCCATATCAAAACTCATCTTCATATCTCCCACATTCAGAACTATTTTACCTCCTTGACAGTCAATCATCGCACCAGCTGTAGCTAAGAAAGGCCTGCCTAGAATTAGTGGATCTTTTGGCTCCTGTCCATACTGTAGAACCACAAAGTCAGTTGGGATCACACATTTGCCAATCATTATAGGCACATCCTCCAATACTCCTTCGGGAATCCTGATTGTTCTATCTGCCAAAACCAGTGATATCCTGGTGGGTATAAAGTCAGTCATCCCTAGCCTCTTAGCAACTGAGAAAGGCATAAGATTCACACTGGACCCAAGATCACATAGAGACATTTCGAATCTCTCCCTGTAGATAGTACAATCTAGTACAAAGCTTCCTGGATCTTTTAACTTCTCAGGAATTCTGCCCTGAATAACTGCACTGCACACCTCATTGATCATCATTACACTCTCCTCGTCAGACCACTTCCCAGCAATCATGTCCTTAAGACATCTTTTCATCACAGGAGAGGTTTCCATGGAATCAATCAAAGGCACTTCAACTTTCACCTTTTTGATGATCTCTTTACATTTGGCATACTGCCTATCGTTTTTAGCCTTTCTGGGATTCTTGGGATAAGGCACTTTAGGCTTGTACACCCTCTCGGTTGACTGTTTCGGTTTCTCTGGTTTTGAGCTCTCTGCAGTCGCCTTGCATCGACCGTCACTGGCATTGTGTCGATCGTTGCTGGGTGACTTTGTACGACAATTTCTTTGTCATCGCCTTGCATCGACCGTTGCTTGGTTGCGTCGATCGATGCATTGCGAATGTCACGGATTCCATCTTCCAATTCCTCAATTTCCACGAGCTCTTCAACACTTACCTGCCTTTTCTGACCAGGTAACAGCTCCTTACCACTCCTCAATGTCACTGCATTGCATTGGTACTTGGGATTAGCATCAGTTCGTCCTGGGAGATATCCATCTTCCCTCTGAGCATATCCAGCAGTTCTTGCAACCTTAGCATCAAGCTCCTTCATATGTGCGCTCAGGTATTCAATTTTTCCATTCAGCTCCTCATAGCCTGTACCTATCTTCTTGTCGAATTCTGCAGCACTCTTAGTCAGACTCTCCAGCAGCTGTTTCATCATTGCCTCCATCCTAATCTCATTAGCAGTGGCTGCAGGAGGGTCAGGGATGACATTCCCTTCAGCATCAACCCTTTGCCAAGCAGCATTGTACGGGTTGTTATCTTGGTCTCTCAGAGTACCTTGAGCATCGCGTACTAGAATCAGCCTCTGTACTACCATTCTTTCTCTTCTTTCTCTTCTGTTAGTCCTCTCTAGACGTCCAAGTTCTTCAAGATCAAGATTGATTAGGCTTAAGTTCGGATTACTTCGAGTTTCACGCGTCTGCATAAAATGTCTGTAATCGTCAAGCAACGATCGATGCTAACAGTGCAATGATCGATTCAATCTCAAATCGCTTAGTGAAGATCGATACAAGAGGTGCAACGATCGACGCAAGGCAAAATCGGTACCTGCGACAGAGAGAAAACAGAGAAGAAATCAGTAAAATAAAAACGAAAATAAAAACAAAAAATAAAAATTCCTACTAATAACCCTAAGTTCGGTCCTATCGAAGACTCTAAGAGTCCCCGGCAACGGCGCCAAAAACTTGATAAGTCAGGTTTTATTCCCTATACTAACTGCAAATGCACAGCAATATCAATGTAGTATATAGGGTTATCGAATCCACAGGGACACTGGTCTCGATAGATCAGAACAGTAGAGATTAATAATAGGAATAAAAGCAGGTAGTGAATTAAATAAAAGCAAGGCGAGAAAGTAAATCAGTAGCAGAAATTTGTTGTGAAAGCAATAAACTAAAAGCGCTAAGTCTAGGGAATTCTCAGGAAATCAGACAAGCAGACAAGTTAATCAGTCAGGATCAAATTAAACTCAGTTCTAGAACTCAAATCACGGAATTAGAATTAACCAAATCTCTTTGCGAAAATCCTCTAAGTCTAAGTGCAGTAATCCAAATCTCTTTGCAATTACTAACAGATTAAACCAGCATTAATTTCAAGTTCGATATGTTCACAATTAAACTAAACCAAATCTCTTTGCGAATAATTTAATTGCTCAACCTAAATAGTTCAGATTCTAAACCACACTCTCGTGTCGTATTTAGCAACCTAAGATCTAGATTCTAATTGATCAGGTTAGAACTAGTATTAAGCACAATTTAGTTTGAAGAACATTCTAATCATGTGAATCCTTAACTGAATTAAACAAGTCTAGCAAGTCATCAAATCCTTAATGAGAAACCCTAAACTTAACTATGAATCTACTCAGACATGATTAATGGAACAGAAATCATAGAAATAATAGATTGCATATAAGAAATTAAATAGATAAAGGGGTTCGAAATCTTCTCCAAAATAGATGAAGTACAAGATTAGATCAGCCCCAAAAGCTCTAAAAATCTCTTAGCTCTAAGTATGAAAGCGTATCTAAAATAAAAGCCAAAACTCTAAATATATAGGCATAATCTCGGATGGGGCTTTTGTGTAAATACTGGAACTATTCTGGGCTTCTCTGCAAATCTTCATAACTTGTTAAACCGCCGCGTATGGCCCATCTCGCTAGTGTGTCGATCGACACCAAAGGTGTGTCGATCGATGCATGATCATCAAATCGGGCAGTGAGTTAAACTCTCGGCCAAAATGCTCCAAAAGTCCCAAAATACTCCAATTATCTCCAATTAGCTCCAAACCTGATTAAACCTGTAAAAGACTCTAAAATAACACAAAAGACACTAAAAACACATCTATATCATGGCATAAAATGGGTAAAAACCATGATATATCATTGTACTTTTCCTGTTTTTAATATAATCAGTTTTTTACTGGAACTTTAACTTCTATTTTATAGTTTTACAAATAATTTTACATAATTAAACTATGCATCTAGTATTTCTGTATATTAATATGTCAAACTTCTCAATTTTTGAAAATTTATTCTTCTAACTTGTCCATTGTTCCAAAGATGTTCTTAAAAGTATATGAACATTGTTGGTGATTTCCAATCTATTTATTATATATGTTGAGTGATTTTCATTCTACGTAATATAACCCATTTTCCTTGTTAGCGTAAAAGTGATCCTACAAGTTAAAATCTCATATTACTATATGTTAAATATTTTGTCATTGATATTCATTATAATCACGATAATCCCTTAGTTTTACACAGTTTTACACACATTTGACGGTAAGTGCACCAAATAGAAACACACAAAGCGATACAGAGTTACAAGTTACACATAGTTGTTATTACAGAACAAATCACTCACACTCAGAGTTTGAGTCATCTCCAAATAACAGCCTTGATAGTCTTCATGAGTGAGTTCTTGGCTGCCTTTTATTTTGTGTCCTTCGCCGTCTCCCTCCTTCTCCAGCTGATGTAAATCTATGTATTCTCTTCCGACCCCTCGTTATCTTGTAATCCGGAGGTAGGATTTTCATCTCTTTGATGTAATTCGGGACGTTTCATGCAGACATATCAGGGACAGCATAGATGGACCTATAATAAGCCAATGCCCACATCTCCGTCAAATAATATTTCGAAATCAAATCAAGGAGTTTTATTTTAGTAGCACTTGCACGATATCTATCGCTTTTGTATGTTATGTATGCTGCTAGGGCATGGAGACAAGTATACTGCTGAATATTGAAGAAACCACAGGAGCAACTTTTCGATTCCAAGTTCACCAAATAAACCTTTCCATCAATATCATCGACTTCGTACTCGAGCTCGAAAGTGTTTACCTCCCTCACTGCTAATGTCTTAGCAATTGGCCAATTTTTATGCACGAAGATCTGGACCAAAGGCACGAGAGTGTCTTTAGCATCTCCAGACACGACCTCTTTCCTATGCTTGTTAAACCAATCTGAAAACTTCCGAATGATAGTATCAAGCAGTGGCATTAAGGAGTACTTCCTCGCATCAAGAAAAGTCTTGTTCAGACATTCCGCAGAGTTACTCGTGTCCAAGTTGTATCGTTTACCTGGAAAAAAACATCTAACCCATTTTTTCTTAATGGTAGTCTCCTCCGCATACTTCGCGGCTGAAGGATATCTCCTCTTAAATGTCTCGTAACAACTGTAGAACTCAGCCGCTGTGTGAGACCAACCCATCTCCTGAAACCTCTAAGCGACTACCTTTTTGTTTGCATTCCCAGCATGTCCTTTCACGTTTTGGGACAAATGCCATAAACAGTACCCATGATGAGCTTGTGGGAACATGTTTGCTATTGCATTGATGAGGCTTGGATTTCTATCACTCACAAATACCAATTCGGAAGAGTCGCCCATAACGCTTTTCAACATCTCGAAAAACCATGTCCAACTAGGTATATTCTCACCGTCAAGAACACCGAACGCTATGGGATAAATGTGACGATTAGGATCCTGAGCCACGGCGAAAACAAGTACACCACCATATCCGGTCTTGAGGAAAGTTGCATCAACAATTATCACTTTCCTCATGCATGCAAACCCTTCAATGCTAACTCCCAAAGCTATGAATAGATATTTGAATTTTTTTTTCTCATTCACTTCCACAGCAGTTACCGTTCCAGGATTGACCTCTTCTAACACGTACAGATAGCGATACAACAACTTGTAGTTATCTTCCGGACTACCACGCAAATCACAAACTGTAACGCCCCTTTCCCATTCTCCGCTGACCGCCGAGCTGACCGGCCAACAATCAAACAAGAACATGACCGATCGAACCCGAGCAAGTCGAACAGGAAAAGTTCGCCACAGGACGAAGCCAAAGACGGATCGATGTGAGACAAAAGGCTCGCACCAACCTGTCTCCGACTCCGCTGTCCTCATATCCGTAGCGCAAGCAGTGCTACTTGCACTACTTCAACGAGTTGTGTCGGTTCGGACCAAAACCTCATATCAGGGAAACATTTTCATTTTTAAGTAATCAAACGTTGAACACAACGTTTAACGAGTTTTTACAATCAGTCATCATTATACATATATAAACAACCAAATCACGAAAATAGCGCAGCTGCCGAACCGAATAAAACATCCCAAAATCATCGAATCAAAAACTCCGCCACAAGCCATCCCGACACTACACCGAGGACCTCCCGCGTCCGTCGCTGCTACACCTGAAAAACACCAACAGAGTCTAATGAGCGATCTAAGATCACCCAGTGAATCGCCTCCCCTCTAGGGCTTCTAATCTATCTATCATCTATAGATTCCCGCCCGAACCCAAAATAACAATTAATCAACAAAACAGCCGATCATGCTCTACCACGTCGTGTCGAGCCCACACACAATCAATCGCCAAAAGAAAGAGAAGGCGTTTAGAGGAAATCGGGAGCACTGCGGCACATGTCCCCGATTGAGACTCGATCTATCTACCGCGCACTACCAACACACCAAACACACATACACTGGGCCCCTACGAACTTGGTAACTTCCACGGGTTCTCACCGTTACCGATATGGCAACTAACCCACGTGACTCCTAGCCGCCCACACAACGACTAGGACACCGTTCTCTGTCCATCGATACGCGGTGACTCCGGTTACCCCCGGCAACCCGAGCTTCCATGCAGTCCGGCCCTAGGACGCGACCCCGTATTCTCCGGACTACACCCTATAGACGTCACTCCATAGGTTCGCACATGCCAGCACTAACTGAACAGGTTATCAACTCCCGAGGATCCAATCGGGATGGAAGTACCAGAACGTACTCAAACACTTAGACTTGCGGGATCTAACGCACCCTAGAGTCCTAGTGCAGAAATGTAAACACGCAGACTCACATGGACTCTAGCAATCAATCATAATCAACAACACAACAGAAACACAACCCCGTATCCCGCAAGTCTACTTACACACACACCACCGCTCTGACCCGGCACCGTACCGAGTCAGCACCACAACTTAACCGGTCCCATGACCGCGTTAAGTATCTCCGAGGATCGCTCGGCCCAACACCGAGACGATCTAAAGGCCTGCACAAAAGGTTAACCACAACCACACAACAACCACCATCACATAATCAACAGGCTACTCGGCCCAACACCAAAGTAGACTTACACAAACACCCACACAGGCCTATTAGGGTTTCTACCATCTTTTAATCAATTCACACCCGCTACCTTGGGTTAACCGCTTGTTAACCCGTAGACGGTTCAACACTCATAACACTTCTCATTTCTTAACCATTCCCAATCACCTTTTAATAACTCCTCGATCCGTCGGTTTAGAGCTAAAAGCTTACTAAACTCCCCGACGTCTCATCATTCATTATTTAATCCATTTACCCTCAGGAAACCCCGATACCGTTCATACTCTATACGTTCGTTCCGGTTCAACTCCGTATTTTAACTCGTCTTAATTCCCGTATATATGTTCATTCAATCTCCATTCTTTACTTACTTATATATGCATATATAGTCCTACTCATGCCACGACTATATGAATGCACCACACAACAGCGCTATCAACCTAGCGGCACACAATCAGGTTTAATCCGTTTAAGCCTATCATGCTTCTTTAACCCTAACCGGTTTACCGTTCATTCAACCATTCCGCCAATCAATTCAATTCACATTCTCGGGTATGCATTCTTATCACTACGGTTTCCCATTTATCGTCTATATGCTTCTATGGTGTTTGAGCCGACTCACAGCGATTTGACGGAACGAATGGCACGGATGCGGATACGGATTCCCGAGACCCCGAACTAAACCCGAACCTTCTCCGAATACCCAAACACGAACTCCTGAACACTCCGAACAACCGTCACACGAACCGCACACAAGAACCGGCCGGAGTCAACGCGTTGACCGGCGTTGACCGGTGTTGACCGCGGCGTTGACCGGCGTTGACCGACGTTGACCAAGGCTGACCGTTGACCGTTGACCCACTGAACCGGTTGACCACCCTCTGAACCGGTTGACCAAATAACCAAGATCCAATTGACCGGTTTAGGTAAACCGGGTCAAAGTCAACCGTTGACCAAGCGTTGACCGGTCAACCTAAACCGATCCAAACCCAACCAAATCAATCCCAATTCTGCTCCAACCCATCTGAACCAACACCTTGAATGACCGGTTGAAGACACGGCGGCGAAGAAGGTGTTCCGGCGGTTGCTCCGGCGTTGACCGCGGCGGCTCCGGCGTTGACCGCGGCGGCGATGGCTTTTCCGGCGACTTCCGACGGTGAACCACACACCAATCCACTCCTTTTGAGGAGATCTATCCACCCATGGTCTTAAATCACCAAGTTTTGTTGAAGAGAGAGAGAGTAACCCTAAAACCTTAACCGCGGCTACTTCTCTGCCGTTTTCCGGCGAGCTCCGGCGACGGCTACGACGGTGGCTGGCTGGATCTTGAATAGGAGAAGGAGATGAAGCTACTGAGCTTTGAAGCACCGGATTTGAGCTTGTGATGAAGAAGTTATGGCTTTGCTTGTGCACCAAGTCATGAAGAACACCATAAAACCTTGAAGAACTTCTTGAAGATTCAAGAATCTGATGAAGTTTTGTTGAATATTTCTGGAGAAAATTAGAGAGAGTTTCGACAGAGAGAGAGAGGTGAGAGGTTCAGTGCATCAAAATGAGAGAAAGGGAGATGAATAGTGATCTTTTGTTGCATGTTCCCTCTTTCTCTCATGCACCAAACATAAAGAAGACACCTATCCCCCAAAGGCTGTCGACCCAGGGAGCTCACACCTGTCCCAGATGATTATCTGAAGTCCACTGAGGCCCACTACACCGGCCCAAACCACAAAACCCTTCCCTTATCTTATTTTCTTCTTTTTGCTCGGTTTGACCATTTCCCCGATAATTGTTTTCATAAATATCAAACGGTTCCCATAAATCTCCAAAACCCCATAAACTGATTCTCCTTGCTTTTAGATGAATTTAGCAATTTGAATCACCTCATTTGGAGTTTCCTAGCTCCCGTTATGATTTTTCGAAGTTTTCCCGGTTTTACTCGGTTTTCATCCGATACTCCGAAAAATACATTTCTGCTCCGTTTCTTCGAATTCTGATCTTGGAAATGTTCTTTATGACTTAAAAGAAGAACATTTGGCCCATCTCGTCTTCTATCTCAAACTTTGGCAAAATTACCATTTTGCCCTGGTTTGGCAAATTTACCATTTTGCCCTTGTTGACTATTCTTTTGCCCGTTGACCATATTTTGAGATACGGGGTATCACATTCTTCCCCACTTACAGGAATTCGTCCCCGAATTCTCCGTCATTATCAGACTTGGAATTGGTTCCGAACCTTGCAAGTTGCTCCGTCATTTGCTCTCAATGCTTCCGTACTCAACACTGCTGCATTGTACTGATACCTGTCATTACGGCGACTCTTCCGTCTCATACCATTCTATCTTACTGATCCCATCAACCGTTTCACTCTCGCTTCCCGTCTTGTATTCCGTACTGTTCTTCACACTCAACTGTCTTTCCCCGTCCATCGGTTTCGACCTCGACCTTGTTCTCGCTGGTTTCTCTCTTTTGACTCGCATTCTGACTTCCCTACTTCGCTTTGACTTCCCCGTCTTTTGTGACACTGATAGGTCTCTCATGAGACACTCTTTAAGAATCTGTCCTCCAGGATTGACAGCTTTCCGACTTCCAATTTTACGTACTAACAACTTCATCTCCACTCATTCTGGTAACCCCATCCTGACACTGACACGATCTCTTCTTGCTCGCACGTCTCGGCTCCTGAATCCGATCTCGCCAACTTCCCACCGCATTCACGTTAACAACTTTGCTTCGGTTTCTATATGGCCATTGTTGCTAACATTTCACACTGTCTGCTTGGCTCTTTCCGCTGCTGGGTACTAACACTTCCCCGTAACACTCCACACTGATCGCTTCACTTCCCAGGTCAACTTGTCTTGCGGTCTCTTTTCCAGCCCATCTCGTTTTCGGGTTCGGGTTCGGTCTCGCATTTGTATCGCATCGTCCATTCCGTCCTACAATCACATAACAATTTTTCACTGGAGCGGTGAATTCAAACCAATCTAATCCCCGATATCACTTCCTCATAGAAATATAGTTAGTTAACCATGTACCCAATGGTCACCCATGATTAAGTAACGATACTCTATAATTCCGCTTCCTCGCGAATTGATAGTCGATTCCAACCATTCTCACGTTAGCTCAACACCTTAAACGAAAAGGTTCTAACACAACTATTCGCAATGACTAACGATTGCAAATAAAATTTAAGGTATTCAACCAATAGCTTACCACCACCACTCACACTGCGCACATGCTAAGCATGTCACAACACTAGCACTCTTCCAGTGCTACACCACACACGAAACACAACCCCACAATAATTAATGCCCCACACGAGCATTAGATAAAAACACACAAGCAATGATACGCAAAATAACCAATTACCACACGCAATCAAGCAATCATCAGATCGCTCCGGATATGTCGTCAGTCTGGGTTTAGGTTATGATGAACGGTCATCAGTTCCGCTCATCATCAGACTTCACATGGTAATTCGTTTGCATAACAAAACCATCACACGCATGCAAACAATTACTACGAAAGTCATAATGATAAGTGAACAATCTGCATCACATACATACACCAAAACAACAACATACACAAGTCTCGAGGTTTATGGAAATATATAAGTAAACAGAAATACAACCACATGATGTCCGTCATTAATAACCCAACCCACAACTGCATCGCCATAACCTGGAGATGTTCAAAACAACATACGAAAACAAACCGTCGATCTGATCACATACAAGCAACAACATAGTTAGAGCCCATACTCACCCGGCCTAACTACTCAAACCCTAACAGCCCCAGCACGACCGGAATGCCATAGACAACTGGCATCGCGGCTCGCGCCGGTAACCACTGGCAGGCGCGCCGGGAGTGTGTGGTGGGTGGGCATCTCTGGTCGGTGGCCCGACCTGCTGCGGCTCCGCTACTGGGCACAACTGCGCGACGTGACCTCTGCGACCACAAGTCTGATAAACCGGAACGGGCGCTGGGCGTGGCCCACGATGACACTCTGACACCTGATGATCTGTCACTCCACACAACTGGCAAGAAGAGACTGATCCTGATGAAGGGTCCTGAAAACAGTCTGCGGCTCTATGTCCCTGTCCTCCACAAATCTGGCATCTGACGGGCGCTGAATGAGACCGACGAGCACTGGACCGACGAGCACTAGACCGACGAGAACAAGCGGATGCTCTATGTCCCTCGTCTCCGCACCTCCTACAACTCCTCGATAACCTCGGTGGCTGCTCCAATGGTGGCTGCGCTACTGGTGGCTGCATGGCTGGTTGCTGAATAGATGACTGTCGAATGAGCTCACCGTCTCGACGACTCGGACCAGGGCGATACTCCTCAGGTAATGGGGCACGGTGTGGCTCTGCGTCTGACATACGAGGTCCGGGCCCTGTGATCGGGCAAATGGGTGCAAGATGACCGTCTCTCCTGCACACCTGACAGTAATATGGGGCAGGCACTGACTGGTATGTCTCGTGATAGCGTGGATCCCCCGGTCACGTACACCAATACAGATGGAAACCATGGACTCCGCAGGCACTACAAGTACGGTACACGGGCATCTGAGGCACGGACTCTGACGTGTCCGCTACTGGAATCTCCGATGGTACATCTGGCTCGGTCGGTGGTACCTCTGATGGCGTAAGCGGCTCGAACTGTGCATCCGACCCTGATATCGACATCGGCTCGCCTCCTGACACGATCTTTGTCACGGACTGTAACTCGGTGGGATCGGTAGAGGGAGTTCCCGACTCCTGAGGTGACCCTGACTGATGCTGTGGTCCCATCTGCTGTGCTAGCACATCCCCAAAAAGCGCCATCTGCTCGTCCATATGCTGCTCCCACTGTAGATGCTGCTCTGAGTCTACCGGCTCCATATCCACATCGACAGCGTCGTGCAACGAGTCCAATCGAAAATCCTCTCCACCCAGTGGAACGAAGTCTGAATCATGTAGACTGAAGGGTAATGGCACCTCCTGTGTCTCATACATCGGTGGCTGCATCCCTGCTGGTACGATAGGTGCCTCCACCTGTGGTGGCAATGGTGGCAACCCATCATCGGCGAACCCCAAATATCCCATCACTCCCGCAGTCAGATCTGCGGTACCTGCATCGTCCTGTAGATAAGGCGGTAACGGGTCTGGTAATGGCCTCCAATCCACAGAGGCTGCTCTCGCTCCCTGATGCACACGGGGAACAACTGGCGGCCGATCTGACACTCGCGAACCCTGCGACTGACCCTGCGGTCCTATCCTCAGACCTGCCTGATGCTGGTCTACCAATGCCTGGTACTCTGCTCGAGTCATCCGTCTCTCGCGCATACTGCTCACGATAGCCTCACACACTCACTGCACGCACCCACACACACTTCGTCCAGGGACGCTCTGCTGCTGTCTGCAATCACAAACCACAAATAAAAATTAGTACGCATAATACAAATTTTCTATCCCATCCCAACCCCGAATTTACGGACGCGGCTCGGTTTCCTAATGGATGCTTGGGTATGACACAATTTTGACTCGATAAAACCACGGAAAACACTCAAAAATGAAATGTTTCGAACCCATGCAGAACCATGCTCTGATACCACCTTTTCTGTAACGCCCCTTTCCCATTCTCCGCTGACCGCCGAGCTGACCGGCCAAGAATCAAACAAGAACATGACCGATCGAACCCGAGCAAGTCGAACAGGAAAAGTTCGCCACAGGACGAAGCCAAAGACGGATCGATGTGAGACAAAAGGCTCGCACCAACCTGTCTCCGACTCCGATGTCCTCATATCCGTAGCGCAAGCAGTACTACTTGCACTACTTCAACGAGTGTGTCGGTTCGGACCAAAACCTCATATCAGGGAAACAATTTCATTTTTAAGTAATCAAACGTTGAACACAACGTTTAACGAGTTTTTACAATCAATCATCATTATACATATATAAACAACCAAATCACGAAAATAGCGCAGCTGCCGAACCGAATAAAACATCCCAAAATCATCGAATCAAAAACTCCGCCACAAGCAATCCCGACACTACACCGAGGACGTCCCGCGTCCGTCGCTGCTACACCTGAAAAACACCAACAAAGTCTAATGAGCGATCTAAGATCACCCAGTGAATCGCCTCCCCTCTAGGGCTTCTAATCTATCTATCATCTATAGATTCCAGCCCGAACCCAAAATAACAATTAATCAACAAAACAGCCGATCACGCTCTACCACGTCGTGTCGAGCCCACACACAATCAATCGCCAAAAGAAAGAGAAGGCGTTTAGAGGAAATCGGGAGCACTGCGGCACATGTCCCCGATTGAGACTCGATCTATCTACCGCGCACTACCAACACACCAAACACACACACACTGGGCCCCTACGAACTTGGTAACTTCCACAGGTTCTCACCGTTACCGATATGGCAACTAACCCACGTGACTCCTAGCCGCCCACAAAACGACTAGGACACCGTTCTCTGTCCATCGATACGCGGTGACTCCGGTTACCCCCGGCAACCCGAGCTTCCATGCAGTCCGGCCCTAGGACGCGACCCCGTATTCTCCGGACTACACCCTATAGACGTCACTCCATAGGTTCGCACCTGCCAGCACTAACTGAACTGGTTATCAACTCCCGAGGATCCAATCGGGATGGAAGTACCAGAACGTACTCAAACACTTAGACTTGCGGGATCTAACGCACCCTAGAGTCCTAGTGCAGAAATGTAAACACGCAGACTCACATGGACTCTAGCAATCAATCATAATCAACAACACAACAGCAACACAACCCCGTATCCCGCAAGTCTACTTACACACACACCACCGCTCTGACCCGGTACCGTACTGAGTCAGCACCACAACTTAACCGGTCCCATGACCGCGTTAAGTATCTCCGAGGATCGCTCGGCCCAACACCGAGACGATCTAAAGGCCTGCACAAAAGGTTAACCACAACCACACAACAACCACCTTCACATAATCAACAGGCTACTCGGCCCAACACCGAAGTAGACTTACACAAACACCCACACAGGCCTATTAGGGTTTCTACCATCTTTTAATCAATTCACACCCGCTACCTTGGGTTAACCGCTTGTTAACCCGTAGACAGTTCAACACTCATAACACTTCTCATTTCTTAACCATTCCCAATCACCTTTTAATAACTCCTCGATCTGTCGGTTTAGAGCTAGAAGCTTACTAAATTCCCCGACGTCTCATCATTCATTATTTAATCCATTTACCCTCAGGAAACCCCGATACCGTTCATACTCTATACGTTCGTTCCGGTTCAACTCCGTATTTTAACTCGTCTTAATTCCCGTATATATGTTCATTCAATCTCCATTCTTTACTTACTTATATATGCATATGTAGTCCTACTCATGCTTCTTTAACCCTAACCGGTTTACCGTTAATTCAACCATTCCGCCAATCAATTCAATTCACATTCTCGGGTATGCATTCTTATCACTACGGTTTCCCATTTATCGTGTATATGCTTCTATGGTGTTTGAGCCGACTCACAGTGATTTGACGGAACGAATGGCACGGATGCGGATACGGATTCTCGAGACCCCGAACTAAACCCGAACCTTCTCCGAATACCCGAACACGAACTCCCGAACACTCCGAACAACCGTCACACGAACCGCACACAAGAACCGGCCGGAGTCAACGCGTTGACCGACGTTGACCGACGTTGACCAAGGCTGACCGTTGACCGTTGACCCACTAAACCGGTTGACCACCCTCTGAACCGGTTGACCAAATAACCAAGATCCAATTGACCGGTTTAGGTAAACCGGGTCAAAGTCAACCGTTGACCAAGCGTTGACCGGTTAACCTAAACCGATCCAAACCCAACCAAATAAATCCCAATTCTGCTCCAACCCATCTGAACCAACACCTTGAATGACCGGTTGAAGACACGGCGGCGAAGAAGGTGTTCCGGCGGTTGCTCCGGCGTTGACCGCGGCGGCTCTGGCGTTGACCGCGGCGGTTATGGCTTTTCCGGCGACTTCCGACGGCGAACCACACACCAATCCACTCCTTTTGAGGAGATCTATCCACCCATGGTCTTAAATCACCAAGTTTTGTTGAAGAGAGAGAGAGTAACCCTAAAACCTTAACCGCGGCTACTTCTCTGCCGTTTTCCGGCGAGCTCCGGCGACGGCTACGACGGTGGCTGGCTGGATCTTGAAGAGGAGAAGGAGATGAAGCTACTGAGCTTTGAAGCACCGGATTTGAGCTTGTAATGAAGAAGTTATGGCTTTGCTTGTGCACCAAGTCATGAAGAACACCATAAAACCTTGAAGAACTTCTTGAAGATTCAAGAATCTGATGAAGTTTTGTTGAATGTTTCTGGAGAAAATTAGAGAGAGTTTCGACAGAGAGAGAGAGGTGAGAGTTTCAGTGCATCAAAATGAGAGAAAGGGAGATGAATAGTGATCTTTTGTTGCATGTTCCCTCTTTCTCTCATGCACCAAACATAAGGATGACACCTATCCCCCAAAGGCTGTCGACCCAGGGAGTTCACACATGTCCCAGATGATTATCTAAAGTCCACTGAGGCCCACTACACCGGCCCAAACCACAAAACCCTTCCCTTATCTTATTTTCTTCTTTTTGCTCGGTTTGACCATTTCCCCGATAATTATTTTCATAAATATCAAACGGTTCCCATAAATCTCCAAACCCCCATAAACTGATTCTCCTTGCTTTTAGATAAATTTAGCAATTTGAATCACCTCATTTGGAGTTTCCTAGCTCCTGTTATGATTTTCTGAAGTTTTCCCGGTTTTACTCGGTTTTCATCCGATACTCCGAAAAATGCATTTCTGCTCCGTTTCTTCGAATTCTGATCTTGGAAATGTTCTTTATGACTTAAAATAAGAACATTTGGCCCGTCTCGTCTTCTATCTCGAACTTTGGCAAAATTACCATTTTGCCCTGGGTTTGGAAAATTTACCATTTTGCCCCTGTTGACTATTCTTTTGCCCGTTGACCATATTTTGAGATACGGGGTATCACACAAACTGCTTGAATTTTCCCTCTTAACGCCGTCGAGTATGATATGTCTACGCCATATTTTCGCCTGACTAGATCAATGATGGTTCTAGGCTTTGGAGTTTCGAAGTTCCCAGGATATTCCTCACTAAAATACGATGCAACTAGCTGTGATGAGCCTTTCATACAATCAGCGCTTACAGTTTGATCGGCACGGTTGCATGTGTGCATCTTCGTGTACGTTCTAAGAGATAACATATCCGAGTTCTTGATCCTAGCTGCTCGTAGACCCCATTTACATCTCTCAATAGAACATTTAACCACCCACCGAGTTGTATCAGAATGTTGCGTAACATAATCAAAAGAGTTTCTAAATGCTAAACTCTCTACCAACTCTATAACCGCCTTCTTTTCTCGGAATTCTTGATGCACACTCAACCCAAGACCGTCTTCCCATGGCGCGACAAATTGACTACTTTCAACAACGGGTGGTACCTCACGATATTCATCACGCATACCCGACGTATCCGTAACGTGATCCTCCAATTTCTCGCCATCATCCTGTCTCACTTTCTCTTCCTCTCTCACTTGCTCTTCCTCTCTCACTTGCTCTTCTTGACTTGCTTCGCCGTTTTCAACAAACAACGGAACAACATTAGCTCCTATTTCTCCGTTTTCAACAAACAATGTCATGGCATTAGGTCCTACTTCTCCGATTTCATCATGCTCATAGTTCAAACCAGCAGAGCTTTTCCCCGCTCTCGATTGTTGTGTGGGAAGCTCCAGTCCAGTCACGACCTCCACACACAAAAGACTTCTACGGTTCTCATTATCAACGATCATTAGATAATCACAAAGATCTTCATCATCAGAAATAATCATATGTTCTTCACAGCCAACCACCAAAGGAATGTAACTCAATTTCAATCTAACCTTATTATCATCTAACGCATGCTTCTTGTAAAGCCTAGCTATTACCATCTCCAAAGTTATCTCCTCTTTAAACACTAGGCTGCACAGGCGCCCCTGATATTTATAATGGATGCACACTCTGTCGCTCATTCTATCCTGCCAAAACAAAAGCAAAAAAACTCAGTACATACTTGTAGTTGTACAAAGTTTGTTCTCAGTTATACTAGTTATACCAGTTATACTAGTTATACCAGTTTTACGAGTTATACTAGTTGTACAAGTTATACTAGTTTTACTAGTTATACTAGTTGTACCCAGTTCTACAACAACATGAAAACAAATTGATTTCAAGATCAAATTAGAACAATACACACCCGATTCTGATTCTACCTCTGAAATGCATTTATACTCAATTCGTAGTCCAAATCGACTAAGAATCAATGACTAAACAACAATGTAGCAACTCATCAGTTGAATCTACCAAAAAACAATCCCAATCATCCCAATCCCATTCAAATGGAGCTCAATGCAGATCGAGGGGGAGCCACATACCTCGGTGGGTTGACGGAGCACGAGGGAGGCGACAATTGGTGATCGGAGACGCGACGCGACGGCGCCGACGAGCAAAACTAGTTCAGAGAGGCGACGAGAGCTGAACGGAGACTGAACGGAGCGGACCGAACGGAGCTGGGGATTCAGATTCTTTTTTTTTCTCAGAAACCAACCCAATCCAATCATAACCAATTTCCCAATCCAATTTTCTAATTTATAAACCATTATTTTCATAGTAAACTGAGGGCAAAAGGGTCAAACTACATTTCATTAAAGTGAGAAGGGTATGGAAGATTAGTGGAGGTAATATGGATTTTTTTTAGAGCCATAAGGCTACGAGAGAAATTGACCCGGTAAGTCAAGACTCTTTTGTGTTTTTCTTCTTTCATTTAGAAAGGGGCTATTCTTGAAAAAGCCACATAGGAAATCCTGAGAGACGAACAATCTGAAGGATCTTATCACTATTTGTGAAGGTAATTATCTCAGAAAATGCAGCCATTTTTCCGTGAGAATGTTCGTGCCTTTAGCTGAATATCTGGTACATGTGTAAAAGTGATAAGAGTTCTCCAACTGCTACTCGTCTGATATTGATATCTTTGATTACGGTGGGTTTCACGTTGAAAGGCAGTGATTTTGCAATCACCTCTATAATGCTTTCGCATTTGTTCTCAAGATGGAGCCTCTACCAAGTGGAAACCTTCCTCCTCTACCAAGTGTGTGAGTTTTTGTTTCAAATTGTTTTCTTTCTTCAGCTTCTTCCGGTATATTGGAACCATAGTTTCAAGGTGATTTGTAAATACTGATTTTGGGTTCTGCATTTATGCTGTCAACATCCACATTCAGGTCACTGAGGTTCTTCTTCAAGAGATATTTGCAAGCACCTGCCCTGTTGAAAGCTGTAAACTCATCAAAAAGGATAAGATAGAGTTTCAAATACCAACCTTCTTTCTATTTTGGTTTATTTCGATTGTAACTTTTAAATGTTTTTTGTTTCACACTTCACAGTCATCAAATGGATTTGTTCACTACTTTGATCGAAGATCTGCAGGGAAGGCATCTGTAATTTGATATCGAATACTTTTGCTTCTGCTAGATGCTGGTTTCCTTATATAGTGAGTTTGGTATTAGAGACTCAAGCCCAAGTGGCTAGTTAAGCCTATTAGCCCATATGTATGTCTAGGATTAAGCATGATAAGATTTTTTATAAGTTTGTGTAATGACATTTCTTATGTAACTTTGGCTGCCGTAAGTGCAGCCTCTCTTTCCCTAAATCTCTCTTGAAGGCAACTTAAAGCTTCTTCATTTTCTTTGTTTTTGCACCATAATAAAGCTCCTTAATGAGCTATCTATTTCTCAGTTTTAGTTTTCTATTTTGTTAGCTCATTTGAGCACAAATCTACTTTGTTTTGGGATTGCTTACATGGTATCAGAGCTCAGAGAGTAGATCCTAGATTTATGGCTCAAAATCACCACGCCCAAGACCTTCTAATTACATAGCTATTGTCAACCGTGACAGATTTAAAAGTCACAGAGGGTCCTCTGCAAGATTGGTTAGAAGTCCAGTAAGAGCAAGAACACCTCCAAGGTTAAGAAGAAACAGCTTTATAACACCTGGTCTCCATCGTTGCCGGCCTTACTATCGCAGACCAAGTCCATCCAGAAACAGCTACGGAAGAAACGAGACAAGGAAGAAGGATAATGGGCTCCAGCTGATGCAACATAATATTGGGCCAAAACTAAAAATATTAGCAAGGCCCAAGAGCAAGTCCATATACTGATACGGCAAAAGGTCTCTCTTCTCTTTCGATGACAAGCTGCGGCATGACTGACGGTCACATGAACGGTTTTTTGTGTGATATTTCAGAGTTAAGGAAGTGGCGAAGAGTGGTATCATGGGCGATAGGAATGTTCTGCAAAGACGATCAGAGATCATGGGCAGATAATCAAGTGTTGTCATCCACGCAAGATAGTGAGTAAAGTTTCAGCTGTGAGAAGCGAATTCTCCTTCTTCATGAGACTGAGTAGGGGAGTTAAGAGGGTCAAAGAAGCCCCGACTCTTAGTGAGACAAAGATGTCATAAATATCTCTGAGGGAGGTCGACTAAGTTCTCCAAGTTCAAAAGAAACTTCTGAAGGAATCATGCGACACTCTCCAAGTATAGACGTGAATAGTTCTCACACTATTGTATGTTCTCCATGGTGAATAGAGTATTTGTCTACTTCACATCGTTCTTGCCTCGGCTATTTCTGCTTCAGCCATTACCACCTCCATTCGCATCTTTAAACTTGGCTTCTTGCTTCCACCGACGCCAAGTTTGCGGAGGAATATTAGAGACTCAAGCCCAAGTGGCTAGTTAAGCCCATTAGCCCATATGTATTATTGAAATGGCGATCATAGGTTCAGATGAAGCTCTAATGATCAGAGATGGATAGCTTAAAGATTATCAATCCACATGGATGCTAGGAGGAGTAACCAATCTGTCCATGAAGAATCTGTGGATGGTATCCGCGGATGAACAGTAAAAACCGTCTTGTCACTTCAAGATATTTTTAGATTAGCTTCTCTTGTAATCTAGATTAGTCTAAGAGTCCTCTTCTATATTGTAACATCTGATTTTGAATTTTAAAATCTAAGGAGACTTATTCTCTTCTCCAATTCTCTCTCTACTCTCTCTCTCTTGTTCAAATTCTCTCAAACTCTCTCTAATCTTCCAATCTTGTGATTCTTTATCCTCTAATCTCTGGTTTATATTCTTAAATTCTAACATGGTATCAGAGCAATAAGCTCTTGTACCTATTCATTTCCGCAAATTCTCTTGTTAAACTCTGATTTTTCTTGTTCTTAAAATTGTTCTTGAAACTCTCTTAAGAAACCGCTTTTGTTCTAAGAGTGTATACTGCTCTTAAGCTCAGTCTCTTGGTTTCTAAACTTCTTTGTGATATTTTCTTCTTGAATACTCCCTCCACAGTAATGGAGAACTCAAGAGTGATAATCCATGTTGTCCTTAAAGGCGCTAACTATCTTGTTTGGGCTAGGATGGTTAAATCTGCCCTTGGTGGTAGAGGTTTGTGGAAGCATGTTCTGAGTAACACTGCTCCACTTAAGATGATGAGGTCTGAAGCTAAGGACAAGGCTAAGGCTGGAACTGAAGCAGAGACTCAAGTTGTTGAAGAAGCTGCTAAAGAAGCGGCTCTTGAAGATGAAGAGCTATGGATTCAAGGAGACCAAAATGTACTCTCCATTCTACAAAGTTCCCTTGAACCATCTCTCTTGGAAGCTTATTCTTATTGTGAAACTTCCAAGGATTTGTGGGACACTCTCAAGAAAGTTTATGGGAATATGTCTAATCTGAGCAGGGTGTTTGAAGTCAAGCTTGCTATTAACAATCTCCATCAAGAAGACATGGAGTTTAAACAACATTTTGGGAAGTTTAGAGCTATGTGGGCAGAGTTGGAGATGTTAAGGCCACCTACTGTTGATCCCATTGTTCTTCAGGAAAGAAGAGAGCAAGATAAGGTGTTTGCCCTCTTGTTAACTCTGAATTCATCTTACGCCAGCCTCATTCAACACATACTAAGGGCAGAGACGCTTCCTTCCTTGGATGATGTTTGTGCTCAAATTCAGAAGGAGCAGGGATCCTTTGGTCTCTTTGGAGGTAAGCGTGAGCTTGTGACTGCACACAAGAGTGCATTCAGACCTGAAGAGAAGCAAGGGAATGGTGGTGACAAGAGGCCATTCTGGTTTTGTGAACATTGCAAGAAGAGTGGCCATCTCAAGGAGAAATGCTGGCGCTTACATCCTCACCTCAGGCCAACATCCTTCAACCGGTTCAAAGACCAAAGAGTTAACTACTCCCAAGGTGGTGAATCTGGTCCATCTTCAGTGCCGTCTGGTGAGAAAGTAAGGGCAATGGTGGTTCATCAAGCTCCTGCCATGGTTGTTCAAAATGATGTGGTAAGAAGGTCAGACCTTGAAGCTCTTATCAAAGCTCTCAAGGAGAACTCTGGTATGACTCTTGGTAACTCCCTTTTTGCTTCAAATAGAACCAAACCATTGATAGTTGATTCAGGAGCATCTCACCATATGATCAGTGACTCTAAGTTGATAGAAAACATTAAACCTGCTCTTGGTAATGTTGTGATTGCAAATGGTGATAAGATACCAATTCAAGGCATAGGAAATCTTAAGTTGTTTAGCAAAGAATCTAAAGCTCTCTATATGCCTAGTTTTACATCAAACTTATTATCTGTGAAAAGAGTAGCTACTGATCTTAATTGCAATGTTATTTTCAGTCCTAATGATGTGATTTTTCAGGATATTGAAACAAGTAAGTTGCTTGGGAAAGGTGTTACAAAGGATGAGCTTTACATGCTTGAGGACACCAACTCTTCTTCTTATGAATTATCTACTGCTTTATCTACTTATGTTGGTGTGGATGACTCTATTTGGCATGCTAGACTAGGACATCCACACTCTAGGGCTTTAGGACTCTTATTACCTTCTGTTTCTTTTAAAAATGATGATTGTGAGGCTTGTATTCTTGGGAAACATTGCAAATCTGTTTTTCCAAATTCTAAAACTACTTATGAAAGTTGCTTTGATCTTGTTCATTCGGATGTGTGGACTGCCCCGTGTGTCTCTAGAGAGAATCATAAGTATTTTGTGACATTCATTGATGAAAAATCTAAATACACTTGGATAACCTTGATGCAAACTAAGGATAGGGTGTTAGAAGCCTTCATGAATTTTCAGAATCATGTTACTAACCATTTCAATGCTAAGATCAAAATTTTTAGATCAGATAATGGTGGAGAGTATACAAGTAATGCCTTCCAACAACACCTATCCAAACATGGGATTCTTCATCAAACAAGCTGCCCTTACACTCCACAACAGAATGGAGTGGATGAAAGGAAGAACAGACACTTAATGGAGGTGGCAAGGTCCATGATGTTCTACAAGAATGATCCTAAGAGGTTTTGGGGAGATGCAGTCATGACTGCCTGCTACTTGATCAATAGAACTCCCACAAAAGTTCTTAAGGATCAATCACCATTTCAGGTATTAAACAAAACCAATCCATTAGTTGATCACTTACGTGTGTTTGGGTGCATTTGTTTTGTGTTAATACCAGGAGAACAAAGAGACAAGTTGGATGCTAAGAGCACCAAAGCCATGTTCATTGGGTATTCCACAACACAAAGAGGATACAAGTGCTATGTGCCTGAAACAAGGAGGGTTTTGATCTCAAGAGATGTGAAGTTTATGGAGACAAGAAGTTTCTATGATGAGAAAAATTGGGACAGCTTGAAGGATCTCCCTACTTCCCAATCAGACCGAGCTGCTAACCTAAGGATAATCATGGAAAGTCTTGGTATTAGTCTGCCTCAGGAACCGGCCAAGTCAAGTCAAGCTCCTTCAGTCCCTGATTTACCTTCAGGATCTCCACAAAATCCCCATCCTGATCATGAGGGGGACATTCAAGAATCAGAACAGCCGCAGCAGCAACAATCTGATTCTATTACACATGATCAAGATGGTGTTGAGGAGCATGAGATAGAATCTGTTCAGATGGATCATGATCAGCACAATGAAGAGACTGAACCGGCAACTAACCAGCAAATTCAAGTACTCAGAAGAAGCACTAGAGAAAAGAAGGATCCATCAATCTGGATCAACAAGAAGTTCTACTTCAACAATCATGCAGTAGCTCATCCTTCGCAAGCTGTATGCACTTTGGCTCATGTACCTTTGGAACATCAAGTGTTCATTGGACAGTTGGATCAAGAACAAGTACCAACAACCTATGAAGAAGCCAAGGGAGATAAGAGGTGGATGCAAGCTGTGAATGAAGAGACCAAAGCAATGGAAACCAATGAGACTTGGTATGAGGCAGAACTTCCCAAAGGAAAGAAGGCAGTGAGTTCTAAGTGGGTTTTCACTATCAAATATAGAAGCAATGGAGAAGTTGAGAGATACAAAGCAAGGCTGGTTGCAAGAGGCTTCACTCAAACCTATGGAAAGGACTATTTGGATACCTTTGCACCAGTAGCTAAGCTTCATACAGTCAGGATCATCTTATCTTTGGCAACAAACCTTGATTGGGAACTTTGGCAAATGGATGTCAAGAATGCATTCCTTCAAGGGGAGCTTGAAGATGAGGTGTATATGACACCACCTTCTGGTCTTGAAGGCATTGTGAAACCAGGGAAGGTGCTAAGACTCAAGAAGGCTATCTATGGACTGAAACAATCTCCTAGGGCTTGGTACCATAAGCTGAGCTCAACACTCATGCAGAGAGGATTCAAGAGGTCTGAGGGAGATCACACCTTATTCACTCTCCAGAATCAGGAAGGTATCATAGTCATTCTAGTATATGTCGATGACATTATCATTTCAGGAAACAACAAGTCAGGTATACAAGACACTAAGGCTTATCTTAAATCTGTTTTTGATATTAAAGACCTTGGTGCTCTAAAATACTTTCTTGGGATAGAGGTTTGTCGATCTAAGGATGGGCTCTTCTTATCTCAAAGAAAGTACACAGTTGATTTGTTATCTGAAACAGGAAAGCTAGGATCAAAACCGGCTAAGACACCTCTTGAAGAAGGCTACAAAGTCATAAGAGAAGGGGAGATTGAAGACAGGCCATTTGAGGACATTACACAATATAGAAGAATGGTCGGTAAGCTCATTTATCTAACCATAACAAGACCTGATCTATGTTTTGCAGTAAACCAAGTAAGCCAACATATGCAAGCCCCCAAGATGCATCACTGGAATATGGTTGAAAGGATACTCAGATACCTAAATGGTACTCCTGGTCAAGGCATTTGGATGGGTTGCAATAAAAGCACATAAGTGGTTGGGTATTGTGATGCTGATTGGGCAGGAGATAGAGTGGATAGAAGGTCTACCACAGGATATTGTACATTCATCGGAGGCAACCTAGTCACTTGGAAGAGCAAGAAGCAGAAGATAGTTTCATGCTCAAGTGCTGAAGCTGAATATAGAGCAATGAGGAAGTTAGCAACCGAGTTGGCATGGATCAAATCTCTTCTTGTGGATTTGGGAATTGAAACATCAAAGCCGATTACCATGCATTGTGATAACCAAGCAGCCATTCACATTGCCTCAAACTCAGTCTTCCATGAAAGGACCAAGCACATAGAAGTGGATTGTCATAAGGTTAGACAGATGATTGAGCAAGGAGTGGTTCTGCCATGTTTTACAAGAAGTGAAGAATAACTAGCTGATGTCTTCACCAAGGCAGCAAGTTTGAAGGTGTGTGAGTTCATTCACACAAAGCTTGGACTCATTACACTTCCTGAATCCTCTAAGGCCGTGGAATCCACACTCTTTTCCCTTCATGAATTTTTATCCCATGCGGTTTTCTTCATGAAGGTTTTTAATGAGGTAGATCTCCATTGTCATTCCAAGCTTAATTCAACCTTTGAATTCAAGCTTGAGGGGGAGTATTGAAATGGCGATCATAGGTTTAGATGAAGCTATAATGATCAGAGATGGATAGCTTAAAGATTATCAATCCACATGGATGCTAGGAGGAGTAACCAATCTGTCCATGAAGAATCTGTGGATGGTATCCGCGGATGAACAGTAAAAACCGTCTTGTCACTTCAAGATATTTTTAGATTAGCTTCTCTTGTAAGCTAGATTAGTCTAAGAGTCCTCTTCTATATTGTAACATCTGATTTTGAATTTTAAAATCTAAGGAGACTTATTCTCTTCTCCAATTCTCTCTCTACTCTCTCTCTCTTGTTCAAATTCTCTCAAACTCTCTCTAATCTTCCAATCTTGTGATTCCTTGTCCTCTAATCTCTGGTTTATATTCTTAAATTCTAACATGTATGTCTAGGGTTAAGCATGATAGGATTCTTTATTAGTTTGTGTAATGACATTTCTTATGTAACTTTTGCTGCCGTAAGTGCAGCCTCTCTTTCCCTAAATCTTTGTATGAAATCAATCCTTTAAACTCTTGAAGGCAACTTAAAGCTTCTTCCTTTTCTTTGTTCTTTGCATTTCAATAAAGCTCATCAATGAGCTATTATATTTCATATCTTCATTTTCTATCTTAAGAGTTTCACAAGCTTGAATTTGTCATTGCTTTACTCTTGCTATCACTTGGTAGCTAAGATTTTAAGCTAATGTATAGAGGTTAATGTTAGTTTCTCGCAGAGATTTTATGAGGTAGCGGCTAACAGAAGCTGCTTTATGAGGTTAGTCTATATATAGTTTCTGCTTCTGCCTTGTACAACTCTCATTTCTGCTTTTGCTTGTGTGAGGCCCTAAAGTTGTGTTTTTTGCGTGACACAGATGAACAAATTTAAGCTCCATTTCCAGGAATCTTCACCAGACAAAGCTCTATAACCTACTTAGAAGCTATGACGAAGCTGGAGCATCTTGATCTGAGCTCCACAGCTTTCAGGTATGATTTTTTAGAGTTTGTAGCATGTATTGGTGATACTCTTAAGGAATCTCAATGTCTCTTATAGAAAAATCACTTCCAGTGGGGTTGAATAGGTTCTTCTTATTATGTTTTATGTTTTGTAATTTTTTTAATGTTTTGTAGTTTAATTTGTAATAAAAAAAGATTATATCAAAATTTTTTTTTGGTAGTCGCTAAATAGTCATCCAATTTTACTACTATTTGGTGTATATATTACAAATTATCGCCAATATAGTTTTTAGTCGCTTAATTGTCGCCATTATAGTCGTAAATTAGTTACTAAATATAGCGACTACGTTATGACTATCCTAGGACTACTCATGTTAGTCGTAAACCGGCGACTATTTTACGAGTAATGAATTTAGCGACTAAGGATTACCAACTACCAGATTTAGTCGCCAAATAATCGTAAAACCTTGTTTAACGACTATTTAGCTACAAATAATGCAGTAGCAAAAACGCTGTTTTCTTGTAGTGTCAATTCATTGATCAATCTACTAGATCTACGACTCGATTACAACCGGAGAAGACGATCGACGTCTTAACTGCAGAAGAGATATATTTCCCAGAAGTAACAGAGGAAGATTGGTGGAATCGTAAACATGATATCAACAACGGGAGTTTTAGCATGGAACTACGAGAGGATTAGAAACCTATGCAGTACTCAAACTATCATTGATCTTATGGAGACCAAGAGCTTTCAAGAAGTGATTAAGGTAATAAGGGACAAAATTAAATACAACCATGTCACTACAATGGATCCAATAAGTACATCAGGCAGTTGGCTCTCTTCTGGATAACAAGGCTACAAATCATTGAAGCATGTCATCCTATGGAACCTCTTCAAGACTTATGTCTCACGCGGTCACTGCTCCTAGTTTAAACATCGTCTGGACATAGACAAGTTCTCGGGCCTCTGAATGCTATGTTCTTACATGAGTTTAAACGTAAGGAACATCTTTCACTTGGTTCAGTTCATTAAGATTTGTTTTCTTTCTATTACTCTGTCTTATAGTAGGTAGTGATGTTCTCTGCATTTCCTAGGCTATGTCCTTTTCATTTCTTGTATATACTCTATTATTGGGTGTTTCTCGCTTCATCAATATCATACCAGCAGTCTTCTGCTTTTGCCAAAAAAAAAAAGAAAAGAAAAAGATATTGGGTAGGCAATACACACGAGCACATGCTGCATAAGTGAATATTTTCATGAAAGATGATGGGCATAATGGAAGGAGTTCCCATTTTTGGGAGGGATTTTGTAAGAGTAAAGAGAAATCGTGGAAGCTGTTTTAGAAAAGGGAAAAGGAGAAAGTTGAGATTAACAACCACTGACATACACTAATGTATTTTTTTTTATCTAATTAATTACTACAACGAATAATTTTCAAACTATATTAAGAGGAGGGCATATTAGGTTAGGGTTTTATATATTTTTTTTCAAATCCTTCTTTACAGAAATTTACATTTACAAAAAATATATGAAATCCAAAGTTATTAGATTAACCATTTGTAAAAGTTCTTAAAATTTCATCTTATTGGCAATTAGAGATTTCATCAATAAAATATATCAAATACGATTATAAAGGATTTAAAAAATAATTGATAGTTAAAAGTAGTAAATAGAAATACCACCACTTATGACGGTATTAGAAGTATTTATTTAAAGTTAACTTTTTTTTTAATTATAGTTTCAATATGAAAAAAATAATCAAACCATTGAAATGGGAAAAAATCATTCATGAGAAATCAAAATTATTAACCAATAAAAAATAAAAATTTGAAAACTTTAAATATCATCCTCTCGTTTCAGTTAGAAAAAAACTAAATATTATATATCATGTTAAATAATATTTAAAAATATTCAAAATTCTCAAATATCCTATTTTCAAATATATTCAAATTTTAAAACACTTTACATTTTCTTTGAAAAAGATATCTAGACCAAGTAACTTTTTCATATTCTTAATCATTTTTTTCTATTTGTCATTATTAAATCACTCAAATACTCTGAAATTTATAATCCTATCAAATCACCAAAATATTTTTATTTTTATTTTTAAATTCCACTAAAATATCCTCAAAACCAATCTCAATTTCAATAAATCTGAAAACCTCCACAATCTTCCAAATTCCTAATCCAATAACCCTTCTAAGAGTACTAATGATCTTACAAGGATCTCAATGAAACAAATAATTAAGGGGACTTACTGGATTAAGAATTTGAAAGAAATTGACATTTAATATAATTTTTTAAATATTTGAATTTTGTATAGATTTTAAAGATTTATTAAAATACCATCATACAAGGTCGTACTTAACTACAAAATATATCTCAAATCCTCATTGATATATTTTATTAATGAAATCCTTAATTTTCAATAAGTTGTGATCTTAAAAAATGTACAAATGATCAATCTAATAACGGTGGATTTTAATGATTTGTATAAATGATAAATCCAATTAAAGAAGTTTTGAAGAAAAAAATGAAATTATCTCAAATTTTTAGTCCAATAAGCTCCCTAAGAAAATGTGCATAAGAGGTTTTATTTTTTTTTGAACGAAAAGATTTAAGACGTAGTCTACTACAGAAATAAATAGTTTTATTTAATTAATATTCACATAAAGAATGAATATCAGTATTTCTAAAAACCTATAATATTTATACATTGTTTATAGATTAATGTTTAGTAACATTTGAAAATAACTTTTAGATTCTAGTAATTGTAATAATTTAATAAAATATAGATAGTTGAAAATTGATAACATAAATATTCATGTATAGCGCAAAACGAATCATAATATATTAAAAATATATGATATAAACTGAGATACACTCCTTTAATAATAAAAAGGTATTTGGAACATATTCCCTTTACATCAACACATAAAACTAACGGGTGCAAGTGAAATTTTTTGTATGTTAATGAAAAAAAAAAAAAAGGAAATATAAGATATATTTGGTTTTGAAATATCTTATATTAACGATATTACAGAATTAATACCTATTGTAAATAATGTGGATGATGTACATTAATTTATTTTTACAATATCATATTTTTTACATTTTAATATTGCACATCATCTTCTCTATTTTCACGTAATAATTCAACATCTACTCAATTTTTACATTCTAGAATAATTTTGTTGAACAAAATTCAACACTCTTTCTTCACACTAGCAGACGGCCTTCCAATATCTTTACTTCCAATACAAGGGTAGAATACAAGGGTAAACTACACTATAGTCAAAGGACCTTAAAAGGGAACCAAAAGCCAAAATGATATGACTTATACAACAAACCATCACTTAAAAAGTAAAATCTCAGGATTGGAATGAATGTTGAGATCAAACAAATGAAAGAGAAAAATGAAGAAGATAAATTACAAGCAAGACGATCGAGGACAAACAACTTGCAAGATTATTGAAAGAAAAGAAAGAAAAGAAAGAAAACAGTCTCGTTATAATGCACTCTCTGCATGAATGAGTTGACAGAGCCACGAGTAAACAGAGCCATACAATACAAATTCCAAAATCCACTTGAGGAATGGATTTTTTTTTTTTTTTAAGACTTTTTATTATATCTGATTTGATACAAATTACATCATTGAAAAAGTTCGATGTATGAAATACAATCAGAAACTATTGATTTTTCCCACCTGCAAATAGGTGAAGACAACAATACCATGATACAATAGCGATACTATGCATAAAGGATTTTTAAGACAAAGTAAAATTAGGATGTTCCCGATCCTACATTAGCAGACGGCTTTCCAATATCTTTACTTTCAATACCTTTATCAACGAAAATTATCGCATGTGAGATAAGTCTTCTTCTTCAATCGTCTTTATCAACTTTCTCCAGATTAGCTTCTTTAGAACTACCGTCGAAAAAGCTTGAACAACAATTACAAACCATAGATATGTAGGATTGACAACACTTCCCATTAAAACCCATAGCACAAACTAAGAAAAATCTCCATAAAGTATTATACCGTCACCTTAAGACGGATGCAAAGCAAGCAAAAACAACAACCGGTTTAGAAAGCAACGCCGGAAGGAGACGTTATTGGAAGGAATGCCAATTCGAACTCAACCAAGGCTATGACTGTTAACAAACAGAGTAGATCGGGAGAGATGAAGAGATGTAGTTACCAACGACGGACCCAACGACAGAGAAGGGTACCGTTGCGCTATCCGAAACCGTTGCGTCACCCATCACCGAGAAGATCCCGACATCCGAGACCAAACTAGAGAAAGCAGCACTAAGTAGAAAGCCAATATCTTCCACCCAAACCACCGATCGTCTTTGCCGGAGAAGGAAGGAGGAGATATACACCGGAGTTATTGTCATCGCTGGAGATCTCCAACGATGGAATGAAGAGAGAGGGGATGGCGCCGGCGCTAACAGAGCCGCCGCGCGCCATCCGGTAAGAGAATCTCAAAAACTTGTTAGGCGGCTATGAGGGAGAACGAGAGAGAATTAGAGTTTTTTGTTATAACAATCTTCTGTTGTTGTGAGTCTTGTGAGGAATGGATTTAAGCACAGTTTTCTAAGTTAATCCCTCAACTCACACACTCCACAAAAACACTCCAATTTCCACTTACCAGCTGAGAGACTACTGGGAAAGAAGTTATGACACACCCTCAAACAAACCCTATATATTAGCACATACTGACATGAGTCCTTTATATAAAGAAATAATTCAAAAGTCAATAACCTGAAATAATAAAGGACACAAAACCCTATATATCCTAAACTCACAAGATCCAACAACCCATATAGCGCTAGGATTACATGGAGCATGAAAAAACTAAAGGAAAAAATAAATGAAACCCTATGGAGTACGGGAAAATGAGATAGAACATGCAAACATGGAAAAAAACCCTAAAAGATTTGGATAACAACCAATAGAGAGAATGTAAATTTAGGATTTGAATTTTGATCATAAGATATGTTGGAACAGGAAAAAACCATCACACTACTTCAACTTCTAGATCCGATAACTCTGATATCACTGCTTCTGTTTCTCGCTCTTCACCCCCCCCCCTCCCCAATCTCTACCAAGCTTAAGCCATGAAATTTGGAATTGAGTAGATGATTTTGTGAGGTGATATATTTTCTATATACATTTAACTCGAATGATATCTTCGACATGTTTGTTTGGTCATACAGAATTTGCATCCAAATGCTCCATAAAATACTTCATCTTGATAATGGATTTGAATGTCGTTCGATTTAATTTTTAGTTGTTCATCTAGATAATGCATATGAATGGATCTTTATTTGCTTATTTAGTTTTTGTAAATCTACATCTCCATCAAGATGTTTTTAATAACAAAATGGCTCATTCTTAAATCTACTCATATTTTTATTCTTAATTTTCACCATAATAATTTAATTCTCTTTCTAAAATATATTTACAACTAATAATTTTCAAATTATTATTTTGACATTTATTAATTAATTTGGTCAGATAAATTCATATCACTTTACAAATTAATATCCTTGCATTTATAAATTGGTTTTAATTAACAATACCAAAGAAAAAGGCCAAGAAAGGAAATTCAAAGTTTTATGTATTCACCATCACATATATTGATCATAACAAAAACTTAGTGGTTTACAGAAAACAATTAAGATGTTATGACTCTAAAATGAACATATTTGGACTTATATAAGCACAAGATTTATCGATTTTGAACCTTAAAATGTTGCACTTGGTATTATAAGGATGTAGACTTGAGCCTAACATTTTGTATGATAATTCCATTAGAAATATCAAAAAAAAATTGAGTCCAATAAAAATCTAGTTTCACCGCCATATCTTTCATTCACCGCCAACATTTTCATTCATAAACATATCAAGATAACAATTAGGAAATGAAATATTACTATATCATGAAACTATAAGCCACCCAATTATCACTTCACTTCGCCAAAAATATCACATTTGTAGAAAGATGATCTTTCAAAATGCTATAGAATAGCACAATGTGAAAACATCGCATTAAAGAAATACGCTAAAAATAAAAACTATATAAACATAAGTATATTTTAAGACATATGCTAAGCATAAATTATACAACAATCACAATTTGAATTCAATATCGTTTAAAGACATTAAATAGAGAAGAGAACCCATTACAGCATAAACCACAATCTAAACTAGAAACGCGTGAAATACAAAGATGAAAGTCTTAGGAAAGACAAAGACAAAGACAAAGATCACATACATGTTAATGTGAGAGTATATATCACTTTTCCATCTCTATAGTTATAGAATCACACGTAGCCTCCATTATTCTATTACCAGCCGGTGTGTATGGAACATTCCCTTCAATTTCGTTATCATATTATTTATACACTTCAGCACACTTCAGCTGTTTTCCAATATGAAAAATCACAATACTCATTTTGTGAATCTCGGATAAAATTATAGAGATACATTATTGATATACCATGGTACCATGGATTTTAGGGATTCTAACCATGGTATATGTCTTATTTATCGAGTCTTATGTTATGTTTTGGAGTCTTTTTAGTATGTTTACAGGTCTAGTCATGTTTGGAGCGGAATTGGACATTATGGCACATTCTGGAGCATTTTGGAGATTAAACCCGAGAGGAAGAGTTCACTGCCCGTTTCACAGACCTGTGTCGATCGACACATCTTGTGCATCGATCGACACAAGGTCAACACAGACTTTTCACGAGCGTTTAATGAAGATTTGAGGAAATTGCACTTTTGCCCAGAAGTTTCTCATAATTACAAAGAAGCCCCAGCCGTGATTAGACCATTATATTAGGGGTTTTAAGCCATTGTTTAGGCTACGCTTTACTTACGCTTTATTTTACTCAGAGAGAGAGTTAGGGGCTGATCCTGTTCTCGAAAGAGAGAGGATTTCGAACCCCAGTTCTTTATTTGATTTTATGATATTTGGTTTTCTATTCATGATGTATTCTGTCTCGATGATTATGTCTGAGTAGATTACCTGTTAAGTTTAGGGATTCTCATTAGGGATTTCATGGAATTATAGGTTGATAGATCTGTAGGGATTCATACTTGTTAGTTTTTCATCTAGGATTGTTCTTAATGCTTAATCTTAAGTAGCTATCCAGATTTATGATGTTAGGTTGATTTTTACAACGACAGTTAGTTGATTAGCTAGAAAGAACCTAGATGAGCAATTGAATTACTCGCAAAGAAATTTGGTTCAATTGAATTGTGAACATATTGAACTTAATCTTAAAGCTGGTTTAATCTGTTAGGAATTACAAAGACATTTGGATTTCTGCAATTAGGCTTAGAGAATTCTCACAACGAAAGTTGGTTAATTCTATATCTGTGTTTGAGTTCTAGAACAGTTCTTAATTAGATCCCTATTGATTGATTGCTTGTGTTCCGGATTTCCTGAGAACTCTCTAGACTATGTCACTGTGCACTTGCAGTTAGTATAGGGTTAAAACTCTGAGACCTATCAAGATTTTGGCGCCGTTGCCGGGGACTCTTTTGAGTCCTCGATAGATTTGAACTTAAGGTTTAGACTAGGTTTTTCGTTTTTGTTTTTTGTTTACTAATTTTTTTTCTTTTTCTTGCGTTTCAGGTACGCCTGTAATCGCACTGCATCGATCGACACGGTCCTGTGTGTCGATTGTCACATCTTCGCACTTGCATCAATCGACACTACTCTGCATCGATCGACACATCGCGTAAGATGATGGGAATGATGGAACGGATGTTGGAAAATCAGCAGAATAACTCATTCTGCAGAGTTTATGATTCCTATTCATTAACCAGGAATTATGAGTCTCCATTATATCAGCCTGCTCCTCCTCAAAATACGCGATCCGATAAGCTGATGAGTATGATGGAACTGTTACTGGAAAGACATGAAGAGGATTTGAACTACATTAGTAACTCTGGATTTCAAGGGAACAGGTTTGGGAATCAGCAAGGTAACAAGTTCTTTAATGGTGGACAGAACAATGCTTTCACAAGCAATCAGAACTCTTTTGGATATGGACAGAATGATGGTTATCAGAAGCCTTTTCAGCAAAGTGATTTTTATCAGGGAACCTATGGATCATCTTCTTATCAGACACCTCCTGCTGCTGATGCTTATAAGAAAGAGCAAGATGGAATCCATGATGGAGCAGTTGCTAGAGGATCAGACTAAGACTGATGTAGACTTCGACATGAAGCTGGACACTATGCATGAAAATCTGAATGGGAAGTTTGAATACTTAAGCACACATGTGAAGAAGCTAGATGTCCGAGTTCACCAAACAGCTGGAGCAATACAAAGTCATAATGAAGCTGGGAAAGCTGAACAGAAGCTGTACATCAAAGTTGTGACCTTAAGAGATTAGATTGAGTTGCTAGGAGAAGAAGATAGCATAATCTTGGATTTTCTGGATGAATATTGTCTGTCTGAGACATGCATCGGTCGACACACACTTGATGTCGATCGATGCATCCCCGATACGTCTGATGGATCTGAGCATAACCGCCTTGTGTCGATCGACACATCTCGTGCATCGATCGACACAGATCGCAGACAGGACCAGAAGCCTGCAACAATCCTGGAACGAGTCTATAAGCCATTTGTGCCATATCCTAAGGTTCCTAAACCATCTAAACAGGAGATAGAAGTGGCTAACTGCATGAAAGTGATAGATAAGGAGCTGAATGAAACTCCACCAGCCGAAGCTTCGCGTGTTCATCCTTGTGTGTTGAGAGATGCAAAGAAGGTGATATCCGCTGATAGTCATTTGAAAGAAGAAGTTCAGAATGGTGGAACTACAGTATCTGATAGTGGAGAGAAGAAGATGGCGGTTCCTCTTGAACCTGCTCTAACATCTTCAGAGCCTGCTCATAAGCAGAAAGCTCCAAACATCAGATCTCCACCAAAGGTAAGGTATAAATCACCTAAGCTTAAACCTTCTGACCGCATTGCTTTGAATCCAGGAAAACGCAGTATTCCACCCAAGCTTCGCTCCCGCCCTATTGTTGTTTACTCTTTCCTTGGGAAACCTCATGATCATAATGCATATACACCACCTTGGATGAGGACATATTCACAGAGACACTCAAAGTCTCTATTGAAGCCGCCATGAGTCAAATCTCTGTCCCATAGTCAAGCTAATGAGTAAAAACAAGCGCTGAGTGGGAGGCAACCCACTATAGAGTCAGTTTTCGTTTTTATTTTTCATTATTAAGTGTTTGTTTCTTTAATTTTTCGTTTTAGTGTTTTCAGCCGAGAGAACAGGTCCAAAATCGCCTGGCATCGATCGACACAACATGTGTGTCGATCGACACAGTGCGATTACATCAATGAATTGAGCAAATGCGCCTTGCGTCGATCGTTGCAGTCCTGAGCATCGATCGACACAGTGCGACGAGAGGTACGTAACTATGGATTTTTAGATTCTTTTCAATTTGATTATCTGTTTTCACCGAGCTCATGCTTTGATTCCACTGAGAACAGTGTAGTTTAAGTGTGGGGGAGGAAGCTACTGACGCACGCTTTTGTTTTCTTAGTTTTCAAAAATTGTTTTATGGAGTCAAAATTTGTATGAAACTATGATTTTTCGAGGAAATTTTTCGTTTGAACAGGAACTAAATGACCATTGGACAGACTTGCAGAGCCTCTATGACTGTTAGAAAACTCCAAACAGATCAACTTATCAAGGACACCCATATCTAACCAGATATTCAGAGGATCCATTACTAGTCTCACTTTAATCTTGACTTTAATTTCTCACTTAGGGGCTTGGTAATATTTGGGTCGGATTCCTTTGATGTGTTTGGCACAGCCTATGATCCTGTTCCAAAGTATGGTTTCTGATTTTCCCCTTCCTTGAGAATATAAAAAAAAGAGTTATAAAAACTGAGGATAAGCTAGGAACTTCGAAGTAGTCACGGGAGTGGTAGAGACCCCTATTACCTCCTGTGTATGTATGGAAAAGAACCAACTAATAGCTTTGAAGTGGTCGCGGGAGTGGTAGAGACCCCTATTACCTCCTGTGCATCCATGGAAAAGTCCAAAGTTAAACCCCAGTAACAAGGGAAGAGCACCGATAGAAAAAAATAAAATGATACCCAGTGGGAAAAAATCAGTTGCTAAGGGAGAAAGGGAAAAGAAAGAAACCAGAAACCGACAGTTTGGTGGTCAGACACTGAATAGGTTGAGTCCATGTGTCCTTTGATTCGATACTCCCTCTGTGAGACTGCACCTAATTGTATACAGAGGCTGGTGTGATGAATTTGAATGTCCTGTGGGGGAAGTATATTGTGGTCTTGAGTTCTGTAGGAAAGTTTTCAGTGGTTTACTAAGTTAATGTGAATGCGAAAGTTCCTAGGACGAAATGAGTTTCTGTGTTTTCAAACCTCTTTTCTTATACTTTGGTTCTTTACTTGCTTGAGGGCAAGCAAGAGATAAGTGTGGGGGAGTTGATATACCATGGATTTTAGGAATTCTAACCATGGTATATGTCTTATTTATCGAGTCTTATGTTATGTTTTGGAGTCTTTTTAGTATGTTTACAGGTCTAGTCATGTTTGGAGCAGAATTGGACATTATGGCACATTCTGGAGTATTTTGGAGATTAAACCCGAGAGGAAGAGTTCACTGCCCGTTTCACAGACCTGTGTCGATCGACATCTTGTCATCGATCGACATAAGGTTGACACAGACTTCTCGCGAGCGTTTAATGAAGATTTAAGGAAATTGCACTTTTGCCCAGAAGTTTCGCATAATTACAAAGAAGCCCTAGCTGTGATTAGACCAATATATATGGGTTTTTAAGCCATTGTTTAGGCTACGCTTTACTTGTGCTTTATTTTACTCAGAGAGAGAGTTAGGGGTTGATCCTGTTCTCGAAAGAGAGAGGATTTCGAACCCCAGTTCTTTATTTGATTTTATGATATTTGGTTTTCTATTCATGATGTTTTCTGTCTCGATGATTATGTCTGAGTAGATTACATGTTAAGTTTAGGGATTCTCATTAGGGATTTCATGGAATTATAGGTTGATAGATCTGTAGGGATTCATACTTGTTAGTTCTTCATCTAGGATTGTTCTTAATGCTTAATCTGAAGTAGCTATCCAGATTTATGATGTTATGTTGATTTTCACAACGACAGTTGGTTGATTAGCTAGAAAGAACCTAGATGAGCAATTGAATTACTCGCAAAGAAATTTGGTTTAATTTAATTGTGAACATATTGAACTTAATCTTAAAGCTGGTTTAATCTGTTAGGAATTACAAAGACATTTGGATTTCTGCAATTAGGCTTAGAGAATTCTCACAACGAAAGTTGGTTAATTCTATATATGTGTTTGAGTTCTAGAACAGTTCTTAATTAGATCTCTATTGATTGATTGCTTGTGTTCTTGATTTCCTGAGAACTCTCTAGACTTAATGCTTCATTTCCTTGCTCACAAACTCGCCTGATTTACTTTTCTGCATTTCTTTTTAGTTTCTAATCATATTTGCTTTCTCCTAGTTTAGTCTTTTCTGTTCTAAATCTATCGTTGACCGGAGTCCCTGTGGATTCGATACCCTAAGTACTACAACTACGTCACTGTGCCCTTGCTGTTAGTATAGGGTTAAAACTCGGAGACCTATCAATTATTGATGTCATAATTTAGGTCATTCTTGGGATATATCATGTCTAGAATTCTCCATTTATCTTTCCATGCACCATGCAATGTTCTCTCAATTATCATTCTTATAATAGAATGCTTGCAGTTAAAAAATTATGTATTGTTTGTATGTGGTCCTCCTCTATTAAACTGATCTAGGTGATATCTAATTCTATGATGATGGCCTAGGTAACCATTTATGGTTGGGTAACGTGAGTCACTGAGTAGTAGTTTTCAGAAGGAAGATGAGGAAAAAAGCATTTTTTGTGTAGAATAATATTTAGCACATTTGTTTCATGTGTTCTCCTAGGAATCTCAACATAAGCATATATGAATCTCATACTAAAATTATATATTACTAACACATTCATAGTTGTTTTTGCTTTCATCCTTTGAATGGTTTGACATTCCTAGATGGTTGATTAACTGGTACATGAGTACCATTTATATCCCAATGCAATCCTTAAATAAAGGCCAATGTTGCAAATTATCTACTAGAATAAGACTAGCACTTGTGAACTCATCACTTGTAGGTTCAAAATGTTTGTTGAGAGTTTTAAGAGAGAACTTAAAATGTTATATAACTTCCTTTTATTTGTGTCAAGTGAATGTATATATCGCTCAGCTATGGCCCGTATAATTAGATCTTGTGCAACCATCTCTATAACAATACAACACTCTTCAAAGCAAAAATGACATAATTATATTTGGCTTTTACCTTTCTGATAGTATCCTACGTAAATTCTTAAATGTTGCATGGCTCATGCATAAAATATCAGAGCATTGTACCTCAAAGTCAAACATAAACCGTTGCACACGACGCCAAACTCAACTTTGATTTGTTCTACTTAACTGCTTGTCAATATTTACTTCCATCACTTCATTCATTTCTTGTATAAGAGCATACATGTTTTCTCCTCTTCCTATATTGCCAAATATTTGTCATTATCCTCAATTAAAAATCTAAATGTTTCCTTAAAAACCACCAGATAGAAAACAAAATGAGATTTGTCATAAAGGTTTGGTAAACACAATGAGTCATGATCTAAATCAGATAATTATTGGAAATGTATTCTAGATTGTTTTGAACACATATAAGATCAAAGTATTGTAGCTTACTATTCATCTCATCTTAATTTGCGCATTTGTTCTAATTGCTCTTTCGTGAAATCTTAGTCCATCATGTATTCTGCAGCAAATAACATAAATTTATCATAAACATTTTTATTTCAATCTCATTCAAAACAAGATAAACACATGTTTATCAGAAACACTATAATTTCATTATCATAATAAAATTCATACATAAAACAAGAAACATACTAGTTCATAAGATACATTGAAAGCATTCAAACACACAAATAAGATAAGTCATCATGCATCACAACTTACACTAGTTGCAAACTCCAAGTAGAGAACCTTGTTCTCATTCTCTTCATAAACTAGAAAGGTATGATAATTAACAAGATCTTACTTGAGATGGTTAATTGATGATTTGTATAAGTGATATCACATCCTTATGATAGGAAACAAGTGTATAATATCCATAGATCAAATCTGACAATAACTAAATTAATGGTGGTTCGATATAGTTGGTTCTTCTGGGAAAGAATCTTATCACATCACTGAGTTCTATCCTTAGTCACTTCTAATATAGTTTGTCATGCTTGTATAAAGTTTGATATATTTTTTTACTAGCATTTGGCCTACGAAAGATGAGGGCCATTGCCGTAAGTACGAGGGATTTCCATGGATTCATCATTAGCATCTTGAGTATGTGGGATTTGTCTTGATTCATCACTAGTATCAACATCAATATTTTGATCCATATGATGAGTGTCTAAATGCTGCTAACCTTAATGAGTAACCCAACCTTCAGCCCAATTCTATGAACCGTACAAAATATTGTTTTCCATCGTATCCATGTTTTTCTTTGATTTATCTTTCATTTTTCTAGTCCTAGACTATTCCTGAAATCAAACAAAAAGGAATAAGGCAATTAATTAAAAACCAAATAGTCTTCAAAGTAAAATAATTTAAAAGAAATGTGCCTTAAACTATATCAAAACGAAAACAAAACAAAGTGTGATAAACCAAGTGTTGATGTACTCTTAAGGCACATTTCTTTTATATACCTTACACAGCACGTTCCACCAATCCTAAAAAAAACTCTAGTAAACCTAAACCAGCAAAACCTAGAAGTGAAATGAGCTAAAACGTAGAAAAACAACGAGTAAAATGAGTAAAAAAACTAAACTCAAGTAAAATAAAGCTACAGCTTAGTATTTAGCGAATCGACAGGTCAAGCATGTCGAAGATGAACAAAAAATGAAACAAAAAATAATCAAATTGAAATTGAAAAAACTAGTACTGCAGAATGAAAATGGACACATGCCGAATATAAGAGAAGCGTTAAAAAGTAAAGAGATACAAAATATAAGAGCTTCAAGAACTTTGGTGTAAAAAGAGAAGCATCAAGAAAGAATCTCAAAAATCCTTTCATAAGAAATTACCAAGAACTCAAATTTTATTTATCAAGAAAATGAAAGAAATCAAAAATATTAGTCTTGTTTATGTGTATTTTTTTAGTTAGGGGTATATTTATCATTTGATATTTTTGGATGAACCACATCCATCCAAATGTTTCAACTCGGTTTCTAATGATGATTCAAAATTTGACTTAGTTTGAAAAACTCATTGAAATTGTTATGTTGTTTTCTATATTAAACTAATATCAATTTCCAAATTTCTCCAGATGAATATCTAAAAGCATCCGCATTAGGATTCTCTTGTGAAATTCTCTCATCTATGAAAATAATTAATAAAATAAATATTACTATTTGTTGATTTCTTAAGGACATGACAATAAATTTAAGCCTAAAATTAAACATAACGAACATATGTTTGATTCTTAAGACGGAGTGACAAAACATGATGACAAAACTAATACAATAAGTCTATGCAGTGTATGTTACAAAATTATCTCCAAAGTATTATGTGAGAGCTTGAAAAGGTTATTACCGGAACTCATCTTAAAAATCCAATCAGGTTTTGTGGCAGTACGATTGTTCTCTTAATATCTTAATTGCACATAAGATTTTTCACGGTTTATGAACAAATTCATCATGCAAAGGGAAGTTTATTGCAATTAACTTTTATTTGGAGATGATAGCCTTTTCTTTTGTAAGGTGATAGAGCAAATTTTAATCCCTATTCTAACTGTAAGTGCACAAATATGCAATCGTAGTACAAAGGGTATCGAATCCACTGAGTCTCAAGTTTTACGCGATAGATTATGAGTAGTCGAATTAAGCTAAGCAAAGAAAGTGAAAGCAGTTAACAAAGCAAGTAAGAAAACGGTGTGTGATCAATAAACGAAGGCGCTAGACTTAGGGAAGTTCTCAGGAAATCAGGAACACAGATCAATCAATCAACATGATTCAGATATCGATGTTCTAGAACTAGAATCACAATCATATAACAAACCAACCCTCGCTGTGAATGCTAACTATGTCTAACAACCTAGAAAACCAAATCTCTTGGCGAATTCTAAAGTCCTAAACATGCATTTAATTCAGGTTCGTTCGTTCACAATTTTCCTAAACCAAATCTCTTTGCGAATAGACAAATTGCTCTCTAGGTTCTTTTCTAGTTAATTAACCAACTCTCGCTGCGGTAATCAACCTGATGACAATAATCCAAGTAGCTAATTTAGATTAAGCATTAAGAACAACATAGATGAAGAACTAGATGGTTTGAATCCCAATTAATCAATCAATCTATAATTCCATGAAATCCCTAATGAGAATCCCTAAATCTAACAAGAGAACTACTCAGACATGGCAATCATGACAATAGACATAATCAAAGTAGAAATCATATAAAAACCAAAAGAGTAATAACAAGGGTTCGAAATCTCTTCTCTCTCGAGTACAAGACCAGCCCCAAAATCTCCTAATCTCTCTTAGAACAAAACTCAGAATCCAACTTCGAATAACAAGTGGCTGTAAAACCTAATTAATAGCTAAAACACGTTTTGGGATTAACTTAGAAATAATAGAAACTTATGGGCTTCTGTGTAAATCTTCGAGACTTGTCTGAAACGCCGCGTACAATCTGCTATCGAACTCAATGTCGACCGACACCAATTCAGTGTCGATCGACACTAACACCAACAATCGGCTCCAAAGTCTTCTTCACGTACGAGTGCTCCCAGAATGCTCCAAAATCTCCTATTAACTCCAAACGTATGGAAACCCATAAAAGATTCGATAGACTCCAGAATACAAGGTTAAAGACTCAATTTATACACTTATATCATGGTTGAAAACCTGTAAAAACCATGATATATCAACTTCCACACACTTAGCCTTTGCTTGCCCTCAAGCAAACAAAAAGCCAAAGTGTGAAAAGAGGTTTGAAAACACAGAAACTCATTTCGTCTTAGGAACATCGCATTCACATTCACATAGTAAACCACCTGAAAACATCCCTGCAGAGATCAAGACCACAATGTACTTCCCTCACACTTAGCAACTGTCTCAAGTAAACTCCACAATCAAGACAGAGCATCCAAATTCACCACACTAACCTCTGTATATAATTAAGTGCGGTCTCACCAAGGGAGTATCGATCAGAGGACACATGGACTCAACCCAGTCAGTACCTAACCACCAAACAATCGGTTTCTGATTCCTTTCTTCTCCCTCTCTCTCTTCTTAGCAACTGATTTTTCCCCACTGGGTATCATTTTATTTTTTCTATCAGTGCTCTTCCCTTTTTATTCGGGGTGTTACTTTGGACATGTTTCCATGGATGCACAGGAGGTAATAGGGGTCTCTACCACTCGCGTGACCACTTCGAAGCTACTAGCTTATCCGCAATTTATTTATTTTTACTTTCAAAGGAGGGGAGAAGGGAACCATACTCAAACATGTTTACAAGTTGTGTCAGGCACGTCAGAGGAATCCGATCCAGAGATACCAAACCCCTAGGTGAGAAAATTAAGTCAAGATTAGAGGTGAAGTTAGTACTGGATCCTCTGAATACCTGAGAAGATATGTGTGTCCTTGGTAGGTTGATCCGTGTGTGGTTTTCTAACAGTCATATAGCTACTGGAGGTCTGTCCAATGGTCACTTAGTTCTTGTTTCAGCGAAAAGTTCCTCGGAAAATCATAGTTTTATACCAATTTTGACTCAATAAAACAGTTTTGAAAACTAAGGACTGACTATAAGAAAAGAAAGCAAATGGTGGTCAGTAAACTACCTCCCACACACTTAAACAACACTGTCCCCAGTGTTATCGCAGCTTGGACTCGGGAGAACAAGGTATAACCAGTGAAAATTCGGAAAATCAGAAACGTTACCTGCTAGCGTGGTCGGTTTCGACCGACACAGCCAGTGTTGAACGACACAAGGCTTTGGTCGACACATATCTGATCTGAATCAAGCGTCCTCGATTATGGTTCGTGTTTTCGATTTTGGTGTCGACCGACACTGAAGGATGCCGATCGAGACTGCTGTCTGAAACTTGTTCATCACGTCCTGAAACACCAAAAACAAGAAAAATCAAAGAACCAAAATCAAAAATCAAAAAGAAAAGAAAATCTAACTCAACAGTGGGTTGCTTCCCACTCAGCGCTTGTTTTTAGTCATTAGCTTGACTATTTATGGAGATTAGGCTCTTGGGGGTTTCAACAGAGGTTGTGAGTGCCTCTGCGAAAGTCTCTTCATCCATGGAGGTTTGTAAGCGGTATCAGCATGAAATCGTCCAAGGAAAGAGGGAATAGTTCCAGGGCGGGAGTGAAGCTTGGGTGGGATAGATCGATTCCCTGCATTCACATCAATGAATTTAGGAGGTTTAAGTTTAGAAGATGCATACCTTTTCTTTGGTGGATGTTTGATATTTGGAGCTTTCTGCTTATGAGTAGTAGCAGGCTCTGAAGATGTTAGAGCATATTCCTGAGGAACCAACATCTTCTTTTCTCCACTATCAGACACTGTAGATTCACCAATCTGAACTTCTTGCTCCACCTCAACACTAAAAGCTTGACCATCAATGGTGGACTCTCCTTGCTTATCCATCTTGAAGTGCAAATGCTTATCTCCCAAGTGGAGATCAATCATACCACGCCTCATGTTAATCACTGCTCCAGCTGTAGCTAAGAAGGATCTGCCTAGTATCAGAGGATCATTCGGTTCCATATCATATTTCAGCACCACGAAGTCTATTGGAATCAAGTAGTTTCCAACTCGGATAGGGATGTCCTCAAGAACTCCTTCTGGAATCCTCTTCGATCGATCAGCTAGGATTAGAGAGATCCTAGTCTGATGGAAGTCTGTCAATCCCAATCTCTCAGCCACATAGTGTGGCATGAGATTCACACTAGCTCAGAAGTCACATAAAGAGTGCTTGAAACTGTCCTTGAAGATAGAGGAGTCTAGGACAAAGACACCTGGATCCGGTAGGTTCTCTGGAATCTCATTAAGCAGCACAGAACTGACTTGTTTAGAGACCACCACAACCCCGTCTTCTAACTCTCCATCTATGGAGGTCATCTTCCTCATGTATCTCTGCAGACAAGGGTGAATTGGCAAAGCATCAGCTGGTGGAGTCTCGTTCAACTTCTTATCCATCACTTCCATGCATTTGGTTTTATCAAGCTCTTGCTAAAAACTGCATAGCTTCCCTAGGAAAGGGTATGTGAGGTTTCTAGACCTTCTCTTCAGTAACCACATGAAGTACTGGTGAAACTATGTCTGCCCGACCATATTGTCGATCGATGTTGAAGTGGTGTCGATCGACACTCGGCGTATCTCTCAAATCCTTTGCAGATTTTACAGCAATGTGGACCATGGAATCGAGCTTGGTCGATTTCCGTTCGTCATGAGAAATCGAAATCACCGTTCAAGCATGGTGTCGACCGACACTAAGAGGGTGTCGATCGAGACAGAGAGCTATAGTCAGAAGATCAATGTCGATCTCGGTCGATTTCGGTCCGTCAAAACTCTCGAACTCAGGTTTTTCAGTGGGTGTCGACCGACACTGGTTAGGTGTGTCGATCGACACTGAGTCTGCAGCTTCGAATTTCCAACTGTTATCCACGATTTTCACAGTCTTAACCTCAAATCCTTCTTCCTGATCCAGCCTATCTTCAACTTGAACCGAGATAGCATTGATGTGGGTGTTCTGAACATTCTTCCCCTTGATTGAGCCTGATATCTGGGCTACTTGTGTATCCAGTTGCTTCATATGTGTGCTCAAAGACTCAAACTTCCCATTCAGATCAGTGTAGATGGCATCCATCTTCTTGTTGAAGTCTACGGTAGTCTTTGTCTGCCCCTCAAGTATCTGCTCCATCATATCTTCCAACTTACTCTCATGGGTATTAGTAGCTGGAGGTGTTTGATAAGATGAAGCTCCATAGTTTCTTGTGAAGGAATTGTTTTTCTGCTGGAAAGGCTTATGGAATGCAGACTTTTGAGTGAAAGAAGCAGGATTTTGAGTACCATACTTTTGAAATTCAGATCCTCTAATGTAATTCACAGCCTCTTGTGCACACTCTCCAATCTCAGATGCCTCGTGTGGCTGCTTCTTCCCAAGCAAAATGTTGTGGACAGAATCAATCTTGTTATTCAACTCAGCTATCTGTGAGTTATCAGCTTTACCACCAGACTTCTTTCTCTCCATATCAGCATTCTTGACACTATTACTAGTCATCAACTTCTCAATAAGCTCCTTAGCTTCTTCTGGAGATTTAGTGTAGAAGTTCCCATTACTTGAAGCATCTAAAGCCATCTGATACCATAGATCAACTCCTCTGAAGAAAATACCCAACAGCTGCACCTCAGAGAAACCATGATGAGGACAATCTCTTTGGTGCATCTTGAATCTCACCCAAGCTGCCTTAAAAAGCTCTGTAGATCCCTGCTTAAAGGTCAAGATATCTTGTCTAAGCTGATCAGATCTAGCATCATCATAGAAGTGTCGCAGAAACTTCTCATTCACTGCATTCCAAGTAGTCAGAGTCCTAGGTGGAATTTGCTTCAGCCAATTAGCAGCTTCTCCTCCAAGAGAGTGAGGAAAAAGATTGCAGTGTAAGTAGTCATAGCTCACTCCGTTGTGCTTCATTCCAGTGACAAGAGACTCAAAGTCCTCTATGTGTTCCATAGGATGCTCATGTGGGAGTCCATGAAAAAGGTGCTGTCCCACAAGCGTGTAGTAGGAAGTCTTCAACTCAAACTCATTCCTCTCAAAAGCAGGAAGTACAATCGCAGACCTGTTGGCGTAGAACTCATCAGGCCTGTTGTAGTCAGCTAGTGTCCTCCTAGCAGGAGGATTAACAATCCGTTGCTCAAGTTCAAGGATCACATTTCCTTGATCATCAATTCTTTGGCCCTGAGTATTGTAGGGATTGTTCTGCGAGTCTCTTAGAACAACTTATGCATCTATAATCAAGATCAATCGATTCATCATCCTTACAAATTTTTGAGCCTTCCTGTTTGTTCTCTCAAGCCTAGCAAGCTCCTCAAGTCTGAGGTTCAAAAGCTCCTCGTCCGGGTTGCTTCTTGTGTGACAACTAGGCATACACTAACTCAAAGTCTGGCGTCAAGATCGAAGTCGATCGACACTTAATGGGCGTTGGTCGGCACTGAATGTTCTTGTCGATTCCTGCAGCAACAAAGACAAGCAAGACAGAGAAGTATCAGTAACCAAAACAAAAGAAAACAACTTAGTCTAAATTCTAGAACAAAATCTATCGGCGAACTCAAAGAGTCCCCGGAAACGGCGCCAAAAATTTGATAGAGCAAATTTTAATCCCTATTCTAACTACAAGTGCACAGATATGCAATCATAGTACAAAGGGTATCGGATCCACAGAAACTCAAGTTTCACGCGATAGATTATGAGTAGTCGAATTAAGCTAAGCAAAGCAGGTGAAAGCAGTTAACAAAGCAAGTAAGCAAACGGTGTGTGATCAATAAACGAAGGCGCTAGACTTAGGAAAGTTCTCAGGAAATCAGGAACACATATCAATCAATTAACATGATTCATATATCGATGTTCTAGAACTAGAATCACAATCATATAACAAACTAACTCTCGCTGCGAATGCTAACTATGTCTAACAACCTAGAAAACCAAATCTCTTTGCGAATTCTAAAGTTCTAAACCTGCATTTAATTCAGGTTCGTTTGTTCATAATTTCCCTAAGCCAAATCTCTTTGAGGATAGACAAATTGCTCTCTAGGTTCTTTTATAGTTAATTAACCAACTTTCGTTGCGCTAATCAACCTGATGACAATAATCCAAGTAGCTAATTTAGATTAAGCATTAAGAACAACCTAGATGAAGAACTAGATGGTTTGAATCCCAATTAATCGATCAATCTATAATTACATGAAATCCCTAATGAGAATCCCTAAATCTAACAAGAGAACTACTCAGACATGGCAATCATGACAATAAACATAATCAAAGTAGAAATCATATAAAAACCAAAAGAGTAAGAACATGGGTTCGAAATCTCTTCTCTCTCGAGTACAAGACCAGCCCCAAAATCTCCTAATCTCTCTCAGAACAAAACTCAGAATCCAACTTCGAATAACAAGTGGCTGTAAAACCTAATTAATAGCTAAAACACGTTTTGGGATCAACTTAGAAATAATAGAAACTTATGGGCTTCTGTGTAAATCTTCGAGACTTGTCTGAAACGCCGCGTACAATCTGCTATCGAACTCAGTGTCGACCGGCACCAGTTCAGTGTCGATCGACACTAACACCAACAATCGGCTCCAAAGTCTTCTTCACGTACAAGTGCTCCCAGAATGCTCCAAAATCTCCTATTAACTCCAAACGTATGGAAACCTGATGTTTGCGTTTTTACACACCAATTAACCTAATGTGCACGCTACCACAATCGAATGGTATGTCGATGTAGTACTTTAGGATCGAATCCACAGGGAGCTAGTGACCTATAACACCAAGAATGCACAAAGTTCCTTAATCTAAGCAAATACAAGATATTTGGTTTTTTTACTAACAACCTAAGTGAAACAAAAGTAAGGAAACTAAAATACAAATGATACAAATAACAAAAGTGAAATAAAAACAGAACAAACCATTCACTAAACAAGATACTAATATTCACAAAAACAGAGTAAAAACAGAGGTGATAAAAGACTAAGTTCCTTGGGTTGAGATTTCGGTTTGGGTGATCATTATTCAGTTCAGAAGCATTCAACAAACAATGGGGGATTTCTTAGGCTAAGAACAACAATTTCTAGTTAATCCACTCTCGTGATAATAACCCTATACCTATCAAGCATTAACATCAACTCTCGTTGGCAATTTCAAGATAGCTATGCAATAAGATCAAGTTCTTACTACCACTAAACACCTTAAACATCAACTCTCGTTGGCTAAGAATGTAAAGCACTTGATAGAGATTCAAACATAAACTACACCTCTCGGTGCTAGCAACATTTAGGATCAAGGAGTTGAGTGGCCAATTCAATCCTAGCATTAAGAACTTCTAGCAAGTAAGAAACCAATATTCCCAAGTTATTAAACAACCTAAACCATTTCTAGATCACCCTTACCTCAGCTCAAACCCAGAAACTTATAAAACTACTCAATAGACATGATAATAACAAAGCAAAACATAATTAAGAAGACAGAAATGAAGAACAAGAGGAAACTAAAAGAAGAACTCAAACCAAACTTAAAAAGGAAAAATAATGTTTTGATCTAGATCCAAAAATGGATCAAGAAGTAGATCATGCCTCTCCACATACACTAAGAGGTCTTAAATAATAGAAAACAAAGTGTCTTGGTCGACCTCAGAACATGGGAGGGTCTACAAGCCAAAAGAAAAAGAGAAAAAGTAGCATGTGGGCAAAAGTTGGTCTCACCACGACATAATTGATATGTGTCCAGTAAATCGATCATAACTCTTCGTGTATAGCTGCAAATGACTTCAAACCACCTCCATTAGAAAGCTAACTCAATTCCCTACAACTTTAGTGTGAAGCTCTAAAGCTAAATATGAACGCAAGCTCTTCAAATGACTCGATCTTTCAAGGTAAAATTTCACAGCGGCCTGGGGAGGTCGCTGTGAGAGGCCGCTATGAGGGTTTTTGATCCACAGACACTTGGGGAGGCCGCTGTGGAGGCCGCTGGAGTTCCCGACCATCCGCAAATACTTCACAGCGGCCTACAGGCCGCTGTGGCACCCCGCTGGGAGTTCCTATCACGATCCTTAGCTGTTTTTCCACCTTGTTTGGGTGCTTTTTTGGTCTCTACCTCCTCCATTGTCCTTTAGTGCTCTTTTAGGTCATCCACCACCTACAAAAAGAGAAAAACAAAGCACATGCACTCCTAATGATGCCTAAATGCATTATCTAAAGTTAAAACACAATAATGTTGTCTAAATGCTTTTCCTAAAGCTAAAACACACTCTAAAACACGATTAAATCCACTCAAATTTACAACACATCAACTCCCCCAAACTTGTTTCTTTGCTTGTCCTCAAGCAATCGATAATGAGATCAAAGAGGAGAGGTTTGAAGTTGGAGACTCATAACCAAAGAAATTTAGCAAGCCCTCAACATGATGTCCTTAGAAAATGATAATATGTTGCATGAACAAACACTCTAATCCACTCTAATTTCTCTAGGCTTATCAACACACCAACTTTTATTTCTCTTAAGCACATTGTCAAGATTCAACCAACTCAACATTTCACCAAATCTTACATTCATTTATCATATCAAAGTGCAGTCTCACAAATGGGGATTTGATCTCAATCAATCGGCTTGGTATAAAAGGTTTCAAATGGTGTTTAGAGGAGGGTCATGAATTCTTATTTGGTGGCTAACTCTCAAGGAAGAGGAATGCTAGAGATATTGCAAAATGTAGCAAGACAAGAACAATTTATGCATACAACTTTAACTCTCATTGTCTTACCCAAATGTGTTTCCCAATCCTATTGATGTTTGCGTATTTTACACACCAATTAACCTAATGTGTATGCTACCACAATCGAATGGTATGTCGATGTAACACTTTAGGATCGAATCCACAGGGAGCTAGTGACCTATAACACCAAGAATGCACAAAGTTCCTTAATCTAAGCAAATACAAGAGATTTGGTTTTATACTAACAACCTAAGTGAGATGAAAGCAAAGATAACAAAAGTGCAACAAAACTAATAATGTACTAAACAAGATACTAAGATTCACACAAAAACAGAGATGATAAAAGACTAAGTTCCTTGGGTTGAGATTTCGGTTTGGGTGATCATTATTCAGTTCAGAAGCATTCAACAAACAATGGGGGATTTCCTAGGCTAAGAACAACGATTTCTAGTTAATCCACTCTCGTGATAATAACCCTATACCTATCAAGCATTAACATCAACTCTCGTTGGCAATTTCAAGATAGCTATGCAATAAGATCAAGTTCTTACTACCACTAAACACCTTAAACATCAACTCTCGTTGGCTAAGAATGTAAAGCACTTGATAGAGATTCAAACATAAACTACACCTCTCGGTGCTAGCAACATTTAGGATCAAGGAGTTGAGTGGCCAATTCAATCCTAGCATTAAGAACTTCTAGCAAGTAAGAAACCAATATTCCCAAGTTATTAAACAACCTAAACCATTTCTAGATCACCCTTACCTCAGCTCAAACCCAGAAACTTATAAAACTACTCAATAGACATGATAATAACAAAGCAAAACATAATTAAGAAGACAGAAATGAAGAACAAGAGGAAACTAAAAGAAGAACTCAAACCAAACTTAAAAAGGAAAAATAATGTTTTGATCTAGATCCAAAAATGGATCAAGAAGTAGATCATGCCTCTCCACATACACTAAGAGGTCTTAAATAATAGAAAACAAAGTGTCTTGGTCGACCTCAGAACATGGGAGGGTCTACAAGCCAAAAGAAAAAGAGAAAAAGTAGCATGTGGGCAAAAGTTGGTCTCACCACGACATAATTGATATGTGTCCAGTAAATCGATCATAACTCTTCGTGTATAGCTGCAAATGACTTCAAACCACCTCCATTAGAAAGCTAACTCAATTCCCTACAACTTTAGTGTGAAGCTTTAAAGCTAAATATGAACGCAAGCTCTTCAAATGACTCGATCTTTCAAGGTCAAATTTCACAGCGGCCTGGGGAGGTCGCTGTGAGAGGCCGCTATGAGGGTTTTTGATCCACAGACACTTGGGGAGGCCGCTGTGGAGGCCGCTGGAGTTCCCGACCATCCGCAAATACTTCACAGCGGCCTACAGGCCGCTGTGGCACCCCGCTGGGAGTTCCTATCACGATCCTTAGCTGTTTTTCCACCTTGTTTGGGTGCTTTTTTGGTCTCTACCTCCTCCATTGTCCTTTAGTGCTCTTTTAGGTCATCCACCACCTACAAAAAGAGAAAAACAAAGCACATGCACTCCTAATGATGCCTAAATGCATTATCTAAAGTTAAAACACAATAATGTTGTCTAAATGCTTTTCCTAAAGCTAAAACACACTCTAAAACATGATTAAATCCACTCAAATTTACAACACATCAAAACCCATAAAAGATTCGATAGACTCCAGAATACAAGGTTAAAGACTCAATGTATATACTTATATCATGGTTGAAAACCTGTAAAAACCATGATATATCAACTTCCACACACTTAGCCTTTGCTTGCCCTCAAGCAAACAGAAAGCCAAAGTGTGAAAAAGAGGTTTGAAAACACAGAAACTCATTTCGTCTTAGGAACATCGCATTCACATTCACATAGTAAACCACCTGAAAACATCCCTGCAGAGATCAAGACCACAATGTACTTCCCTCACACTTAGCCACTTTTCCAAATAAACTCCACAATCAAGACAGAGCATCCAAATTCACCACACTAACCTCTGTATATAATTAAGTGCGGTCTCACCAAGGGAGTATCGATCAGAGGACACATGGACTCAACCCAGTCAGTACCTGACCACCAAACAATCGGTTTCTGGTTCCTTTCTTCTCCCTCTCTCTCTTCTTAGCAACTGATTTTTCCCCACTGGGTATCATTTTATTTTTTCTATCAGTGCTCTTCCCTTTTTATTCGGGGTGTTACTTTGGACATGTTTCCATGGATGCACAGGAGGTAATAGGGGTCTCTACCACTCGCGTGACCACTTCGAAGCTACTAGCTTATCCGCAATTTATTTATTTTTACTTTCAAAGGAGGGGAGAAGGGAACCATACTCAAACAGGTTTACAAGTTGTGTCAGGCACGTCAGAGGAATCCGATCCAGAGATACCAAACCCCTAGGTGAGAAAATTAAGTCAAGATTAGAGGTGAAGTTAGTACTAGATCCTCTGCATACCTGAGAAGATATGTGTGTCCTTGGTAGGTTGATCCGTGTGTGGTTTTCTAACAGTCATAGAGCTACTGTAGGTCTGTCCAATGGTCACTTAGTTCCTGTTTCAGCGAAAAGTTCGTCGGAAAATCATAGTTTCATACCAATTTTGACTCAATAAAACAGTTTTGAAAACTAAGGACTGACTCTAAGAAAAGAAAGCAAATGGTGGTCAGTAAACTACCTCCCACACACTTAAACAACACTGTCCCCAGTGTTATCGCAGCTTGGACTCGGGAGAACAAGGTATAACCAGTGAAAATTCGGAAAATCAGAAACCTTACCTGCTAGCGTGGTCGGTTTCGACCAACACAACCAGTGTTGAACGACACAAGGCTTTGGTCGACACATATCTGATCCGAATCAAGCGTCCTCGATTATGGTCCGTGTTTTCGAGTTTGATGTCGACCGACAGTGAAGGATGCCGATCGAGACTGCTGTCTGAAACTTGTTCATCACGTTCTGAAACACCAAGAACAAGAAAAATCAAAGAACCAAAAACAAAAATCAAAAAGAAAAGAAAATCTGACTCAACAGTGGGTTGCCTCCCACTCAGCGCTTGTTTTTTTAGTCATTAGCTTGACTATATATGGAGATTAGGCTCCTGGGGGTTTCAATAGAGGTTGTGAGTGCCTCTGCGAAAGTCTCTTCATCCATGGAGGTTTGTAAGCGGTATCAGCATGAAATCGTCCAAGGAAAGAGGGAATAGTTCCAGGGCGGGAGTGAAGCTTGGGTGGGATAGATCGTTTCCCTGCATTCACATCAATGAATTTAGGAGGTTTAAGTTTAGAAGATGCATACCTTTGCTTTGGTGGATGTTTGATATTTGGAGCTTTCTGCTTATGAGTAGTAGCAGGCTCTGAAGATGTTAGAGCATATTCCTGAGGAACCAACATCTTCTTTTCTCCACTATCAGACACTGTAGATTCACCAATCTGAACTTCTTGCTCCACCTCAACACTAAAAGCTTGACCATCAATGGTGGACTCTCCTTGCTTATCCATCTTGAAGTGCAAATGCTTATCTCCCAAGTGGAGATCAATCATACCACGCCTCATGTTAATCACTGCTCCAGCTGTAGCTAAGAAGGATCTGCCTAGTATCAGAGGATCATTCGGTTCCATATCATATTTCAGCACCACGAAGTCTATTGGAATCAAGTAGTTTCCAACTCGGATAGGGATGTCCTCAAGAACTCCTTCTGGAATCCTCTTCGATCGATCAGCTAGGATTAGAGAGATCCTAGTCTGATGGAAGTCTGTCAATCCCAATCTCTCAGCCACATAGTGTGGCATGAGATTCACACTAGCTCAGAAGTCACATAAAGAGTGCTTGAAACTGTCCTTGAAGATAGAGGAGTCTAGGACAAAGACACCTGGATCCGGTAGGTTCTCTGGAATCTCATTAAGCAGCACAGAACTGACTTGTTTAGAGATCACCACAACCCCGTCTTCTAACTCTCCATCTATGGAGGTCATCTTCCTCATGTATCTCTGCAGACAAGGGTGAATTGGCAAAGCATCAGCTGGTGGAGTCTCGTTCAACTTCTTATCCATCACTTCCATGCATTTGGCTTTATCAAGCTCTTGCTAAAAACTGCATAGCTTCCCTAGGAAAGGGTATGTGAGGTTTCTAGACCTTCTCTTCAGTAACCACACGAAGTACTGGTGAAACTATGTCTGCCCGACCATATTGTCGATCGATGTTGAAGTGGTGTCGATCGACACTCGGCGTATCTCTCAAATCCTTTGCAGATTTTACAGCAGTGTCGACCATGGAATCGAGCTTGGTCGATTTCCGTTCGTCATGAGAAATCGAAATCACCGTTCAAGCATGGTGTCGACCGACACTAAGAGGGTGTCGATCAAGACTGAGAGCTATAGTCAGAAGATCAATGTCGATCTCGGTCGATTTCGGTCCGTCAAAACTCTCGAACTCAGGTTTTTCAGTGGGTGTCGACCGACACTGGTTAGGTGTGTCGATCGACACTGAGTCTGCAGCTTCGAATTTCCAACTGTTATCCACGATTTTCACAGTCTTAACCTCAAATCCTTCTTCCTGATCCAGCCTATCTTCAACTTGAACCGAGATAGCATTGATGTGGGTGTTCTGAACATTCTTCCCCTTGATTGAGCCTGATATATGGGCTACTTGTGTATCCAGTTGCTTCATATGTGTGCTCAAAGACTCAAACTTCCCATTCAGATCAGTGTAGATGGCATCCATCTTCTTATTGAAGTCCACAGTAGTCTTTGTCTGCCCCTCAAGTATCTGCTCCATCATATCTTCCAACTTACTCTCATGGGTATTAGTAGCTGGAGGTGTTTGATAAGATGAAGCTCCATAGTTTCTTGTGAAGGAATTGTTTTTCTGCTGGAAAGGCTTATGGAATGCAGACTTTTGAGTGAAAGAAGCAGGATTTTGAGTACCATACTTCTGAAATTCAGATCCTCTAATGTAATTCACAGCCTCTTGTGCACACTCTCCAATCTCATATGCCTCGTGTGGCTGCTTCTTCCCAAGCAAAATGTTGTGGACAGAATCAATCTTGTTATTCAACTCAGCTATCTGTGAGTTATCAGCTTTACCACCAGACTTCTTTCTCTCCATATCAGCATTCTTGACACTATTACTAGTCATCAACTTCTCAATAAGCTCCTTAGCTTCTTCTGGAGATTTAGTGTAGAAGTTCCCATTACTTGAAGCATCTAAAGCCATCTGATACCATAGATCAACTCCTCTGAAGAAAATACCCAACAGCTGCACCTCATAGAAACCATGATGAGGACAATATCTTTGGTGCATCTTGAATCTCACCCAAGCTGCCTTAAAAAGCTCTGTAGATCCCTGCTTAAAGGTCAAGATATCTTGTCTAAGCTGATCAGATCTAGCATCATCATAGAAGTGTCGCAGAAACTTCTCATTCACTTCATTCCAAGTAGTCAGAGTCCTAGGTGGAATTTGCTTCAGCCAATTAGCAGCTTGTCCTCCAAGAGAGTGAGGAAAAAGATTGCAGTGTAAGTAGTCATAGCTAACTACGTTGTGCTTCATCCCAGTGACAAGAGACTCAAAGTCCTCTATGTGGTCCATAGGATGCTCATGTGGGAGTCCATGAAAAATGTGTTCTCCCACAAGCGTGTAGTAGGAAGTCTTCAACTCAAACTCATTCCTCTCAAAAGCAGGAAGTACAATCGCAGACTTGTTGGCGTAGAACTCATCAGGCCTGTTGTAGTCAGCTAGTGTCCTCCTAGCAGGAGGATTAACAATCCATTGCTCAGGTTCATGGATCACATTTCCTTGATCATCAATTCTTTGGCCCTGAGCATTGTAGGGATTGTTCTGCGAGTCTCTTAGAACAACTTATGCATCTCTAACAAGATCAATCGATTCATCATCCTTACAAATTTTTGAGCCTTCCTGTTTGTTCTCTTAAGCCTAGCAAGCTCCTCAAGTCTGAGGTTCAAAAGCTCCTCGTTCGGGTTGCTTCTTGTGTGACAAATAGTCATACACTAACTCAAAGTCTGGCGTTGAGATCGATGTCGATCGACACTTAATGGGCGTTGGTCGGCACTGAATGTTCATGTTGATTCCTGCAGCAACAAAGACAAGCAAGACAGAGAAGTATCAGTAACCAAAACAAAAGAAAAACAACTTAGTCTAAATTCTAGAACAAAATCTATCGGCGAACTCAAAGAGTCCCCGGAAACGGCGCCAAAAATTTGATAGAGCAAATTTTAATCCCTATTCTAACTACAAGTGCACAGATATGCAATCGTAGTACAAAGGGTATCGAATCCACAGAGACTCAAGTTTCACGCGATAGATTATGAGTAGTCGAATTAAGCTAAGCAAAGCAGGTGAAAGCAGTTAACAAAGCAAGTAAGCAAACGGTGTGTGATCAATAAACGAAGGGGATAGACTTAGGAAAGTTCTCAGGAAATCAGGAACACAGATCAATCAATTAACATGATTCATATATCGATGTTCTAGAACTAGAATCACAATCATATAACAAACTAACTCTCGCTGCGAATGCTAACTATGTCTAACAACCTAGAAAACCAAATCTCTTTGCGAATTCTAAAGTTCTAAACATGCATTTAATTCAGGTTCGTTTGTTCATAATTTTCCTAAGCCAAATCTCTTTGCGGATAGACAAATTGTTCTCTAGGTTCTTTTCTAGTTAATTAACCAACTCTCGCTGCGCTAATCAACCTGATGACAATAATCCAAGTAGCTAATTTAGATTAAGCATTAAGAACAACCTAGATGAAGAACTAGATGGTTTGAATCCCAATTAATCGATCAATCTATAATTCCATGACATCTCTAATGAGAATCCCTAAATCTAACAAGAGAACTACTCAGACATGGCAATTATGACAATAAACATAATCAAAGTAGAAATCATATAAAAACCAAAAGAGTAAGAACATGGGTTCGAAATCTCTTCTCTTTCGAGTACAAGACCAGCCCCAAAATCTCCTAATCTCTTAGAACAAAACTCAGAATCCAACTTCGAATAACAAGCGGCTGTAAAACCTAATTAATAGCTAAAACATGTTTTGCGATCAACTTAGAAATAATAAAAACTTATGGGCTTCTGTGTAAATCTTCGAGACTTGTCTGAAACGCCGCGTACAATCTGCTATCGAACTCAGTGTCGACCGACATCAGTTCAGCGTCGATCGACACTAACACCAACAATCGGCTCCAAAGTCTTCTTCACGTACAAGTACTCCCAGAATGCTCCAAAATCTCCTATTAACTCCAAACGTATGGAAACCCATAAAAGACTCGATAGACTCCAGAATACAAGGTTAAAGACTTAATGTATACACTTATATCATGGTTGAAAACCTGTAAAAACCATAATATATCATAAGGCTAATTAAGAGGAGCGCCAGATAATATTACAGATTCTCAAAGACTGGAAAAAGTTTTTGGGCAACAAATTAACTTTGAAAAATCCTCATTGCAATTTGGTCATAAAGTAGATCTTTCAATACATGAGGAGCTGAAGTTTATATCAGAAATTACTACGATTGGTGGAATGAAATCCTATCTGGGAATCCCAAAGAGTATGGGAGATGCGAAGACACAAATATTTAGTTTTCTCCATGAAAGATTACATGACTGAATGAATGAATGGAAATTCAGCTTTTATCAAAGTGATCAAAAAGAGGTGCTGATAAAATTGGTGGCAACATCATTACCAAAAAATGTCATGTCGTGTTTCTGTTTACCCAAAACGGTGACTAACAAACTCACAAGTGTAGTTTCACAATCTTGGTGAAGCTTTGGCGAAAATAACAAAGTCATGTATTGGATGTGATGGGATAAGCTATGTTGGACAAAATGCAATGGGGGATTTTGCGCTCTTTTGGACTTTAATACAATTTTATTAGCAAAACCATAGTGGCAATTAATTGACATCAGGTCACTCTTCTTGTAAGAGTTTTAAGGGTAGATACTTTCAGCACATGGATCATATGGATCCAAGGGAAAATAACAAAGTCATGCATTGGATGTACTGGAATAAGCTATGTTGGACAAAATGCAATGGGGATTTTGTGCTCTTTCACACTTTAATACAATTTTATTAGCAAAACAATTGTTGCAATTAAATTACAATCTGGTCACTTTCTTTTCAAGAGTGTTTAAGGCTAGATACTTTCAGCACATGGATCATATGGATCCATTTTTATCTTACTTTTTCATATGGATGGAGAAGTATTGTATTTGCTCGATCTCTGATAAACAAATGACTAATCAAAAGGGTAGAAATATGGGAATCAATTTCTGTTTGGAATGACCCTTGGATCCCAACCTCTCGTCTAAGGCTGCAATAGCAAAACCCAATAACCCATATCTCATCGAAATCATGACTATTTCCCAATTAATAGGTGTTTACAAACATGGATTACTTGTTTTGGAGACAACCAGGAAAAAACAAAAATACACAATACCCATGAATTATATGGCACATATGGAAGAAGTAAAAATGAGAAGGTTTATAACAATATTGATAGAAATCCGCAAGATGTCATAAATGTTTCATAAATAGAATCCATATTGTGGGAAGAGGCTCAAATAGAACATCATATAAGGACTTGCAATGGTGTAACACATCAAGGCAATTCGGTGGATAATCAAAATGGATTTAATCTGATTCAAAAAGAACAATGGTGTTATATTTATGGTTCATGGAAAAAGGAGATGTACACTCACGACAAGGATGGTGCAACATTTTTGAAAGATGGATGAATGTTATGTTGGGAACACAGAACATAAGGAGTAGTTTATCACCACTGCACGCTAAATTCGAAGCATTAGTCTGGGCTATGAAATGCATGAAAATCTTCCAACAAACTGATATTACTTTTGCAACAGATTGTTCCGAGTTGGTAAAGACGATGTCATCACCAAATAAATGACCAGCTTTTTGATATATATGGAGGAATACGAGATACACAAAGAGTTTTTCAATTCAAGCTTCTTCATATCTCACGCGGCAAACACAAATGCGGAAAAATTGGCACGAGATGCTTGTGTTCAACCGTCATTCTTCGTTCACGTTGGTTGAACCACCAACTTAGACAACGAGTTGTCGTATTCTTGTTACATTGTTGACAAAAATGTTGAGAGAATCTTTTAAAATCTTTTCTCGATAACTTTTAGAAACTTTTTAATTAAATAATAATGCTTATTATATTATTTTTATTTGTAAATAAGAAACTTTTACATAAATGTTAAGACTTTGAATGTAGTTCCTATCATATTCTAATGAAGAAATAGAGAACCCCTTCTCTCTCGGTTTATTGGGTTAAGCGAACTGAGAAAATACTTTTTGTCAACTTCAGATTCTATTAAGAATAAACGATGCAAAGTTTACTAAACGTAAATGTTGTCATCCGATCATATAAACTTACATTAATCAGAATTCCAAGAAATAACATAAAGCCGAGCTTCTTGTCGAGCTGCTTTTGCAAGCTGGTCTGAAGTTGTATCGACTTGACGGATTATTCCTTTAAATACATAAGAAGGTTTAGCTAGAGCCAAGATATCTTCCCCATAAGTATTAATGTCCTTGTGCCAGATAGTGTTGGGATTATGTCCTGAAATCACATTGTACTTACTCTAACGATAGTTGTGTGTCGATATCAGACATGTTGTATGATACTGGGCGGTTGCAATGTTTTGCTAGAAGCCTCTTGCAGTCTGTAAGTTGTAGACTTACTGCCAGTATTATATGATCCTATAGGGTCACACACCTAAGCAATCTGGAAGCATATATATGGGAATGATCATCATGGTGGTGATCAAGATGATGTGTATTGGATACATATCAATATCGATTAAAGAGAGGTGTGTCGATCGACACAGTAGGTGTATCGATCGACATGGGGTCGATTCCGAAACTGATGTTTCGGTTTATGACTTAGACTTTTTCGGTTAAACCCGTAAGATGGTTTAGCCATAACAGGTCGTATATATAGGCTTATATGATCGACCTGGAACAGAGGCCGTCAGTTTTTCTTGATCAGAAAAGCAGAAAACTCTCTCTCTTCGATTCCCAGATCCGGCACTAGCATCCCGGCTTTCCAGGTTGTGTGCGTGTGGACTACGATAGAGGCGAGGCATCTGAATCGCTCCTGATCTCGTCTTACCATTCATTCCGCTGCTAGAACAAGGTAAACGCGAGATCCATGATTCAATAACACAAACCCTTAGATCCTAGGCTCAGAATTCAGACTTAGGGTTGCCTAATCGGATTATGAACTGCTAGGAATTCCATCAGTGGTATCAGAGCATTAGGGTTTTCCATTGAATCAGCCTGTTTAATAGAATTTCATGATTTAAATTCGCTCATAAGATAGTATGAATAAGAACAGGTTAGATCGATTTTTATCAGAAACGATTCTGTTTTTCGTATGGTGTCGATCGACACAAAAGGTGTGTCGGTCGACACAGAATAGTGAATTCGTCAGAATCGGCGGCTAGGGTTTTTTGCGAAGAAAACCTAAATGCCTACTGTGTCAATCGACACAGGTTGAGTGTCGGTCGACACAGAACTTGCGATTGGTTGATCGGTTCAATTGGATTGGACCGGTTATCATGCTTGGTTAAGTCCGGTCAGATCGTTTTAAATTGGATGAATTGGTTCAATTGGATTGAACTGATTATTTTAATTTGTATAAACCGATTTAATCGGTTAAGATCAGTTTGATCTGATAAGTCGGTTCAATTGGATTGGACCGGTTATCAAAACTGTCTCCGGTTTATGTCTATGTCAACCGTCACATATGGGTTGTGTCGATCGACATGACCGGTTCAATGAACCGGGTTAATTGGTTTAACCGGTTATTGAAGTCCGGTTTTGTTTGGTGATGTCGATCGACAGACATGGTCTGCGTCGATCGACACAATGCTCACAATTCTGGTTTTTGAACCTTGAATTTGCAAAACCAAACTCGACTTAAACCTAGTTGATAAAGAACAATTAAAACACTTTTTGGATGCATATTGGATATGTATCAAGATTAAATGTTCTAAATCCATTTTGATACGCATTGGATGTGTATTAGATCAAAGCTTAACTTCAATATGGTCAACTGTCAAGACTCATTTCGTTGTGTGATGGTCTAGCCAAGAGCTTGGTGTCCACAATTACGTGAGTAAGGCAAGTAATTATGTTGATAGACTTGCAGTGCTTGACATCAACAATTACATGACCTAAGAGATTGATTTGCTAACCTTTTAGAGTTTCGTTTCCTCAACTAAATATCAAGTGACCTTGATGTCTTGCCCAATCTTGTCTACTGTCAAGACTCATTTCGTTGTTGGATAGTCTTGGAGTCCTTGGTATCCACAATTACATGAGTAAGACAGGTGATCATTGATAGACTTGCAGTGCGACTGTCAGTGATCACAAGACTGAAGAGATTGGTTTACTTGACTGAGCTATCAGAAGTTCTGGGCCCAGAGACGTCAGAGTAATGAGACATGGATTGTCTTATCTGCGACCAAGAGTTGTACTGGGTACAATCAGCAATGATTTGCTTACCTAGATAACTAAATTTTGGGTGATGGCGAGTCGTTCACTCAGATTTTGGTGAAGTATGGATCTTGGATCATTATATTCATAAAGGAAACATTGTTTGAATATAATGCGAGTTTTCTTATTAGATAAGATTTCTCATTTCATGGAATACATAACTAAATCTTTGTTTTCTTGGATTTCAGCTTATGTCTAAAACTACTTTCTCATTGCGATCCGTCCTTGAGAAGGACAAGTTAAATGGATCAAATTTCATGGATTGGTATCGGAATTTGAGAATAGTTCTCAAGCAAGAGAGTAAAGACTATGTCCTTGAGAAAGCTCTCCCCGAGAAACTTGGGACCAATGCCTCACATGCAGTATATGATGCTTGGAATAAGCATTATATAGATGTGGTAGATGTGTGTGGTCTGATGTTGGCTACCATGAACTCGGACTTGAAGAGTCAATACGAGAACGTAGAGTCGCCAATAGAGATGATCACCAGTCTGAAACTAATGTTTCAGGAACATGCACGAGTTGAGAGATACCAGACGGTTAAGTCTCTCATTGGGTGCAAGCTACCAAAGGATGCTCCAGTGAGTCCTCATGTCATTAAAATGATGGGTTACATTGATAACCTGGGGAAACTGGATTGTCCTGTTAGCCTAGAGTTGGCTACTGAGATCATTTTGCAGTCACTGCTGTCAAGCTATGATAAGTTTATAAAGAGCTATATCAAGAAAGGCTTGACGAAGACGTTGACTGAGCTGCAGGGCATGCTCAAGACAGCAGAGCAAAACATCATAAAGGGTAAAAGATTTGAGAAATCTGGTATAGACAAGGGTGGAGGCAAGGCCGTTCAGATTTGGAATCGGGATAAGCCTCTGTCATCCTTTAAGCCCAAGTCAGGGCCATCTGATGTTGGTAAATGCTGCTACTGTAAAGAATTTGGGCATTGGAAGAGAAATTGCATTAAATTCTTGGAAGATTCACAAGAGATGGAGAAGATGTATGGGACTTCTTCTTCAGGTATTGTGTTATTATTTCAAGTTCTACGTGAGTATTGGATACTAGTTGTGGTACTGATATTTTTGAAATATGCAGGGCCTGAACAACAGTAGAACGTTGAAGAAATGACAAGTGGAACTGCGTCTCTGGTATGGAGCAATGGTTGCTGCATGAGCCGTAGAGATTCTCCACTTGTAGGAGCCTTTCAAGCTTGGTTTTTGAATTAAGTAATTGCTACTATGTACCTGCTTTATGCAGAGATGTCTTTCATTTTCTTGTAAGAATTTGGATGTTTTTCATTCTGATAAAAGACAAGTTTTGCTCTTGTGATCTAAATGAAATATTCTATGGTAGCACCCCGTTTAGAATGGGTTTTATATCTTAAACCAGCGTGAGTTTGAATATAACATAAATACTAAAAGTTTGAGTCTGATGACTCGAACCAGTCTTTCCTTGGCATAGTCGTTTTGGCCACATAGAAGTGAAGCAGATTCAGAAGTTCCATAGTTATGGGCTTTTGGGCTCATTTGATTATAGAACCAATATGAGATATGAATTCTGCTTACTGGGCCAAATGACTAAGGCTTCTTTAACTGAGCTAAAGAAAAGGGCCAGATGCTTATTGGGCCTTCCTCATACTGATGTATGTGGCCCGATGAGCATTAGTGCCAGAGGAAATCTTCTGTACTTCATGACTTCATTGATGACTTCAGTAAGCATTACTGTGCTCGTCTGATGAGACACAAATCGAAATCTTTTGAAATGGTCAAAGGAGTTCCACAATGAAGTATAGAATAAACTTGACAGGAGTATTGAAAATCCTCGATTGGATCGCGGAGGTGAATACTTAAGTAAAGAAATAAGTGATCATCTGAATGAGTGTGAAGTTGTTTCACGACTCAATTCTTCTGAAAACCTGGATGGTGTTTCTGAGAAAAGTTATCGGGCCTTATTGGATATGTTCCGATCGATGATGAGTCACACGAATTTTCCAAAAAACCTTTAAGAATACGCTCTAAAATGTCTGTGTTTGTGCAGAAAAGGGTTTCAATCAGAATCAATTGAAAGACACCACATTGGATGTGGACTGGAAGTTTTTTCAAGTATGTTGTTTCTGATCATTTTGGGATGATAGCTAACAAGCTTGAACCCAAATCTGATAAGTTCTACCTTGCTGGTTGTCCTAGGGAAACCGAGGCTTATTACTTTTATAACCAATCTGAGAACAAAGTTTTGTTGTCTGGAACTGTGTCTTTTGAGAAAGATCATACTTTCCAATAAGAACAGTGGGAGTAAAAGTACACATCGAAGAAATTCGATAAACACAGGAGACTGCTCAACCTGTTGAGGGAGAGCAGCGGTGAGATCTACAAAGTGTTGTAGGACCTACACCTGTGGAACCTGAAGTTCGCAGATCCGAATGGATCCGTCACTAACCAGAGAGTGATTTCTCGTAACCGATTGCCGTGATCTTTTGATCATTGAAAAGTGACGAGCATGCAAAATTCAAGAAGCGATGGTGAGCCCCAACTCCGAAAATTGGCTAGGTATGCATGTTAGCTTCACCGATCTGTTTCTGGATTGAAGCAGCCATCTTGGAGTTGGAATCAACATTCTGATAAAGTGGTCAAAAGTTTTGACTTGACCAGGAACGGAATGAAACCATGCGTTTATAAGTAGACTAGTGGGAGCGTAGTTGCATTTCTCGTTCTGTATGTAGATGACATACTCATTCTCATAAACGACGTTCCGTCGCTTAAGTCTCATGAGACTCGGGTCGGAATTCATTTTCATCAAAAGACATGGGAGAAGCCGCGTGAGTTCTTGGAATAAGGATCCATTAAGATGGATAGGGAAGGCTAATTGGATCGTGTCAGAATCCTTATGTTGATAAGGTATTGGACAGTTCCAATATGCATTATTCCAAGAATGGCTTCACACCAGAGGTCTTATGGCAATAATCTTAGCAAGATGAAGTGTCTTGGACACTGGCTGAGCTAGTATCAATCTTAGCAAGATGAAGTGTTTTGAACACTGGCTGAGCTAGTATCCATCATGAATGCCGTATTTTGTGCTCGTCTAGATGCAGCTTACGCATAAAGCATGACGAGAAGATACAAATATGTTCCGGTAAAAGTCGCTGAACAGTTGCCAGAAATATCCCAAGTGTTTTAGGAACACTAAGGATAGGTTTGTGGTGAACTGAGGAAGTGACGAACCAGTTGAGAGTAGTTAGACGGACAAAGACGATTTCCGGTTCCCACTTGGTCATGTCTCTTTGTCTGAATAACGGTACTATCTGTTGGAAGGGCTCCAAGCAGAGAACCGTAGAATAGTGCTTTTATCTGAATGGCGGTGTGGTTTGTTGGAATTGTTTCAAGCAAAAACACCGCAGTCTCTCCCACAACCTAAGCACGAGATTTATTTTGTTGCTGTAGGTATTAGATATCTGAAGAAATGATCTTGATTCTAGTGGGAGTTATTTTAGTTATATTATAATCTTTACATAGACATGCTATGGCAATGTTTGTGTAAATTAAAACTAACATCGGTATTATTTAATTATTGGATGATTAAATAATGGTCCCAAAGTATTTTATGTTCATCTTATAGGTCATCAAGTTGAGGACTTGATCATGAAACCCTATAAGTAAAAGATGACATAAATTATGATTGTCCCTAGTCGAGGTTGTTGAAGTGGGACACCAACAACCGCGCGAGACTAGCATGTGAGGTGACTGTTGGACTAAGTTTCATGGAGTCAATGATACAATTATCACAGTCAATAACATAGATATATGTTGGTGAACATATGATCGGACATGACCCGCTAATGAGAACTCCACAGGATAGTTATATCAGTATCATGGGAAGTTCTCATTACGACTATAGAGTATAGTCCTTGGACCTGAGTTCATCATGCTTTCTAGCATATGAATTGGTGCGCTTTGACCTTGTCAAACGTCGTTCCATAACTGGCGGCTATAATGGCATTGCTTAGGCGTATCATGAAGTGTGTGTAGAAACAGGGATGGAACAAGAAGGGATTTGTCCCTCCTATATAATAGGAGATAAATATCTCAGGGCCCATCGAAGATTTGATACTGAGAAATTGCATGACCGTGCTCAAACGAGGTGATTGTCAGTCGTTTGTTTTATCAGTATAGATCAGGAGTTCGATGAACATGATATTGGCTATAATAAGGATGACACAGTCTCTTGCCTTATGCCATATCGAGATATAGAGACGAAGGGATTATAGGAATAGGTGATTCCAGTACAAGTGGGAGATTGTTGGGATTATGTCCTGAAATCACATTGTACTTACTCTAACGATAGTTGTGTGTCGAGATCAGACATGTTGTATGATACTGGGCGGTTGCAATGTTTTGCTAGAAGCCTCTTGCAGTCTGTAAGTTGTAGACTTACTGCCAGTATTATATAATCCTATAGGGTCACACACCTAAGCAATCTGGAAGCATATATATGGGAATGATCATCATGGTGGTGATCAAGATGATGTGTATTGGATACATATCAATATCGATTAAAGAGAGGTGTGTCGATCGACACAGTAGGTGTATCGATCGACACGGGGTCGATTCTGAAACTGATGTTTCGGTTTATGACTTAGACTTTTTCGGTTAAAATCGTAAGATGGTTTAGCCATAACAGGTCGTATATATAGGCTTATATGATCGACCTGGAACAGAGGCCGTCAGTTTTTCTTGATCAGAAAAGCAGAAAACTCTCTCTCTTCGATTCCCAGATCCGGCACTAGCATCCCAACTTTCCAGGTTGTGTGCGTGTGGACTACGATAGAGGCGAGGCATCTGAATCGCTCCTGATCTCGTCTTACCATTCATTCCGCTGCCAGAACAAGGTAAACGCGAGATCCATGATTCAATAACACAAACCCTTAGATCCTAGGCTCAGAATTCAGACTTAGGGTTGCCTAATCGGATTAGGAACTGCTAGGAATTCCATCAGATAGAAGCATTCTTGGAGTTTGAGAAGTTTCATTCTAAGATACCATAGAGTTGATCCGAGTCTCCGCAAAAATAACCTCTTCATAACCCAAACGTTTAATGTGAAGAACTGCTTCTCTCAATGCATATGCCTCAACTTCTAAAGCTGAGTCCAGTGGTTCAGTAGAGGCATAGCCTATAAGGATGCACGAGCCAGACTGATTGTAGAAAATCCATCCAATACCAGCCTGGCTTTCAGCATTTTAACCAAGAGACATCCGTGTAACAGTAGTAAGGCATGTGAGGAGAGATTGCCTCGGGTAAGGAAATGTGTGTGACGTCACGCGCCCCTAATTTCTTCTCTCCAAGGCGACCTAGTTTGCGATTTTGATCTATGTGACTTCGCCGCCGCTGCGGTCACGTCGGGCTTCTCCCTGGAGCTAATCTGGCTCATCTCTCTCCTCAGGCTTCTCTTCTCTCTGGCCTTTGCTTCTCCATGGATAATCACCTATCACTGCCTGTCATCGATAACATCTTACCGTCGTTGGGTAAGACAATGGATGTGACTCCTCCGGCGGATTCATCCCTCCTGGTCGCGACTCCTCCGGCGGTTCCCTCCTCCAGCGGTTCCCTCCTTCCTAGCTCAATCGACTGCTCCGACGGTCAATCTTCAGGAGAAGATCCTCGATGGCCTCTTCTCAATAAGTGGTCTTCAGCTTCTCCACACTCACCGTCTATAGCTTTGGAAAAGAAATCCTCAAATGCTGCAAGTTCATTTAGCATCTCAAAGGACTCTCCTACTTTATCTTTCATCTCTCCTCTCGTGGAAGATCTCCATCCAGTTGATGTTGTTCCTGTGACTTCATCAACTCCTTCAAGTGATATTTGCCCTTCAATAGACCTTCCTCCATCTCCTCCGGTCTCGTCTGTCTCTCCTATGATTGAAGTAATCCCTTCTCCAGTTGCTGGTGTCCATGCAACTGCTTCTTTAGGAGCATGGGAGAAACCTATATCGCTTTGTTCTTCCAAGTTGATGCAAACCTCTGATTTTCATCAACAGATTGGCTCTAACTTATCTCAATGGCCAAAACTTAATGGGAAGAATGGTCGTTCTAGCAACTCGACTTTGACTCATGACCCAGTCTTGGATTTGGAAAAGGCGAATATCGCGGCTCTATCCAAAGATTATCCTTGGGCAGCTAAGATGAATCAGTTTTCCAGGAACTTTCACAAAGTCACCATTCCGGATTACATGGAGGATGGAACCCCGAAGGTAAGAATCCCAAGCCATGTTCTTTTCAGTGGTGTAGAAAATCAGAATGAATTTGTGGTTGGTCAATTCTACCGTTGCTCTCCTCCATCCAGAGGTCAAATCCAAGCGGTAGTAACTATGATTTGGGGAAGGAAATGTAGAATTTTCATCCGTAAATTAGGTGAATCTAACTATCTTTTTCACATTCCTGATGAGTCTACCCGTAAATGGGTTCTGCAAAGAGGGTTATGGCACGTCGATGATTGCTTGATGTTTGTATCCCCGTGGTCTACTAATGATGTTATCTCTGTTCCGGAGATCAAGACTGTCTCGGTTTGGCTTACTCTTAATAACATTCCAGATCAACTCTATTCATTCTTGGGAATCAAGTGGATTGCTTCAGGGATAAGGGAACCAATGTTGACTGAGAAACCTTGGTTGGATCCAACTCATATGGGAAAAGCCAAAATCCTTGTTGAAGTCAAGCTTGATAAACCCTTTCCTCAACGGGTGGCTTTAGTAGATAAAAGTGATACCATCACGATGGTTGATGTCCTCTACTCGTGGCTACCTTCTACCTGTAGCAGTTGCGGGCTATTAGGACATAAAGCCTCTCGTTGTCTGCTCAAATCAACCAGGTCAGCTGCCACTTTTGCCTCAAACATTCATGATATCTATATGGATTCTTCAAAGTTCAAAGAGAATGTGAAGGATCCTGTTGTTGGTTTGCTTCCTATCATTGAACGATCGGAGAAGGTTTCTACTCCCATCAGTGCTGCAATCAAGACTGCCCTGGTAAATACTTCCATCAGTGCTCCCCAACCGTTTGATTTGAGTTCTTCTGGTACGTCAGCTGCCCCTTCAATGGCTATTGGTTCTTCATCTAACTCAAAAGAAAACTTGCCTTCGAATGAGAGGGCCTTTCTATAAACAACAATGTGGTCTTGGTTAATTCGAAGCCCACCATTACTAAGGAAGTCTCTCCTCCCATTTTTCAAGTTGAGCGATCATGTCATTTTCTAGTGCATCTTTGCGTAACAACAGGTTCTCGTCTTTGGAGTTCATAGAAGATGAGGAAGAACCGGCGGAACTTGACATTGATCCAGACCATGGAGGTTTCTTAACCCATGCGGGGAAAGAGAATTCTCCGGGAAAGGCCAGTCAAACCGTCTGCAAAATTCAAAGATATGCAGTGGAATCAAGCTGCATCTGGTCGAGGCAATCGTGAGAGGTAATAGAGGTGGTCGTGGCTAGTTTTGTTATCTTGTCCTGACGCAAATGTATTCGATGCGGAAGACTCGAATACTATCTTGTTCTTTCTAGCCAATTTAGACTGTTTTACCTAAGTTGATGCTTATTTCTAAGTATATCCCAAATTACTTTAGGGGCTTGTATATTTTTATATTTTTCTACCTTTATGCATTTAATAAGAAAGTACTTTTTACACACAAAAAAAAAAAAAAAGAGATTGCCTCGTGAAGGGTGAAGGGTAGTGGGTTTCCTTCTCATTTAAAAACTTTAAAAATGTATACAATTTCCCGCACATTATAATTATAATTCCCGATATTTCAATTTTTAAACCCTAGAATTCCCCCAAATCCTCTCTACGCATGGCGTCGGAAAAACCTGAAGATCCGATGAGCAACACGGCTGGAACAGACGAGGAGACTATAGCGCAGCGTAGAAAGCGGCTCCGGCGAGTAAGCTTCGCCGACCGGGAGATTACTTCCATCCACTTTTTCAAGCGGGACGAAGATTACGAGACGCCGCCCAATTCCTCCGGGTCGAAGCCGCAAAACGGTGAACAAGCTGACACATCAGAGTCTGAGGACAAAGTAATTAGGCTTTTCGGTGAATTAGCTGACAGGGAAGACACAGAAGGAGACGGCGATGGTGAAGACGAACCGGCCGTGGAGAAATTATTCTTGAGGCCCAAAAGTTCGCCATCTTCAGGAGGTAGCACTATAGGTTCTGCTACAAGTGATGACGGTACGCTTCAATTTTCTTCTCGATTATTTTGCATTTACTTTCATTTGGAATCCTGAAACTGAAATCGAAAAAAATGCTCAACTGGATTAAGTTTGTTCTTAGTCATGTAATGAAAGAATTTTGACCTGAAGCAAATTTTATTTTTCGAATCAGAGGACAATTTCTTCGGACCTGTGTCTTCCCATTTTATCAACCCTGGAAGACTATCTGACACTTCCATCTCTGAAGAACACCATGATGTTACGATGGACTCCACGGCGTTTTCAATGCATTTCCGGAGTCTTGCGATGTCGGAGTCCGGAGATTTAAGGACCCCCACGAGTAGTCATGTTCCGGTAGAAGAGAAAACACCAACTCAGGTTACCTCAAGATCTGATACAGGAAGTGCAATGGTGTTAACATACCCAAAGAAGCTATTCCCAAAATCCCCCTTACCAGTTGACAAAGGAAGTGGTGGTGGAGACTCGAATGACATGAGTCTCGTCGGTGAAGATTCTCGAAAATACGATTACGGGCATATATCTCCTACGCTAGCAGCTTTACTGGAAGATGAAAGTAAGGAATTGCGTCCTGCATCTTCAGACAATATTGTGGAAACAAGATCTCCTGTTCATGAATTTTCCTTGTCCCTTCAAAATGGATGCATTCCCATGGGTATAGATAGCACTGATGCTTGTCAAATGCTGTCACCTATTGCTTCTGGCTGTGACCCTCAAATGTTACTGCAGGAATCAGGAAGGCAAAGTGCGTATATAGTTGGTAGATTGCCCCAGTCTTTACCTCGTGTTACTTCTTCTCCTAAACAAGGTGGAAGCTTTATGAGTAGGGAAACTCTGGTACTAGTTGAGAGCTTATCGACCATCCAGAAAAGCAAATCAAGACTTGGATTGATTCCACCCTCCCCGGCTTCTGCTCTTTCTCAAAGAATTGAGAAATCGAAGCTTCAGTTATCCGGATGCCGTTCTATGACTACCCCATCAACTATTGGCCGGGAAGAAATAGGTGTCCGCCGGGAAACACATACAGATATCCCCATTGCTAACTTGGAGGATTTGTTATTTAAACATGATAACAGAACACCAGTGTCTGAAAAGAAATGCGTACCGGATCAACGTAGTTGTGGTGCATTGAGCCCTGCTGTTGAAAGTAGCGATGTGCTTGCATGCGTAAGTCCAGAAGGAAACACTGAGATAGAGGGTTCACTCTTAAAAGAACAGGAAAGAAATCAGATAGCCAGCACCCCTGAGAAGTTTGTGTCGTCATCTCTTGCAAATTCGTCAGATGCAACAACGTCAGCATTGAAGAATAATGTTACTCTTCATGATCAAGAGCAGCACAGTAGAGCATCCAGAAATTCTGAGAGTGGCGATGGACAAGTGACCAAGGATTGTGTTAGTAATTTTTCTCGGAATACGTTATCTGACAATATGGATTCCCTGCTTGCAGAATCTTCTGTATTACTCAGCGAGACAGGCTTCTTAAATGGCTCTTCTCCACAAAACGGGGAAGATAGCGTGCTGAACGAAAATCAAAACAGAACCAACAACATCAGTGCTGCCCATTATGAAACTGAAGTTATCTCAACTGAAGACTGTCCTGCTGTAGTGACACAAGACCTTCCTGGTACATCTGGCTCTTCATCTGTGGACGGAAGTAAGAATGAGGCTTCACATGCTAAGGTATAATTCTAGACCCATGAACATATTTCGAAGAATTACCTATCCATGGATTACATAATCCGCTTCTGAAGTGAGTAGATCTTGTGATCTGTGAGATTGTTGTAAATCTCCACATTGGCCTTTATACACCAACAGCTGAACGAGAGCATTCAGATTGAATATTTTGACTCATATCCCATTAAAGACATTGAGCTGTGCATTTAAGAAAAATTCAGATTGCTGGAGAACTTTTATTTTTCAGAGCTATCCCAAAGGATCTAATGATACAATTAATGTTGAGAAATATTTCTAAAAATTTGCAGGTGCCATCCAGATTGAAAAGGAAAGCCAAAGATGTTGACCCTACTGCCAAAAATTGTAGCCCCAAAGTCAGGAAAAGCACACAGTATATTTCAAATCCAGTAATGGACCTCCCTGATGGAAACTACGATGCTAACAACTGCCGGATAGTTCGTGAACACGTAAACTGGGTAGACGTACGTACTATTGATAACCTGGTATATTACTGATTGTTAGTCCCATTTTTGTTTATACAAAGGTTACTGTTTCCACCACCTCTCAGATTTCAGGAAAAGTGTCAGTAGAAATTAACCAAATGCTTGCACCATTGGCCAATAAGCTGAACTCAAGACAGGTATATTATTTCTCTGTGGAATCCCAATCTGGTTACTGCGATTGTTCTCCTTTTATCTTTTGTAGTTTCAGAACTAATGTTCCAAAATTGTAGATATGCAAGATAGAAGATATGTTAACGCACTTGAAGAAGGTTCATTTGTGTGAGATGCTTTGTCTTCAAATTAAATCTCAGGTCTGCCTAAAGAAAAATTTCTGCTATCATTTTTCGTACATAAGATATATTTAAATGATGATCTTGTTCTAAATGTAGAAAGTATATGACGACGTGAGTGGTTCGAAGACAAAGAGGTTCTCCCTGTACTGCCTTGATATATTCTTCAGAATAAATTAGTGCCAAGTGTGTAACATTCATTGTGTACTATTGCAGACGTGCTGAGAGTAGATCATTACTCTGTAAGTTAGCATATGAAAAAGCCAAACTTGAGTTGCTGCACCTCAAACGAGAGATAATGATGGTATTTACTTTTGTCCTCCGTTTTCAAACTTTCTGTTGATCATGCTTGCTTGATCAGATTCTCTTATATGGCATGCAGAAAAAGTTTCAAGCAGTCAGCACTGGTGTACAAACATCTGAAACATTGAGGTTGAATTGTGCCAAGCTTCTATGTCAACATGGTTTTAATTCTACTGGCTTTTTAAATCCTGTGCAACCTCATGAGGTAGTTATACTAATTTGGAATACCCATTATGGGAATATGTTGGTGTGTCTGGCCCTCACAGTTTTTATAAGTTAGACGCCTTAACTCTCTCTCACAGGCTCAGAATGGTTTTTGGTAGATCTCGGGAAATTTTTTTCAGAATTATGAGTTTTTCATGCTACTGGTAGACAAATTGTATCCGTTTACATCTCAGATATTTTTATAGATTAGAGATGTGTGCTATCATTTCTTTTATTGGTTATTACAGTTATGCTATTTTGGTGTCTTTGAGTAATTGTGTCATTGTTTTGATCCAAGTATGTAATAGACTTGTTATCTATCAACACTTTTCCAGGTTACTACTAGCAAAGCAGCAGAGAAAACAGAGGAGATCAAAGTAATGGACTCAAAAATCAAGAACTTGATCAAAAGTTTTTCTACGTGCGTCAGGACGACAGGAGAACCTGCATATGCAGACACTATTATGATTGCTGAAGATAAATTGAAAAAGAAAATGAGTTGCAGCCTTATACGTCAAAATATTCTGGTATATACGTTCTTATTTCTATAGGCGTGGAGATCTAAAACAAAGTGTTATTTTTTGTACTTGAATTACTCTTCTGCTGTTGCCAGGTTTGGAAAGTTGACAGTTTGGGCGAAAAGAATGATTGTCAGAGCATTGTTCTGAATTATAGTGGCTTGATTAACCAAAGGTTGGTCCTATTGGTTTTATTTTCAATAACATATACAAGGAAAATGTTTCCTACAATTGGCTACATATAAATGAGCGATATTGGATTTTATTGGAAAGTTTCTTGGATATACAGGCTCACATTAAAGCCTGGCCATGCTTCGTGTGTAATCATTTCAAACAATTTGAGTGATGCATTCATTAAGGTAAGGGTAACGGACCTTTTTTCCCTTCTTCCATTCATATATCATCTTCTTTTCATTTCTAATTTAGCTATTGTGTTTCAGCAATTTCCAGACATGAATGTTTCAACTGCGTTTAACTTCTTGTTTAATGCTGAATACTCCCGGAAGTATGTTAGTTCCAGTACGTTGTTTGAGATTACACAGGTGGGTTTGTGTCCTTATGGTTCTCGTGTCAATCAGGCTGGCCCTGCTTGAGTCATAATACTATCATAGCGTATTAGATATTTTCATATTTTGATTAAATTTTTTTTTTTTGGGTGGTATCTCTGGATATTGTTTTTGTGCTGGACTTGTGAAATTTGTCTCATTTGGCTCCGAGAATGCAGAAAACCAGTTTGGTCGTACATAACCTGGTAGATGTGGCTGAGGAATTGCAGTTAGCTAGAATGGAGATACCAAATTTGGTCCAAGGAAAATTTGATTCTCCATCAGGTGATGGACTTTTCCTCCTTTTGACTTTCCCTTTAAGTGGTACTAGCTAGTTTAATAGTGGCCAATACAGGCGCAATCCTTTAATGACAATTTCTAGCGTTTTGTTGAATGCAGCGGAGCAGCTTCATTTGCAGATTAGCTTTGTTGATTGCAAAAACTTGAGAAAAGTAGTCATGAATCTGAACATGGGATGTTTGAGCCAGTAAGTAGATTATGAAGTTTGTGCATAAAGAAAAAGTATTTCAAGACTTTGGATAGTGAAACTGTGTGTGTGTTTTTCTCAAATGTAACAGTGGGGAGTATCCTGGTGACATAGTTCCTTGCGAGTTACTACAGGTTTCAGGCACGAAAAGAGACGGGAAACAAGTGATGAATGAGATAGAATCTAGCATGGATGGTGTTGGAGTCGGATATCCTCGGATATTGAGACTCTGTCGTTGCGTTTCCAAATTGTTGCAATCACAAAACAGGAGATGATGATGTCTCATTTGGTAACACTTGACATCTTGCTACAATGAGTAGAGTACATTTTGGCCGTTTTACAATCAAAAGGTTTTATTTGTCACAATTTAGTTTTGGGATTTTCTATATGTGAATCTGTCTTCCTAGTCGTATACCTATTGGATTTGAAGCAGAGTGGTGACACAACGACAATAGTAGCATAGTCCATGAATCCAATAAGCTATTTAACAATCAACAAATTAATTGCTAACTCAACTGATTGTTGAAAGCCACTCTTATCCCATCTTACATTATGGATTTTAGTTATGGGTTTGCTACCAATACCATAATGATATTAAGTAGTAATGTTCTTATCTATCCCAAAGCCTTTAAATAGTTATATGAATCATATCAGTCTCTGAATTGCATGTAACATCTAATCGCAAAAGACAAAGAGTTTCCATTACATATACAACTCAGAGAATATGTACATCCCCGGTCTAAATCAATCAACCGTGACGCAGCCTAATTTCATAGTAAAAGTAGTAGATGTACACAACAACGAACACACCCAAACCATAAGAAAGAAAAGAAGTCACCAGACATTAGAAGAAGAAGCCACAACAACAAGAGGAGTCCTACACAGTGGACAAGTGATGTTCCAATAGTCTGTCCATTTCTCCAAGCATGATTTGTGAAACAAGTGTCCACATTTTAGCTTGTTGATCTCTGAATCCTCTTCGAATTTGGACAGGCATACAGAACACTCGTTGTCCGCTTCTTTCTTGCACCTGCACAAGCTCTCGAACTTGAGTGTCGGAGTCCTGTTTCTGAATTCCTCAAGGAAATCAAAAGTCTCATTCTCCGCTACTGGAGATGGAGAGACACGGATTCCTACTATGTCAAGGACTGATCGAACAATGCTTTTGAAGATGGAGATTGATAATGCTGTGTTAACTAATATCACGCATAGCATTCCTTCTGATGGACCAGGAAGGCTTGATAGACCCATCTTCTGATGTTTGTAATTCTCGCAGATCTTTCTTCTTCTCCAAGGGATGTGATCTGAAAAATCAACAGAAGAAGGTTCTATAAATAAAAACAGAACTCAGGGCATTGAGGAAATGATGTTCACTTTTGGCCTCATATGAAACTTGAAACCAAGTTTAGTATCAAAACCTATGCTCAACTAGTTCCACCGATGATTCTACTAAATCAAAGCTCATATCAGTGAAGCGAGGAACTTGGATGAAAATCACTGATGGGATCAAGATAATTTAAGTTACATATCATCAAGAATTTTGTTTAAAGCATCAGACTTTTTCTAAGAAAATTACAGGAAAAATGAAGGATTTAAAAATAAAAAGTTGGTGAGAATCGAAAATTGACAAACCTGGAGACAAGCATGAAAGGCGATGATCACCGATAAAGATGTAAGATTGAATTTTTATTATACGTTTTGTGTGTGTTTCTAGTTGTGATGTTTTTGGGGATCTCAAATCAAACGTAAGAGATGTATGTGTTTGGTTAACGAGGAGCTTCCTCCAATTGTTGTTTATAAAGAGAAAAAGCACATCAGCAAGCTTCCATTATCTTTAACCAGAGAAGCCTTAACTATGGTTAGTCAATCCAGTTTCTTCTACGGCTGGGCATAATACCCGGACCCGAAATACCGAACCGAACCCGAACCGAAAAAGTAGAACCGAACCCGAACCCGAACCGTCAAAATACCCGAACGGGTCCTAAATTCCTATATCCGAAGAACCGAACCCGAACCCGACCCGAACCGAGAACCGAATGGGTACCCAAAATATCCGACTTACAATTATATACCTAAAATATTAATTATATTTATACTTAATATAACAAAATTATCCAAAATTACAATTATAAACTTAAATATATTAGTTATTTTTAGACTAAAATAACTAAATTATCAAAAATAAACAAAATATATGAAGGGTTTTGTTATATTAATCAAAATTTAACGAATTTTTATTTAAATATAACTAATTTTTATTTTTGTTTTATGTTTTTCGGGTACCCGAACCCGAACCGAACCCGAATGGAACCGAACCCGAACCGAAATTCTAAAATACCCGAATGGGTTTATATCTCTAAACCCGAAAACCCGAAAAACCCGAACCGAACCCGAACGGGTACCCGAACGCCCAGGCCTAGTTTCTTCTATCTCAGCCTTTCAGGTTCTTGGATTTAACCATGGTTACTTTATATCATCAACTGTACTTCCTTTCCTTTTTTTTTCCATCTGATAATATTGATTTAAGGTGAAATACAAGGGTGGGATACTAAAACCGAAGGAAAACAAATACTCCCCGGTAGCTAAAGCCCATACAAGGGTTGCTAGAACCTAAACAAAGGCAGCCATTATAAACTCAGGAACTCAGAACTAAAGACCAAGACTAACGGTAAAACTAGAATTGAAAGGAGGCGGAGAGTGTTCGAGATCAGCCGGATTTGGGCCTACACTAAGAAGCCAAACAAAACCCGAAGAAGAGCACTAACAACGGGAGAACCACCCACATCCGAGAAGCTTTGCAACCAAATCGAAGAAACAGAAAGGTATGACAGTCCGAATACGATAGACGAGGAAAACATGCCTCACGACCAACCTTTCCACCGAAGAGCAGCCAACAACAACTAGGAGAGCCACTAGACGATTCACCGTCGCTGACAAAGAACACTTGAAACATCACACTCAAGTCAACACTAGAACGATTAAAAGAGACTCTAGCACAGTCGATGCACTGAAGACGACAGACGAGCAGGAGATAACTGAAGCTCGAGAGAGAAAGCTACAAACGAGCCCATAAGGGCCACAAATCGCCAAGGCGGCACAATCGAGCAGAAACATCCCGGAACCAAGCGAACATCAAAAGAACTAGAGGTGAAGAAAGACCTGAGGAGACGTCAGCGAAAGCACTTGTACTGCACCAAGCAGCTACATCGCACCATCAACAGATCCTCGATCTGACATCTGGCGCCAGACTCGCCCCAGATCCCAACTCTCCGAACCACGATAGAACCACGACCAGGATCAACGGAAATCACCACAAAAAAGTAACTTCAGGCAAAAAGCTAATAGAAACCTCTGAGAATAGCCGCAAATCTCCACAACATGAAAACTAAACATCTCCACTAGACATCCTAAAATCCAGACAAAACCGAACACCACGCCTAAAATTTCCTTCGAACAATCCACTAACCAAGCCACATACTATTACGGACCATCTACACCTAAGTAAGCAGAACAAACCGGAGATGAGGAACACACAGATTCCGGCACAACGACCGGAGACGTCGACGACACCAAATGACGAAGCCGACGACATAGACAGCCCACTGGCTACACCGGCGAGAGCGCACAGCTGCTACACCACCGACGATAAAGACGACGGACACAGACGAGCACGAAACACATAGCTGTGGCGGTAGATCTGGCAGGAGACGACGAGAGGAGGGACGGCGAGGACCGGAAGCCACGGAAAACAAAACAACTACACAAGCTAGCCTCTCCCGGCGGCGGCATCACGAATCGCCGGCCGCCGGAGAGGGAGAATGATGTCGGCGGCTCTACCTCGATCTGCGCGTCAGAGAGAAAAGCTATTAGGGCGAACCCACTTTGTCCACCTTAGAACATCAACTGTACTTTCTTTCCAATTTGTTTATTTATTTATTCCCTTTTTAATGTATAATCATATACTCCCAAAAGTTAATATCCATGTTTCTAAAAGAAAAGATATCGGGTTGTGTTGAATTTTCTTGTCATTCGAAATACCATTTTTCCCTTCTAATCTCTCTCATCTTGAAAGATATCCCTCGGCACACGGCTTCTCTCTAACCTCTCTCTAAACCAAGCGTTCTCTCCGAAGAATAATCGTCTCAGGTTACCGGCGGTGGTTCTCGCTGCCCCGACGGCCGGAGTTCTTCTCCGTTTTAAGCATTGATGTGTGATGCACCTTTTTAATCGTTGCTTAAATCGGTTTCTCCTGATTCCATCTCAGAGTCGGTTTCGGTTTGAATCCTTAGGAGCTTTTCTGACAAGAACATGGCAACTGGTTCTCTCTTCACCCTCTTTACCGTGCACTTTGGGCCGGTTGGTTACTATGCCCACTCGAGTTGACTGGGTCCGGCGGAACATGTTACTCTGATGGATCTTCTTTGATTCTGTAAGTGAAGCGCTGATCTGCGGTGGTTGTTTATGTTGACGAAACAACTCTTATTTCTATTCGGAGTTCTTGCAGTTCGTTTGAAGGATTCAAGATTGGCATGATCGTTTCGACGAAGTGGTTGAAGAGACGACGGTGTCCGGAATTTCTGTCGGCGACTTGCATGTAGAGTCTCTCCGATGCACGACGCGTGGCAGTCCAGATGATGCATGTCCTCTTCGCGTCAATCCAGAAAATTTGTTTCGATCCACTCGTTTTTTGGACTTAGGCCCATATGCTTTGTATTCAATCTAAATTCTTCATCGTAATACTCTTGTAATACTCAGCCCATTGGACCTTTTAATATAATGTGCTTGCTGACGGAAAAAAAAAGATATCAATTTAAATGTAGTTGATAGCGTAATGATTTATATTTGGATTAATGAATATAAAATACGGTGATGTTACAAGAAAATAATAGATACTAATATAATTAAGTGAATAAGAAAGAAAATTTGAAAATTAGTTATTTAGGAAAGAGAAAAGCTTGTAAAAACTAATTATATCATTATGACTTCAACTAATTACTTAAAATATCATTGGTCTTAAAATAATCCTTAAGTGAACTATTCATCAACGGTGATACTGTTCATTGGGGATGACATTGTTTATCGGTAAACAAAATTAAATCGTATTAACATCATATGTGGTGACATTCTATATTAAATGTTGTCGAATTAACATTATTATTATGTTAACTTAGTTAGCATACAATATAAAAATATCATGTTAAATGAGTTATTATATCATAAATTTTTGAAATTGTTACTTATCTTTATCTAATAATTGATACAACTATGTTATATCAGTTATTATATAATAAGATTATCGTGTTAACTCAAATATCCTAACGTATAAATATAAATATATATAAATCATCTTGTTAACCCAATTATCATCAAAGAAAATATGAGTTGCTGTATAATTAACTTGGTTATCATAAAATATTACAAATAACTATATCGATAACTCATAAATTAACTGTGTTATAGGTTTAACTTTGCTTTTTCTTCTTATTATCTTTCTTGAACATTATTCACCCGTAAAATACTATTTATTGCTGTGAAATAATGTTCACTAACGTAAACATTGTTCCTAAAAGGAGATGAAACTTTGTAATTAGTTAAAAAATAGAAGGGTATGTTTGGTTTTTTTTATAGTTGAATAGTTTAAGTGAATAGTAGTGTAGGAGAGAGGTTTAATTTGAGAGTCATTAGTTGGTATGAAATTATATTACTTTATAAAATATCAAATATCATTTCAAAATTGTAAACGAGAAAGTATATGAGTCAAAATTTGCAAAACCTTGTTTGTATTTTATTTATATATAAAATGTATTTAAACTGCAACTTAAAAAATTATGGCTAAGTCGGACGTTTCTCTCTATATGTCTTTGTGGCGATTTTTTTTGAGTGATTTTCGGGAATTTGTTTCACCGCTTCAATTTCAGGTGATTTTATCGTCTTTGTCTTTGACAACAATATTTTCTCTGCTTGGGTGCTTGTGTATGTGTGCGAATATGGCAGGTCATTTTTAGCTTTCTCTTCAGAATTTCAATCTAGGGTCTGGGAGATACCCTCTGCGTTTTTCAGTCGAAGCTCAGCGTAAGAGGGACGAACATCATCGATTCAGTCTGGTCGTTCAAGGCTTAAACCCTCCTGATCCAAATCCGGCATGAATTCAAGTTATGATGCCTAGGGCTTGGCGATTGAGTGGCATAATTACTATTTGTATCAATGAAGACGATATTTTTCAATTCTTCTTTCCCATTAGCATCAGCTGATGATGGTTTTGGTAACAGAGCATGGAGCTATCGTGATTGGATGGTGGTAGTGGATATGTGGACGCGTCGTTAGTATCTTGGCTATCTTTAAACCATTTCGTTTTGGGTTTGAATCCAGAATCTTCTAGCCGACCTCAGGGAAGATCGTGATGTTAGGGAAATTGGTAGGGTCCATGTTCATGTGGTCGATGTTTCCATTCAACATCCCTCTCGGTTCAAGGAAGGCGAGGTATGGATTCAAGTTATTATGGATGCGTATGGTCGCCTCATTTCACTCGGTATTTTTTTTGGGTGATCTTGCGGAACCAACCCTTATACTCTTTACTTATGATAAGCTGGGACATTTTTACATTTTGTGGAAGCCTTACTCATGATGTTGAACATTGTAACTTCCAACCTCCAGATCATCCTGATGATCCTCCTCAGCCAGTCAATCTTATCCAATCTCCTCATAACCTTCAGTAGTGTCAGATTCAGCCTCGATTGGTTGTCTCTGATTATGTAGTATTTCATGTTCTTGTTGCAGCAGTAGGTGAGAACTATGATTTAAACTTAAATATGCTTGATTACTTTGGAAATTTACGGCTTAATGGCTACATGGATAAGCTTATGACCTTCACACCTTCTGCTCTTCCTCCTTTACCACCTCTGCAGCCAAATGCTATCTAAGAAATTGGCTCTTCTTCTTCTGCAGCTCCTAACAGAGGGCTCAAGCGTAAGGTTTCTTTCCCTGCGATTGATGAAGAATCTTCCTCTAACCGTCAGAAACTCACTGGTTCTTTCACTGATGCTAATAAAAGCTTGGTGGCTCCTGATATGCCACCAAGTTCACCATGAGACTACTGCATTGGAATTGTCAAGGGATGATGAACCCCTTGACAATTCCTTACTTAAGGAATATTAGTTGTAAATGTAGTATTGATATCCTCTTCCTCGTAGAGACTAAGAACAAGGATAGTTTTGTGGATAATCTCATAAGGATCTTCACTTTTAATGATGAGGACATCGGATCCTCCAGACCTGGCCCGGACGAGCGATACGTACCGGCCTCGACCACGAGGCTGACCGAGCTGTTCCTGACCCCGCGAAACGTACCTGAGGAGGTTCAGAAGGCCAATGCATGTTCTGCCAGACCCAATGATGTGGTATCAAGGATTCAAAAGCCAACAGAATGTTTCAGGAGTGATGATCGTTCCATAACCCAATTGGAACGATCCCATTTGGAGATGGTTGACAACCGACCTCCCGGAGCCCTAACCGTGTCCTGGAAGATGTCCATAGGAGAGTTGGTTCAAGCCAATCATGCCAGGTTTTATATTCACCATAAAGTATGCTAATTGGAATAGTTTGGTCAGAAGGAATCAGCTTGGGTTCGAGATCATCTTGGAGGATGTCTAGAAGCTGTCCAGTTAGCACTGTCCGCGAATATAGGTGCATTCAAGAGAGGATTGCGAATGGACCAAGAGGAATCAAGCTGAACCTAAACCTGTTATAGACACCTGACTCACCAAGGAATCTGTACGAAGTGGAATCACATCAAGACCATTTTCTATGAAGAAGTTATGCTCGTTTCAAGACAGGTAATTTTCAGGGAATCCGATAAAGACCGACTTGCACATTTTGGAGTGCTCAGAACGAACCAGGAGGAATCAAGTTGTAAAGTAACTTGTTATGGATTCTTGATTCATCAGGGAATGCATGAGAGTTAGAATCACACCAATACCAGCTCGAACAAAGAAGATATGAAAGATCAAACCCGAAGGTTGCTGGACCTGCCTTATTTGGAAGCTCACGGACTTGGTGGGCTTCAGACTTATGTTTGGCGACCAGGAGTACGTTCAACATCTCCTTGGGCATTGGGTTATACTCTTTTCCCTTAAGTGTGGTTTATCCCAATTGGGTTTTCCCACTAAGGTTTTTAATGAGGTAAACCAAGACCCACTTCAACAGAAAGAGAATCTGGCCCGTCCAACCTTCTTCCTTGCTTTCTATTTTAATGATTTCGACCAGGCCTCTTTATGGCCCTTTCTTAAGACTTGTAACCTTATTACTTTGGCTATTTAAAGCCACTCTTTATTTTCAATAAACTCAAGTAAGTTTTTAGTAAAAAGAACCCTAGCTTGGGCGGCCGATCTCTTATCCTCGCGTGGTTTCCCCTTGGATCGATATTTCTTGTTACTACTTGCTTGCTTACATATTGTTACTAGAGTATTCTATCGTGTTCAAACTCCTAAACTCCATTGAATCATCCACCGACCAGGAAGAGAGCGCCTTCGGCCAGCTTCCTCGTCCCATCAATCCGCATTCGACCATCGTCCCGTTCGTCGGTTCTCGACCAACCGCCTCCGATCTTAAAGCATCTGGTATCAGAGCTTTAAAGCTACTGACCCAGCTCGGTTACATCTCATCCTTTATCTAGTTTCAATTCTGTTTTTCTTTTGTTTCTTTTAAAATCGAAAATCCAAAAAAAAATCTAGGTTGCTTGTCTGTTTATCTCAACCGGCCAAGTACTTGAATCTGAATCGATTGTTTGCTGCTTGCTATTGAGTTATTTCCCTGTTTCTGTTGTGTTCTGTTGATTTAAATCTGAAACTTAAAAGAAGGCTAGTTTAGAACCGATTGTTAGATTGATAGCTAAGAACCGGCCGCTAGGGTTTTAGGCTTCTCTCTCTAGCGATTTGTGTTGGCTGATTCATCTCCGTCTCGGTTTAAATTCTCTGAAGTTCCTGTTGTTTTGGCTACATTGCATACACTGAAGAAGACATTAGAATCGGCTGCTAGGTTGTTCACGAACGGACCGCATATAGTTAGGGTTTATTTACTTTGCGGTTTGCTTTGAGTTTGTTGTGGTTCAGTTCTGATTGCTTCATCTAAGATTGTCTCGGTTTAGTTCTTTTCCTTTTTGTTGTTCTAGTCAAAAAAAAATCGTCCTTTCATTGTTTCCTTTTTGTTAGCAACTGCATCTTTCTTTTTTCCTTTTTGTCGCATTTTCCTTTTCTCTCTCGATTTTTCCTTATTTCTTGTCCTTCCTTCTTTTCCTTGTTGCGTTTGATCTTTTTCTTAAGTGCACAGATCATAGATGGCTGGGGAGCACCTCAATAAACCAGTTGGACCGGCTGACTTCAACCAACTGATGGCTGCGATCCAAACGATCGGAAAGACGCTCGAAGCCCGACTCGACCGCCTGGAGCGATCGCCCGACCCATCTCGACATGGTCGAGTAAAGCAAGGTCAACCAAATCGTGGTCACGACATGTACCACTGTGGAGATGACCATGCTGTGAACGAAATGGATCCCGAGCCACCTGACCAATACCGGCCCCATCAATCCTCCAGACTAAGACATTCAAAACCCAGTAAATTTCAAAATAATTTTTGTGTCTTAGACTCACAGCTAATAACTTTCTCAGGTACTGAAGACTACTTTCAGTGGAAAGAAGACCTAGAATATTACTTTTGGGATTACAACATCCCAAGAAACGAACATGCCGCATATGCGATCCAAACCCTGGCCGGAGATGCTTATGCTTGGTGGCAGCTCGAGGAGAAGATACAGAGACAACTCAAGGAACCAACAAGAACGTGGAAGGAGCTGAAAGGGCTAGTATATGAGCAATATGTCATACTAAGGCCGAAGACCCAGGGCCATCCACGCCTTTCGTCCACCTCGACCAAAGTCCCAGTGCCAGGACCGCCGCGATCAAAGGTTAAAGTGTCCCGACCCAACTCTTTTCCATCTGATTGTAATGAATAAAAAACTGTTTTAATGCACTTGGGATTGCCCAAAAGTGTTGAGAAGGAAGCAGGAATGATAGAGAGTCCAATGTACTGAACGGACCAACGGACCAGAGGCGAGACCGAGAAACAAGTGGAACCGGCCGACCCAGAAAGTGATCCGACTAAGGCCAATGGGGATCACGACCCAAACCAGACTGAGAGTGCTAGTCAGGTAAGTCCTTATTTAAAACAACTTATTTCTACTGATTCCTCAACTGTACTAAAGGATCTACTGAACATAAAAGAAAATAAGAAATCAGAACATGATTTGAGACCACAACTAGATTTTGGTAGGAGTACATGTTCAGCACATTTGTACTGCCCTAAAGAACACCTAATGCACTTGTATCTTGCCAAAGGTGTCCATATTATTGCAGGAACCAAAGAGGCGAACCGGAAAGAATTGCCACGCTCGCCCAACTCTCGACCACGACCCTCGACCGCCTCGACAAACGTTCAAGTATTCCAACCCATTTCTTTTCTATCTTATTATAAAGAATCAAAAACTATTTAATGCACTTGGAATTGGTCAAAGGTGTTGAACAGGGTGCAGGAATGAACAAGAGTCTGATGGATCGCACGAACCAACGGACCGGAGGCGAGGCCGAGAAACTGAAGGAACCGGCCGACCCAAAAAGTGATCCGACTAAGGCCAATGTTGATCACGACCCAGAGAGTTTCCCATGGAACCCAGGCCAAGACAAAGGTGTGATACTGAGTTCCCAACCCAAAGGAACACGCATAGAAAGTCCTTGCACCAGCCGCCAACCAATTCCTCAAGGTAAGGCTATGAACTCACGAAACCGCATGAAGGCTAACTTGATTTCTATTGGTGCAGGTTATGAAGATTCGAGGTCGAATCCTCTTGAAGAGAGAGAGTATGATGAGGACATCGGATCCTCAAGACCTGGCCCGGACGAGCGATACGTACCGGCCTCGACCACGAGGCTGACCGAGCTGTTCCTGACCGCGCGAAACGTACCTGGGGAAGTTCAGAAATCCAATGCATGTTCTGCCAGACCCAATGATGTGGTATCAAGGATTCATAAGCCAACAGAATGTTTCAGGAGTGATGATCGTTCCATAATCCAATTGGAACGATCCCATTTGGAGATGGTTGACAACCGACCTCCCGGAACCTTAACCGTGTCCTGGAAGATGTCAATAGGAGAGTTGGTTCAAGCCAATCATGCTAGGCTTTATATTCACCATAAATTATGCTATTTGGAAGAGTTTGGTCAGAAGAAATCAGCTTGGGTTCGAGATCATCTTGGAGGATGTCTAGAAGCTGTCCAGTTAGCACTGTCCGCGGATATAGGTGCATTCAAGAGAGGATTTCGAATGGACCAAGAGGAATCAATCTGCACCTCAACCTGTTATAGAAACCTGGCTCACCAAGGAATCTGCACGAAGTGGAATAACATCAAGACCATTTTCTATGAAGAAGTTATGCCCGTTTCAAGACAGGTGTTTTTCAGGGAATCCGATAAAGACCGACTTGCACATTTTGGAGTGCTCAGACGAACCAGGAGGAATCAAGTTGTAAAGGAAATTGTTCTGGATTCTTGATTCATCAGGAAATGCATGAGAGTTGGAATCACACCAATACCAGCTCGGACAAAGAAGATATGCAAGATCAAACCCGAAGGTTGCTGGACCTGCCTTATTTGGAAGCTCACGGACTTGGTGGGCTTCAGACTTATGTTTGTCGACCAGGAGTACGTGTAACATCTCCTTGGGCATTGGTTTATACTCTTTTTCCCTTAAGTGTGGTTTTGTCCCAATTGGGTTTTTCCACTAAGGTTTTTAATGAGGTAAACCAAGGCCCACTTCAACAGAAGGAGAATCTGGCCCGTCCAACCTTCTTCCTTGCTTTCTATTTTAATGATTTCGACCAGGCCTCTTTATGGCCCATTCTTAAGACTTGTAACCTTATTACTTTGGCTATTTAAAGTCACTCTTTGTTTTCAATAAACTCAAGTATGTTTTTAGTAAAAAGAACCCTAGCTTGGGCAGCCGATCTCTTATCCTCGCGTGGTTTCCCCTTGGATCGAGATTTCTTGTTACTACTTGCTTGCTTACATATTGTTACTAGAATATTCTGTCGTTTTCAAACTCCTCAACTCCATTGAATCATCCACCGACCAGGAAGAGAGCGCCTTCGGCCGGCTTCCTCGTCCCATCAATCCGTGTTCGACCATCGTCCTGTTCGTCGCTTCTCGACCACCCTCCTCCGATCTTACATTTTAACGTCGTTTTGTTGTATCTTCGGATGATTTAAGTGGAGGACTCACTATTTTATGGAAGGATACTATGAAGTGTAATTTTGTTATGATAAGACCATTAAACCATCAACTAGACCAGAAAAATAAGTGATGCCAAGACTAGATGAGAAGTTCCGGGAGACCATCAAGCTGAAGGCAAAACATGACCAAGACCAACACTCTCATCTACCAACCAACCAGGGAGAGAACATTTATCAATTCAAACACCCCATGAACCGGACCAGAAATGAATAAGCCAAAGGAGTTGCCAAACAAGACCGCTTGCCACCGAATAAGGCTTACCTGCCTTGTAATGACTTTTTCAACTCAGCCCACTTATGGAATAGCCAATGAGAGTTGTGGATAATATTTTGTGTATTTTAAGGATCAAAAACAAAGAATACCTCATTTGAAACCAGCCATAACCACATGGTGCCTCAAAAACACTTAAACTAGTTATGCCTTATCCAAATGAGGAAAACATTCATTTTCTTTGTAAAATGAAGACTAGGAACAACCAACAAGAGCCTTTAAACCACTTAGAAGATATAAATTCCTTGATACAATCAAAGAACTAAAGAGAAAGAAATCAAAGCAAAGAAGGACATTTCCTTTTTTGGATTTGTGAACATTCCATATAGGCAAAAGATCTCAACCCTACATCCACTCCAGATCATCTCAGCCATCCAAGGACCATCTCCAGACCTAAATATCATACAGCCAAGATCGATAAACAATCCACACAAGCTGATCTTCATAAACCCACAAAATAAGCTTTTTTATTCTTTCAATGATTTTTCTTTGATGCTGCATAATTTTCTTCTAGTTTTTAATTCTTTTAAACGTCTATATAATCTCCATCACATTGTACTTTTTATTCACCCCATTAACGTATTTTCAGTAATTTGTTTTGCAAAGAAAATAATTTTTGATTCTCTTAACACGTGTGTGATTCGTTGTTCACTTCTTCTTCATCACTCATCCTCGGATTCATTATTGTTTACTCCTAGCATTGATTTCTCTTGTATTTGTTTTTGATCATTAACACATTCCAGATGAGTATGTCCAATTCCTTTGCACCAAAAGCACTTCATCTCTCGTCTCTTAACTGTGGGACATTTGGTTGTGAAGTGTCTGAATTCTTTGCATTCATGACATTGTATTTATACTTTCTTGGTTATCTTCTCACCATCAAAGGACTTCTTATTGTACTTGTTGGAATTCTGTCATTGCTTTACCCTTCTTAAAGCGCGATCAAATCTTCGAACAATAAGACTGATTGGATCATCTCCGTTAGCCTCATGACTTATCTTTTCTTATGAGACAAACACAATGCTCTTAGGTTTCTTAACTCCATCAAGTTCCAGTTCATGAACTTGCAACATTCCAACTAGCTCATCAAAGTTCATGCTTTCAGTGTTGGCTGACACGCTTAAAGCTGCTTTGTATGGCATGTACTTTTCTGGTAGACATCTTTTTTGAAAGGTTTCTTATCCTTGTACTTCTTACTGATAAGTGATACCTCCTGAGCTAGTGAGCTGATTTTCGCACTAAAGTCAGAGATTGACTCATTATATTCCATCTTCAAGTCCTCAAACTTAGTTTCTAGAAGATCCTTCCTTGAGTTTTGAACTTTTTTTGTTCCTTCAAAGTGTGTTTGTAGAATTTTCCACGCTTCTTTTGCCAGTTCACACCCTTGGATCATCTCAAATTGCTTCTTAGCTACACCACAATGAATTGTAGTGCGTGCTCTGGAATTGTATTTAGACAATTTGAATTCTAATTCTGTCCAGAGCTCTTTTGGCTTTGGTACATCCACTCCATCATCATTCTTGATAGTGGGAGCCTTCCAACTCGTCTCAACTGCCTTACAAGCAAGTGGGTCTATGCCTTTGATTTTTCGATCTCATATGTGCCTTCCAAAAGACATAGTTGTTAGCATCTAGTATCACTCTAGATCTGTTGATTAACTTATTGTAGTTCTCCATTTCTTCTACATGATCTCACCTGTATATATAAGCAAAAACGTGTCCGCTATGATACCAAATAAAAATGCAAGAGCTATTTGATACACGATGTAACACATGGTATTCTTTTTCCCAAGACTTTTTATTGCAAAGCAAACTTATAGTTTCACCTTAACAATCTTGTCTCTCAATTGCTTTTCGATCTAACGGCGATCTCAAAGCCCCTTAGATTCACCCTTAGCATCCAAGATTGATTCCCTTACAAGAAATCTCAAACCTTTGCTAATAGCACTCTATCTTCCTAAACGGCGCAACAAACACAAATGCTCTAGACGACCTATTTATATTTCACAGGTCGTTTACAAATTTCCTATCTACCCAAAGGCATATTCCCATATATCTTCTTTTAGGAAAAAAACATATTTTCCTAAAATCTCTCAAACATTTTCCAGCTCAGATACTCTCCTTAAGCATTGTCCTATTCAGCTACAAGCATCATCAACTTCTGTATTCTTCAACTCCAACCCTTCTGGCATACGATAAATGTTGTTGATCCAAGTGCTATTCCATGTCTTGATTGAGTCAGATGATGTTGTAGCTCATGATCCAGTTTGCTGCATCTTCACAATCCGTCGTCTCTGGTGGTCCACGTCCAAGTATCGACTAACACTTCCCTGGATCTCATGGGATCAAATGACTCAGCTAAAGAAACATGGAGGTATGGGATTTCCGGATATCTCTAAAATTGATATTGCTCTTTTAGCTAAACAAAGCTGGTGTGTCCATAGTAACCCTTCTTCTTTACTTTTACAAGTACTCAAAGCTAAGTATTTTAGTAAAACTTCAATTTTTGAATCGGGTTTTGAGTTCCCGACTGAGTCATGCTTTGCGTAGTATACACCAAGGTATTCAATTATTAAAGCATGAGATTCATTGGAAAGTAGGTACTTGAACAAATATCGGGGTCTGGTAAGATACATGGTCGGACTCCCCCCCCCCTCGGTATGCTCAACATAAGGTTAACCCTTCTGATCCAAACTTATTGGTTTCAGGTCTCTTATTATGTGGTTCAGCTCAATGGGATGTTTCCGAGATTCAAGCATTATTTGATGATTCTGATATTCAGCTGATTCAGAAGATTTGTCCATCTACTTTCGGATTGCAGGATATGCTGCATTGAAATTATACTCCTATTGGTGAGTATTCAGTTAAAGAACCAGCTTCTTAAACCTAACTTGTGGCAGAATCCAAACTTTCTATCACATAGGGATCTGTGAACATTGATTTGAAAGCTTAATGTACCTCCCAAATTTCAACAATTCTAGTGGAAAGATCTAAACAATGCTCTTCCTTGTGCAGAAACTTTGGTTAAGAGGCACTTACACGTAAATTCAGGGTGTTTGTTTTATGGAGAAGCCTCTTAGACGGAAGCTCATCTTTTTTCTAATGTCGTGTTTCTCGTGAGCTCTGGGAACTGTATCTGATTGCAGTGTCATCAGGTCAGTTCAATCCAAATCAGTCTTTCTGTTCCTGTTTACGAGGAATATTCAGTTCTGATCATCCTCCCCACAAGAATGCTCATCTCTGTCTTTCACCGGGTGGCGCCTTTGGAAGGCAGGAAGTGATCTTCTTTTCTCATCTAATTATTGGCACCTTACTGATATCCTTCATCATGCCATTCTTGACTACCGAATGTGGCATGAAGCAACCAGATCTTCTGCTCATTTTGAACCGCAACACTCTTTGGAAGTACCTTATAAGTTGTCTACTATGAGTGAAGTTTTAACGCAAACCTCCTCCTTTTGTTGATTTACAAATGGTTCTTGGATCAATAAGCAGAGCAAAATTAGGATAGTTTGGACCATGCACTCTTCATATGGTTGTTTGATACTCAAGGGTTCTGCATCTCTAGCCTCAACAGATAATTATATGGAAGCTAAAGCTTTAGCACTTAAAGAAGCTATTCTTCAAACCAAGTGCATTGGCTACCGTGATGTTACATTATGTGGAGACTCAACGCAATTATTACATGCTCGTGATCCAACTCACAAACTGGGTATGCATCAATCACTAGATGGACATGTACAAGATATATTACATTTACCTTTGCACTCTCATCGGTTTAAGCTCATTGGTCGCAACCCTAATGTTTTGTCTGATCAATTAGCTAAGGAAGCAAGCTTGTCTAATTGTTCTTTGGTGGTCTCTTAGATTACTTAGCTTTGTACTATATTAAGTAACATACTTTTCTTTTCTAATATAATACAAAGTTAGCAAATAACTATATTTAAACTCCTAAAGACATGACACCAATTAGGTGGGCGTATAAACAGATATCTGAAGAACCGAAACTAAAAAAGAACCGAATGAAACCGAAAATGAGATATCGTACTGAATAAAAAATAAAAAAATATACGTACAATTTGTATATTTTCATATCCAAAATATGAACCAAACCGGAACCGAACAGGACAAATATCTGAACTACCTGATATATGGTTTTTATACTTAAAATAATAGTTATAATTAGATTTAAAATAATCAAATAATCAAAATTAACTGAATATTACCAAAAAAATCAAGTTATTTCATACTACCCGAATATTTTTTTCTACATTATCCAAAATTACCCGATTTTTACATAATCTACATTAACCCATATTACTGGAATTGCCTGAATTTTTATCCGGATAACCTGAATTACCCAAAATTATATTTAAAAACAAATTGTAACCAATTTGAATATTCAGGTATTAGTCGGTTCCCAATTTTATTACAAGAACCAAAAACAGAAAGCACCAAACTGAAACTGGCCCGAAATTCCCAAATACCCAAACATGTTATATATCTTTGTACCCAAAATAATAAAGAACATAAAGAATCAAACCCCCATGCCTAACAAAAAATATGTTAAATAGTAGGGTCTTAAATATTTTTTCTCTAGAAACAAACTATGTATAATACATAATAATTAAAAGTCATCTTTTCGTGCTTATTTCTATTTTGAAACTTTATTTTTGAGTTATATACTTAAATAATGTGTTTGTTATCCTAAAATAAATTTTTACAATTGAAAATTGTAATCAAATACATAATACACATTTTTCCCCTTTCTAGGATCTTCAAACATCATTATTGACTGAGGAAAATACTTAAACCCGAAATCCGATTTGAAAAACTCGATCCCGGTCAGGTTCGGTTCTAGAAAATATTTGAATGGTGCTTAAGTATGGTATTTGGATAATATCCAATCCGAACAAAAACCCAAACAATTATCTGGAAAAAATTGAAGTGAACCAAACTTATTAACCCTTTTTACCTAACTTAGGGTAAGTTGAAATACTTTCAAATACTTTCGTAGAAGTTAAGTAGTTTTTATACTGAATATTTTTTTGTTCATTCATATATTTTCGAGTACTTTGGATATGTGAGTAGTTTTTATCAGTTTTTGGATAATCCGACTACTTTTGAATATTTATTGGTAGATTTTCTCGACCTTTTGGTGATTTCAGATATCGCATAAAACTCGATCTACCCCATACTCGGAAGTAACTGAACTGAATCCGATGAAAAATTAAAATACCCAAATTGTTTATGAACATGGTACCAAAAACTCAAAAATCCACAAAACCAGAACATAATCTAAACGGGTACTCGTACACTCACCTTAGGTATCACCTTGGCCTTATACAAACATGACATGTCATGATATGTTTGATGAAAGTTAAAGTACTTGCCATTTTTCAGTCATATTAAACTTTACCAAGTAGAAAAAAATCTGGAACCCTAAAGAGCCTTTATGATTCGCTTCCTCTTAAATCTCTTTCGTCTATGTCTTTTTGAAATCAATCAGAGGTATGAACAACCTATATTCCTCATCTTGTTTCACCCTTATGCAACTTATACTTTACAATTTTATTTTCTTTAATTTATTTTCAAATACTCAGTAGTCAAATCATACTAATCTGCGACAAGTTAGATAGTTATATATTTAACAAATTGATTATTTATATTTAACAATTTGTAATTTTTTGTAATTTGATTTTTTTTTAAGATTTGAATTTTGAAATATTTCGAACTTGTTATTGTGTTTTGTAGTTTTTAATTTGTTGATAAACAATTTTTGAATTTCGAAGCTTTTTTATATTTTCTAATGATCAAAGCTTTCATTTGTTATATGGTTAAAATTTTATCCTACATATGGTTTCTTCCTCATTTCCAGCAATCAGTGGTTTGCAAAACGATTATGAAGTATAGGAAACCGAAGATGATTTCAAGACTTTTAGTCCCACTCATGGAACAGAAAGTAAAAGGAAATACATTATGTGAACAAGCTCTCCTATTTCTCTGCCATCTAATACAAAGAAGACAAGTAGTACAAGGTCTTATGTATGGAATCATTACACTAATGAAAAATTAAGTAATAGTTTGTCCAACATCATCTGGAATTTTGAATTCTCAGAAACATATAAATGTCTGCATGCAATACCAGGAGTGGCAAGAAGCACAAATTCAAATTGAACATATTATAACTCATGCATGAGGATTGTAACAATGTGAAGTTGTAAGTAGATATGAAGAAGTATTTAAGGAAGCATCTAATGAGTTGCTTGTTTTGGGTAAATTACCACTTTCATTCGTGGAGATTTTGACTTGAAGATATTTCTACAATAGGGTTAATATATACACGTGTCACCATAGAGAATATCAACTATAGACATTATTGTAATGTGTATGAAAATAATAGCAGCTGTGATGGAGGTGCTTAATTCTAATAAGAAGAATGTATACATGACAACATATATATATATTGGTTGTTCCCACGACTGCGGTTGGCTACACAGTAATTACAACATGTTTTATTGATACAAGTTGGCACAAAAGGAAACTCATCACTGGTTTTAAGAACATTTCAGATTATAAATGTTTAAAAACATCTTTTGTTCTTATTGATTATATAGCTAAATGAGTCATATATAATCTCTTCACCATCACAATTGACAATGCTACTACCAACACTTCAAATTTGGAAGATTTAAGGAGGAAATTTTATCTTGTTAAGAAACGAATCAGATGAAGAGTTAATGAACAAGACTTTTGTTATGAGAGAATTCTTTTTGACAAATATTAGGATGAAATTTTCTCATAAATAGCATATTTAACCCAATGAACAAAATGAAGTTTGCAATGCTTTATTTTGAGAGGCTTTATTGAAACAATGCATAATCTAAAGAGATTATGATTCAATGGTGGATTTTATGAACAATTGTTCGATGAGTATAGTAATATGGGTGTTTTGGATAAATATGGGAATGTGACATCATCTCAAAGCAGAAAAGGGTCACAAGAATATATTTAATGTGATGTATTGAGAAAATGGATTTAGATAATGATCACATATATGAAAGAATGGATTTTTGGATGAAAGCAATAAATTGAAAATGTATTTGAAAATATGGAAAACCTGAAGACTAGTATTCTGGGATCAGATTATAATGTAGAGGTTAAATAGTCCAAAGCTCCTTATTTATGAGAAATAACAAGGGATATACTTGTAATGAAAGCATTTTATAATGAATGAAAGTCTGCGTTTAGCACTTGTTTTGTATCATAGACCCAAGTAGGAGTTTCTTGACTCATTACATCACTAAATATCTTATGTTGCATCAGAATATTAGTTTGGTACTAGGGGTCGAATCCTAGGCCTAGTTAGGAGTTGGTTGATCTATTACATGATTGAAGTCTTGATTTGTACAAAACAATAGATAAAGTGTAAAATTCACTTTAATGAAAAATGAGTGGTCACTATAAAACATATGCTTGACTATATTGAAGAGCAAAATAAGACTGAGAAAAGTAATTTTGTCCTTTAAAGTCTATTTATAAATTCAGATTTGTGCTTAAACTTTTAACTATTTATTGTTTTAAATTTTCAGAGTTAAAGAGTGAAAGCAACATCCAAACATTCCATAGAGTAGTAAAGTTATATGAAAACAAACTGTGATATAGACAAGGGGCTAGATCGTAATATTGTGATGTGATATTACTCAGAGTCTCAAAGTCTTACACTAACATTCATGACAAGGTAATCTCATGTCTCTTTATACTTTTAGTGAATACGAAATTGAAAACGGTTTGCAAATGTTGATGATGGAATAGAAATTTAGATGTATATTTCATTTTTTTACAAGTTTGTCATGGTGACTCTGTATAATAAATCTGTTTTGATTTTATAATAGTTCAGTGCTCATGGAGATTGAAGATATTGTCGAATAATTTGATCATTTGAATCTTGTAGACTCCAATAGCAACTACTGGTATGTAAAACCAAAACAAAAGAATTCATAGTTAGCTAACAAGATATTAAAGATGCAGGATGTGGTATATCAATGGATAAAAGTAAGAGTGGGTAATGGAGAAAGGACTAGGTTCTGGTTTGATAATTGGACTCCCTATGGGGAGTTAATAGATTTCATAAAAGGTAAATATTAGGCACATGGAAGTACCTCTGAAAGCTAACTATCCGAGTTATTTAGAGGAAAAATTGGGTTATTCCACATGCTCGTTCTGAAGATCAAGTTATTATCCGATCCTATCTTTCAACTATCTACCTATCTGGCTCAAAAAGATCACTATGAATGGGAGGTTGATGATGTTATTTGGTCCAAGTTCAAGACATGAAATATGTATGACATTCTGAAAATTCATGTACTTGTTGTCCCCTGCAAAAAAATTGTTTGAAATTCTAAAGGAGTGCCAAAGCATATCTTCATCACTTGGTTAATAGTACTGAACCGGTCTCCGACTAAGGATTAACTGATTTGATGGAACCTTTAAGTTGTCCCATGTTTCACCCTCCGCAACATGGCTGATGAATCACCAGACCATCTCTTCTTTGATTGGCACTTTAGTTGGTTAATATGGGAATCGACGAGAGCTTGTTGCAACATCTCCCTGCCCCACTCCTTCGATTACTTGCTCAATCTAAGAGAATATAAACCGAAAATGAAATTAACCACTACCGCTTGGTAGTGTGCCATTTATTTTTATGGCATGAAAGGATTCAAAAATTCATCGAAAAACATATTGCACTTCGATTGCTATTGTTGATGTGCTAGTTAGTAACTGGTGCTCCAGCTGCCCTGAAGACAATCCGGATTTCTCTTCTCAACTACTCTAGCTTTGGCTTGTTACAGCCTCGAATCATGCTTCTGAGCTCTCTAGTGCAATATCTTCTCTACTATTAAATTAAATTTGACCTCCCTTTTATGCATGTTTTTTCGTCTCCATCCGTTCGGTTGTATTTTGACTTTTGAGTTTTTCATAGATTTATTAATATTTTATCTGGGCTACTTAACTTTCTTTATAGTTTTATGCTTCTATTATGGGCTTAGACTCAAAACAATTAATATCCATTGGAGGTTTGTATTGTTTTTTTCTTCTGCATCTAATTTGAAAGAAATAGTTCAAAAGGAAAAGAAGTTAAGCTATTTTATAGTTGGTTATGTTATTTGTGTTATATTGTATCATGTAACTGTGTCTTTGATTCAGCTGGCAATTCTATACCTTTGAAATTTAGGTTAGACTTGTGTTAAATATAATATTTTGCAATTTTGACTTTTTTGTCGATAGTGTATTTCTAGTTATACTATGAAAACTAAAAAAAAATCGAAACTAAAAAAAAAGAAAAGGAACCGAAACTACTTGAACACTGGTCAGTTCCTGTTTATTTTTTTATTTGATATTCGATTCCAATATAAAAAATGTCCAAAATTTTGAAAACCCAAATCAAACTAAACCGAATATCTGAACATCTATCACTAATCAAGTCCATCGGTTTCTACCTAAATATGCACGTTTAAATTTTTCAATGTGCAACTAATGTTACATTTGATTACCCTAAGCCTTTACCAATGAATTACGCATTCGAGACGTTTTAATTTACATTTTAAAAATTATGAGTTTGGTGGCCACTGATTTTATTAATTTGTTATAAAATTGGAGTATAGTAGGTAACGTGGAGCGCTATTGCCCATTGCTATATGAGGAACCCCAAAAAAATTTATTAGTATTATATTAGCTTAAACTAATGGGTGCGATTGGTAACCTTTTACCGTTGCGGTAAGAGGCTTACCGCTTTGACGGTCACCAATCATCAAAGTGTTAGCAAAAATAATATTAAATTTTTTTTTCTCTACTTTTTCTTACCGCTTTCTCCAACCGCTTGTTTTTATCTCTTTGCACTATTTTCTAACCGCTTACCGCTTTCGCTTACCGCTAATCTTATCGTTCCGCTTTTGTTTTTGTTCAGAATTCAATATTTGATTTAAAATTTTGTCGTTAAAAAAACCGACATAGTGGTATGAAATTAGTATGTCGTTTTCTCAATCTGAAAAAAAACATGTCACGGCACATTATTTACATTGATTGAGTAAAGATCAAGTTGGCCATGTGTCCTCTCTTGGGCCCCCATAGGACCTGCGGCCTTCATGTTCAACGATTTGTTTTTTTTTCATTTACTTCTCTTTCTTTTGATGTGAACACCAAATTCTAATTTGGCATTTTCTCCACATATAATGTACTAGTGTTTGGCCCGTGCGTTTGCACGGACTAATTTTTAAGTTTTAAATTTTTATGGGTTAAATTAATCTCAAAAATTTATAAAACAATAGTAGAACGGACTATTTTTATGGATTAAAGTAATCTCAAAATTTTATAAAACAATAGTAAAAAAATAAATGTATCTTAAATAAATAATTATTAAATAAGATAAATGTCATGTGAATAAATGTGATGGTGGGGATTTAACAGGAAAAATGAGGAAGTTCACTTTTAATATAAAAAATTAGTTAGAGTGATGAGCCCATCTATTCTAGAAAAGAAAAAAAAAATAGTTAGGATTTAAACCTCTTCAACCGTTGCGGTAAGAGGCTTACCGCTTTGCACGGTCACCAATCATCAAAGTGTTAGCACTTGCTAAGTAGCTGCTTTGAATAATATTAAATTTTTTTGCTCTCTACTTTTTCTTACCGCTTTCTCCAACCGCTTGTTTTTATCTCTTTGCACTATTCTCTAACCGCTTACCGCTTTCGCTTACCGCTAATCTTATCGTTCCGCTTTTGTTCAGAACTCAATATTTGATTTAAAATTTTGTCGTTAAAAAAACCGACATAGTGGTATGAAATTAGTTTGTCGTTTTCTCAATCTGAAAAAAAACATGTCACGGCACATTATTTACATTGATTGAGTAAAGATCAAGTTGGCCATGTGTCCTCTCTTGGGCCCCCATAGGACCTGCGGCCTTCATGTTCAACGATTTGATTTTTTTTTTCATTTACTTCTCTTTTTGAGAGTTTGATAATGGTGTTCATAGATGAGATTAGAGGTTTGAAGGTGGAGATGAAGTCGTAGTGATGGGGAAAACTGATTTTGTTTTTTCTTTTAATTAGAAAATCAAACACTTCGGATGAACAATTCTAATTTGGCATTTTCTCCACATATAATGTATTGTAAGAATACTACAACGCTCCACATGGGTCCGACATTATCGAAAACAAATAAGTTGTCTTTTTTAAAAACCATTAAACTAACCGCTTTACAAACTTTCGAGCGGGAGCTAATGATAATGTTCGGAACTAATCATTTGTTTAACTAGGTTTGGATGGCTCAAATAAAACGTAGAGGGAAAGGGAACACACCAACAAACCGTTTTATAGATTCAACAATAATAGCATTACCACTATTTGTACACTATTTTAAAAACTAAATGTACTAAAAGTATGAATGTATTATCATTGATACTAATAGCATTACCATTATTTAATTAGCATACTATATTGTTTTTTTTTTTGATAATCCAGGGAGGATCCCAGACCGAGGTCCAGACTAATCTCCTTGGGCCCAGTTAGACCGCAGGCCAGCTTCACCTGGAAGGGTTTTCCCTGGGCCTTAGGCCCAGTGCCCGCGTTGTGAGCAGATGAGGCATTTTTGTTTCCGCCTGGAGTCGAACCCGGATGGTGTTTGCCACCTCGGACCCTTCTACCACTTGGACTACCTCAACCGCTCACATACTATATTGTTGAAGGAAAGCTTATCACCAAAAGTGTTTCGGTAATCAGCGCAAGTGACATGACGATGAAGTAGTGTCCGAAGATTTTTTGTGTATATAATGCAGTAAGTCGACGAAGGTAAAAATCGAAAATGTCGTCGTGTGATGATTTATTTTATTAAGAAAAAAGGTTGAGAATACAGTGTGTAACATATGATTGAGAGAAGAGACAGAAAATATAAAGAGTGCAATAGTATAAAAAGAGTGGAGACAATGATCATGATCCTCCAAAAACGGGAAAATCATTTAGTATGTCCTTATATCTCAAGGGAAATCTGATATGCCCCGTTATCAAAAAACCTTTTTCTGATTTTTTAAATACGAAAACAATGAAATGACTCTATACCATAACAAAGTTAGATAATTACCTATCATACCAGCCAATATCCACTCATCCAAACACCCATCCAAGTCAATCGGGTGAGATCCGGAAAATTTAAAATATCCCCAAATGAGGAATCTGAATCTCTAATTTCTTCACGATATTAACTTCTTTTTTCCGTTACTCATTCTCCATTCTCTCCTTTCTCTATCCCGAACGACCGAACGACGAATCTCCCTTTTTCCGTTAAAAATCAATAAAGTAAAATCGAAATAGATGGCGCCGAAGACTTGAGCCAAGAAAACTGATGTCCCAAGTACATCACCCGCCAGGAATGCGGAGCAAGCGCCAACGACTGCGAGTGATGTAGTTTCTCCGGTCACGAATGCTCTTCTGGCGAGCGATGTTGCTCATGCCACGACTATGAATGCTCCTCCGGTCGATAATGCTCCTACGACGATTGATAACGAAATTGCTGCTGACGAAGAAGTTGATCTCGAGAATTCGAGCAAAGGAGATGAGAGTGAAAAGGAGATGATGACGACGCGACAGAGAGTACAAAAGAAGGAGATGAGGTCAAGCAATTGAACTCGAGAGTCTCGTAGACAAACATGGTACCAAACAAGGATATATTTGAAAAATACGATGAGGAGGAATCCCATGATAGCTCTGATTCCCATTCGGTAAGTATTATACTCTTTAGTTATGTAAAACTAGGGAAAATTGGGGAAATTGTTCTTAGTTGGATTAGATGATGAAGAAAGTGTTTGAATTTGTTGTCTATTAAGTAAAACTGGTAATACTAGGTATAACTAGTTAAGTAAAACTTGGTAAAACTTGTTAAGTAAAACTAGGTATAACTTGGTAAAACTTGACACTGTATTACTGATAAAACTTGGTAAAACTTGCTAAGTAAAACTAGGTATAACTTGGTAAAACTAAACACTGTATTACTCGTAAAACTTGGTAAAACTAGTAAGTAAAACTATGTATAACTTAGTAAAACTAAACATTGTATTACTGGAATAACTTGGTAAAACTTATTGTTGCAGGAATTTGGTGATGAAATGACAGCAGTGCAACCTCTGAGAATGTACTTCACCTCAACGCAGTACAAGAAAAAAATCAAGATATCGACGCGGTGCTACGTTGTTGATTTTCTGTCGACTCTTGATTCTTTGCAGCCTACGCTAACGACTACTGAGAGGAATTGTTTTGAAGAGCATCCTCAGTTCAGACAAATCTTTCACTTGCCGAAGGATGGAAACCACAAGTTGATGGGAATGTGGATGCTAGTTTTGTGAACCGCCTGCATCAAGAAGAGGATGGAGTGTGGTTCGTGCTTTACGGCATTCTGATTCATTATGGTTTGAGGGAGCATGCACTTATGTCCGGATTAGACTGCCGAAACTATGCGATTAACTATAAGCAATTGGGAGGCCGTAATTTCGTGAGGAAATATTTTGGGAAATCGATAGTTATAGCTCAAGATGTGAAAGAAAAGCTATAGGCGATAGGAGATTCTCAAGATAGACTGAAGATGATCGTATTCTACTCCTTTACAGTGTCATCATGGGTCAGACGAAGCGTGAAGATGATGCTACTCCGGTGGTAGATTTTTTTCTTAGATCTGTCGATGATCTTGACTTGTTCAAGTCTTTTCCTTGGGGGGAGATTGTGCTACGATCATATGATCGGTGCGATCTCTCACACGATGGACCATTTTAGAGGGGTTTACAAGGAGAACAAATTGTGGCTGATTCACCGTTTTTGTATCCCTTTGGAGGTATATATTATTAAGTTGTGGTTTGAGTAATTTTTCTTGTGCTAATCGCTAACTAATCTCTACTATATGTGTGTTGTTGTGCAGCTGTTAGCCTTTTAGGCAATTCCAGAGTTAGGGAGTAGTTTCCGCGAGCCAATTGTAGGGGCAAACTGTAATTGTCCGAGGATGTGCAAGCCTCAGTTCAAGAGTAGCACAACGAAAGGGTTTCCACTTTCAAAAATCAATGAAGAACTTGCTAAAACTAAGCGTCATGGTATTAATAGCATCATGCCAAATCGAGATGGAGATGAAGAAGCTCTTCTTGAGCGAATATTTGAAAAAACGATGTTCATGATCTCGTCGATCATGTTTCTTAGAGTTGGATTGATGAGACGCGCGACGAAGATATGGCTTCCCGAGTGGCAGAGGAGGAGGAAGAGCTCCAAAAACATGTGGAAAAGGGACATGCTTCCATTGATATACCTGGAGGTACGAATCCTAGCAACATTGTTGCGATGGTGAATGGGATGCAGAAAACGATGGAAGATAGGTTTAAGCTGTTGAATGAGAAGGTTGGCGGGAAGTTTAACGAGTTGGAGATGAAAATCAACTCATTGAAGAATACATGGAGCATATGAAAGAAATTGAAGAAAAAATGGTAAAAATAGTCTCAAATATTAATGGAAATACTTGGTAAAACTGTATTCTAATTGTATGTGATTCCAGGTCGAGGAAGAGCTCCAAAAGATCGCGGCAGAGAAGGCAGATGGTAAACGGAAGGTGGCGGATAATGTACTCGAGAGGCCTAACACAAGGTCGAGGAGGGGCTATCACTTGGTTGGATGTTAGGACTTTTGTTTTTTTTAGTACTATGTTGGTTTTTAAGTTGTTTGTTGACCTTGTGGGTTTTAAGTACATTTTTGAACTTTATATTTGTTGTAAAACTGTTTCTATTAGGTACAACTAGATATGTGCTTAAGTAAAACTGGTTTATCTAGGTAAATATACGCTTGAAAATGTTCATGAGTAAAACCAGTAAAACTTTGTATAACTAGTTAAGCAAAGTAGTAAAACTGAGTATAACTAGTTAAGTAAAACTAGTAAAACTAAGTATAACTAGTCAGGTAAAACTTGTAAAACTAGGTTAAACTAAGTACGTAAGTAAAACTAGTAAAACTGAGTATAACTTGTTAAATATCCGTTTGGAACTGTTCATGAGTAAAACTAGTAAAAGTGGGTATAACTAATCAAGTAAAACTGAGTATAACTAACTACGTAAAACTGGGTATTACTTGGTAGCATTAGAACTGAGTTGAACATAAATAAGTCTTACAAACTGGAGAATAGAACTAGTTGGCATTACAAACTAAAATGAACATAAATAAGTCTTAATCATTGATTCGACCCACAACACTCGCCACCACCTCCTTTAGCTTTTCATTATCTTCGCCTTTGTTCTTGAACGCCATTTCCATTTGCTCAATACTATATTCATGGCTTCGAAACTTCTCGGCCTGAGAGTCCACCGTCTTCCTTAAGTTAGCGGCTTCTTCCTCGACGCCTTGAACCCATAGTTTCCGAATGTGTAGGTCATTATCGTGCACATAAAGACAATAAAGTTTCAAATGATGCTTAATCACCAAATCAGAAAATCACCAAATCAGCATATCTCACCTCAAACGCATTGCAAAAAATGTACCTCCTTCCCACGTCAGATTCGGGTTGTGTAGGCTCCACAATGATTCGACCGTCGCATGGAAATCGTGTCGGTATGCTATTGTCATCATCTACAATTAGAAACATCCTGTCGTATCCTCCTTCGCCCTCTTCATGTCACTGTAATAAGGATCGAATTCAAATTTGTACATATTCAAGAGAGAGAGAAGAAGATGAAATGAAAGGCAATGAGTGAAAATTGAGAGAGAAAATTGAAGAAGCCGATGGGAGAGAGAAGGAGAAGTGGGAAAAAGAGATAGAGGGAGATAGAAGAGTAAAGTTGGCGATTTTTTTGTTTGGGCGCCAAAAAATTGGTTAAATTTGAATTTTTCCGCCAAAAATTTGGTTAAATCAGAATTTTGCCGCTAAATTTTTTTACAGAATATAGTAGTTTTACAAAATTTTCAAATAGTTGTACTTTGGTTGTTTTCAATTTAATCAGCTTTATTGGAACTTAAAATCTAAATTTGTAGTTTTACAGTTGATTTTACTCAATTAATTTATCAATCTAATATTTTGTGTATTAATATGTTACAATTCTCAATTTTTGAAACTTTATCCTTTTAACTTGTCCATTATTCCAAAAATGATCTTGAAAGTATATGAACATTGTTGGTGAAATTACTTTGTTGAGTGATTTTTCGATTAAACTTTCAATCTAATTTGTTGTAATAGCAATATATGACCACTATTGTAGTAAAAGTGAACTTAAAAGTTTAAATTTTATATATCTATATGTTAACTAATTTGTCGAATAATTTTTCATTCTAATTACGATAATCACTTAGTATTACACAATATTACCAATTTCACCAGCATAGAAAGATGTGACTTATAGTTATATTAGTTTTCAATCGTGTTTGTCTTGCAAGTAACATTAAAAATGGTAGATTACAAACAAAATTACAATCGTCCAAACATCAACCATTGAAGTGATTCTCTTGGCCGCCTCTTGTTCTGAGTCCTCTTCCTCTTTCCTCTTTCCTCTTTCCCCTGCCGATGGAAACATGTTAGTTTTCTTCTTTCCCTTCTTTTTGAGTTTGCCAGGAGGTATTGCAAATTTCTGATGTTATCCAGAACATCTCATTCTGACATATCCAGCTCTAAATAAATTGTCTTTTAATACACCAATTCCCACAACTCCATCCAATAATATTTCGAAGACAACTCATGTAATTCCATATTCTTAGCTCTATTGGGATTCTGTTTGAATTTAATGAAAGCGGCAAGTGCATGCACATAATGATACTTTTGAATGTCAAAGAACCTGCGACTGCACGATTTCGACATCATGTTCACCAAATAAGGCTTTCCATCGTTGCCAGTGACGTCGTACAGAAGCTCGAAACTATTTAACACCATGACAATTATTGTGTCAGCTTTTTTCCAAAGATCTTGATTATGGTTCTCCACTATAAGCACTACCTTATTATCAATCGTTCCAGATACTGTCTCTTTCCTATGTTCGTTAAACCACTTCGATTTTTTTTTTACAATCGTATCTAGTAAGGGTATTAATGCGTACCTCTTGGCTTTCTTGAAAGTATTGTTCAAAGACTCTACATTATTGCTTGTTTCTAGGTTGTATCTTTCTCCAGAAAACAACACTTTTCCCATTTTTCTTTCACAGTACTCTTCTCCAGATACGTGGCCACCGAAGGGTATCTCGTCTTAAAAGAACTATAAGTAACGTCGAACTCAACCACAATGTAAAGCTTACTCATCTCTGAGAATATAAAGGCAACTACGTCTTTGTTCACATTAGAAGCATGGGGTTTCACATTTTGGGACAAATGTCATACACAATACCCATGATGAGTTTGGGGATACACATTAGCTATGGCATCAATGAAGCTTGTATTTCTGTCACTCACAAACACCAATTCAGAAGAGTCTGCAACCATGGATTTTAGCATCTAAAAAAACCAAGTCCAATTTTCATATTTCTCAGCATCAAGTATCCCAAAAGCTATAGGATAATTGTGACGATTAGGATCCTGAGCTGAAGCGAAAACTAGGCAACCACCATATCCATTTTTGAGAAAATTTGCATCCACGATTATCACTTTCCTCATCACTTGAAACCCTTCAATGCTAGCTCCCAGAGCTATGAATAGGTACTTGAATTTTTTCTGCTCATCCAATTTCACACACGCTACTGTACATGGATCGACCGTAGATCTTGTTTTGATCGATTGGCTGAGATAGTGCGTGTGGATTTGCTCGATCGATCCATAGTGCCTCGATGGCTACGAAGAGTAATTGATTAAAATTTTCACTATCTACCATCGATCTTGTCGATTATCAACGGTCGAGATCTTAGGATTATGATAAATCTTATCAACCTTGATTTGCGCTGATGTGACTTGATTTTCAGACGCTCATATTTAACCGTCGATCTCAAATCGATGGCTGAGATTGCGAGAATCTGAAAGTTCTCCAATATCTCGATCTCTTCGTAAGCAATGATAATCATTGAAAATTTGAAATCGAACGGTTGAGATCGTAGGATACGAAAGATCCCGTCGATATTGAGAGAGAGGAAGCACGAGTTGGCTTTAAATGGAAGTTACCTTGCATGATTCCCACTACTGCTCGCACTACAAATCGGCAAGGTAACTTCTCCTCCCTTATTTTTGCTTTTTCTTTCTCGCTCTAGTAATTTTTCTTTTACATTTTTTCAGAGCTTTCTCCCTCTAGAACACTTTCTTTTCTAGTTTTCTTTATCCCGATACACCGTCTTTCTGTTGGGAATGTCCTGAAATCTACCCGTACTATCTCTAGAAAGTATGATAAGTGTCGAGATCAGACATAAGTCATAAATACTGGGTGATCATGATGGCTTGCTAGAGTCCGCTCTTGATCTATAAGTTTAGGACTTATTACCAGTATTGTATGATCCCAAAGGGTCACACACCATAGCTAACGGGAAAGTTAAGATGGAATTAATACGGTAAGATGCAGTAGCATTTACTGTATTTGTACAGAGAGTTGGGCAGACAACAAATGGGCTTTTGTCTGATTTGTGTCTTGGGCCCAAAAGACTAATGAGCTATTAGTTTAATTAATTAATTAAACTTGGGCCCATTAGTGAAATAAGAAGAAACAAGGGTTGAAAAACCCTAGCATTCTTTTTGTTCTCCTGCGATTTTTGAGCAGCCCAGCCGTGGCTCTTTTTCTCTCTTGAATCTCTCTGTTGATGATCCATCCGGTCTAGCAGCCATCCGTGCTTGTAAGAGTGTGGATACTCAAGGAGGAATAGGTGATTCATCTGTTCTGGACTGATCTTGTCATTACCATCAATCCGCTGTGCAATCCATAGGTAATGTTACAGGTTTGTTTTATGATTCGTTTTGCAAGAACCTAGATCTGTTTAAGGATTTGTGTTAGGTTGTAATTGAGAATTAAACCTTGCAAAAACACCCATAATCCTTCAGTGGTATCAGAGCCAGGTCATTAGGTTGCTTGTAATTTGGATCATAACTGAATCAAATGTTGATTTTGAATCGTGTTGTTGACTCTAGATGTATCACGCTTTCAAGTTAATTGTATCAATCGGCTTTGTTAATTAATTGAGATCACGGTTGTATCAGCTTGTGGATTATTAATTATGTGATGAATCGATTTGTACAAAGTTCATGTTCATAGCGATTTTGTCCTTTGTTAATTAATGGTGTTAATCGCTTTGTTAAGTGAAGCTTGAAACATGAACGCGATTGATTATTGAATTGACATTAGGTCATAATGGTTTTGTCATTTAGTGAAGAATTTCGTTTTGTCTTTATGTGTTCATAATGAAACGATTTGACAAACCACAATCATAAGGACAAAGCGATTAATTGAGAATGAACATGTGAACATATAATTAATTTTGACCACGTGATTGTGGTTTGATAATGAAAAGTCCAATTCAATAATTGAATTTCTTCTCGCCGCTTGTTAATGTCACGCTTGTTGACATTAAGCTTAAAGCAAAAGAATTGATTAGGTCATGATCGTATTCGTATTGATCATGTGATCGATTAGGCTTAAAGCATTTAATGAATAATTGAATCGATTTGTTTGAATGAGATTAATACAAAATCGTTTCAAAAATTTTGATAATTGTGGTTTAAGCGGTTAACCCAAATCGCGGTTTGCTGGAAATTATTTAATACAATTGGTATTATTTAATTTCTGGTTAAACCGGATTTAAATTCAAAAATTGAATTTTAACCTAAACCGAAGGCTGGTCTAAGTTTGATTTGGTTGGACCAAATAATTTAGAGCTGGTCTGGTTTAGTAAATAACCGATGGTTTTGATAGTTAATTTGGTCTTGGACCAGAATTAATAAACCGACTCGGTTATGTCAAATTATTGGGCCAACTGGAATTCTATGGTCTTGGGCCAAGAATTGGGCCTATAATTTGTGACCCAACCCGAAAATATTTATAAAATATTAAATTAGAAATTTCTATTTTTAGTAAGTTACTAAATTTAGAAAGTTTCTAAAATAAGAAAGTTTCCCAAAATAGTAATCTTCTATTTTTGGAAATAAAACTCAAAAATCCTCAAAAACAATATCAAGCTTGGATGTCTTTCCAATCTTGTCAACTACTTAACGCTTATTCGATTACAGATATGGCTTACAGTGTGAGGTGTCTGTTTTCGCGTAAGTAAAGTAGTATATAGTCACTAATTTCATTGGGAGTCCCAGATTTTAGTGATTATTTGGCTGTAAGAGATTGGTTTCCTTGACTGGGCCATCGGGAGTCCCGGGCCTTGAGACATCTGGTGAATTTGGGCCTCGGGCCCAATTCACAACCGAGAGTTATTGGTTATAACTAGCTGTGTGTATGCTTACCAAGTAAAGCTAATTCTGGGTGACGGCCAGTGGCCCACTTTGGATTTAGCTAAACATGGGTCTCGGAATCATTGCATTCTTATGAGGTTAAACAAAGAAATTTTGAATGCAATGCGAGTTTTCTTATAAGTTATTAAGATTACTCTTTTATGAACTAAATAACTAAAACTCTATTTATCTCTAAATTTCAGCTATGACAAGCACAAACAATCAAAACACTTTCTCGATCCGGTCTGTCCTTGAGATGGACAAACTGAACGGATCAAATTTCTTGACTTGGTCACGGAACCTGAGGCTAGTCCTCAGGCATGAGAGAAAGGACTATGTCCTTGAGAAAGCTCTCCCCGAGAGGATCGGATCCAAAGCCAGTCATGCAGTATATAATGCTTGGAATAAGCATTATAATGATGCGGTAGATGTGCGTGGTCTGATATTGGCTACCATGGAATCAGATTTGCGGAAGCAATATGAGAACATGGAGTCGCCAATAGAGATGATCAGCAGCCTGAAATTGAAATTTCAGGAGCAGGTAAGAGTGGAGAGATACCAGTTGGTTAAATCTCTCACTAGCTGCAAGCTACCGATGGATCATCCAGTAAGTCCTCATATCAGTAAAATGATGGGTTACATTGATAACCTGAGGAAACTGGATTATCCAGTTAGCCAAGAATTGGCAACTGATATCATTCTGCAGTCACTGCCGTCAAGCTATGATAAGTTCGTAAGGGACTATATCAAGAAAGGCTTAACGAAGACGTTGACTGAACTGCATGATATGCTCAAGACAGTTGAGCCAAACGTGAAGAGTACCCTGTACAATCTCATGAATGAGAAGGGTAGGTTTACTAAACCTAATGCTGACAAGGGTGAAGACAAAGTTGTCCAGATTTTGAATCATGGCAAGCGTGTGTCTTCTGAGCCCGAGTCAGATACCTCTTACGTTGGTAAGTGTTGCTACTGTAATGAGACTGGTCATTGGAAAAGAGATTGCATTAAATTCATGGAAGATTATGAGGAGTTGAAGTCGATGTATGAGACTACTTCCTCAGGTATTCATGTTATTACTTCAAGTTATACCTTAAAGGTATTGGATACTGGTTGTGGCACTGATATTTGTTATAATATGCAGAGCCTGAGCAACAGTAGAACGTTGAAGGAAGGGCAAGTGAAACTGCGTGTCTTGAAGGAGCTTGGGATGCTGCCTCAACCGTAGGGTTTTCACTTGTAGATGCCTTTGAGGCTTGGTTTTATTAAGTAATTGCTACAATGTACCTGCTTTAAGCAGAGTTGTCTTTCATTTTCTTGTAAGAATTTGAATGTTTTTCGTTTTGATAAAAGACAAGTTTTGTTCTTTTGATCTTAATGAAATGATAATTGTAGCACCCTATTCAAGGAATGGGTTTTATATATATAAACCAAAGAGTGCCTAAATGTAACATAAATACCGAATTGGTTTAAATCTGATGAATTAAACCTGATTTTTCTTGGCATAAATGTTTTGGTCAAAGAGTAAGTCGGATTCAGAAATCCCATAGTTATGGACTTTTGGGCTCATTTGAATGGATATCTTATGAGACTTGAATTCTGCTTACTGGACCAAAAGACAAAGGGCCCATCTTAGCCGAGCTAGAGAAAGGCCCAAAGGCTTATTGGAGATAGAACATACTCATGTATGTGGTCCGATGAGCAGTAATGCCAGAGAAAATTTCCTGTACTTCATTGTCTCTACTGATTACTTCAGTGAGTGTGACTGTGTTCATTTGATGAGACACAAGTCGGAATTCTTTGACATGGTCGAAAGAGTTCCAGAATGAAGTATAGAATCTGAATGACAGAAGTATTAAGACTCTGGATTAGATCACGAGTGAGAATACTTAAGTCATTGATTGTGTGATCATCTGAATGAGTGTGAAGTCGTTTCACAGCTCATTTCTCCTGAAAACCTAGAGGTGTTTCTGTGAGAATGAATCAGATCTTATAAGAAATGATTAAAGATGAGTCACACGAATCTTCCATGATATTCTCTAAAATAGCGCTCAAGAAATATCTAAGTTTACGCTGAAATAGTTCCACCAATATCAGTTGAAAGACACCACGTAGATGTGGATTGGAATCGATCCAAATTCGTCTTTACTGAGTATTTGTAGTTGTGCTACTTCGCTGGTTATCCTAGGGAAACCAAGGCTTGTTACTTTTACGTCCATTCTGTTTTCTAAGAAGGGAAGTTACTTTCCAAGAAGAACAGTGGGAGTAAAAGTATAACTCGAAGAAATTCGAGAAATACAGGAGACTGCTCAACCTGTTGAGGGAGAGCAACGGATGGATTTACAGATTTCTGTAGAATCTACACCTGTAGAGCCTGAAGTTCGCAGATAAAAATGAATCAGTCACTAATCCGAGAGTGATTTCTCGTCATTAGTTGAACCTGATGATCATTGAAAGTTCGCATGATCTGATGATCATTGAAAGCGACGAACCTGCGAAATTCAAAGAAGCGAAAGTAAGCCCGGACTCCGAAAAATTACACTGTGTGTAAGTTAGCTTCATCGATCCATTCATGGATGGAAGCAAACATATCGGAGTTGGAATCTTCGTTCTGTTAAAGTAGTCAAGGTTTTGACTTGAACAGGAACGAAGTGGAACTATGCGTTTACTAATAGATTAGTGGGAGCGATATTGCATTTCTCATAATGTATGTCGATGACATACTGATTCTCGGAAATAACGTCCCAATACTGCAGTCGGTAAAGGACTGGTTTGGGAGTTGGTTTTATGATTGACATGGGTAAAGCCACGTAGTTCTTGGATTTTGGATCTAAAGATAGAGATCCAAAAGAGCTGGTAGGACAAAGTCAGAATTCTTAAATTGACAAAGTCCTACACGTAATCAGCAATCCAAGAAGGGTTTTATGCCAATGTCACATGGCAATACGTTAAGCAAGAAACAGTATCCTACGATATCTGCTGAGCTTGAAAGCATGGATAGCATTCCATATGCGTCGGCAATTGGATCTATCATGTATGCCATGACATGTACTTGTTTTGATGTTGCTTTAATGTTAAGCAAGACAAGTAAAGACCAGTCAAATCCAGCAAAGAATCACTGGATTGCCGTAAAGAATATTCTGAAGTATTTGAGGAATACTTAGGATAAGTTCTTGATTCATCACTGAACTTGATGTGATTCCCAGCGTAGATGAGACTAGCTGCACATCAGAGGTCCAAACACCTTGAGGATAGGTATTTAAATAAGCAAGTTTCATCGAATGAGAACGTTGCCAATCTATTAACGAAGCCACTCCTTAGGCCTAAGCATGAGTCGCGGACTGTAGCTGTAGGATGAATGAAACTAAGATGTAGTCTTAATTTCAGTGGGAGTTTGTAAAGGGCTTTACTTAGTTGTTTTGAAAGGTTCATGTAAACATAATATTTTATGTTTATGAAATCTATGATTTCTGGATTATTTTAACTGTGATATAAATAATCGTTCCAAAATGATTCATGTCATTATATATGGGCCATCGAAGTACATGAGTAGACTTGATCCTGAAACCCCATATTTAATGAAATGACATAAATCATAGTGTCCATAGTCGAAGGTTGTTGAATTGGAACACCAACAACCACTTGAGACTAGATTGTGTTGAGACTTATGACCAAGTTTCGAGGGGTCATAGATGCGCGGCATCAAAGTCGACACATAGGTATATGTAGGGGAGCATATGACCGGACATGGCCCGCAAGATGAGAACTCTGCAAGATATTAATATCTGTGTCATAAGAAGTTCTCATATACGACTATAGAGTATAGTCCTTAGACCTGAGTTCGCATGCATGTGGCTGCACATGGAGTAATGCGCTTTGATCATTGTCTAACGCTGTTTCGTAACTGGGAGCTATACGGACCTTGGTTGGGTGTATTATGAATTGTGTAGTTCATAGTGATGGAACAAGATGGGATTTGTCCCTGCCGTTTAACGGAGGTAATATCTCTAGGCCAATCGGAGATTTGATAGCTGGTAAGAGAATGGCCATTCCCAAACGGACTTGCCCAAGTCGTTTGCATTGTCAGTATCAAATCTGGTCCGATAAACATGATTTGGCTATATAAGGATGACACGCATCTTGCCTTATGCCAGATCGAGATATTGAGACAAAAGGATTAGGGAATGTAGGATTCCAGTACAATCGGAAGATTGTTGGGAATGTCCTTTGTAGGATTCCAGTACAAGTGGGAGATTGTTGGGAATGTCCTGAAATCTACCCGTACTATCTCTAGAAAGTATGATAAGTGTCGAGATCAGACATAAGTCATAAATACTGGGTGATCATGATGGCTTGCTAGAGTCCGCTCTTGATCTATAAGTTTAGGACTTATTACCAGTATTGTATGATCCCAAAGGGTCACACACCATAGCTAACGGGAAAGTTAAGATGGAATTAATACGGTAAGATGCAGTAGCATTTACTGTATTTGTACAGAGAGTTGGGCAGACAACAAATGGGCTTTTGTCTGATTTGTGTCTTGGGCCCAAAAGACTAATGAGCTATTAGTTTAATTAATTAATTAAACTTGGGCCCATTAGTGAAATAAGAAGAAACAAGGGTTGAAAAACCCTAGCATTCTTTTTGTTCTCCTGCGATTTTTGAGCAGCCCAGCCGTGGCTCTTTTTCTCTCTTGAATCTCTCTGTTGATGATCCATCCGGTCTAGCAGCCATCCGTGCTTGTAAGAGTGTGGATACTCAAGGAGGAATAGGTGATTCATCTGTTCTGGACTGATCTTGTCATTACCATCAATCCGCTGTGCAATCCATAGGTAATGTTACAGGTTTGTTTTATGATTCGTTTTGCAAGAACCTAGATCTGTTTAAGGATTTGTGTTAGGTTGTAATTGAGAATTAAACCTTGCAAAAACACCCATAATCCTTCACTTTCATGGCTCCGAGGAATACCACGGCGGCAAGTACCAGTTCGTCGGCGGGGCCGTTTGGTCCGCACCTGCCGTCTAGTTTAAACGCGGGGCATCTTCAACGGCTCTAAACGAAGTATCGGATCCCGCCGGGGGTCGATATGGTGATCCCGTCCTCGGCGGAGTCACCGGAAAAATGTCAAGGATGGCTATTTCTGCGCCTCCGACACTTATTTCGATAAGTGTGGGCTCTTTTTTCCCATTCCCCTTCTCATATCTTGGGTTCTGGCTAAGCTTCAGCTAGCCTTTCACCAGATGACTCCGAACTTCGTCTGGTATTTATCGAACTTGGAGTCAGAGCCGCCAAGGATGGAATCAAGTTTGGGGCCGAGTAGCTCATGAGGGTTTACTCGGTGAAACACAACGTCCGTTTTCTGGGGACGTATTATCTCTCCCCCCGTTTTGGGAAGGTTCTCGACGAGATTCCGGGGAGAGATGTATGGAAGGATCGATATTTCTTCTTCAAAATCAACAACCATTTAGTTGGGGATTTCGATTATTCTGTTATTCCGACGCGATGGTATATTAGCTTTGGTTAGCTCTTAGGGTTCATTGACTGGTATGCCTTTTAGCGGGTATCGAGCTGTTTCTGACTTTTTTTTGTTTTGTTTTGTAGAAGCTCCCGAGTCACTAGCTTTGAATACGATAACAGAGGATTTAATAGCCCGCTTAAGGAGGGGTGACATCAATTGGAATAACTTCTCCGCGGAGCGTATACGAGCCGCTTTAGGTCCCGTAGCTCGACAACCTGCTCAGAATCAACCTCGGCTTCCGCAAGGTGTTTTAGCGACGCAAGCTCCCCGTCAGCTCCCTCCAGCCCGAATCTTTCAAGCTCCGTTACGCATAGTCGAGCGGACTGGAGAAAGTGAGTAGCTCGCTTGCTTCTCTTATTATTATTAGTACTTTTTGTGGTCGACTATTGTCATTGTGCGTGTATATCGTGCTGATTCAGTTCGATCTTTTTGCAGACCAACCTGTTTCAGACGATAGTTCTGTCGCTAGCATGCCCCCACACGAGAAGATGTCTCACAGAGCAAGTAGCCGCCGGAACGGACAAAATCCGGTTGACCTAGCCGGAAAAATAAAGCGAGCGATCTGAGAAACACCATTCTCTTTGCGCTTGGCCGGGGTCCTCCTCCTCCTCCGGCTGGTTCTCCTCCTCTTCAGGCTCAGGCCTCCATTCCCTCGGCTTCTAGGTCTGAGGAGGTTATTCCGGAGGACGAGGTCCCGCCTCCTTCACCGACCGGTCATGAGATCGTTCTCGTGAGCTGGTTCTGCGTGACTCCCATTCGAACAGTTCTAGGGGGTAGAACGGCAGGAGCCGAGGTGGATCCCTTCCTCCCACTCCGAAGCGTCGAAGGACTGAAGCAGAGGTGAGCTCAAGGAGGCAGGACCAAGAAACCGAGGCGAGGCCTACTTCTTACGAGTCCTCTGGGTCCTTCAACTGGCGCTTCAGGCACCAGTTGGAATGCCCGATTTCCGACGACCCTAAAGGTGTGGCCTACCTGCTTAGGCACTTTAAGCCAGCAGGCGTTCAGCTTCCGACTGTCGGCGCCATGGCCCTTGGGGAGGCCTATACCGAAATGATGGCAGCGATTGGGAAGGTAAAGATTTTATCCCTCTGCCTTTCTTTGCCCAAGGCATATTATACTTTTGATTTTAACTTACCATATTTTATCATATGTAGTCCTTGGAGGCTACGAACAGGTTTGTAGCCAGGTCTGAACGTGAACTGCGCGACGTCACTCAGGCTAGCGAGCTCGAGGCCGCTAAAAAGGTGGTGAGCGACCTGAACTCTGGGCTTCAGGAGGCCAAGGTGAGGGAGGAAGTGCTAAGGAAGAAGCTGGCCGAGTTTGAAGGCATGGAAGCTCGACTAATGCAGCTCGAGAACTAGGAAGAGGATCTCACTGTTGGATCTCCTAGGATCTAGGGTTTGATATATTGAATAACAACCAACCTCGTTCTTACCTTGACTGGCAGCGGAATGAATTGGTGAACGAGATCAGTTGAGCAACGCAGGTGCCTTGCCTCTACCAGATACACACGCACACAAGCTGGAAACGGGATGCTAGTGCCGGATCAATGGGAATCACCTGTTTCTGGTGTTTCTGCTTTTCTTACTAAGAAAAACTCGACGGCTCAGTTCTTAGGTCAAAATAATCGAGTTTTATTCGACCTAAAACATACTTAACGGGCCAGACTTGATTAAGTCTTAATTCGAAAAGCCTTTCCGAAAATCCGTACTGTGTCGACCGACACACAAGCTGTGTCGATCGACACAACACCATTTTGTCGATAATAATGTGTATCCAATACACATTAATATGTTCATTACCATAATGATCATTCCCATGTCGTAGCTTCCAGATTACTTAGGTGTGTGACCCTATAGGAACATATAATACTGGCAGTAAGTCTACAACTTACAGATTACAAGAGGCTTCTTGCAAAACATTGCAACCGCCAAGTATTATACGAATGTTTGATCTCGACACACAACTATCATCAGGAGTGAGTACAAATGTGATTTCAGGACACTATCCCAACAATCTCCCACTTGTACTAGAATCATCAATTCCTATAATCCTTTTGTCTCTACATCTCGATTTGGCATAAGGAAAGATTAGTGTCATCCTTATTAAGCCAACATCGTGTTTATCGAACTCCTGATCTCATACTGAACAATACAAACAACTGAACTACAGTTCATTTGAGTGCGGCCACACATTCTCTCAGTATTCAATCTTCGATAGGCCCTGAGATATTTATCTCCTGTTATTCAGGAGGGACAAATCCCATCTTGTTCCATCCCTGTTTCAACGCACACTTCATGATATACCTGAACAGTGCCGTTATAGTCGCCAGTTACGGGTCGACATTTGACAAAGTCAAAGTGTACCAATTCATATGCAAGAAAGCATGATGAACTCAGGTCTAAGGACTATACTCTATAGTTGTAATGAGAATCTCTTATGACACATATATAACTATCTTGTAGACTTCTCATCAGCGGGTCATGTCCGATCATATGTTCACCAACATATATATATATGTGACTGACTGTGATAATCATATCATTGGCTCCATGAAACTTAGCCAACAGTCACCTCACAATCTAGTCTTTCACGGTTGTCAGTGTCCCATTTTGACAACCTCGACTAGGGACAAAACATAATTTATGTCATATTTAACTTATAGGGTTTCATGATCAAGTCCTCAACTTGATGACCTATAATATGTCATAAACTTATTTTGGGACCATTATTTAGATCATAATAAATAATGCTGAAATCAAATTTCATTAAACATTTCCAAAAGAATGTTTACAAGAGTGTCTTATTATAACTAAAACAAAACTAAAACTCCCACTAGAATCAAGATTACATCTTAAGATCTCTAATGCCTACAACAGTCGTATGAAACTCATGCTTAGGCCTTGGGAGTGACTTAGTCAGAGGATCAGCGACATTCTCGTCCGTCAGAACTCGACTGATCTTCACATCACCTCTATTGACGATATCACGAATCAGGTGATTTCTCCTCTCTACGTGTTTGGACTTCTGGTGTGACCTTGGTTCTTTCGCCTGAGCAATGGCTCCGTTGTTATCGCAAAACAAAGCCACTGGCTCCAAGACACTAGGAACCACACCAAGTTCAGTCATGAACTTCTTGATCCAAACAGCTTCCTTTGCCGCTTCTGCAGCAGCAACATATTCAGCTTCCGTCGTGGAATCAGCTACGGTATTCTGCTTAGAGCTCTTCCAGCTCACTGCACCGCCATTTAGACAGAAGACATATCCAGATTGTGATCGCAAATCGTCTCTGTCCGTCTGAAAACTCGCATCGGTGAATCCATTCACCACAAGTTCTTCACTTCCTCCATACACCAGGAATTTATCCTTAGTATGTCTCAAATACTTGAGAATATTCTTGACAGCTGTCCAGTGAACTTCACCTGGATCAGATTGGTATCTACTCGTCATGCTTAACGCGTAAGCTACATCTGGACGAGTGCAGAGCATGGCATACATAATAGATCCTATTGCAGAAGCATAAGGAATCCTATTCATGTGTTCTCGCTCAACATGTGTCGCCGGACACTGCTTCTTGCTGAGACTGGTGCCATGAGTCATCAGTATGAAGCCCTTCTTGGAATCATGCATCCTGAATCTGTGCAGCACCTTTTCAATATAAGTGTCCTGGCACAATCCAATCAGCCTGTTCACTCTATCTCTGTAGATTCTGATTCCAGGAATATACGCGGCTTCTCCCATGTCTTTCATGGAAAAACAACTTCCGAGCCAAGTCTTAACAGACTGAAGCAACGGAACGTCATTACCGAGGAGGAGTATGTCATCGACATACAGTACAAGAAACGCAATTTTGCTCCCACTAGTCTTCTTGTAAACACATGGTTCCTCTTCGTTCTTGATGAAACCAAATTGTTTTACTGCTTCATCAAAACGAAGATTCCAACTCCGTGATGCTTGCTTCAATCCATAAATGGATTTATGAAGCTTGCATACCTTTCCAGCGTTCTTAGGATCAACAAAACCTTCAGGCTTTGTCATATACACATACTCTTCCAGAATACCATTCAGGAAAGCGGTTTTGACATCCATCTGCCAAATCTCATAGTCATAATGAGCTGCAATCGCTAGAAGAATCCGAATGGATTTAAGCATAGCGACTGGGGAGTAGGTTTCATCATAGTCAATACCATGAATTTGCTTGAAACCTTTAGCCACCAACCTCGCTTTGTAAATCTGTACATTGCCATCCACGTTAATCTTCTTCTTGAAGATCCATTTACACTCAATGGCTTTTGCACCATTAGGTAAATCGACCAAGGACCATACTTGGTTTTCTGACATGGATCTCATTTCGGATTTAGAGGCTCCAAGCCACTTTTCGGAGTCCGGGCCCATCATTGCTTCCGCAAAGGTCGCTGGTTCGTCACTATCAATGATCATCAGATCATTTGAATTGGTTACGAGAAATCCATAGTATCTCTCGGGTTCGTGACGGATCCTTCCGGATCTGCGAACTTCAGGCTCCACAGGCGCCGGTTCCACAAAACTATGTGGATCCAGCTGCTGCTCTTCCTCAGCAGGTTGAGCAGCCTCCTGTGCATCTTGAATTTCTTCAAGATGTAATTTACTCCCACTGTTTTTCTTAGAGAGAAACTCCCTCTCAAGAAAAGAATAGTCCCGAGCAACAAATAATTTGTTCTCAGATTGGTTGTAAAAGTAGTATGCTTTGGTTTCCCTAGGATAACCAATGAAGTAGCATTTATCTGATTTGGGTGCAAGCTTGTCAGAGATTAAACGTTTGACATAAGCCTCACATCCCCAAATCCTCAGGAAAGACATGCTAGGAATGTTCCCAGTCCACAATTCATGTGGTGTCTTTTCCACTGATTTAGATGGTACCCTATTTAGTGTAAACGCAGACGTTTCTAGAGCGTATCCCCAAAAGGATAATGGAAGATTTGAATGACTCATCATAGACCGAACCATATCCAATAAGGTTCGATTCCTCCTCTCTGACACTCCATTCCATTGGGGTGTGCCAGGAGGAGTGAGTTGTGAAATAATTCCACACTCGCTCAGATAGTCGTTGAACTCTTGACTCAAGTATTCTCCTCCGCGATCCGATCGCAGAACTTTGATACATTTGCCAAGTTGGTTCTGTACTTCATTCTTGAATTCCTTGAATCTATCAAAGGATTCTGACTTGTGTCTCATCAAATAGACATAGCCATACCTACTGAAATCATCAGTGAATGTAATGAAGTACTTGTAATTTCCTCTGGCAACAGTACTCATTGGCCCACATACATCAGTATGAACAAGGCCCAATAAATCACTGGCCCATTCATTTGGTTTGTTGAAAGGGGCTCTAGCCATTTTACCCATCAAACAAGATTCGCATTTCTCACATGATTCAAAATCAAATGAGCCCAGAAGCCCATTTCTATGGAGCTTTTGGATGCGTTTCTCATTGATGTGGCCCAAACGACAATGCCATAAGAAAGTCGGGTTTTCGTCATTGGACTTCAACCGCTTTGTATTTATGTTAAAGACAAGCATTTTTTGGTTTAAAACATATAACCCATTATCTAATGGGGCGCTACCATAATACGTACCATCACGATTAAAAGAACATACTTTATTCTTAACAGCAAATCAAAACCTTCCAAATCCAAAACGGAAACTGAAATTATGTTTCTGCTTATCGCAGGTACAAAGTAGCAATTATTTAAAATTAAAACCATGCCCGAAGGTAAGGACAACTCGTAGGTGCCTACGGCCAGTACAGCAACCTTAGCTCCATTCCCGACCCGTAGCTCCACTTGTCCTTTCTTCAGCGTCCTACTATTTCTTAGTGCCTGCACATCAGTACAAATATGAGCACCGCAGCCGGTATCCAATACCCACGAAGTAGAACTAGAAGACATAACATTAAGTTCGATAACATAAATACCTGAGTCAGACGCATCATATGTCTTCTTCAGCTTCTTGTAATCTTCCATGAACTTCTTGCAGTCTCTCTTCCAATGCCCCAACTGCTTGCAGTAGTTGCACTTATCCTCAGGAGAAGGCCCAGATTTGGGCTTTGGCTTGGGCTTGTCCTGACTTTCAGTCTGGACAACCTGGGCCTTTCCCTTACCCTTCTTAGGTTTCTTAAACCTTTTACCCCCTTGTACCATCAGTACACTGGGAGTTGCCTTCTTGAGATTCGGCTCTGCTGTCTTTAGCATGCCGTGCAACTCAGTCAATGTCTTAGTCATGTTTTGCATGTTGTAGTTCATGATGAACTGATCAAAACACGACAGCAAAGACTGCAGAATCATGTCAGTGGCTAGCTCCTGGCTAATGGCACAGTCCAGTTTCCCCAGGTTATCAATGTAACTCATCATTTTAAGGACATGAGGACTTACTGGACTGTCCTTAGCCAGCTTGCAATCCATGAGAGACTTAATCGTCTGGTATCTCTCTGTGCGAGCTTGCTCCTGAAACAAAGCTTTCAGGCTGTTAATCATCTCAATGGGTGACATCACGTTCTCATATTGCTTCTGCAGCTCAGAGTTCATAGTCACCAGCATTAGACAATTAACGTCTTTGACATCAGCTGAATGCTTATCATAAGCATTCTTATCTGCCTGCGGGGCATTGGAACGTGGCCTCTCGGGGAGAACTCTTTCAAGGACATATTCCTTGTTCTCCTGCCTGAGAACTATTCTCAGGTTCCGATACCATTCCAAGAAATTATATCCATTTAACTTGTCCTTCTCAAGGACGGATCTTAGCGAGAAAGTGTTGATGTGAGTTGAGACAGACATAGCTGTAATTAAAAGGGTAGAGTTTTAGTTATAATGCTCAAGAAATGAGAATTCTTATCTAATAAGAAAAACTCGCATTGTATTCAAAACTATGTTTCCTCAGATGAATACAATGAGCCAAGATCCTCAGATTACTAAAATTCGAGTGGGCGACTCGCCGTTGCTCAAACTTTAGTTATCTAGGTAAGCAAATCATTGCTAATTGTACCCAGTACAACTCTTGGTCGTGGATAAGACAAACTATGCCTAATCCACTCTGATGTCTCTGGGCCCAGAACTCCTGATAGCCCAGTCAAGTAAAACCAATCTTTTCTGTCTTGTGATCACTGACAGTTGCACTGCAAGTCTGTCAATGACCACCTGCCTTACTCATGTTGCAGTGGATACCATGGACTCCAAGACTATCCAACAAATGACACGAGTCTTGACAGTAGACAAGTTCGGGCAAGACATCAAGATCACTTGATATTTAGTTGAGGAAAAGAATTATTTTAATCTTGATGTATATCCAATATACATTCAAGAAGTTATCAATTTAATTAAAACATTCAGTTTTATTAAGTTTAGGTTCATCTAGAACTTTAGGATTTAATTTGATCTGGTATCTATAAATTTATGGTCCAACCATTAATTCTACGACTGGTGTGTAGATCGATGTCAACCATTGGCATCGGTCGATACAACACAATTTAAACCGGTCTTCGATAACCGGTTAAACCGGATCGAATTTCATTAACCGATTCAATCTAATTGAACCGGTTCGGTTTAATGGTCCATGTCGATCGTCACACAACTCTGTGTCGATCGACATCTCCAAACCAGAACCAAATTGGTTAATAAAATTAACTAAGCGAGATAACCGGTTCAATCCAATTGAACCGATCTATCTAATCGCATTGCCTGTGTCGACCGACACACCCAGTGTATCGATCGACACAGCAGGAATACGGGTATTCGATCTCAGATCGAAACCTTAAAATTATTTGCGAGTTTTCACTCTGTATCGACCGACACACGCTTTGTGTCGATCGACACTCTGCGACAAACCCTAAATATTTTACGCGTTCTATCGCTTCGTGTCGACCGACACACGCTTTGTGTCGATCGACACAGTGCGATTTCAACAGTTCATCGTTTTTTCAACATGCAAATAATCCGAGATTAACATAAGAAAACACAATTTAAACAGGCAATATCCAATTCAACAACATCAAGTTTCGAATTAATTGCATCAGATTCAATATTCTAAACCCTAACACGCTCTGATACCACTGTTGGATCTCCTAGGATCTAGGGTTTGATATATTGAATAACAACCAACCTCGTTCTTACCTTGACTTGCAGCGGAATGAATTGGTGACGCAGGTGCCTTGTCTCTACCAGATACACACGCACAAAAGCTGGAAACGGGATGCTAGTGCCGGATCAATGGGAATCACCTGTTTCTGGTGTTTCTGCTTTTCTTACTAAGAAAAACTCGATGGCTCAGTTCTTAGGTCGAAATAATCGAGTTTTATTCGACCTAAAACATACTTAACGGGCTAGACTTGATTAAGTCTTAATTCGAAAAGCCTTTCCGAAAACCCGTACTGTGTCGACCGACACACAAGCTGTGTCGATCGACACAACACCATTTTGTCGATAATAATGTGTATCCAATACACATTAATATGATCATTACCATAATGATCATTCCCTTGTCGTAGCTTCCAGATTGCTTAGGTGTGTGACCCTATAGGATCATATAATACTGGCAGTAAGTCTACAACTTACAGATTACAAGAGGCTTCTAGCAAAACATTGCAACCGCCCAGTATTTTACGAATGTCTGTTCTCGACACACAACTATCATCAGGAGTGAGTACAAGTGTGATTTCAGGACACTATCCCAACACTCACTGTGCAGCTTAATGTGGTGGTGAATAGAACCCTGACCGCTGAGGAGTCAAGCCTGGTTGCAGCTGCGGAAGATGCTCAGGATCGAGCTGACTTAGAGAAGGTTCTCGCGGGGCGGGAGTTCAATTTTAAGGTCGCGGTCCACAAGGCGAAGAAAGAGCTGAATGGTCAGTACTTGGAGATCCTTAAGGGGATCAAAGAGATGAATGACCAGAGGACGGTTGAGACCAGCACCGAGATCCGCCTCCAGGAAGCCATAGCTAACATCGAGCTCATCGCCGAGCTAGCCGCCGGCGAGCTGGATCTAACTCAGGAAGTGTTGAAGCTGGCTGAGAAAAAGCGGGTAGCGATGGAGGAGATGAATGCTGTGGTGGTGTCGGACTTTAGCATCAGCAAGCTCAACTTGCCGGCGATGTCTGACGACTCGGTGATTATGGCGAATCCTCCGGTGCAGGCCGCTCCTCGTCTTGACCAATACGGGTCGAATCTCCCGAGGGAGATTGGGTTTATCTCGAGAGCGAGCGAGAGGTCGAGGTCCAGCTTGATGCGGCTGCGACGGACGAACATGCGGAGGTTCGAGGCGAGGCCTCTTCTTAAAATAATTTTAAGTCTTTGGTAGTTGCCCGAAAGGGCTTTTAATTTCATTTTGGAACTTGTGTTGCCCAAGGGGGATTTTTGTGTGTTTTTTTGTGTTGCCCTTCAAGGGCTTTTATGAATGAACTCGAGGATATCGTATCCTCTCTTTACTTTTATGAACTGAATTTTTTGTCTTTCATGCCTTAGTCGTTTTTGGCATAAAATTGCTTTAGGGGAGCTCGAATAGATCGAGTTGTCAAGATAATTGTTACTCGCCTTTATAGGGATCGATATAAACAGCTTAGCTTGACTTGCCTTAGAGAATTTAGATAAAATTTTCTAAGTAAGCAAATGTCGGACTCGAGCCATCTAAAACAAAGATAACTCGAGGTGTGAGTCCTTCAGGATAATGTATCTCCGAAAGTTTAACTCCATCCATTTCGTTTTTTACTTAAGGAGTGGATTTTCTAAGTACACTCAGGTCGAGCGAGCCGACGCTTTGGTCGATGTATTCAAACTTGGTTCGATCTTGCCAAAACATTTCTTACTTTTATTTTTGGTTCGATCGTGCCTTGATGATTATTTTGCCTATGGAGGGGTGCCCCCAGTTCTTCTAGTCTGTATAGGTCAGAAGAATTTTAGAGTTAGGAAAGTTTTGGCTTTTAGCTCATTCGTTGTGTTTTGATCGTTTAGATCGATTATTTGGAAGAGATCATTTCAGATCGCCTGTTTTGAAGAGATCGTTTAGACGTTTTGGTTTAAGGAGATCATTTCAGATTGCCATTTTTGAAGAGATCGTTTCGGATCGCTTATTTTGAAAAGATCGTTTCGGATCGCTTATTTTGAAGAGACCATTTCAGGTCGCTTATTTTGAAGAGATCATTTCATATCGCTTATTTTGAAGGGATCATTTCAGATCGCTTATTTTGAAGAGATCAATTCATAGAGATCATTTCAGATCGCTTGATTGACGTGAAAGAATACAAAGAATTTTATTAAGGTAATCTTGACTTTACAAAGGAAGTAAAAGATCGATCTCAAGTGAAAACTTATTTTGATTTTACAAAGATAAGCTTATTCGACTTCGCTCAAGATTGTAGAATTCGATAAGAGTTTTGTTTAGGGGGCGGCTGCGCTCGAGGTCGAGCTGCCTATGTCCCCTTTTGAGGGGGATCAAGCCATTTCGTAGTTCGATAATGAGGAGTATTCTCAGTGAAAATACTTTTTGAGGTTGATGATGTTCCACGGTCGTAGTTCAGGTTTCTGGGTTTCCACCGAGTTGAGTCGGTAGACCCCATCATTGACGATGTCGGTGACTTGGTAAGGACCTTAACACTTTTCCCCTAACTTTCCACCGTGCTCTTCCTTTTTATGGTCGAACACTTTCCGTAAGACGAGCTCTCCTGCCTGAAACCTTCAGGTTATAATCCTGGAATCATAGTAGCGAGCCGTGGCCTGTTGGTAGTTCTGGATTTGGGTTAATGCGAGGTTTATACTTTCGTCGACGAAATCGAGCTTGTCAATTATCATTTGGTTGTTTAGTTCCTCCTGCTGTGGGCATTCTTTTTGGCGAATGCTAGACACGAGGATCTCTGCAGGTGCTATCGCCTCAATACCATAAGCCAGCGAGAAGGGAGTCTCGTCGGTTGATTTGCGAGGAGTAGTTCGGTAGGCCCAGAATACAGCTGGGAGTTCATCGCTCTAGATCAATTTGCACTCGTCGACTCTTTTCTTGAGATTGTTCATAATCGACTTGTTGGCTGCCTCTGCCAGACCGTTTCCTTGGGGGTAACGGGGCGTTGAGTAAGTCAGCTTGATGTTCCAAGTCATATAGAACGTTTGGAAAGTGTTCGATATGAACTGGGGTCCGTTATCAGTGATGATCTCGTGGGGTAGTCTATGGCGGCAAATTATGTTACGCCAGACGAACTCCTTTACGTGCACGTCTTTGATTTTCTGATATGACTCTGCTTCGATCCACTTGGTGAAGTAGTCTGTCATGACCAATAGGTACATAACTTTATTTTTGCCCAATGCGACTAAGGGTCCCACGATATCCATTCCCCATCGCATGAACGGGAAGGCGATGAGATCGAAGAGAGTTTCTCCAATGGTTGGTGGATGATCGGGGCGTGTCTTTGGCACTTGTCACATTTGTTGGAAAAAGACTCGCATTCGGCAGCCATGGTCGGCCAAAAGAAGCCTTGCATTTTGATCCGTATGGCCAGAGCTCGTCCTCCAGAATGACTTCTCCAGGATCCCTCATGAGCCTGTGTGTTCACGATCTGAGCTTGCTTGCCATCGAGTCATTTGAGGTATGGCCCAGAGAGACTCTTTTTGAAGAGTTCTCCTTCGGTGACACAGTACCTCGCACTTTGCGCTTTGAGTTTTCGTGCTTCCCATTTGTCATCGGGGACCTCGTCGTTAATGATGTACTGAATGATCGGTGTTCTCCAATCTTTTCTAGTATCGGGCTCGGATCCTTGACTGGTGGATGCAGTTTGAATGGGTCCGTGAGGCACGTTCGCTACATAAACATCGTTTATTGGGTCGATATTGTCATCGATCTCGATAATGTCGTGACACGTTTTCTCGTGAGTGCATGCTTATCGGTTTCATCTTTGTTGGTGGGCTCGTCCTATTTTAAGGATAGAGCTTTTAAGTCTATGTGGATGCTTGGTTTCTCAATCCCTTCGACTGGTATGATCCTTTTGAGATTGAGATCCGATGTCGATGCCAGTGCGACGAGGGCGTCGGCTGCGGTGTTCTCGCCTCGTGGGATTCGGGTTAAATTGAAGAACTCGATCTGATCGGCGAGGTTGTGAACCACTCGCAAGTACGCTTCCATGCGTTCGTCTTTGGCTTCGTAGTCGCCATGGTACTGGCTTGTGACCAGTTGGGAATAACTGAAAGCGTCAACTTGTCGAGCTCCTATTGCTACTGCTAGTCTGAGCCGGCTATCAATGCTTCATATTCATCTTCGTTGTTTGATGCGGTGAAGCCTAGCCTGAATAACTGTTCCAATACTTCTCCTGTGGGGGATACCAGTTTCACCCTGACTCCTGACCCTTGCCTTGATGAGGCACCATCGACGTGAAGCTTCCACCTCTTTGCGGAGGCCGGGACGAGATCGATGGTAGGTGGGAGTTCTACTATAAAGTCAGCCAATACTTGGGCTTTTAAGCATGTTCTAGTTTTGAACTCGATGTCATATTCGCTGAGTTCGATGGCCCATTTAACCAGTCGTCTTGACTGGCTTGGACTGTGAAGGATGATCCTTAAGGGTTGAGAGGTCATAACAATGGTCGAGTGCGATTGGAAATATGGTCGAAGCTTTCGAGCTGATGTGACCAATGCTAGTGCGAGTTTCTCCATCACTGGGTACCTTGTTTCGGCATCAATTAGAGTCTTACTGATGTAATAGACTGGTCTTTGGTCGTTTTCTCTTCGCGAACCAATACTCCACTTACTGCTGCCGAAGAGACAGCTAAGTAGAGGTAAAGGTGTTCCCCTTCTACCGGCTTCGCTAATATTGGTGGCTCGCTCAGATAAGATTTTAGTTGTGTGAATGCTTCTTCACACTTTTCGTCCCAAAGGAACTTTTTATTCGCTTTGAGGAGGTGATAGAAGGGAAGACATTTGTCAGTCGACCTCGATATGAAGCGATTCAAAGCAGCTATTTTGCCAGTCAGCCGCTGGACTTCTCGCATTGTCTTGGGAGATTGCGTCTCTAGGAACGTCGCGATCTGTTTGGGGTTTGCTTCTATCCCTCTTTCGGTTACCAAGTATCCCAGGAATTCTCCTGATGGAACCCCGAAGGTGCACTTCGCTGGGTTGAGTTTCATCCCGTATTTGTTGAGAATGATGAAGCATTCTTTTAGTTGGGGGATGTGGTCCTCGTACCTTGAAGATTTGACCAACATATCGTCGATGTAAATTTCCATGGTTTTACCCTGTAGTCCTGAGAACATCTTGTTAACGAGGCGTTGGTAAGTGGCTCCTGCGTTCTTCAGCCCGAAAGAAATGACTTTGTAGAAGTATGTGCCACGATCGGTTATGAATGAGGTCTTTTCTTGGTCCTCGGGATTCATCAGTATCTGATTATATCCAGAGAAGGCATCCATAAAAGATAACAATTGGTGACCAGCCGTGGCCTCGACCAATCGGTCGATGTGTGGGAGTGGAAAGTTGTCCTTTGGACACGCCCTATTGAGGTCTGTAAAGTCGAGGCATACTCTCCATTTCATGTTCTTTTTCTTGACCACTACAGGGTTACCGAGCCAGTCGGGGTATTTTACTTCCCTGATCGATCCGATTTTTAGTAATCGGTCTACCTCGTCGTTGACTGCTTGAGCTCGTTCTGGGCCGAGTTTGCGACGCTTTTGCCTGACCGGTTTGTAGGTCGAGTCGACGTTCAGTTCGTGGCTAGTTACATCGATATTGATTCCCTTCATGTCCGCTGAGGACCAGACGAATGATTCGACGTTTTGCTTGAGGAAAGAGATCAGTTTGTTCTTCACCGACTCTGATAGGTCGGCTCCAATGCCGATGAGTCTTTCGGGATGAGGTTCGTCAATGCAAACATGAGTCTTGAGGTCCTTTGGGGGTCCTCTTTGACTAGGGTCATTAGACTTTTTAGTTCGCATTCTGGCGAGCTCCTCTTCTTTCTGTAAATTCTATGCGTGGGATTTCTCAATCTGTTTGTATTCGTTCATGTAGAAATTCATGAAAGTCTTTTTGCTTCTGTAAACGGTTTTCACTCCTTTCAGAGTTGGGAATTTGACGCACTGATGATAGGTCGATGGTACGGCTTTCATATCGTAAATCCAGGGTCGACCTAGAATGGCGTTATAGGGGATAGTCGATCTACCACGACGAACTCTGTCATTTTTCGAACTCCTCCAGCTATTACTGGGGCGAAGACAGAGCCCATTGAGGGAAATCCAGTACCAACAGTTTATGTGTGTAGTGCGAATAATTGACGACCGTTTAGTGGCTTTTCGTAAAATTAAGAATTTGGATTAATTTTATTTTTGATTTGGCAGTCGTTGATACCGTAATTTTAATGGTACAACAAACGTAACAAACACTTGCATCGAAAATAACATTGGTAACATGTAGACACAGACAACCTACATACGCAAACTCCAACATTTAGGAGTTTCCAAATCATATACCAATAAATTATCAACTACAAGAGACAATGATAATGTAACCTACGAATCATATGGTGTTGTTGTCTTAATTTGAGCTTCCTTTAGCTGATCTTGGTGGGCGACAACGCTGAAAAGTGTTTGGGCTGCTTGTGCTTGCGCATTAAAAGATTAGATGTCCAGCTTTCGACTCCATGAGGATTTACTCGTCTATCCTACTCAGTGGCCTGTGACAATTACAAACAATCAGAGAAAAACAATTAAATAAAGAACGTGAGATGACTTTATAAACATAGATTGTGAAAATGTTACTTTACCTGAGCAAAGATGTTGTTATATTCAACTGTTGATATCTCAAGAGGTCGCAGTTCTTTGCAGTGCTTCTGCAGTACTTTGTGATGCTAACCATGTCTTTCATATGTCTTTGATAGATCTCCTCAACACATGTTTACCTTTCAAAAGGGTACATTCACCTATATTGCACCGGACCACCTAATTCAGCTTCATAGAGGAGATGTATAAGTAAGTGCTCCATCACGTCGAAAATGATGGTGAAAAAATCTTTTCCAAGTTGCATATGATTAAAACTATATTTTCTTTGAGAATTTGGAGACGACTTTTTTTGTAAAGTTTTCGAGCATATGTCACGCAAAAAACTTCCAACCCCTACAATATATATTTTTTAAAATTGTTTGTAAATATAAAATACTATACTCATATTTAACTATCAACTATCAAGTAAGATAAAATAGAAACCTGCTAACGCAAGGTGGACGTTCCGGTATAAGAGTTCGGAAAAGATAAATGGAAGTAACCGCTCCATAAAAACGTGGTAGTCATGACTCTTCATCCTTGAAAACTTATCATTATCCAAATCAGCACAACTAGCTAAGTCGGCCGCATAGCCATCTGTGAATTTGACTGCATGTTTCACACATTCTAGTAATTTTGTTCTGGCATCGTTTGTCAATTTGTACGTGGGGAAGGAGCTTTACCCTCACCATCAATATGTAGGTGTGACCGAGAACAAATCGTTCTATATCAATTCTTGACATGATGGTGCCTTTGGATTTACCCTTCACACTGAAAAGAGTTCATGACGTTGTCAAAAAAATTCTTCTCTACATCCATCAATTCAAGATTATGTCAGAGAGTGAGGTCCCTCCAGTATAAAATCTCCCAGAATATGTTTTCCTTGTGTTAGTTATGAAACTTCTCATAGACAGGATCCTTCTTTTCGTGACCGTTTCCACCGACGTCCTTTGTTTTCGGTGGATTTACACCTCTGCAATCGCTCGCTATAAAATTGCTCACCACTCAATACCTCAGGTGGATTCTCTTTCGAGGCGTCTTTTCCATTCAAGAAGTCTTTTTTATTCTTCCTCAATGGATGACCAAATGGAAGAAATCTTATGTGACAATCAAACCAACACGTCTTCCTTCCCTTAGGCAGATAAAAATATTTCGTATCTTTCATGCAAATAGGATAACATCGTGATAACATCCCATATGCTGGGAAGTCGCTTATCGTCCACACGCTACAAGAAAACAACGTTTTTGCGACTACATTTGGCGACTATATTTGTAATCGTAAAATTTACGACTATTTGTAGACTAATTTACGACTGTATTACGACTATGAAAATATGGTCGTATATTAGCCGCTAATTTACGACCAAAAAGTTTAGTCGCCAAGTTAGTCGCCAATTTACGACTAACTAACGACTATTGTCGAGACCGAAAAAATTATTCACCAAGTAGTCGCTAATTTTGCGACTAAATTAGAGACTACCTTTGTTGGTCGTAAATTAGCGACTAATATACGACCACATATTGGTAGTCTCAATATAGTCGTAAACTAGTCTCCGAGTAGTCGCAAAATTTATGACTAATTAACGACTATTGTCGAAACCGGAAAATTAGTCGCCAAGTAGTCGCTAGTCTCAAACCCTATACCCAAACTTATACCCCAAACATTAAATCATAAACTCTAAACTTTAAACTTTTAATCATAATTATAAAATCAAAATATAACTATTAATGACATACATACAACTAATATTTAAACCATTTACATATATACTTTACAGAAAATCAACTAAAATATTTTAAACAATATTAAGTGTAATGAATTTTTTTGAAATCTACTAATAATTTAGACCATATAATAAATTAAATCCCTAAACCCTAAAAAACCCCTAAAACCCTAAAATAAAAATCAAAAATCTAATAGAATTTTTATTCTTAAACCCTAACCCTAAACCCTAAACAAACCCTAAAACCCTAAAGTATAAACACAAATCTAAAAGAATTCTTATTTTCCACATCCATAAGATTGAACACTTATAAAAAGATTTCTTATTTTCTAAATCTACTATTTCAAACATTAACTTAAAACTTTTAACATAACACTTCAAATCCTATACCATGTACCCCAAACCATAAATCATAAATTCTAAACCTTAAACTCTTAATGATAAACTATAAAACTGAATTTAATTATCAAATATTTTTTTTTTTGAAAGAATGTAAAATTATTATTCAATCAAAAATATTTTGTACAACAGAGTGAGACTTTTAGTTTATGTGCTTTGAATAAGACTATTAATGAGGAAAGCTTTTTATGTTGCAGTTGATAATGAGAACCAACGTTGAAGACCTTGGTAGTAGGCTTCATCTCCTGCTCTTTGAATTGTGAATAGCTTGTCTCTTATGTTTTTGTCAATCATCCTCGCAAGTTGAGACGCTTGGATGGAGATATGATCACTGTCGGCATGTCGCCTCTGGTTTCTTTCTCTCCATATGTGGTATACTGCCGATTGGAAGCTGTACCTTATGTGGAATGTCTTGATCTTGTCATACGATCGAACTGTGAGCTGAGCAATAATATGATCCCATTTAGTTGAGTACTTGTCTGCAAGTAAGTTCCGAGTGGTTGTGTCCCAAACCTCCTTCGTGTACTCGCATTCGAAGAATAAGTGCTGCTGAGATTCCTCTTCCTTTTCGCATAAAACACAGATCGTATTTTGGACGTTGCTCCATTTCTTCATATTATCTCTTGTTGCCAACCTGTTGTGCATAGCCAACCAGGATATGAACGAGTATTTTGGCGTTGCATACTTGAACCAGATTCCTCTAGTCCATTCCAATTGCGGGTTGATTGTTCTGAGTTGGTTCCATGTACTGCTCGAGTTGAATTTTGCTGTGAATTTGTCTTCTGCTTTTTTCCACAGGTGGATATCTGGCTCTGTTTCGTCACGACTTAAAACTCGGATTTCTGCTTCGATTTCATTCATGGATAGTGCTCTGTGGTTGCGAGAACGGTGAGTTTGAAGGACGTTCGCCACCGTCGCGTTAGCTGGAATGCCTAAATCAATAAATCCTCTTGGACCAGTGATATCTATGAGTCTTCCTTTATTCGACCATTGATCGTACCAGAACCAAGTGTGTTCTCCATTCCTGACCTTTACCCGATGAAATTCACGAGCCTTATCTCTGTACTTTAACAATTTTATCCACATCCATGAACCTTTATTACTCGTAGCTGCTACTGTCCAAATCGTTTCCTTTTTTGATGTTCGTTCTTTTGATCCACTCTGTCCAGAGGGTTTTCTGATTAGACAATATCCTCCACAGAAGCTTCAAGCAGCTTACTTGATTCGCTTGTCTGACTGATCGGAATCCCAACCCTCCCTCCCTCTTGGGCTTGCAAATTGTATTCCAGCTTATCTTGATTTTCCGTGGGTTTAGATCCGGTCCAGACCATAGGAAAGCCGAGCAAAGTTTTTCAATCTCTGTGATACATTTACTTGGTAATCGATAGGCTGCAATCCAAAAGTTTACAATCCCAGCAATCACTGATTTCAAGAGCTGCATACGGCCTGCATACGATAAAGCACGGACTGTCCAGGAGCTCATCGTCGATCTTATTCTTTCTAGCAGAGGTTGATAATCATTGCTCGTCATGCCCTTGGTCATCAGAGGTAGGCCAAGGTCTCTAACCGGAAGCATACCCTGTTCAAATGGGAAAGTGGAGACAATATCCTCTCTAATCTGATCATTTGCGCCTGCTATGTATATCGTAGACTTCTCTATGCTTATCCGAAGACCAGATAGTTCAGCGAATCTATCGAACAATCGTATCACTCCTTCGACTGATCTTATCGTACCATCCACGAAAACCATAAGATCGTCTGCAAAACAGAGATGGGTAAGTTGAATTTGCTTACATTGGGGATGGTAGCCAATTTTCCTGTCTGCAGTTGCCGTATCGATCATTCAGGAAAGGAAGTTCATGCATATAACGAACAGGTAGGGAGAGAGGGAGCAGCCTTGTCTGAGCCCCCTTTCGCTTCTGAAGAAACCCACTAATTCGCCATTGACTTGAACAGAGAACGAAGCTGTGGTGATACAAAGCTTGATCCAATGAATAAACACTGCCGGGAATTGGAGAGCCTCAAGAGTGTTAAGTAGAAAACTCCATTGAATCGAATCGAAAGCTTTCGAGATATCAATTTTCATCGCACACCTCGTTGATATATCAACTTTGTGATAATCTTTCACTATTTCGGACGCTAGCAGAACGTTCTCCATCAGCAGTCTTTCCTTGATAAAAGCGGATTGACTTTGAGAGATGAACTTTGGGAGGACATTCTTGAACCTGTTAGCAATAATTTTTGAGATAACCTTATACAACACATTACACAAAGATATCGGCCTATAGTCTTTAATCTCAGTTGCCTCCTCCTTCTTTGGAATCAAAGCCAATATCGTTGTGTTCAATCCTTTAAGAAGAAAACCCTTAACAAAAAAAGCCTTTACCGCTGCTGTGAAATCACTTCCTACCACTGCCCATGTTGCTTTGAAGAATTCACTCGTATACCCATCAGGTCCAGGAGACTTGTTGTTCGGCATTGCAAATAGAGTGTTTTTAATCTCATCATCCGAAATGTCTTTTAACAGCATGTTCTGATCCTCCTCTAAGCAGCGAAAATCCAGAAGACTTTGGAGCTGTTCAACCGACATTCCTCTGAAATCATCCGGCTTCCTAGTCAGAAACTCTGTAAAAAAAACGTTCTGCTTCATTATTAATGTCCTGCTTCTCTTTTAGAATCGTCCCTTCATGGTTTCTTATCTCTCGTATAGTGTTGCACGATCTGCGGGATTTTATTGAGTTTTGAAAAACATAATTATTTCCGTCTCCAACTTCCAGGTAGTGCAGCTTTGCTCTTTGTTTCAAAAACCCTTCTTCTAAAACCGACAGCCTCTCCCAATTATCATAAGCTTCTTTTTCCTCCTTCATAGCTTCAGCAGTTGGTTGTCGAAGAGTTTCTTCTTGTTTAGTACAAAGGAGAGCATGAGCGTCTTTGGTCCTTTGTGATAAATCCCCTAGCACACTTTTCCCCAATAGTCGCAGTTCCGGTTTTAAGCTTTTAAGCTTTTTTGTAAACCTGAACAGAGTTGAGGTAGAAACAAATAGAGGGGTAGAGGCTGCCCAGAACTTGTCCACTACTGTCTGAAATTGGTGAGTTGTCGTGAGGACATTTGCAAATTTAAAAGGTCTCCTACCTCTTCTCTGATCCATATCATAAGTAATCTTACCACAGAGATGATCCGAACAGCCTCCAGCTTCGAAAATGGTGTAAGAGTGAGGAAAATGATCTAACCATTCCTCATTAATAAGGACTCTATCCAGCTTCTTGCTTATAAGACCTTCTTCTCTCTTATTGCACCAAGTATAAAGAGGTCCATGGTATCCGAGATCTTGTAAAGAGCAGTATCTAATCAAGTCTTGAAAGTCTCGCATCCCTGTTAGAGTCATTGATGTTTGCCGGTTTGATCTCTTATCGTCTGCCAAGACTTCGTTAAAGTCTCCACAAATGATCCATGGCTTATTTCTCAGCATAGGAGAGTCTTGATGGCTTCTCAAGTCTTCCCATAGAACCTTTCTTTCCTCAGAAGTATTCAGAGCATAAACAAAACTGAAAAAAATCTCTTCCTCCTTCCCTTCTATTAGGACAGAGCAAGTAATTCGTTGAGAGCTTTTGAAGATTGGAGTTAACCTTACAGTCTCCCTCCATAGAATCCATATTCTCCCCAATCTATGACTTTCATAGTTTGTGAGAACTGACCAGTCCTTAAACATATTTGTTATAAGTTTCTCAGCTTTGCCTTCCTTCACCCTTGTCTCTAGTAAACATCCAAACTGCATCATATTACTATTGATCCAAGCTCGGATAATGGAATGTTTAGTTGATTTATTTAGACCGCGAACATTCCAAAAGAAACTCGACATAAATTATCTTTGAGGAGCTCGTTTACCCCCAGCTCCAAGTTTGATATCCTTGACGCTTTGAGCAACTGAGTCTGAGTTTCTTTCTTTGCTTTAGTAGTTTTTGTAGCACGCGGTAAGCGTAGTCTGATTCCACTTTCTTGAATCTGTTCGGCCTGCAAATCTGTGTTCAGAGTCTGGCGGATTTCCCCATCTTCAAAGTCTTCTCTATTATCCTTTGATTTAACTTCTTCTGCAACTTCATTATATTCTTCTTCTTCTGAATTATTTGTATCATCTGTGTCTTCAGATAAAACTGAGTATCGAGAGGGTGAGGTGATGAAGTCACTGCCGCTTTCCACTGGGTTTTTTTTCTGCTTGTCGTCCTCTTTTTGTTGGAGATAGCCATTTCTTATTAACTGCATCTTCTACATCTTTTTGCATATTATTAGCTTCGGAAACATTTTCCTCACCAAAACTTTTTGAAACTTCTGCTTCCTCTGCCATAGTATCCTTAGAAACAGTGGTAATGTTATCTTTGGAGGCTTCGTTTTCAATGTGTTGAGATTCATCTTTGTCCGAAACTTGACTCTTTGCACCAACCGACATGTTCAAGTTCATCTGCAGGTTAGTATTGTTCTGCTCTTCTTTGTGACTTCCCTGCTTTTCTACTTGTTCAGTAGATGTTTTCCTCTGGTCATGTTCTGGTTCAGGAACATTGTCTAGTCGCTTTAAGATTGTCTTCTTGCCCAAGTTTATTACACAAGCCTCAGATAAATGGCCCCACTTCTCACATGTCGAGCATTTCTTCGGTAGCCAAGGGTAAACAAATTGAACTGTAATGTCCCCCTCTTTCTTTAGGTTGAAAGTAAAGCTTCTCGGGAATCCTTTTGACAGCTCTGCTTCCACAAACACTTTCGCTTCATCAAATTTAATACACTGCTCTGTTTCCGGATGGAATCTCTTAGGATGTCCCACAGCACTTGAGATGAAACCCAGACCCTTCTCCGAGAACATTGATCTTGGGACGTTTTTGATTGTCACCCACATTGGAATCATTGTGATTTCCGGCTGATTTTCTTCCTCGTCAATTGGTCCCCATCTACTTACTACCATCGGAACATCGGCTATATTCCACATGCCCCTACGAGTAACCCTTGTTCTTATAGATTCCTCCTTGATTCTGAACATGAAACTCTTCTCATCCATTGCAAATACATCGACCTTGATATTTTTATCTCCCAAAGTCCATATTTTATTGACTATCATATGAATCTTTGCGATATGTGGAGGAGCAGCTAAGAACCTTCCCACAAGGAGATCCTCCCACAGAGGAACATCCTCCAGAATCGAGTCTGGAACCTCTATTAGATCACGCCCATCAACAACAACTTGATATTGAACTCATGTTTTGAAAGATTTGATTTATTCTTCACTGCGTTGGCATACGATTTCGGTGAAGCCGATGTAGACACCTTGCCTTGTGTATTTTCCGACGTCATATCAGTGACCTTACTGGCGGCTGAGCCTCCGGCGGCCATAGCCAGAGATCCTAGAAGCTTGGATACCCTAGTCGTTTTTTTGGTCGCCCTATTGCTGACGTGTCAAAAGTGATGAGAAGTTGTTTCGTTTCAATTATCAAATATATACATACAACTAATATTTAAATCATTACATAGTTAATTTACATAGACTTATTATATTTAAATCATTTTTGATAATTATATATTAATTAAATCATAATAATTTCATTGGTTGAGAGCTTCATCACACGGATCATAAATGATAACATAGATTTAGAACTATTAGCGGTTCACTATTTCTTTCAAAGGTTTTAGCTTTTAATAGCTTTTGATGGTATCTTGAAGATAATAGTTTTATGATATCTTGATGATTTTGATACTTAATCAATATAGTCTTCTACATGACCATTTGTGAGAATAAATCTCAAAAGAAGTGTGGATATTGTAAGAAATGTTGAATCTTTAAGTTTGCAATCTTGAACCTTACCAATATAAGTTTGCCACGAATTCATTCGTGGATTGTCAAAACCTTAAACCCCAAAGAATGCTTATTCACTAATACCTAACCCTAAATCCTAAACAAACCCTAAAACACTAAAGTATAAACAAAAATATAAAAGAATTCTTATTTTTCATATCCATAAGATTCAACACTTAAAAAATTTTTTTTCTTCTAAATCTACTATTTTCAAACATTAACCTAAAATTTATAAAATAACAATTCAAACCCTATATCCCAAACCATAATTATACTCTAAATTTTGAAATATTGATCATAAAGTTTAAAATTTAAATATAACCATTAATTATGTATATATAAAACTAATATTTAAATCATTTATAATCACTTATAGATGATTTGGTAGATTAAACTTATATATAATAGCTTTTCAAGAATGTTGAGCTTGAAAATGACTAAGCGGAAACCAAAATTTAACTTTACCACCTAAAATAATAAGGAGCGGCACCACTTAATTTTTTTCTTCTTCCTATTTTGGATATGTGTTAGATTAAATTACAGAATTATAGAAGATGTTATATTTTGTTTATCCCATTTCACATAAATCCAAAAAAATATTCCTCATCTCCTCTCAAACCCTAATCGACACTCTCTCCAGCCCTCTCTCAAACTCTCATCTAGTCACCGCTCTCTTCAGCTCAAGATCGGAAGTCGAGACATGATCTCTTATGCCCCTAAAACATGAAAACAAATCTCTTATGCCCCTGTATAATCTGTATGCCCCTCACAGATTTAATGAAATAATGTGATGACTATTTTGCCCTTCTTGTTTTAATTTATTTTATGATTAAAAAAATTGTAAAACGAATAAAAAACAGAATCGAGCTCCTTCTCGGGTTTCAGAGCTCCTCGCCGGCGAACACCTCGCAGTCGCCGTTCTAATCGCCGACGCCGGTACACAATCAGATTTCTTCGCATTTGAGCTGCATTTCACTCCTAAATCATTGTATTTGATGAATTAGTAGCTCAAATTTGGGAAGAAATTGGGAATAGCAAATCTAGGGATTTGGGGATTCGATTTGAATGCACATTGCGGTTATATGTACATTGGTAGAGCACTAGGCTTGTGGTTGAATCATAGTGTATTGTGGGTGGTAGATTAGAAGCCAATTTCTCCTATTTGGAGGTGGATGAATCAAAATAGCTTAAATGAAATATTGCGATATGGAACTGTGTAAAAATAGTAGTATTGGGTAATAGTTTTAGTACTGGGTAAACTGTGTAACACTAGTAATATAAGTAAAACTTATAGAACATGTAAATGAAGTAACACTCGTAACACTAGTAATATTGTTGAGTAAAACTGGTAACACTGGTAATATTATTGAGTAAAACTAGTAATACTGCTAGCACTGATTCTGTTTTTTTTTTTTAATTGTTTTGCAGTATACAATGAGCAACAACGTCATCATACATTTTAAATGCCAAAGTCGGATGTATAGTTTGTTGTTGAAGCTATCAGTGGAGGAGATAACATTATTGATGATAGAATATAGGATATACAAGAAGCTTGGGCTAGATGTCAGTAAGGTTAAGCTGCGATTGAGTTACTTTCCATTGTTGGTGGGATGTGAGGAAGAGTTTACTATTTCTGATGATGAGGATCTTTGTGTTTACCTAACGTCTATGGATAAAGATAACTGTAGATGTGTTTTGTATGTCGAGGTCATCAATGTATCGGAACTGCCCGAGCAAGTATCGAGAGCAGACAAAAGTTCTCTTGGTATGAACTATGAGGAGTTGCAGTCAAAATATGATGAAATCGGAGCTTAAGCCATAACTCTGTACGTGGAAAGGAAAACACAGTACAAGAACAACAACAGGAGGCAATAGCGGATAAGGATGAAGTTGAGGTTGAGGTTGAGGATGATTTATCACAAGATGTAGGTATGGATATATCAGATAGCTATGATAGATATGTCGAGCCGGCACCTGTTGTAAAACCAAGTCAGTTTATAGAGGCATGGGAAGACCGTTTGGGTTTGTATGTGCATCAAGAATTTCCAAGTAAAGTGGTCTTGCATGATTTGGTGGATAGAGGCGCATTTAATGAATGTTTTGGTTATGTAGTAAAGAAGTCAGGTAGGGTGCGATTAGTGTTAAAATGTTGTGTACCAAGCTGCAAGTGGGGTCTACGAGCTCCAAAGGTTGGAGAGACGCAAATTTTCTCCATTAGAACGTACACTAATATGCATTTATGCAGTCGAAGTAGTCAGAGTGAAAGCAACGCGAAGAGGAAATGCACACCTAAGTTGGTTGAATCTATTTTGCATGATGATTATCCGAGACAAATGGAAATTCCCGCTCCAAGGATTATCATGGATCTTGTTTAAGACAAAACTTGGTGTTGACGTATCGTCCTCCACAGCGTTGAGAGGGAAAAACGAAGTTGTTCGTGATTTGCGTGGTAGTTCGGAAGGAAGCTATGAGATGATGTATTGTTATTTGTATATGTTAGAGAAGGTGAATCCAGGTACAGTAACATGTGTGAAATTGGATGAGCAGAATAAATTCAAGTATCTATTCGTAGCTCTGGGAGCCAGCATTGAAGGGTTTCAAGTGATGAGGAAAGTTCTAATCGTGGATGCAACATTTCTAAAAAATGGATATGGTGGTTGCCTATATTTCGCTTCAGCTCAGGATCCTAATCGACATAATTATCCCATAGCCTTTGCGATACTTGATGGTGAGAAAACTGAAAGCTATACTTGGTTTTTTGAGATGCTGAAAACCCTTATTGCAGACTCTTCTGAATTAGTGTTTGTGAGTGACAAGAATGCAAGCCTCATTGATGCTATAGCTAATGTGTATCCCCAAGCTCATCATGGGTATTGTATATGGCATTTGTCACAAAATATGAAAGCCCATGCTTCTAATGTGAACAAAGACACAGTTGCCTCTAGATTCACAGAGATGAGCGCGCTTTACACGGTGGTTGAGTTAGAAGCCGCTTATAGTTCTTTTAAGTCGAGATACCCTAAGGCGACCGAGTATCTGGAAAAGAGCACCGTGAAAGAAAAATGGGCAAAGTGTTGTTTCCTTAGAGAAAGATACAACCTAGACACAAGTAACACTGCGGAGTCCTTGAACAATACCTTCAAGGAGGCCAGGAGGTATGCATTAATACCCTTGCTAGATACAATTTTAAAGAGAATTTCGAAGTGGTTTAACGAACATCCGAAGGAGACAGTGGCTGGAACGGTTGATAACAAGGTAGTGCCTTTAGTGGAGAACCATAATCACGATCTTGGTATATAAGCTGAAACGTTAATTGTCATGGTGTTAAACAGTTTCAAGCTTATGTACGATGTCACCGGTAGCGATGGAAAGCCTTATTTGGTGAACTTGATGTCGAAATCGTGCAGTTGCAGGTTCTTTGATATTGAAAGGTATCCTTGTGTGCATGCACTTTCCGCTTTCATTAAATTCAAGAAGGATCCCAATAGATCCAAGGATATGAATTACATGAGTTGTCTTCGAGATACTATTGGATGGAGTTTTGGGCATTGGTGTATGACATGACAATTTATTTAGTGCCGGATATGTCAGAATGGGATGTTCCGGATTACATCAGAAATTTGCAGATACTACCTCCCGACAAACCCCAAAAGAAGGGAAGGAAGAAAACTAACAGGTACCCATCGGCATGAGAAAAAAGAAAGAAGAAGAGGACTCATAACAAGAGGCGACCGAGACAATCACTTCAATGGTTGATGTTTGGATGATTGTAATTTTGCTTCTAGTCTACCATTTCTAATGTGACTTGCAAGAGAGGCTTGATTGAAATCTAGTTAATATATGTCACATTTTTTCTGGTGGTATAACTGGTAAAATTTTGTAATACTAAGTGATTATCGTATCTTTGTTGTTAGTAATTACCAAGTATAGTGTTAATAAATTCCAATTTATCCAACATATTAATGCATAAAAGTACCAGAATCATATTTAACTAGTAACTATATTTCACATCTTTTCGGTTAGTAAAACTGTGTAATACTAAGTGATTATCGTATCTTTGTTCTTAGTAATTACCGAGTATAGTGTTAATAAATTCTAAATTAGCCATGGTGTTAATGCATAAAAGTACCAAAATCATATTTTAATCGAATTATAAGTTAATGAAAACCAATGACTATTAGTAGAAGAAAACAACACAATACTCCACCAATATAGTCTTTATACATTTAAGATCACTTTGTAAATAATAACCAACCATAGAGGATAAAGTTACATAAGTTCATAATTTGGAAATTTTATTGCATCAAACCACCCAAAATACATATTTAGCAACTTATGTGAACTGTAAAACTACAAAAACACAAATTGAAGGTGGGTAATACTACTAAAATCTAAAAACAGCAAACATAGAACTATGTTGAACGTCAGTAATACTAATATCTTGAGTAATACTATGTGTAAATTTGACCGGTTTCATTTTGGCGCCCAAATTTGGATTTTCCCCCCATTTTTAAAATTTTTGGTGCCCATAATGTTTCTTCCCCCATTTTTCGAGAAACAACTTACACATTTTCATTCTCTCTCCTTTCAGTTGTGACCACTCCCTCTCATCGATGTACCCTCTCTCCCATCTCTCTCTTTCTCTCCAATACGTCCTCCAATCCTCCTCCAATCCTTCTTCCAAGTCCAAACCGATTAGGGACCCGAGTTACAGCGATGAGAAGAGAAACAAGAGGAAATACGATAGGATATTCTTTTTGGCAGATGGTGACTATGGAATCCCGAAGCATTGTCCATGTGGAGGACGAATAACCGAGCAAAGAATCGTAGAGGATACATCTAAAACCGAATCGGTTATAGGAAAGAAATACTTTATCTGCGATGATTTCGAGGTATATATTTGAATTTAGGGTTCTTGTTGATTTTATGGTTGAACCAGTAACAATTGTACTATTGTTAGGTTCTGGGTGATTTTTGTGATTTTGTTAAAATATTGCTTACTAGTAATACCAGGTTATACTAGTAACACTAGGAACACTAGTAATACTGATTATTAATTTTTGTTTGGTTCGGAAACCATGGGATCTGGCCGTCGAAGAAGAGGTGACAATGTTGAGAAAGGAGGTTGATGAGCAGTCCAAGCAAATTCGAAGCATGTCACACCATGAGTTTCAGATCAACCAAATGCGTGAGGAGCTTAAAAACCATGCCGAAGAGATTGCAAAATTGAAAAATGTTTAAGATTTCTATGTTAAACCTTGCAAAGATGTTTGCTTTATCTTTACTTATCTTTGTGTTTAAGTTTAAAGTTCTTGTGTCTTGTTATTTCTTGTTTGTTCTTGACTCTCTATGTTTGCTTAATTATCATTGTTTCAATGTTTAAGGCATTATATTATGAGACTTATTATGTATGAAAGACTAACCTTGACTCTTTCTTAAACTTAAAACCTTAAACCTGAAAAAAACCTTAAACTAGAAACCTTAAACTTGAAAAAGACTTATCCAAACAAAACAAAACCAACTTAACAATGTTTAGTATTCAAAACAAAGGCATCCGTTAACCAAAACGAACCAAAAGAGTGACTGATTTTCTGAACCAAAAACAAAACACAATGGACGACCTATACGGTTTTCTCCTTCAAATCCTTCATGAAGGCTTCCACTGTGGTAAGTCTTCCCTCAAATCCTTCAACCGTGCTCACAACTGCCTTCATCTGCTCTTCCATTTATTTCTGGAATCTGTTTAGGATCTGCTTGATTGCGCTGTTTCCCGGTACCGGAGGGTGAATGGCGGCAACTGGCTCTGTAACTGGCTCAGCAACTGGCTCGGGAACTGGTCTTCGGGCAGCGACATCCGCGTCGTACATATCTTCAAATCAAGCTGTCATCCTTGTCCCAAACGCTTCATCCAGCTTTCCACGACAATATCATGCATATCAACGTCATCATTTTTCTCCGTGAGTTGAATGAGAAGAGCCTTTTCCCCATCATTCCGAGCAACCATGATACTGTCAATGTCCTGTTTCACAGACAACAAAAATACTAGAATTTTAAATATTTTAACCAAAAAAGAAATTTGGAAATATAGAAAACCTACCTTAGTTGTTCCAAGTTCTTCGTTTATCTTCGACAGAGGGAATCATATCACAGTTCTTGAATTTTGACTGACACATCCTAGGAAAATCTGCATCTGCGTCTGCTACTTCTTCTCTGAATTTGTTCTTCAAATCAGGGATCGCCTCGAATAGTAAAAGCTAAAAAACACAAAAAAATTTATACAATATTACTTAGTATTTCCAGTATTATACAAATTTAAGTACTTAATATTACCCGGTATTTCCAGTATTACGCTATGCTACGAACATAATATTACCTAGTATTTCCAGTTCTACACAAATCTAAAAAAGAGTTTCATTAACCTCTAATGGAAGACAGAATCCTGGAATCAGCCATTGCCCTCCCTCTTTCACAAACCCTCAAAAATTGTCTACTGTGTACTTGATCTGACTAAGCATATAATCAAAAGACAGTCTCTCCCAAGGGAATGTCTTACAAAGATCGAGGTCATTAACTGTTCTCAGAAGGAATGGACTCACAGGGGTTGCTTTTTGACCATACTTGGTCTGCGTTATGAGAATGTTGCACAAGAACAACAACACCAATATCCTCAGCCTATCCCGACCTGCTTGCTTCATCTCATCTACTTTCGCTTTGACGTCTTGGAATCTAACAACACCTTTACCAAAATGCTTAGTCACAAACTTCGTACCACCAAGCGTCTTATAAAACGGTGGGTAGTTCCGGCAGTCTAAGCCGAATATCAAGGCGTGTTCTATCATACCGTATCGGATGGGTACGCCGTTTACAGCAAACCATGCTTCCCATTTCCTCTCGATTTTTTTCGTACGGAGAAGAAGCATCCACATGCACTGAACCTTGTGGTTTTTGTCCATAGGCATGTGAAAAAGGTGTTTAAACTGAGGATGCTTCTCAAACCAATTCATCTCCATGTCATTGAGTGGAGGATCCAATTCCTTAAGCGTAGTCAAAAACTCATCCATAAAGCATCTAGTCCCAACCTTGAATCTCTTCCTATACTCGCTTGGAGGGAAGTACATACCCATCGGTCGTAGTGCTTCTGTTTCCACTAGAGCCTGATCTAAACCCTGGGAAAAAAACCAAAAATTACTAAGTATTACTAGTATTCTCAAAGTTTTACTTAGTATTACCAGTATTCTCAAAGTTTTACTTTGTACTACCAGTATTCCTGGTAGTTTTACCTAGTACTACCAATACTACATACAAAATATTAAATTTGAACCTCATCTTCTCGAGCTTCTTCACGATGTTGAGACGATATCTCATGATGTTGGTCTATCGTTTCCTCTGAATCCTGCAACAAAAAGTCAGTTGAAGTCAGTTAACCCAACTTAATAATTATAGTTTTACATATTTCTATCAATATTACTAATCATGCACCTCGGAGGTTACCAAAGTGTGGCTATGTGCTTCCTCTGAGTCAGAGTTCTCTTGTCCTTTTTATGCTCCTTTGTCTCCTTCTTCTTCCTCTTCATCTTCCTCTTCATATTCCTCTTACTCTTCCTCCTCTTCTTCTTGATCTTCAGCTCACTACAAGAAAAATCAACATTCATAGCACATGATACAAGCTATCGTACGTAATAGATAGCTTTTCCACAAACGCTCTGACAGCGGCAGCTATAATAGACCCCCCCCTACGATAGCTTTTCTTTCGTGCTATGTTATTGTTTGAATATAATAGCGTTAATCGATAGTTGTTATGTTTGATGCATTCTATTATAGCGTTATACGTGGTGCTATTATTATTTACATCTATAATAGCTTTTCGTATTAATTTATATTTATATATTGTATTAATTGGATTTATATAAAAATATATATTTCAAATGATTTTATTAATGAACCAAAACATGTTTACAAAAATTCATTAACAAAACTATCTAAGTTAACATAAAGAGAAAAGTCATAAAATAGCACAAAAAACATATCTTATCATAAATATTAATTCACATTTTTAGCATTATTTTAATTACAAAGACTTTTATAGCATTATATAATTTAGGGTTTAGGGTTAATTATTTAGGGTTTAGGGTTTATTATTTAGGGTTTAGGGTTTAGTATTTAAGGTTTAGGGTTTATTATTCAAAGTTAGGGTTTAGTATTTAGGATTTTGGGTTTATTATTTAAGATTTAGGGTTAGGGCTAATTTAGTGACAAAACATGTTTTTGTGCTATTTTTATGATTTTTCTTCTTTGATGCTATATTTTTGACAAGTCATGTTTTTTGTGCTATTAATGCGATTTGCCCTAACATAAAACTAAGTCCTTCTTCATTGCTTCTTCCTTTCTCCTCTCATGTTCTTCCATCTTCTGTAAGTTGAAGAGAAAAAGAACATGTGCTTGGATTATGCTTCTTGCCTCGACGAACTGAGCTTCAAGTTCAAATTCTCTCTTTGTTGCTTCTGAAGTAACAGTTGCAGCGGTATATAGAGCCGGTGTCTGTAAAACTAGAGAAAAGGTACAACAATCTTCTTTCCTTCTATTCTCTTGTCTTTTTTTTTGGGTCAAACTTCTATTCTCTTGTCTATCTCTTCAAATTTCCTGCTTTATTTTTTACATCTCTGCAAATGGACTGTCCGGCAAGCTATCCTCCAACCTGTAACAATCCAGGAAAACTTGATATTCAACCTCACAGCTTCAAGATACATAAACAATTCCTTGTTCATTAGCAAAGCTACCTCTCTGGTAGATTCATTGTATCATCATCAGATCCTTCTTTGGATAAAGTGTATAATATATAAAATATGTACCTGGCACTTGAAACTTCAATCTCCTTTAGATTCTCAACATGGATACCTTTCTTGTGGTCTTCCCTTAGCTGCGAAAGAGGATGTTAAGCATGATTTTGTTAATCCCACATAAAATACAACATTCAGATCACAAGTTTAGATATCTATGTATTGGATATGTATACCTGTAAATTAAAAGAAGTTGGATCTAGGATTTGCTCGTTGTATATCTCCAGAAATGAGCATCTACAAGTAAATTGTAGCTTCTCCTATTTGCGGACCTCTTTTTCCTGGTACAGAAGCGACAGACACGTTAGAATACAACATTACCATCGAAACATATGCATACATAAAGACTTAACGAACAAAACCTTTTGGATCCTTGAGAACAGATACTCAAAAAATCTAGGCGTCATTCCGCAGTTGACACTATGTCTACGTGTTCCTCCCTCAATATCTCCAAGCATAGTATGAGTTTTCCCACTTCCCATCTGCAAATTAACACTACCATCAGACTGGAAATACGAGCAGTAAATGCACATATAACTCACGGAGGAGAAAGAAAGAAGCTCACCTGGCCATAGGCAAACATGCAGCTGTTGTAGCCAGCCACAACATTCTCCACCATAGGGACTCCAGCCACTTTAAACATCTTCTCCTGTAAAATGAAAATGAAAAACAAGGAGAGTATCAGGAACTGTCTTGAGATTAAAAGAATGCATCAAGGAGCGCTGGAACAAAAGGTGGTACCTGGGTAACATTCTCGTCAGCAACAAGATCAAATGTGAAACGAGCCTCAGGATTCCCAATCCAAGTGATTGCCTGGCCATTGTCTTGCCTAACACATTTGTTGTTCCCTTGTGTAGAAATCTCTGAACTGCTAAGTGGACGGGTTCTTATGATAACCTATTTTCAACATTGGAAGATAAACTTAGTTTCATCATAACTATGACTTTGTAGATGGAAGACCCTAAATGTTCTCAATATCAACTCGTCATGCAGTTAGCTAACAAAGCAAGAAACAATGTGTAGATTATACGTTAAGACTGCAAAAGCTGAAAGTTATTTCTACTTAACAATTCTTCTTTGAAAGCATCATCGAGTACACAAATGTCACAAACCCAAACATCCTCTTTTGCTTCAACTCTCATTTCCTTCATCTTCCGTACAAACCTCAAACCATCTCTCAATCTCCCTTCTCTGCAATACCCTCCAACCACTATCCCACATGTTCTTCCGTTTGGTTTAACCATCTTCTCAACCACCTCTCCCTCTGCTCTCTTGGTCTCTCCTCTCTGCACACAACAAGTTGCAATCGTGTTATACGTAACCGTATCCGCCTTAACTCCACACTATTCCATCTTATACACCAAACCAAAAAGCAAAATCGAAACGTTAAGCACTCTCCCGAGTTATCAGATGAAGAAACCCTAGGAAAATTAATTAAAGTAACAATATAAACTCAACTGATATTCTGCGAATTAGATTGATAAGTGGGTGAGAGAGGAGGTCGAGCCCAAGTCGAGGAGCGTGCGGATACGGCTTCACGCTCTTCCATATCCATAAGGGATTCGTCGTCTTCGTCGTCCACGAACACATCTTCGTCCACAAATTTAGGGTTTTGAACTTTGGGGATTTTAGGGATTTAGAGGAGGTGCTTGGGATTTTTTTTGGTGTGAATCGGAGAAGGAGAAGAAAAACAAGATCGTGGTGAAGGAGAAGGAGGAAAGAGAGAAGAGAGGAAAAAGAATCTGTGTTTTTTTTTTTGTTTTTTTAACAAATGAATATGTGTTTTGGAAGAGAGGGAGGGGGAAATTTTGGAAATTTTGGGAAAAGTTTCGCCAAAACTAAAAAAAAAATTTCATGTTAGCGCTCAATCGTAAAAATTTAGGCTCCAAAAATCATTTTTGGCTCCCGCTTAATAAATTTCCGTCTTAGCATTTTTAAAATGCTATGACAAAGTATCCCAGTCCGGCATATTATCTTTAATAGCAGTTAGTGAAATCGTGCTATCCTCAAGTGCTATCAATGTCCATTTTTTTTGTAGTGGCTTCTCGTTCTTCAGCTTCTCCATCTTCTGGTTTTTCTTCTTCTTCTTCTTCTTTGTCTTCTTCTAACTTTTCCTCAACTTCCCAAGATGTTTCTTGTAACGCCCCTTTCCTATTCTCCGCTGACCGTCTAGCTGACCGGTCAACAATCAAACAAGAACATGACCGATCGAGCCCGAGCAAGTCGAACGGGAAAAGTTCGTCACAGGACGAAGCCAAAGATAGTTCGGTTTGAGACAAAGGCTCGCACCAATCCTTCTTTGACCTCGCTATCCTCATATCCATAGTACAAGCAGTACTACTTGCACTACTTCAATGAGTTGTGTCGGTTCGGACTTAAACCTCATATCAGGGAAACAATTTCATTTTTAAGTAATCAAACGTCGAATACAACGTTTAACGGGTTTTACAAAAAATCATCAATATAAACACATAAACAATCAAAACCATAAAAAGGCGCAGCTGCCAAACCAAAAACAAAAACATCCAAATCCACAAATCAAAACCCGTCACAAGCAACCCGAAGCTACACCGAGGACCTCCCGCGTCCGTCGCTGCTAAACCTGAAAAACACAAAAGAGTCTAATGAGCGATCTAAGATCACCCAGTGAATCGGCTCCCCACTAAAGGCTGCTAATCTATCTAGAGTCTACAAAATCCCGCCCAAAACCCAAAATAACAATCAAGAGAAATAAATGGTCGATCACGCACTACCACGTCGTGATAAACCCACACACAAGCAATAGCCAAAATAAAGAGAGTTAAGGAAATCGAAGGCACTGCGGCACATGTCCTCGATTGGACTCGGTCTATCTACGCGGAACAAAAGAAACAATAAAACAACACTGGGCCCTACGATCTCGGTAACTTCCACGGGTTTACATCGTTACCTATATGGCAACTAACCCACGACTCCTATACGTGAACCCAAGGTCCCACGTATAGGACACCGTTCTCCGTCCATCGATACACGGTGACTCCTGTTACCCCCGGTAACCTGAGTTTCCATGTGATCCGGCCCTAGGACATGACCCCATAACCTCCGAATCACACACCTATCGGCGTCACCCGATAGGTTAACAACATAACCAGAATCACCATGACCTGGTTAAGTAAAACCCGAGGATCCAATCGGGTCGGAAGTACCAGAACGTAAAAGAAAACCTAGGCTTGCGGAATCTAACGCAGCCTAGAGTCCTAGTGCAGAAGTATAAACATGCAGACTCGCTGGGACTCTAACACAGATCAAGCAATCAACAATAATAATAATAAATCCCAAACCCATTCCGCAAGCCTCTACTCTACCACCGCTCTGACTAGGTAAGATACCTAGCCAGCACCAACTAACTTACCCGGTCCCGTGACCGGAGCAAGTGTTCGTAATAACTGCTCAGCCCAACACCGAGCAGTCTAATAAACCTGCACACAAAGCTCACAACAACAACAACAATCAAAGAAATCACACAATTACAACAATCACACAATCAACACAAGCAGGCCTATTAGGGTTTCTAAGTCTTTTAATTCGTTTCTTAACCGCTACCTTGGATTAGCGGATTGCTAACCCGTAGACGGTTTACATCTCATACCAATTCCATAATTAACTCATTCTAAGTATCTTTTATTAACTCCTCGATCCGTCGGTTTAGAGTTAGTAAACTTACTAACTCCCCGACGTCTCATTATCAATTAATTAATTTCATTACCCTTTCCGCTATATAACCTAATTCCCAATCCCGTTATCATATTCTATACGCTTGTTTAGGTTTAACTCATATTTTAATGTCGTCTTAATTTCCTGTATATAGATTCATTAATACTTGTTCTCTATACTATATATATGCATATACGGTCCTAATCAACGGGTCTATATGAATGCATCACACAATCATTACTAGCAACCTAACGGCACGCAATCGATTAACCTTTTAATTCCTTAAAACCCTAACCTGTTTATTTGTCCTAATCGATTTATCATTAAACGTCCAATTAATTAACCATTACTAATCAAGTTATTAACGGGTATGCGATCCTAGTACTACGGTTTATCAAATCCCGGTCTATATGTAACTAAGGTTTGTGAGCCGACTCACAATGTTATTATGACGACGGACGGACGGATTGATGGAACTCCGAGACACGACACGAACCCGCTGCTAACACGAACCTTCCCCGAACATCCATTGTTTTGACCCGACCTTGACCCGCACTTGACCTTGGTGATTCCGAACCTCCGGATAACCCTCATATTATGGCTACTACAACCGTCTATCCTATTTCTAAATAAAAGAAATCCGGTTTATCGGGAAGATTATTACGTCAGAAAAATTCCTTTCCGAGGAATATTCTTCGGAATATTCCGACGTAGTAATATTACTTTCCCCATCTTTCTTCTATTTTTCTCTCTCTCTCTCTCCTCCATTTCTCTCTCTCTCTCCTCCGGCTCCTCCTTCTTCTCTGCTCCCTCCGGCTTCTTCTTCTTCTCCCGGCTCCTCCTCCTCCTCCTTCTTCTTGCCGCCTCCTTCTTCTTCTTCTTCTTCTTCCTCCCTTCTCCCTCGCTTCTTTCTCTCTTCTTTACTACTCTTGTTGAGTAGTGTTTTTGGTGTGAAGAAAAGTGAGGGGTGGAGGCTTCTTTTTATAGCCAAAGTGAAGAGATCTCCACCTTCCACTTGTCTCCTCTTCCTCTCCATCTTAAGCCACGACCTCACCACCAAAAACCATCCACAAACAATGCATTTGATCACCCACCATCCATTTGTAGCCTTCTCCATACAACCCTTAGATTGATGACAACACATCTTTTAGGTTCATGCACCTAAGAAGCTTCTAAAAATCTTGGGCTCAATTTCCTGGCCCATTCTTTATACTGAGCTGGATTTGGGTCCAATATAATATTAGTAATCAGCCCTAAATACCCTGGTTCAAGCCCAAGCTCCAAAGAATTTATTTTGGATTTTTAGCCACTAATTACTCCTTAATGGTCTAAAAATTATAACTTCATCTAGGAGTCAAATCCTGCTGAATTCTTTCACCCATAGCTTCTACATCTTCTAATGGAGCTGTGGTCAAAATATCATAATTTTTGGTGGACTTTAGAGGGTCTTCTCGCTTGCCCGAATATTGTATAAGTTTCTCAGAAAAACTAGTTGTACGTTTAATATTTTATAAACTCCTTATATGCTTCCATAAATTCACAAAGCCTCATTTTAGGTTCTAGATGATCTTATATGAATTTAGCAATTCGAATCACTCCATTTGGACACCCGTAGCTTCGGTTATGGATTTTACAAGTTGATCAGTTCTATCAGTTTCCTTTCCTGATAGTCCGTAAAACCTGTTTAATCTCCGTTTCTTCCACGTCTAGTCTTCTAAATGTTCTTTATGGACAAAAAGAAGAACAATTGGCCCGTCTCCAATTCCGGCTTGCATTTTGGTAAAATTACCAAAATGCCCTTCATCTCTTGGAATTTACAGAAATGCCCCTTGTTGACTTCCCGTTGACCGTTTTCTTGATACGGGGTATCACATTCTTCCCCACTTACAGGAATTCGGTCCCCGAATTCTCCGTCACTAACAGACTTCAAATCGGTTCCGAACCCTGCAAGTTGCTTCATCACTTCATTCCGACGCTTCTATACTCGATCACTGCTGCATGCCGCTGACCTCAACACTGTTCCAATCTGACATCTCAATCTTGTATACCCTGATCCGCTCCACTCTTAAATTTATCCATCGGTCTCGATCCGCTCCACTCTTAACTGGCTTCCCCACTTCGCTTCGACCTCCACATCCTTCTGTTTGCGACTTTCTTTCTTCTTTTCTGAGACGCTCCTCGAAAATCTGATCATATGCTTCCCTCTGACTGCTTCCACTCAATATCACTGATCTTTCCTTCCCAAATCTCTTACTAACTCATCATACTTCTCGGCTTCTTCCTGCCGGCTACCTGATAAGCTGATATATCTTCCACTGACGATGTCTACCACTGCTTCACGGTTCGGTCTACTTGTCTCGCGATATCTTGACACTTCATCTCGCTTTCGGGTTCGGGTTCGGTCTCGGCTTCACATCGCGTCGCCATTCCGTCCTACAGTCAATACAACAACTCACTGGAATAGTTGGTTACATCCCGATCCATCCCCGATATCACTTTCCCATAGAAATATGGTTACTTAATCACGTACCCGACGGTTACTCGTGATTAAATAACCATACACTATAAGCCTGCTCCCTCGTGAATCGACGGTTGAGTCACAACCGTTCTTAAATCAGCTCAAAACCCGAAATAAAACTAACATAAAATTAACACTTTACCTTTCTAATGAAACCGGGGAAAGCTACCAAGCACTAATCAAAATTCCGAACAACTAGCAATTAAAGTGTCTCTAAGACCAAAACAATCAGTCTACCAAAAACCACGCACGCTAATCACTACGCAATCTATCGCACAAACAAATCAATCAATCAATCAATCAAACAAACAAGGAAAGAAACAAGCAATTACCACACACATATTCCGCAATCTAATGATCGGTCGGATGCGTCGTCAGTCCGGGTTCCGGTTATGATGAATGGTCGTCAGTTCCGCTCATCATTTGTTTCACACAGTAATCCATTTGCTTTCAGAACCATCTCAATCATGCAAATAGTTACGATGCTACTCAAAATGATTCGCTGAACACTCTGCATCCACCACATACATAAAACGATATATCATACATCAAGGTTTTCAGTACATGCACTACAAGAATTATGGGCATTGGTAGCAGTACGTTGTAGCACTAATTTACAAACTGCTACCAAAAGTGCCAAAATCGGATTCCCACTCTATAGTAGCATTAAAACCGTGCTAGGAAAAAAATTCAATAAGCGGGAACTAAAAATTAACTACTGTAGCTGAAATTTTAGGTTGGAGGCAAAATACTTAGGCGAATTTAGCTTTTTCCGCCTTTGTCAGGGTCTTCCCTCTCAAGCTCATTTAGGCCAGAAAAATCTGATTTTGCTCAAAATCAAAGATTTTCTCTGAAAATTATCAGTCTCTGTCGGAAGCTCTCAGTGAAACCACGAAGGTAATCTGTTTCCCGTCATCTACACAACCTCCGTAGCCTCGATAAACCTCTGTAATCTGTTTGTGTGTAGGTAGCTCGGAGAAGAAGAACAGATATCTTCAAGCCTGCTCTGTAATCGTCTACCTCGCTCTCATCCACCTGCAATTTCGACGGAGAAACCCAGGAGAGGTAATCCCTTTTCAATTTTTTTTCTCCGGGAATTGTGAAGAACATCAGATCTCTTCATGCCTGCATCGATTTCTCTAATTACTTGCATTTCCTCTTGCAGTTTGTAGATTTGTAGCCCTCGTGTTATCTGTTGGGTCCTGACACGAAGATAAGCACACAAATCAGATCCTACAGAATCAGGTTAAACATTTTCTCATCAAATAAATATTTTCTTTGAGTGATTTAGTAAATCTTGTCTGTGACTTTGCATGTTTGTGACTGTATAATCTCTTGATTGGTTTCATACCGTACTGTGAATGTGAATGTGCATGTTTGATTTATGTTGAGATTTTCTTATGATTTTGTTTGTTTTGCTTATGGGCTAGAACATAGAATGGTCGAAAAGTCTTGGGTTCATCTCCACAGGTTAGTTAAAACAATACATATTTAGGGGTTTTATTGGGTACTAAGGGTGTTTAAGGTTTGTTGTTCTGTTTTTGGTTTCCTCTGGTTTCACCGAAGAGCTGATCCTGGTTATGAGATGGGTGCTTGGAACTTTGTGAGGTCTGTGAGTGGAGAAAATGAATTGATAATTTGCCCATGCATTGACTGTCGAAACATAGCTCGTCACTCAGCCATTGTTGTTGTTGATCATCTTGTAACAAGGGGAATGGATTGTTGTTACAAGATGCGTGAAGATTGGTATCATCATGGAGAAGTCATATCAGGGGCTGAACATAGGAGTAAAAGTGATGCAACTGAGTGGAACCCAGAGATTTTGAGGTTATACGAAGCTGCTGAGTTGGCAGATGAAGTGCTGTTTAGGCAGGGTGACTTAAGTGAGGTTGTTGAGGGTGAGGATAAGAGAGAGGATGAGTTTCTTGCAAAACTAGCCGAAGCTGAAACACCACTGTATCCAAATTGTGAAAACCACAGCAAGCTCTCGGCCATTGTTTCACTTTTTAGGCTAAAGACTCAGAGCGGTTGGTCTGACAGAAGCTTTGATCTTTTGCTTGAGACTTTGCCACAAATGCTTCCAAAGGATAATGTGTTTCACACATCTTTGTATGAGGTGAAAAGGTTTCTGAGATCTTTTGATATGGGTTATGAGAAGATAGATGCTTGTGTTAACGATTGCTGTTTGTTTAGAAAGGAGTTTAAGATGCTAGACAGTTGTCCTAAATGCAAAAGTTCACGCTGGAAGATTAACACACGTACTGGTGATGTGAAGAAAGGTATTCCACAGAAAGTGCTTAGATATTTTCCGATAATTCCACGTCTGAAGAGGTTGTTCAGATCAGAGGAAACGGCGAAGGACTTAAGGTGGCATTTTAGTAACAAGGGCACAGATGGAAAAAGCCGTCATCCAGTAGACTCTGTGACATGGGAGCAAATGAACGATAAATATCTGTCTTTTGCAGCTGAAGAAAGGAACATTAGGCTAGGACTCTCTACTGATGGGTTTAATCCGTTTAACATGAAGAATGTTAACTACAGTGCTTGGCCAGTTTTGCTAGTAAATTACAACATGTCTCCAGACAAGTGTATGAGGGAGGAAAACATTATGCTGTCTTTGCTTATTCCTGGCCCAACCCAACCTGGTAACAATATCGATGTGTATTTAGAACCACTTATAGAGGATCTAAACCATCTGTGGGAGAAGGGTGAGTTAACTTATGATGCCTTCAGTCACACAACTTTCACATTAAGGGCAATGCTTCTGTGGACCATACAAGATTTTCCAGCATATGGAAATCTTGCAGGTTGCAAAGTAAAAGGAAAAATGGCGTGTCATGTGTGTGGAAAACACACAGACAGTATGTGGCTGAGTAACTGCAGAAAGCACGTCTATATGAGCCATCGGAAGGGTCTGCCACCTACACATGCTTATCGAGGAAAGAAAGCATGGTTTGATGGTAAAGCTGAGCATGGGAGAAGAGGTAGGATTCTGAGTGGTCATAACATATCACATGTACTCAGAAATTACAAGAATGATTTTGGAAATGTTAAAGTTAGTGGGAGTAAGAGGAAGAAGCAGGGTTCTGCTCCATCAGATTCCAATAGTGATGATGATTCCAGTGAATCAGAGGAGGATGAAGAAGAACCAGTAGATGAGGAGGAGCTATCTAGATGGAAGAAGCGATCAATCTTTTTCAACTTGCCTTACTGGGAGGTACGTTTGTAAGTTGAATTTGTTTTTATATTTTCAGAGTTCATTGTTATATCATTTTTAACATTCTATTTCGTATTTGTGGTTGTTTTGTGAAGGAGCTGCCGGTTAGGCATAACTTAGACGTGATGCACGTGGAGAGAAATATCGCTGCTAGCCTCATTGCAACGGTGTTGCATTGTGGAAAATCAAAAGACGGCCTTAATGCTCGTAAGGATCTGGAAATGCTTGGCATTAGGAAGGATTTGCATCCTCAACCTCGTGGAAAAAGGATGTACCTTCCTCCAGCTCCTTGGTCCTTGTCTAGCAAAGAGAAGAAACTGTTCTGTAAGCGTCTAATTGACTTCAGAGGTCCAGATGGCTATTGCTCAAACATATCCAGGTGCGTGAAGATAGAAGAATGTAAGGTTACAGGACTGAAATCACATGATTACCATGTGTTGATGCAACAGCTTCTTCCAGTAGCGATTAGAGGATAAGGATTTGGAAAATGAAAGCCATGACAACCAAGAAGATCCATTAAAGGATGCTTCAGAAGCCGAAATGCATCCGGAGGAGGATACAGTTAATGAACCAAAACGTAAAAGAGTACGAGGTCCAACCAAGATGAAACATATTGCTAAGGATCCAAATGAAAGGCAACATGTGGACTCACGGAACTGGGAGAACCTTGTGGTCCAGGGTCAGTGTTGTTATCATCTTACTGAGGCCCACTAGTACGTGAACATGTTCCGGTTGTTATCGAAAACTAGAAGAAAGTGAGTGAAGATATCAAAACTGTGTTGTGGAAATCTATAGACAGTGAAGGCCCTCAGGATTCCACTAGAACGAATCCAAAAGAAGACATGCTTACACAGATTTTGGGCCCTGATAATCCTGGAAGATTGAGGGCAATGGGAAGAGGCATGACCTTGACCAAGTTAGCTTGTTTTGAAGTGAAGAACAATTGCATGGCTGTTATGCAAGAAAAGCAAAGTAACTTGGAGAAACAGGTTGAGCACTTAGAGCAAGTCATTGCCAAAATGAATAATCAGGTAAACATATTTTATTCTCATTTGTCTGCTGAATAACCTTGGTATATTTTTATATGTTTTATCATGATAATGATAGTAGTCTATTCTGTCATGACAGAGGCAAGAACCTGATGTTGGTGAAACCTCTATTCATAGGGTATGAATTGGTTTCCTCTGAGTACCTATTATTTAAGATTTCTGTATATGAGATGATTTATATTTTTTTTTCATGTAGAGTGTAAACACAAGATCACTACCCAAGTGTTATCTTGTTGATTGGTCCTCTACTGATGAGAATGTAGCTGAAGGGCGTGTGGTTTCTAACGATCCTGATGAGCTCGTGAATGGGATTCCCTTAGGGCCTAACTCTGTGAAGGTTTTGGTTGAAACTGCAATCCAACCAGAAGCATTTCTATGGAGGCCTGTCCAGGATATGTTCACCATTGAGGATGCTGTTGGTGAAATGGTCGCATGGCAAGCTGATTACTGTATTGTCCCAGCTTCAGGTTACATACCAGATGAGAGTGCACCTAAGGTAAGGTTTCCTTAATATGCTCTTCATTTTCACTGGCTCCTACTGTATTATCTGTTCAAATTTCTTCTATTTCTATTTGTTTCATAGAGTCCAAGCACAAGTTCAAAGAACAAATGTAAACTCATGGATTATATTAAGAATGATGAAGTAGTCGCTGAAGGAAGATGGCAGTCTCAAGACCCAAAAGTGTTGGTGAATGGACTTCCTCTTGGTCCAAATGCAGTGAAAGTATATGTCGATGAGGTTTTAAACCCAAAAGCATATATATTGAGGCCTACGGTTGACATGAGAATGATGGAGGATTCTTTCAACCACTTCGTCGCTTGGCCTGCAAACAGAGTTGTGATTGAGGAACAAACTCCAAACTCCAAACAGAACTGTGGAGGAACATCTAAAGGAGCTCCTGTGAAGAAACCAGTAAAACGTAACTCACCAGTAACTCCAGCAGCTCCTGCGAAGAAACCTTCAGAAAGCTTGAAACCGTCGCCACATACACATGCAGCATCATCTCCACGTCGCACATCGCAGGTACTTTGTTTACCTTTCTCTGAGTTATGTGAATCATTGTAATGGTTGTGGTTGGATGGTTGATGAATTGTGTTCCTGGTTTGTATTTGTTGGTGTTGTAGCGTCTCGCATCCAAAGAAAATCAAAAATGCAAGCTGATGGATTTGTTGGGAAATAAGCGCATTGTTGCGGAAGGACGTTGGTCATCAAATAATCCTGACCAAGTTGTCCACTTTGTGCCTCTGGGCCCTGGTGCATGTCGAGTATGGGTTGATGTTGTTAAGGTCAAGGATGCTGCAGTGTGGAGGCCAACTTCTGAGATCGAGTACATGGAGGACGCACTAGGTTCCACTATTGCCTGGCCAGAGGATAAACTGCTAATGGTGAGGATATGTTAACTCTAGCTCCTTACAATGGTTTAAAATTATGTCTAACTAATGTAACATATTTGTGTGTTCAGGACTGAAGATGCTTGATGGAATGAAGAGGCATGTATCAGCTTATAAGTTTCCGAACTTGATCAATTGTAGACTTCACTTTCTGTTTTTAATTTGTCTAAGACTTAAACTCTTACATTTTTCATCGTCTTGTGTTAACTTTGTGTTCTTTGGATATATAAATCGAAAGCATCATGTTTTTTAATATAAGAAACATGATTTCTGTTTAAGTTTGTGTGTATGTCAAGATGACCAAATATTATCTTAACATAAGAATATGCCATGTAATATTATATTAACATAAAATTAGAAAATTAAAATTAGGTAATTAAACACATTCAAATATTTTATTAAAAATAAATAATAATATATATCAATATTTATATTTTTAGAATTTACAAATTGGAGTTTAGGGTTCAGAGTTTAGGGTTTAGGGTTTAGAGATTATGGTTTAAACCCTTTGGGGGTTAAGATTTAGGGTTTAGGGATTAAAGGCACTTTAGGTTTAAGCTCTTTAGGGTTTAGGGTTTAAGGATTAGGGTTTAGAGTTTAAGCCCTTTTGGGGTTTAGGGTTTATGGATTACGGTTTAGAGTTTGGAGTTTAAGCCTTTTGGGATTTAGGGTTAAGAGTTTAAGTCTTTTTGGGTTTAGTGTTTAGAGATTAGGGTTTAGATTTTTATTTTTTAAGATTTACATGTTGGGTTTAGGGATTAGGGTTTAATTTCAATTTTTATTTTTAAGGTTTTCAAATTATGGTTAGGGATTTAGGGTTTAGGGTTTAGAATTTAGGATTTATAAATTAACATTTAAGTTTTAGTTTTTTTTATATAATTTCGTTTATTTTTAATTTCTTGTCTAAAATAAAATATAGGGTTTAGGGTTTAGGGTTTAGAATTTAGGGTTCATTTTTTAAAAAAACTTTTAGATTTTAAATTATTTGTAATATTAGATTATATGTAATTATGATTGGTGAAAAGAAGAAGGGGTGAACAATTACTCGAAAAACAAATAGAAAAACAAAGAGCCAGACATATTTGCATGACAAAAATGACTTAGCCCAAACAAGGCAAAAACAAGGCCATGCCTTAACCAAATTTTGGTCTGAGCGGGAAGTTAAAATTTCATTTTCGAGCCAAACATTTTAGCCCAAAATTAAGTTTATATCATGATCACCTCATTCTCTCGCAAGTCCAAAGGTTCTAGGTTAAACAAAACAAATTTCTCTTCTTCTCTCTAACTCAAAATCGCAGTCGCCTCCATGGATCCTTCTCCGGCGACAGCCTAAACAAACCGTCTTGTGCTTCGATTTCACAAAGGGTCTCCGTCTTGTGCTTCGATTTCACGCAGGGTCTTCGAGATTTCCATCTCTCCATCTCTCGCCTCGATTTTCCTCTCTGTCTCCCCATCGCCGCGATCCTTATTTCTAGCACAGTCGCCTCTATTTCCTTCTGATTCAACTCCCACTGAAGGTGATTTACGAACCCTACTTTTAAAGCTTTGTCACCGAGACTAATTTCGATTTCTCTAATTACTCTCCTCTGATTGTAGAAAAGTTCGAAGCCCTAGACGCACATAAGCAAGAGCCTCTAATAACGTCATCATCTTCAGGTAATCTTCATCTTCTTAAAGATATTATTCATTGTAGAACTTGATAAATGTATGTACTTCATCGAGTTGTTTTTTGGTTAAAACAGGATCCCTTTTTACGATGGCAACAAGGAAACCCATTGTCTGTGCACTCGCAGCTCACGTAGTGAAACCTACTATCCAGCAACCGAGAGAGCAACCAGCCAGAGAAGATGAAGGAAGTGACGTTGTTGAGATCTCAGAACGGGAATACAGAAGATCTATCCGTCACCGCCGCAAGCTGATACGTATCGAGGAAGAAGAAGAAGATATTGAACCGGAGTTCCTGGGAGTCTGGCGATACCAACAAAACGAACGGACCACCGCGACTATGAAACGCCCTAAACATGAACAAGGTGAGTCATCACGAGGGAAGAAGGCTCGTCGTCGAGACTAAGTCAGCTATGTTATATGCTAGTAGGTTTGATGTTCATAGCTTCTCTTTATTTTTCAACCAATGTTGTATATATTTTCTGAATTTGGTTGTTTTGGATTTTGATTAATGGTGCTTAACTACCATTTTTCTGATGTATTGGTCTTCTGATGAGTACATAATGTTTCTTATGCAATTGCAATGGCTCATTCTAGTAATGAAATCCACAATTTGACATCCAATTAAGCACTATTACAGAATATATAACACAAAACCAGAAAGCAATTGTAAGGTTAATCATAGCAAGAAAACAATGCAACATAAAACCAGTTGAAGCATTTTATATGAGCCACTATAAACAATACTACAGCACGAATAAATTGTCACAATAAAATGTACAATGGCAATATATATGTGCCATTATAAACTATTCAATGGCATTACATATGTGCCATTATAAATTATTCAATGGCATTACTGAAACGCCATTATAAAATATTGGATAGCACATAAAAACTGCCATTGATGATTATAATATAGCACTAAACAAATGCTAGGAAACAAGTTAATGTAGCATATATTTAGCGCTATAATAGGTGTGTCTGATGTAGCATTTAAAAAAATGCTACGATAGGGGGGGTCTATTGTAGCTGCGGCTGTCATAGCGTTTTTAAATTCGCTACCAAAGCCCTTAAATAGCGTTTTTTACGAGCTACCAGAGCCCATATTTCTTGTAGTGATGGTCCTGATCAGAGTTCCTACATAAAGCCGTCATCATATCCAAAAACCCATACTACGCCGCTATACATCAGAAAAGTCAAAGACGACACGCAAAGTCGCCTATCCGCCGATCTATCTACAATAAAAATAAAGTTAGTGCCCCACTTACCTGGTCTAACTACACCTATCCTATCCTAACGCCTCCACCAAGACCAAAATGTCCAATACCACTGGCAAAACGGCTCTCTGAAGTATCCGCTGGCAGGTGCGCCGGGAGGGTGTGGTGAGTGTGTGTGATATACCATGGATTTTAGGGCTTTTAACCATGGTATATGTGTTATTTATCGAGTCTTTTACTATGTTTTAGAGTCTTTTCAGGTGTTTATTAGGTACAAGCACATTTGGAGCATATTTGGTGATTTAGACACTTTCTGGAGCTAATTGGAGTATTTGGCCGAGAGATAGAGTTCACTGTCCGAAACAGAGAAAGGTGTCGATCGTTGCATTCCTAGCATCGATCGATGCACCAGCGAGATGGGCCAAAAGACGGTTTGATGAAGAATGATGACATTGCAATTCTGCCCAGAAGTTCCTGATATTTACAAAGAAGCCCCAAAACGTGTTTTAGGATTATAATTAGGTTTTACAGCCACTTGTTAGGCTAAGCTTTTCTTACGTTAAGTTTTACTCAGAGAGAGTTGAGGGGCTGATCCTGATCTCGAAAGAGACTTGATTTTGAACCCCAGTTCTTATTTGATTATATGATATTTGGTTTTCTACTTAAGATGTTTTCTGTTTCGATGAACATGTCTGAGTAGATCACCTGTTAGGTTGAAGGATTCTCATTAGGGATTTCAGAGAATTATAGTTTAAATCAATCTGTAGAGATTTATATCTGCTAGTTCTTTATCTAAGTTGTCCTTAATGCTAAATCTGAAGTAGCTAATCAGAGTTATGATGTTAGGTTGATTAATTCAGCGGAAGTTGGTTAATTTAACTAGAAAGAATTTAGATAAGCAATTAAACTGTTCGCAAACGGAAGTTTGGTTCAGGTTAATTGTGAACATATCAAACTTGGAGTTAATGCTAGTTTAATCTGTTAGTTCTCGCAAACGGAAGTTTGGTTTGCTGCACTTAGACTTAGAGAATTATCGCAAAGGAATTTGGTTAATTCTATATCAGTGTTTGAGTTCTAGAATAGTTATTGATTGAATCTAGATAGATCGATTGCTTGCGTTCCTGATTTCCTGAGAACTCCTGAAACCTAACGCCTCGCCTTCTTGCTTACAAACTCACTTGATTTACTTTGCTATTTCGTTTACTGTTTTCACATCCGCTTCGCTTGATTTAATCTGAACAGCTATTAATCTATTGTGTGACTGAGAGTCCTCGTGGGATTCGATACCTTATATACTACGATTGCATTAACTGTGCACTTGCAGTAGAATAGGGAAAACTATACAACCTATCAGTGTGTCTCGACATGATGCTCCGACATGCTGTGGCTCGGCTATCGGGCAAGGATGAGCAACGTGACCTGCGCGGCCACACACCTGGAAGACTGGAGTGGACGCTGAGCGCGGTCCACGGTAAAACGCGGATGCCTGATGATCAAAACCTCCACACAACTGACAAGTCCTCACTGTCTCGGGTCTGGACAACAGAACAACCGGTAACTGCCCAACGGGCGGCAGACTGGGCTCGGGATCTCTGCGACTGGGTCCCGCTCGATAGTCCTCTGGTACTGGTACTCGGTACGGCTCTCCACCTGAAGTATACTCACCTGATCTGATGGTAGGGAAAGTCAGTGCTTCGTGACCCTCGTGACCACAAAGCGGACAGCCGTCCGGTCCGGGAAATGGATGGTACTGCTCTCGTAGATGCGGGTCTACTGCTCGGGGACACCAATACAAATGAAACTCACATACTCCACATCCGCTGCATGGTCTCCTCTCTGGTACTGCTGGCGGTAACTTTAACTTTACGTCTGCTCCTCCTAAGAATCCCATCACTCCAGTGTAAGGGTCTCGACTACCCGCATCGTCTTCCATGTATGCAGGTAAAGGATTCGGGAAGGGCAACCAATCTACTTGTGCTGCTCTGGCACCCTACAGCTGTCGCAATGGAACCGGTGGACGATCCGACATGTGAGATCCTCGTGAATGGCATGGCGAGGCTGGATATCCCCGAAATTGTATCAACTGACCCTGCGGCAAACCGGCTGATCCCTGCTGACTCATGCCGCTCATCTGGAACTACTCCGGGCACACACACACACCTCCACTCCACCCAGGACACACTGCTGTAAGACTGCAATCAAAAACACAAAGACGAGTTAGTACAAATAATATGAAAATTCTACTTTCCCATCCCAACCCCGGGTTTAACGGACGCAGCTCGGTTTCCTAATGGATGCTTGTGTGACACATTTGACTCGATAAAACACGGAAAACACTCAAAATGAAATGTTTCGAAACCCATGCAGAACCATGCTCTGATACCACCTTTCTGTAACGCCCCTTTCCCATTCTCCGCTGACTGTCTAGCTGACCGGTCAACAATCAAACAAGAACATGACCGATCGAGCCCGAGCAAGTCGAACGGGAAAAGTTCGTCACAGGACGAAGCCAAAGATAGTTAGGTTTGAGACAAAGGCTCGCATCAATCCGTCTTTGACCTCGCTATCCTCATATACATAGTACAAGCAGTACTACTTGCACTACTTCAATGAGTTGTGTCGGTTCGGACTTAAACCTCATATCAGGGAAACAATTTCATTTTTAAGTAATCAAACGTCGAATACAACGTTTAACGGGTTTTACAAACAATCATCAATATAAACACATAAACAATCAAAACCATAAAAAGGCGCAGCTGCCGAACCGAAAACAAAAACATCCAAATCCACGAATCAAAACCCGTCACAAGCAACCCGAAGCTACACCGAGGACCTCCCGCGTCCGTCGCTGCTAAACCTGAAAACACACAAAAGAGTCTAATGAGCGATCTAAGATCACCCAGTGAATCGGCTCCCCACTAAAGGCTGCTAATCTATCTAGAGTCTACAAAATCCCGCCCAAAACCCAAAATAACAATCAACAGAAATAAATGGTCGATCACGCACTACCACGTCGTGATAAACCCACACACAAGCAATAGCCAAAATAAAGAGAGTTAAGGAAATCGAAGGCACTGCGGCACATGTCCTCGATTGGACTCGGTCTATCTACGCGGAACAAAAGAAACAATAAAACAACACTGGGCCCTACGATCTCGGTAACTTCCACGGGTTTACATCGTTACCTATATGGCAACTAACCCACGACTCCTATACGTGAACCCAAGGTCCCACGTATAGGACACCGTTCTCCGTCCATCGATACACGGTGACTCCTGTTACCCCCGCTAACCTGAGTTTCCATGTGATCCGGCCCTAGGACATGACCCCATAACCTCCGAATCACACACCTATCGGCGTCACCCGATAGGTTAACAACATAACCAGAATCACCATGACCTGGTTAAGTAAAACCCGAGGATCCAATCGGGTCGGAAGTACTAGAACGTAAAAGAAAACCTAGGCTTGCGGAATCTAACGCAGCCTAGAGTCCTAGTGCAGAAGTATAAACATGCAGACTCGCTGGGACTCTAACACAGATCAAGCAATCAACAATAATAATAATAAATCCCAAACCCATTCCGCAAGCCTCTACTCTACCACCGCTCTGACTAGGTAAGATACCTAGCCAGCACCAACTAACTTACCCGGTCACGTGACCGGAGCAAGTGTTCGTAATAACTGCTCAGCCCAACACCGAGCAGTCTAAAAATTATAACTTCATCTAGGAGTCAAATCCTGCTGAATTCTTTCACCCATAGCTTCTACAGCTTCTAATGGAGCTGTGGTAAAAATCTCATAATTTTTGGTGGACTTTAGAGGGTCTTCTCGCTTGCCCGAACATTGTATCAGTTTCTCGGAAAAACTGGTTGTACGTTTAATATTTTATAAACTCCTTATATGCTTCCATAAATTCAAAAAGCCTCATTTTTAGGTTCTAGATGATCTTATATGAATTTAGTAATTCGAATCACTCCGTTTGGACACCCGTAGCTTCGGTTATGGATTTTACAAGTTGATCAGTTCTATCAGTTTCCTTTCCTGATAGTCCGTAAAACCCGTTTAATCTCCGTTTCTTCCACGTCTGGTCTTCTAAATGTTCTTTATGGACAAAAAGAAGAACACTTGGCCCATCTCCAATTCCGGCTTGCATTTTGGTAAAATTACCAAAATGCCCTTCATCTCTTGGAATTTACAGAAATGCCCCTTGTTGACTTCCCGTTGACCATTTTCTTGATACGGGGTATCACATTTCTTCTCCTTTTTCTCCTTCTTCTTCACTCTCATCTCCCCGATCTTCGCTTCTGTCAACTTCATCAACAGTATTGTGGGTTTGAACTTCAACATTTTCAAGATGTGGTGCTGCATATTGAGCTTCAGGAGATGCATCAACAGTCTTTTCCGAATCAGGAGATGCATCAGCCACAACTGCATATTGAATCTTTATCTTCTTCCCTCGAGCTATATTATTCTTCCTCTTCTTTGAAGACTCTCCCTTATTACTATTCTCTCTCTTCCTCTTCTTTGAACTCTTTGAAGAAGGAGCCGGAATTCTTGTTCTTCTTTGTCCCTCGCCTTGTAGTAACCATCTCGTCAGTAACTGAGAGAGATAACAAAGAGAACAAAGAGAATCGAGAGGTTAGACAATTCATAGAGGTTCCTTCTTTGAAGACTATTAAACAATCCGCTCCGCTCACTACTCTACTCCACTCCACTACAATCGAATCGAAACTACAAACCTCTAATTCCAATTTCTATCCCATTTTCTTAACCTAGCAAAGCAAAATCGTTTATTTTCTCGGTAACTTTAAAATGTATGTTCATATTCTCTACAATCATCTCGGGAAATAACATCGGGTTCAATAGAGAAGCATACCTTTCAATAGAACGATGGAGGTGTTCGGAAATCGACTACGAATGGTGTCGATTGACGATTTCGTCGGAGAGAATGATTTCGTCGAAGAGTTAGTTCGTCGGTCCTTCCTCATAGAGGGAATTAGGTCTTGAAAAAAAAAAATTTTGATTTTCGATACTTACTAATTAGGAAGATCCGAGAGGAAGCGGTTATCGGGTCGGGCTTGATGGGTCGGGTTGGTTTTGGAGGTAAATAGTCTCAAAGTGTTAGGGCATAATCGTAATTTTGGCAGTTTTCAAATTAAAAAAAAAAGGAATTCTAATAAATTGGGACATTTGAGATTTGTCCTAGAGATATAAGGGCATTTTAGATGATTTTCCTCTGAAGTCGACGGCCCAGAGGAGATGTCTGTTTCATCTCTCCGCCGAATCAATGGCTCATATGCCCTTATTTGAAGGAGCATAAATCTATTATACCTCTCATTAATCTACATACCCTCTTTAATATGATATCCCCATAATACTCTTAATGAATTTGATTAAAATATTAGTTTAATAAAAACAATAGCTAATAATAAAATAAAAAGAAATAAAAAATGATTCTTCACAGTGGACCCCACTTTCAGTATTTTTGGAATTTTTGACGAACCTCCGGCACTTTCTCCAGCGTATTTCCGGCGTCTCCGGCGCATCTCTGGCGCCTCATGAAATCCACAGATATAGGACAACTGGTACAATTGGTATAACTGAGAAATATATGACAACTGGTACAATGGGTACAAATGTATATCTCGATAAAAAAAAAAAGGATTGTTCGACCTATCGTTAGATTATACCAAAAAATGGGATGAAATCAAAAAAATTGTTCCATCCAACCAAAAAACGTCGAGGAAAAACGAGTACTACCAAATAAAACTAGGGACAACTAAGAATAATTTGTTTGATAATTTTCAATTAGGGACATCAATTAAAACAATTGGGTTTGCATTCATAAATCTATGCTCTCATCTATCATCATTTTTTTACATCTGAAGTTATATAATAATGTGGAATATGTTAAAAACCAATACAAAAAGTCTTCAAATAACCAAACCTTCCTAAAACAACCAAACATTCCTAAAATCAAACGGTTTGAAAAGAGACCAAATGATTCTAAAGAACCATACTAAAACATCAAATGGCAAACAAATATTTATATATCATCTTCTAATTCATTATTATTTGGTCAATTTAAGTTCTTTAAAATTCAAATACTAATAATACATAATTACAACAAAATGGTATTATTTAAAAGTGTATATAAAATTTAGGAAAAATTTTTTATAGTTTCACCTTAAGAACTTTAAACATTAGAATAATTGTAAAATTGGAAAAGATGAGTTTAAAAAAAAATTAATATGAAAGATTATTCGTTGACATAAAACACACCTTATGAAATATGTAACACTTATCTTATGTTTAGCCTATTATGATGGAAAATGAGCAAAATATATAATTTCACACTAATTTTTCTATGAAAACTTTCCAAATGATATTTAATATTCGAAATATAGGGACAACTAAAAAATAAAATTTATGTCAAGGTACAATTACAATTATGCGAAAATCACAAAAGTACAACTATGAAGCGGAGCGGACAACTGTACATTTGGAGACAACTATATTTAATATGCCTAAAATTTTAAGCGGGAAAATTTTAGATTTTCCCTTCAATTTTTTTAAAAAATCATATTTTCCCTCCAATTGGTGGAGAAGAAGAAAAATACATAATTTTACACTATTTTCTGTGAAAACCTTACAAATGATATTTAATACTCGAAAATTATGGGGTCAACTAAAACATTAAAATTTATACCAAGGTACAACTTCAATTACACGAAAGTCGCAAATGTACAACTATGAAGATAAATGGACAACTGTGTTTAATATGCCTAAATTTTTAAGCGGAAAAAATTAGATTTTCCCTCCAATTGATGAAAAAAGGTAAAATACATGATTTTACATAATTTTCAATGAAAATGTTCCAAATGATTTTTAATACTAGAAAATTATGGGGACAACTAAAACATTAAAATTTATAACAAGGTTCAACTTTAATTACATAAAAATTGAAAAGTATAACTATGAAACTAAAATGATAAATGTACATTTGCGGACAACTGTATTTAAATCCAAAATTTTATTATATATCAGCGCTAATTTTAAAAAATTTAAATAAAACAGAATGTGTTTTAGTGTCTCTGAATTTTTATCCAAAAAACAGATTTTGATTTGAATTCAAATAGATCTCTTCTCGCCAATATACTTTATGTGTAATATATCTTGAATAAATTAACAATAGAACTCGACAGAGCAGTGGCTTTGGTGTTATTATTTCACTTAGCCATCCGAGTTCGAATCTCAACATTGTCACTTTAGTGTGATTTTTTTCCTTTGTATTCATTAAGGTTAAAATCGTAATGTTATCCGATTGATTTGGATCGGATTACTTAATTGGGTTGCTTTAGTGTGATTTTTTCCCTTTGTATTCAGTAAGGTTAAAATCGTAATTTTCTAATATCTTAGAGTTGGACGGATTATCCGATTGAGTTGGATCGGATCACTTAATTGGGTAGATACTAGTGGTTGGTTTCGTAATAAAATCAATCTCTTCAAGACTAATTTTTAATTGTCCATTTTTTAATATTAAAAATAAATGTAAAGTAAATCATTTTTTATAAGGGGGAGATATGAGATCATTAAAGACATATGAGATGTTGCCTCTCTCCACCTTCTCTCTCAATTTTTGCAACAAATTAGGTTATCATAATCTCAAATCTCTTGGATCTTTGTTTGTTCCCTCTCGCCGTCGTTATCTCCGTCCAAGCATCGCAGATGGACCCAGACGATCTTCGACAGCTCTGAATGCATCTCCAATGCAATCTGGTTAGTATAGTCATCTGCTCCAAGATTCTGGTGTTCGGTTTAAGCGTTTTAGACTTGAAGTACATGTTGTTTCAGCTTCTCTCTAAGCTTCTTGAGCCATGGATTTCGTCAGGTTTTTGTTTCTCTTCTAAATCTCTTTTTAATTATTTTCTGTGTTCGCCAAATTTTAGTTTTGCTTCTCTCTCGCAGCTAATTCCAGTTTCATGGGAAGGGTTTTTGTTTTAAATTAAGGATTTTAATTGGTTTTCTTGATAAAATTAGGGGTTTTTGGAGGAAGAATAGAAGGAAGGTTTTGCTATAGCTCTCTCAACGTTTTCTGAATTTTATTTAGAGGCCAAAAAAAGAGAGGATGAAAGACATGTCTCTCTTATGGAATCTGTTTCTGAGTGAAATTTGGGGATCTAAGTGAAGAATTTTTGCTAGGGATAGTCAAAATTTGTTTGCGCAAGATTGAAACATGCGTTGAATCCGTTCTTATTATTCGCCAGCTGATTATATATCCGTTCATGAACTTACGAGAGTATAGTTGATCCATTCGAAGCAACTATTCTGAAGTTTGTTAGTAGTAGATTCAAATATGCGTCTGCGTGTGAGGGTGTGTCTGCTAGTTCTATCAAACACCTTGGAGATGGGATTAGGTCATTAAAAAAAGTTGTATGTTTGGATTCGTCACGAAGATTGGATGAATTCCTGTCGTTGAGAGTGTTTGGCCTCTACTGATCCATGGAGGCCACTTAATACACTATGACTATAGGTTTATAGATTAGTAAATGTTTATCTGAATTATGGTCATATCTCATTCACTTGTATGATCTTTTGAGTTTCAATCATGGGTTCAAAATGCCATTCTCATCTGTTTTCCAGATTCGATATTACAGGCTATGTGACTGGCTTTGGTCATCTAGACTGGGTCAGGGATAATAACAAGTTCTAGGTCTGTCCTTGACAGATTATGATTTAGTTAGAAATTTTGTTTGATATCTCTTTTCATTATGATTAGATTTCATGTTTCTGTTTACTTATGAGATGGTATTGGGGCTTTGATATAATTTGCCGTTTAGCTAATCATGTTTTATAATTTGATTTACAGGATGGTAAACAGAGATTATCTAGCTTCGATCTTATGAAGAAACGAATCTGGCTTTCACACCTCATGAGTATCTAAGAACAAGTTAGTTTCTTGAACCTTCTTATTGGTGTTGAAGCTTGTCATTGTTGTGATACTTGATAGTACTCCAAGGTCGTAACAATAATAAAAAGCTAATTTGATTCATCAACTTCTGTTTTCGTGAACCATTTTTGGTGTTGATTCGTGGAGATGAAGAGCTTGACACTCTCATCAAAGGAACTATAGCTGGTGGTGGTGTCATCCCTCATATCTACTAGTCTCTCATCAACAAATCCACCAAGGAATTTCCATGAAGATGCCATGGATCCTGATCCTTTGCTTCTAATGGCATATTCCATCAAGGTTCTGTCTTTCTTACTCAAAGACTAAAAAGCTGTCTCTTTTATGAATTGAGGTAATGGGTTGTGTAAACCCAAACAAGATGCGTGAAATTTAATCTGTTTTGAGTCTATATTCTGGATATGAAACAGGATCGTGAGAAGGGCATAGCTAAACCGGCTTAAACAGCCAACAGGTTCAACTATAGTATTTGATAATCTTTCTAGTTTCTAGTTTCTTCTTTCTTTTCTGTAACTTCTTATCCGGGATTAATCAAACTAGTTTGTAATTTTATTTATTTATTTAGATATTGTAATTTAATTGTATCTGGACCCAGTCTTTAGTCGCTTAATAGTCGTTATATAGCCGTAAATTAGCCACTAAATATTACGACTATGCTATGACTATCTTATGACTACTCATGTTAGTCGTATAAATAGTTGAAGCTCGCCGACTATTAATACGACTATGAGATTTAGCGACTAAGGATTATCAACTACCAGATTTAGTCGCTATTTAGTAGTAAAACCTCGTTTAGCTACTATTTAGTGTTTAGTATTGCAGTCGCAAAAATGTCGTGTTCTTGTAGTGACAGCAGCACTGCTTTTAGTTTAAATTTTTCATTCAATGACACATCGTATGCATCGACTCCAGAAGATCACATTTCTTTTAACTCCTCAATAAGAGGTTGGAGGAATATATCAAGACTAGCGCGCAGATGATTTGGCCCAGAATTCAGAATTGTAAGAAACAAGTATTATGTATTCATGCACATCTCAAGGGGTAAATTATATAGAGTCAAGATCACGGACCACAACAAATGATTACGAGACATGCCAAATGGATTGAACCCATCTGTACATAATCCAAGATAAACGTTATGGGATTCTTGGGCAAATAAAGGATGTTGAGCTTGAAATGATTTCCACTCCACCGCATCACACGGATGACACATTTCTCCCTCCATCGTTTGGTGCTCCGCATGCCATCTCATTACCGCTATACTCTTCTCGTTTTGATACATTCTCTTCAGTCTGTCAGCAATTGGTAGATACCACATACGACTGTAGGCTACTCTACTATGTCTCTCATTCGGCTTCCATCTTGGTTTAGCACAAAACAGACACTTTTCTTCCTTTTCGTCTTCTTTCCAGAAGATCATACAATTGTTCAGGCAAACATCAATTGTACGATAGGGGAGGCCTAAATTGCGCATCAATTTCTATGTCTCGTAGTGTGAACTTGTTGCCTGGTTTCCTTCTGGTAAATACTCTCTCATCATTTCACATATTGAATCCACTAACCTTTTACTCATATTATGTTTTGTCTTGTAATGCAGGACCCGAGCAGCCAAGGATAACTGGGAGTGACCTTCACGACAACCATCATATAAGGGATTGCTGGCTCCTTCTAACAGGTCATAAAACTTTTTTGAATGATTACGTACATGTTCTTCAGTATTACTCGCGTAACCACGAAATGCATCATTCACCATATCCACATATATATCTTCTACATTATTATGACCATTCAGATCAACAGAACTCGTTCCTATATCCAAAACGATTTCTTCTCCATGCTTATACCAAACACAATAATCAGGCATAAATCCGTAACTAAACAGATGACTCCAAATTCCTTGTTCCGTAGTTTTCGGTTTTTCGTTCTTGCATAAACGACAAGGGCAGAGAAATTTACTGCCATTGCTCAGCGTTAAAGGCTGGTTTTTTTTTGGCAATTTCCATAAATTGTGCCACCCCCATTGTGAAGGCTGTTGAGAAATTGTATGTGGCATCATCGAACCTATTATACATCCACTCCCGATGGTTGCTATAATTATTGTATCCTCCCGCCAAATAATTAGATTTCCAAATTCTTTGTGTTTCTACAAATGAAAACGGAGAAATTGCTGAATTTCGACTATGTAGACATAATTGGCCACTCCCATTAATTGTCATAAATGCATGTGCATAAAACCGGTACACTTACCACAAACATATAGAATATAACTAAAATATCTCATATTATTATTACTAAATAAAAAAATACTATGTGATGCGACTCATACCTGACTATTTTGCGACACGAATAATGATTTTAAAATTAGTCGTAACTATAGCGACAAATTAACGACTTGGTTACTACTATACACGAAGTAGCGAATTAGTCGCCCATGCACTGACCAATTCGCGATTTTTCTGTGACTCTTCTTATCGGACACATAAATAGTCGCCATATCACCGACTAGCATGCGACTATTGTTTCCGGTCTCGAAATGGTCTTTTATCAGTCGTAAATCGACGACTAATTTGCCGACAATCATTTTAGGTCGTATATTAGCGACTAATACACATCCATATATCCGTTGTCGCAAAATATTTGCATTACGACTACAAGTATAGTCGTAAGTTCCAGTCGCAAAAACGATGTTTTCTTGTAGTGCATGCCTCTATTAACTGAATTGGTTGTACAACAAGTGCCGACTCGACATATATCCATACCTACATCACGTGATAAATCATCCTCATCCTCTATTGCCTCATGTTGTTCTTGTACTGCTTTTTCCTTTTCCACGTACAAAGTTATGGATTTAGCTCCGATTTGATTGTCTTTTGACTGCAACTCCTCATAGGTCATACCAATAGAACCTTTGTCCACTCTCGACACTTGCTCTGTCAGTTCCGATACATTGATGACCTCGACATACAAAACTCATCTATGGTTATCTTTATCCATAGACGTTAGGTACACACAAAGATTCTCGTCATCAGAAATAGTAAATTCTTCCTCACATCCCACCAACAGTGGAATGTAACTCAATCGCAGCTTAACCTACTTACATCTAACCCAAGCTTCTTGTATATCCTATCTTCTATCATCACCAAAGTTATCTCTTCCACTGATTTCTTCAACATCAAACTATACATCTGACATTGGCATTTAAAATGTATGATGACGTTGTTTCTCATTGTATCCTGCAAAAACAATTAAAAAAAAAACACAATCGGTACTACTAATATTACAAGTTTTACTAATTCTACCAAATTTCTCAGTTGTCTAAGTTTTACTAAGATTACTAGTTTTACAGAAATTACCTAGTAGTGCTAGTGTTACATAATATTACTATTTTTATAGAAAATATCCAGTAATGTTAGTTTTACTGGTATTACTAGTTTTACAGAAATTATCCACTAATGTTAGTTTTACTGGTATTACTAGTTTTACCCAATTCTCCTATCTCATAATATGAAATTGAAATGAATTCCGATCTTGAATTCCTCCGAATGAGAGAAGATTGGGTTCTAATCGGATTTAAAAACACTCTAATTCAACTACGAAACCCATACTCTAGCAATTTAACACACCACAACGCAATGTGCATTCCATTTGTCGGGTTCATTCCAAGAAAATGATTCTTAGCAAAATGCAATTTAATTTGAAGCTAAAATCATGATAGAAACACTCTAAGGTAGACGAAATAAAAAAAGCAAACCTGGATTTTGCTCTCAAGAGAACTCGTGGGAGGCTCGCCGGAGGAGAAGCAATTCGTTGAGAAAGGAGGTCGAGGTCCCGATTTTTTTTCGATTTCTCGATTCTTTTTTTTAATAAAACATTTTCAATAAATGAGAATGAATGTGTTAAGTTATAGGTATGGGTCAGGGGCATTTTAGTCATTCAGGGACATGTAGATTTTTGGTGGTATAAGAGATTAATTTTCAAGCAAATCAGATTATGTCTCTCTAAAAGGTGTAGCTCGAAAATTCATTTGAGAATTATTCTGTAGTCTTTCTCTAGAACTCAATGATTTTTCATCAAGTAGAAGTCTTCGTATTTATAACATCTTTCCTCATAAATTTTTCGAAATCATAGTTCGGCTATGAGATGTATTTTGTCGCTTACCCACTATAGCTTGTGACATATATTATCATGCAGCTTTCTTGATATTCAGACGGAACATGTCAACGAAAAGTCATCATGACACCGCTTTTGAAGTTTGACACTGTTAAGTGAGCACATTCACCTTCCCTAATTGTTTCGATATTGGTACAAATACTAACTCGGGCTTCAATTTTGATGGGTTTAGTTAACTTCTTGAACCGAATTACTTAATGGACCAAGTTAATGGTGGATGCTTAACCTACCACCAATATATATAGTTTTGAAACTTTAACTACATACTAGATTTTGACCCGCACTTAGAAAGTGCGGGTTTAATTTTCTTTACAAATTTTACTTTTATTCATTTTGTTAATAGTAGTTTAGATTTTTAATTATGTAATCTAATTTTGATTATAATTATTTAACTAACATTATAAACGTTAATTATCTAATGAATCTGATACCGTAAAATTATTTTATACATATAGACTAAAGAAACATTTTAATATTTTTATAATTGACAATCTAGATTCTGACCCGTGCTTAGCACCGACAAAATCTAGTAGTTTTGAATTGACGTTTATAATTGACGTTTAGATCATCGATATTGGCTAATTAATTTTTCAAACCCGTTTAATTTTTCAACCCGTTTAATTAATTAAATATTTTTCAGTTTGATGGAAAAACTGGCTAAAAAGTAAAATCGTAAAAACATCAATCGTAATATGTATATATATATATATATATATATTTGAAACAAAAAAAGATATTATAAATATATTTTGAATTAAATCATAAATTAGAGAATCTTAATTTATATATAATAGTTTATAATATTTATTTTAATATTAATTTCGAATTCTATTATTATTTTATTAGATTTAAAAAAAAAAAAAAATTTCGTTAGATATGATTATCATAGAAAAAGGAAAACAAAAGATATTATAAGATATATGAATAAATCAAATATACATTGTTTTACAGTTTTACCCTTAATGAAGGTTACAAATCCTAATAATATCAAGGGCAAATTTTGGGAACAACATTTATGTACCATGGCAAACCTTCCTGTTTTAATAGATTAGATAATTATTAAAGAATGCAATTGGTTGTGGTGGTGGCATAATGACAATGTATTTGGGACTAAAAACAAACTCGCTTTGACTCTATGTTTATATCTACTACACGGTGGAATGTTTTATTTGTGATGAACTTAGTGGATGAGTAGAATTTTTTTCACTAGGGTCAATATTATATTATATATTAAATACAAAACTACATTATATAAATTTAGTATATTATAAATAATTTACAATATTTAAATTGGTATATGTACTTTAAACATAAAAACATTTAATAGTTATATATCTTTGAAATTTAAAAAATCTATTAGTGAAACATTCTAAAAATGATTTGTTGTTAAATATTATAGTTATAATTTAATATTTTTACCTAGATATTATATAATAACTTATATATAGCTATGGCATTAACAATCTTCTACTTAGTGTGTTGAAGATAAAATTAGCTAATAGTTATGTTAGTGTATGTGCAGAATGTTTAAAATATATAATATTTTATCCATAATGATATAACAAGGATAAAATAACTACAAATTTTTTAATTTTGACTATAAAAATCAGTAAATTCTTAAAATAGTTAGTATGATTTGCAATTTGTATAGTAAAAACACTATAAATTAACAATGGTAGGTATTTTGATATTTTATTAATTATAGATATATGTAATTAATTTGAAGTAAATATTTTCTAAATACCTTCTTTATTTGAAATAAGAAGTTGTCATTAAATATATTTTTTCTAGACTTTTATTTTAAATTTATTTTACTTAGTTATTTACATATTTCTGTTTTCAATTTTTTAGATTTTTTTTTATTTTAGATTTTTTTTTTCTGGAATACGAAAATTTTAAAAATGATTATCTCATATGTTATCATCACATTGATTGAAATGAACACAACATAGTTTGCACTAAAGAGAATTGAGTTGTATTCTTCTTTACTTAGCATAAAACATGTCTCATTGTCTTAAAAATTACAAAGTATGTGAGTACAAGAGAAGAATAGTGGTTCTTGTTCTAAATGTTGATGATGAAACTAAAGATGAGATTGATAAGTTTGGAAGCAGTTGCACGTAAGGAAGCAATTATCACATATAGAATTCCTCACAATTTTTAGATGCATTTTTATATGAAAACAACAGAAACTTTTGATGCAGAAAAAAATGAACTCCAAAAGGATTTCAATTTTAAGAAAAAAGTAAATAAAATACGATTCATATTTTAGTAGATTATCTTAGTTAGATATTTCATATACTCATAAGTTTTTCATATGATATTTATTAATTAATGGTATTTATGGGACTATATTTTTATATAGGGTTTCAAAAAAAAATATTATCTTATTATCTTATTGAATTTTGTTATATTTTGTACTAACTCAACTTGGGACTAAAAAATTTTATTAATTTAGCGTGATTATTATTTTATCAAGTATTACTTTATATAGTTTCTAGTATATGAAATTTTTTACAAAAAAATTATATATAGAGTATATACACAAATACATGATTTTTATTTTAATTATAAACCTACTTTATATTATCTAAATTAGTGATATAGATTGAACTAAATCTGAAATGATTGAATACTTTTTTTAGTTAAGAGTAACTTGAGTTTCAAATGCATAGGGGTCAATATAATTTTTTTACTGAAGTCAATAATTAAAATTGTTAAAAAAAACATTACTAATTATTAAAAATGACTAGATTTACTATGCCCCTACCCAACACGTCTCCACCCCTCGATGGATTTGCGATAATGCTCAATGGCTCAATCTCAAGATTAAGCAAGCATTTTGATAATAAAAAAAAAAAAAAAAAAAAAAAAAAAAAAAAAAAAAAATCAGAGGTTATGATGCTAAATCCAAAATTGAACTTACATAAAATTATCAGAGTTACTATGAATAATATAGAGACTTTCAGATATAGGGCACTTCCCATAGTGTTTAATACAAAAAATGCATTTTGGCACTGTAAACACTTTTAAGTCCCATATGCTTAAGTTGACCTTTACTTGAATGATTATGTTAACTAAGAATAAAAATGTATTAGGGGACGGTTTAATCTGAGCCGTCAAATTGGATAAAAAATCATGTGGCTCAGGACGTTAGTTAAAATGGGGGGGGGGAGATGATCTCGCATAAAGCGTGTCTGTTGATGATATCCGATCGTGTGGCTGGGAATGGAAGACTTTTTGAACCCATGAAAATGTCGGAGTGAAAAGCAACAATTGGATGGAGGTTACTTTTTAGGGAGGGTGGCCGAGATCTCGACAAGTGGACCTGTTTTGTAGAAAGTGATCTCGCTTTATTTGAGGTGTATGTCTCGATTTTGGGGACAGTATTTGTACTGTTTTGTTATGTAAGAAAAAATGAGATTCGGTGAGAAAAATAGAAAACAACTTTGGAAAAACTGGATTGTGTTAAAAAACTTGAAAGAAGCTTTTGGAAAACGAGAATCCAAGATCTTGGAGAAAATAGATAACTTGTTGTTAATTTGGATGACTTTGTAAACATCTTTAAATCCTTTATATGTGTTTCTTGTTTGTTTGTTGTATATTGATTCTTAAACATGGAGATATTTCTTTCATGGTTGACTCATGCTTTTGTTTGTGTATAACACATCCCGTTTATGGATGAAGGAAAATTTCCTTATGATATGTGGTGAGTAGATTTGCTGACCTAACGGTGTATAGAAGATGACGAGGGTAGTTCATGTAGAAGAAGGGATAAGCTTAAAGGAGCTTAAGGAACGTTTTTGGGTGAGTTCTTAGTCGATGGTGAAGGAGGTAAAACGGCACATTTGAGCAACTAGCCACCCAACAATAAATATTTGGCAACTGTTATTGAAACAACACATGTTGAGGTTACAAATGATGGGGGTATTTCTTTTTACTTTCAACATCTATGGATTAATCCATCGATCAACATATTTGTGAAGTTCGAAAAGGACATAAAGAAAGCATCCAGCTGTGGCGATGTTGATAAAATTAGGGGTTTCACAATCCCAGTGATGCGTATGAGTAAGGTGTGTATGGCGGATCGAGCGAAGGAAGAAGACAATGAAGTGTACATGTCAACTGCCGGCTCGAACACAGTACCTGGCAGTATGGACAACAAACCTATAAAGAGGAAATTTGTTAGATTTAGTTGGTTGTTTAATTCCCAGAGTGGTGTCTCCCAAAACAATGAGGTGGAGTGTGGTGATTATCCCGGTGATGTACACGATGGTTGGGCAGCAGTGAATGAGATTAATGTACATCCTCGAGGGTACAATGCAGAGTTTTGGGAGCATGTTATTGAAGAGATGTCACCGGACCTAATAGACCGGATTTTGGTGGGAGTGATATGGAAGACAATGGAGAAGGGCTTATTTATAAGTGCAGCAGTTGGTCTGCATTTGATCACGAGGTATTTTTGGGGAAATCCGTGAAGGAAGAGAGTTCTGTCAAGAAGTCTTCTTCAAAAGATTCGGATTGTAACGCTAGCAAATGGGGGGGGGAGTGTTATCAACCTTGATGGTAACGGATCTGAAAATGCATGGACATACGCTCCCTATAGTGTTCAAGTAGAGATGACTGAGGACAATTTGAAAGCAGATGCATGGATGCATGGACAACCATCTGTGGATGTTGCACGCGATATGTGTACACGTGACTTATCTGCGATGGATGACGAGGAGTTTGACATAGCCCCTTTGCACGATGACCTTTCGTATGAGGCGCCAGAATTCTCAGACCTCGATTGTGATGATGTAGATGATAATATATATGTTGGGAAGGTATTCAGAGAATGATTGTAAAATATTCTTAGCCATCTATGCAATAAAGAACAAAGTTTCTTTTTGGCAAAGCTGAAAAAAAAAAGACATTACTTTCTGCTGATTTGTTTAGATAGCCATTGTGATTGGAAGGTTCTAGCATTGGGGAATGTCCATGATGGGTGCTATAAATTGAGAGTGCCCAATTAGATCATATTTGTACCTTGGAGACATGGAATACATTTAAGAATAAAGTGTCATCTAACGTGCTAGTTGCATTGTACAAATCAAAGTACATGGATCCTAGTAGAGCGCCTAGACCGCCTGATTTGCAGGAGATGGTCTTAGAGGATTTATGGGTGTCTTGTTCATACATGAAATATTACCGAGCAGCGAAAAAGGCAATAATCAGTATGAGGGGGATTGACGACAACTCATATTTGAAGTTACATGAGTATCTTCACTTGTTGAAAGTTGCAAATCCTCGTACGGTGATAGATTTGGAAACGGAGGTGGATGAGGAAGGTGTGGAGAGGTTTTTGTATGCTTTCGTGTTATTTGGTGCATCGAAGGTGGGGTTTAAGAAGCTTAGATGTGTTCTGGTTGTGGATGGTACTCACTTAACTGGTAAGTACAAGGGTGTGTTGTTGACTGCATGTGGTCAGGATGCAAATTTTCAGGTATCCCCACTTGCTTTTATTGTCGACGACATTGAGGATGAGGACTTGTAGACTTGGTTTTTTAAGAGGGTGGAACGCATTTTGGCGGACAATCCAAATCTGAAAATTATATCAGACATGGCTAAAGTTATATACAATGCGAAGAAAAGGATATACCCTTTGGCCTATCATGCAACATGCATTGTTCATTTGGCTACAAACTTTGTATCTCGGTTTAAAAGCAAAGGATTAGGAAAGTTGGTAACAACATCTGGGTTTGCTTATAAGGTTGGTGATTTCCGTGATCTCATGGGGAAGATAAAATCAGCCAATGTTGCATGTTGTACTTGTGTTGAGAAGATAGGGGTTGCTCATTGGTCTAGGGCATATCGCGCAGAAGAGAGGTACAACATCATGTGAACAACTTAATAGTGCATTAGTGAAAGGGAGGGATCATCCATTGTAGAGTTTCCGATATTTATACAGTCAACGATGATAAGGTGGTTTAACGCCCGTTGGATTAAGTCCACATGCACCGTGGGGATGTCAGACCAGAAGTGGACAAGGTTATGACTAAAAACAGGAAAGTTATTAAAGGGTGCAAGATCAACATGATTCCGGGTTGGAGCGCCGAGGTTGTAGGCCAATTCGGGGGGAAGAACCATGTGCAATTGAAAGATTAGAAGTGTTCATGCAAGATGTATGATAAAGAGTTGATTCTATGTGGACATGCATTGATGGCGGGGGATCGTTTGAGGTTACAGCCACATACATTAGTAGGTGAGTGGTACAAAACCCCTCATTGGGTGAATACTTATTCCGGAATGGTGTATCATGTAGGAAATCTAAATGACGTGGAGATACCTGAGAATACGAATAACATGGTTTTGATGCCTCGTATGACTAAACGTCCACCAGAACGCCTGCAGACGTTACAAATAGGATCGACCAGAGAGATATTAGTAAGTTGGGGATGTTTGTTAATTATGAATTATTCATTTCTACTTATTTGATTTGTTAATTAATGTTTTATGTGAATCTTAAGGTGCGAATAAGAGAAAGACAATGTTGAATCCTTGTGGAAGATGCTGAGGGGTTGGTCACAATAGGACTAATTTATACGTAATTACAATTCTAAATTAGAATGAAACTATGTTTAAATATAATTAGAAGAAATATATAGTATTGCGCCGCTACATTTTGTTGAATTATGGTAGGTACAAAACTAAACCACTAGCAGAGTTATCGACTACATTGTTTGTGGAAGGCGTTGTGAGAACCCATAAAACAAAAGGCAACATATAAAATTTAAATTTAGTTAAGTGGAGGAGGTGGATAGGTCGGTATGACAAGGTCTCTGTAGATGTCCATGGTATATTGCATCTTGAATGCATCGACCATCCCATTGTACACCATCGCCATTCCATCTTCTGGGTTAGCATGAGTATGTAACTCCACGAACTTCACAAAAACAGGTCAACAGTCACATGGGCGGTCGTTTTTTTACAGTCGAAGCAACCTTTTCCATGTAAATGAGTTAGTCTTGTGAGGTTATATGAGAGGGGAAGTGCAGAATGTTTGGATGATAAATTGGAGCATCTCTGTAACTGGGGCCAACAGCTTCTACACATGTTTGTCACTGTTCAAAGAAGGGAATAGATCTAGAACCTCAATATGCCACATCCTGAAGTTGATAGCTAAACCATGTTGGAATTGTGTCCAGTAATCTCGATACTGTCTCTAGAAAGTAAGAGTATGTCAAAGATCAGACATAAGTCATATAATGCTGGGGATCATGATGGCTTGCTAGAGTCCGCTCATGATCTATAAGTCTTGGACTTATTGCCTTTATTATATGATCCCATATGGGTCACACGCCTAAGCTAACAGGAAAATGTGTTGGAACGGCTTAGCAGAAGTACGACAAAAGTGCTAGGCATTTGTCGTACTAAGAGAGAAAGATTAATGGGTCTGATTAAATGGGATTTAATCAGATTGGGCCCAAAAGCCCATTAGGGAAAAGAGAAGGCTTTTAATGACTAAAAGCCAAGTCTTTTCTCCCTAACCCTAGCAACCCGGTCGCGGCCTCTCTCTCCCTCTGCGCCTCTCTTCCTCGTGGTCTAGCAGCCATTCCTGTGATTGCGTGTGTGAACCTCTGGAGGATTCATCCCTCGGTGCATCTATCTGATCTCTGACCTGTTCAATTCCTTCCGCTGCAACAAACAGGTAAAAAGGTGAGATCATGTTATGATTCTATTCAAGAGAACCTAGATCTGTATGTTTAGGTTGAGATGAATCTGTGAATTACATCAGGATCAACCAAATGAATCCCTACAGTGGTATCAGAGACAGGTTCTTAGGATTTCTTGTTTTAGATTCATGTTTAGGATGTTTAATCTGTTTAGAAGTGTTTTGAATCCATTACTGATAAGAAAAACACTTAAGAAACTGAATTAAATCCTGAACAAACATTCGAAATCACAAAACCGAGCTATATGACTCGGGTTTTGGTGATCGGCCATGGGTCGGACGGTCGGGATGGCCGGTTGGGTCGATCGGCCGAGTGATCGCACGGCGATCGCGTCCGGATCGATGGGCCGAGTGGATCGCACGGCGATCGCGTCTCGGCTGTGCGTCGTCCCGATCGCGTCTCGGCTCCGTCTCGGCTGTGCGTTGCGTCCCGATCGCTCGGCGATCGTGGAGCGTCCGTCCGAGCATCCCATCCGGCGATCGTCCCGGCTGTTGCGTCCCGACCGTAGCTGAATCGCCTCGATCTCGGATCGGTTGGCACGCGGCTGAGCGGCTGGACGATGGTTTCTTGGGAAGGAAGCTAGGTCACGACCAACTCGGTTTGGTTCGTGACCAAATCGGTTCGGTTCAAGGCTCGGTTCAAAACTTAATTAAAATCAATCGTTCTGGTTTAATAAACAGATTTTAATAATTTTATTAAATCTGGTTAAACCGGGATAAGAAATCCAATGTCGAAAGAAATATTGGATTTAGTGCCTAAACCAGGAATTTCTAATTTGATTTGGTTGGACCAAATAAATTGAGAAATTCCGGTTTAGTAAATAACCGGTTGACAATTGTGGTCATCGTAGTAATTAAAACTTGGTTAGACCAGTTTTAATGAACCAGACCGGTTATGTCAATTAATTGGACAATTGGGTCATGTCTTGGACATGGACCAATTCTTGGGCCTCGGGCCAAGAAGTTAAAACAATTGGGCCAATTATTTGAGTCTTTCTTCAGATCAATTTAAAATCTATTTTATAAAATTATAAAGTCGTTTTTAAATTAAAGTTTCCGAAATTTTGAAATTAGAAAGTTTCTTAAAATAGAAGTTTCTGAATTTGCGGGTTTTGGATTTTAAAGAAATTTCTAAAGTTAGAAAGTTTCCGTTTTTAGAAAGTTTCCAATTTTAGAAAGTTTCCAAAAATAGTAGGTTTCCATAAATAGAAAGTTTCCCGAAATAGTAATCTTCTATTTTGGGAATGATTTTAATAAACCTACGAACCTCAAATAATATCAAGCGTTGGATGTCTTGTCCGGGCTATGTCAGCTGTCAAAGCCCATTCAATTGCATTCATGGCCTTACAGTGTGAGGATGTCTGCTTTTGCGTGAGTAAGACGGTTTGTGATTCATAAATGTCATTGGGAGTCCCAGACATTAATGATTACATGACTGTATAGTTTGGTTTTCTTGACTAGGCCATCGGGAGTCCCGGGCCTTGAGACATCAGAGTGGATTGGGCCTCGGGCCCAGATTCACAACCAAGAGTTATATCACGGATATAATTAGCCGATATAGGGCTTACCGATATAAGCTAAGGTTGGGTGACGGCCAGTGGCCCACTTTAATTTTAGTTATATGTGGATCTTGGAATCATTATATTCTATTGAGGGTAACTTAGGTTATTGAATATAATGCGTGATTAATCATATTATACTTTAATACGAGATTAGTCATTTTGAACATAATAACTAATAACCTTTTTATTTATATATTTCAGATATGACTACTACAAGCACACAAAACACATTCTCGATCCGGTCTGTTCTCGAGAAGGAGAAGCTGACTGGAACGAACTTCCTGACATGGTCAAGGAACTTGAGGCTGGTCCTCAAGCAGGAGAAGAAGGATTATGTCCTTCGAGATCCCCTCCCCGAGAGGCCTCTTGCCAATGCTGCCAGGACTCTGCACAATGCTTGGGAAAAGCATTCGTCAGATGAAAATGATGTTTATTGCCTGATGTTGGTGACAATGACTCCTGAGCTGCAAAAACAGTTCGAAAGTGTATTGTCTCCCATCGAGATCATGGCAAGCCTGAAATCGCTTTTTCAGGAGCAGGCTAGGACCGAGAGGTTCCAGACAGTTAAGAACCTCTTGGACTGTAAGTTGGCTGCGAATGCGGCAGTGAGTCCTCATGTCTTGAAGATGATGGGTTATCTCGATCATCTTCAGAAACTCGACTGCCCAATCAGCCAGGAACTTGCCTGCGACATCATTCTGCAGTCTTTACCTGCAAGCTATGATCAGTTCATTCTGAACTTCAACATGCATGGCTTGAGTAAGACACTACCTGAGCTTCACGGAATGCTCAAGACTGCAGAGCCCAACTTGAGGAAAACCGCCAAGGACCCCAATGTGCTTATGGTGCAAAAGGGCAAGGGGTTTAAGAAATCCTCTGCTAAGGATAAGGGAGTGGCCAAGGCTGTCCAAGTCGCGGACAAGGACACGCCAAAGCCCAAGCCCAAGTCCAAGGCTGGGCCTGCTGACATGTGCAGGTTCTGCAAAGAACTGGGGCATTGGAGAAGAGATTGTAAGAAATTCCAGGAAGGTCTAAAGGAATTAAAGAAGAAGACTTTTGAGACTTCTTCATCAGGTATTTTTGTTATAGAAGTTAATACAACTACTTCTGATAATACCTCATGGGTCATGGATACTGGTTGTGGGGCTCATATTTGTACTAATATGCAGGCACTCAGCAACAGTAGAAGGCTGAAGCAAGGACAAGTGGAGCTACGAGTTGGGAATGGAGCGAAAGTTTCAGCACTAGCTGTAGGCACATACTTGTTGTCTTTACCTTCGGGATTGATTTTAGAACTGAATAATTGTTATTTTGTACCTGCTATAAGCAGAAATATTATTTCAATTTCTTTGTTGGATTTGGAAGGTTATGATTTTTCAGTTAAGAATAAATTATGTTCCTTCAATCGCAACAATTTGTTCTATGGTTCTGCCCCTCTTACGAATGGGCTTTACATACTCGATCAATCCGCGCCAATTTATAACATTAATACAAAACGGTTTAAACCTAATGAGGAAAACCGAACGTTTCTATGGCATTGTCGTTTAGGGCACATCAGCGAGAAACGCATCAAGAGGCTCCATTCGAATGGACTTCTTGGCTCATTTGACTTTGAGTCATGTGAGAAATGCGAATCCTGCATGATGGGCAAAATGACACGGCCCCCTTTAATAAACCTAACGAGAGGGCCAGTGACTTATTGGGCCTGATACACACTGATGTGTGTGGCCCAATGTCCACAAATGCAAGAGGAAACTATCAGTACTTCATTACCTTCACTGATGATTTCAGTAGGTATGGATATGTTTATTTGATGAAACATAAGTCTGAATCTTTTGAGAAGTTCAGAGAATTCCAAAATGAAGTACAGAACCAACTTGGCAAAAGCATTAAAGCTCTTCGGTCCGACCGAGGAGGAGAATACTTAAGCCAAGAATTCAGTGATCATCTAAGAGAGTGTGGGATCGTATCCCAACTCACTCCTCCTGGAACACCTCAATGGAATGGTGTGTCTGAGAGGAGAAATCGGACCTTATTGGATATGGTTCGATCTATGATGAGTCACACAGACCTTCCAATATCCCTTTGGGGATATGCTCTGCTAACAGCAGTGTTCACTCTAAACAGAGCGCCATCAAAAGCAGTAGCAAAGACACCATATGAATTATGGACTGGAGAAGCTCCAGTGCTGTCTTATCTCAGAATTTGGGGTTGTGAAGCCTATGTCAAGAGATTAATCTCAGACAAGCTTACACCAAAATCTGACAAATGCTACTTCATTGGTTATCCACGGGAAACCAAGGCTTATTACTTCTATCTACGTTCCGAGAACAAGATTTTTGTTGCCCGGGATTGTAACTTTCTTGAGAGGGAGTTTCTCTCTAAGAAAGACAGTGGGAGTAAGGTACTGCTTGAAGAAATTCAAGATGAACAGGATATTGCTCAACCTAATGAGGAAGAGCAGCAGGAGGACCTACAAGAAATTGTAGAGCCTGAAACTGTAGTACCTGAAGTTCGAAGATCCGGGAGGATCCGTCACGAACCCGAGAGATATCAAGGATTCCTCGTGACTAACTGTCATGATCTTCTGATCATTGATGGTGATGAACCATCGAACTTCAATCAAGCCATGATGGGCCCAGATTCCTCTAAGTGGCGCAAGGCCACTGATTCCGAAATGGACTCCATGTCGGTCAACCAAGTATTTTCGTTGGTTGACTTACCCGCTGGTGTAAAAGCCATCGAGTGCAAAGGGATCTTCAAGAAGAAGATTGACGTGGATGGAAATGTCCAGATTTATAAAGCCAGGTTGGTGGCAAAAGGTTTCAGACAAGTTCACGGTGTGGACTACGATGAAACCTATTCACCAGTGGCTATGATGAAATCTATTCGGATTCTACTAGCAACTGCAGCTTTTCATGATTATGAAATTTGGCAGATGGACGTGAAAACCGCCTTCCTGAATGGTATTCTGGAAGAGGATGTGTATATGACACAACCTGACGGTTACATAGATCCAAAGAATGCTGGGAAAGTATGCAAGCTTCATAAATCCATTTATGGATTGAAGCAAGCATCGAGGAGCTGGAATCTTCGTTTTGATGAAGCAATCAAGCAATTTGACTTCATCAGAAACGAAGAAGAACAATGCGTGTATAAGAAATCTAGTGGGAGCAAGATTGTATTTCTTATTCTGTATGTCGATGACATACTACTTCTCGGAAACGACGTTCCAATGCTGAAGTCTGTAAAAGACTGGCTTGGAAGTTGTTTTTCCATGAAAGACATGGGTGAAGCCGCATACGTTCTTGGAATTAGGATCTATCGGGATAGACCTAAGAGGCTGATAGGCTTGTGTCAAGACTCATACATTGACAAAGTCCTACAAAGATTCAGCATGAAAGATTCCAAGAAGGGCTTCACGCCAATGGTACATGGCACAACGCTAAGCAAGAAGCAGAGCCCTACGTCGGCTGCTGAGCTTGAGCGCATGAAGAATATTCCTTATGCATCTGCAATAGGATCTGTCATGTATGCCATGATCTGTACTCGTCCTGATGTTGCTTATGCATTGAGCATGACGAGTAGATACCAGTCAAATCCAGGTGAAAACCATTGGATTGCCGTAAAGAATATCTTGAAGTATCTAAGACATACTAAGGATAAGTTCTTGGTGTACGGTGGAAGTGATGTGCTTAAAGTCAGTGGATTCACGGACGCAAGTTTCCAGACAGACACAGATGATTTCCGGTCACAGTCCGGTTATGTCTTTTGTCTGAATGGCGGTGCAGTAAGTTGGAGAAGCTCCAAGCAGGACACCGTTGCTGATTCCACTACAGAAGCTGAATATATCGCCGCCTCAGAAGCAGCGAAGGAAGCTGTTTGGATACGAAAGTTCATTATGGAACTAGGTGTGATACCAGATGCGGCTGAGCCTCTGGCGCTATTTTGTGACAACAATGGTGCTATAGCTCAGGCAAAGGAACCAAGATCACACCAGAAATCCAAGCATGTTCAAAGAAGATATCACTTGATACGTGACATCATTAATAGAAAGGAAGTCAAGATCAGCCGAGTACCGACAGATGATAATGTCGCTGATCCGTTGACAAAGCCACTCCCAAGGCCTAAGCTCGAGTTCCTGACTGAAGCTGTAGGCATTAGAAACATTGAAATGTAATCTAAATTTGAGTGGGAGTTTTGTGAGCTTTATTTTAGTTATTTGATATGTTCTTGTAAGACATTATTTTATGTTTTAATGAAATTATTATTTCAAGATTATTTTAACTGTGATGAAATAATCGTTCCAAAATGATATAAACCATTTTATAGGTCATCGAAGTAAATGACTTGATCTTGAGTCATCGAAGTCATTTAGCTTGATCATGAGACCCTATATTTGATAGATGTTATATATCATCCCGTCCCCAGTCGAAGGTTGTTGAAATTGGAACATCAACAACCGTGTGAGACTGGATTGGTACGTGACTTATGACAAAGTCTCAGTGTGTCATAGATGCGCGGCATCAAAGTCAGTACATAGGTGTATGTTGGGAACATACGACCGGACAAGACCCGCTTATAAGAACTCTTCAGGATATTTATATCTGTGTCATAAGAGATTCTTACTACGACTATAGAGTATAGTCCTTAGACCTGAGTTCACATGCATGTGACTGCACATGGACTGATGTACTTTGATCATTGTCTAACGCTATCATTCTGTGATAGCTATAAGGACCTTGTTTGGGTACATCATGAAATGAGTAGTTTACAGTGATGGAACAAGACGGAATTTGTCCCTCCAATATAAGTGGAGTGAATATCTCTAGGCCAATCGGAGATTTGAATACTGGAAAATGCATGGCCATGCTCAAACGGACTTTCCCGAGTCGTTTGGATTGTCAGTATCAAATCAGAGTCCGATGAACAAGATTAGGCTTTATAAGGATGACACCAATCTTGCCTTATGACTAATCGAGATATTGAGACAAAAGGATTATGAATACAGAGATTCCAGTACAAGTGGGAGATTGTTGGAATTGTGTCCAGTAATCTCGATACTGTCTCTAGAAAGTAAGAGTATGTCAAAGATCAGACATAAGTCATATAATGCTGGGGATCATGATGGCTTGCTAGAGTCCGCTCATGATCTATAAGTCTTGGACTTATTGCCTTTATTATATGATCCCATATGGGTCACACGCCTAAGCTAACAGGAAAATGTGTTGGAACGGCTTAGCAGAAGTACGACAAAAGTGCTAGGCATTTGTCGTACTAAGAGAGAAAGATTAATGGGTCTGATTAAATGGGATTTAATCAGATTGGGCCCAAAAGCCCATTAGGGAAAAGAGAAGGCTTTTAATGACTAAAAGCCAAGTCTTTTCTCCCTAACCCTAGCAACCCGGTCGCGGCCTCTCTCTCCCTCTGCGCCTCTCTTCCTCGTGGTCTAGCAGCCATTCCTGTGATTGCGTGTGTGAACCTCTGGAGGATTCATCCCTCGGTGCATCTATCTGATCTCTGACCTGTTCAATTCCTTCCGCTGCAACAAACAGGTAAAAAGGTGAGATCATGTTATGATTCTATTCAAGAGAACCTAGATCTCTATGTTTAGGTTGAGATGAATCTGTGAATTACATCAGGATCAACCAAATGAATCCCAACAAACCAACCTAGTGTTTAGAATCCCAGATCATATGGGCATATATAGTTTCCACATCTTCATGTCGCTTCTTCCTTAGAGACATGATGAAGTTGGTGATTCTTTCATCCCACCGTAGTCTCTTTCTCTTAATGGCCTTTTCGAATGCACGATATTTGTACTATATGTTGGTAAACCATAGGGAAGCACATATGACATTAAGACGTCCATGTATTGTACCTAGGAGTAAACAGTTAGAAATGCCATTTTGTGGACATTATGAAATTAAAAGAAAATGGTAAGTAAAAGTACTGTGGTGGTGACCCATTTCAGAGGGGTGGATAGATCGAGAAGGAATTGCTTGCCTATGTCCCAGTTGTCTAGTGTGTGTATTTTGCAATTTGGATATAACCAGTTTGCAAAGATGGACATAGGAAGAGAAAGTGTTGACATAGTTTGGAAATGTAAACTTACACATATTTATGCTCTTCCAAGATAAATTGGAAAGCTTTGATAGCTTCCCTTTCCAGCCATTGAAAAACAAATGTCGATTTTGGGAGACTGAGGAGTATAGTGTGCAGGTTTGTGTCAAGATATAATGGATAATGTTTAGGAGTGGGTTTGACTGGGGATCCGCCACAAACTTCAATAGGGATTGGGCTCTTACGTGGAGTCATTGAATCAACATAAGGCTTAGTATGTGAGTGTTCATCATTTCCCTGTAAAGATAAGAAAATAAGAAATGAGAGGTGGTAACCTTTGAGTCATTGAATCAACATAAATCTTGATATGTTATACGATGGCGAAGTAATATGATTTTTTGCCATTTAGATATGCTTACCGTAGAGTTTTCCACTTGTTGGTGATCTTTGGAGGTTGTCGTACACGTATCCAAGACAAGGTCATGAGAGTGGGAGAGGTTTGCCTCCTTGAAGATTTGAAGTGACCTTGTCCTACAAAATAATAATCTATAAATCTATAAGATAAAGGTAGTCCAGAAAAGCATTGGTGGATCATCATTCCCAAAATACATACCAAGCGGACTTCATCGGATGTGGACGAGGTAGAACCTTTGTGTACGTTGTCCACTGTGTTTTTTGTGTAAATTTTAATTTAAGATGGTTAGACATGTAATATTAAAAGTTGGGGATTGGTGGAGTTGGGTTAAGAAAAAACAGGTTTGCGCCCGGACCCTTGTTATTGGATTTGACAATGTTGGCTGACGCCATGTCCTTCTTGTTATTGAAATGAGGATTGTATGTTGTCGTGTTCATTTTTCTGGTCCATCTAGTGCAGCATCTTGAATGGATTCATGCGAGCATGTACACCAAATATAGTGAGGTGTCATATATCTAACATAAATTTATTAAAGTGTGGACACCAATCATTCGTGCAAGTGGGAGTACCTCGTTAGGTACATGTTATGCTGATTTTTTAAACGGCGTGGGGACATGATCCATTAGATTACGTCCATAAATGCATCATTTTCAGTGGATTCATCCAAGTGCAGCTATAGAAAGTGTGAACAAGGATGAGAAAATGATCAAGATGGGTTTTTAGATTGGGGTGGTGAGGTTTGGGATTACTTGTTTGGTTGAGGAGGACAATTTTTTGGGGATTCTGGTGGTAGATACATCCATTGGTTCGACACCAACGCTCTGTTCCATGCAATCACAACGTCCAAATTGCTAGAAAGCAGTAAGAAGTAAGGTTTCAGATAGGTGTAGAGTTTGGTAGTACCTTTTTAGGGTGTGATTATGTTGCTTTAGTGGTTGCTTTAAAGTCAACGTCCATCTGGTCCATCTATATATATTGTGAACAAGGGTCAGTAAATACTTCATAATTTTTTTAAATGCGTCGGGAGATGTTTGGGATGACATGTTCTGTTTAGGAGGCCGGTATTTTGTAGACCTCTTTGGTTGGCTCGTCCATTTGGTCAATGTAAATAAATTGTTTTGTGTACCAAAAGATTGTGAAATGTGTGAAGTAAGGTTTGAGGTATATTGCAAGTTTGGTAGTACCTTTTCCGGCTGTGCATATGTGAACAAAGGATCCAAGTCATCGTCACTGATGTACATATGTGAACAGAGGGTGAGGGATTTGAGTGAATGTTTTAAAATTAATATGGGAATCTGGTGAGGTTTGAGATTCTTACCGGTTGTGTTGAAGAGGCCGATGGTTTGTGGATCTCCTTTGTATGCGTCCATAGGGTCAATGTCCACAAACTGATAAGTGTAATAACAAAAAGTTGTAGAAAGTATGAAGTAAGGTTAGAGATTGGGATTACCTTCTTCGCTGGGATTTGGTGACTTGGTAGAGGCATTTTCAGCAACGTCCATATGATCATGTCCAAACATGTTTCCATCGAAGTGATGGTGTATAAGATAGGGGTATATGTTAGCAACTAAGGAATACTAAAATGTTAGCTCATCCAATAACAAAGTGGGAGACTGACTTCATGGGTAGAGCTTGTGGATAATGATAGATGAACATGCTTTTCTGGAGCTGATGATCGTGATTCTGAATCGTGGCAAATAATTTGGAAGTTTTATTAGATGTAAATAATTTGAATGTATAAAAAGAAATCATAAGATGATAATTTTCAGCTTTTTTGGGAGAGAGAGTTTGTTCAGTTGGGCGAATTATGGGTTCCTCTAAGGGATCCCCTTGCCTATATGTGGACTGAGTTTGGTGGACATGAGTCTTTTCTGTATGTTTAGGAACACATCGTTTTGTTCTGGATTTAGGTCTCTGTGATGAAAATTGTCATGCACGGACGAGCTTCCTAAGCCTGCGTTTCTTCTCCAAAATGGCAACCCATTTTGTTACTTTTTGATGTTGTTCAGTGAGCTCTGCTACCTGGACTTGGAGGGCATTGATAAGCTGTGCACATATGGTTCTGTGAGCTGGGACCTTGGACTGCTTTTTTCTTTTTTGGTGGATGATGATCCTTGACCGCCACCTAAGTCTTCTTCGGGGGCTCTTGGTCTTAGGTTCCTTCTGGTGACAACATGTTTTTTGGATGCGGAGGCTTAGGCTCTATATGGGTGAAAACCAGGACGGACATGGAATCATAACCACCGGACCAAACTGTAGGATTATGTGTGTTCATGGTGTAATTGTCAGGTTACAACCTAGCACATAATTATCTAGGATCTAGGTGATTTGCAGTTGAATCATAAACAGATCAGGATCATTACCTTATGATTGCAGCGGATTAATCAATGGAATATCGAGATCTGCAAGAGCTGATGATTACCGGCTCCTCCTCAGGTATCCACACGCTTACAAGCTATTGGATCAGGCTGCTAGACCAAGCTGGAATCAACAGAGAGAGATGAGAAAAGAGAGGCAAAAATCGCAGACTGCTGAAGCATTCGGGCTTCCTGCGCCTCCTCCTTCCTTTATATGGGCCCAAGTAATTAAACTAATGGCTCATTAGGCTTTTGGGCCCAAGGCCCAAATCAGACAAAAGACTGTCTTTTGTCTGGCCCAATTCTCTGTACAAATACAGTAAATGCCTTGCATCTTACTGTATTAATTCCATTTTAACTTTCCCGTTAGCTATGGTGTGTGACCCTTTGGGATCATACAATACTGGTAATAAGTCCTAAACTTATAGATCATGAGCGGGCTCTAGCAAGTCATCATGATCACCCAGTATTTATGACTTATGTCTGATCTCGACACTTATCATACTTTCTAGAGATAGTACGGTAGATTTCAGGACATTCCCAACAATCTCCCACTTGTACTGGAATCCTACATTCCCTAATCCTTTTGTCTCAATATCTCGATCTGGCATAAGGCAAGATGCGTGTCATCCTTATATAGCCAGACCATGTTCATCGGACCAGATTTGATACTGACAATGCAAACGACTTGGGCAAGTCCGTTTGGGAGTGGCCACTCTCTTACCAGCTATCAAGTCTCCGATTGGCCTAGAGATATTACCTCCGTTAAACGGCAGGGACAAATCCCATCTTGTTCCATCACTATGAACTACACACTTTATAATACACCCAACCAAGGTCCTTATAGCTCCCAGTTACGAAACAGCGTTAGACAATGATCAAAGCGCATCACTCCATGTGCAGCCACATGCATGCGAACTCAGGTCTAAGGACTATACTCTATAGTCGTATATGAGAACCTCTTATGACACAGATATTAATATCTTGTAGAGTTCTCATCAGCGGGCCATGTCCGGTCATATGCTCCCCTACATATACCTATGTGTCGACTTTGATGCCGCGCATCTATGACCCCTCGAAACTTGGTCATAAGTCTCAACACAATCTAGTCTCAAGTGGTTGTTGGTGTTCCAATTTCAACAACCTTCGACTATGGACACTATGATTTATGTCATTTTGTTAAATATGGGGTTTCAGGATCAAGTCTACTCATGTACTTCGATGGCCCATATATAATGACATGAATCATTTTGGAACGATTATTTATATCACAGTTAAAATAATCCAGAAATCATAGATTTCATAAACATAAAATATTATGTTTACATGAACCTTTCAAAACAACTAAATAAAGCCCTTTACAAACTCCCACTGTAATTAAGACTACATCTTAATTTCACTTATCCTACAGCTACAGTCCGCGACTCGTGCTTAGGCCTAAGGAGTGGCTTCGTTAATAGATTAGCATCGTTCTCATTCGTTGAAACTTGCTGATCTACTTAACACCTCTGTCATTTATCTCACGGAATAGGTTATACCTACCCTCAAGGTGTTTGGACCTCTGATGTGCAGCTAGTCTCATCTATGCTGGGAATCACATCAAGTTCAGTGATGAACTCTTCTTTCCAAACAACCTCTTTCGCCGCTTCCCAAGCTGCGAAATGTTCAGCTTAAGTCATGGAGTCAGCAACAGTGCCTTGCACCGCCAGACAGACACAAGATATAACCGGACTGTGACCGGAAATCATCTTTGTATGTTGGTTACTTGCCTTTCAGACTCTACCGACTTGTAGCACCTCACTTTCTCCGTAAATCAAGAACTTATCCTAAGTATTTTCCAAATACTTGAGGATATTCATTACGTCTATCCAGTGATTCTTTGCTGGATTTGACTGGTCTTTACTTGTCTTGCTTAACATTAAAGCAACATCAAAACAAGTACGTGTCATGGCATACATGATAGATCCAATTGCCGACGCATATGGAATCTCATCCATGCATTCAAGCTCAGCAGATATCGTAGGACACTGTATCTTGCTTAACGTAATGCCATGTGACATTGGCATAAAACCCTTCTTGGAATGCTGAAAACGTGTAGGACTTTGTCAATATAAGAATCCTGACTTTGTCCTACCAGCTATTTTGGATCTCTATCTTTAGATCCAAAATCCAAGAACATACGTGGCTTTACCCATGTCAATCATAAAACAACTCCCAAGCCAGTCCTTTACCGACTGCAGCATTGGAACGTTATTTCCGAGAATCAGTATGTCATCGACATACATTATGAGAAATGCAACATTGCTCCCACTTATCTATTAGTAAACGCACAGTTCCACTTCGTTCCTGTTCAAGTCAAAACCTTGACTACTTCAACAGAACGAAGATTCCAACTCCGATATGTTTGCTTCCATCCATGAATGGATCGATGAAGCTAACTTACATACAGTATAATTTTTCGGAGTCCAGGCTCACTTTCGCTTCTGTGAATTTCGCAGGTTCGTCACTTTCAATGATCATCAGATCATGGCAACTAATCACGAGAAATCACTCTCGGATTAGTGACGGATTCATTCAGATCTGCGAACTTCAGGCTCTACAGGTGTAGATTCTACAGAAATCTGTAAATCCATCCGCTGCTCTCCCTCAACAGGTTGAGCAGCCTCCTGTATTTCTCGAATTTCTTCGAGTTATACTTTTACTCCCACTGTTCTTCTTGGAAAGCAACTTTCCTTTTAGAAAACAGAATTCCGAACAACCTAACTTCGTTTTCGGAATGGACGTAAAAAGTAACAAGCCTTGGTTTCCCTAGGACAACCAGCGAAGTAGCACAACTACAAATACTCAGTAAAGACGAATTTGGATCATTTCCAGTCCACATTTATGTGGTGTCTTTCAACTGATATTGGTGGAACTATTTCAGCGTAAACTTAGATATTTCTAGAGCATTATTCTTAAAGAATATCATGGAAGATTCGTGTGACTCATCTTTAATCATTTCTAATAAGATCTGATTCTTTCTCACAGAAACACCTCCAGGTTTTCAGGAGAAATGAGATGTGAAACGACTTCACACTCATTCAGATGATCACACCATCAATGACTTAAGTATTCTCACTCGTGATCTAATCCAGAGTCTATTCAATACTTCTGTCACTCAGATTCTATACCTCATTCTGGAACTCTTTCGACCATTTCAAAGAATTCTGACTCGTGTCTCATCAAATGAACACAGTCATACTCACTGAAGTAATCAGTAAAGATAATGAAGTACAGGAAATTTTCTCTGGCATTACTGCTCATCGGGCCATATACATGAGTATGTTCAAGGTCCAATAAGCCTTTGGGCCTTTCTCTAGCTCGGCTAAGATGGGCCCTTAGTCTTTTGGTCCAGTAAGCAGAATTCAAGTCTCATAAGATATCCGATCAAATGAGCCCAAAAGTCCATAACTATGGGGTTTCTGAATCCGACTTACTCTATGTGACCAAAACATTTACGCCAAGAAAAATCAGGTTTAATTCATCAGATTTAAACCAATTCGGTATTTATGTTACATTTAGGCACTCTTTGGTTTAAGATATAAAACCCATTCCTTGAATAGGGTGCTACAATTAATATTTCATTAAGATCAAAAGAACAAAACTTGTCTTTTATCAAAATGAAAAACATTCAAATTCTTACAAGAAAATGAAGGACAACTCTGCTTAAAGCAGGTACATTGTAGCAATTACTTAATACAAAACCAAGCCTCAAAGGCATCTACAAGTGAAAACCCTACGGCTGAGGCAGCATCCATAGCTCCTTCCAGACACGCAGTTCCACTTGTCCTTCCTTCAACGTTCTACTGTTGCTTAGGCTCTGCATATTATAACAAATATCAGTGCCACAACCAGTATCCAATACCTATAAGGTAGAACTTGAAGTAATAACATGAATACCTGAGGAAGTAGTCTCATACATCAACTTCAACTCCTCATAATCTTCCATGAATTTAATGCAATCTCTCTTCCAATGCCCAGTCTCTTTACAGTAGCAGCACTTACCAACGTAAGATGTATCTGACTCGGGTTCAGAAGACACACGCTTGCCATGATTCAAAATCTGGACAACTTTGTCTTCACCCTTGTCAGCACCTGGTTTGATAAACCTACCCTTCTCCATTATGAGATTATACAGGGTACTCTTCACGTTTGGCTCAACTGTCTTGAGCATATCATGCAGTTCAGTCAGCGTCTTCGTTAAGCCTTTCTTGATATAGTTCCTTCTGAACTTATCATAGCTTGACGGCAGTGACTGCAGAATGATCTCAGTTGCCAATTCTTGGCTAACTGGATAATCCAGTTTCCTCAGGTTATCAATGTAACCCATCATTTTACTGACATAAGGACTCACTGGATGATCATTTGGTAGCTTGCAGCTAGTGAGAGACTTAACCAACTGGTATCTCTCCACTCTTACCTGCTCCTGAAATTTCAATTTCAGGCTGCTGATCATCTCTATTGGCGACTCCATGTTCTCATATTGCTTCAGCAAATCTGAGTCCATGGTAGCCAATATCAGACCACGCACATCTACCGCATCATTATAATGCTTATTCCAAGCATCATATACTGCATGAGAGGCATTGGACCCGATCCTCACGGGGAGAGCTCTCTCAAGGACATAGTCCTTTCTCTCCTGCCTGAGGAATAGCCTCAGGTTCCGTGACCAAGTCAAGAAATTTGATCCGTTCAGTTTGTCCATCTCAAGGACAGACCGGATCGAGAAAGTGTTTTGATTGTTTGTGCTAGTCATAACTGAAATTTAGAGATAAATAGAGTTTTAGTTATTCAGTTCAAAAAGAGTAATCTTAATAACTTATAAGAAAACTCGCATTGCATTCAAAAATTCTTTGTTTAACCTCATAAGAATGCAATGATTCCGAGACCCATGTTCGGCTACATCCAAAGTGGGCCACTGGCCGTCACCCAGAAGTAGCTTTACTTGGTAAGCATACACACAGCTAGTTATATCCAATAACTCTCGGTTGTGAATTGGGCCCAAGGCCCAATACACCAGATGTCTCAAGGCCCGGGACTCCCGATGGCCCAGTCAAGGAAACCAATCTCTTACAGCCAAATAATCACTAAAGTATGGGACTCCCAATGAAATTAGTGACTATATACTACTTTACTTACGCAAAAACAGACACCTCACACTGTAAGCCATATCTGTAATTGAATAAGCGTTAAGTAGCTGACAAGATTGGGCAAGACATCCAAGCTTGATATTGTTTTTGAGGATTTTAGGTTTCAATAGATTTCCTCCCAAAAATAGAAGATTACTATTTTGGGAAACTTTCCATTTCAGGTAACTTACTAAATGTGGAAACTTTCTATTTAGGGAAACCTACTATTTTTAGAAACTTTCTAAATCGGAAACATACTATTTTTAGAAGTTTCCTAACATGCCAAAATTAGAAACTTCTAATATTAGAAGCTTTCTAATTTAATGTTTTATTAAATTTTTCGGATGGGTCACAAATTATAGGCCCAATTCTTGGCCCAAGACCACAGAATTCCAATTGGCCCAATAATTGACATAACCGAGTTGGTTCATTAATTCTGGTCCAAGACCAAATTAACTACTAAATCCAACTGGTTATTTACTAAACCAGACCAGCTCTAAATTATTTGGTCCAACCAAATCAAACTTAGACCAGCCTTCGGTTTAGGTTAAAATTCAATTTTTGAATTTAAATCCGGTTTAACCAGAAACTAAATAATACCAATTGTATTAAATAATTTCCAGCAAACCGCGATTTGGGTTAACGGCTTAAACCATACATTAATTAAATAATTAATCAATACAAACAAAGCAATCTTTTACGATCACATTAACAAACCAATTCGTTTCATGCCAATTCGATAATCGATTGCTTAATATTGACTTAATCGATCGTTTGATTATTATACTCTAAAGTCAACAAAACAATCGTTTAAAACCATTCACTTAACAAACCTTGTGCCAATTAACAAACGATCGTGACATTAACAAAGACAAACACTATTTGTCCTCTTTCAATTCAATAATGGATGACATTAGCAAGCGAATTCTCAATTCAACAAGGTCAACAATTATTCAATAACCGATCGTAATATCGTTTTCATAATTCAACAATTAAACAATCGATTTGTTCAATTCGCTTATGACATTCAAATCACGATCATGAAAAAATTAACAAGCGATTGATACAAAGACAACTTAAAACAATAAGCTTTTCTTATTTCTAGGTTTTCCAAGTTTCAATCAATTTTACTCATTAAAATCGATTCATCAAACTAATAAACAACCTAGTAAGATCCAAAAGGCAAAAACCTAACGACCTAGGCTCTGATACCACTGTAGGATTATGTGTGTTCATGGTGTAATTGTCAGGTTACAACCTAGCACATAATTATCTAGGATCTAGGTGATTTGCAGTTGAATCATAAACAGATCAGGATCATTACCTTATGATTGCAGCGGATTAATCAATGGAATATCGAGATCTGCAAGAGCTGATGATTACCGGCTCCTCCTCAGGTATCCACACGCTTACAAGCTATTGGATCAGGCTGCTAGACCAAGCTGGAATCAACAGAGAGAGATGAGAAAAGAGAGGCAAAAATCGCAGACTGCTGAAGCATTCGGGCTTCCTGCGCCTCCTCCTTCCTTTATATGGGCCCAAGTAATTAAACTAATGGCTCATTAGGCTTTTGGGCCCAAGGCCCAAATCAGACAAAAGACTGTCTTTTGTCTGGCCCAATTCTCTGTACAAATACAGTAAATGCCTTGCATCTTACTGTATTAATTCCATTTTAACTTTCCCGTTAGCTATGGTGTGTGACCCTTTGGGATCATACAATACTGGTAATAAGTCCTAAACTTATAGATCATGAGCGGGCTCTAGCAAGTCATCATGATCACCCAGTATTTATGACTTATGTCTGATCTTGACACTTATCATACTTTCTAGAGATAGTACGGTAGATTTCAGGACATTCCCAACACAAACATCTTTTTTGAAGACATATCGTTTGTCAATCAGTCGGTCCATGTAGTTCACATAATCGAGAAGTCATGTGAAGACGTGTAAAAACTACGAACTAAAAGAAAGTTGTACACATGGACAAAGAACAGAGATGTCCACGACATTTACCTTTGAATCCTTGTGTTCATCAGGCTAGTTTCCCCATGTCTCATCTTGTAAATTATCCAGCTCAAGACGGGTGTGACTGCAAGCTGAAATCATAATATAAACGATTATACAATGTACAAAATAGAATAAAATAAATATAAGTAGAAGGTGGACATATACTTACATTGGACAAGTGCTCAACTGCGAGAATGTCCACGAGCGTGAGGCCAGAATGTTGTGGGGTTTTTATGGACAAAAGTTGAATGAGTGTTATTTGATCTATTGTATGGGGGAGTTTGGCCATGAGTTGAGAAATAGCCTGAAAAGCTAATATCTGGAGAGCAATAAGGAATCCTTTGAGGTTGTACGTCGTTTCTTTCAGCGCCTGTCTAAAAGGTTGGGCATGTCTTTAGCTTTTCCTTCAGTTTTCTTCGGGCTGTATACCAGAAAAGGTTTTGAGGAATGATTCACGTCCCCAAGGAAAGGTGATGAATGAATTTAGGTTACTGAGAATTGTGACATACTTGGCAATCGGCTTGAGGTATTGGTGAGAGGCGATTAGTGAAGGAATGTTTAGACGAATCCTGATTCAATTCTCTGATTCAGATTATCCTAAACATGCGGATCTAGGTTCTCTTGAATAGAAACAATTAATGATCTCACCTTATACCTGTTTATGCAGCGGAAAGGGATGGTATGGTCAGAGATCAGAGAGCCACCGAGTGATAACTCCTCCAGAGGTTCACACACGCACACCAAGCAGGAAGAGAGGCTGCTAGACCACACGGGAATCAGCGCAGAGAGAGAGGAGGCTCGCGGCTGTGTTCGGGTTAAAGAGGAAAACAGACTCGAATTTTATTTATAAAACTCGTCCGGTTCCTCTTGGGCCATTTGGCCGTTCGCGCACTGTGTCGATCGACACATCATGTGCATCGATCGACACACAGTGGCTAAACCCTTTTATTCTCTCTAAGTACAGTAAATGCCTGGCACTTTTACCGTACTTCTGCTAAGCCGTTCCTACACATTTTCCTGTTAGCTTAGGCGTGTGACCCATATGGGATCATATAATAGAGGCAATAAGTCCAAGACTTATAGATCATGAGCGGACTCTAGCAAGCCATCATGACCCCCAGTATTATATGACTTATGTCTGATCATTGACATACTCTTACTTTCTAGAGACAGTACCGAGATTACTGGACACAATTCCAACAATCTCCCACTTGTACTGGAATCTCTGTATTCATAATCCTTTTGTCTCAATATCTCGATTAGTCATAAGGCAAGATTAGTGTCATCCTTATAAAGCCTAATCTTGTTCATCGGACTCTGATTCGATACTGACAATCCAAACGACTCGGGACAGTCCGTTTGAGCATGGCCATGCATTTTCCAGTATTCAAATCTCCGATTGGCCTAGAGATATTCACTCCATTTATATTGGAGGGACAAATTCCGTCTTGTTCCATCACTGTATACTACTCATTTCATAATGTACCCAAACAAGGTCCTTATAACTATCGCAGAACGACAGCGTTAGACAACGATCAAAGTGCATTAGTCCATGTGCAGTCACATGCATGCGAACTCAGGTCTAAGGACTATACTCTATAGTCGTAGTAAGAATCTCTTATGACACAGATATAAATATCCTGAAGAGTTCTTATAAGCGGGTCTTGTCCGGTCGTATGTTCCCCAACATACACCTATGTACTGACTTTGATGCCGCGCATCTATGACACACTGAGACTTTGTCATAAGTCACGTACCAATCCAGTCTCACACGGTTGTTGGTGTTCCAATTTCAACAACCTTCGACTAGGGACATAATGATATAAGTCATTTATCAAATATAGGGTCTCATGATCAAGCTAAATGACTTTGATAACTCAAGATCAAGTCATTTACTTCGATGACCTATAAAATGGTTTATATCACTTTGGAACGATTATTTCATCACAGTTAAAATAATCTTGAAATAATAATTTCATTAAACATCTTAAATGTTATTTCAAGAACATATCCAATAACTAAATAAAGCCCTTTAATAACTCCCACTGAAATTAAGACTACATCTTAATTTCACTTATCCTACAGCAACAGTCCGCGACTCGTGCTTAGGCCTAAGGAGTGGCTTCGTTAATAGATTAGCAACGTTCTCATTCGTTGAAACTTGCTGATCTACTTAACATCTCTGTCATTTATCTCACGGAATAGGTTATACCTATCCTCAAGGTGTTTGGACCTCTGATGTGCAGCTAGTCTCATCTATGCTGGAAATCACATCAAGTTCAGTGACGAACTCTTCTTTCCAAACAACCTCTTTCGCCACTTCCCAAGCTGCGAAATGTTCAGCTTAAGTCATGGAGTCAGCAACAGTGCCTTGCACCGCCAGATAGACACAAGATATAACCGGACTGTGATCGGAAATCATCTTTGTCTATTGGAAACTTGCCTTTCAGACTCTACCGACTTGTAGCACCTCACTTTCTCCGTAAATCAAGAACTTATCCTAAGTATTTCTCAAATACTTTAGGACATTCTTTACGGCAATCCAGTGATTCTTTGCTGGATTTGACTGGTCTTTACTTGTCTTGCTTAACATTAAAGCAACATCAAACAAGTACGTTTCATGGCATACATGATAGATCCAATTGCCGACGCATATGGAATCTTATCCATGCATTTAAGCTCAGCAGTTATCGTAGGACACTGTGTCTTGCTTAACGTAATGCCATGTGACATTGGCATAAAACCCTTCTTGTAATGCTGAAAACGTGTAGGACTTTGTCGGGATAAGAATCCTGACTTTGTCCTACCAGCTCTTTCGGATCTCTATCTTTAGATCCAAAATCCAAAAACATACGTGGCTTTACCCATGTCAATCATTAGAACCAACTCCCAAGCCAGTCCTTAACCGACTGCAGCATTGGGACGTCTTTTCCGAGAATCAGTATGTCATCGACATACAATATGAGAAATGCAATATCGCTCCCACCAATCTATTAGTAAACGCACAGTTCCAATTCGTTCCTGTTCAAGTCAAAACCTTGACTACTTCAACAGAACGAAGATTCCAACTCCGATATGTTTGCTTCCATCCATGAATGGATCGATGAAGCTAACTTACATAAAATGTAATTTTTCGGAGAGTTCGGGTTCACTATCGCTTCTTTGAATTTCGCAGATTCGTCGCTTTCAATGATCATCAGATCATGCGAACTTTCAATGATTATCAGGTTCAACTAATGACGAGAAATCACTCTCGGATTAGTAACTGATTCATTCATATCTGCGAACTTCAGGCTCCGCAGGTGCAGATTTCAATGATTATCAGGTTCAACTAATGACAAGAAATCACTCTCGGATTAGTAACTGATTCATTCATATCTGCGAACTTCAGGCTCCACAGGTGCAGATTTCAATGATCATCAGGTTCAACTAATGACAAGAAATCACTCTCGGATTAGTAACTGATTCATTCATATCTGCGAACTTCAGGAATCTGTAAATCCATCCGTTGCTCTCCCTCAACAGGTTGAGCAGCCTCCTGTATGTCTCGAATTTCTTCGAGTTATACTTTTACTCCCACTGTTCTTCTTGGAAAGTAACTTCCCTTCTTAGAAAACAGAATGGACGTAAAAGTAACAAGCCTTAGTTTCCCTAGGACAACCAGCGAAGTAGCTCAACTACAAATATTCAGTAAAGACGAATTTGGATCGATTCCAATCCACATTTACGTGGTGTCTTTCAACTGATATTGGTGGAACCTTTTCAGCGTAAACTTAGATATTTCTAGAGCGTTATTCTTAAATAATATCATGGAAGATTCGTGTGACTCATCTTTAATCATTTCTAATAAGATCTGATTCTTTCTCACAGAAAAACCTTCAGGTTTTCAGGAGAAATGAGCTGTGAAACGATTTCACACTCATTCAGATGATCACACAATCAATGACTTAAGTATTCTCACTCGTGATTTAATCCAGAGTCTTAATACTTTTGTCATTCAGATCCTATACTTCATTCTGGAACTCTTTCGACCATGTCAAAGAATTCCGACTTGTGTCTCATCAAATGAACACAGTAACACTCACTGAAGTAATCAGTAGAGACAATGAAGTACAGGAGATTTTTCTCTGGCATTACTGCTCATTGGGCCACATACATGAGTATGTTCCAGGTCCAATAAGCCTTTGGGCCTTTCTCTAGCTCGGCTAAGATAGGCCCTTTACCTTTTGGTCTAGTAAACAGAATTCAAGTCTCATAAGATATTTTATCAAATGAGCCCAACAGTCCATGACTATGGGATTTCTGAATTCGACTTACTCTATATGACCAAGACTTTATGCCAAGAAAAATCAGGTTTAATTCATCAGATTTAAACCAATTCGGTATATATGTTACATTTAGGCACACTTTGGTTTAAGATATAAAACCCATTCCATGAATAGGGTGCTACAATTAATATTTCATTAAGATCAAAAGAACAAAACTTGTCTTTTATCAAAATGAAAAACATTCAAATTCTTACAAGAAAATGAAAGACAACTCTGCTTAAAGCAGGTACATTGTAGCAATTACTTAATACAAAACCAAGCCTCAAAGGGATCTATGAGTGAAAAATCCTACGGCTGAGGCAGCATCCCAAGCTCCTTCCAGACATGTAGTTTCACTTGCCCTTCCTTCAACGTTCTACTGTTGCTTAGGCTCTGCATATTATCACAAATATCAGTGCCACAACCAGTATCCAATACCTTTAAGGTAGAACTTGAAGTAATAACATGAATACCTGAGGAAGTAGTCTCATACATCAACTTCAACTCCTCATCATCTTCCATGAATTTAATGCAATTTCTCTTCCAATGCCCTGTCTCCTTACAGTAACAGCACTTACCAACGTAAGAGGTATCTGACTCGGGCTCAGAAGACACACGCTTGCCATGATTCAAAATCTGGACAACTTTGTCTTCACCCTTGTCAGCATTAGGTTTAGTAAACCTACCCTTCTCATTCATGAGATTGTACAGGGTACTCTTCACGTTTGGCTCAACTGTCTTGAGCATATCATGCAGTTCAGTCAGCGTCTTCGTTAAGCCTTTCTTGATATATTTCCTTCTGAACTTATCATAGCTTGACGGCAGTGACTGCAGAATGATCTCAGTTGCCAATTCTTGGCTAACTGGATAATCCAGTTTCCTCAGGTTATCAATGTAACCCATCATTTTACTGACATGAGGACTCACTGGATGATCATTTGGTAGCTTGCAGCTAGTGAGAGACTTAACCAACTGGTATCTCTCCACTCTTACCTGCTCTTGAAATTTCAATTTCAGGCTGCTGATCATCTCTATTGGCGACTCCATGTTCTCATATTGCTTCCGCAAATCTGAGTCCATGGTAGCCAACATCAGACCACGCACATCTACCGCATCATTATAATGCTTATTCCAAGCATCATATACTGCATGGGAGGCATTGGACCCGATCCTCACGGGGAGAGCTCTCTCAAGAACATAGTCCTTTCTCTCCTGTCTGAGGACTAGCCTCAGGTTCCGCGACCAAGTCAAGAAATTTGATCCGTTCAGCTTGTCCATCTTAAGGACAGACCAGATCGAGAAAGTGTTTTGATTGTTTGTGCTAGTCATAACTGAAAATTAAGATAAAAGGATTTTAGTTAATATGTTCAATATGATTAATCTCGTATTAAATTTAATATGATTAATCACGCATTATAGTCAATAACATAAGTTACCCTCAATAGAATATAATGATTCCAAGATCCACATATAACTAAGATCAAAGTGGGCCACTGGCCGTCACCCAACCTTAGCTCATATCGGTAAGCCCTATATCGGCTAATTATATCCGTGATATAACTCTTGGTTGTGAATCTGGGCCCGAGGCCCAATCCACTCTGATGTCTCAAGGCCCGGGACTCCCGATGGCCTAGTCAAGAAAACCAGACTATACAGTCATGTAATCATTAATGTCTGGGACTCCCAATGACATTTATGAATCACAAACCGTCTTATCCACGCAAAAGTAGACACCCTCACACTGTAAGGCCATGAATACAATTGAATGGGCTTCGACAGCTGACATAGACTGGACAAGACATCCAACGCTTGATATTATATGAGGTTCGTAGGTTTATTAAAATTTCATTCCCAAAATAGAAGATTACTATTTCGGGAAACTTTCTATTTTTGGAAACCTACTATTTTTGGAAACTTTCTAAAATTGGAAACTTTCTAAAACCGGAAACTTTCTAACTTTAGAAATTTCTTAAAATCCAAAACATGCAAATTCAGAAACTTCTATTTTAAGAAACTTTCTAATTTCAAAATTTCGGAAACTTTAATTTAAAATCGATTTATAATTTTACAAAATAAATTTTAAATTAATCTGAAGAAAGACTCAAATAATTGGCCCAATTGTTTTAACTTCTTGGCCCGAGGCCCAAGAATTGGTCCATGTCCAAGACATGACCCAATTGTCCAATTAAATGACATAACCGGTCTGGTTCATTAAAATTGGTCTAACCAAACTTTAATTACTACGATGACCACAATTGTCAACCGGTTATTTACTAAAACGGATTTTCTCAATTTATTTGGTCCAACCAAATCAAATTAGAAAATCCTGGTTTAGGCACTAAATCCAATAATTATTTCGACATTGGATTTCTTATCCCGGTTTAACCAGAACTTAATAAAATTATTAATTCTGTTTATTAAACCGCGACGATTATAATTTTAATAAAAATTTTAAACCGAGCCTTAAACCCAACCGTACCGATCGATGAACCAACTGCATCGATCGATTCATCAACCGCATCGATCGATTCATCAATCGCATCGGTCGATGCTCTCAGCATCGATCGATGCGTTCACGCGTTGAGCAGGCTTGGCCGAGATATGCGAAATCCATGCGATCGTTAGATCGATCCATGCGATTGCAGTCGATCTCTCGCGGTTGTATCGACCGATCCATGCGATCGTATCGATCGATCCATGCGATCACAGCCGATACTTCTTTATGAAAATCGCATTCCAAATCAATATAGCTTGGATTTGCGATTTCAAGTGTGTTTAGGTTTCAATTCCTTGTTGCTTAAGTGATTTCTCTTATCAGTAGTTGATTCAAAACACTTCTTAAACAAGAAAACAATCCTAAACTTGAATCTAAACAAGAAAAACCAGAACCAATAGCTCTGATACCACTGAAGGAATGTTTAGACGAATCCTGATTCAATTCTCTGATTCAGATTATCCTAAACATGCGGATCTAGGTTCTCTTGAATAGAAACAATTAATGATCTCACCTTATACCTGTTTATGCAGCGGAAAGGGATGGTATGGTCAGAGATCAGAGAGCCACCGAGTGATAACTCCTCCAGAGGTTCACACACGCACACCAAGCAGGAAGAGAGGCTGCTAGACCACACGGGAATCAGCGCAGAGAGAGAGGAGGCTCGCGGCTGTGTTCGGGTTAAAGAGGAAAACAGACTCGAGTTTTATTTATAAAACTCGTCCGGTTCCTCTTGGGCCATTTGGCCGTTCGCGCACTGTGTCGATCGACACATCATGTGCATCGATCGACACACAGTGGCTAAACCCTTTTATTCTCTCTAAGTACAGTAAATGCCTGGCACTTTTACCGTACTTCTGCTAAGCCGTTCCTACACATTTTCCTGTTAGCTTAGGCGTGTGACCCATATGGGATCATATAATAGAGGCAATAAGTCCAAGACTTATAGATCATGAGCGGACTCTAGCAAGCCATCATGACCCCCAGTATTATATGACTTATGTCTGATCATTGACATACTCTTACTTTCTAGAGACAGTACCGAGATTACTGGACACAATTCCAACAATTAGGACTCCGTCAACTATTAAAATCAAAGCAAATCGGAGCTTCTGCCAATAATGGAGCTCACCGCTCGATCTTATTGGTATTGTATGCAAATGTGTTTTTACCATCATCCCCAATTAGTTACTTCCAAACATCATCCGGTTGTAGAGGGTTAGGCGGGTTGAAGTAAGGTTCATGAGCTTCTAGAAACTAATCAGTTGAGTTCAGTGATGACTAAAAATTCTTTGAAAGAGATGGACGACCAACAACGGTGTGTCCAGATCCAAACTGTTTGGTTTCAGAGACAAGCCGAGTTATTTCGTAGCAAGAGAAAATATGGAAAATCTGTGTGGATAATGGGAAGACAAAGATTCGGTGGAGTACAACGACGGTGAGGATAATGGGAAGATGGAAACGGTGAGGATAAGGAGAAGATGGACACGGCGAAAAAAATATGGGTGATGAAAAAGAAAATTAGGTTTAGGGGTTACACAAATGAGAACTAATGATATTAGTAAAAGGATAAAAAGAAAAAAAAAGTAACTAACTAAAGAGGGTAATTCAATTAGTTAGTTAATTATATTTTGGTTGATTATTTATTGGTTAGTGAGTGAGTTAGAAAGAGGGATAATTGGGTAAAATCCTAGGGTTAAGATGCCTAAACTCACACAAGTGTTTGTTTTTTTTTTGTAACTTCTGATTTATTATTGAATTATGTAATCTCTATGTAGAGTATTAGTTATGGATACATGTATAAAATTATGTGAAACAAAAGAGTCATTAATACGAATATTCTCTTTGGATAAAATGTCAGCTGCTTCATTTGTTGTTTGTGGGCACCATGTGAATGAAATTTCTTCAAACTTTCTTCTCCATTGCTATATATCACTGATCCAATTAATCATGTCGAACCGTATTTGGTGTTTATTAACCAACTTGATTCAAAAGTGACTCACTTGTATCCTTTACACCAACAATGCTCCATTCCCATTAATAGAGATTGACATTCGAAATGTATTGGATTCTTGGCTTTGTTGATTTTTCCTTGGCTTGCACCAAGGTATACACCATTTGAGTCGCGGATTACCCATCCATTTGTAGCTTCTCTATTCGGGTAGTAGAAGCCATCAAAATTGTATTTAATCCAATCTCGTGGTAGACGTTTCCAAGCTTGTGTATGCTTATTTCTCTTGGTATATGTAATGTTTGATCCTGCATAAAGTTTAGTTACATACTCTTGGTTCTCAAGCCATTCTCGAGTATCTTCTTGGAATTGTCGTAGTAGTGTTTGCCAGTTGGTGTTTTCCGTTGAAATATAAGCATATTACATCTTCTCCATAGCCGACATAACGTCCATAGAGCTGATTGATGAGTTGCTGCAGACATTGTATGAAGTTTTTCTAGTATTGATAAAAGTTGTTCTTCAAATGAAGCTTGGGTATTACGTATGTGGTGGTTTGGATAGCCTGATGCTCGCCATAAAGATTATGCAAAAGGACAGTCAAAGAAATGGTGTTTTGCTGTTTCCATTTCATGAACACAATGTCCACAATTATCCATTGCATTGATGTGTCTTGCTCTCCTAGCCAAAGTTTTGGAAGTAATCCTCCATAAGAAATGCTTGATTTTTGGTGCAGTGAAAAGTTTCAAGACTGATTGTTTCAGGGTGATGGATCCGAGTGGAGACTTTATGTGTTGAATCTTAAACCTTTGGTAAGTAGCTCTTTCCCTTCTAAAAGTAATCGCCAAATGTAAGATTGTTTTGGGGATGGACCAGCATTGCGAATGTTCCGGTCTTTGAAGTATCAACTCCTTAGAACTCTTGCCATTAAACATTCTGGATTATGTAATATACGCTATACATGTTTACTAAGCAGAGCAATGTTGAAATTTGCATCTCTGAATCCAAGACCACCCTCTCGCTTTGGTAAACTCGATCTATTCCATGCATACAAATGCATTCCTCTCGTATCTCTATTAGAACTTCACGAAAAACGAGCTAGTATCTTGTTGATATCTTCATAGATAGTCTTAGGTAGTTTGAAGACATTCATGGAGTAAATGGGTATGGCTAGTGTTACTGCTTTCAACATAATTTCTTTTCAACCAGGTGATAGGTATTTTTTGCTCCAGCCTATTGTTTTTTCTTGTACTTTGTCAATGATATATTGGAACATATTTGTCTTCTTTCTTCCAAACTGTTCAGGGATGCTAAGATATTTTACATTACCTCCTTCATTATAAACACACTTATAAGTGAATGTGAAAGTAAATATGTCAATAATATAACAAAATAGGTTAAAAATTTAAAATTGTTTTCCTTCTTCAAAAAAAAATTTAACTTCTTTCATTTATATATTTTTTAGGCAGTTTAATTTATTAATTTCAAATGGAAGATACTAATTAAAAATTAAACAAAAAACTAATTCTAAAATCTTAAGTGCATTTTATATTTACATGGAACAATTCGAGAGATCTAAATAGTTTTTACAACTTTGAATTCTTCACATTCTATGAAAAACATAAACTCTAAAATGGAATGTTCGCATTCAGCTGACTAAAGTCATGCATGTTTGCATGGTTTTTTGGATTATAGTTTTAATTTTTTTGGATGGAAGTTTTTTAAATTTTAGATTTTAGTTTTTGATTTTGCGGTAGAATGATTTTTTTTTTAAAACCAAATGATAATTTATTTAGTTTTAGTTGTATTAATTTTATTTATTATTTATAAAATACATAACATACTCAAAAGATATTTATAAATAATAAGCACATTCTTATAATTTTATAAGAAATTAAATCTTATTAAAAATATAAAAATCATAATATTTTATAACTAATATTGATATTTATAAATCATACAAAAATACACAAAATGCGTACGTCTTTATTTCCTAAAATTAATAGAAAACTAATATTTAGGTAAATGTTGATAAATAATATATTGTTCTATTTGCTAACTATAAATAATATTTTTTTATTTTGACAAAATTAAAAAATTAGAAAATATATATTTTAGTTATACAGAAATTACTTATAGAAGATATATATTTACATTAAAAATATCCATTTCATTAACTACGAAAATAAGAGTTAATTTTAGCCTTTTAAGTAATATTGATGTATTATATTTTTATTTATAAAACTGAAACTAAAATTAAAATGAAAAAGTAGTTAGTATCTTTTTGAATAGGACTCTACAAAAATGGATTTTGATTTTTCTTTGAAAAAATAATAAAATTGTTAAAAAACTAGTTTTCCTATTTTGTAGAATTTTTTATCTAAAATTATAAATAGTTATAAAATAGTAGTTGAAAATACTAAAATTTAAAACCACTTCAAAAACCACAAACAACCTAAGTTGTTCTAAATTTTTATTTTGTTGACAGAAAAAAATTGTAGTCTTACTAATCATATCTTAAACTATTATATATCCTAATTATACATAGTATTTTTGTTGGAGAAATATTTTTTAAAAATAACTCTTTCTCTAACAAAAAAAAACCCAAAAAATACTATGAAATAGTTATTAATAAACGTAAATCATTGATACAAATTACAATGTTGGGTCCATTGATTGGGTCTACCTCTGCTGCTTTTTCACTTTCGTTTCCTCCGTGGAGAGATATGGGTCAGTACACCGGCCCTGTTGAAAAAAAAAAAATTACAATGTTGAACATTCGATAATCGTTGCTCCTCAACTGTACTAGAACCTCACCGTCGGCCATAAAATTGGCCCGAAAGAGAGCATAAATCTAATAGTAGTTGTTGGGCTTGGAGAACTTGCACACGTGTGAATGAATATTAATCTCACGTGCCACTGAAAGGCGCCAACGCCAAAGAGGAGAGAGACCATATCCTCCCGTTATCGTCATCTCCTCCACCTCCCTGAATCCAATTTCTTAGCTCCCTCCTCTGAAACCCAAGCTCCCTGTTCATCTCTTTTCTTCGTCTCCTTCTTTCACCGCCTCAAAACTGGCGCTACTGCTGATTCACTTCGTTTCTTCCCCTTGTTCGTTCTCCTGCTCCGTAGACCGGCGAACCTAGGCGACTCAACACCATGGACGTCGCTGAAGTTCCATGGCGTCGTCTTCCTCAGTTTTCCGTTTCTTCACGCGCCTCGTGGCTCGTTACTTCAGGGATTCCTGTTTCTTCGTATGTTCTTTCATTGAGGCATTTTAGCATACACTTTGTCTTTGCCCTTCGCTCTAATTGAAAATTGAAGCTTTTGGATTTTATGAATCTAATGTAGAGATGGGCTTCTTATTTAACAGCTCTGGTCTTGTGTTGTTAGAGCTTGAGCTGAGAGTTTCAGCCAATTTTTAGTTTTAAGAAAGATGTTGGATTGTCTATGCGTGTTCTGAAGGATTGATTATTTGTTTGTACTTAGTTTCTTATCTTAAGGAGCTTCTCTCGAACTCAATTTATGAAAGTAGCCTACTTTGTGCTAACTTGGAATCTCTGTCGTTCAACAGATATATGTTCTCTCGTATCGACCGTGGGAAGAGGTTTAGGCTAACCTTGTGCTTTGGGGTCTCTCGTATCCGTGCAAGGTCTGCTATTATAAGTGCACAACAAGGTAATTTGAGAAGAAACCCCTTTTTTGTATGTCATGGTTTAACTTTCTTGCGGTTTTTTTCAGTTATGGAAATTCAGTTGAGTCCTGCCTCGACTTTGGGAATTTCTCTGTTTGTAGTTTCAGCTACTGAGATTTTTGTTTCTGCTTTCTCAGATCAGCCAGCTAGGCTTCTCAAAGGATTATGCGAGGTTGTTTGGATCGTGGAAGCTGATCTGGCACCCAATGAACATCTCTACATTACTGGAGATCCTTCCGCTCTAGGTAGCTGGGATCCGGACTGCGCGATTTCAATGTATCCTACTGGAAATGATAATGAATGGGAAGCTAAAGTCAAGGTAATCCTTTCTTTTGTTTCATTTTAAGCCATAGGGAAGGGAACACAATTAGAGATGTATCAGAAGGACCTAAACTCTTTGCCTTGTATGCTTATAACTTAATATGCTTGCCAGATTGCTTCTGGTATAAATTTCAGGTATAATTATTTTTTAAAAACTCGATATGGATCTTCCTTTGACGTCATCTGGAGACCAGGGCCCCAGTTTTCTTTGTCAGTGCCTTCTACTGTCAGTCGAGACAGTAAAGTAATTATAAGGGATTTATGGATGAGTGTTCCCTCTGTTTCACAAGAATCCTACATATGGGGGTCTTGGATCAATGATGCTTACCTTTTACAAAATCCTGTTACCTCAGTGCAAAGCGAAGGTAACATCGCTGTGGTTCCTCCTCTTTTTGAGTCTCTTTCATCATTTGCAGAATATTTTAAAACTCAAATGCTTCCAGTGGTTTGGCAGATGAATGCTCTTTCTCCGATAGTGCTATAGAAGTTGCGAGACCACTTTTGAATGATAAACAATTGGAAGATGAATCTTTCTTCTGTGATGATCTTGTAACCTTTTCATCAGAGAACTCAGACTTCAGTGCGTTATTTTCTAAAAATTATCAGCCTATGGAGGAACCATGGTTTCTTCAGGAATCTGTTACCGATAGCAAACAAGTTGTTGATAGCTGTGACGAAATTGAAAAAAACTTAGATACTGATGAAGAAACTCACCAGCTGACTGCGACTCTCTTACCTGATGATGAATTCTTCAAACCAGAATCCATTTCTACTACGATACTGATCAATTCTTCTATATGCACCGTGCAAAGGATTGCTGTATTGGAAGGTGAAAAGCTGGTTGAGTTATTGTTGGAACCAGTTAAGACCAACGTGCAGTGTGATAGTGTTTACCTGGGCGTAGTCACTAAGTTTGTGCCCCATATGGGTGGTGCATTTGTGAATATCGGAAGTTCTCGACATTCCTTCATGGACATTAAGCCAAACAGGGAGCCATTCATATTCCCTCCGTTCTGTGATGGATCAAAGAAGCAAGCAGCTGATGGTTCTCAGTTCCTCTCCACTAACGACATTCCAGCTCCGCATGAAATTGAACATGACTCCTATAACTTTGAAGCCAGTAGTTTATTAGGCATTGCTTCAAATGACCCTGGTGAATCTTTTCATGATGATGACGATGATCATGAAAATGATGAGTATCATGTCTCAGATGCTCCAGTTAATGGAACTGTAGTTAACCAGGGCGAAGTGGAATGTGGTTCTGACAAAACCATTCAAGGTGATGAGCAACATCTTAAAGTTGGATCTGAGAATGGCTTTGTTTGTCTGGATAGAGAACACTCTGCAGATGCTCTCGTTTCTAATGCATCAGTTGCAAAAAGTTCTGTGGGTATGTCGTCTAGAGATAACAAGTGGATTCAAGTTCGGAAAGGCACCAAGATAATTGTGCAAGTTGTTAAAGAGGGCCTTGGTACGAAAGGTCCAACTCTTACTGCTTACCCGAAACTGAGAAGCAGATTCTGGGTATGGCATGAGTTTTGTCCTGTAACGCTTTTCTTTTCGTTTCTTATTTTTATATTTCTGAGTGAAGTATGTCTTTATAGGTATTAATGACTCGTTGCAAACGAATTGGAGTCTCAAAAAAGATTTCGGGAGTTGAGAGGACCCGGTTAAAGGTTATAGCAAAAACATTGCAGCCTCAAGGTTTTGGACTGACGGTTAGGACTGTAGCTGCTGGCCATTCTCTAGAAGATCTGCAGAAAGACTTGGAAGGTCTGCTTTTAACCTGGAAGACCATTACAGAAGAAGCAAAATCTGCATCCCTTGCTGCAGACGAAGGTGTGGAAGGAGCCATTCCAGCACTGCTACATAGAGCAATGGGTCAAACACTTTCAGTTGTACAGGACTATTTTAATGACAAGGTAGTTAGGCCATATCCATATTTTTCTTCTCCTGTGGCCCCTTTGTTATAATGGTTGGTTGACATGTCAAGTGACAGTAAGATCTTGATTTGATCTAGGTTGAGAAGATGGTGGTTGACTCTCCAAGGACATACCATGAGGTACATTGCTCCCATTCCGCTCAAGTGAATTTAATAAGAAATGAATAGTGTGTTGAACGAAACCTTTCCCTATCATAAACAATGATCTCATGCCCCTCATACGTTTATTGATTTACATCATATCGTTTATGATATTTTCAAATGCTTACGTGAAAAGCTCCAGTTGACATGTCATTTCTTTTCTTTCTGTACCAACTCTTGCAGTTGCATATATTTACCGTTTGCTATGGTCTAGGATGGCTTACAGTAGAGAGTATGGAAACAATTTTACTAACTGGTATGTTTCCAGGTCACAAACTACCTGCAGGATATGGCACCTGATCTTTGTGATCGAGTGGAATTGCATGATAAGGGTATCCCTCTTTTTGATTTATACAACATTGAGGAAGAGATAGAAGGTATTCTCAGTAAAAGGTAAGCAGTGGCTGACACTTCTGACTTATTTTTTTCGTTCCTATATGTCTTCATGGGACTGATCTTTTGCCTCTTGCAGAGTTCCACTTCCCAATGGAGGTTCTTTAGTGATTGAACAAACTGAGGCATTGGTCTCTATTGATGTGAACGGAGGACATGGAATGTTTGGTCAGGGTAATTCACAGGAGAAAGCTATTTTGGAAGTTAACCTTACTGCTGCCCGACAAGTATGTGGCTTTTAGACAACATATTTATTCTATACCCGATGATTAGTGAGAATGAGTAACTGTTCGAGATCTGTTTGTCTTGTGTGATTCTCCTTGAAGTCTACTCAATATGATAATCTTGCAAAGCATTTATTAAGTAATACTCGATGCAATCATGATTCAGATTGCAAGGGAGATTCGGCTGAGAGATATAGGGGGTATCATTGTGGTAGATTTCATCGACATGGCAGATGAATGTGAGTTAGAATGTCATTGTTATTTTCAAAGGTTGTAGATGAGAAAATCCCTTGTTCTTTATGTGGTTCAGCAAATAAGAGACTCGTTTATGAAGAGGTTAAGAAAGCAGTGGAGAAAGATAGGTCACTGGTAAAAGTCTCAGAGCTGTCTAGACATGGACTCATGGAAATAACAAGAAAAAGGGTATAGTCTCCAACTTGTGATATTCTCTTTCTAATAAAATATCGTGGTCGTGCCCTTGATTTATACTTATCACAGGTTCGGCCGAGTGTAACATTCATGATTAGTGAACCATGTTCTTGCTGCCATGCAACTGGCAGAGTGGAGGCACTGGAGACTTCCTTTTCAAAAATTGAACAAGAGATTTGTCGGCAGTTGGTGAGTGTATTATTGACGACACCATCTCTGTAAGACCATCCTTCAATGACGATCTTAATGTTTCAGGCAAAGATGGAGGAAAGAGGAGACCTGGAAAACCCCAAGTCGTGGCCAAGATTCATATTGCGTGTGGACAGTCATATGTCCAGCTTCTTGACTACAGGGAAGAGGGCGCGGCTTGCGATCCTAAGTAGCTCCCTGAAAGTATGGATTCTCTTAAAGGTACCTTCATTAGCACACTCTTCCTCCTATAATGTGATTCTCTTTAACCACAAGTGAGGCACAAATGTCTTTGTAGGTTGCTAGACATTTCACCAGAGGAACCTTTGAGGTTAAACCGTTCATGGATGACAAGACTGTAAACGAAAGACCGCATCAAGTTGCTATATCGCTGCTCAAAAAAGCTGACGCAGGCAAGAAGAAGCTCACTCTTATTCCGATGAACAAGGATAGTAAACAAAGACGATGATACATTTTAATAGAATTCGCTAGCTGTCTGAAATGATCTTCTTCCCACGTATTTTGGATTATAAAGAAATAGAACCAAGCTAGAAGGGATAAGTAAGAGTTGAGGAAAATACAAGGACAAAACTAGAAACAAGTGGAACAAGATGGTTCAAAGGAGGAGGAATCTAAGAGATAGCTGCAACGTTGCAGGTCCCAACTCCATCTTTGCAGTCGTTTGTTAGATCGTTGAATGTTTCAATCTGCTTCTTCCCTCTCAAGAACACTTCCGTGTCAACAGAAGCTCTCATGTAACCATCAAACTCGACCGGGTTACCTCCATTAAGCTTTCTAGTCTCCGAATACCACTCGCTACTCTCGTCCCACAGATCTTTGTACTCGTCAAGAAAATGAGTAGCGTACTTATCTTTCAAAGGGTTGAAGAAAGACAACTCCGCTTCATTTGTCGCAATGTAGAGATTCCTTCCTTGTTCTACTTTGTCCTGCAAGCTCGACAAGAGTGAGTTCGGGGAGGTATCTTTTCCAAGATTAGGCCAAAGCTCTGTGTTTCTTGCTTTCTCTCCTCGCTCGATATGTACTGCATCGTAATCCCAGTTTAACCTCGACGCAATGGCAGAGACGATCTCCATCAACCTTCTTGATTTCCATAACAGATGCCACGGCCTTTGTACAACAGATTCTGCATCTCCTTCGCAAACCCTGTACCAGTAATTATCTGGCTCTACTGACCCGAACTTCCTCATTATCAACGTATCTTTCACATCAGCAAGCTTCATCGGCGTGACCCTAAAGTCCTCCACGAGATGAAGCCCCAATCTATTCTTCTTCTTCTTCTTATGCAACTTCCCCCACTCTGCCCAAAACTGAACTTCATCCAAGACAGAAGCAGCTTCTTTCAGATGTTCGAAATCAAAATAAAACCGAAAGTCTTTCCCTTCCTCCTTCTGTCCAGACCAAGTGTAGATAGAAGAAAGACACAGAGTCAGATCCATCACCAAAGTCCGGTTCAAATACTGAGCTTCACCAAGCGCACACAAGAAACTCCAAAGAAAATGGTTCATGCTCTTGCACCTATCCCCTCCGCCTACATAAACCAAGTACTTGCCCCTTTTAAACGCCTTGTCTGACTCAACCATAGGAAGAGAATCATTCACTGCTTCACCGACCACAGGCAAAGAGAAATCATCTTTCTTCCCGAACCCAGCTTTCTGATTCCTCTTCCTCTTCCTCGCATTCAAACCCGAATGATACTCTCCAATACTCACCACGCTAAGACTACAGTTGTCAGACTTTTCAATCACAAACCTTCTATAATCCTTGTAAAACGCAGCACTCTTCCCATCTTTAGGCCTATAACGCCACGCCATATCGCAAGAATTGGCTCCTTCCCCAATCGCAGGCTTGCCAAATTTGTAGAAATGAATGTCTTTAAACTTGTCAATCGTAGCTTTCATCATGAGATGGAAAACATCAGAGTCTTTGCAATCAATGGGGCTGTTCACATCACAATCCAGCTGGTTACCTTCAGTGTTCTCCTCGCTGCTGCTGGTTTCAACATCGGTGATGTTGATAAACGCTGCGAATGCGGTTTGGTTAACGGCCATGAAATCTTCACCGGTTTTCACAACGGAGTCGTCGGATCTCAACGTGGCGTTGGATGTCGATGTGAGGAAAGTCGTGATTTTGTCAGATGGGTGGAAAAGAGGGTCTTCTGGCTCGTATGTTGCGGCGATAATGGTGAAGACTAGTACACCAAACACGAACAGTGAGAAGCCTATGTTTCCGATTAGGTTAAGTGCATTTTGACCTAAGTTCTCAGGACGGAAACCTCCGGCTCTGTGAATCGCAGATCGGCCGAACATTGCTTCTTTCGAGTGAGAGAGATTTACAGATGCAGTGAATGACAGAATTATACTAAGAGAGATTTGAGTGGTACTGTGTTTGCTGGCCAAGTCGATGAACCTCGCAATTGGAGCGGGCAACAGCCACCGACAATGGCAGAATTGTAATTTGGTGTAGAAGCATTTTATATTACTTTAATGATTTTTTTTTATTTGCCGAACTTTTTTTTGTCAATGTTTTTGCCGAACTTTACTGAAATTAAATAAACCAATGTTGCACATCATTTGAATTTGGGCATTTGTTATGTCAACTTTGATTTTGACTAAAGGGCCATAAGCCCAAGAGTACAAGCGAGCCCAAAACAGATGAGATACATATAAACAAACAAACACGTGTCGATTATCGAGATAGATAGAAGAAAGCCATGCGTTAAATGTTTGTTCACACCGCCATGTAATTTCGATTGTCGTGGGAGGATCAACGCCGACGAAGATGCAAGCCTTAACTCATCAGCGCTTCAAACTCTCTTGGTGATTCCCACTCCACATGAAAATCACTTGAACCAACAACCGCAAAGAAAAGGAGTAACTCAGCATCGCCATCTCAATTCTCCAGCTTATAAAAGCTTCACGCCGACCAAACTCACGCCGACCAAACTCAATCGAGTAGGTTGGCCTGTGTCCACCAAAGTATCTTCCTCCATGAGCGATGTGGGAAGCATGAAGATATTACTCTAACAAAGAATAGAAAATCTCGATAAAGTGTGAGAGGAAAATCGGGTTGGATCAACGAGGCACTAACGATAGTAGAAGGAGATCGAGTCCGAATAGAGTAGAACTAAATAGTATATGATGAAATCCAAAATTATTGAAACACACCAAAAACAAATAGAAATTGAGAGTAGATTCTATCAAGAGTACACAAAAACAAAGATCGAAAACTAAAAAACTATAAACAGAATTGAGTTTCTCTCTCTAAAAGATCCGAGAGAGAGAAGAGAGAGAAACTTCTTTGCTTTTTATCGTCGTGATTGGCCATTTATATCAGAGAAACTGCAACTTGTGCAAAAATAATATAAATTAAATATGTGTTCCTTATTATTATTATTTATCACCAAAAAACCATTTTCATTCTCATCTATTTTAGTTAACAAGTGTTTGAACATTATTTCAACAAGATAACTAAACTACACGTTGAGCAATTTTTAACGAATACTAATTTTGTAGGATAATAACTGAGTATACCATATGAACAATATCAACTGAACACTGATTTTATAGGATAAAATAACTGAGTTTCCCAATGAGTTAAATGATAACTGAGTTTACCAAATGAACAATGTTTAACGAATACTGAATTTGTACGATAAGATAACTGAGTTATACAATGAGTTAACTGATAATTGAGTTTACCAGATGAACCGTGTTTGGTGAATCATGATTTGTAGGATAAGATAATTGAGTTACATGATGAATTAATTGATAATTGAGTTTACCAGACCGTATTTGGTGAATTATGATTTTGTAGAATAATATAATTGAGTTATACAATGAGTTAACTAATAATTAAGTTTACCAGATGAACCGTGTTTGGTGAATCATGATTTTTTAGGACAAGATAATTGAGTTACATGATGAGTTAACTGATACCCGAGTTTATAAGATGAACCGTATTTGGTGAATCATGATTTTGTATGATAAGATAATTGAGTTACACAATAAGTTAACTGATAAGTGAGTATACCAGATGAAAGGTGTTTGGTGAATCATGATTTTGTAGGATAAAATAATTGAGTTACACGATGACTTAACTGATAACCGAGTTTATCATATGAAAAATGTTTCGTGAATCATGATTTTGTAGGATAAGAGACTTTAGTTACACAATGAGTTAACCAATAACTGAATTATGAGATGAATAATGTTTGGTGAATCCTCATTTTGTAGGAAAAGGTAACTAAGTTAAATTAAATGAGTTAACTAAATTAATAATGAACAATGTAGGCTGAAAATATTTTTGTGTTCAATGATATTTTATTTGATGTAATTAACTAAACTTTACAATTTACCTAATTATAACATTATCTATTGTATTAAATTAAAATTATACTCTTCCTTTTCTCTCAACTCTCACTAGAAGAGGTCGATTTCCTAGATCTCGTTTCTGTCCGTCGGACGGTGCTTCGCCGCCGACGGTCGGGTTACTTTTGCATTTTATCTTTTTAGTCTTTGATTCTCCTTGTTTTTGGTGTCAGATAAGTGGATTAATCGTTTTTTCTTTCTTTTCGGCGTCTAATAATTCCGGATACTTTATCTGGCTTATGTTCCGATCCTTTTCCGGTTTTGTCTCCGGACGAGTTTCGGGTTCTCTGGTTTTCTCCACAGCGCAAAACAAGCCATGAATCTGGTGATCTCTCTCTCTCTCTCTCTCTCTCTCTCTCTCTCTCTCTCTCTCTCTCTCTCTCTCTCTCTCTCTCTCTCTCTCTCTCTCTCTCTCTCTCTCTCTCTCTCTCTCCCCCTTATTTGCAGAGCGCTTAGGTCGGTGTGGTCGCCATCTATGACGCGCATCATCAACGGTGGTAGATGTGACAAATTTGTAGAGGTTTTCAATCTCAATACGGAGTTCCATGGTCACTTTTGGTGGGGTCGATCGGGAGGGAGGTGAAGCTATAGCGATGGAAACAACGACATAGATCAGAAAATTCGCCGACGATTTGCATGCAAAGGCTCTTGATCAATCAACGCTTGGCAGCAGCACCGGTTCCGGATTTTGACACGTTCACTTTTCGTGTTATCCAAAAAATTTCCGATTAGTCTTTTGGGCCGTATGTTTGGCCATTTTTGCTTCTGAACCAATTTGTATTCTATAGCTTTTACTTACTTGTACAATAGCCCGTTGAGCCCTCAATACAATGGGTTTGCCACCAAAAAAAATAATTAAAATTACTCCATTTAAATATTGAGTTTTCTGTTTACAGAAAATGTCTTGAATTTTTTCCATCAAATATTTATATTTTCGAATGTTTTTTTTTTTAATTTTTTTTTTTCTTTTTGGTTGTTGATCAAGCAGCCACTATGGATTATGCAGCCTAAGATTTCTTCAATCGTAAGTCTCTCTACCAAACATTAAGTGTGTCTCGAACTTGCTCATGGTGTCTTGTTAGAGAGTTAGGTGGGTACACACTGCATGGTCTTTTTCACTAATTTCTGGTGTGACACTTACAAAATCTTCACACTAGCTTTAACAACACTAGAACCAGCATTATAAGACAGATGTACATTATATCTTACAAAAGTCTGTCAAGGAAAAAAATAAATAAAAATCAACATTCCAGATAGAAGAACAAATCAAGAATTAAAAGAATAGTAGCTGTACATTGTAGTCTTACTCAAGATATAAACAGGAGAACACTGTGATCTAAAAATGTTCCCATGTCTGCAAATGAAAACAAGAAAGAAAAGCAAATGAAAGATTTCAGTAAGTCGAGCATTTTCTTTTGGTTTTAGAGCCTAAGGTAGCCTCTTCTTTCTTGTAATATGTTTGGTCTCTTCTGGAACGATCTTCTGTTAAGAGACCAATTTCTATTCATAGTTCTCATTCTCCACCAAGAAGCTATGCGACTATATAACGCTGGAAAACCAAAACAGGACAACACTATGACCAGCATTATAAGACAGATGTACATTACGTTTCTAAATCCATCTCCTAGCTTCGGTTTGTCTTGTCCCGTCCAAGGAACTCCTCCAACGTTCATCCCGAAAACTGGCACATTAACAACAAAAGGTTAGTTAAGTGTTTCTGTGACGAATAAAACAGAGTGTTGGGGTTTTATAACCTCCGGTTATGATTGATAGAGGAAGGAAAATGATGGAAAGAAAGGAGAGGTAATAGAGCTTTCGGTTGATTTGCTCGGCTTGCCAACTATCCAAACCAGCTTGGATTGCGGTGACACGGTTCGCAATGAAGCCTACGTTCTCTTTTAAACGTCTTAACCGTCCAATCAACTCTTCCAGAGAGTTGATATCTTCTGCAAGAAACCAACGCTTTGTGGAACATTTCTCCTTCACTCTTGGAAATACTTGTTCTCCATGTGCAATCACCTGAGAGTCATGAAAATGTTTAACTCAGAGTAGGTTAGGTTCCAATAACGAAAAAGCTACTGCAGACACATGAGATCATGCAAAGCTTAAGGTTTGGTGGTATATATACCTGCAAAAGACGCTGCAAGTTGAGATGCAATTTCGGGAACCTTCTATCATCCAACATCTGTTTCTTCATAGCAAATCCACCTAAAAAAACGATTATTCATACGAAACCAACAAACAAGTACACAAAAACCTGTTGAAGATAAGAGTGCTAACTAACCTCTATCCATTTCGAGTTCCACAGCATCCAATTCAATCTCAAGTTTAGTGACAACATCTTGAAGCTGATCAACATGTGTATCAATAATATGCACGACAAGATTCGATACAGAGCTTGGCACAGGATTATCAGCCTCCTCAGAGTGATTCATCGTGAGCAAGAACTCAAGAACATGCTCCTCGATCACAATCCCGCTTCTTTCACTAGGGACTTCCGAGAGAAGAGACTGACCCATTGGAGAGAATCCTAGCCTAGGAACTCGTCCTAAAGACACAGTAATGACAGAGTTCTCAGTGATCCTAGCAGCAATCTTGAACGTAAAGCTGCTTGAAGCAGGGCCAGGGGAGTTAACTCTAAACACAAGCGCTCCATCAACATGCCCACAGAAAGGTCCGTTACTAACAAGAGAAAGAATGTCTTGCAGCTTCAATGGCGGACATAGAGCGTCTATAAGATGCTGTGCGGATTGAGAGAGTTTCTGGTTTCCTTTTGGTAATTCTACATGATACCAACAAAACTCTTTACCTCTTCCTTGTACGAGATCCCATTCTTTGTTGTAGTATTTACCATCACCGTCAAATATATATGCCCTTTGTCTCACCATACCTGAAAATTGAGCCCTAAATCTATGAGACTCTAGATCTGTCTCATCTGCTCCACTTCGATCTTCCTGCTGCATCATTCCCGGAATACTGCATCCAAACCCTCAAAGTAAAATAGACACTTTTCTCATCAAACTCCTGAGACAAGTTGGCAAATGCATATTCCTATGATCTGGTAGTGACGGAACAAGATTGGGGATAATTAACTTACATGCAGGGAGAGATCACCGGAGACTGATTAGAAGAATCTGGCGGAAGGATGTAACAGTGATATTACAAGGAAGAGAGACAAGTTTGTTAAGAAAGGTCGGAGCTAAAGAGAGCCTGGCGTTGACCTGATAGACAATTCGAATCTTTTGTATTTTTTTTCCCTGAAAGATATAAATATTAGCAATAACCCAAACCGAGATCACAACTTTACCGGATAAAAGCGAAAACAATGTCCAAGAGTTTTGCAGGAGTTCAAACCGGCAGGTCAGACATTTCAGGAAAAAAATATAAACATTTAGAACCAAATACAACTGGAAAATAAAATTTAAATAAATCAAATCACTGAGGAAATAGAAAAACGATGTACCGGAATTCAAAAAAAAAGTTTCGGGCTTAATACGGAAGTTTCGAGTGGATAGTCTAGACTAAATGTCCACAATATCGGCTATTCGTGGATACTACCACGATCACATCACATACAAGACACTTACCATGGATATGAAGTAACCAATCGAAATGTTGTTTTTGGATGGATAGTGATCCACACGTACTTTGTGTCCACAAATTCACAATCATGTGAACTCTTAACCACCTTCTGTTCATCATAAGCGTTTAGCATGTGATATAATCGTTGTACTGTCCACGAATGGTCTATACATAGTAGAACTCTTGACCACCTTCTGTTCATCAGAAGCGTTTAGTATGTGATATAATCATGGTAGTTTCCACGAATAGTTGATACATAATAAAACTCTTGACCACCTTACTTATGACTCTCTTTAGACACGCAAGGAGCAGTCCATACATCAGAATGAACAAGATCAAAACAATTTTCATAACCTACTTCTTATCCATGGTAAGCGTCTTGTATGTGATGTGATCGTGGTAGTGTCCACGAATAGTCGATATTGTGGATACCTAGCCTAGACTGTCTATTCGAAACTTCCGTATTAAGCCTGATTTTTTTTTGAATTCCGGTACATCGGCCGATTTTATCTCAATTCCGGCGGTCTATATGGCCGGAATCCTCAGCTCCGCCATCCTATCCACCGTAAAAAATGAGGGGTGAAAAATAAATATAAAAATATAAAGTAAGAAAGAGAGTGTAAGAGAAAAGAAAAGAATAAAAAATAATAATAAAAAGGAATGGATATGAGGAATGGCGTGTGACATTAACTATCCATGAGTTATTCTTGTCTGTAAGGCTAAACTGGTCTTTCTAACGCACTAAAAGACAAAAAGATATAAAAGCGCACAAACTTTTTAAAAGACACAACTCTGCTATTACTTTCTGAAAAGATACACTGGGTGCAATTAACTCCAAAATTTTAATAAACATTTTATTGTAATCCTTAAAACTTAATTCAAATGTCCATGCAGTTTTACTATTTGATCATTTCTCTTGGACTACCTATCCTCTACGCTAGCTCTGGTTGCCTATTTGGGTTGTATTTATCTATTGACATTCAACACTAACACATTTGAGAGATTAACTGGTTTGGATAGTCTTTGGTACAAGAATTAAATTGATGAATAATAGGTGGTTATATGGAGATGGTTTAGTTAGGTTTGTATCGGTCCTCTTTAGGGATCAAATTCTCTAATACTCTTTGACCAAAATTCAAAGTCTCATATGCTCCTCTCCAAAACACGTTTTTTTCCTTTTTTTTTTAAATCGTGAGAAAGGGTAAAAGACAGCAAAACCAAATATTTTATACTTATTTACAACCCAACATGGATAAACTGAATAGCTTGGTCTGAACCATTTTAGCCGGGTCGGGTTGAATTTAAATCCCTAAAATTCGTTAAGTCCATAACATAAAATCCAAAATCGTTCATTTTTTCTCCATTTTCGCTTCAGTTTCTTCCCTTTTCAAAACGTTTCAACTGAAGAAGAAGAATTTGTTGGAATTTGTCGAATGATGCCTTTTATAAAAAGGAATTTGTGAAAGTCAAAGAGAAAAGAGGATGAATTGATTCCCGAAGAAGAGGGGAATCGCGAAGAAGAAGAAGTTGGAAAGAAATCCGGTGAGGAGGAAGTCGACTTGGAAAAGGAATCCGAGAATGAGGAAGACGAGGAGGAAGAGGAAGATGAGGAGGAGAATGAGAATGTGGAAGAGAAGGAGGAGGAAGTGGAAGACGAGGAGGAGAAAGTTTCGTGGGTTCCAGGATTAGGGTTTCACGAACAAGAAGTGGAACGAACCTGTCAAATCCTCCCTCCAATCCACAGTCAACACGAGGAAGAAACAATATCGGTCCGTGTTTCCATCGAAACCCATTGCATGTCTAATTTTGTAATTTGGATGTATAAAACTTAGTAGGATTTGATATGGTTTGGAAAAGGTGCAGAACTTGGTAAAACTTAGTGAAACTTGTATGCTAAACTTGGTAAGAATTAGTTAAACTTTGATGCGAAACTTGGTAAAACTTAGTGAAATTTGACGTGAAACTTGGTAAAACTTAGTGGAACTTTCATGCAAAACTTGGTAAAACTTAGTATAACTTTATCGCACAACTTGGTAATACTTGGTCGAACTTTTCGTGTGTGCAGAATTCAGAGGATGAAACGGAATCAATGCAGCCCACGAAGATGTGTTTCCCTCCCACCGACTATGTCAAGACAATAAATCTCTCGTCTAATTGTTATCACTAAAGCCGTGAAGACCATAGAAGACACTCTCGAGAAAGATGAGCTGAAATGGTTCAATGAGCACCCCCAATTCAAACACTTCTTCCACATGGGTAAGAAGACAAGCTCCAAATGGATGGGACTGTGGATGATTCTAGTTAGGACCACGGCTGTGGATAAGAAGATGGAGATTTGGTTTATTGTCAATGGGGTTCCAATCCGTTGTTCTCTTAGGGAGCATGTACTTATATCCGGTTTATTTTGCCACGCCTATCCAAACCATTATGAAACCCTTGGTGGTGGCTTAGATTTTGTTTCCAGATATTTTGGAATGGACAGGGTTACATATAAAGAAGTTGAGAAGAATTTCCCACCTCTGAAAGGGAAACGAAAGCTTAGTAAGGATCGCCTGAAGATGGCAGTCCTGTACTTCTTGTCCAGCGTGATCATTGGGAAGAAGAAAACAGGAAAAGGAGCACCTTCTGTTGAGAGTTTCTTCCTCAGAGTCGTAGATGATCTCGATATGTGCAAAACATTTCCTTGGGGGCGTTTGTCATTCAAGAAGAACATCAAAGATGTCTTGCACTTCATGTACCATTCCGGAGGAGTGGCGCAGACTTCATGGGTATTTCCTGCATGTATAGTTCCTTTGGAGATAACAATATTTATATCATTTTAAATTGTTTTTAGTTGTTTTAGTTGTCTGACTTGGTACGAAGTCAACTGTTTGAATTATCTTGTGTTTGTAGCTCCTAGCATTTGAGGCCATTCCAGTTCTGAAGAACCATTTTCGAGAAAATGTCCAGGGTGTAGATGAGGATTACCCTCGTATGTGAAATATGAGGTACAAAACCACGGGGACGAGGGGTTTTAGTATTTCATATATAAATGATAAGCTTGGAACTACGAAGGTTAGTACATATCATACTTATTAAATTCTGTTTTCTTAAATTCATGTATATTTGAGGTTGATATTAAATTGTGTCTTCTTACATTTCTAGGAGATTCAAAGTCTGTTGGAGCCATATCCCATGGAGATAAATCTTCTAAGGAGAACCATGGATGCTGAAAGTGGCTGGAATGATGTGGATGATCCTATCGTCGATGGTTGGAACAAGCTTCTGGTTAAGAAGAAGAAAACAATCTGGTTTGAAGAGCTTTTTAACCAAGATGTGGCTGCTCGTGCGTCTCCAGAAAATTCTCAAGAGGTTAGTCATGCTATTTAGGATGTGCCAAGAAAACATGAGGCTGGGAATCATCCGGAAGAGACTCCTTCTGTTGGTAATGCTGCTGGTAATCAGAAATGGAAAGACGCATTGGAAGTAATGGAGTCTCGCCTATTGATGGTTTTTGAAGATAAGTTTAAGGAAGTGTCTGAGAAGGTTGATGGATTTGGTAGTTGATTATCAGGTATGGAATCAAAGATTAATGTATTTAGAGGTATAATAGGTGGTTTAGGTGGGGGTGTGAAGGAGACGGGTGTTGGGAATGTCCTGAAATCTATTTGTACTTACTCTGAGAGAAAGCCGTGTTGTCAAGATGAGACAATCATATGACACTGGGTAGTCATAATGCTTTGCTAGAAGCCACTTATGATCAATGAGTTGAGAACTCATTGCTAGTGTTATATGATCCTACAGGGTCACACACCTAAGCAAACTGGACATTGCATGAGAGGATGATCATTAATGTAATGATCGGGTGAATGCATATTTGATATGCATTCAATATCGACATTTCTGGGCGATGTCGATCGACACACTAAGAGTGTCGGTCGACATAGATTGGCCGTGTCGATCGACATATAGAGTGTGTCGGTCGACACGACTCGCGGATTGACGGATTAAATTGGTTTAATCATTAGTTAATCCTGGGGCGGTTTAAGTCGACATATATAAGATATATGGTCGACCTAAACTCGATTCTAACCTAATTCATAGCCACTAGAAACAGGAAACAAACCTCTCTGGAGATTCGATCTCATAAGGCACTAGCATCCCTTCCTGTTCAGTTCGTGTGCGTGTGGATACCAGTAGAGGCGCAGCATCTGAGGCGCTCTAGATCTTGATTACTTGCAAATAACTTCCGCTGCTAATCACCAGGTAATCTCCAGATCTGATAGATTCAATTACATGAACCTGTAGATCCTAGGCTCGGAATTCAGACTAGGGTTGCTAATCCTGATTAGAACTGCTAGAAATTCCTTCAGTGGTATCAGAGCTTTAGGGTTCCATTGAATCTGTGGCATGTTGATTAGATTAGTTGAATCTGGATCTCTGTATAGTTGATACAAGCATGCTGAAATTCGTTTTTGATTAAAACTAGTTTAGGGTTTTAATTTGAAAAATCGATTAGGGTTTATCGCCCTGTGTCGATCGACACCAAGCAGGTATCGGTCGACACAGAAGGATAACCCGAATAAAACTTTTCGCCTAGTGTCGATCGACACAAGCGTTGTGTCGGTCGACACAAACCTCGCCAGAGTGATGAACCGGTTCAATTGGATTGGACCGGTTATCGAGCTTGGTTAAATGGTTTGAATTGCGATTGGTTTGATTAGGTTGGTATCGACCGATGCTAGTGTAGCATCGATCGACACCGACCGGTATTCAAAACCGGATCAATTGGATTGATTGGTTATCGCGGATTGCTTTTGGTTATTCTGTATCGATCGACACTATAGTAGTATCGGTCCACATCAGATTCGATGATTGGGTTTTGGAGCCTGCAATCACAGAACCAAAGCATGATAAATCAATTAATTATAAGAATTAAAACATAATAAAACTGAACGTTTTAATGATTCCGTTCCTCAATCAAATATCAAGTGATACTTGATGTCTTTCCAATCTTGTCAACTGTCAAGACCCATTTAGTTGTGTGATAGACTTGCAGTGCAAGATGTCCACAATTTCATGAGTAAGACAGAGGTAATCGTGTTGATGGTCTTGCAGTGCAAGACATCAACAATTACATGACTGAAGAGATTGATTCACTTGACTGGGCCATCAAAATCGTTTTGGGCTCAGAGACATCAGGTGGATTGGACATAAGATGTCGATCCACAACCAAGAGTTATATTGGATATAACTAGCAAGGTTGTTGCTTACCTAAATAGCTAAAGTTGAGTGATAGCCAGTGGCTCACTTGAATTTAGTAAAATATGGGTCTTGGATCATTATATTCATCTGAGGAAACATTGATTGAATATAATGCGAGTTTTTCTTAAATGTTAAGATTTCTCATTTCCTGAACATCATAACTAAACTTTTTCTTTTCTATGTTCTCAGCTATGACTAACACTCATAACAACTCTTTCTCCCTGCGATCCGTCCTTGAAAAGGAAAAGTTAACTAGATCAAATTTTCTCGAATGGTATCGGAACTTGAGAATTGTTCTCAAGCAGGAGAAGCGGGACTATGTCCTTGAAAATATTCTCCCTGAAAAACCGAGAGCCAATGCTCCACATGCAGAAAGGAATGCTTGGGATAAGCATTCTAATGATGTGGTCGATGTGAATTGTCTCATGTTGGCTACCATGAACTCGGATTTGCAGAAGCAATACGAGAACGTGGAGTCGCCCGTGGAGATGATCACTAGCCTGAAAAGTATGTTTCAGGAGCAGGCACGAACTGAGAGATACCAGACGGTTAAATCTCTCATTGAATGCAAGCTACCAAAGGACAGTCCAGTCAGTCCTCATGTCATTAAGATGATGGGTTATATTGATAACCTGGGGAGGCTGGATTGTCCCATTAGCCAAGAGTTGGCTACTGACATCATTCTGCAGTCACTGCCGTCAAGTTATGATCAGTTTGTTATGAACTATAACATGAATAACTTGACAAAGACATTGACTGAGCTGCATGGCATGCTCAAGACAGCTGAGCCAAATATCATGAAGGTCACTCCTAATGTACTTATGGTACAAGGGGGTAAGAAGTTTAAGAAACTTGGCAAAGGTAAGGGAAAGGGCAAGGCAGTCCCGGTTGAGAACCAGGACACGCCGGCGCCAGCCCCAAAGCCCAAGCCGGGCCCATCTGAGACTGATAAGTGCCATTACTGTAAAGAGCTTGGGCATTGGAAGAGAAATTGCAACAAATTCTTGGAAGAGAAGAAGAAGAAGAAGACTTTCGAGACTTCATCTTCAGGTATTTATGTTATAGAAGTAAATGTTACTACTTCTGTTTCTACTTCTTGGGTATTGGATACCGGCTGTGGTGCTCATATTTGTACAAATATGCAGGGCCTAAGCAACAGTAGGAAGTTGGAAAAGGGACAAGTGGACCTGCGCGTGGGAAATGGAGCAAGAGTTGCTGCATTAGCCGTAGGAACATATAACTTGTCTTTACCTTCTGGTTTGGTTTTAAAGCTTAATAATTGCTACTATGTACCTGCTATAAGCAGAAATATTATTTCCATTCCTGTTTTGGATGTGGAAGGATATCAGTTTTCAATTAAGAATAAATGTTGTTCTTTTGATTACAATGATATATTTTATGGTAGCAGCCCATTAGAGAATGGGCTTTATGTTTTAAACCAAACTACACCAATCTATAACATTAACACCAAGAGATTCAAATCAAATGACACGAATCAGACTTTTCTTTGGCATTGTCGTTTGGGCCACATAAACGAGAAACGGATTCAAAAGCTCCATAGTGATGGGCTTTTGGGCTCATTTGATTATGAATCATGTGAGAAATGTGAGTCTTGTTTACTAGGCAAAATGGCAAAGGCGCCTTTCAACAAATCAAATGAAAGGGCCAGTGACCTATTGGGCCTTATACATACAGATGTATGCGGCCCAATGAGCACAAGTGCCAGAGGAAATTTTCGATACTTCATTACCTTCACTGATGATTTCAGCAGGTATGGCTATGTCTATTTAATGAGACACAAGTCGGAATCTTTTGAAAAGTTCAAAGAGTTCCAAAATGAAGTACATAATCAACTTGGTAAAAGTATTAAGGCTCTTCGATCAGATCGTGGAGGAGAATACTTAAGTCAAGAATTCAGTGATCAGTTGAGAGATTGTGGAATTGTTTCACAACTCACTCCTCCTGGAACACCACAATGGAATGGGGTGTCCGAGAGGAGAAATCGAACTCTATTAGATATGGTTCGATCAATGATGAGTCTCTCAACTCTTCCATTATCCTTTTGGGGATACGCTCTAGAAACGTCTGCGTTTACACTTAATAGGGTTCCGTCAAAATCAGTTGCAAAGACACCACATGAGATGTGGACTGGAAATGTTCCAAGTGTGTCTTTCCTGAAGATTTGGGGTTGTGAAGCTTATGTCAAGCGATTAATTACAGATAAGCTCGAACCCAAATCTGATAAATGCTACTTCGTTGGTTATCCTAAGGAAACCAAGGCATACTACTTTTACAACCAATCCGAGAACAAAGTGTTTGTTGCTCGGAACTGCGTTTTTCTTGAGAGAGAATTTCTTTCCAAGAGAAACAGTGGGAGTAAAGTACAACTCGAAGAAGTTCGAGAACCGCAGGAAAATGTTCAACCCGTAGAGGAAGAGCAACAGTTGGATCTACAAAGAGTTGTAGAAACGTCGCCTGTGGAGCCTGAAATTCACCGATCCGAAAGGATCCGTCACGAACCCGAGAGATATGGATTTCTCGTAACCAATTGTCATGATTTGTTAATCATCGACAGTGACGAGCCAGCAAATTTCGAAGAAGCAATGATGAGCCCTGACTCTGCAAAGTGGCTGAAAGCCGCTGAATCCGAGATGGGATCCATGTCACAAAACCAAGTATGGACTTTGGTTGATTTACCCAATGGTGCAAGACCCATTGAGTGTAAATGGATTTTCAAGAAGAAAATTGATGTGGATGGAAATATTCAGATATACAAAGCAAGGCTAGTGGCAAAAGGGTTCAAACAAATTCATGGTATTGACTATGAAGAAACCTATTCACCTGTCGCCATGCTTAAATCCATTCGGATTCTCCTAGCAACAGCTGCTCATTATGATTATGAGATCTGGCAAATGGACGTGAAAACAGCTTTCCTTAATGGAATTCTGGAAGAGGATGTGTACATGACACAGCCCGAAGGTTTCATCGATCCTAATGCAGCTAGGAAAGTATGCAAGCTTCATTGATCCATTTATGGATTGAAGCAAGCATCTCGGAGTTGGAATCTTCGTTTTGATGAAGCAGTCAAAGAGTTTGATTTCATCAGAAGCGAAGAAGAACCATGTGTTTACAAGAAGACTAGTGGGAGCGCTGTTGCATTTCTCGTGTTGTATGTAGATGACATACTTCTTCTCGGAAATGACGTTCCGTTGTTACAGTCTGTTAAGACTTGGCTCGGAAGTTGTTTTTCAATGAAAGACATGGGAGAAGCCGCGTATATTCTTGGAATAAGAATCTATAGAGATAGATTAAACAAGTTAATTGGACTGTGTCAAGACACTTATATCGATAAAGTCTTACACAGATTCAGAATGCAAGATTCCAAGAAGGGCTTCATACCAATGTCTTATGGCATAAGTCTCAGCAAGAAGCAGTGTCCTGAGACACCTGCTGAGCGAGAGCGCATGAGTCGGATTCCCTATGCCTCGGCGTTGGGATCCATCATGTATGCCATGCTCTGTACTCGTCCAGATGTTGCTTGTGCTTTAAGCATGACGAGTAGATACCAATCGGATCCAGGTGAAAGTCACTGGACAGCAGTCAAGAATATTCTGAAGTATTTGAGAAATACCAAGGATAAATTCTTGGTGTATGGAGGAAGTGATGAGTTGGTAGTAAGTGGTTACACAGACGCAAGTTTCCAGACATACAAAGATGATTTCCGATCACAATCTGGTTACATCTTCTGCCTGAATGGCGGTGCAGTCAGCTGGAAGAGTTCCAAGCAGGACACTGTAGCAGATTCCACAACTGAAGCTGAGTACCTCGCTGCTTCTGAAGCGGCAAAGGAGGCTGTTTGGATCAAGAAGTTCATCACTGAACTTGGTGTGATTCCTAGTATTTCTGAGCCAGTGGCTTTGTATTGTGACAACAATGGAGCCATTGCGCAAGCAAAGGAACCTAGATCACACCAGAAATCCAAACACATAGAAAGGCGATATCACCTTATCCGTGATATTGTGAATAGAGGAGATGTGAAGATCAGCAGAGTCCCGACGGATGAGAATGTTGCTGATCCACTAACCAAGCCCCTCCCAAGGCCCAAGCATGAGTTTCACACTGCTGCTGTAGGCATTAGATTTCTTAAGATATGATCTTGTTTTCAGTGGGAGTTATATTTGGTGTTTTAGTTATGACATAATGTTCGTAGGACATAATTTGATTATGTTATTTTAATGAAATTGTTTCAGTATTATTTAATTGTGTTATTAAATAAGAGTCCCAAAAGTAATTTATGACATTTTATAGGTCATCAAGTATGTGACTATAATCAATAAATGACATAAATTATAAATGGTCCCTGGTCGAGGTTGTTAAGATGGGAAACTAACAACCACGTGAGACTAGTATGTGAGGTGACTGATGACTATGTTTCATGGAGTCATTAATAAGCGTATTAAAGTCAATCACATAGATATGTGTTAGAGAACACATGATCGGACTTGACCCGTTAATGAGAACTCTACAAGATGTTATATGAGTGTCATAAGAGTTTCTCATTACGACTATAGAGTATAGTCCTAAGACCTGAGTTCATCATGTCCTCTTTTACATGGATTGGTTCGTCTTGACTTTGTCAAACGTCAGCCGTAACTGGTGATCATAAAGACACTGATTAGGCGTATCATGAAGTATAAAAGAGACATGGATGGAACAAGATGGGATTTGTACCTCCTATATAACAGGAGTTAAATATCTCTGGGCCTATCGAAGATTTGATACTGGAAATGCGTGGCCGCGCTCAAACGAGCTGATTGTCAGTCGTTTGTTTTCATCAGTACAAATCGGGATTCGATAAACGTGATCTAGCTTAATAAGGATGACACAGTTCTTGCCTTATGCTAGATTGAGATATGGATACAAAGGGATTGAAAGGGAATAGACGATTCCAGTACAAGTGGGAGATTGTTGGGAATGTCCTGAAATCTATTTGTACTTACTCTGAGAGAAAGTCGTGTTGTCAAGATGAGACAATCATATGACACTGGGTAGTCATAATGCTTTGCTAGAAGCCACTTATGATCAATGAGTTGAGAACTCATTGCTAGTGTTATATGATCCTACAGGGTCACACACCTAAGCAAACTGGACATTGCATGAGAGGATGATCATTAATGTAATGATCGGGTGAATGCATATTTGATATGCATTCAATATCGACATTTCTGGGCGATGTCGATCGACACACTAAGAGTGTCGGTCGACATAGATTGGCCGTGTCGATCGACATATAGAGTGTGTCGGTCGACACGACTCGCGGATTGACGGATTAAATTGGTTTAATCATTAGTTAATCCTGGGGCGGTTTAAGTCGACATATATAAGATATATGGTCGACCTAAACTCGATTCTAACCTAATTCATAGCCACTAGAAACAGGAAACAAACCTCTCTGGAGATTCGATCTCATAAGGCACTAGCATCCCTTCCTGCTCAGTTCGTGTGCGTGTGGATACCAGTAGAGGCGCAGCATCTGAGGCGCTCTAGATCTTGATTACTTGCAAATAACTTCCGCTGCTAATCACCAGGTAATCTCCAGATCTGATAGATTCAATTACATGAACCTGTAGATCCTAGGCTCGGAATTCAGACTAGGGTTGCTAATCCTGATTAGAACTGCTAGAAATTCCTTCAACGGGCTCAAAAGAGAACGAGGAGAAAGCTGATGATGGTGATGATCAAGAGGATGGTGGTGAGGATGGGGATGGTGTGGAAGATGAGGGTAGTGGTGCTAAGGAGAAAGATAAAGAAGGGGAAGAAAGAGAGACAGTAAGAAGAAGGGGAAGAAAGGGAAAGAGAAGGGGAAGAAGGATAAGAAAGGCAAAGAGAAGAAGGAGAAAAAAGAATTGGAGGAAGAGAAGAAAGGAACCGTGGAAGAGATGGAAGTAACAGAGCAAGAGAAGGAAGTATCTGAGAAGAAAGAGGAAACAAAAGATACGAAGAGAGTGGTTGAACCATTGATGAAGCGCCCACAAAAGGGTGAAGATTATAAAAAAGGGGATGGGGAAAAGGTCTACAACCGTGCATAGGACTCCCGTGGTTACTAGGGGAAAGAACATGGAAAACAACCCAGCTGATGATGAATCGACCCTACCGTGAAGGTCAATGATCTTTGATGTAATGTCGGATAGTTTTGTTAATTATGTTAATAGGAGTCCCGCGTTTGAATTATGTTAATTATGTTTAAATACTTTGGTTTGAATTATGTTTGGATACTCTAGTTTGAGTTATCTTTTGGTTAAAATGTTACGTTTACTGGTTACAAAACGTTTAAATTTAACTAAGTTTGTACTACCAAAACACTTAGTTTTACCAAGTTTTACATTGTGTTACAAATTTATGCATGGTTTTACCAAAAAATACTAAGTTTTACCAGCCAGATTACATCATTCATTCAAATATTTTACACAAGCAATAAGTGATATTAAACATTGAAATCAAAACATATAATTCAAACATAGATAATTAAGTCTTAGAATTCAAACATAGATATCAAACATAGAATTCAAATTCAAACATAGAAGTCTTAGAAATTGATAATTAAACCACATTACGAACCAACAACACCTCTCACAGCAGCCACAATCTCCTTTAGCTTGGCAATCTCTTCATTGTTGCTTTTAATCTCCTCTTGCATGCCTTCGATTGTCTTGCCCTGCTCATCAACCTTGTTCAGCAGCTTGTGAACCTCTTCTTCAACACCAATAATCCATGGTTGACGAAGTGGAGTCCATCGTTCTATAAAAAATACCCAGAAAATCCAGAATTACATCAAAGAAATAGGGTCAAATTCTCATTCAATAATCGCTAAATCACTATGCAAATCAAACATTTTACCTTGAATTGGTGGCAAGTAAAGTAGCTACTGTCTGGTAAAGTATCCAAATCGACCTCGTGGACGATTCGGCCACCACATGGGCATTTCTTTGGGATGCCGTATTGCGCATCGTTGATGGCGTCAAGAAGTTCTTTATGAGCCTTCAACCACTTCATCTCTTTTTGGTGCCTCCTATCCTCTTCATAGGGATCTAGAGAGAAATTCTCTGTACTCATTGAAGGTGAGAAAGATCGAGAATGTTCAAGATTTGGGGGAAGATCGGTTGCGAATGAGGGAGAGGAAGAGAGATCCGAGAGAGAGAGAGAGAGAGTTTGTTCTTGATTTCTTGGAGCATTCTTCTTCTTCCGCTCATCTGTAATCTTTGGATTCTTGTTGATATAAAGTCTCACTTAAGACCTTAACTGGGTTAACAAATCTTCATGTTCGCTTGTTTCGTTTTTCTTTAATTTCTACTATGTTGTTTTGCATGTGTGATTTATTCAGTTGAGCTATATATTTATGGTTGAAAATGCAACAAGTGGTATCAAATCTTTAAAGTTCAGTGAATTTATGGGAAAATCGATGGCAAATCCACAATTGAGTTTGTGGTCTTTGAAGGACACAATCAAATGGTGACTTCTCAATGTAGAATAAGATGCTTGTGAATCTGTCGATTCTTGGATTGAATGACACGTTGGTGGAAGAATCACTGGACTCACGTACGATTTCCAAAATCGTGATAAAGAAATATGAAGCTGAAGAAGATTTCAAAGAAATACAAATTAAAGAAGAAGCAAATCGACTCGAGAAGGTTGAAAGGGCGATGGATATGCTAACACTCAACTTTGGAGATCATGTTCTCAGAAAATTAGACGCTTGCAATGGTACAACTGCAACCTCTGTATGGTTTACACTTGAAAGATTGTATCTCTCTAAAATTCCTGCAAATTCTTAGGAGACAGATCTTATGGAAGCAAAGGAAACAAGCATTTCATATAGGAGTAGCGAGACTTATGTAGTGTGAGGAAGATCAGAGAAGAATGAGTCATACAATGGTAAAACAAGAACAAGTAAAAGTCATGGTCCAAAGACACATAAAAGAAACTGTTTCACACAAAATAAAAGAATGGGAAGCGAAATTGGGGAAGCAACCATGATGGTTGACAAGTTGTTGGAGATATATACTTTTTTGTCTATCTCTATTCAAGATCCTAAGGATAAATAGGTCATAGAACCGAAATGTTCCTAGCACATGGCATCGAAGAGGGAATGGTTTAATGACTTCAAATAAATCACTGAAGGTCAAGTCCTCTTAGCAGATGGTAGGAGTGTTACAGTACAAAGGAATTGGCACAATCCGAGTCAACATCAAAGGAGGAACAATCAAGTGGCTCATCAATGTCAAATAGGTTCCGAACCTTAAAAGAAATCTTATCTCTGTTAACTCTCAAAAAGAGGTCTGACTCGTAGATGGTGATATCCCCTACCTCTACGTATTTTTTTCTTCTATTTTTGATTGTTCTTCTACTTTTTTAGCAATTTTTTTTACCACAAAATTTCTAAGAATTATTTTTTTAGCTCCCATTTATCAAACGAAAAAGCAGGGTTATAAGCAAGAAGGTGGAGATGGAAGAATCAGGCTCTATAAGAATGGGACTTTGGCGCTTCAAGGTACTCTAATTGGAAGCCTTTACTAGATTGATGGTGATAATGTATTATCAAAGGCTAATATTGTTGTATCAAAGGATGATACTGCATTATGGCATAACATGGTTGGCCATATCAACATGAAGAATTGCATAACTCTGGTTGAGAAGGGTATTCTCGATAAGAAGAAGATCATTGATCCAGATTTCTCTGAAATTTTTGTAATGCGAAAGAATAAGACTGAGTTTCAGTATTGGTAAGAACAATTCAGAGGGGTTCTCAAGCACGTTCCTAGTGATATGTGGGGGTCTCCAAATCTTCAGTTCTCTGTATCCAAGAAGCAATATTTTCTATGTATCAATGATGATCATTCAAGAAAAATATTGGTGTATTTCTAAGCAACTAAGGATGAACCATTTAGCAAATTAGGTGAGTAGAAACTGCTTGTGGAGAATCATGTTAATAGGAAGGTGAAATGCCTTAGAACTGGCAATAGTTAGAGTTTTGTTACACTAAATTTTATGGATTTTGTAAGAAGAATGGGATTGAAAGACATATAACCTAATACACGTCACAACAAATAGTGTGGAAAAACATATGTACATGACCATCATGGAAAATGTGAGATGTCTCTTCAGTGAATCAAGTTTAGAAGAAAAATTATGGGCAAAGGGAGTGGCAACATCTGTCCATCTCATTAACCAAACTTCTTTAAGTGAAAATGATCGAAATACACCAGAACAACTTTGGCTTGGGAAGGAACCAAGATAATCAAAGTCTCGTATGCCCCTATATCTCGAAGAGTAATGTGAAATGTCCCTGTTATAAAAGGGTTTTTATTTTTGGTTTTTTTTAAATACGAAAATAATGAAATTACCCTAAAACCTAAACAAAACTAGATAATTACCTTTCCTACAAAGCTATATCCACCCATCCAAATGCCCACCCAAGTCAATCGGTCTAGACCCGCAAAATTCAAAACCCCCCCCAATTTTCGAATCTAAATCCCTAATTTCATTAACCTCCTTCTTTCATTCATCTTCTTTCTATCTCCTCTTGCGACGGCAAATCTCTCCACACGAATACGAAAACCGAAAATCGAAGATGGCTCCGCCGAAATCTCAAGGGAAGAAGGGGAAGAAAACTGTTATCCCAAGATCGTATCTTCCCATAAAGTCGCTGGCCGAGAATGCAGAGGAAGCGCCAATGCCGACGAGCGATGTTGTTGTTCCGGTCGCGAATGCTTCTCTGGTTATTTTCGAAACCGTTGTTGAAGAAGTAGTTGACCTCGAGAATTCGAGAAAAGGAGAGAGTGAAGAAGGGGAAGAAGACGCGACAGAGAGTACAGAAGAAGACGAGGTCGAGGAAGATATGAACTTGAGACTCTCGGAGATAAACAAGGATGGATAAGAAGAAGACAATGAGGCAGAGTTGGATGGGGCTCGAGAAGGAGACAAATCCCACAACAGCTCTAATTCCCATTCGGTAAGTATTCCCATTTAGTTATGTAAAACTAGGGAAAAATTGGGAAAATAGTTTGTTTAGTTTGCGAATTTTAGTTAAGTATGCTCCTCTTGATGTCAATTGATATATGTATTGAACTTAAAATTGGATTAGACGATGAAGAAAGCATTTGAATTTGTTGGTTGTTAAGTAAAACTGGAAAAACTCGGTAAAACTATAGTTAAGTAAAACTGGAAAACTCGGTAAAACTAGGCTGTCATATTACTGGAATAACTTGGTAAAACCAAACCACCATATTACTGGAATAACTTGGTAAAACTTATTGTTGCAGAAATCTAGTGATGAAATGACAGCACCGCAACCTCTCAGAATGTACTTCCCCTCAAAGGAGTACAAGAAAAAAATCAAGATATCGACGAGGTGCTACGTTGTCGATTCGACTCTTGATGATCTGCAGCCTAAGCTAAAGAGTAATTAGAGGAATTGGTTTGAAGAGCATCTACAGTTTAGACACATCTTTCACTTGTCGAAGGACGGAAACCAAAAGCTGATGGCATGTGGATGCTACTTCTGCGAACCGCTTGCATCGAGAAGAGGATGGAAGTGTGGTTCGTGTTTTACGGCATTCCGACCCATTATGGGCTGAGGGAGCATGCACTTATCTCCATATTAGAATCCCGAAACTATCCGGTTAACTATAAGCAATTTGGTGGCCTTAATTTCGTGAGGAAGCATTTCAGGAACTCGATATTCAGAGCTCAAGATGTCAAAGAGAAGCTAGAGGAGATGGGATTCTCGAGATAGACTGAAGATGATTATACTCTACTTCCTTTACAGTGTTATCATTGGTCAGACAAAGCGTGGAGATGATGCTACCCCTGTGGTAGATTTATTTCTTAGAGCTGCCGATGATCTTGAGTGGTGCAAGACGTTTCTTTGGGGGAGATTGTGCTACGATCAGATGGTCGGTGAGATATATCACACGATGGACCATTTTAGAGGGGTTGTCAAGGAGAACAAATTATGGCCGAATCCCGGTTTTTGTATCCCTTTGGAGGTATGTACTATTAAGTTGTGGTTTGAGTAATTGTTGTTGTGCTAATCTCTAACTAATCTCTACTATATGTGTGTTGTGTGCAGCTGTTAGCATTTGAGGCAATTCCAGAGTTAGGGAGTAGTTCTGCGAGCCAATTGTAGGGGCTGACCATAATTTTCCAAGGATGTGCAAGTCTCAGTTCAAGAAGAGTGAGTTGAAAGGGTTTCCTATTTCAAAAATCAATGAAGAACTTGCTAAGACTAAGTGTCAGGGCATTGATAGCATCCTGCCAACTCGAGATGGAGAAGAAGCTCTTCTTGAGCGAATCTTTTAAGAAAACGATGTCCATGATCTCGACGATCCTGTTGTTCAGAGTTGGATGAAGCTTCATTTTGGTTGGAAAGAAAGTCTTTTTTGAGGAGATGTACAACAAAGAGATGACTGCCCGAGGGGCAGAGGAAGAGGAAGCTCAAAAGCTTTGGAAAAGGTACTTTCTGCCACTTATACAACTGAAGAAACGAATCCTAACGATTTTTTTTGAGATCATGAAGGGGATGAAGAAAGACATGGAAGATGGGTTTAAGCTGTTGAATGAGAAGGTTGACGAGTTGGCAAAGAGAGTCACACCGATGGAAGCTTACATGGCACATATGAAAGAAATTGAAGAAAAAATGATAAAAATAGTCTCAAGTATTACTGGAAAAACTTGGCAAAACTATATTCTAATTGTATCTGATTGCAGGTCGAGGAAGAGATCCATAAGAACGCGACAGAGAAGGCAGCCGGTAAACGGAAAGTGGCGGATACTGTAGTCGAGAAGCCTAACACAAGGTCGAGGCAGAGCTAGGACTTGGTTGGATGTTAGGACTTTTGTGTATTTTTTTAGTACTATGTTGGTTTTTAAATACTTTGCAGGTTTTTAAAGTACGTTGTTGAACTTTTTACTAGTCAACCACAAAGTACTTTTTTGGTTTTTAAGTACTTTGTAGGTTTTAAGTACGTTGTTGAACTTTTTATTTGTAATAAAACTGGTGCTATTAGGTACAACTCGATCTGTAGTTAAGTAAACTGGTAATACAATGTAAAACTACGGTTGGATATGTTTTTAAGTAAAACTTGTAATACTAGGTAAAACTACGTTTGAATCTGTTCTTAAGTAAAATTGGTAATACTAGGTAAAACTACGTTTAGATTTGTTCTTAAGTAAAACTAGTATTACTAGGTAAAAGTACATTTGGATATGCTCTGTTTTAAAGTTAGCATTAGAACTGAAATGAACATAAATAAGTCTTACAAACTGATAGAACATAGATTTGGATGATTCCATAGATAAGTCTTAATACGAGTTGACAACATAGACAATTAATCATTGATCCGACCCACAACGTTTGCCACCACTTCCTTCAGCTTTCCAATCTCTTCGCCTTTGTCCTTAAACACATGCTCAATACGATATTTATGGGTTCGAAGCTTCTCGGCCTGATTGTCCACCGTCCTCCTTAAGTTAGTGGTTTCTTCTTCAATATCTTGAACCCACAGTTTTCGAATGTGTAAGTTATTATCCTGCACAGAAAGACAATATAAGTACTCAATAACAGTAAGACAATATAAGTACTCAATAACAGTTCTCTTTATGTGTGTATCATTTGTGTTTGGTCCTCAACATGAGTGCCGGGTAATAAAGTGGCAAAAACTAATCTGGAATGCTGCGATGTTGACCGATAGAAATCATACCAGTTTCTTAAAATTGACGCATTTCATCAAAGCCATTAAAACATGTATCAAAATTACTTTGTTCCATTCCCAAATTCATTATATAAATGATTTTTGACAATTTAAATTATGAATATATAAAATTGCAATGAAAAAAAAATACAACCTGTGCAATACACTCATATATATATATATATATATATATATTGTTTTGTGATTTGGCAAACTATTAAACCGTTACTCATTAGCATCCAGTCAGTGAAATCCCATGCACCTGAGCGTCAGTTTTAAACGCCACAAACTCAGAAAAGATAATATATCATGCCACAAGATGATTTCTATGCCATCTTTACTGTGTAATCTCTATAAAATAAATTTTTAGTTAAAAAATGAAATGGGAAACTAAAAAAAATCTGATTACACTCTTTATCAGGTTCTCATCCTTCTCTTATTAACCTTTTCTCCTCTCTTCCTCCTCCCAAACCGAACCGGAGCTGAGCTTAGGCGACAACGATATCCTCTCGTCGGCCGTTTCATCTGACGCGTCGTCGGTTTCTTCTCCTGTCCCCCCCCCCCCCCCCCCCCCCTCCCACATTGTTGAAACAAACAAGTTGGGTGAGTTGTTTTTAAGTTATTGCATTTGTGGATTTATAGGGTTGGATTAGGGAAGAAATTGCTTGATTTCATATGCAAGTTTCATCTACATTGAAGTCCCCAAATCTATTTTTGTTGAATCTTAGGTAAATTAAAATCCCTAAATCAACTCGATTTCATAATCCAAATATGAAGAACTAGTCCAAGTGATATAACTAATATGACTGAGAGTAATAGGAAAACTGTTAAAATATATGATCAGTTGTACAAAAAATATTAGTTGAACCATTTAAACCAGAACAATTATACAATTTAGACCGAAATAGCATCATTTTTAATAGAGTTATATTCTATTTTATTTACAAGAGGAAATGACGAGAAGCAACACAAACCTATGTTTTGACAATGGAGGGTGCTATTATTTTTATTTGTCTTCTATGCTTTTTAACCTAAGTCAAGATAGGCCGGACATTTCGGTTTCCTTTTGGAATTCCGAAATCCGACAAGTTATGACTTACAAGCAAAAACTCTCGACTCTGTGCCCTATCCTTTTAGCAAGGGTGTTGGCAGTTACATTATCCTTACGGCCGATATGAACCAGACTAATAGTGACGACGATCTTTTTGGGATCTCTTGATATAAATTTAAAAAGTGAAGAAGTTTCTGTAATGTAGCAGCAGTCTACTATATGCGTTTCCTTCAACCATCAGCCTACTGATTTCAAAGGTATCGGTGTAGAGGATCTTCAGAAAATTTTGGACTTCCGATGCACAAGTGATGATAGAGAAGCATTTGTGCGTGAGGTAACAAGTGATGAGGTCAGGAGCACTTTATTCTTAATGCTAAATAACAAATCCCCAGGGCCTGATGGATACACTTCAGAATTCTTCAAGTCATCCTGGCAGTTAATTAGCAATGATTTCACTGCAGCTGTACAGTCCTTCTTCGTCAAAGGCTTCTTGACCAAGGGAGGAAATAGCACCATCTTAGCGCTTATTCCGAAGAAGAACGATGCTACTGAGACGAAAGAATATCACCTCATCTCTTGTTGCAACGTTCTTTACAAGGTAATCTCAAAGATACTTGTGAATAATACCTAAGTTTATATCGCATAATTAATTTTGTCAAGGAGAGGTTGTTGATGAAAAATGTTTTACTCGCTACGAAATTGGTAAAAGATTACCATAAGGATGATGTTTCACCCATATGCTCGATGAAAATTGATATATTTAAAGCAATTGATTCTGTCCAATGGTCTTTTCTTTTAAACATCTTTGAGGCGCTTAACTTCCCGGATACTTTCATACATTGGATAAAGCTATGTATCTCTACTGCTTCTTTTTCAGTTCAAGTGAATGGTGAACTTGCTGGTATTTTCAGAGTAGTTGAGGTCTACGACAAGGCTACGCGCTCTCTCCCTACTTGTTCGTTATGTGTATGAATGTTCTCTCGCGCATTTTGGATATGGAAGGAGTAGAAATGAAAATTGGTTATCATCCACAATGCAATCAAATTGAGTTGACCCACCTATGCTTTGCGGACGATCTAATGGTCTTTGTGGATGGACAAAAAAAATCGGTTGAAGGTATTATGCGCATATTTGAAGATTTTGCAGTGATATCCGGGTTAAAGATCAATGTTGAAAATTCAACAATCTATCTAGCTGGTGTAACACAACAGACCCATGGTAGTATCATGGAGACTGTCCCTTTTGCATTATGTACTTTACTTGTTCGATACTTGGGATTTTCCTTACTTACGAAATAGCTGACGGCTGCAGATTATCTCCCATTAGTCAAAAGGATTCATGGAAAATTAAGATAATGGACTCGTTGATCGTTATCATTTGCAGGGCGTCTGCAATTGCTTAACTTTGTTATTACCAGCACATTTAATTTTTGGATGTCCGCATAAATTTGATTGTTTGGAGAATGGGTCAATGAAATTCTTGAATTGATCGTCTAAAAGGAGGTGCATGAGATGAAACCCATGAAGGAAGAGATAGAAAAATATTTGTCAATTTTGATAATTTTTTAATTTACAATTTTTATACAAATAATCCAAAATAAGGTGCAGGGTCATTGTTGGTGCTGGGTTTCGCACAAAGAAATCCGCCCCAATTAAACAAAGTCCGGCCAAAAGAACCGAAGCCAAATCATATTCTCTTTCGAGGCCCATCGCGACAGGCCCATAAAACCTTAAACAGTTCGATAAAAGTCGGATTGTAGAAGTATCTTGTACGTCGATTGATAAAACGGAGATCCTAAGAAAAGAAGATGGAAGATAAGAGTAACTAAGTCAGCTGCAATCTCGAGATAGGCACTAATACGATGGTTATTCTATGAAAGAAGACCAGAGAAAGAAGAGGAGAAGTAAAAGTATAAAAGGAAAAGGAATGCCATTCTACAATCTATCTGAAACTCATCTGAATAAAAGCTTCGATAAAAATTATTTTGTCTCATTGTAATATACTCGATTTGTTCTATATACATGTTCGATTTCGACATTCTTTCCTTAATACATATTTGATTTATATAAAATCTATACTCTTTATTTTTTAAGTCTAAATCCACGTTCATACAAATTGCGGTGTGAATCCTTGAACTCAGATTTTGCTTTGTCTGTGGGGACTACCATAGATCGTTCTGTCACAATAATCAGATATAAAGTTCGATAGATCAATCTAACACCACCGGAACCACCGTAACTCCTCCACTCCTAGTCGACCACAAACGAGTGATCGCACCGCTACGTAGAGGATCACTAGAGTGAACAACACCTCGGGTATGACTGACAACGTAGGGTTGATCCTTACGACATCAGCACCAAATGGCCATGTTGCTCAAATAACGGTGAAGAGTTCGATCCCGACGAACACATCATTAGGGATCAACAACATAACCAGAAACTAGGTCTGGATTAGACCGGACATGTATCCAACATCCGAGAATGAATCCGGTAGAAAGTGATCAACTCGACGAAAAACCCTAATGCATCGAGGAAAATTCCAGACGACCTCACTTAATACGTTCGATGCAAACCTACCTAGTGGGTCGAACACGCAACAATGAGGCCAATAATCGAACCCAATATATCACTAATCGAATTCTGGCTACATAGCTCTCCGAAAAAGAACGACATGTTAACGCTCGTTTCGAAGAGCTCGCCAACCTGAATTACAGAGATCGATGTTCAAGCGATCTGAGACCTCACTTGAGTCCTCCACCTCGAACTCGCCTGGACTTTTCTCAGGTCGAATCAGCGCTTGGGATTTTGGGATACACTACTACCTTATCAAACATCGAATTCGTTCCCTCTTTGACATCCATATCGACACCGATCCCTTTCAGTTCAAGTTTGCTAACAACAAATATCACAAGATTCCTAGACCAAACGCCTCCTAACCCCACCTCCTTTATCGAAAAATAGGGATATCAGACCTAGGTGGCTTGACGGACCAGGCTTCGTGATATGTCATGGTTTTCATGGGTTTTAAGTCATGATATATGAATATAATCGATTTGTTTTATGTATCTTTTGAGTCTTTTTGTGTCCTTTACAGCTTTGCATAGGTTTAAAAATATTCTAGAGATTTTGGAACTATTTTGGACGTTTTGGAGATTGAAGCTGAGATGATCAATGTCACCATCGACCATTGCATCATGTGTCGATCGATGCACCCCTCTTCTTTGGTCGACACGGGATTTCGACCACAAAACCACGCGGAGTTATAAAGAATTTTAAAGAATCACAAAATGGCCTAAATTTTTTTGATATTTATAGAAGAGACCCAAAACGTGTTTTAATTCTTTTAATTAGGTTTTTAGAGTTTTATCTCACTGATACTTTTCATACTTTGGGTTTTAAGGGAGACTAGAGCTTGAGGCTGATCCGATACTATGTAATAATTTTGAGAGAAGATTTGAGCCCCTGTTTCTATTTATCTTTTAATTTATATGATATATATTTTGATTATGTCTTCTGTTTCATTCGATATGTTTGAGTAGATCTCTAGTTAAGTTTAAGGATCCTCGTTAGGGATTTCAATGTTATATTGATTTATCGGTTAAGGATTCATATTTTGATTAGTTCTTCATTTAAGTTGTTTTAAGGCTATTTCTAGTATGATAACCTAGAGTCTAGATCTTAGGTCGTTAAGTTGACACGAAAGTGTAATTTATAATTTGACAGAACTTTTGGTGAGTGAATTAGATAATTGTAAAGGAATTTGGATTCTATAATTTGGGAATGAATCAAACTTGAGTTTAATGCTAGATTAATCCTTAGAAATTGCAAAGGAATTTGGATTTTTAGGATTTAGACTTTGTAAATTCTCGCAATAAAAGTTGGTTTAATTTATCTCTGTGATTTGAGTTCTGGAACCAGTTCTTAATTCGATCCTAACTGATAATTCGATCCCTGGACCTGAGGTTTTTTATCTTGATAACAAGCTGATTTATTTGATTCCTGCATTGCTTTTATTATTTAAAAACATTCTTGCTTAGCTTAATTCAACACTAAAAGTCTATCATGAGAGTCTTGAATCTCTACGGATTCGACCCCTATATTCTACCATTTAATTCTGTGCACTTGCGGTGTAGCTCTAGGGAATTAAAAATTTGAGCATATCATGTTTTTGGCGCCGTTGCCTATGACTCTTTTGAGTCTCCAATAGATTTAAGTTTAGAGTTTAGACTAAGTATTTATTTTCAATTATACTCACAACTTGCTTTTTCTTGTGTTTCATGTGTATTCCTAATCGCGATAACATGAGCAACAAAGACAACGATATTTTATTTTTATCGAATCAGGAGCTTGCAAGGTTTGAACGAACGAACCGAAAAGCAAAGAAACAAGATGAGATGTTGAATCTTAACGCCGTGACACTGGACCGGGACGAGGCTGGTATTCTAAGTCTGAGAGGGTCATCCTTACAATGATCATGGTCATAGATTGGATGAGGAAGGAAATCCCATTGTGCCAAATGTTTTTGCGGGCGCATAACGGGAACATATCAATGCGCATGCGCAATTACATGAGCATGTCGCAAGAAGAAGGACACTTGGTGATTACAACATACCTGATGAGTTATATGCAAACAGGTCTGCGATCAGACTTCCTGCGATCCCGATGAACGTTTTCGAGCCGAAACCATCCCACTACACTTTGGTTGGCCAGCAAACTTTGTGTATCCTGTCTCATGAGCATCATATGGAACATATTGAGACGTTTGAGGTTTTTGTGACTAGCATGAAGCACAATGGAGTCAGGTATGAGTTCTTGTTTGCAAGCTCTTTCCACACTCTCTTGGTGGTGAAGCAACTAGTTGGTTGAAGAAGCTGCGTGCATGATCTCTTACCAATTGGGAGGACACTAAGAAGGCTTTACTGCGGAACTTCTATGATGATGCGATATCAGAGGACTTGAGAAACAACATGTATCAGTTCACTCAAGGACACACTGGCGCATTCAAGGCTGCTTGGGTGGGATTCAAGGCGTACCAGAGAGATTGTCCACTCCATGGTTTTTGTGAGGTTCAAATGTTTGAAATCTTCTTTAGAGCTGTGGATAGGAGATACCAGATGGCTTTTGATGCAGTTATCAATGGAAATTTCAACACAAGGTCTCCAGATGGCTTATATGCTGATCAAAAACTTGGCGTCTAACAATAGCACCAAAAACGAAGACTTTGAGGATGAGACAAACTTGAAATGCCGATGGGAAACAAATTGATAAGATGAAATTAAAATTGGACACGGTTCACAATATTTTGGTGTACAAGAAGCAAGTCCAATTTGCTGCAGAGGTTGAAACATTTGAGCCTGAGGAATACTGCAAAGAAGAGGATGTCAAGTTCATTGGTGGGACTGGTTTTCAGGGCCAAAGATTTGGAAATAAACAAGGCATATGTGGCTACAACAGGACTGGTCAGAGGATTACCTTCACATGTAGTAAACACTATGCGGGTTAGGTATCCAAGCCTCAATACCAAAAGCATTTCCAGAGCAATAACAACTTTAGCACCAACAACAGTTTCAACAGGAATTATGGTTCTTCATCCTATCATACATTTCAAGAAGCTAGATACTTAGGTTTCACAAATTTTTGGGTCAGTGAAGAGGCAAGATGGAGTCCTTCCTGAAAGGCGGACGTTAATCCAAAGTATCAGTGCAATGCCATCAGGTTGAGAAGTGGTAAAGAGGTCAATCCAGTGTCTAAAAAGGGTCTAAGTGTTGATGAGTTTGTGGAATTAGTGAAAACCGAAGAAGAGATTGCGGATTTGACCCATGTGTGGATCGATTCACCTCTGTGTCAGTCGATGCAAGGTGGTTTCAAGGATATTACGAGTTCTGATGACTAATATAAATCGACCTTAGTCGATGCTAATGAAAAGGATGCGTTTACCAAAGGAAGCAACGATCGATGCAAGCCTGCAGAGAGGAATTCTTCGAGTTTTGACGGAACAAAATTAACCAAGGTCAATGGAGAAACAATCGATGCAAGTGAGAAATCAACGATGGTGCCTGTTAACAAACACCGTGTCGATCGACAAACCCTTTATGTTGATCGACGCAAGGGCCCGTCAGAGACACAGTCTACATATAATATCAAAACTGTAAATGATCGTCTCAACACTGAAGTTTCGTTTCTCGAGGAACCCCAGGAAGTCAATGCAAGAGCTCTACATGGCTAAATGTAAGGCTATGATGAACAAGGTCATAATTCAAGTTCCTCTAGTTGATGCCATTAAGACTACTCTGATGGTCAAGAGATGCTTAAAGGACATGCTTACGAGCAATATGACTAAAGAGGAAGATGTTATGATGATCTTTGAGGTATGCAATGTGTGATTCAAGGCAGAAATCCAAAGTAACTTAAGGATCCAAGGAGTTTTATTTTGGATTGCTGGATTTTCAGGGACAAATTTGAGAGATCATTGCGCGATCTAGTTTCAAGTGTGAACCTCATGCCTTAATTGGTTTCTCTGAAGCTCGGGATGAATGATTTCTTGCCTACTAGGATCTCATTGATTATCGCTGATCGGAGCATCAAGATCCCAAAGGGTCTATTGGAAGATGTGTCAATCAAAATTGGTAAGTGCATGATCCAGACAGATTTTGTGGTTCTGCAGTATGGAGAAGAGCCAAAGGACCCTCTCATCTTGGGTAGACCTTTCCTGGCCACTGCTACTGCAATCATCGACGTGAATATATGCAAGATAGCTATGAATGTTGCTGATCTGATGATGAGACTTGACATGGACAAGCTGGTGAAGTGACCTACCATTGACGGTCAGACCTTCTACGTGGACAATCTCGGCGATCTAGCAGAGAAATTCTTCCATAGGACGCATGCTGCAGATCCTTTGAAGAGAGCTTTGATTAGTTCTGCGCAGGAGATGGAGCATCTCGATGGCATTGCTGTCGAGTCTGTCAAGATGATGGATGCTTGTGAGCATGGGATGCAGCTTGTAGCTTAAGAGGAGCCGGTCGGTACCTCCACGCAAGCCGTGAAACTGAGTGAATCGAGCGAGGAAGGGGCTACTAAAATCGAGCTTAAACAGCTCTCGACAAGGCTAAGGTACACATTTCTTGATACAAATTCCACTTATCCTGTCATCATTAATGATTCCTTGAACAATGTAGAGACTACCTTAGTTCTGAGAAAGCCTCACAAGTATCACAAACCTCTTAGCTATTCTCTTGATGAAATTTCAGCTATCTCTCCGGACTTGTGCATGCATTGGATCTATCTTGAGGATGAGACAAAGTTGTCAACTGAGCATCAGAGGAGGCTGGATCCGAATCTGAAGAAAGTTGTCAAGAAGGAGATTATGAAACACCTGGAAGATGAGATCATATAGAATACCTAAGAAAGGAGGAGTCAAGGTTGTCAAGAACGAGAAGAGCAAGCTGATTCCTACGCGGACTGTGAATTGGCATATTATGTGCATTGACAACAAGAAACTGAATGTTGCGACATGGAAATACCACTCTCGTTGCCGTTCATCGATCTAATACATTGTACTTCTTTTGACAGAAGATTTCAAACCCCTATTTCTATTTTTCTTTTAATTTATATGAGATCTATTTTGATCATGTCTTGTGTTTCATTCGATATGTCTGAGTAGATCTCGAGTTAGGTTTAGAGATTCTCGTTAGGGATTTTGTGGAGTGCTAGATTGATTTATCTGTTAAGGATTCATAACTTGATTGGTTTTTCACATAAGTTGTTCTTAAGGCAAATTCTCGATTGATCACCTAGAAGCTAGATCATAGGTTGTTAAGTTCACACGAAAGTGTAATTTACATTATGACATAACTTTTGGTAAGAAATTAGATAATTGCTAAGAAATTTGGATTATATCATTTGGGAATGAATCAAACTTGAGCTTAGTGATAGTTTAATCCTTAGATATTCCAAAGGAATTTGGATTTTTAGGATTTAGACTTAGTAAATTCTCGCAACGAAAGTTGATTTATTTTATCTTTGTGATTTGAGTTCTAGAACTTGTTCTTAATTCGATCATGACTGATAATTGATATGCATGACTTACTTTCCTAAGAAATTCCTTGTACCTGACGTTTTCCCATCTTGATAACAAGCCGATTTATTTGATTCCTGCATTTTTTATTATTTAAAACATTCCTCCCTCGCTTAATTTGACATTGGAAATCTATCGTGAGAGTCTTGAGTCTCTGTGGATTCGACCCCTTTATACTAGATTGCATTTTGTGCACTTCCCGTTGCCATTCATTGATCATATGCTTGAGATGTTGGCTAACCACCCCTACTACGGCTTCCTAGATGGACACTCGGGTTTCTTTCCATCCCGGAAATTAGGATAATACCAAATTTACATGTCCTTATGATATATTTGCATACTGCCGAATGCCATTAGACTCTGTAAACTTCTGCTACATTCCTGAAATGTATGATGTCCATTTTCATGGACATGATTGAGGACTATATTGAGGTGTTCTTGGATGAATTCTCAATCTATGGACCGTATTATCATGAATGTTTGGATAACATGTACAAGTTCTTGCTAGATGTAAATAGAAACACTTGGTTCTGAATTGGGAGAAATGTATTTTATTGTCAGAGATGGTATTGTTCTTGGGTACAAATTTTCAGAGACATGGATTGAGGTTCAATGTGCGAAGATCGAGGTTATGACGAGTCTTCAGGCGCCAGATTCTGTGAAGTCTGTGAGAAGATTTCTGTGACACGCTGGTTTCTTCGGGAGGTTCATCAAGGGTTTCATCAAGATTACTAGACCATTGACTGCTTTGTTGTGTTAGAATGTGAAGTTTGAGTTCACTGCTGATTGTCAATCTGCATTTGAACAGATCAAGCAAGCGTTAGAGATTATTCATATTGTGCAACCACAAGAATGGAATTTTCCTTTAGAGATAATGTGTGATGCCAACGATTTTGCAATTGGAGCTGTTCTGGGGTAGAAGAAGGATACAAAGCTTTATGCCATCTACTATGCCAGCATAACACTAGACGATGTGCAGAAGAACTATACCACTATAGAGAAGGAATTGTTGGATGTATTCTTTGCGTTTGACAAGTTTCGCTCGTACTTGATTGGTTCAAAAGTGATAGTACATATAGACACTCAGATTTGAATTACTTGATGCAAAAGAAGGATGTGAAACCAAGGTTACTGCAATGGATTCTTCTTCTCCCAGAGTTTGAAATTGAGGTCAAGGATAAGAAAGGAGTTGAGATGGTGTTTCTGAACATCTTTCTTGGATCAGAGTTAAAGATGACGTCCCAATTGATGATTTCCTGCCCGAGGAGAATGTTTACATGATCAAATCAGTTATGGGATCTGACTTAGAAAAAAATTTGCAGACTGTTGACCTACAAAACTCGTGTCGATCGATGCACCCCTTGTGTAGGTCGATTCTCAACTCAAACAGACGAAGCGGAATCGATCTTGGTCGATGTAAAACAGCCGGTGCAACAATGACATGGATGTGTCGACAGACACATATCTTTCTGTCGGTCGATGCATGCCATCCCCGAACCCAGAATCGTTTACGGTTCAAATTAGTGATTACAACTTGGATCTATGCACCGTGACTGTTCCTGGTCGACCATGGTATGTAGACATCACCAATTAATTCTCTGTAGATGTTGAGCTAGAGAACTTCAAGGGTTATGAAAAGAAGAAATTCTTGAGAGAGCTCAGATGGTTCTACTGGGATGAACCATACTTTTAAAATCACTACACAATGGGGGTATAGAGGAGATGCATTGCTGAATCTGAGCTTCTGAATGTGCTGATTCACTATCATAGATCTAAGTGTGTTGGAAATTTTGCGACTTTCAAGACAATGTTCAAGGTTTAATCTTAGTACTACACCGTTTCATCTTCTCTACGAAAAATCCTGTCACCTTCTGGTTGAGTTGGAACACAAAGCAGCATGGGCAGTGAAGATGACAAATTACGGCATTTACTGTTGCAAAGAGGCGATTGGCTCAACTAAACGAAATGGATAAGATTTGATTTCATGCCTATGAGAACTCCAAGTTATACAAGGAGCGAACAAAGGCATACCATGATAAGAAAATCATCTCCTGGAAATTCGAACCAATTGACCAGGTACTTTTATATAACTCTCGTTTACAATTGTTTCTTGGGAAATTGCATTCTCGTTGGTCAGGTCCTTTCATCATCAAGGAGGTCCGACAAAGGTCTATAGTGATGACAAATGTTTATGGCACTGAGTTCACAGTAAATAGACAAAGGGTGATACACTACTAGGCGAAAGCCAAAACACCATCACGACACATCGTTTTTCTAACTGATGCACCCCCCACTACAAGATAACTGTTGCGTAGCTGCGGATTCAATCATAGCTATCATCAATTTTCCGTAGCTACATTGTCATTTTCCACTGATAGCTACGACTGGTATCCACGTCTACAAGCTCAACGCTATAGTTTTTTCGTAGCTATCGACAAACAACTATCCACGGATTAACTGCAACACAGATCGAAGCTATTAGCTACGATCGGTGAGGACTGTTTTTCGTAGCTACGTTAGCTACGGATAACCATGTTTGCATTCGTATATAAATAGCTACGGATTGCAACTATTATGTTCGTAGCTCTATCTACGAATATCTACGATTATTGTCGTAGCTATTCTGTTATAGTTTTTAAAAAGTTAAAAAAACAAACAAAAAGAATTTATTTTATTTAAATTAATATTTATAATAAAATAAAATTACAATAAATAAATAACTTTTAAAACAAAAATTAGAAAAAGCTTCCGTCATTATTCCAACATCACCGCCGCCAGCTCCGGCGTCCACCGCCGTCAATGAGATAAGTCGCTTCGTTTTTGTCTCTCTTTCTCTCTCTCTCTCTCTCTCTCTCTCTCTCTCGCAATTCCTCTTTGCTGCTGCCTGCTTCTTCGTCTTCGCCACCGAGATATGCTTCGTCTTCGTCTTCACAACGTGCATCTGGGTCATGGAGGAAATCACGAGATGGAGGTTGAAGGAGGTCCAGGCTGTCGACGACGGCTCTGCAGACGACAGTGGAGGAGAAACACGGTTCATCTTCTGTCTTCCCCATCCAAACGACTACCACCATCTCCTCTCTCTCATATTTCGCCGGAGACACGAATCTTTGTCTTCATCTTCATCTTCGTCTTCTTTCTGGTGGAGGCTGGGACAGTCGACAAAGAAAACAATCTGATATTTGATTAGTGAAGGTGAAGTGACCCTATGAGGTTTGGCTTAGTGAAGAAGAGTCGAGCAAAAAAATGAAGAAGAAGAGTCGATGGCTGTGTGGACGGTGAGTGGAGACTTTCTTTTGTAACTTAAGGGATGAGATGAATTAGATTAAGAAATCAATGGTCAAGATTTAATATAACATAGATCTAACGGTTCAAAATCTGATTTGTGTGTCTATTGAAAAACAATTTGAACCGTTGACATGTTTTAATCAACGGTTCTGGTTTGTGATCCGCGTAGTGCACCGATTAACCAATAGGATTTTTTAGATATATTTATTATATAATAATCAGAAAATTATTTAAAATAATAAAAATTGCTAAAAATGAAAATTCTAAATATGTTAAATTTAAAATATAATAGATAAATTTTTAAAAAGTGTAAGTTTATAAATAAATAAAAATAAAATAAAAGCGAGTATATATAATGATTAAAAATTATTAAATTTTGAATTTAATTTTTTTTTCAAAGTATTAAAATTTATTTGTGGGTATATATAACAACTAAATTTGTATTTTTTTAAATTTATTATTAGTATTAAAAGATTAGTAAATTTCTAAAGAAAAGTCATTTGAGTTTTAGTTTATTGTTTTTAAAATAGTTTTAAATTAATTTTATGTAAAGTATATATTTAAATGGGTTAAATATTATTTTTTGTGTACACTTAATTAATTTCTATACTTTAATTTTATAGTTTATGATTAATAGTAAGGTTTATAGTATGATAATGGTTTATTATATAGGGTTTGAGGGTTGTGTTTAGGGTTTTAAGTTATTGTCTAAAATAATAGATTTGGAAAAAAATTTATTTTATAAGTGTTGAGTTTTAGATTTGGAGATGTTATAGTAATTAGAATTTTATTATTTAGAGTTTTGTTTATATTTTAGTGTTTTAGGGTTTTTTTAGGGTTTAGGTTTTTATGTATTAGTTTTGTTTATACTATAGATTTTAAATATTAGTTTTATGTATATATAATTAATTTTTATAATTTATGATTAAGAGAGGTTTAGAGTATGATTATGGTTTAGTGTATCTAGTTTAAATGATTGTGTTTTGGGTTATAAGTTAATGTTTGGAAATATTAGATTTGGAAAATGTTTTTCTTTTATAAGTGTTGAATATTAGTTATGGATATGTTATAGTAATTGAATGTTATTATTAGAGTTTTGTTTATTCTTTATAGTTTTGGGGTTTGTCTAGGGTTTAGGTTTTGAATAGCTATGGATAAATCCGTAGCTATTTGTGGCTATCTCATAAAGCCACAGATACCACAAATTAAATCGTAACTATACTATATATAAATATTCGCTAAATATAGCTATGGATAGCCATGAAAATATGTTGTGGCTATTTTTCCACGTTTTGTGTAGTAACTAGTCGTGGCTATATGTTTCCACGAATCTGTCATAGCTGTCCGTAACAATTTTTCTACGAACAGCCACAAATTTATTTTGTGGCTATATAGTTACAAATAGCTACGGAAGAGCTACATATTTTGATTTTTTCAGTCTCAACTAATTCGTAGCTATCCGTGGCATGAAAAACGTAGCTACAGAAAATCCGTAGTTGGGCCACTTCTGGAGGACGCTATGGAGGAAACTCAGGACTAAGCTGCTGTTCTCTACGACTTGTCATCCGCAGACAGACGGCCAGACCGAGGTCGTCAACCGCACACTATCAGCCCTCTTACGGGCCACAGTCGGTAAAAACTTAAGTAACTGGTTAGATTGTATTCCGTACGTTGAATTCGCTTATAATAATGCTAACTACTCTGCTACTAAACTTTCACCTTTTGAGATTGTGTATGGATTTAAGCCAGAGACACCCATAGATCTCAAGCCATTACCGCCATTGGAGTTCGCCAACCAAGATGGAGAACGCAAGGCCGAGGTCATCAAGAAGCTGCACCAGAAGGTCAAGGACAATCTGGAGAAGAAGACGGCCCAATACAAACGACAAGCCAATAAGAAGAGGAAGGAGATCACCTTCGAGCCCAGAGATTGGGTGTGGTTACACATACGACCCGAGAGGTTCCCAAACCAACGAAAATCAAAGCTTTCACCACGAGGAGACTGCCCATTCAGAGTCCTGGAGAAGACCAACGACAACGCCTACAAACTTGAACTTCCAGGTGAGATGAACATTTCATCGAGCTTTAGTGTTTCTGATTTATCTCCTTTTTGTGCAGGTGATGCGGTTCTGAAGACAGAACCTTCTCAAGAGGGTGGGAATGATGAGGACATCGGTTCGACCGAACCTGACCAGACCAACCAATGTGAACCATTCCCAACCATGGTGAGCGCGCCCCGGACCTGACCAGACACTCACGGAGAAATTCAACCGAGCCATGGAGCATCTGATCACCAAGAGCAGCATAGACGACATCACGAAGCACTTGGACCATTTGGATCATGATCAGCCCGTCTTGAACCAGCTAGCCCGAAGGATGTCCGAGACGACAGATTACGACCACGACCATCCGTTCACACCAATATCGTCTGTCTGGCCATTACTTAGGATCGATGACGCATCAGTGATCTTCACCATAGGAGCCGTTGATCCTTAGCCCGTGTCGTCTCTGTGGACCAAAGGTTATACTCTTTTTCCCTTGCAAGGTTTTATCCCACTGGATTTTCCTTGTAAGGTTTTTAATGAGGTAACCCGAGGCCCATTTTCATCAGACAGAACACACGGCCCATGAAGCCAAGATCATCCCACATGCCTAAGGGGCTTTTACTTGTCTTTATTTTTATGTTTTATTTCTTGTAAGGCCTTATGGCCCATTCTCTCTTTTTTCCTAGGGTTTCGAAAACTAAGGCTTTTATTAGCTAAACTCCTTGTATTTTTCAGTCACGTTTAATCAAAGAAAAACCTAGCTACTTAAGTTGTTCCAACGGCCGTGAGTTGTCTTGTGAGGATTCCCCTTGCAGCTCAAGACCAAATCAATTCCTGTTACAGCTTCTCATCGATTCATCTACTAGCATCAGCAGAGAGTGACTTCAGTCCAGCTGCTCGTGCTCCATCGCTCTATCTTGTTCGTGGTTCAAAGGAGAGAGACTTTAGTCCAGCCTTTGCGCTTCTATCCGGTTCATTGTGGCTTCAAATCATTGGAGCTTACATCATATGCCAATGGGTTAGGCTGGACATGGTAACAAAGGAGTGGCCGCACAACCCAACTTTCGCCATGCGAGACCGGTTCATCCTCCAAACCACAGAAATGTAGCAGCACTAGAACAGCAAGAGCGTCAAAGAGCCGATCCGACTCTCTCAATGGTGAACGACCTACTATCACAAGTGATAGAAAAAGGAGCCAACGGAGGATCTCATGCAACAGCGTATGCACCACCTGATTTCCTTAAAGTCATAACCACCATGAAGAAATTGGGCACAAAAAAATATGGAGGAAGTGCCGACCCATATGAAGCAGACGCATGGTTACAATCAATGGAACGAAACTTCGTGGATGTGGGATGTACGGAGCACCTGAAGCGGGACATTGCAGTGTACTTTCTGGAGAGAGAAGCTCTCAGTTGGTGGATGAGTGTGGAGAAAAATAGCCGCTACTCATTGTACTCATGGGAAGCCTTTCGACGGGAATTCCTACAAAAGTACTTACCACCGGAAGCCCGAGAACGATTGGAAAACGAGTTCCTTTAGTTAAAACAAGGGGAACGGATAGTGAGAGAGTACGAGGCGGAGTTCACGAGACTTCAACGATACATCTATTTCAGTCGGGGAGACGAAGGGGCGTTAATGCGAAGATTTTTAGGAGGACTAAACCCGGAAGTAGCTATCATAATGGTCGCGGGAACCTACACGGGTCTGCACCATATGATTGAAAAAGCGGTAAACACGGAGAAATGTTGGCTTCAAGAGAAGGCGGCAGTACATAAGAAAGAAGGAGGCTACAATAGAGGACAAGCAGGGCATAAGCTCGGAAGGAATCATAGTGGCTGTCAAGAGAGGAACAATTTTAGTAAAATTTCAGAACTCAAGCGGACCAGCCAGAAGGATCAACGGCCTGCTATGCGTGTGGTAAGGAAGGACACTTTGCCAGAAACTGTCCTACCGAGGGTGGACAAATAGAGGTTCCCATGTACATCCGATGTTTTACTTGTGGAGAACAAGGACATTACGCAACGTCATGCCCGACCAAAGGAGCAGGATCGTCTAAGGCTTACGGGAAGCAGCCTTCTAGGACCACAAAAGGACCCCAAGCCGAGAAGCAAGAAACTGCGGAAAGAGTTTATGTTTTAGAGGTAGATGGTTCGAACCCTTCAGGCTCGGGAAAGAGTCCCACCACAGGTATGTTTGGGGTGCTAATCTTCCTTCGTAAGTGTTTATGGGGTAAGAAACGTAAGGGTTTCAGTATTAACCCAGGATATCGAGCCTTCACAGCCTCGTTAAAATTGATAGGTATACACCTTGAGTTCCAGAAAATAGTCTCCCTAGTGGATCTCATGGTAATACCTATCCGAAAGTTTGATGTAAACCTCGAATGGATTGGTTATCTAGTGATAGGATTCATTTAGATTGTGATCGCGTTAAGATCATCTTTGAGGGAGACCAACAATCAGCGGTTACACCCAATAGAAGCAAACTAGAAGAAACAATCTTGGAGCAGGGAGAGATGCCCCGACCGCATTAGAATTCGGGACGAATCCTAAATAAGGAGGGGAGAATGCAATAACCCGACTACTGAAGTAAAATGGACGGTACGACTAGAGATCGGGTTAAAGACCTTTCCACGGAGGATAAATCATCAAGAATTCATACATTGCATATTTTTGGGGAATTTTGAGGATAATGGTCGAGATGATTTTGGAAACGGTTGAAGAATTTGTCGTTGGGTCGAGGATGGTCGAGATTGGTCCAGAACGGACCGTGCGGACGCGATCGGGCGAATGAGAATGATCAAACACGTTCAGGTTTATTGCCAGCCCAACAAGCAAGAGTTGTCTCTAAGCATGAGGTGTTAGAATCATGACTAAGCCACTGGGTGTCATGATCTGGAGCTTCCATGAGTCGCCTTGCATGTTGGTGGTTGGGTGTCGTCGCCGGAGGCTGCCATGGGTAACCATGCATGAAGAGGGGCTGGTGTCACGTCCAGGGAGAGCCTTGTGCCTTCATGCATGGACCAGCTCGGTGTCACCACCAGGAAGATGCTTGGTGTCGCCACCCAAGCTGCTGGGTGTCGCGACGCATGGCTTCCGCGGCTACGGCCAATGGGATGATGGCTGATGGCGGCCACCACCAGCTTAAGTTTTACTATAAATAGGACCACACCCCTTTGCTCAGAACTCACACCAAAAACCGAAAATAGAGAGAGAAAGAAAGAGAGAAAACAATCTAGAGAGAAAAGGTGGTCGGGAATAGAAACAAATCCCGGGATGGGCGTGAAGCGAGACCGAGAGTTGGGAAGTAGCGGGAAGTAGGCTAAGGACGTTCTAACCATAGGAGAGTCTGAGCCTAGCATTATAGAGCCACCGTCACACCGCAAACCAAGTTCCGACCACGTCAAAACATTGTGAGTCCCGATTGTGTTATACTAACTCTTTTGTTGCAGGTTCAGTGAAGATATGCATAGTGGTGCTATCTTTTCCGATTTATGTAAAACCACGGATGGAGGTTTATGGTATATATGATGGTTGTTTATCAAGTATGGTGAATGATTAATTCGTACGCTTGAATATGCTTATGTAATTTGTGATATGCTTAAGTACGGGATTGGTTAAGGACCGTTCCGGAAAGCGTTGCATGGTATTGTTTAGGATGATGCTTTCGGAACTCATGTTGGGTACCTCCTTGTGTGATAGGAGACGGCTCAGACGGTACTCGAGTCGCTCCCTTAGTTTAGCAGCTCGGATGGTACTCGGGTCGCTCCCTTGGCCGAGCATTGGTTGTGACGTCCGGATCATAATCCTTTGTGGTGATTGATTGCGGACAGTCACGTGAGAGAATGGGTGGAGTGTCCGATGCATCTAGGAGTCTCCGCATGTGAAAACTAATGAGTTGTAGATAAATGCATATTATGGATATGGCATATACTTTTGCTTCCGCTTATGCGTGTGATGTTTCAATGCTATATGTCTTTGGGGCGGGATGAGGATTAACGTTTGTGTAGATCCCGGGATTCACTGAGTATTTCTAGAATACTCATGACTCCTTTGTTTTGCAGGTAACCAATAGACGGGCTTGCTAGGGGTTGGAGCAGAGAGTTAGGACACCGGAGTAGTTTTATTGTTGGCAGTTGTAAAAAGGTGTGTAACTTATGTATATTATCTTTTGGGCAGTAGGCCATGGCCGATGCATAATAAAGCCGTTTGTAATCTCGTACTTTCCAAAAGTTAATATATAAGATAAGTTTTCGTTTAAAGGCCAGCTTGGGTTCATGATATTAGCTCAGTCCGAGCTAACACAACTCGAGGTCTAGGCACGGGTTGTAAAGCCTTAGGCCGAAGCCAAGAGGAGTGATAGTCGTTGCCAGCTTATGTCTAGTGTTCAGATACCTTAGGAATATTAGACATTTGTTGTCCCCGGCTATCGCATTGTGACACTTCCTAGTCGTCTATATCTATAGAACGAGTCGGGGGTGTTACAGTACCTCAAATGCATTAACGGCGAACAAGCTTGAACTGTAATGACTCAAACTCACGAAGGATGTGCGGAAGTCATTCCGGCGGACGAGCTCTAGCCATACGAATAATATGACATGTTTTATTCTTGCTGACCATGGTCGCCGAGTGCGAGACATTTTCCGCACAGTGCGACAAGTTCCCAATACATGCCCCAATAATCCAACAACCTTCAGATAAACTCTCTTTAATCTCTTCACCATATCCTTTTATGTGATGGGGATTGGATATGTAGATCGAAAAAGAAAAAAGTGACACACATACTTGTCATGACCGACTACTTCACCAAATAAATCGAAACTGAGTCTTACCAAAATGAAAGACGTCCAAGTAAAGGAGTTCGTCTGGCGGAACATAAATGTTGTCATAGACTTCCTCACGAGATAGTCACTGATAATGAATCCCAATTCATAGCGAATATATACCAAGCATGTTGCGGAACATGGAACATCAAGCTGACTTATTTGACACCTTGTTATCCTCAATGAAATGAATTGGCCGAGCAGCCAAAAAACTGATCATGAACAACCTAAAGAAAAGGCTCGACGAGTGAAAATCAAACTGAAAGGAAGAGATCCCAGCTGTGCCCTAGGCTTATCGAACTACACCTCGGAAAATCAACGGGAGAAACACCTCTCTCTCGCCTACAACATCGAGGCCATAGTTCCCAAAGAAATCCTTGTTTAGAGCATTCAAAAATGAGGAACTGAATAACCAAATGAAAACTGACGAGCTCGATCTCGTCAAAAAATGTTGGAACCTCGCTCTTGCTCGAATCTAGAACTACCAACATACCGCAGCCCGTTATTATGACTCCAAAATTAAAACCCGATGGTTTCAACTAGGCGAATTGTCTTGAAAAATGTGTTCAACCATAAAAAGAAAGAACACGCTGGAAAGTTAGTAGCAAAGTAGGAAATTTCCTACCAAGTCACTGATATCATTCGGGAATGGGTCTATCGACTCAAGTCGGTGGAAACTCAAAAACTCGAGCTGCGACCTTGGAGTATCCTAAACTTAAAAAAATTATTTTCACTGGGAATGCTTTGATTAAAATCGAACTACGTAAAGCCTTGATCCCTTCAAAGGGTACGTAGGCATCTCGACATCGAGCGCAGAAGCCCAAAATGCACATCACACATGCGATCTATGATCTCTTGCAAACTAGGCAATGTTCACTATCTCCAAGTCAGAAAACATTCGTCCCAGAGCTCTCAATTCAGCTCACGTTTCTACCAGTTCGTCTCTTGTATTAGTATACTTAATAAAATTTCTTACTTTTCAACTTGCCATGATCTCTAAACGATCCCAAAACAACGATTTCTAAACGATCCCAAAAACAGCGATCTCTAAACAATCCCACAAATACGATCTCTAAATGATCCCAAACCCACGATCTCTAAACGATCCCAAAAACAACATTCTCTAAACGATCCCAAAACAGTGATCACTAAACGATTCTAAAAAATTGATCTCTAAACGATCTTAAAAAATGATATGAAAACGATCAAAAAAGCGACCCCTAAGTGGTCCACTTCAAAAATGACCTCGAGATGACCCTTTATCATTATCTAAAACGAGCCAAATTATCGCGATCTTCATACCTTTTCTGACTCAGTTCTTCAATTTCTACGACTAGAATAACTGGGGGGGGACACTCCTCGTACGGCTTGAAATACATTCTTGTCTGGAATATTTTCTTGATCTCTACATGCTAGAAAAAGAAAGACGAGTTCACTCATCGATCATTATCCTATCTCCCTAATGAACGCAATTGTTCCGACACTTGACTAAGTTTTCAAAACTTGTTCCTTCGATCTCACGGAACCTCCACGAACTCGTACTTAGTCGATTATGTTTCAAATTATTATGTTCCCCAAAGAAAACTGAGATCGAGCTCATATTTTTCTGGATGGAACTCATCAAATTCAAGTCGATCTTCGTTGACCTGATTAAGATCAGAACACTACTAGAAAACAGCGTTTTTGCGGCTGGAACTTGCGACTATAGTTGTAGTTGTAACATTTGGCGACTATTAGGGGACCATATTGCTACTATTTCGCGACTACATATATATGGACATGTATTAGTCGCTATTATACGACCAAAAATGATTATCACCAATTTAGTCGCCGATTTATGACAGATTAACGACCATTGTCGAGATCGGAAACATCAGCCACAGGGTAGTCGGTTATATGGTGACTAGTTTGCGTCTGATTTGAAGAGTCGTAGAAAAATCGCAAATTGGTAACTATATGAGCGACTAATTTGCGACTTCGTGTATAGTAGTAACAAAGTCGTTCATTTGTCGTTATTGTTACGACTAATATGCAACTCATTATTCGTGTCGCAAAGTAGTCGGGTATGAGTCAATTATATAGTATGATTTACTAATAATAATATAATATAGTTTGGTTATATTTTACGTGTTTGTGGTAGGTATATTGGTTTCATGCGATATGCATTTATGACAATTAATGGTAGTGGCCAATTATGTCTACGCCAATTATGTCTACATAGTCGAAATTCAGCCTTATCTTCTTTTTCATTTGTAGAAACACAAAGAATTTGGAAATCTAGGTACATGGCGGGAAGATACAATAATTATAGCAACCATCTCTAGTGGATGTATAATAGGTTTGATGACTCCGGTGTTGTTAATGAATGACTCCGGAGGTCGAGGCAGATCCGAACACAAGAAAACATAAAACATGTCAGCATATTTATGGAAGAAATGAAGATTAAAGATTGAATTTTTTTTTGTCATGGAGTTTACTGCTACATTATCAAAAACAGGCACTTTTTGGCGTCTATGAGGTGGAACACTTTTCTTGTCCTCGCAGGGTTAAGGGAATCGACTTCAAGGGGGCAGATGATCGAGACAACACCCATGGTGTATAGTCAAGATATTTGTTTTTGTTTAGAGTCTCACGATTAGAAAAGATTAAAAAAAATTGTTTATGCGAATGTAAATGTCGTTATAAAAATGAAAAATACTGCATAGCAATTTGACTGAGTGTTAGGTTAAACCTAAGAAATTGGTTCAATGGCAAAAAAAGCTAAAAACATTGAAAAGATGAAAACTTTTGATAGTTTTTACCTATGGGATCGTCTCTGTCTGTTTTGATGTCACACATATGGAGGAAACTAAGAAATTCCATGTAGTGCTTGGTTTCCAAAGGCTCAATAGTTCAATCTCAGTGTCTTCCGTGACTTCAAGTCGGTGGCGAGACTTTGATGGACAGAAACCTGGATCCGCTCGGACTACCCTAACTCTAGATATCTCAATCCACTTGCCTTCGTTTTTCTCAAGTCCATAGAAGTTATTTACTTCACCTGAATAAATGACCATTTCGATCTTGGCCCTCTGCGCATAAGTGAATGCATGAAGATCAAAGAGTCAGAACCAGTGCAGTATTGCATGCCAAAAAATATGTCAAATATTTTTCACTTACTCTTTTGTCGGCCAAGATGACACTCCAATATGGTCCATCTGCGAACACATAGTATGGGTAGACGCGAAAAATATTAACTCTGAAGCGCCAACCGGTTTTGGCTCTGTTAGGTTGTGTTTCTGCTCTGTATTTGTAATGGACCATCTGTTTCAGATAAAATGATAGTGGGAGAAAAGTTAGTGAGGAAGATAATTATTACGACAAAATAACTTCCCCTCACCAAACAATGGACTTGAATTAAAGAAGGTTACAAGAAATGAGGGTTTAATAATTTTCCTCGGGCGCCTCTTCAAAACAGAGAGAGAGAGAGAGAGAGAGAGAGAGAGAGAGAGAGAGAGAGAGAGAGAGAGAGAGAGAGAGAGAGAGAGAGATAGAGAGAGACATACTGTTACCTGGAGTGTGTCTCTTCGCGACCCCAGTCAAATCAATTAATCATGGTTAAATATCATTGTTAAATATTATGCAAACCGTACACTGGTTTTGTCTATTGTTCGGTTGTAGCCCCTGAGCCCTTGAACCGTATACTGGTTTTGTCGTTTGCTTTGGTGTAGCCTCAGAGTCATAGAACCGTAAACTGGTTTATCTTTTGTTCTCTTGCAGGCTTTTGCAAAGTTCCTCTGTTTCATCGGGACATTTATTGCTGCAGCCACCCTACAATCTTGTTTTTAATGTTTCATTTGGTAGGCTTGTGCTTATTGATAACACATTAAATCAAAGACAAGAAGAAATTCAATGTTCCTCTCAACCGATATTATTAAATTTTCTTAACATGATAAGTTCGTATATACGCAAAAAAAAAAAATCAGGTATCTAGAAAGATTAACAAAATCATAATTTAATTTCTCTAACCATCATAAAAACAGTAGGAACATTTCACACCAACCACTTCATCTCGCTAAATATGTTTGATTAAGATCATTTAGTGTAAAAGAAAAGATGAAACCTCAAATTTGAGATTTTATACAATGAAACCTCAAAATGAGGTTTTGCGGGGTTTTTTCGGGTTTAGGGTTTTGCTTACTCCAAAAGAAACCCTAAACCTTGAAAATCTAAAGTTTCATCTTTGCTTTTACATTCTAGTCCGAACACTATTTCTTAAATTTTGTTGTGTACTATTTTTTATTTGAGTATTACACAATTTGAGGTTTGAGGTATCACATATTTAAAGTTTGAGGTTTCACAGATTTAAAGTTTTGCATTAAAGTCCTTAATAATAATAATAATTAAATTATATCACAGTACTTTTAAACAACAATAAAATATACATTAAAATATTAAAAATTTAAATATATGTTCATTATACTCTCAAATATGATTAATAAATGTATTTCAAAGTGAAATCAGTTTTTTTTTTTTTTTTTTTATTTGAAGATTACGAAATAACAAAAGTTGAAATCAGACATTTTTATAAGATATAAAATTATTTAAGGACTAAAACTAATAAAGTATAAAATTACAAGGACTAAAAGAAAAAGAAAAAATGGAACCTCAAATTTGAGGTTTTGTACAATGAACCTCAAATTGAGATTTTGATGTTTCTTTTGGAGTGAGCAAAAACTCAAAAATGAGGTTTTGAGGCTTCTTTTAGAGATTCTCTTAAAATAGTTTAAATTTTCAAAAGAGAGACAATGAAAAAGTAATATATTATTACTGCGTTACGACTACAAGTGGGTAAAAATTCTAAAAATTTGCCAAATTAATCCAGGAAACCTAAACCCAATTTTATAGCCCAAAACATTTCAATTACCTGCCTATACCCATGAATTTTCGACAAAGTGCCGAGAAAACATCAAATACGTCAAACCCCGACTTTTTTTTGTTCTTCCCCTTTTCAGAAATCTCCTTCGAATCATCTCTATAATATATGTATGTATCCTCTTCTACGCCCACCCATCTTGAACTTATATCTCTTCTTCGAATCTCTTATTCGAGGCTTTCAATTTCATCTCTAACTTTGGCCGAAACCCTATCGACTCTCTCAAACTCTTCCTTGAATTTCTCAATCACGAAACCCTCCGAGATTCGATGCCTACAAGCACATGTAGATATAACGTTTGGCTGTGTGTTAAACCGTATAGTTTGCTTCTACTTTGCTTGCTTTTGAAACGGGAGAGCTGCTGAATCTGATTATTGGCTCGCATATGATTTACTTGTGGTTTGCTTCTGTTGGAACAATTAATTTTGGTTCTACAGGTTGTAAACGACTCCTATATTCCTCTATGAGATTCAATATGGTCTCCATAGTCTGGGTAAGTTGGTTGTTTTTTTAATAAGTTTTGATGAGTTAGAGTCTAATGGTTAGGATGTTAATCTTATAGTTAGCACGCAATTGAAGACCCCAATCTCTGCTTAACTCATTAATGTGTTATGTTAAGTTCGAGTGTCTGAGCGCTTACAAGATAATTTTGTATCATTTGAGAAATGGCCAAACCATTCATAAATTTCTTCTAAAACATTTTTGAGGAGATTCATCAACGACGTATGAAAAACATGGTTAGCATAACAAAGAATTGCAGAAGGACTGCAAAGAACTCCGACCTCGTGAGATCTCAACAATTGAATATAACAACATTTTTCCTCGGGTAAAGTAACATTTTTCACACTCCATTTTTATAAAGTCATCTCATGTTATTTATTTAATTGTTTTTCTCTTACTGTCTGTAATTTTCACAGGCCACTGAGAAGGATGGACGAGTAAATCCTTATGGAGTCGAAAGCCTGACAGAAAATCTTTTAATGGGAAAGCGCAAGCAGCCCATACACTTTTCAGCGTTGTCGCCCACCAATAGCAACTGAAGGAAGCTCAAAGTAAAACAACAACACCATATGCTTCGTAGGTTACTTATCACAGTCTCTTGCACTTGTTAATTTTTTGGGATATGATTTGGCAACTCCTAAATGCTGGAGTTCGCGTATGTAGATCGTTTGTATCTACATGCTACACATAAGTATACATGTTACCAATGTTGTTTTTGAAGCAAATGTCTGTTACGTTTCTTGTACCATTCATATTATGGTATCACCAATTACCAAATCGAAAATGAAATTAATCCAAATTCTTAATTTTATGAATAAAAGTCACTAAAAAGTCGTCAATTATTTACACTACACACACAAAGTAGTCGCTAAATATTTACCATTAGCGAATCTGGTTTTCTGAATTGTCACTTAATAATCATTATTTAGTCATTAAACCGTCGCCAAGTTGTCACCATTTCTTATGACTAAGTTGTGACTATTAGACTGTTAGTACCATAATCAAATCTGGATGTTTTGATTAGATGCTGCATAGTCGTTTAACAATCACTAATTAATAGCAAAATGTTTACCATAATCATATTTGGATTCTCCTGTTAGTTGTCACGTAATAGTCGACAAGTAGTGGCCGAAATAGTAAAATAAACGTATTTGGGTGTTTGGATTAGTCGTTGAACAGTCATTGACCAAGGTCATTACTTAGTCGCCAATATTTGCTATTACATTGTGACTATATTGTACAGTCACAAAATAGTCGGCAATTGGTCACTTCCATTGATGACTACTAAGTGACTACATTTCTCCGACTGCATCTGGACTATGTCTATAGTCACACAAATGAAGCCAAATGGTCGCAAATTAGTCCTTATATTTTCAGACAATGCTACGTCTATTTTATGATTACATATGTTAGTCACAAAAATAGTTGTAACTTGCCGAATATTAATACGACTATGCGATTTAGCGACTATGAATTTACAACTACCATATTTAGTCGTAAAACCGCGATGAACGACTATTATGTGCAGTTGTAAAAACGATGTTTTCTTGTAGTGGCTTGACAAAACTCATTTAACTAAGTTAAACTAAGTTTCATCCCTATTTCGAACTCTATAGTCAAATGACTCCGAGTATATAAAAAGGTATATACTCAATCAATTTCCACACCGATCAATCCGATTCGAGCTCTCGTCAAACGAACTCTTCCCGATAAAAATCACTAACTCCATTACCAGGCCATTTCCACAAGTCTTTAATAAGGCAAACCAACTCATTCTTGTCGAACTCAGTCTGGTCAAAATGTTTCACTCGAAATAGTTTTATCGACCTGATCAAAGGATGGATTGATCGAACTCATTCAGTCCTATTGAACTAAGTTTGATCGGATAATTATGATTAAACTAGGTTAACCAGGCTATTATCAAACTCATTCAGTTTTCTTACTTAGTCGCTATTATAACTTAAAGCACGAAGAAGAATAAGAAGAAGTTTGACTAAAAGGATTAAAACCCTTCTGTGTACAAAAACATAAAAAGCCCTTTCGAGCAACACCAAAAGGCTCTTCGCGAGCAACACCGAGTTCGATAAATAAAATTAAAAGCCTTTTCAGGCAAGACCAAAAAACTTATAAATTTTTGAAAGAAGACTGATGAAGGAGAGGCATGACTAACTAGATAACTTATCCATCTACTCGTCGCCATCTAGCTCCTTCGCCTCATAGGTCATCCCACCTTGAGCTTCTTTACTCTGCACGGATCCACTCCCAATTTCCTTCATGAAATGCAGCCATAGTGGTCGAACTGAATAATTTCTTGGGAGGAAGATCTACAAGCGTCAATGAGTCTTCGGACACGATGGTAATGTTAAGCTTACTGATAGAGAAGTCCGAGACGGCAGTGGAATTGATCTCCTCGGTTCCAATTATCTTCTTATCCCCTAACCGCATGACCTCCTAGGTCAAGTTGAGCTCGCATGATGCGAACTCCGTGATAATTTTGATGTTCACAATCGATTATTGAAGACGGATCTCTGCGTCAGACTCTATCTTCTTCTTCTCAAACCTGAACTTGATATCCTTCAGAATCTCGAGATATTTCACACTGAGATCTTTATTCGCGGTATGAAACCCAACCTAGATCACATATTCTTTTCCCTCTAGAACCCTGTCCTTCTCCTCCTTGTCCCGGGCCGCTTGCTCGCATGATTTTTGCCTCTCTTGCTCGAGCTGGAAAATCTTGTCAGTGGTCACATTAAGTTTTTGCTTCAGGTCCTCTTCCGCATTCTCAAGGTGCATAATGCGGGCCTTCTGCTCCACATACTCAATCAATTTTTCCTTCTAGTTCGCCTCTCGAGCTTTAGCAGCCTGCAAACCAAGGTTGAGCTCCTTAACCACTTTCTTCGTTTCCTAGAGCTTGCTCGCCCTGGGGACCGTTTTCAGTTCTTGCTTCAGCAAGGCGACGTACTTCTTGGTGGCTTTAAGAGACTATTCCAATGAAATAAGGTTCGTTAAATAACGGAATACATCTTCAAAAAGACGTAAAATGAGTAAGGCAAATCCTTACCTTTCCCTACGCTGCCATCACCGCGATATATAGGCCTTCTCATTGGTAATGTCGCAAACTGGCGTGATCTGCAACCCATGTGGCTTAACGTGCCTAAGTAAGTATACCAAAACTTCAAGCTCGTCAACGATCAGACAGTCCTTCTGGTGAGCACCTGTTGAAAGGCTTTCTGCCCACCGACCCCGAGGAAGCCTGCTTCTTCTCGAGATCTTATCCTGCCCTCAGTGAGCTCACCTCTGTGTCAGTTTGCTGGAGCTTTGGAGTCGGAGGCTGAGATCTACCAGGTTCTGGCAATTCAAGAATATGGACCCTTTTGATTGAGAACTAACTTGAACCAGATCTCTCAACGTGATCAGAACAATCTCTTTATCAGCTTGAGAAGTAGGGCCCTCGTTCACCTGCGGGACCTCGCTAGTTTTTGGATTTAGGGGTTGGGACTACGACCTAAGGATAAAAGCAGAGCCTCAGCCAACTCGCCGGATTTCACCTTCCCCTTCAGCTCGATCGGATCTTTTCCATGTCTACGGGAACTCGTTCTTCGTGACAAATTCTAGTTTGGCAGAGTGCTGACCATTGTACCACTATCCTAGATTGCTCGACCCAGAAATGAATAACCAAAGTCCGTGTTAAGAGTAGTCGTAATGGATTAAAAAAAAATAAGAAATAAAAAATAAGTTGATATGACTAAATCTTACTTTTATGGTTGGTTCCGCGACATGAAGCAGACCTTGAACTTTAACTCTCGCATCTTGAGGAACTGTCGAAACGGTGGGCTAGGGAGCTAGGAACCAAGACCATATTGTACTCATTCCGAGGTGAATGAATACCAATCCGGACGACATATCCTTAGGCGCTTGATCAGATTCTCCATCTCAAAATCCAAAGGCAGTGATTTCGGAGTATTTGTCAAAATAATTTGAGCGGGTAAGCGAGAAGCATAAAACGTTATAAAATAAGAAATAATATCAAATTACTAACTTCCTAATCTTAACCAACGATGACAGGCCAGAGCGTCTGAATCATTGAGAAGTCAAAGCTTCCCACAAATGCTTTGTTTATCGTAAAAAGAAATCACTCTTCCACAAATTATCTCTCGGCGGGATGTCGTCTAAAATTTTCCCATGAAGAGGTGAGAGATAGTAGGTCCCAGGGTATTTGACGTTGTATTTGACATGGCACAAAAGAAGGATCTGCTCAATGCCAAACTCAAAATCTTCCTACGCTGCCCAAACCCCAAGTTCGATGACTTGCCAGAAGAAATTGGACATATCCGAGGGAACAAAATTTGAAGCTGCACCAGCATCTTCAATATCAAGAGAGGGATCGGGAAAAATAGACAGCACTTGTTGAATTATGTGGAGTACGCGCAGAAGTACCCCGATCGGACCATCTCCGGAGATTCTGATTCACATAGAAAAACCATATCGACCTCTGCGGGGATACGCCGTGATTCCTGTATTTTTTGCAGATGGTGAATAGTCACGTTGATGTTCAATGAGGACTGTAAGGCTCCACCGCTGAACTGCTAGTCAAAATTCTGCTCTTAGGCGCCATCAGAGATAGTCGATCTTATCGAAGGAGAAAGAAGAAAGTTTCTTTTCTAGCGAGAGAGTATCTGAAACCTATGAAATTCTAAGAACAAAAAAACGATGCAGAAAAGAGAACAAGTAAGGAAGAAGAGAGGAGTTACATGTCTAAGTAGTGTATCAGTAGTGGGAAATGAAGGCTTAACCTTCCTTTTAAAGCATATTAATGCTAACTTCCCTCGAGGTCGTCGGGTTAGTTCACATCCCGTAATCTCAACCGTTCATTTTGAACGAGAGTTAGTAATGATAAGTCTAGTAGACTAGCCAAAGAGTTCTAGAATCTAGGGATACCTCGTTAACCCTCATCTAAGCCGTCGATTTTGAATCAATGAATATGGATGAACGGTGTAGGATTCGATGACATCTCCGCTTATTGTGGTCGACAAATATCTTTTTATATCTCTCATCTCAACCGTTCTTTCACGAACAAGATCTACGGCGGATGGCACAATCGTCATCATTACCCCGTAAGGATCGAGTTTCCCACGTCAAGATCAAAGGAAATCTCCTCAACCTCCCATCTTGACCGTTCGTTTTAACCAGATCAATGGAGTGAGTCTGCGGTCCAATCACATCTTACGATGAATGAGTTTCACGCATCAAGGTTAATTGATCCGTTACGATCTCGAATCTGAACCATTAAAACCGGAACAGATCAATGCCGTAAACAAGACAATTATTAGTTATCATGATCGAGAACGGCCCAACCTCTCGAGGTTTACCGACCATCAGTCTCGAATCATCGAGCCGATGGGCTGGGGTTTGGTACTGGATTTTGCCCAACGATATCCGGCTGATTTAAAGAAGCTAGGCCCAAAGAACTGAAGCAAAATCATCTTCTCTTTTGAGGCCCATCGCGACAGGCCCATATAACCTTAAATAATTCGATAAAAGTCAGATGGTATAAGTAAAACGGTGATCCTAAGAAAGAGGAGACGGAAGATAAGAGTAATTGAGTCAGCTTTAATCCCTAGATAGGTGGTAACAAAATGGTTTGTCGTTGAAAGAAGACCAGATCAAGAAGCAGAGAAATCGAAGTATAAATGGAGAAGGAAGGCCATTCCACAATCTATCTAGAACTCATCTGACTAAACACTTCGTTAAAATACATTCGATATGTTTGTAATATACTCGATTTGTCCTATATACAAGTTCGATTTCAACATTCTTCCTTAAATACATCTTTAATTCATAGAAAATCTATACTCTTTATTTTTCTATTATAAATCCACATTCATACAAATTGCGGTGTGCATCCTTGAACTCACAATCATCAGTTTTGGAGCGGATCTTTAGGTTGTGTTGGTAGTTATATTAGATTTCTTAAGAGTTTTAGACTTTTACTTCACATTTTATTAAAAATAAATTGTAAATGAAAATTCAAAACATAAGAGTGGCAACTAATTTTTTTCAATTTGTGGCAGTTAAGTTATTGATCCATGTCATGTGCTTCTTCCAATGTTAGGAACAAGTGTCTATGACATGTTACTTTTGTTAGAATTTCAGAGACATCCATGAGGAAGCTCTGAATAAACTTAGGTTTATGATACATCCATAAGGAGCACTGAACAAGAAAACACATCAAGAATAGAAACATATTCAAGAAGAGATGAATCGATTCTGTTTAAATAAAAGAACAACTAGTTTGGTCTTAGATTCAACCCTATTGGATCTTTGTACTCTAGAGAGGATCTAAGCCACTAATCTAGTGTTTAACAGGAGCACTGTATCCATATGAAAACTAGTCCAGGAGCTTAACTACTCATCAAGAGTGTTTACTCATGAATCTGGACAGAATCAGTAATTAGCAAAGTGTTATCCTAAAGAAGAAGAGTGTAAGAGCCTAATCTGTTTTTGATGCTACATTGTGTTGAACTCAAGAACACAATGAAGAACAAAATACAGAATTGATATAAAGAAAGAAAAGCCTTAAAACAAGTTTATGTGTATCAAATGAGTTCTATATTTCTGTATATATGATCAGCTCGTGTTACACCTCTTAATATAGAGAAAAAGAACATAAAGAAGCCCTAAATGAGTGATTGATCCATCTTGGGTTCTTTTTGTGCAACACCAAAGCTTTAACAAGGAGAGAGTCTCGGCTTTGTCTTCATGACTTCAGCCTCTCCTCCTCCTTTCCATCTTAATCTCTAATAACGTTTGTGTTAAATTGGACCGCATTTGGGCCTTTTCACTTTATTCTGCCCTTTCAGGCTTTCATTATATTATGGTCGAAAAAACCGTTATAAGCAAACTATGAAAAATCGATAAGAGTTTGTGAGAGAAGTTCATATATTTGAATTTGGCTGGCGGCCTACTAATCTACAGTAAATCACCATGGATTCGATTACCGTATTTTTGGTGAAGAGTCACGATCGGAGTGCGACGATGAAGAAAATTAACGCGGTGTTAATCGCGATGATGTTTCTCGCTCGTCACCCCCAAAAGCATTATTTTGGGTGATGGATAATTCTGGCAGTCTTTTCGATATTGGTCCAGCAATTTTTTATGAGTGGTAGTTAAAAATAAAAATTTAGTATTAATTTATCGACAGTTTCCGTAGGTTACTATAGTCGTACGGTGACATTTCAAAGATTTATACAAATCCGAAAGGATTTGTTAAAGAAACAACAACCGTCATGGAAACCACCTTGGAATCAACTTATTAAGGAGGATGGGAGAATTCTGATCATATTGAAGGTTTCTCGAATAACGGATGGATCAGAGACCTTGACTTTCAAATGCGGAACATGATTTCCATCAGTAAAAAGAAGATGTTTCTTAAAACACCACGGAAAATATTACAAGAAAGGAAGAAATTGATGGAAGGAACGACAACCAATCAATGAAAACATGGAAGGTTAAATTCTTACATGGTGTCATTGGATTTTGTAATAACAGTGGAAGCAAATCGAGGGAAGGAATTAAGCTCTTTTGGGATAGTCAGGATCCTCATAACGAACTTGGTACAAAATGATTGGTAACATTGTGTCTACATTTTTGAGAGTTACATTTCGACATATCGGGTTTCAAGATACGCTTTGTGAAAAGAAAGTTCAGCCAAAAGATGTTGCATACAAATCCCATCAGAGAAAAGTCAAATATGAAGTTGGACGAAAACCAATATTATGATCGGTTAACGAGTAAAACTAGGATTCAGAAAGCATCGTTAAACTCTCTTCTACTGTATTTTTTTTTTCATTGTATGGCACATACATATATATATGTAATAATTGTGTTGTTGTATTTTTGTACAATGTCTTTGATTGATTTTTTAGTATTATTTATCTTGTTTCGAGTTTCATGTTTATTTTTGATATTGTAACCTAACAATATATGATTTTTTTTGATTAATAAGGTTTAATTTCTTAGGGGAAAATCAACTATGAAAATTGACAGGTTACCGATCTATTTCACCACGACAACTATTATATAGCACTAAATGTCCACCGAAGTATGTCTTTTATCTATATACCCATGAAAACAACAAATTAGTAAGATCTTGGGTGAGAAGATCATTTTCCTTAGATGCACTTCGTGACTCTGGTTGATTGATGATCGAATAACAGATCGTGAGAGATGGATGGATGAGGATGAATCTGCGGGTTGAGTAAAACTTCCTGAAGTTGCGAAATCACTTCAAGACTTTCAAGCTTAGATCTTCTAGGATATGACACACCAAGAGAAAAAACTAAGTTGAATGAATACTACACACCATTAAGATCAAACAACTAGAGAAGGTTTTTGAATAATGAAGTTTGATAGTCTGAAAGAAGAGTCAAGGAGCGTACAAATAGAGTTTCACAGTCTAGTAAATCGGAAAACACATTAACTAAACAAGACCAACATAAAATCACTCCAAAACTTGTCATCTTCATTCATGAATGGGCTATGGGCTTATGTAGCATCAATGGCTTATGAGAAGAGTATGTGGGCTTGCCTCATGAAAAAAACTTTCATGGAAAACCCATTAAGACAAAACCAAGAGAATGGAAAAGAGTACAAGTCCACACACTTCCATTGCTGATGGCTCAAGTGGCTTGAATCACAACCAAAGTGAAAATCTTAGCTCTAGTCATCCGACTAAGTTGTATATGCAAAGCTTCTATCTCTTGCTCTTGATTCTCCTCAGCTGCAAGCTGCTCATTAGCTCCATTCTCCTCTGGTTCAAGCACTTGATTATACAGATATAATGCACTTGTTTTTGTCAAAGGTGCCAAAAACAGATTCTGAATCAAGTTGAGAGCACACTTGATGCAATCCTCCCAAGGATGTTTAACTCTAAGCTGGTAAGGGGATAATCCTTGACTTCTATAAGTGCTGAAACTCAAAGAAACAAGGCGGTGGATGAATTGGTCACACAAGAGTTAGGGAAAGGCTCATGATTCACTGTGGATTCAATGGTCGCATAGAAGCTGCAGAAGACTCTTGATATACCGGTTCATCCCTTGGATATGACGCACCAAGATGGATTGGGTTGATCAATGGGTATTACACACCATGACCACTTCAGTGGATATTACACACCATTGAAAAGAAAAATGAGAATCACTCTCAAAGTTAAAAAAATAAAAATCAAATGTCTATCTTTTATTCATGTCACTGGGGCTCTATAAATTTAGAGAATACAACAAATTTCGTCCATAATAGTCGCTTAATATGCAGAATATCTAGGAAAACAAAATTTAAACTCTAAAGTGCATGTAAGAGAGAGAAATATGCATAATTAAATGCAGTCTTGGCTATGGACGAAAACGAATATTCCTTGATAGCTTTTGGTCTGAATCCAACTTCATGGGTTTCTATGATGGATCATGCTTCTAGGACAATTCGTTTTGTAGCTGATTCATTCTGGTTTGGTCAGAATTCTTCAATGAAGGCGAACCGGTCTTAATCGGGTAAACTGAAAATCACCCGAGTTGTATATTGAAATCAGATGAACTCCGTTTGATCTGATTCTTTTTGGAGATGTTCTGTTATTGAGCTTAGCATATTCTCCAAGTGGTTTCATGCGTTGAATCGTCTTCAAACAATGAATATATGTCCTTTCGGGTTTGATTAGAATTGTGCATAAATAAGACAAAACCGTTGTTGATTCCCATGATCATATCATCCTCCTTTACTTAAAAAATGATTTGTCCTCAAATCATGCTACCCCAAAAACATAAATAAAAAATAAAAACATAAATAGAAGTTGAAAATATGAGAAGATGAAATGGATGAAAAGATGAGAGGATAAAAGAACAATATAATGACAAAACCAGACTTATAGTGTTGCTCTGATACCAAATGATGAGATCTTGGGTGAGAAGATCATTGTCCTTTGATGCACTTCGTGACTCTGGTTGATTGATGAACTAATAACAGATCGTGAGAGATGGATGAATGAGGATGAATCTGCAGATTGAGTGAAACTTCCTGAAGTTGCAGAATCACTTCAAGACTTTCAGGTTTAGATCTTCTAGGATATGATACACCAAGAGAAGAAACTAAGTTGAATGGATACTAAACACCATCAAGATCAAACAACTAGAGAAAGTTTTTGAATAAAGAAGGTTGATAGTCTGAAAGAAGAGTGAAGGAGTGTACAAATAGAGTTTCATAGTTTAGGAAATCGGAAAAAACATTAACTAAACAAGACCAACATAAAAACACTTCTCGTCATCTTCATTCATGAATGGGCTATGGGCTTATGTATCATCAATGGGTTATGATAACAGTATATGGGCTTGCCTCAATAAAAACCTTTCATGGAAAACCCATTGGGACAAAACCAAGAGAATGGAAAAGAGTACAAGTCCAAACACATCCATTGCTGATGGCTCAAGTGGCTTGAATCACAACAAAAGTTGCTGGATTAGCACACTCAAGTCGGCCCTCAACATGGTATAATAGAGTGTGGAAAGCTTGTTTGAATTGCTTTGCATTAGCTCTAGTCATCCAACCAAATGGTATATGCAAAGCTTTTGTCTCTTGCTCTTGATTCTCCTCATCTGCAAGCTGCTCATTAGCTACATTCTCCTCTAGTTCAACATTTGATTATACAGATATAATGCACTTATTTTTTGTCAAAGGTGCCAAAAGCATATTCTGAATCAAGTTGAGAGCACACTTGATGCAATCCTCCCAATGGGGATAATCCTTGACTTCTATAAGTGATGAAACTCAAAGAAACAAGACGGTGGATGAATTGGTCACACAAGTGTTACAGAAAGGCTCTTGATTCACTGTGGATTCAATGGTCGCACAGAAGCTGCAGAAGACTCTTGATATACCGGTTCATCCCTTGGATATGATGCACCAAGATGGATCAGGTTGATCAATAGATATTACAAACCATGATCACTTCAATGGATATTACACACCATTGAAAAGAAAAATGAGTATCACACTCAAAGTTTCCAAAAATAAAAATCAAATGTCTATCCTTTATTCATGCCATTGGAGTTCTATAAATATAGCAAATACAACAATTTTTTTTCCATATAGTAGCTTAACATGCAGAGTATCTAGGAAAACAATATTCAAACTCTAAAGTGCATGTAAGAGAGATAAATAGGCAAAATTAAATGCAGTCTTGTCTATGGACAAAAATGAATATTTCTTGATAGTTTTTAGGCTGAATCCAACCTGTTGGGCTTATACGGTGGATCAGGCTTCTAGGACAATTCGTTTTGTAGCTGGATTCATTCTGGTTTGGTAGGAATTATTCATTGAAGGCGAACCGGTCTGAATCGGGTAAACTGGAAATCACCCGAGTTATAAATTGAATAACTCCTTCAGATGAACTCTGTTTGATCTGATTCTTCTTGGAGATGTTCTGTTATTGAGCTGAGCATATTCTCCAAGTTGTTTCATGCGTTGAATCGTCATGGTTAACCAGATTTGCTTCAGACAATGAATATATGTCCTTTCGGGTTTGATTAGAATTGTGCATAAATGAATAAAAACCCTTGTTGATTCCCATGATCACATCAATAATAAAAACCTAATTTCACATAAATTAAAAAGTTTGAATTTGATTCCCCCTCCCCCCTCCCCCCGCACGAATATTGGTTTTTATGGTTTGTGGTCTAAACAGAGAGAATACTAGTTAATCCGCAAACTAAACCGTAAAAACATAAAAACCAACATGGCTAAGAAAATCTGGCCCAACTCGAAAAAAATGACCAATCATTTCATCTTCTTCTTCCCGAATTATAGACTGAAGATCTAAAATTACAGAAAATTTTGAGATCTTTATCAAATCCAGGACCTAATACTCCCAATTTTTAATTGGTAGACTTGATTCTAAAATCAAACACATACCTGAGATTTATGAAGAAATTCTTATAGTCTAATTGAGAGGAAGAACGATACGAGAAGGAGGGCCGCTGCATCCCGTGGATGTGGTTCATCTGCTCCTGATTTTTCTACGGCTTCTGCATTTGCATCATCTAAGTCCTACGCATTGGACGTTTCTGTGGCTAAATTCGGATATGTTCTTCTACGATGTTGGATGTTCCCGGAGGAATACACTGTCGTTTTGCTGACGGTTTAGTGGTGTTGGTATTAACAAACAAAGTCCCATATCGGGAGTAGGAAAGTAGTGTCTAATATATAAATAATGTCCAACTCTGATTAGTATGAGAACTTTTGGGAGAAGCCCAAAAACAAATCCATGCAACCTTTATCGCATCGGCCCAAAGTGGACATTATCATACTAATAAGAAAGTTGGCATGGGCTTGAAAAAGCCAACTATTAAGTGGATATGGGCTGCAAGTTCGTTGTGGGAGGGGTCCTCAAGGTGACCTCACGAATAAAGAGGTGTCAGTGCCTTGTGTTGAAAGTCTTCCTGACTATGCGGAAGGTTAGGTGAAGAGTTCTGTTGGGGATTACGGCTGTACAAGATGGGTGTCAATGGTTTAGTTAGAGCGGAGGCCAAGGATATATGTGCTCCTCGGTTTTAGGAGAGGTTTTTTGGGATTAACAACCAAAGTCCCACATTGGGAGTTTAGGCAAGTAGTGTCTAATATATAAGTAATATCCAACTCTGATTAGTAGGATGCATTTTGGGCTTTATCGTCTCCGCCCAAAATTGACAATATCATACTAATAAGAGAGTTGGACATTGACTTGAAAAGGCCAACAAGTGAGAAATTTAAGGGAAATGGCACTAAATAGGGCTGGGCATTTTACCCGAAACCCGAATCCGAACCCGAACCCAACCCGAAAAAATCTGATACCGATCCGAACCGATTTTTAAAAATACCCGAATGGGGCTTAAGTCAAAGTATTTTGGGTATCGGATAATACCTGAATCCGAACCGAACCCGAACGGGTACCCGAAGTAACCTAAAGTTTAATCTAATTTCGGTTAGTTCTGATACTTTCGAGTATTTTGGCTAGTTTATGTAGTTTTTATTTTTATATTTTGGGTAATATATATATATATATTTTTGAGTAATTTTGAATATTTTTAGGTAATTTGAGTATATGTTTTTACGGAATTTTTGGGTAATTCAAATATTTTTGAATATTATAAGTAATTTTTTCGATTTTTCAGAAATTTCATGGTGACTTTGGGTACCCGAACCTGACCCAAACCCGATACGTCCCGAACCGAACCCGATCCGATTTTAAAAAATACCCAAATGAAGTTTAAATGAAAGTATTTGGGTATCGAGTAATACCCGAACCCGACCCAAATCCGAATGGGTACACAAACGCCCATGCCTAGCACTAAACACCAAAATTGGTGTCAATTCTTCTCCAATGATGGATCAAATCCAACATCAAAATATTTCTTTTGGTGTTCTGTGAATAGTAACTTTATTCACTACACCAATATTGAAATATTATTTGTATTTATTAATATAATTAAATTATTGTTTACTAATTAATTAAATTTTGTTGGGTTTACAATGTGAATGCATACAAGTTAGCACGGAGTGCACGCGTCAAAGCAACAAATTGTTTTCATATTGCGCTGAAGCCACCAACTTGTATGGTTGGGTAGAAATATGTTCGTTATCTCTTTTTTTGCCAAAAAAAAAATCAGTTTTCTGATTTTTCGATATTTCAGTACTAGAGATATAAAATCCATTCCGATATTTTAGAAATGCACAAAATATCGTCATAGGTATGGTAATTGATTAAGATTAAAAATATATAATAAAGTTCAATTAACCATTACAACGTGAAGACCAAAGTGATGATAAATACTCATTATTCATATAATAAATTTTATAAATTCTCAAGGTGAACCAAATATCACCAAGTGACCAATAAGATGATACCCGTATTCTCTATCGTTAACTTAGCGAAAATGGTAATCTTGGCTATTAGAATACTGTTTAAGATTATATTATGTCTTTTAAATTATCTTGTTGCATTTTGTTTTTTTTTTGTTTTTTTTATTTAATTTAGTTTTACAACATAAATTACTAAATTAAAACAAAAAAACATAAAAAATGCAACAGGACAATTTAAATGACATATTATGCTCTTAAACAATACTCTAATAGCCAAGATTACCGTTTCCGCTAAATTAACGATAGTATGGGATATAATTTTGTTGGTCACTTGGTGATATTTGGTCTTCATTTTGAGAATTTGTAATTAATCTATCATATGAATAATTAGTATTTATCAAAACCATTAAAAAAAAATTAAATGTAATAATATAATAATATAAATTATTTTTTGCGAGATTTGGTGTTGTGGTTGTTGATAAAAAAACATTATTCACCAAAACACCAAATTTGATACTATTCACAACACCAAATTTGGTGTTATGGTTAGAGATGTCCTAATCTCCAATATATTATTGTATTTTTCATCCCATGATGGAACAACTGCAAAATTGCAGTTGGATTTCTCTCCAATGGATTATTGCATAACATTTCAAATAGAATATTTTAAATATATTGTTTTTATATTTTATTATTAATTGTAAATTATACATATTTACTTAAGAAAAATACAAATTGATCCATTCATTTAATTTATTTGAAAGCTTTCAATAAATTATTATATTTTAAATTTAACTATTTGGAAATTCAAAATAAGAACTATACATTGAAAGAATGAAAAATTGTTGATCCAAGACATGAACTTGATAGAAAATCTGAATCTTCGGGTATATGTTCAGAATGAACAAACACAGATTTTGCGAAAATGACCGAACAACAATAGTTGTTGTACTAAATTATTTTGTGTTATTTTTAATTTCAATATTTTAAAAATATATAAAATTTATTATTGTTTTTGTTATTATGTTTTCTATAATATGATATAAAATATATGTTATTTTCATTTTTATTTTAGATATTAGACTGTTTTATTATTTATAGTTATTATGAAAAGAAAATCATCATCAAAGTAACTATTTATATCATAAAGTAAAAATATTTAAAATTTGAAGAACTATTTTATAAATAAAAATGTTCAATTGCAAAATGGAATTGAAAATAAGATGGTTCTATATTAAAAATAAAAAATGACAATATACCATTATGCAAATAAAATGATATAGAGATATAGCAGATTTTATTTCAAAGTGGAATTTGACACCAAATTTAGAATATGGTTGGAGATGCTCTGAGTCGTTCATATGAAATTATATCTTTTAATGCTCTTTGTTTAATGCTCTAAGTCGATCAAATGAAAATGTAATTGAAAATAAAATGGTTTGTTTTTGTATTTTGTTACAGAGAGAGAACAGAAAAAAAGAACAAAAAGCTCTAATTCTTAATGCTCAAGTATCATTATAACGTTCATAACATATGCGTAAAATTTTCAGAGCCATACAATTAAAAAAGTTATTGCTTTTTTAATGAAACCCAGAATTATAGAAAATTAGAAAGCAACCAGGAATATTTGTGTTCTAGTCTCATAATGAACCGTTTGAAAAGTAACTTATCTATGGGTCGAAGACAAGATCCTTGTGGTCTATAAGAAGCTGTTGATTGAATCGGGTGAAGAAAAAGACACATTTGGTCGGGTCTGGATCTCGATTTGGAGTTATCAATTGTAATTTAGTCATGATACGCTTTAAGATCGGTAAATATATGTTTTAGATTTAATTAGAAAATAATAACCAAATGGGTTTAGCACCTATCGAAAGCCCATTGGAAATCTTGTTAATCAACTATATCCATCTCGGCACAAGAAGACAAGTCTGCTAAGAGTCACTGACCCAAAGAGAAGTCATCATCCAAACGCTATAAATAGGACCATTCACTCTTCATTTTACACACATTGTAACTTGCAAGAGTGCCGAACTACTTCTATAAAGCTCCGACATGAAGCAATATTTAGGGAGCACGTCAATTGACGGACTCCCACCTCGTACCATCCTGTTCAGAGCTCGGCTTCGGCCTTAAGATCAATAAAGAACAGTTTCGACCTTACTTAAAGTTTATCTCTCACCTCGTATTTTGGACATTTCAGATCGTAGCCCGACTTTTATTGCTAGATCGAATTTCCGTAACAACAACTGGCGCCGTCTGTGGGGACCGAGAAATTTTCTATACTCTAAGACGAAGCCGAGATGACAGGACCTCTTCCAACAAATAACAACCCGAAGTCACCCGAGGAAACCCGGAGCCCGCTCGCCCCGAGCTCAGAATCAATAAGCTCGTTAAATAACATCAAAATTTCATTATCCAACGCCCGGACTAACCAAGCTACGGTAGCCAGCACCCGCCAAGACGGAGCGCATTCGGACGATCAGGATCAGGACGTCCCACTCTCATAAGGACTCTAATGGCGCAAGTCGACGAGCTGACCATGGACAATAACGCCCGCTTCGACGTGCTCACGAGCAATCAAGACACATGCAGGGAACATATTAACTACCTGCAGACTGCCGGGCTTCAAGCATCCCAAACAATCGACAACCCTACTCCACGACTTCAAAGGGTCCTGTTCGGGGAAACGCCGCCCTAAAATACCGAATCGAGTAGGCAACCACCCATTCACTCGGGACCAACGCCAACCGGATTCATCCAAAGTCAGGCAGGAGCTAGCAGGAGCTAGCAGGAACAGTGAGCTCGAGTCGCTCAAGCATCAATTAGTCCACATGACATCGAAAGTTCACAAAGCGACTAGCTCAGCCCCCGAAATAGATCGGGTCCTGAAGGAGACCCAGAACACACCGCTCATGAGCAAAATAACGGGAACGCCGATCAGACACCACGGGAAGATCAAGTTACCCACCTACGACGGTAGTTCGGATCCGCGACAATACCTGATGGCTTTCAGTATCGCAATGGGACGAGCTCAGTTCTCGCTAGAAGAACGCGACGCCGGCTTCTGCCAAGTATTCGTCAAAAACACGAGTGGTGCCGCTCTCAACTGGTTCTCGCGCCTAGAGGCGCACTCCATCGACAACTACCACCACTTGACGACCACCTTTCTGAAGCACTACTCCATGTTCATCCAGGAAGGAGCCTCGAGCGCCGACTTCTGGGCCGTAAGTCAAGGGCCAAAAGAACCCCTCAGATCCTACATCGACAGATTCAAAGTCATCGTCTCAAAAATCACATTAACCGATAACGAGGAACTCCCGGCGATTCGAAACGGCCTCTGCTACGAATCGCCGTTACGCGACGAACTGGCCATAAACAAGCCGCAAACTCTTGAGGACGCCCTCCACCGAGCGGCCATCTTCGTCGAGATAGAAGAGGAGAAGGACCTACTCGCCAAGAAATTCGCCTCATCTAAGAAGGACAAGGATGTGACGTCCGAGAACCATGACGACAAAGTGAAGAAAGCCACAACGTGCTACGTTGGCGAGCAGCAAGCAAGCCAACAAGCGTCCCAGAAGCCAGGATGCAATCAAATGAACAACCAGCATGGTCGGCCATGGAACAAGTACATGCGAACTGACGATCAAGAAAAGGCTTTTTTCAGTTTTCACCAGCGCTCCGGGCATAGCACCGCATAATGTCGACATCTCCAAAGTCTCCTATTTGGCGAGTAACAGAAAGGAGTGACGAACATAACAAACCGCAATGCCCCAGCAGCACCCCCGAGAATCGAGAGATGCCACGACAACCCAATAACGAGGGAGAACGATTCAAGCTTGCTCAAGAGGAAAAAGCGAGGCAAGTAGGTCAACAGAGAACAGAACATAGCGATATCGACACAGAACTACCAAAGCGAATCCGCGATGACGAAGAGGAGGACGCGCCCACACCTAGAAAACGGATTAACATGATCATGGGAGGGCTTCCCACTTGTAATGATTTGGTACGATCGATAACATCCTACAGTCAGAAAGCCGACGCGCGCCAGCAATGAAATAGGAATGTTTCCGAAGAACTAAAACCAGGCACCGAGATTACCTTCACATCGGAGGACGAAGAGGGCCTCGACAAGCCACATAACGACCCGCTCGTCGTCGAGCTCTAGATCGGCGATTGTGAAGTCACCAAAGTCTTGATTGACACAAGAAGCTTGGTAGACCTTATATTCGAGGAAACCCTGCAAAGGATGCAGCTGCGCGACTACATGATGAAGCGTTCGTAAAAAACCCTCACCGGGTTTGCCGGAGACACGACCACCACAATTGGAACAATCAAGCTCCCTGTACATATCGGACGCGTCACCAACTTCACCAATTTCGTCGTCATAGACTGTCCCGCAATCTACAACGTGATCTTGGGAACCTCCTGGATTCACGCCATGAGAGTAGTACCCTCGACGTATCACCAATGCATAAAGTTTCCAACCCCAAGAGGGATCTTCACGCTCCGCGGCAGCCAAAAAGTCTCGAGATACTGCTTCACAGTGGAGCGCAAGCAAGACAAACATCGTTCCTCGTGTCCAAGCAGACGATCACCACTTCGGAGTCGAAGGATAATGGGAAAGACTCGTACCTCGGCTTGATCTCTCCTCCGAGAGTACGTAAGCAACCCATACCTTGTGCACTTTCGTATAACTACGCCCCCTAACAATTAACCATCGACATTATGGCCAAATGATCGATCAAATAAATACGTGTCCCATGCACAGTGACATTGCGTCACACTGTCGATTTTACCGACATTTAATCCGGGGCCAGACCCGCGCGAGTCCTTAGAAAAAGTTTTGTAAGTCGGACCTCCTCCGCGTAACTATGTTTGAGGGCTCCACAGAATAAGCCGAGCACGTACTCGCACCTAGATAACTAAACGGATGACGAGGTAAGCCGAGCCAAAGCTATCGCTCACAAACATCTGTATATAAATGGGCGAGCATTGTTTCAATCCGAGAAAATCAAAGACATGATAAGCCGGACACGTACTCGCACCAAAAAATTTGATCTCGCCCAAAGCCGAGAAACGACTCGCAAACAACAACAAAAAAACGACAAGGAAGGAGACGATAATAAATCAAATACGAAATCTCTTCTTTCTTTTAATCCTTTCTTGTCAAAATACAAGGAAACTTACCCCAAAAAAACAACAAAACACAACAAAACAAATCTAACTTCTTGAAAGACGATTTTTTTCCAAATCGAAGCTCGTGTGCTGAGCCCGATTTCATCCAACAAGGAGTCGAGCTCCTTTCTTGAAAGACGATTTCGACGTCTGTTCCCGACACGGCCCCAAAAGGTACAGGCCCAGCAGTGAACAACGACGAAACCGAACCGAGGAGGATCATCATGGGGCAAGACAGCACACCAAAAAGGACAGCCGGTCCCCGCAGCCCGATCCCATGGTTCCCCTGGCTATTCCGACTTCGACCGCCCTCTCCAAAGGAATCATCCCCTTACATGGAGGAAGAAGAGCCAGTCCGACAGCCTGCTGCCCTGCAAAAATAAAAAACAGGAGAAGTTCAGATAACGGGCGGACACAAAAAAAAAAAAACTTAACAAGCAAATAGCACCCTTACGTCAAAAGAGACAAGTTCAAGACGGGACAGCCCCCGGTACGTTACTAAAATCAGTGACGCATCAGATCCACCCGACCGGAGGAACTGTGCATCGCTCTTAAGTTTGCAAATGCGACAAACAAGGGCGGCTATCAGTATATTTCCAAACATCGACAAGCCCCCATTTCGCGGAAAAAACACGAGCCCGCTCGACAATAAAAAATACAGAAACTCGGGAGGCCGGAGCCGGCCAGCAACAAAGATAGGCAAGAAACTCATTGGAAGAGCGGCCTTGCTGCCACGACCCACTGGGATTCAACATTCCGACAAAACAAAAAGAGAAAAGCCAACCCCACTCAACAAGAGAAAGAAGAAAAACAGAGAACGAGATATGAAAAATCAGAGAAGAAGGGAAAGTATTTATAGCCACAAAAGGCAACGAGTGCCAAAGAAAAGCATTCAAAGCGACACGTCAGTTACCAATGCACCCTTTCAATGCGAAAAACGACGGTCCACTTTCCCATAAACACGCAAAGTAACTTCTTAAAGAGCAGTAATGACGCGTGGACCACGCCTCGAAAATCGAAAGGACACGTCTACCAAAACACATAGAAACAACTTCTTACAAGCACAAACGAAGCAAAGCAAGTTCGCATCAGCGATCAGAACCCGGACGCCGAATTCGCCCAAAAAAAAAACAACAACAAACAAAAGGGAGAAGAAGCCACTGGCTAATTATCGCAACAACAAGACTATGTCGGGAGCTCGGACACACAAGAAGTGACCCCGTCTCCCACAACCAAAGACGCCACATCTGCCCCTCCTCCCTCCACCGACCCCACGAGGATAGCAGCGCCACTTGATGAACCTCGCAGCGGTGACATGCAAAAAACGTTATGATCCAATGCATGGGGTCGCAGCTCGTCAACTTCCCGCTCCAGGAGAGGCTTATCCTTCTCGAGTTGAGCAATCAATGCAGGAGGAACCGGCACGCCACTATCTGCAAGCAGACGATACGCACCAAGGATACTGGCCACCTAGTTCAACTCCAAAAGCTTAGGAGTGTAACGATCTCCTTGTTTTCTCTCCGACCTCAACTTATCCATGCGATCGGAAGCCTTTTTGTACAAAGCCTCTCGCTCAGAACGAAGGCGCTCATCGAAAGATCCCCGAAGCTCGTCGCGCTCAGCAACGGGGAGATCAACTTTCGACCTAAGAGAGCCAGCCTCGAACAGAAGATCGCGCTTCTCGTCCTCAAGTTCGGTCAACCGCCTCTCAAGATCCACAGACTTTTGCTTCTCCAAAGACAGAGCAGCAGAATCCCCCTTCTCCTTGTCAAGATCCTTACGAACCTGCTTCAGCTTACGGGCAGAGCGTCGCAGCGCATCAACCTGTTCTCTAAGGATGCTCTCCGTCGACTTAGCATGTCGTCTCTCGGACTCATACAAATCCTTGAGCTGGTTCAGGATAGTGCACACCATGATTAGGTGGTGACTTAACTCCTCCAGAAGATGACGCTTGTGCATAGCCGAAACATGCATAAGATCCTTTTTTGGACTAACCGCGAGCTTCTGAACAAGAATGGCACACGAAAACTTGTCATTCACCAAAGGAGCCTTCCCTTTGTGAACATACGACCAAGCCGGATCATTCAAATTTGAATCAGCATCACCTGACCGACCCGTCGGGCCGGCAGCACGAATAAAAGGAGAGGCAGGAGTCAGGCCCCCTGAACGCTCCCCCCCCCCCCCCGCCCTCAGAATCCGATCTCCGCCTCTCAACGCCTGACCGGTGACATATGCCGCCAGAAGCCTCAGAAGGTACAATGACCTGGTTCGCGAAACCTTCCGGCGTCTCCTGACATCGAGTAGCTTCATCTTCAAAGGCAGCAGGATGTCGTCAAGAATTATCACCGGATAATTTGTCGCCGCTAAGGGCCCCACATACATCTTTCGACTATTCCAAAATAACCGAGGGGACGACGGTTCACTCTCCAAAGAAGGATCCAGCTCCAGAAACGCTGAAGCAACATAATGACAATATCAGCAGCAACGACCTCCCCATCTATAAAAAGGGGGGAGAAGAGGGAACATACGCGAATCAACCTTTTTTAAGAAACTTCCGACTCTTTGATCAAACAGGCTCTTGGCCTCTTTGTCCTTCGATGGAGGCCAATCTATACGACCGTGAGCCCTTAACTTGTCCAAGTCTCTGGAAAATTCCACGGTCCAACGACCTGAAGCAGAGTGAACTACAAAGCAAGGAAAAGGAAAAAAGCCATAAGCAAACAATATCGACAAGCAAGCGCAAAACAGAGAAAGGTACCAAGATCATAGTTCCAGGCCGATCTGAAAACCCTGCTCGGATCAAACGTCAGTGCACTTTTAACACGCGCAAAGAAGTAACTGTCCTGCCAATCAGAAGACTTATCCGGGGGGTCAGACACAACCTTCAAACGACGATCAGGCCTAAATCGCACATAAAAGTTCCCAGACGTCCCTTGGTTAACCGAAATCGACGTCAGCTCCTCAAAGAGACGAGTAGACATCTCGACCTCGCTGTCAGCCGCCATGATCAAAACACCTAGCACGTTACGAACGGCGGATGGACAGAGTTGAGAAAGGGCCATCTCCCTAGCCTCGCAACACTCAATCAGGAATCTGGGAAGAGGAAAAAGCAAGTGGCATTCAGTGAACCAACACGTACAAACCAAACCAACCAAGAGGAGCATCACATGGTCGCTCGCACAAAGCCGGCAATCGGAGCTCGAGACCGGAAACATGAGAAAACCGCCAACGAATATCATCAAGGATAGGTTGTTCACAGATCGACGAGCGAATCGCCCTAGGGACGACAATCTTCGCCTCCATTGCTTCCCTCGATCTTCTTTTCCCTCCCTTCGAGGAAGTTGCTCGAGAACAATGATCAAGAACAGCCACGCTAACTTTTGGGCAACCTCCCTAGTCAGTAATCCTAACACCGCCTCTCCGACGATCGGGCCCATCACTATCGCTAGGGTTTTGCTCCCCCACATCTGCAGGAGTTCGGCCGCCAGGAGAATCCGTCACGACAGGACCACCGTGAAATCGATGAGGTTTTCGCCCATCCCGAGACATAAAAAATTCTTCGTCACCTTCGATTGCCCTAGATTCAACAGGACTATCTCCCAGCGACTTAGAAAAACCAGAATCGCCGCTACACATAGAAGAATGCTCACTAGAATCTACCCGCATAATAACGAATCCAGAGACGGAACAACGACAGCATAATAGCCAGAAGAAAACAATTACCTGGTAAAGGATGACGGAATTCGAAAAGACGAAGCCTCGCAAGCAGAAAGAAGCAGTTTTACAAACACGCGAAATCGCGCCACGAGCGTTTCGCGTCCCTTCGCTTTCTAAAAAAACCGCAGAAGAAGTCAATAATTGGGAAAATCAGTAATTGATACAGAACGATTTAAGATTTCCGCCTGACTTAAACGTTTAAAGAAATTTTCTGACCCCGAGTAAACACCGTAGCTCGACGAACTGGGGGGGCGGGACTAACTGTTGGATATGGTTTAGCACCCATCCAAAGCCCATTGGAAATCTTGTTAATCAACCACATCCATCTCGCCCCAAGAAGACAAGCCCGCTTAGGAGTCAATGGCCCAAAGAGAAGTCAGCATCCAAGCGCTATAAATAGGACCCTTCACTCTTCATTTTACACACATTGTAACTTGCGAGAGTGCCGAGCTACTTCTATAAAGCTTTGAACTCAAGCAATATTTAGGGAGCACGTCATTTGATGGACTCCCACCTCGTACCATCCTATTCATAGCTCGGATTCGGCCTTAAGATTAATAAAGAACAGTTTCTATCTCACTTAAATTTTATCTCTCAGCTGGTAGTTCGGACATTTAAGATCGTAGCCCTGCTTTTAATACTAAATCGAATTTCCGTAACAACACCAACTAAAATCAAGATATATGAAGTCATTTCGAACTTTTGTATCATGGGCATATAAGTTTTGAATTTATAATTTAAGTGGACTTAAATCTTTACATTTTCTTTCATAGATGTAAACATAAAAGATATATTTTAGCTTCTTGACAAGAAAAAAAAAATATATATATATATATATATTTCGGTTGACATTTAATACTATATTGTTATATATGGGTTTAGCATCCATCAATTATTTCGGTCCAAACTTATTCTTTGATATTATGATCGGTCCAAAAACATCAAACAAGTGTGCCCATGAATCAAAACGAAGCCCCTTACATAGAGAACACTCAGCTCAGTTCGTGACCAACTCTGCTCGGCTCGGCTCGACTCAATATCTCTGCTCGACTCGGCTCTGCTAACAAATATGACTTGTCGGCTTAGCTCATTATTCACCGAATGAATACGGCCCAAACGTCGCAATTCGACAAGCAGTCAATGGCCCATACCTTGATTGATAAACTTCACACCTCGTCTCCATATAGATTTGTTTGAAGGATCACCAACTGAGAACACAACAAAACAAATGATTACCTCTGCAATCCGCATCACTGACGACCAGAAAGGCAAACACTCAACCTTTTGCCACTGGACTTTCTCACAAATCCGCGGCAGATGCTCACAGATATAGCGAAATAGAAGACTTAAAATCCAAACTTTGGAGCATGACCTCAAAAGTTCATCTGGCGATCAATTCGGCACCAGAAATTGATCGAGTGCTCGAAGAAACACAGAACACCCCATTCACTCGCATCTCGAGATCGAAGCTCGGCATCTGAGAAAATAAAGTTACCAACGTACGAAGGAAGCTCAGACCCAAGGCAGTTCCTAACTGCTTTTAGCATCGCCATGGGACGAACACATTTCGATTTTGGAGAGCACGATGAAGGATATTGTCAATTGTTCGTCGAACATCTGGGCGGATCTGCCCTCAATGTATTTTCCCGTCTACATGCAAACTCCATCGATAGCTACCAAAAATTGTCAAGAGCATTTCTTAAGCACTACTCCATGTACATCTAGGAAGGAGCATCAAACGCCGATCTTTGGACTGACATTTAGGGACCAAAAGAATCTCTACGATCTTATATTGATCGCTTCAAAAGCAACATTTCAAAAATATTGGTCACTGACAGCGAAGGACTACCTACGTTACGAAATGGCTTATGGTATGAATCCAATTTCAGCGAAGAGTTGAAGAAAAACAAGCCGAACATACTCGAAAATGCTATGCCCCAAACATCCATTTTCATCGAGCTCAAAGAAGAAAAAAAAATACCAGCTAAAAGTTTGCACCTCAGAGTTCGGCTACAAAGGAAAAGTTAGAAAAGTCTGAAAGGTCTGCCGAACAATGAGAACCACGTCAACACTACAATAAAGACTATAAAAAATTTTTTGAAGGAAGAAAAGGGCAAAGCGGCGTATTATGTCAGCGGACCAACAACAATCTCTCTCTCTCTCTCTCTCTCTCTCTCTCTCTCTCTCTCTCTCTCTCTCTCTCTCTCTCTCTCTCTCTCTCTCTCTCTCTCTCTCTCTCTCTCTCTCTCTCTCTCTCTCTCTCTCTCTCTCTCTCTCTCTCTCGCTTTCGAACGCTGTGGTCTTTACATCAGGTTGTGCCATCGGTTATGGCTCAGCAATGACTTTAACTGACACTTGAACAAAATTAAGAGAGGAACCAAAGAAGATGTTTCAGTTCTAAATCCAACTATCATGACTGCAGTTCCAGCTATTCTTGATCGTGGCCGAGGAGTTCTGAAAAAGGTACCATCTTAGCGACAACGAATGTTGAGCGTATTTTTGCTGTTACTTATCTAGGACAGTTAATGAACTAGGTTGAGGAAAAGGGAGGAATGACAAAGACCCTCTTTAACTTTGCATACAAGCGGCGGTTAGCAGCTGTGGATGGAAGTTGGTTTGGTTACGCGCTGTGCTTGGAGGGACATATCCCATTTATGTTCTGTGGAGGGGCTCCTCTGTCTCCTGATTCGCAACGATTCATCAATATCTGCATGGGGTAAAAGAACCATCCTTTGTCGTCTCTCATTTGGCATTTTCATACGAGTCTTGTCCCATGTTGGCTTATATCTTACAGCTTGTATCGTGGGGCTATAGAATTTCAGACAAACCAATCTCCTCACGCTTTTGCATTGTCTGGAGTATAATTCAAAGGTGGAGGCAGCGTTAGGTTCAAGCAATTACGTTGACAACATTATGGTGCACGCGGACCCAGTGAACAGCTACTAAATGTGTTACCTTCCAGGCAACAAAGGTGGCAAAGCTCGAAAAGTTTGAAATACCAGCAAAGATCAAGTTATTGCTGGAGCCGTGGACACCGGAGTCGGGACTTGTCACAGCTGCTCTGGCCAAATTCAAAGATGAACTCCACAAGTTGTATGCCTATAATAATTGAGTTTTTCATTAATATATCTATAAGTAAGCTTTGCACATGAGGGGTTTTCTTTCCCCTTTTAATACAAATGTTTCTCAGTCCAATTCCATCAATAAAAGGAGCAACAGAAGAGACTAAAATCATTGTGGGTACTGAATCTAAAGATATGTAAGGAGCTGAAGTAGTCATCATCAATCAAATTGTGATAGTGTGATAGTGAGCTACTGATTTGACGCAGAATCTGTAGGAGCTGACAATGCTGGTCGTAGGAGAAGATACAAAGAAGGTCCCAAAGGTAATAGACAACGACCTTTATCAAACCTGCAAGCAAAGCAGTGCATTTTCTGGTGGTCATTTCATTGTAAACCCAAAACGGAGCAAATGCAGAGAGTAAACAGAAATCAAGAATGAATCTGCATTTTTCTACAAGGATTTAAGTTATTGTTATGAGCAAAAAGATGATTTCATTTCTCAAACTTTCTAAAGTAGAGATAAAATTCTTTCCAGTTAGAATTATACCCAATCCTGCAACAAGAGTGCAGTGAGGATAATAGATCAAGATCTTACTTTCCCCAGGATACTCAAGGTGTAACACCCGTTTCCCGGCGAACCGGAGACGCGGCATTAGGACGCCCGTTGAACCGGACTCGGTCCAACCGGGACGCCAACTCAACTTCTCCCAGGTCCCAGGCGCCTTCTTCGTATTCAAAATCACCAATGACGTCACTCGACTGTATCGATCCCGCATCCGGACCTGCAAGAAAACGGGGACAAGAAAGGGGAAAGAGGCCTGAGTAATTGTTTCAAACACAATTACCCAGTGAGGGCGGACTTAAGGAGCCCGCGATCCCGGTTACTCTACACAACTACCAATCACAAGTCCTAAGCTAATATCACCTTGCAAGCAGGCCCGGAGGCTTTCACCACGCAAACTACATCCACTCATGCTTTCACACTCGTGAACCCCTCTCTAGCCCGAAGGCTCACGCAACCGGCTCACCCGGTATCCCTGGGCCCACGGCCATTTCACCTGGGGAGGCTCGCCAACACCTCCCATCCGACGAATTAAAGGGCACGTACCAAACTCGTTATACGCGCCCTGTCACGAAACACCCTTTCGGGGGCCCTACCACAACTACCAAGTATATCCAGCACGCACAAGCAACGTTTTCGGTTTAAACGATAACCTAACAGTTCTACGTTCTCAAGCAATCACATCGGGACCCAACTAGCCCTACGCTACCTAGGAAAGACGACATTATCAAGGGACTATCGCCCGGAATTGAATGAGGTAAGGGAGATCACATTCGGTCCTCACCTTAGCCAAAGAAGAGGGCAAAACGGTAATTTAGCAGCCCCATTGACCCGAACGGATATTGAATCTGGAAAGAGGACGAAAAATTGAGTGAGATAGGCTTTCGTTTCGTTCGAATCGGGTTTAGGACGGTCAAGTTATGACCCAACAAAGTTTGGTTGACTAAAAGTCAACGGTGAAATCCAAGTCAACCGGTTGACCCGGTCAACCCAGACCCAGACCCAAGCCCAGACTGAACCAGGCCCATTTGCCATAACCGGCCCAATTTCCTAAACCAGACCCTAACCAATCTAAACTAAGGAAATTGAAATGAACCAAGAATTAGGATTGAACCGGTCAAAACCAGCTCGAACCGGACCGGTCGACCCACCCGGTCAACAGCGGTCCACGGAGGTCAACGGCGGCAGCTCCGGCGGCGGCGCGTGGCAGTCCGGCGAGGCGCGTGGGGCTCCGGCGCGCGTGGATCTTACGTGCCCGGCTCTTCTCCCGACGCGTGGGGGCGCGTGGGGGTGCGTGCGGCGGCGCGTGCTCCTCCGGTCGGTGCCTCCCGCTTCGTCTCGTCGAGGTGGTCTCGGAGGTGGGTTTGGTTTAACGGGGTTTGGGATATTTTGAAAGTTATGAGAAGAAAACATTTTTTGTGGTTTGAAACTCAGATCTGGGATCTCGGGGATTACCTCACGATATGGGATGACGAGATCTCGGAAATAGGGCTTCTGTTCACCTCGAATGGCTCACGAACTCGACAGGGCTTCGCCAGGAAAAGGAGAGATGCGTTTTAGGGGGGAGGGGGGTGGCAGAGGTGGTTAAAAGTTTGGCAGACTGGTGTATATCTAGTGCATGTCTTTGACATATTTCGCTGCGGGCAACATATTTTACGCAGTACACTACCATTGTTGGCCATAAATGTCCTTGTCTCTTGATTTTTGTGGCGAGTGTTCGACCGTTGGATTGGTTGCCGCCTGTTCCTTTGTGTGTCTCTTCTGTTACCCATTTGATTTCTTCGTCGTGGATGCAACTTAGGAGAGTTTTGTGATGCGCTTATTCGGAATTGTTTTTCGTCGTTCACGACGTAATGGGAGCACCTTGCTTTTAGGCGTCGGGCTGCCCATCCGTCTTCCGGGACCGTCCCTTCTAGGATGTAAGCCATGATCTCATCTCTCCAGTCCTTCGTTTTCCTGAAAGCTCCCTTTGTGGCGGATTCATTCTTCTCGCCGGAGTCGTCCATCCTGTTTTCAAGTTCGGAGATAGCGAATAAGTTTTGAGTTTGATTGATGCTCAGCTTCTCGATGCATTCAATTGGTATGACTCGTCGTAGGGCATGATAGTACGTGGTTGCGAGGGATGCTAGTACGTTGGCTGGTGAGTTGTCGCTTCGTGGGATTTTGGTGAGCGAAAAGATACCGAATTACCCTACTAATTTTTTTAATGATTTGTAAGTATGCGCTCACTCGATCGTTTTTTTCTTCGTATTCGCCGTTGTATTGGCTTGCGACGAGTTGTGAATCGCAAAATGCGCTGATGTGTCTTGCTCCAATTGCTTTTGCCAATCGCAGTCTCGCTATCAGGGATTCATATTCCGCCTTATTTTTGGATGCTGGGAAAGCGAGCCAGATTCTCCGGTTGGGGAGGTCAATCTGATTCCAATCCCTGACCCATTGCGGGAGGACGAACCGTCGACGAAAAGGGTCCATTTTTCGACTGTAGCCTGATTGCCGTCACAGGTCAGTTCTTGTGGTAGCTTGATTAGGAAATCTGCCAGGAATTGTGATTTCGCGCTTGTTCGTGGTTTATATTCGATATCGTACTCGCTTAGTTCCACCGCCCATTTTTCCATCCGTCATGATTGGTTTGGGCTGTGAAATATGGTCCTTAATGTCTAGTTGGTGAGGACGGTTACCAAATCAGACTGGAAGTATGGTCCGAGTTTCCTTGCCGAGGTGACGACTGCTAAAGCGAGTTTTTCTAAGGTGGAGTATCGGGTTTCGGCGTCGTCGAGACTTTTTTTCTGATGTAGAAGACCGGCTTTTGATCGCCCCTATCCTCTCTGACGAGGACACCGCTTATTGCAGAACTTGACACCGAGATGTAGAGGTATAGGGTTTCCCCTTCCTCTGGCTTGGATAGAACGGGAGGCGTAGATAGGTACTCGTTTAGTTATTGAAAGGCGTCTTCGCATCTGGCGTCCCATTCGAATTGTTTGTTCCCTCGGAGAAATTGGTAGAATGGCAGGCACCTGTCTGTTGATTTGGATATAAATTGACTTAACGCAGCGATTCTTCCTGTGAGTTTTTGCACCTCGCGCGTATTTCTTGGCGAAGAGAGTTCGGTGAGTGCCGCAATCTTCTGTGGGTTCGCTTCTATCCCTCTTTTGGTGACTATGTATCCGAGAAATTCTCCCGAAGTGACTCTGAATGTGCACTTGGCTGGGTTGAGCTTCATCCCATACATGTTCAGTTTATTGAAGCAGGTGGTGAGGTGGGTAATGTGGTCGGCGGCCAAGGCGGATTTTACCATCATGTCATCTATATACACCTCCATTGTTTTCCCGAGTTGGACGCCGAATATTTTGTTGACGAGTATCTGGTATGTTGCCCCGGCGTTTTTGAGGCCGAATGGAATCACCTTATAGCAATATGTTCCTCGGTCAGTGATGAATGATTTTTTTTCTGCGATCGTTGGGATGCATCATTATCTGGTTGTAGCCGGAAAAAGCATCCATCAACGACATGAGCTCGTGCCTGCCGTGGCCTTAACAAGTCTGTCGATGTGAGGCGATGGGAAGCTATCTTTTGGGCAAGCTTTGTTGAGGTCGGTGAAGTCGACGCACACTCTCCACTTTACGTTCTTTTTCTTGACGACCACCAGATTTGCAAGCCAGACTGGGTATTTTACTTCGGTTATCGAGCCTGCCTTGGATAGTCTTTCTACTTCGTCATTCACTGTTTGAGATCGTTCCAGTCCGAGTTTCCTTCTTTTCTTCTTGATGGGTTTGAATACTGAATCGATATGGTGTTTGTGACACGTTTCCGTAGGGTCAATTCCCTTCATGTTGCTGGTCGACCAAGCGAAGGTCGAAGCGTTCCAGTAAAGAAAATCAATGAGTCAGTCGTTCAGGTCTTTTCTTAGTTCCTTGCCTATCCCTACGCATCATTCTGGATTGCTGACGTCGATGTTGACTTGTTCGACCGCGTCACGGCTAGGCCCTTCCTGGGGTAGTAATTCTATCTTTGGTTCGGCGAGCAGGCATGCTCAGAATTTCCATCGCAGCTTATACTCGACGAAGAAGCAAGTGCTCGAAACTTCCTGGCTCCATCGGAGCGTAAATGTTCCACTCGGGATGGGGAATTTAACGCACTGATAATAGGTCGAATGGAATGCTCTCATGGAGTGGATCCATGGCGTTCCCAAAATGGCGTTGTAGATTGCTGGCCGGTCGACGATCACTAATTTGGTTATTACCATCGTTATTTAGATGCGGACTGGTAGTTTGATAGTTCTGCCGGTTGTGGTTGTTCCTCCGGTGAAGTCGGTTAGGGGTCTCTCTAAGCGTTTTTTCTTGTAGTCGTATAACTCCATTCTTTTTAAGGTTTCTTCGTATTTGAGGTCGACCATGCTTCCAGTGTCGATTAAGACTCTGGTTACTTCGCAGTCGCCGATTTGTACTTCGACGACGAGTGGGTCGTTGTGTGGTTTTTATAGTCATCTTTCGTCATTCCCGGTGAATGTTATCTCGTCCTTGCTTCCGAGCTCGTAGCCCGTGTTTTTCTTTCGACGTCGGTATGTGCCTACCCTTCGTCTGTACTCCTTTATCGATCTTACGAAGTCGTTGCAGGTCGGGAGCCCCCCCCCCCCCCCCATGATCATGTTATTTGCTTGGACTCGCCTGACCGCTACCGCTGGCCCAGCGACGTTGTTTGGTTATAATAAAAGAAGGGTTGGACTTGGAGTAACCAAGCTCGGAGGGAACGGGCTCGGAGTTTGCTCTGATGGCCTGGAGTTATTACAGCCTGAAAGTGGTCCTGTCATCTCGGCTTTGTCTTAGAGTGTAGAAAAGTTTATGAGTTCCCATAGTCGGCGCCAATTGTTGTTATGGAATTTCTATCTAGTCCAAAAGGGTCGGGTTACGATCAAAGAAGTTCGAACTACGAGGTGAGAGATATATTTTAAGAGAGGTCGAAAACTTTTCTATTAATATTAAGGCCGAAGCCGAACAATGAACATGATGGTACGAGATGGGAGTCTGTCGAATGAAGTGCACCCTAAATGATGCTTGAGCTCGGAGCTTTATAAGAGTAGCTCGGAGCATTCACATATTACAATGTGTCTAAAAGGAAAAGTGAAAGGTCCTATTTATAGTGTGGGAAGGCTGACTTCTTGCTGGGCCATTTGACTCCTTAGCGGGCTTGTTTTCTTGGACCGAGGCAAATTATCGAATTGGCAAGATTTCCAATGGGCTTATGGATGGTTGCTAAACCCATATCCAACATTCTTGTGTCTGCTAATTGAAACACATTTCGAGAATTTGATATACCTGGTACAAATGGTATAACTGAGAAATATAAGACAACTAGTACTAATGGAACAATTGATACTAATGAAATTACACAACTGGTACAAATGGGATTTTTAAGGTTTAATTGTGATCAACTAAAACAATTCGGGTTGCATTCATACATCTATCCTCTCATCTATTCTTTTTTCTTTTACATATGAAATTATATAATAATATAAAATATGTTAGAAGTCGGAAAGACGGTCATTTCCCCATGAATTTTTCCCGCTTAAACACAGTTGTCTGTTTAGCTTCATGTTGTACATTTGCGATTTTTGTGTAATTAAAGTTATACCTTGATATAAATGTTAATGTTTTAGTTGTCCCCAAAATTTTCGAGTATTAAATATCATTTGGATGATTTTCATATAAAATAGTGTAAAATCATGTATTTTACCTCTTCTCCATTAACTAGAGGGATAATCTGTTTTTTTAAATAGAGGGAAAATCTGAATTTTTCCCGCTTAAAATTTTAGGCATATTAAACATAGTTGTCTCCAAATGTACATTTGTCCGTTTAGATTCATAGTTGTACATTTGCGATTTTCGTGTAATTGAAGTTGAACCTTGATATAAATTTTGATATTCTAATTGTCCCATAATTTTGGAGTATTAAATACATTTGGAAGGACTCCCTATAAAAATTGTTGTGAAATCATATATTTTACTTATTTTTCATCATAAGAGTATAAATTAAGTGTTACATATTTCATAAAGTGTGTTTTATGTGAACGAAGAATCTTTTATATGAAATTTTTAAAACTCATGTTTTCTATTTTTACAATTATTCTAGTGATTTTAAATGTGTTTAGAGTTCTTAAGGTGAAAATATAATTTTCTATAATTTTATATACATTTCTAAATATTATTATTTTTGTTGTAATTAAGAATTAATAGTATTTGAATTTTAAGGAATTTAAATTGACCAAATGATCATGAATTACAAGAGGGTATATAAATCTTTGTTTGCCATTTGATGTTCTAGTACGATTATTTAGGATCATTTGATATTTTTCGGATCGTTTGTTCTTTTTTTAAGACCGTTTGATTGTTTCAGCATGGTTTGATCTTTTAAGATTCATTTGTATTGATAACATATTTTATATTATTATATAACTTCAGATGTAAAAAAAAATATGCGAAGATAAATGTATGAATGCAAAACCAATTGTTTTAGTTGATCACATATAATAGTTAAGAACTCCATTTACTAGTTTTGTTATATTATTAGTTTCAGTTGTTCCATTAATACTAGTTGTTTTATATTTCTCAGCTATACCATTTGTACTAGTTGTCCTATGTCATTGTCGGAATCGTCAAAATATTTAGTCGCAGGATTCGTCGAAGTCACAAGATTCATCGAAATCATAAGATTTACCGAAGTCGCATGATTTACCGAACTCGTCGCAGTCGTCGGAGGGTCGGAGGCGCGGGAGTCATCGGAGTCGCCGGAGGCTCGGAGGTGCCAGAGTCTTCGTCGGAGGTTCGGAGGCGGTGTCAACTCTGATCTAAAAAAAATCATGAGAAGAAAAAATAGTTTCTGTAATTTTTTTTGAATTAGCCAAATAATCAAAACGGGGACGAAACCCATTTGGCCAGACACAAAGTTTTGGAAACCAAAAAGCTTATGCAAAATTGACGATTGTACCCTCTAAATTCTGGCGGGAATGGAAGATACGCAACTTGTGCGTCTGACGTGATGTGACCACCTACGATTTCTTTAGATTTTAATCTATCCATCTAATTGTTTTTCGACCGTTCGATCTCCGCTCTTCCACATATGCATTAAATGTTCGAAATCTACAAGATTTGCTTGTAAATCTTAACGATAGCTATGTATGTATACACTAAATATCAGCACTCTCTCGTTGTCTATAAAACCAGGGGTATTCTTCTTCTTTTAGGGAAAACATAACTTATTACTCAGAAAAGCAAAAAAGTAGCTGGATCAAGCATAACAAAAAAGGAAAAAGGTCGGTGGTTTGTCGCTTAGTTGGTATTGGCATAATCGCTTACCTGGATTGTAGTAAGTTCTCTGATTTTATTCATTAAATGGTCCCAATATGTTAGACTTTATTACCTGAACTTCAGCTAACATTAATGGACTCCTATATTCCGACACATTTAATTGGTGAGTTGGTTGAAGCATAACTGCTTCAACGAAATAACAGACAGAAAACTGGATAAAACTTTATGGAAAAAGACTGAAATTTCTAAGATTTGCGGTCACAAAACTGCACAAACTACTCTTCTAAAACTGAAGTGTGAAATCGGTCGTTTTTATGGAGGTTAATGTAGTGATGGGTCGATTGGTTAGGCTATGAAGAGGCGAGTGGGTGAGATCTTTGACAGGCGACTGGTACTTCAAAGGAGAAACATCAGAGCCCAGTTATGGGATTATGGTGCAAGAAAGCGAAAAGTACAAAACCCTCGTACACATGGTTATCACAAGATACGAAATCAATGACTGCGTGTTTCTAACTTACCAGTTTCCAGAACACATGTTGGGGCCCGAAGGTAAGAAAACACTACCTGTAGACATTACCAGTGATACGGACGTGGATTTTTTTATGGCAGTTCGTGTTGAGCACATCGAGTTGCCGCTGTGTGTAACGGTGGGTAGACAATCAATAGACAGGTATCGCTTCCATCGTCGCTCTGCTTTCGACATTGGTGGGAACCCACATGTTTTTGGTGAACCAAGCTTGTCCCTAAGTGTCCCTGTAGAAGGTGGAGCAGACAAAGATGGGTTAGTAGACCCTGCAGCATATTACTGGAATTCCCTGTTTGCGACAGGAACGGTACCTTTGTCGTTGTCAACGCTAGACAATATCATCAACACGCAGCGTACTTTCCTTCCGGAGGACGTGGAGGAGAGAACAAGACCAATGAACCTAGATAACAACCTTCTTGACGATGACCATTCATCAACATGCTCATCGGATGGACCAGCCGTGGGATCTCCATTCACACCTGAGAGGTGTGGATCGTCCATTCACAAATGGGTAGAAGAGGATTCAGTCTTGGGTACTACTATAGCGAAACTGAGCTGGAACGCTGGTAACTTGGATATGTGTAGACATGTAAATGATCTTAACCTGATATGTTTTATAATGGTGTGCTAATAGTGTGTTTAGCAGGTAATCCACTTGGTTTAAGCACCCCCGTTGTTGATGTGATAGGGTAAGTTTGTTGTTAACACTTTTTGTACATGTTAACGTAGTTTTTAACGTGTTACATTTGTATGTGTAGTGCTACTCTCCTAGATGTTGCACCGTACGACAAAGGAAAGGGAATCTTGACAAGTAGCGATATGGGTGGAGATTCATCACCCCAACTAACACTAGGAAGGAACGCAGCAAGCAACAGTCCAGTTGGTTTTGCCTATGACCTGTACAGCATGTTGCACCAAGGAGATTATCGCGGTTTGAAGTTTATTTACAAATTAATGGCTGCCAAGCCACATATAATGATTTTTTGATGTATTCTTATGTAGGGGTCGAGGCAGCAGGTTTCATCCCAGCCAGCGTGAAGGCTATGGAAGAAATTTTCTCATCCCAGGAGATGGACTTGTTTATGGATGCAGGGATTAACATGATGAGAAACATTGTCTCAGAACCAAATATTATCGAAAGGAAGTCACCATCAACCGATGGAATAAATCAGATCCCAAGTCCAGTTGGTGGGGTAATCAGGCTTGCAGATGGGTTAGGAACAGATGTGATGAACACTAGTGGGAAAACAGAAGCTTCTCCGGGAGGCTCTGTGGAAGCCTTTAATAAAGGTACAATAACAAAGCCAAAAGATATAACGGTTGATACGTGTGTTGTTAGTGTTGCTAACTTGTTGTGTATATTTGACAACATGGTTCAAGGGGCTGTTGGGATGGGAACAAAAATGAGAGGTAATTCCTAAACAACATCCGGTTAGATAACTATTAATTGGGTTAAACGTGTAAAGCATAGGATGGACAGAGCTAAAAGAAAAACATTGTATCTTAGCAGGCATGAATACTGTATTGGAAACTCATCGAAGGATAAACCGGTTCGTAGAAACCTGGATGATACATTTGACATAGTTGATGACTCTTTCGAGGAAAAAGGTATTACTCTAACATCTATAACTTGGGGTGTCATACATAATAGAAGTCATGTTGACACAATAGTATAATGGTCGTTGTTGTTCTTTGCAGAACTCAGGAAACTTGGCTTTATTTCTGCCTCGGTAACAGTGTTAGAGGAGCTTTTCACGCCTGATCAAATGGCTATCCTAAAGAAAACAACTGACGATGCTGTGCAAATGATACGATCTACACGAGTTGAAACAACAGATGGGAAGCCAGTGAGTCCAGAGCGACCAGCGGCAGGGTCAGGTGATGAGAATGCAGACGACAAAATTAGCGTTGGAACAGATGATAGTGAGGGTAAAATCCTTTTTTTGCAATACCGAGTGTATGGGTTGTAAAAAATGAATGTTTTAGCTAAATATTATTTCTTTTGTTTTAGGGATGACGGAGATAGAAGCGATGAGTGAGCCAGTGTACGGAACTGAAACTCACACACATAGTGTTGCTAAGGACCCATATAACTTACTGTCGCGATTTGTTGGCTGGTGTTGCAGCTGTATGTCGCCGCGAACTCATAAAATGGAAAGTGGAGAACCCGGTGAGACGAAGAGTGAACCTGGTGATTCTTACTACGGTGGGCCAAGCAACATGGATCTTGATGATCATGATAGCGACGATGATATAGACGGTGGTGTGTAACAAAAAAATTAGACTGATAATGAAAAAATGGCTTGTTATTTTGTACGTTTTGGTTTAACATTCCACAATTTAATAGAATTATGTATTTCTGTGATATGAAGGTTCCGTTAAGAATGGGCCAATGGAGGTATATGTTGGGATGATGTTCAAAAACAGAGATGCTTTTAGGCAACACATGGCGCTTTACGCATTAGCCAACAAATTCCGCTTCCACAACAAAAAATCCAACCCGAAGATGATGGTGCTCGAATGTGTTGGAAAGGCTTGTCCATGGCGGGTTTACGCGATCAAGATGAGCGACAGTGACTGGTACCAAATAAGACGAGTCAGACCAAATCACACATGTTCCGTTAATGAGCGAGGCAACTTCCAGCAACATGCAACAACAGAGGTGATTGGTGACATGATAATGACAAGGTTTAGTGGGCGAGCAAGTGGTCCCCGTCCAGGAGCAGTGAAAGAAATTATGCGGGATGGTCATGATATCCCAATCTCTTACTATAAAGCGTGGCGGTCTCGCGAGATTGCGATGGATTTCGAAAAAGGATCCACAGAAGACTGTTTCAGGAAGCTACCCAAATATCTGCATATGCTGATTCTTGCTAATCCTGGATCAGTAGCTCACATTGAGACAGAGTACCAGGAAGGAGTGGGTTCAAGATTCAAGTACATGTTCTTCGCCCAAGGTGCATCTATCAGCGGCTTCCGGTTCATGCGGAAAGTGATCATCATAGACGGGACATTTCTAAAAAGCAAGTATGCAGGTTGTTTGGTGACAGCAAGCGCTCAAGATGGAAACTACCAGATCTATCCACTAGCATTTGGAGTGGTAGATGGAGAAAACGAGCGGGCTTATACATGGTTCTTTAAAAAGCTACAAGAGATTGTTCCGGACAACAATGGGCTGGTCTTCATATCTGATAGGCACCATGCTATCCATGCAACTTTGTCTAAGGTATCACTACACATAATTGTGGTATAGGCGTTAGTATGATTTACGTTGAATGCATGTTTGGCATGGAAAAAGGGTTAATGGGCAATGGCAATAACAATGTTAGCAAAATAAAAGTTATGGGATAGCGTAACTAACTAATTATTTAGCTAGGTAATTTAAATGGTAGTTTGCTGATGATAGACAAGATTGGAAACTCTATAGTTTGTGTGTTTAAATTTTATTGTAGCATGTTAACGTCTGCCATAGTCTTTAAGTATAGCCCTGTCTAACGTGCTTCTTACTGCCTTTGATGTAGGTATACCCAAAAGCAAACCATTGCTCCTGTATAGTTCACCTACAGCGCAATGTAGTTTCCATCTTCAAAAAAAGGCACCTCTCTTACCTGGTTTCTCGGGCTGGCCGAGCATTCCGTGGTTCAGAGTTCACAGAATATTTCGGTGAAATATTGAGCATCGATGCTGAGTGCGCAAAATACCTAGAAAACATTGGACTGGAGACATGGACACGATCTCATTCCTTGGCAAGAAGGTACAACCTCATGACCAGCAACATTGCGGAATCCTTAAACGCAGCACTTTCTGAGGCAAGAGATTGTCCAATAATCCCCCTCGTTGAGTACATAAGATCCACATTGATGAGTTGGTTCCATGTTCGACGCCAAGCAGCAAGAAAACTCCCAACAGCTCTGACTCCAAGGATACAGAAAATAGTAAACAAGAAATTCGAGGACTCTACTGGGTTTGAGGTGAAGAACATAAACCAAACTGAATTTGAGGTGCGTAACAAGGAAGGAGTCCCCTACCATGTGGACTTGGGAATGAGAACATGCAGCTGTTACGAGTTCCAGACGTTGTCCATTCCCTGCACACACGCAATAGCTGCCGCAATCAATGCAAAAGTTCATATTGACTCGCTCGTTGATGAAGAATTTAGTAGTGCATTTTGGCGTCAAGGATACGAAGGGAGTATTTACCCGGTGCCATCAGAGATCGATGAAAAATTGGAAGCAGATGATATGGCAAATGTTGAACTACTCCCACCATTGACCCGTCGTCCACCAGGAAGGCCACGTAAAAGAAGGTTCTTGTCGCGTGGCGAAATCCAGGTGCTAGCATTATTAGTTTGTGTAACAAATAGAATAGCATTGCAATAATCTAATTTATATTAGTTTAATTTAGAACTCTTTAATTTATTTACCGGTGTTCTTGCATTAGGGTGGATTCCAGAGAAAACTAAAAGTTTGCAGCCGTTGCCGGGGAGTTGGCCACAACCGTGCAACATGCAAAATGCCAATATAAGTTCGAGAAAGTACTATAAGAGGGGGCAGCAGAAGATAAGGATGCTTTGTTTTGATATAGATCGGAATTGGGGTCGATCAATTTTATGTTGGAATGTATTATATTAACATCAAAAATCCCCAATGTTGCAAATGTCGTGCTTAAAAACATGTACGACAAAGGTTTGAATAAGCATGCCCCCTTATATGTGAAATATATTTGGTTAAGTATTTGGTTAGCGTGTCTAACATCTAATTAAAGTATGAGAACATTAGATGAAAAGGAGCAACGAAATGTATGTACAAGAACATGCGTAAGTAATTGGAACATTCAACGGAATAATTGATTAGAGATTAGCACAAACAAAATAAAATAGCGACGATAAACTCGAAATGGTTAGTTTAAATATAAAGTTAGCGGTACCATTTCTGCGGTTGCCACCTGTTGCCAATTAAATATAACCGCTCAGGAATAACCGCAATGGATATAATCTACCATATAAAAGATAAAAGAGGGCTTAAACCAAATAGAAAAGTGGAATGGAGCATTTACCAGACGAGATCTTAAACCAAATTCTTCAATGTGTTATTCAAAAGGGGATAACTGAGTTCACCCATACCAAAGCAACATGTAGAACTTTACAGGCGTTGGGTGAGAGTTCAAACTTTTATAGAAAAATTGATTTTTTCTACGGTGAAGTGAGGCTGCAACCCAGAGAACCTGCAAATCAACTAGTCGCCTCTTCAATAGCAGAGGGGAATTCTTCGGCCCTGATACTGAAAGAAATGTCAAACTACATCTACGAAAACAAACGTGAAGAGGGGGAAGAAATGATTAAAAAGGCGGCAGAAAACGGATGGATGACCGGGAAGTACATTTACTCCATGATTATACGAGTATTCCATGGTGAAGATGAAGTGATTAAACAAGGTATGGTGATAACTCGTGACTTAGCAATTAATGTACGTAAGTGCATAAAGCAACGAGGTATACATCCATGGCCAGGGGTCCAATACGCAGAGTTTATGGAGGCGTCAAAAGGTATTAATATAAAGGAAGCCATGGTGTGTAGGTGCGCTGCAACAAATCCATGGGTTGACTGGGAGGAAAATGGATGGAAGGAAGACAATTTGTGCGAAAAATGCTTTTGGACGATTGAAAGTCGACATTTTTGCAGAATAGCTACACAAAAGTTTGGCATCTGGCCTCCTCTAAATAACTAATAATCCTCCTGCACTTATCTTGACATTATTCTCGTTTGGTGTAACATTCGACATTTCTATATACACTTGTTAAGTAATATTTATTTATACTACTCTAATTTTGGCTTGTTTCTCCATCTAAACGATATACGAAGATAAACAGACAACGCAACACAGAGTTATAGCATGGTTAAATATTACATGACGAGATAAAAGTCGGATTAGCAACGCTACTGGTTATGTTTAAAACGCAATTAAGCGTCTTGGTAACGAAACTGAGAAAGTACAAGAGCCGTACATGGGGTTTAAATAGGAATGGTAACACAGGTAGCAAGGGACATGGTTACAGAGTTCCTCAGATGCTACCGCCAAATTCTTGGTAAAAAACCACAGCAAGTCTCCTTGCTTCTGTGGGGAGTACTTCGGGTGTAATGCACTTGCATCCTTCAAACCCCACCATAGAGTGCGCGCCTATGAGGAGCATAGTTGTCACAGCAGAGTCAGCAGGTGTAGAATTTTGGGGGACACCTCTTGCACGATATAATGAAAATGCTCCTTGCACAGAGAAATTGGGATCCATGGTAGCAGCTTTCATAAGGAACGACAGCATGACAGCAATCGGAGAAAGATCCTTTTTGAAGAGATGGTCGCTGCGAAGTGACATATTACAATCCAACACTTGGATGGACCTCGCTCGGGTATCAACACAGACACCAACCCAGTGAGATTTATCAACAAGAAAGGGGAAGTAAAACCTGTCAGGCGAAGGTATGACCAGGAAAGCATTTCTAACTAACTCCAACACCGGCTCTTGGAAGACAAATCTTGCTCTGTCCTTAGCTGCTACTCTTGAGAACTTCGGGTAGTGCTTAATAAAACTGGACACAAACTTAGTATCAAAGAAACGAATCTTGTTCGACTGCGGTCCAGGGAGAGCTCTCATAAATAGGATTCGGGAAAAATGAACCAAGGCATCAACAACCTAAAAACACAAATGAAGAAAACGATTCTTGAACCAAAACTTAGCGTTTACAATGAAAGCAACATGGATGAAGGGAGTGTTAAGTACCTTCGGGCTCAACACTTTGGTACGTTCAACAATCTCTAGCACATCTTTGCTACTTACCTGCGTACCGTTGCTAACATTCACCATTTTGGACGGCAATGCACGTGTTAGCGTCTATAAGATATGTTATATCCAGCTACAAGTTTTAAACTCCAGCTATACAAAGACAAGTACACGCACCTGTTCGTTTTGAGCCGCTGAACAAGCCTTGTATATTTTTCTTCATAATCAATTTCTGGAAATACACCTTGCACAAAAGGCAAAGCAGCAACACGAGAATTCACCACTCTCGTGCATTCAAAACCTTCAAGACCAATAGACTGAGAACGCAAACGTTTGCTCTTCCGCTGGCCCTGATCACAATCAACGGCCACTCCCACGGAATTAGACGGTCTGCCAGGCAACCCGGTTGCACCACCCTCTTGATTCACCTACATTACCAACATTACAACACTTGGTTATAAGTACATAGTTGATCTTCCAAACCAACATGTATATTGAAAACCTTAGAATGAGTGATGAAATGTCACAAGTAATGAATCAGTGAATTAAATGTCCCAAGTAAAATACCTGAGGAGATATTGGAGTTGGATTAACGAGTCCCATTCCAAGGTTGTCTCCCATTTCAGAAAATACCTCTGCAAGAGGTTCCGTTTGCCCGTCGAGTGCACACTGAAATACATTCGAGTATTTGCTATGTTAGCCGTGCATACACATTGTCAGGATGTAACAAAAATAATATTCAGTATCACTATGATTTGCATTGTTATCAAAGAAGTTAGCAAGAAAATACCTCTGGGTTGGCTGATCGAACCTCTTCAAGCACTTTGCCTATGACTGCTCCATTACTTTTATTGGTGTTCCCCAGCACTCCAGGTGTAGAATTTTGCTTGGATGGCTCAGAAACACACATCAACGGAGAATTCATATACTCCCTCCCGGCAGATACATTCACGTGAGCAGACATGTTTGGTGATTCAGCCAATGTTTTTAAGACTGCAGCAACAACAACATCTTGTATAGACTGGATTGAGTCGGTGATAGCTAATTGACATCGTATGTCAACCTCAGAAACAGTCCCAGCGACATGTTTGATCTGGTCCAAGCATCCGGAAACAGCTCCCTCGACCTTATTAATCTGCGTACAACATGCTGCAGCCTTCATAGAAGCTTCCTTAATGAAAGGCTTAAGTTTTTGCACTACCATGTCCGTGATCTGGCTACAATCAATGTTAGCGCTGCCAACTTGTTTTTTGCTAACTTTAGCCTTCCCTTTCCCTTTCTTATCCTTCGTTTCCTCCTTCTCTTTCTTTACTTCTTCCCTCTCTTTCCTTTTCTATTCGAGTTCAGACAATGTCACGCCACCTTCGAACATGTGTTTCTGGAAGTGGAATCCTTCAGCAATAAGCCTAACCATATTGTTCACTTTCTCATCTTCCTCGTCATCAGACCAAGAAAACAGAGACTCATTCAAGTCTATCCCATCGTCAGCTGGTATAATGCATTTCACAAATGCCTGCACAAAATGTACAAAACATTATTTCCCTACCGTAGCATCTAACATCTAACTTCATGTTTAGCGATGGTAATGGTAAAATTGGAAAACTAGTACATGATAGAGGCTTCGATATCAACTTACATCACATTTCATATCGATATCTCGAGCGTGTCCGGGGCTCAAATGAACTCTATGCACACTCGCAGTTGTAGTAGATGCAGGGACTTCGTCCCTAAACGCATTGGCTTCGTTCTCTTTGTTCTGATCCGGTAGAATATGTGAATTAACTTCACCCAGAGAATCAACAAAACTATCTCTAGCTTCTTCTTCTAGTTCACTGTCTGACTCAGAGGAGGATGAAGACTGGCCAACTTCAACAACCTCAAGAATAGCAGGCACAACTTCAACCATAACAAGTTGGAATGCATGGAAGAAACCTTGGACATCCAATGATTTCTGAGCTAAAGCGAGTTCGTCTCTAGCTTTGATGCTTGTCACAACCAACTCAAATGAGAGCCTCCCCCATGGATAAGCAAGAAACTGGTATAAGTCTCTAATAAGTTCAACGTGCTCATATAGAATTTTAGGAAAGTGACTGGTGGGACAAAGAACAGCAGCAGTCAGGGAAAGGTACGCATATTTAATCTGTCGCGGTCTATCACGAACAATCCTCTTCTTCAAAAGCTTCACAACCGAATCTACGGTCAGGGATTCGAGTTTGCCGAACAACTCTCCCCAGTACTTCTTATCTTCCACCAACATTCTCTTCTTCTTCTTTTTAGTCTTGGGAAATTTACCAGATGGAAGGCCAGTCACAATTGCAAATTCCCGGAGTGAAACCCTAATTGGCCATCCAGCAAAAAGAAACCAGATTTCATGTTTCTTTTTTACATACAGCATTCGTGTGATGATGAACTGACCGAATGCACCGGAAAATGGGGGTTTCTCTGCGGTGGCGATGAGTTTCCCAAATGTTGAATTCTGAATCTCTCTAGCTTCGTCGGGCCGAATAGCATTCAAGATTGAGCAGATCCGGTTCGGTTTGAGATACAAGTTAACCCGCTGACCGTTTGGTTCTTCCCCAATCGCAAAAATCCGACAAGGTAAGCTGAGATTTTCAACAGCTTCTGGGCTCGACTGAAAATACATGCACAAACAATATTAAGACACATCAAAAGAAAATAGAAGAATCTAACCTCATGAACACAAATTACCATTTCTCAAACATGCACCGGAGTTAATGGCCGTCGGAAATGGTTGGGTGAAAGGACTCGCGGTTGCAGAGAAGAACTATGGTCGGGTTCACTGGAGAAAACAAAGAGAGATGAGAAATGAAGAACTAAGCTTCACTTTCTGTCTAATGAAAATAGGAAAGAAAAGAAAAATAAATCGATAACGTATCCAGCTGAATCTATAGAGTAGTAGGGGTGTTTGTGGAATTAAAATGAACTAGATTTTGACCCGCACTTCTAAGTGCGGGTATAATTTTCTTTACAAATTTTACTTTTTATTCATTTTGTTAATAGTAGTTTAGATTTTTAATTATGTAATCTAATTTTGATTATAATTGTTTAACCAACATTATAACAGTGAGTTATCAATTTAGTTTTTTAAATGAATTATGTGTTATTTGGAGGAGATATATCGTAAGGATTAAGAAATTAAAATAACGATTTCGCATTATATATTTTAATATGTGTTGTATCGTAAGATCATAGTTTGGAAAAATATATATATGTGAAAACAACTATTGTAAAAGTTATGTGGTATATGTTTAATTGTTATTTTATTTATCTAAAATATTATTTTATAAAATACATGTTGTAGTCGTATATATAATTTGCAAATTTGATGGAACTATCCGTTAAAAACTTCATTCAAACATAAAGCATAATTTGACGCTTCAAATATTTGAATAATATAAGTATGAAATCATTTTAATATTTTATTAATTTTAAAATATATCAACTGAAATTATTTACTATATGCGAATTTTTTTATAGAAAATTTATAATCGAGATTGGCTAATTAATTTTTCAACCCGTTTAATTAATTAAATATTTTTCAGTTTGATGGAAAAACCTGCTAAAAAGTACAATCGTAAAAACATCAATCGTAATATGTGTATATATATATATATATATATTTGAAACAAAATAAAGAGATATTAAAATATATTATAAATATATTTTAAATTAAATCATAAATTAGAAAATCTTAATTTATATATAATAGTTGATGTATAAATTATTAATTATATTTATCAATTAATTTGTTTTGATTTTAATTAATTATGAAAGTGGGACCCATTAGATTTTGGTTGTTTGGCTACATGTTTAATAATTGTCTTGTTTGGAAACATGGATTGTAGAGATAATAAATCAAATATAAATTGTTTTACAGTTTTACCCTTAATGAAGGTTACAAATCCTAATAATATCAATGACAAATTTCGGGAACAACATTTATGTACCATGGCAAACCTTCCTGTTTTAATAGATTAGATTACAACAGTATTTTTCCATGCGTTTAAATACACGCCCGTTTGTGTATATATGGTGCAAATACTTTTTTCTTTTTCTGTTTTTATTTAATGTTTTTATTAAATCTAATATTTTAGTCAAATTTAGTAAGGGTAAAATGAGAATAACACATTAAGAGAGGATATGCTAATCATTAGAGGGTATGATAGATATGTGGATATGATAGATTTGTGTTCTTTCAACCAAAGGTAAATGAGCAATTGATTCACCGGACAATGAACGAGAAAGAGGAGATGCAATTGTCAAAGAAGATAAGAAAAAGTGGGGTGAGAGAATATTATTTATATTTTTTATTATTAGCTAAAGTAAAAAATAATTAAAATATTTTTATTAAAATATAAAAATATAACGACATGTCATCAGTTTCTACTGGAAATTGAAATAGTTCCGGTCATTTATGCAAGAATAAATAATAAGCAAACGATCCTAACAAACCAAGCAATCAAAACTAGTAAATGTATGCAAGAAAACGATCCTTATTCCTTAACATGTAGCCACTGACGCCAACTTACCTTAATTGCTCGGATTCGATTACCAGACGTGATGTCTAAAAGCTTAATATAAATATACTTATGTTGATGTTCACACTTTCCTCGACAATATATCTGCCGTTCCTCCTCCTGTTTGGGTCTTCTAGTTAATACTTCACAAATCTGGATTGTCCCCCTGGATTTCCATCAAGTGATCTCAAAATAGCAGAAGGTAAAGTGACAACATTTTCTTGTCTTTATTGGTTCTTCGCTTGTTTCTTGATTGTGACAGGATTGCCACATTTTTACGTCTTACTAATCCTTTTGTTTTCCAGGTTTGATGAACATATTCCAAAGCCTATAGAGAATCTGTGTTTTATGTAATAATTAAGGAATAAGCTTGATACTCTAATTGGACAATCGTGTACGGATAGTTGTCTTTTGTTAGATTTCCTTGTAAATTAAGTCTAATCAAAGAGAAAAAACTTAAAATAAAAAGAGAAAATGAAATTGAGGCAAACACCTGTTTTAAAATTCTTTTATTATTGTGTGTTTATGAATACTAGGTATATGCCCGCGCTACGCCGCGGATTTATTTAAAATATTTTTCATAAAAGATTTTTAAAATAGCTTTGGTTTATGCTATTTTTTATAGTAGAAATACAAAAAAAAAAAATCGAGATTAAAGCAATATTATTTACCATATTTTTATTTGTTAATAAAAAAATAATCATATTCAAATGTATGTATTTTTGATTTGTTAGGTTCTTCTGCTTTCTTTTCTTCTATGTGCTTAATTCGTTCTAAGTAACAAGCATTACAACCTGTTCCAAATACAACCGCAACAACTGTATCTTGATCATGATAACATCCAAGTGACAAGGCTCCGACTGTATCATTCACCTGCTCAAAAGAAAAAAAACGCCATTCAGAACTAAACATCATATCATGAGATTTTCTGGCAGAATAAGAGAATGATCAAAGAAACTACAATCGATGTGACAGAATTTTCCCAACAAAAATATTATTTTCCAGCGACAAAGCAAACTTACAAGAGCTGCACATGCATATCTAGACATCTGCTGTTCGGCGCTCCTTGTAGACATTCAACTATGTCTTTCCCAACCTATAATAATAAGGATTAGCATGTTATATGATAACCTTGACTTTGCAATGTTAAGCTCCCGATTACATTGTCACACAGTACTAATAACACAACTAACAAACAGTATCTGAAAACACAACCTTAACAAACAACAGTTAAGGTTGAGGTCATCAACTCAGGATAACAAAGTCTACAAGTTTACTATGTCTCAAATGGAAATAATTCTACCTTATAACTACTCCAAAGACTAACAAACAATATCTGAAAACCTAGCCACGGTTTGCAGAGAATCTAAAAAGTAATTTAAGTACCATTTTACTAACAATTTCACTAATTCAAAACCTTTGGTCCATTTGATTAGAACTCTTAAAGATATAGACGTATGTTTGACATGGAACAAAAACGTAGATGCCAGTTCCTTTTTAACACCTTGTGAATTGGACCCGTTTCCTTCTTTTTCGATAAACCTTTCCAAGGAAAAGACGAGAAAGTTGAAAAAACCTAAAATCATGAGAGAAAAAAAAACAGACGCTAAATTAAGCATTTTTCGTTATATATACAAGCAAAGACCAGTGAGAAATAAAGTGAAGAGTCACCTCGCTCGTGCTATTCATCAAATGTGAAGGTGTGGGGTGTCGTTCAACATCTTGAACATCTAGATATGACCTTTCACCACCCAGATGAACCCTTAAAATCCTAAAATAAGTGCCTCCAAGGTGAAGTGCATAATACGTTCCTTTCTCCGTCCTAAAATAAAGGCAGTCAGTGCAAATCATACACACAAATGCGACATTTGAATGTAATGTGTATAGGAATAAACATACATGACAGTTCTAGCCTCTTCAAACAAACCACATATTTTTGAAACACATCTGTCAATGAACTGCATAGAAACATTAGAAAAAGAGCCGCATGCAACATTAAAGGGAGAATCCAATGGCTACAATATTATGAAACTGCTATATTTTCTTTGAATAGGAGCAATCTAGTGGGATATGAACAAGATACCAAATTAAAGGTAAGAGATAAGAGAGCTAAAAAAGGAGAACTCCTTCAAGCTTTTATAGTATACGTAAACTTCACATTAAAAAAAGAACAGAATCAAAGGATATGTCCCTGCAAAGAACATAAGACCAACCCTTCCATGTGCTGAGACTCTGTTCTTGTGTTGCCTATGAATACGACCCACTGGAAACTGAAATAATCAAAAAGAGAAACAGCATCTAAGTGAGGTTTCATACAGTTAGAATGCAAAGAAAGCCTCCACATTATAAGACTGATCTTCCTATTTTTATGGCTACGCTCAGCATTAAAAAAATCATTACAGAGCATTAATAGACTATTAGGTAATCAGGGAAAATACAGTGATATCTAAAACTTTAATAAAATGGTTTTCTGTTATCTGCTAGAGAGCTCCTTCCTCTATTTATCCTAGACTAATCAAAGGGCCCTTCCAAGAATTCCAACAATGTCAAGCAACATCCACTAACATGGAGAGTCAACAGCTCAAAAGAAATGAAAAGCTTCTGAATACAAGACCTCTCGTATAACCTGGCTCTAATCTCAAACAAAGACTACAACACCTCTCGTGTACAAAAACTAAAGTTTCGTGTACAAGACCTCTCAAACAAAGAGCACATGGATACGACTCTAAAACCTGCAGTGCCTTGAGAACATGCTCAGGGGCAATCGTCTGTTTATCCTCTTTGCTACAAACTTCATTAGATTCTGAAGATATATACAAGATTTATAAACTCTGCAAACAATCAAAACGCAGTAAGAAAACCAAGAACTCTGTTGGTTTCTCTAGATGAATAACAAGTAGAGAGAATCTATGATCTTACCTACACAACACTCAATCAGAAGATCTTCTGCGTCTCTAGCAACGCAAACATCTGGAGGTAACATCTCCTTTCAAAATTTTAGTAATTGTAGTTGGCATAAATAATGGATCAAACATGAGGTTTTAGATACTCATAATTTCTAGAACCCTCAAGCAGTTTTCAATGTAATCTTCACACATATACAACGAGCTAGATTCACAAAGCTTATTCAATATCGCTCAGTGATCGATCATAACTGTGGATTCATACACATCGAAAACTTGATTGCAAAGTCTAACCTTTGGGAGACGAGTCGCGGCGAGATCAAGAAATGACGGGCAGTCGGTCGGATTGTACGGAACCTTATCGGAAGAATTTCTCTCTCCTTCGCTCGATTAGCTCAACCGGCAAAGATCAAGATCGTGGCCTTGCCTCCTTCCACGACAGCTACGGCGGAGTTAAATCATTCCCAAATCGATTCTGGCAACCTTCTCGCTGACCACACCCGCAGAGGACCTTCCGGCAAGAAAGTTATCTCTTGGAAGATGAAGAAGCGAAATCAAGAGGAATCTAGGAAGTTCATGAAGCATCGATCTGTATTTTGGTGAGAAATCACGTGGGATAAGAGGAGTCAAATTTTGGATTAAGAAGATGATTAGATAAATGAGACAAACAGTTAGATTGTGATGTGGACTGAAGTTATATCCTGATTGGGTATGAGACATTTTTCATTAAATGATGTGTCATCTCCAGAAAATTTCTAAAAGCTGAGGTGTCATGCTCCTGGAGAGACATCCTTCTATTATATATATAATTACAAACCTTAAGACCCTGTTTATAAGCCCCAAAACGTTGACAAAAAAAGCCCCAAAGCCTGATTCCTAATCCGGATTCATAAAAGAGAACTTTCTAATCCCACTTAGTAAACGAGATCTTTTTCTAAGCACAATAAGAAACCATACCATGGAGAGAGGGATTTAGACTAAATTTCAAGAGAATATGCAACCCATGAATAGACCTTTTTCTGGTATTTAAATGGGTTTCTAAAGCAAAATTCATATCTATATGGATGTTCAAAAATTGTGAGGTAGTTTCGCATAGCAGAAGAATTGAACCCCGAATGTTGTAGCGTCCAAGACCCATCCTCTACCACTTGACCTCAAACGTGTGGAAAAAAATTAATATTTATTAGTTGTCACTTCGAAACAATAATATCTACCTTGATAAAAAACTCTTTAAAATCCACCTTCCAAACTCTTGATCGTTTTTTGAGAATTTATGATTATTCCTCCAACAGAGGAAGATACATAGAAAATCTAAGAAATATTTGAACTTCTCTAAAGTGACACGTTTGGTCAACATATTATCTGATTTTCTGATGTATGCACTTTATCCAACAAGACTTCTCCAATAGCATAAAACTCTATGATCTTATGAAATCTTATTTGGATGTGCTTCATCCTTGCATGATTTTAGCTAGAAAACACACTTTGGCTATCATTTATAATTGAACTCCAGCTTGATCAATATCTAACTTTGACACAAGTATTTTAACCCATAATGTTTTATTATCTATGAAATTTAATATTTATTATTTGTCACTTCGAAACACACTACAAAAAAAGGGGCATTGATAGCGTTGGATATATGCAATAATACGTCATTGATAGCGAATTATCAAACGCTATGTCTGCCCCAGCTATAATAGGTCGCCCATATATTATAGCGTTTTTCACTATTGCTATTGAAAGAGTTACTTATAATAGCATTGTTTTTGCTTGCTATGTATTGTTTTCTCTTATGATAGCTTATTGTTTAAACGCTAATGTAGTTATTTTGTAGCATTTATTTAACGCTATATGTTTTACTCTTGTAGCAAATCTTTGTGTTGCACTCTGATAAGTTATAGCTCTTTTGTAATGCTGTATTTGTTTATGTCATGGCTCGTTTGTGAAGCTACGGTATATGACTGCATAGCAATTTTTAATATGCAATAGTTTATGTTTTGATAGCAATATAATTTTGGTATGCCATAAGTTTCAAAGATTGCACATTTTCCATTAATCCGAAACCTGTTTTAATGACAAAATACTGAAAGCCGAACACAATTCAAACAAGTTTGAAACACACAAAACAACCAAGAGTGCAACCATTCATTACATAAATCTACTTCCCCATTCAAGTCTCAAACCAAACTAGAAATAGTGCTAGAGTGAACCTGATAACATTCAACCCAAAATGACTTTCTCCTTTGGCCATGCAATGGCTGATCCAATTGCATCCCCCATGATTTCAATTTCATCTGATGGCATCCAAACTGCTGCAGTTGGAAATTTCACAATTTCAACCCATATCTTAACTGCGTTATGCCCCAAAGGAACAAAGTGAACCTTCTGCTCTGGGTTGTCTGAAGCCCAACGTCCCTCAGCCACTACCTCATTCTTTCCGCTAAGCTCCATTAACTTACACTTCTGATTCTCTTTGGGTTGCTGTGATGGACTATTACGCTACAAGGCATGCAATAGAAACCAGTTTATAGTTGATATAAGAGCAAAAGCTGAAGGCCACACAATATGAGAAGTATCTTACCGTAGATCTTCGTGTCGGTGATTGGGTCTGCAACACTCTTTTCTTAACAGGAGCTTGTTGGAGTTGCTGCGTAGGAGATATACAATTAGGAGATGCAGCCTTTATACCTTCTGGTGCTGATAATGGAGATGCAACCTTCGCATATAATGCTTTTGCAGCTGATGTAGGAGTATGTTCACGAAACCCTTGAAACATAGAATCTGTGTTATCTTCAAAAGCACACTTATTAGCAGGCCATGCAACGAATGACTTCACAGATTCCCCAAGATATCTGACTTGTTTCGTAGGTCTCCATAGAAATGTCTCTTGTTTATGAACTACATCCACGAAGACTTTTACTGCTTTTGGTCCTATAGGAAGACCATTAACCAAAGCTGTGGGTTCTTTGCATTGCCAACGGCCTTCAGCAACAACTTCTTCAGTACCTGACATGTCTAGCAGCTTGCATTTGTTCTGACAATCTCCTTTTGGACTCTGTCACATAAAGAAAAAAAAAGTCAGTAAAGATGAACACTGTAAAGTATCTAGCTGAACACTTATCAATGAAAGTTTACCAGAAGGGGAATGTCTTCAGAATATGGCCCCTGGTCTATGAAAACACATTTATTTGATGGCCATGCAATCATTTCGCCAACAGCTTGCTCAATAGTCAGAATTCCGGCTGCAGGTCTCCAAAGAAAAATATCTGACTTGATCGCAGTCTCAACCAAAACTTTGACAGCATCAGGGGCTAATGGGATCTCATTCACGAAGTCCTCTGGATCAGATGAAAGGATACGTCCCTCGGCCACTATATCATCAGTGTCATCCCAATCGACTAACACACACTTACGATTGCATTCCCTGTTAACACTCTACAAGGGTTTCACATAAAAAATGGTCAAAATTTTTCTAAAGTAGTAGCAATTTCTTTTATGTAATCAACTTACTCTTGCTCTTGCAGCAGCTGAGTTTTCACCAACTTCAGGTTCTTGCCTCTGTCCCTAAAAAGCAAAGTAAAAAAACATGTAGTCAAACAGTTGATTAATGTTAAACTTGAACTTTATTATGATTCTTCAATAGTAACTGATGTCACCAACCTGTTTAACTCTAGCAAGTTCATCTTCCAATTGATGTACTTTGTTAAGCAAACTAATCTGCTTATCTTCCATGTCAGTCAAAAACTTCTTCTTCACTTCAAAACATGCTAACTTGGTTTTACTCATGCTCCTACCCATTGCCCTCAGTCGACCTGGATTATCTGGTCCTAAAAGTTGTGTTAGATGGTCTTCATGTGCGTTTGTTGACTTTGATTGCTCAGCAATATCAACCAGCTCCGCTGCCTTCCTCTGCGCAAATATGAAAAGACTCATGATAATGGAAAATGAGATCTTATCTCAAACTAAAATTGTAATAACTTACAAATTTTTCAGCAGCTGTTGTGTTGACAGGAGTACCATCTTTCTTTGTACGCGACTTCACCCACACGAAGGAATGTTTAGTCAATCCTGATTCAATTCCAGATTCAGATCAACCTAAACATGCTGATCTAGGTTCTTCTCGAATAGAAACAATGATGATCTCACCTTATACCTGTTTGCAGCGGAAAGAGATGGTATGTCAGAGATCAGAGAGCCACCGAGAGATAACTCCTCCAGAGGTTCACACACGCACACCAATCAGGAAGAAGGCTGCTAGGCCACTAGGGGAACTCGGCGCAGAGGGAGAGAGAGTTTTCGGCTGGGGCTTTTGGTTCTGAACTCGAGTTTTATTTATAAAACTTGTCCGGTTCCGTTTGGGCCATTTGGCCCAAACACCAATTAACTCGACGGCATTCGCGCACTGTGTCGATCGACACACCTTGTGTATCGATCGACACACAGTGGCTAAACCGTTTTATTCTCTCTAAGTACAGTAAATGCCTAGCACTTTTACCGTACTTCTGCTAAACCGTTCCTACACATTTTCCTGTTAGCTTAGGCGTGTGACCCATATGGGATCATATAATAAAGGCAATAAGTCCAAGACTTATAGATCATGAGCGGACTCTAGCAAGCCATCATGACCCCCAGTATTATATGACTTATGTCTGATCATTGACATACTCTTACTTTCTAGAGACAGTACCGAGATTACTGGACACAATTCCAACAATCTCCCACTTGTACTGGAATCTCTGTATTCATAATCCTTTTGTCACAATATCTCGATTAGTCATAAGGCAAGATTGGTGTCATCCTTATAAAGCCTAATCTTGTTCATCGGACTCTGATTCGATACTGACAATCCAAACGACTCGGGACAGTCCGTTTGAGCATGGCCATGCATTTTCCAGTATTCAAATCTCCGATTGGCCTAGAGATATTCACTCCATTTATATTGGAGGGACAAATCCCGTCTTGTTCCATCACTGTAAACTACTCATTTCATAATGTACCCAAACAAGGTCCTTATAACTATCGCAGAACGATAGCGTTAGACAATGATCAAAGTGCATCAGTCCATGTGCAGTCACATGCATGCGAACTCAGGTCTAAGGACTATACTCTATAGTCGTAGTAAGAATCTCTTATGACACAGATATAAATATCCTGAAGAGTTCTTATAAGCGGGTCTTGTCCGGTCGTATGTTCCCCAACATACACCTATGTACTGACTTTGATGCCGCGCATCTATGACACACTGAGACTTTGTCATAAGTCACGTACCAATCCAGTCTCACACGGTTGTTGGTGTTCCAATTTCAACAACCTTCGACTAGGGACATAATGATATAAGTCATTTATCAAATATAGGGTCTCATGATCAAGCTAAATGACTTTGATAACTCAAGATCAAGTCATTTACTTCGATGACCTATAAAATGGTTTATATCACTTTGGAACGATTATTTCATCACAGTTAAAATAATCTTGAAATAATAATTTCATTAAACATCTTAAATGTTATTTCAAGAACATATCCAATAACTAAATAAAGCCCTTTAATAACTCCCACTGAAATTAAGACTACATCTTAATTTCACTTATCCTACAGCAACAGTCCGCGACTCGTGCTTAGGCCTAAGGAGTGGCTTCGTTAATAGATTAGCAACGTTCTCATTCGTTGAAACTTGCTGATCTACTTAACATCTCTGTCATTTATCTCACGGAATAGGTTATACCTATCCTCAAGGTGTTTGGACCTCTGATGTGCAGCTAGTCTCATCTATGCTGGAAATCACATCAAGTTCAGTGACGAACTCTTCTTTCCAAACAACCTCTTTCGCCACTTCCCAAGCTGCGAAATGTTCAGCTTAAGTCATGGAGTCAGCAACAGTGCCTTGCACCGCCAGATAGACACAAGATATAACCGGACTGTGATCGGAAATCATCTTTGTCTATTGGAAACTTGCCTTTCAGACTCTACCGACTCGTAGCACCTCACTTTCTCCGTAACTCTAGAATTTATCCTTAGTATTCCTCAAATACTTTAGGATATTCTTTACGGCAATCCAGTGATTCTTTGCTGGATTTGACTGGTCTTTACTTGTCTTGCTTAACATTAAAGCAACATCAAACAAGTACGTTTCATGGCATACATGATAGATCCAATTGCCGACGCATATGGAATCTTATCCATGCATTTAAGCTCAGCAGTTATCGTAGGACACTGTGTCTTGCTTAACGTAATGCCATGTGACATTGGTATAAAACCCTTCTTGGAATGCTGAAAACGTGTAGGACTTTGTCGGGATAAGAATCCTGACTTTGTCCTACCAGCTCTTTCGGATCTCTATCTTTAGATCCAAAATCCAAAAACATACGTGGCTTTACCCATGTCAATCATTAGAACCAACTCCCAAGCCAGTCCTTTACTGACTGCAGCATTGGGACGTCATTTTCGAGAATCAGTATGTCATCGACATACAATATGAGAAATGCTATATCGCTCCCACTAATCTATTAGTAAACACACAGTTCCGCTTCGTTCCTGTTCAAGTCAAAACCTTGACTACTTCAACAGAACGAAGATTCCAACTCCGATATGTTTGCTTCCATCCATGAATGGATCGATGAAGCTAACTTACATAAAATGTAATTTTTCGGAGTCCGGGCTCACTTTCGCTTCTTTGAATTTCACAGATTCGTCGCTTTCAATGATCATCAGATCATGCGAACTTTCAATGATTATCAGGTTCAACTAATGACGAGAAATCACTCTCGGATTAGTAACTGATTCATTCATATCTGCGAACTTCAGGCTCCACAGGTGTAGATTCTACAGAAATCTGTAAATCCTTCCGCTGCTCTCCCTCAATAGGTAAAGCAGCCTCCTGTATTTCTCGAATTTCTTCGAGTTATACTTTTACTCCCACTGTTCTTCTTGGAAAATAACTTCCCTTCTTAGAAAACAGAATGGACGTAAAAGTAACAAGCCTTGGTTTCCTTCGGACAAGGCTCCACAGGTGTAGATTCTACAGAAATCTGTAAATCCTTCCGCTGCTCTCCCTCAACAGGTTGAGCAGCCTCCTGTATTTCTCGAATTTCTTCGAGTTATACTTTTACTCCCACTGTTCTTCTTGGAAAATAACTTCCTTTCTTAGAAAACAGAATGGACGTAAAAGTAAGAAGCCTTGGTTTCCTTCGGACAACCAGCGAAGTGGTACAACTACAAATACTCAGTAAAGACGAATTTGGATCGATTCCAATCCACATTTACGTGGTGTCTTTCAACTGATATTTGTGGAACTATTTCAGCGTAAACTTAGATATTTTAGAGCGTTATTCTTAAATAATATCATGGAAGATTCGTGTGACTCATCTTTAATCATTTCTTATAAGATCTGATTCTTTCTCACAGAAAAACCTTCAGGTTTTCAGGAGAAATGAGCTGTGAAACGATTTCACACTCATTCAGATGATCACACAATCAATGACTTAAGTATTCTCACTCGTGATTTAATCCAGAGTCTTAATACTTTTGTCATTTAGATCCTATACTTCATTCTGGAACTCTTTCGACCATGTCAAAGAATTCCGACTTGTGTCTCATCAAATGAACACAGTCACACTCACTGATGTAATCAGTAGAGACAATGAAGTACAGGAGATTTTCTCTGGCATTACTGCTCATTGGGCCACATACATGAGTATGTTCCAGGTCCAATAAGCCTTTGGGCCTTTCTCTAGCTCGGCTAAGATAGGCCCTTTACCTTTTGGTCTAGTAAACAGAATTCAAGTCTCATAAGATATTTTATCAAATGAGCCCAACAGTCCATGACTATGGGATTTCTGAATCCGACTTACTCTATGTGACCAAGACTTTATGCCAAGAAAAATCAGGTTTAATTCATCAGATTTAAACCAATTCGGTACTTATGTTATATTTAGGCACTCTTTGGTTTAAGATATAAAACCCATTCCATGAATAGGGTGCTACAATTAATATTTCATTAAGATCAAAAGAACAAAACTTGTCTTTTATCAAAATGAAAAACATTCAAATTCTTACAAGAAAATGAAAGACAACTCTGCTTAAAGCAGGTACATTGTAGCAATTACTTAATACAAAACCAAGCCTCAAAGGGATCTATAAGTGAAAAACCCTACGGCTGAGGCAGCATCCCAAGCTCCTTCCAGACATGTAGTTTCACTTGCCCTTCCTTCAACGTTCTACTGTTGCTTAGGCTCTGCATATTATCACAAATATCAGTGCCACAACCAGTATCTAATACCTTTAAGGCAGAACTTGAAGTAATAACATGAATACCTGAGGAAGTAGTCTCATACATCAACTTCAACTCCTCATCATCTTCCATGAATTTAATGCAATTTCTCTTCCAATGCCCTGTCTCCTTACAGTAGCAGCACTTACCAACGTAAGAGGTATCTGACTCGGGCTCAGAAGACACACGCTTGCCATGATTCAAAATCTGGACAACTTTGTCTTCACCCTTGTCAGCATTAGGTTTAGTAAACCTACCCTTCTCGTTCATGAGATTGTACAGGGTACTCTTCACGTTTGGCTCAACTGTCTTGAGCATATCATGCAGTTCAGTCAGCGTCTTCGTTAAGCCTTCCTTGATATAGTTCCTTCTGAACTTATCATAGCTTGACGGCAGTGACTGCAGAATGATCTCAGTTGCCAATTCTTGGCTTACTGGATAATCCAGTTTCCTCAGGTTATCAATGTAACCCATCATTTTACTGACATGAGGACTCACTGGATGATCATTTGGTAGCTTGCAGCTAGTGAGAGATTTAACCAACTGGTATCTCTCCACTCTTATCTGCTCCTGAAATTTCAATTTCAGGCTGCTGATCATCTCTATTGGCGACTCCATGTTCTCATATTGCTTCCGCAAGTCTGAGTCCATGGTAGCCAATATCAGACCACGCACATCTACCGCATCATTATAATGCTTATTCCAAGCATCATATACTGCATGAGAAGCATTGGACCCGATCCTCACGGGGAGAGCTCTCTCAAGAACATAGTCCTTTCTCTCCTGTCTGAGAACTAGCCTCAGGTTCCGCGACCAAGTCAAGAAATTTGATCCGTTCAGCTTGTCCATCTTAAGGACAGACCGGATCGAGAAAGTGTTTTGATTGTTTGTGCTAGTCATAACTGAAAATTAAGATAAAAGGATTTTAGTTAATATGTTCAATATGATTAATCTCGTATTAAATTTAATATGATTAATCATGCATTATATTCAATAACATCAGTTACCCTCAATAGAATATAATGATTCCAAGATCCACATATAACTAAGATTAAAGTGGGCCACTGGCCGTCACCCAATATTAGCTTATATCGGTAAGCCCTATATCGGCTAATTATATCCGTGATATAACTCTTGGTTGTGAATCTGGGCCCGAGGCCCAATCCACTCTGATGTCTCAAGGCCCGGGACTCCCGATGGCCTAGTCAAGAAAACCAGACTATACAGTCATGTAATCATTAATGTCTGGGACTCCCAATGACATTTATGAATCACAAACCGTCTTATCCACGCAAAAGCAGACACCCTCACACTGTAAGGCCATGAATACAATTGAATGGGCTTCGACAGCTGACATAGCCTGGACAAGACATCCAACGCTTGATATTATTTGAGGTTCGTAGGTTTATTTTAAAATCTCATTCCCAAAATAGAAGATTACTATTTCGGGAAACTTTCCATTTTTGAAAACCTACTATTTTTGGAAACTTTCTAAAATTGGAAACTTTCTAAAACCGGAAACTTTCTAACTTTAGAAATTTCTTAAAATCCGAATCATGCAAATCTAGAAACTTCTATAAATTAAGAAACTTTCTAATTTCAAAATATCGGAAACTTTAATTTAAAATCGATTTATATTCTTTATAAAATAAATTTTAAATTAAATCTGAAGAAAGACTCAAATAATTGGCCCAATCGTTTTAACTTCTTGGCCCGAGGCCGAAGAATTGGTCTATGTCCGAGACATAACCCGATCGTCCAATTAGATGACATAACCGGTCTGGTTCATTAAAATTGGTCTAACCAAAATTAATTACTACGACGACCACAATTGTCAACCGGTTATTTACTAAACCGGATTTTCTCAATTTATTTGGTCCAACCAAATCAAATTAGAAAATCCTGGTTTAGGCACTAAATCCAATAATTCTTTCGACATTGGATTTCTTGTCCCGGTTTAACCAGACTTAATAAAATTATTAAATCTGTTTATTAAACCAGGACGAATTAATTTTAATCAAAATATTAAACCGAGCCTTAAACCAACCATGTCGATCGATGAACCAACCGTGTCGATCGATCCATCAACCGCATCGGTCGATGCTCTTAGCATCGATCCTGCATCGATCGTGCATCGATCCTGTATCGATCGATGCTCTCACGCATGCACGGAACCGAGCCAAAACCCTAACCGTGTCGATCGATGCACCAACCGCATCGGTCGATGCACCAACATCGAACCTGCATCGATCCTGTATCGATCGATGCTTTCACGCGTTAACAGGGTTAGCCGATAGACTGTATCGACCGATCCATGCGATCGTATCGATCGATCCATGCGATCGCAGTCGATACTGACTTTTGAAAATCGCATTCTACCAAATCAATATAGCTTGGTTTCTGCGATTTTAAGTGTGTTTAGGTTTCAATTCCTTGTTGCTTAAGTGATTTCTCTTATCAGTAGTTGATTCAAAACACTTTTAAACAAGAAAAACAATCCTAAACTTGAATCTAAACAAGAAAAACCAGAACCAAAAGCTCTGATACCACTGAAGGAATGTTTAGTCAATCCTGATTCAATTCCAGATTCAGATCATCCTAAACATGCTGATCTAGGTTCTTCTCGAATAGAAACAATTGATGATCTCACCTTATACCTGTTAATTGCAGCGGAAAGAGATGGTATGTCAGAGATCAGAGAGCCACCGAGAGATAACTCCTCCAGAGGTTCACACACGCGCACCAATCAGGAAGAAGGCTGCTAGGCCACTAGGGGAACTCGGCGCAGAGGGAGAGAGAGTTTTCAGCTGGGGCTTTTGGTTCTGAACTCGAGTTTTATTTATAAAACTTGTCCGGTTCCGTTTGGGCCATTTGGCCCAAACACCAATTAACTCGACGGCATTCGCGCACTGTGTCGATCGACACACCTTGTGTATCGATCGACACACAGTGGCTAAACCGTTTTATTCTCTCTAAGTACAGTAAATGCCTAGCACTTTTACTGTACTTCTGCTAAACCGTTCCTACACATTTTCCTGTTAGCTTAGGCGTGTGACCCATATGGGATCATATAATAAAGGCAATAAGTCCAAGACTTATAGATCATGAGCGGACTCTAGCAAGCCATCATGACACCCAGTATTATATGACTTATGTCTGATCATTGACATACTCTTACTTTCTAGAGACAGTACCGAGATTACTGGACACAATTCCAACAGCAGATTCATCCTTTCTTGGTTAGTAGTAGCTTTACACCTTATCTGCGTCACAAGACGTGACTTGGATGCCCTCCACAGAGTTCCCATCTGCCTCATCACAGCAATCTTCTGGTACTCTTCATCAAGCTCAAACCTTGCCTGTAGTAGCTCACACATATAGATCACAGAAAAAAAGAATCAAAACTATTGCATGTATAATAGACAATGAAAATTGAGACTTAAAATAGAAGGTTACCTGAACAGACTTCCACAGAACTGTTCTAACTTCATCTGTGATTTTCCTCCAGTCGGAAAATGTCACAGGAACATGTTCACGCACAAGAGGACCTAGATAAGATGACAACTTCACTGATCCTGGACCAACAGCCTCTCCGAGGTCATTAAAGTCAACTCTTTCACGGAAATTTGGATCTTTGGCTATGTTTTTCATCTTTGTTGGTCCTCTATGCCTCTTACGCTTGGGTTCAGCCTCTGACATTTGAAGATCACCTTCAGGCTCTTCCTCATCCCTCTCTTTATGTCCACCATCAATATCTCTTTCTTTCCCATTATCTCTTTCTCCAGTCTGTCTTTCTTCTTCATTCATTCTTTCCTCAGTCTCTATTCCTCCTCCATTCACTTTGTCATCAGTCTCTATTCCTTCTTCATTCACTCTGTTCTCAGTCTCTATTCCTTCTTCATTCAATCTGTCCTCATTCTCTCTTTCTTCTTCACTGACTCTGTCTTCAATCTCTCTTACTTCTTCATTCACTCTGTCTGCAGGTTTAGACGAGCCCAAATATTCAGGCTCTTCAGGATCTATCTTCTTTGACTCTTTCTTATTGTTCGTCTTTTTGGTGTTTTTTCTCTTGCCCATCTTAATTCACCTAAAAAATAACAATTGTATTAGTAACCTTCACATTATATGAACAAAAGAAGCATAAGACATAAAAGACTCGAACACCAAGACGCAAGTAATGTAACACATAGAAATCAAGACGCAAGTAATGTAATAACAATATCAATGCACATACAGCAGAAATGAGAAAAGGTGATGACCTGTCGTGTAATTTGGATAGAAGCTCCTCAACCTTGATATGTTGTTGAAATTACCTGCCACCAGAAATCAGAAAACAAAAGGGCAATCAGTATAAGCTTCACACATTGAACATAGATACACCTTTGTATACGGTCTAGTCAGAACTTCGCTCTATCAAACAAAATGTAACTAGAATTCGACACATGCAGACCATATGGAAATGGACAAATGCTTGAAATTGAAAGAGACACAAGAATCTCTAACCCTATAGCTCTAAGATTAACTTCAAATTGAAAGAGACCAGAATCTGTCATCTCTAAGATATTAGTAGAAACTAACTTGAACTTGAAATTGAACACAGACCGTAGATCTATACAAGTAAAACAAAAAAAACCCTAAATTTGACAACGAAATTGACGACGAAGAGGGAAAATCATTTGTATATACCTTCGATTCGATTAACACCAGCTATAGGGTTCGTATCTGGGACTCGAACGAAGGTGACGACGGTGACTTCCTGTGTGGCTGTGAAGTCTCGCACCAAGTTGACGACGGCGAGCTTCCTGTGTGGCTAAGATGTCCGGCACGAAGGTGACGACGGCGAGCTTCCTGTGTGCCTGAGAGATCTCGCACGAAGGAGACAAGAGTGACTTCCTGGGTGTCTGAGATTTTTTTTTTTGTTATGCTATAAAATTAGGTGTTAGCTGTAAGAGAGGGAAAACCCAAATTATTTAGCGCTCAAGTGTAAAATTTGGCTAAGTGTTGGCGGATTAAGTGTTTTTTAGTTCCCGCTTATAACTTTTCTTGCTTAGCATTTTGAAAAATCGTGCTATGGTAATATGCTATCAATGCCCCTTTTTTTGTAGTGACAATAATATCCACATTGACAAAAATCTATTTAAAAGCCACATTTCAAACTCTTGATCGTTTCTTGAGAATTTATGCTTACTCCTCCAACAGTGAAAGACATAGAGAAAGTCCAAAAAATACTTGAACTTCTCTAAAGTGACATGTTTGGTTAGCATATTAACTGATTTTCTGATATATGCACTTTATCCATAAACATGAAACTCTATAATCTTATGAAATCTTATTTGGATGTGCTTCATCCTTGCATGATTTTTATCTAGAAAAAAACACTTTCTGGCTATCATTTATAACTGAACTCTAGCTTGATCAATATCTTACTTTGACACAAGTATTTTAACCCATAATGTTTTATTGGCCGCTTCTGCCATTGCCATATATTCAGCTTCTGTCGTAGACACTACAACAACAAATTTCAGCATATATCTTCAACAAATTGGACCTCATGCAAGAATAAATATGTACCATGTACTAGACCTTGTATTATCTAGATCACCATCATAATCTGAATCAATGTATGACACAGTTGAACAATACTCTTCACCTCCAAACATAAGTCTACAAAATTTGGATTCCACTTTGTAAATCCGAATTTTTATTCTATGATATTCACCTATTTAACATACAAAAAAAACATAAGTCCAAGATCAGTAGCACCATTAAAATACCTTAGAATCTAGTTAATTTGTTCCACTGACGTCTTCGAAGATTATACATATACTTACAGACTTAACTAATTGCTTGTGATAAATTAGGTTTAGTGCACACCATAACATACATTAAGAATCCAACTGCACTAGCATAAGTAAATCATGTCATATTTCTGATATCCTTGTCAACCTTGGACATTATAACGCTGAAAGTTAGATGTGCATCGCTAAATGTGAAGAAACTGGTTTTTCATTGGCCATGTTAAACTTTCTATAATATTTTAAATGTAACTGATATATCATGGTTTTTATGGGTTTTAACTATGATATGTGTCTTTTATATTGATTTTTTTGGTGTTTTCAGAGTCTTTACATATCTATGTACATTTGGAGCTTAAGTGGAGATTTGGGAGATTTTGAGGAAATTATGCATAACATATGAATTTCACAAAGGTCAATGACTACGTCCACAGTTGGTGTCTGCTGGTGTCGGTCGACACTAATCATGCCCCATAATTTGTGTGAGCTTTTTAAAAGATTTTGGAAATCTGCATTTTTCTCAAGAGTTTTCTTTATATGCACAAATCCCCATTCATGAATGAAGACTATAATTAGTTTTTTTTCTAGCAATTTTTTAGGCTACGCTTTATTTTATTTCCAAAGAGATTTATAGCAGAATTTTGGGGCTAATCTCCAGAGATTTCGAACCTATTTTATTCTTATATTCACTTTTAATGCAGTCTATTCTTATTATGATTTCTACTTTATTGATCATGTCTGAGTAGATTTGCTAGTCGACTTTAGAGTTTCTAATTAGGGATTTCATGGTTTGCTAAGTTGACTGATTAGTTAAAGATTCTCCAACTCTAGTTCTTCACCTTAGGTTGTTCTTAATACTTTATCTGAATTGGCCACTCAGATTATTGATATTAGGCTTATTCTTGCAACGACATTTGGTTAATTAGCTAAAAAGAACGTATGTGAGTAAATTGTCTAATCGCAAAGGAATTTGGTTTAGGGAATTTTTGAACAGATCGAACATGAAATTATTGCATGTTTAGACTTTAGAACTCACAAAGTAATTTGGGTTTTTAGGTTGTTAGACATAGATATTTTTTTTTGCAGCGTCAGTTGGTTCACTTTATCATCGTGTTTTGAGTTCAAGGACATAACAAAATCATGACTGATTGATTGGCTTGCATTCCTGATTTTCTGAGAATTCTCTGAGCCTAGTGCTTCTTCCTTCTGTACACACACACACTTCTTTATTTGCTTCTTGCTTTCATTACATTCATCTCGTATAACTTGACTCAAATCGATAATCTATTTCATTCTTGAGACTTTGTGTTCGATAAAAAATTATACTACAACTGCTTTGTTGTGAACTTGCAGTATGTTATTAGGGATAGACTTTAGTATATCAAGTTTTTGGCGCCGTTTCTTTGGGGCTCTTTAAGTGCCAATAGATTTTACTATTAGAGTTTCAAATAGGCATTTCATTTTATTTTTGTTACTTTCGTATTTTTCTCTCTTCTTTGGTGTTTCATGTGAATGCTTAATCGTATAACCATGAGCAATAAAGATCACCAGCTAGTTAATCTCAATAATCAAGAGCTAGTTGAGTTAGAACGCACAAACCACAGAGCAAAGATGTAACGCCCCTTTCCCATTCTCCGCTGAGCGTCGAGCTGACCGGCCAACAATCAAACAAGAACATGACCGATCGAACCCGAGCAAGTCGAACAGGAAAAGTTCGTCACAGGACGAAGCCAGAGACAGATCGGTTTGAGACAAAGGCTCTCACCAACCCATCCTTGACTCCGCTATCCTCGCTTCCATAGTACAAGTCTGCCGTCCTGCACTACTTCAGCGAGTTGTGTCGGTTCGTACTAAACACAATATCAGGAAAGTATATTCATTTCTGAGTAAATCAAACGTTCAGCACAACGTTTAATCGTCACTTTACAAATCATTTTTCATCAACAACCAGTCAATACGCAAATCAATACAAAATGGCTCTAAGCCGAACCGAGAGAAAAACCCCAAATACATCGAGTCTAAAATCCCGCCCCAAGCCATCCCGAAGCTACACCGAGGACCTCTCGCGTCCGTCGCTGCTTAACCTGAAAACACAAAAAGAGTCTAATGAGCGATCTAAGATCACCCAGTGAATCGGCTCCCCACTAAGGCTTCTAATCTATCTATCATCTATAGATTCCCGCCCGAAACCCCAAAATAACAATCAACAAGCAAATAGCCGATCACGCACTACCACGTCGCGTCGAGCCCACACACAATCAATTTCCCAAAAGAAAGAGAAGGCGATTAGAGGAAATCGGGAGCACTGCGGCACATGTCCCCGATTGAGACTCGATCTATCTACCGCGCACTACCAACCACACCAAAACACACACGCTGGGCCCCTACGATCTTGGTAACTTCCACGGGTTCTCACCGTTACCGATATGGCAACTAACCCACGCGACTCCTAGCCGTCCACACAACGACTAGGACACCGTTCTCTGTCCATCGATACGCGGCGACTCAGGTTACCCCTGGCAACCCGAGCTTCCATGCAGTCCGGCCCTAGGACGCGACCCCGTATTCTCCGGACTACACCCTACAGACGTCACTCCATAGGTTCGCACCTGCCAGCACTAACTGACCAGGTTCTCAACTCCCGAGGATCCAATCGGGATGGAAGTACCAGAACGTAATCACACACCTAGACTTGCGGGATCTAACGCACCCTAGAGTCCTAGTGCAGAAATGTAAACACGCAGACTCGCTTGGACTCTAGCAATCAATTTCAATCAATATCGACAATCAACTCAACCCCGCATCCCGCAAGTCTACTCACACACACCACCGCTCTGACTCGGCACCGTACCGAGTCAGCACCACAACTTACCCGGTCCCGTGACCGAGCTAAGTAACACAAGGATCGCTCGGCCCAACACCGAGATGATCTAAAGGCCTGCACAAAACGGTCAACCATAACCATACAACAACACAATCACGCAATCAACAGTCTACTCGGCCCAACACCGAAGTAGACTCACAATCACACACACAGGCCTATTAGGGTTTCTAACGTCTTTTAACCAATTCACGCCCGCTACCTTGGGTTAGCCGCTTGCTAACCCGTAGACGGTTCACCAATCACAACACTTCTCATTTCTTAACCAATACTAATCATCTTTTAACAATTCCTCGATCCGTCGGTTTAGAGTTAGAAGCTTACTAACTCCCCGACGTCTCATCATTCATTACTTAGTTCATTAACCTCCGGAAACCCCGATACCCTTCATATACTATACGTTTGTTCAGGTTTAACTTCCGTATTTTAACTTGTCTTAATTCCCGTATATAAGTTCATTCAATAACGTTCTTTATATATATATATATATATATGCATATACGGCCCTAGTCTTGCAACGACTATATGAATGCATCATGCAACACTACTATCAACCTAGCGGCACACAATCAGGTTTAATCCATTTAAGTCTAACATGCTTCTTTAACCCTAGCCGGTTTACCGTTAATTCAGTCAATCATTCACTTTAATTCAATTCATTAATCACGGGTATGCAATCCTATCACTACGGTTTCCCATTTATCGTCTACATGCAACTACGGTGTTTTGAGCCGACTCACAGTGATTTGACGGAACGAATGGCACGGATGCGGATACGGATTCCCGAGACCCCGAACTAAACCCGAACCTCCCGAACACACGAACACGAACTCCGAAACATCACGAACACCCGCACACGAACCGCACACACAAACCGGCCGCAGTCAACGCGTTGACCGCGGCGTTGACCGGGCGTTGACCGGCGTTGACCGGCTGACCGTTGACCGTTGACTTTGGCTTCCTGAACCGGTTGACCCGCACTTGACCATACTGTTGACCTTCGTGATTCCGATCGAGCCTCCGGACTAATCTCTTCTCTCTCTCCTCTGGTTCTCTTTCCCTCTTTTCCGGCTCTCTTTCTCTTTCTCCCTCTTCCGGCTCTCTCTCTCTTCTTTCTCTTTCTTCTTTCTCTCTCTACTTTCTCTCTCCTCTTTCTCTCTCTCTTCCTCTTCCTCCGGTCTTCTTCTTCTTCTCTCCTCCTCCTCCTCCTTCCTTCTTCTTCTTCTTCTTCTCCTTCTTCTTCTTCTTCTTCTTCTCTTCCTCTTCTCCTCTTCTCACGCTCCTTTCTTCTCCTCCTCTCTTCTTCTTTTCTTCTTATGTTTTTGGTGTGTGTAACAAATGAGAGGTTCACTTGGTATTTATAACCAAGTTTAAGAATCCTTTGTGTGACATGTGTCCATGACACACATCTCATCTCTTTTATCGACACATGTTGCCACATGTCTTCTCTTCCTTCACCCTCCAGCCACGCCTCCTCTCCATAAAGGGCCAAAAAATGACCCATTTCATGTATAGAAAGCCCACTTAGAAGCCCCTTTGAGTTTAGACCCAAAACCTTCTTATAGATTCATTGAATCTAGCTCACAAAGCCCCTTTTATTTTCTTCTTGGATAATTTCGTGGCAAAAGCTTGTAAATGGGCTTGCATCAAGTCCATAATAACTTCAGACATATTCTCAAATCATCCCAAACCAGGCCCAAACTCCCTTGAATTTATTTTGGAGTTTTAGTCATTAATCACCCATTAATGATCTAAAATTTATAACTTGATCTCGGCATAAAATCTTGCTTCATCCTTTTAACCGTGTCTTCTTCATATTATAATGGAGCTGTGGTCAAAAGTTCATAATTTTTGGTAGAGTTTAGAAGGTCTTCTCGCTTGCCCGAACATTGTATCGGTTTCTTGGAAAAACTGGTTTTACGGTTAATATTTTCAAAACCTTTTAGCCGCTTCTATAAATCCACCAAGTCTCATCTTCAGATTCTAAATGCTCTTAGATGAATTTAGCAATTTGAATCACCTCAAACGGACACCCGTAGGTCCTGTTATGAATTTTACAAGTTTTGTCGGTTTTATCGGTTTCTATTCCCGATAACCCGAAAAACTCATCTACGGTCCGTTTCCACCATTCTTGAGCTTCTAAATGTTTTATTTCTTTAAAAAGAATAACATTTGGCCCGTCTTAGATTCCGGCTCGTATTTTGGTAAAATTACCAAAATGCCCCTTAACTTCTCAAAATTACAAAACTGCCCTTGTTGACTTTTCTGCTGCCCGTTGACCATTCTTGATACAGGGTATTACATTTTTCCACACTTACAAGAATTCGGTCCCCGAATTCTCCGTTACCAACAAACTTTGAATTGGAAACTGAACTCTGTAAGTCTCCGTCTCTCGCTTCCAACGCTTCCTTACTCGAACACTGCTGCAGCCCACTGACATCTGACATTACGGCGACCCTTCTGTCTCATACCATTCTATCCCACTGATCTCATCAACCGTTTCACTCTCCCTTCCCGTCTTGTATTCCGTACTGTGCTTCACGCTTAACTGGCTTCCCCGGTTCATCCGTCTCGACCTCGACCTTGTCCCTGTTGGTTTCTCTTCTTTGATTCGCATTCTGACTTCCCCACTTCACTTCGTCTCCCATGACTTTCACATTACTGGTCTGCCTCTCCCGAGACACTCTTCAAGAATCTGAATTCCACGCTTGACAGCTTCCCGACCTCCAATTCCCCGTACTGACAACTTCACGTTGCTTCTGACACAGTTTCATCTCCATTCATTCTGATAACCCCACTCTAACACTGTCACGATCTCTTCTTGCTCACACGTCTCGGTTTCCGAATCCGATTTCACTAACTTCCCACTTCATTCCCACTGACAGCTTCGCTTAGGTTTCCACATGGCCACTGTCGCTAACGGTCCTCAATTTTCTTTTCGCTAACATATCGTACCGACCGCTTCGCTCTTCCCGCTATTTTGCACTGACACTTCCCACTAACACTCCACACTGACCGCTTCACTTCCCGGGTCAACTCGTCTCGCAGTCTCCTTTCCAGCCCATCTCGCTTTCGGGTTCGGGTTCGGTCTCGCATTCGTATCGCATCGTCCATTCTTTCCTGCACTCAACACAACAATTTTCACTGGAGCGGTGAATTCAAACCAATCCATTCCCCGATTTCACTTCCTCATAGAAATATAGTTAGTTAATCATGTACCCGAAGGTCACCCATGATTAAGTAACGATACTCTATAATTCTGCTTCCTCGCGAATCGACAGTCGATTCCAACCATTCTCAAGTTAGCTCAACACCTTAAACGAAAAGGTTCTAACATTCCATTCGCAACGACTCACGATTGCAAATAAAATTTAAGCTACTCAACCAATAGCTTACCACCACCACTCACACTCCGCACATGCTAAGCATGCCACAACACTAGCACTCTCACAAATGCTACACCACAACGAAAGACAACCCTAACTATCCAATGCACCACACAAGCATTAGATAAAATACACAAGCAAATAAATGCAAAACCACCAATTACCATACGCAACCAAGCAATCATCAGATCGCTCCGGATATGTCGTCAGTCTGGGTTTAGGTTATGATGAACGGTCATCAGTTCCGCTTATCATCAGACTTCGTATGGTAATTCGTTTTCATCACAAAACCATCACACGCATGCAAACAATTACTACGAAAGCCATAATGATAAGTGAACAATCTGCATCACATACATACACAAAACCAACAACATACACATGTCTCGAGGTTTATGGAAATACATAGAGAAACAGAGATACAACCATAAGATGTCCGTTATCAACAACCCAACCCATAAACTGCACCGCCATATCCTGGATATGTTCCCAACAACATACGAAAACCCGTCGATCTGGATACACACAAACAACATAGTTAGTGCCCATACTCACCTGGCCTAACTACTCTAACCCTAACAGCACCAGCACGACCGGAATGCCATACACAACCGGCATCGCGGCTCGCGCCGGTAACCACTGGCAGGCGCGCCGGGAGGGTGTGGTGGGTGTGCCTCTCTGGTCGGTGGTCCGACCTACTGCGGATCGGCTATCGGACACAACTGCGCGACGTGACCCCTGTGACCACAAATCTGACAAACCGGAACAGGCGCTGGGCGTGGCCCACAGTAGCAAGTTGGTGCCTGGTGATCCGAAGCGCCACACAACTGACCAGAGAAAACAAACTCCGAAGAAAGATCCTGAAAACACTTGAACGCACGATGACCCTGAACTCCGCATGCGCTACACCTCCGGTATGCAGGCATTGCTGGTGGCGTATCCTACGTATCCGCTGGTGTGGTCTCCGATGGTACAACTGGCTCAGATGGTGGAGTATCCGGCGGTGTCACTGACTCAAATCGCATGTCCAACTCAGACATCGGCTCATCCTCCGTGAATGGCTCGGTAGGGTCAGACGGTGGTAACGCGAATCGGTCGAATGGTGTCCGAGGCGGACCCAGATATGGATCCGGCTAGTGATACAGACCAATCTGCTGCTCCAGTACATCTCCGAGTATCGCCACCTACTCGTCTACTTGTGGCTCCATGTCCAGGTCAACTGCTGCGCGTAACTGGTCCACCACAAAGTCCACCACACAAAGCGAAATGAAATTTGAGGCATGCAACTAGGTAATGGCATGTCATGCGCTTCAAGAATCGGCGACTGAAACTCTTGGAAGTACCACTGGCTCCGGTGGTGCAACCGGCTCCGATAACGGCATCGTCCTGTAGAGCTTGAGGTAACGGGTCAGGAAACGGTCTCCAATCCACAGCGGCTGCTCTCGCTCCCTGCTGCGCTCGCGGAATGACTGGCGGTCGATCTGATACCCGAGAACCCTGTGACTGTCCCTGCTGTGCTAACCTCAGACCGGCCTGATGCTGGTCCACCAAAGCCTGATACTCTGCTCGTGTCATCCGATGCTCACCCATACTGTTCGCGGCAATATCACACACCCAATACACACACCCACACACACTCCGTCCAGGGACGCTCTGCTGCTGTCTGCAATCAAAACCACAAATAAACATTAGTACACATAATACAAATTTCCTACCCCATCCCATCCCCGGCTTTACAGACGCGGCTCGGTTTCCTAATGGATGCTTGGGTATGACACAATTTTGACTCGATAAAACCACGGAAAACACTCAGAAATGAACAACTTTGAAACCCATGCAGAACCATGCTCTGATACCACCTTTCTATAACGCCCCTTTCCCATTCTCCGCTGACCGTCGAGCTGACCGGCCAACAATCAAACAAGAACATGACCGATCGAACCCGAGCAAGTCGAACAGGAAAAGTTCGTCACAGGACGAAGCCAGAGACAGATCGGTTTGAGACAAAGGCTCGCACCAACCCATCCTTGACTCCGCTATCCTCGCTTCCATAGTACAAGTCGGCCGTCCTGCACTACTTCAGCGAGTTGTGTCGGTTCGGACTAAACACAATATCAGGAAAGTATATTCATTTCTGAGTAAATCAAACGTTCAGCACAACGTTTAATCGTCACTTTACAAATCATTTTTTATCAACAACCAGTCAATACGCAAATCAATACAAAATGGATCTAAGCCGAACCGAGAGAAAAACCCCAAATACATCGAGTCTAAAATCCCGCCCCAAGCCATCCCGAAGCTACACCGAGGACCTCCCGCGTCCGTCGCTGCTTAACCTGAAAACACAAAAGGAGTCTAATGAGCGATCTAAGATCACCCAGTGAATCGGCTCCCCACTAAGGCTTCTAATCTATCTATCATCTATAGATTCCCGCCCGAAACCCCAAAATAACAATCAACAAGCAAATAGCCGATCACGCACTACCACGTCGCGTCGAGCCCACACACAATCAATTGCCCAAAAGAAAGAGAAGGCGATTAGAGGAAATCGGGAGCACTGCGGCACATGTCCCCGATTGAGACTCGATCTATCTACCGCGCACTACCAACCACACCAAAACACACACGCTGGGCCCCTACGATCTTGGTAACTTCCACGGGTTCTCACCGTTACCGATATGGCAACTAACCCACGCGACTCCTAGCCGTCCACACAACGACTAGGACACCGTTCTCTGTCCATCGATACGCGGAGACTCCAGTTACCCCCGGTAACCCGAGCTTCCATGCAGTCCGGCCCTAGGACGCGACCCCGTATTCTCCGGACTACACCCTACAGACGTCACTCCATAGGTTCGCACCTGCCAGCACTAACTGACCAGGTTCTCAACTCCCGAGGATCCAATCGGGATGGAAGTACCAGAACGTAATCACACACCTAGACTTGCGGGATCTAACGCACCCTAGAGTCCTAGTACATAAATGTAAACACGCAGACTCGCTTGGACTCTAGCAATCAATTTCAATCAATATCGACAATCAACTCAACCCCGCATCCCGCAAGTCTACTCACACACACCACCGCTCTGACTCGGCACCGTACCGAGTCAGCACCACAACTTACCCGGTCCCGTTACCGAGCTAAGTAACACAAGGATCGCTCGGCCCAACACCGAGACGATCTAAAGGCCTGCACAAAACGGTCAACCACAACCATACAACAACACAATCACGCAATCAACAGTCTACTCGGCCCAAAACCGAAGTAGACTCACAATCACACACACAGGCCTATTAGGGTTTCTAACGTCTTTTAACCAATTCACGCCCGCTACCTTGGGTTAGCCGCTTGCTAACCCGTAGACGGTTCACCAATCACAACACTTCTCATTTCTTAACCAATCCTAATCATCTTTTAACAATTCCTCGATCCGTCGGTTTAGAGTTAGAAGCTTACTAACTCCCCGACGTCTCATCATTCATTACTTAGTTCATTAACCTCGGGAAACCCCGATACCGTTCATATACTATACGTTCGTTCAGGTTTAACTTCCTTATTTTAACTTGTCTTAAATCCCGTATATAAGTTCATTCAATAACGTTCTTATATATTATATATATATATATATATATATATATGCATATACGGCCCTAGTCTTGCAACGACTATATGAATGCATCACGCAACACTACTATCAACCTAGCGGCACACAATCAGGTTTAATCCGTTTAAGTCTAACATGCTTCTTTAACCCTAGCCGGTTTACTGTTAATTCAGTCAATCATTCACTTTAATTCAATTCATTAATCACGGGTATGCAATCCTATCACTACGGTTTCCCATTTATCGTCTACATGCAACTACGGTGTTTTGAGCCGACTCACAGTGATTTGACGGAACGAACGGCACGGATACGGATACGGATTCCCGAGACCCCGAACTAAACCCGAACCTCCCGAACACACTAACACGAACCCCGAAACATCACGAACACCCGCACACGAACCGCACACACAAACCGGCCGGAGTCAACGCATTGTCCGGCGTTGACCTCGGCGTTGACCGGCCGTTGACCGGCGTTGACCGGCTGACCGTTGACCGTTGACTTTGGCTTCCTGAACCGGTTGACCCGCACTTGACCATACCGTTGACCTTCGTGATTCCGATCGAGCCTCCGGACTAATCTCTTCTCTCTCTCCTCCGGTTCTCTTTCCCTCTCTTCCGGCTCTCTTTCTCTTTCTCCCTCTTCCGGCTCTCTCTCTCTATTCTTTCTCTCTCCTCTTTCTCTCTCTCTTCCTCTTCCTCCGGTCTTCTTCTTCTTCTCTCCTCCTCCTCCTCCTTCTTCTTCTTCTTCTTCTTCTCCTTCTTCTTCTTCTTCTTCTTCTTCTTCTTCTTCTTCTTCTTCTCTTCCTCTTCTCCTCTTCTCACGCTCCTTTCTTCTCCTCCTCTCTTCTTCTTTTCTTCTTATGTTTTTGGTGTGTGTAACAAATGAGAGGTTCACTTGGTATTTATAACCAAGTTTAAGAATCCTTTGTGTGACATGTGTCCATGACACACATCTCATCTCTTTTATTGACACATGTTGCCACATGTCTTCTCTTCCTTCACCCTCCAGCCACGCCTCCTCTCCATAAAGGGCCAAAAATGACCCATTTCATGTATAGAAAGGCCACTTAGAAACCCCTTTGAGTTTAGACCCAAAACCCTCTTATAGATTCATTGAATCTAGCTCACAAAGCCCCTTTTATTTTCTTCTTGGATAATTTCGTGGCACAAGCTTGTAAATGGGCTTGCATCAAGTCCATAATAACTTCAGACATCTTCTCAAATAATCCCAAACCAGGCCCAAGCTCCCTTGAATTTATTTTGGAGTTTTAGTCATTAATCACCCATTAATGATATAAAATTTATAACTTTATCTAGGCATTAAATCTTGCTTTATCCTTTTAACCGTGTCTTCTTCATATTATAATGGAGCTGTGGTCAAAATTTCATAATTTTTGGTGGAGTTTAGAAGGTCTTCTCGCTTGCCCGAACATTATATCGGTTTCTTGGAAAAACCGGTTTTACGGTTAATATTTTCAAAACCCTTTAGCCGCTTCTCTAAATCCACCAAGTCTCATCTTAAGATTCTAAATGCTCTTATATGAATTTAGCAATTTGAATCACCTCAAACGGACACCCGTAGCTCCTGTTATGAATTTTACAAGTTTTGTCGGTTTTATCGGTTTCTATTCCCAATAACCCGAAAAACTGATCTACGGTCCGTTTCCACCATTCTTGATCTTCTAAATGTTTTCTTTCTTTAAAAAGAATAACATTTGGCCCGTCTTAGATTCCAGCTCGTATTTTGGTAAAATTACCAAAATACCCCTTAATTTCTCAAAATTACAATACTGCCCCTTGTTGACTTTTCTGCTGCCCGTTGACCATTCTTGATACATGGTATTACAAAAGAAACCAGCAGAGATGGTGAATCCAATGATTTTGATTCGCGACGAAAATGGTAATCTGAGGGACCAAGAGGGTCAAATCTGCAACACACAAGGGAAAAGACTTGATGACGAAGGAAACCTCATTGTTGTACAAATCGCTGCAGGTGTATGAGATTGGCAACAGGCCCGTGGGGATGGATAGAGAGCAGGTGGTCGCGGGCGGACGCTTGCAGACTACAACAGACCTGATCAGTTTGATGCTTACGTGTCTACGATTAGACTGCCTACTACACTTTGGTTGGTTAACATCAATTTTATTAACTGCCTCATGAGTATAATATGGACCATATTGCTAGGTTTGAGGACTTTTTCACCAGCATGAAGTACAATAGAGTCTCCAATGACTACCTATTATGTAAGATTTTCCCTCACTCTCTTGCTGGAGGGGCAGCCTACTGGCTGAAGCAGTTATCACTCGGATCTCTAACAACCTGGGAAGAGACCAAGAATGCATTTCTCAAAAACGTTTATGATGATGCTAGGTCTGAGGAGTTCAAGACAAATATCTCCACATTCAAGCAAGGTCCAACATAAGCATTAAAGGCTGCTTGTATCAGATTCAAGGCTTACCAGAGAGACTGTCCACACCATGGTTTCAATAATGTTTAGTTGTTGGGAACCTTCTTTAGAGGTGTTGAATAGAGATATCAGATAGCTCTTGACGCTACGAGAAATGGTAAATTCAACACAATGTACCAATAAGATGCTTATGTCCTGATATAGAAATTGGCTTCTTGTAATAGTACCAAAAATGCTGATTTTGAGTGGAAGCAAGCTGCAAGCATTGAGGGAAGTAAGATTTTTGTTGTGAATTCCACGTTAGATTCAATCCACAATCATGTTTTAGGGAAGAAGTCAGTCCACTTTGCTCATGGGGTTAATTGAGGAAGAAGTGAACTACGTCAATGGATCTTGATTTCAAAACCAGAAGTACACATATCTGCATAACAACAGAGGTGCATTCACAAGTGATATAAGTATATATTAGAGTCTTTTGTAGTGTCTTTTGAGTCTTTTCAGGTGTTTACAAGGATTACACAGCTTCCGAATCCACAATTCGCAGGCGTTTAATGAAGATTTGAAGAATTGCAGAATTGGCTCAGGAGTTCCAGTATTTACAAAAGAGACCCAAGACGTGTTATACACTTTATATTAGGGTTTTGGTGTTTTATTCTGGATACACTTTTCATACTTTTAGCTAGAGAGAGTTTTGGAGTTGATCCGTTCCTTGTACTGCTTTTTGGAGAAGTTTTTGAACCCTTTTCATTCTCTACATTTTCTTTAATGCAATCTATTCATATTATGTTGTTTTCTTCATTCAATATGTCTGAGTGGATTCATTGGAATCTAGATCTAGGGTTTATAAATTGACATGAAAGTATGATTTAGAATCTGACCTATTTAGGTTGAACAATTTAGTTATCTACAAAGAAATTTGGTTTAACTGAATTGTGAACTAATCGAACCTGCACTTAATGCTAGCTTAATCTGTTAGGAATTGCCAAGAAATTTGGATTTATAGGGTTTAGACTTAGTAAATTCTCGCAACGAAAGTTGGTTAGTTTTACATCTGTGTTTGAGTTCTAGAACGGTTCTTGATTCGATCCTGACTGATTTGTTGATCTGCATGATATGATTTCCTGAGAACTTCCCTTGACCTAGTGCTTTTAGTACTTGAAAACAAAACTGATTTTCTGATTTATTTACTGCTTTCTATTTAATGCTTATTGATTGCTTCGCTTAGCTATCCTTGACACTCTATAGTTTATCGTAAGATTCTTGAGTCTCTGTGGTTCGACCCCTATATACTACATTTGCCTGTACACTTGCAGTGTAACTTAGGGAATTAAACTCTGAGCATATCAACAAACAATCAAAATCATCTCGGTTCACTTCTAAGCCTACTTACAAGAAGATTTTTCAAAGTATTAGGTTCACTAGTGAGTATGGTAATTCTTCTTATCATTCACCAAGGGTAATTCTCGAGAGATCGAATGTTGACGGACCAAATTAGGCCAAGATCGAAAAAATTATCAGTGTTGATCGTCGGTGTTGATAGATATGCTCAAAGTTTACTTCCCTTGAACTACAATGGAAGTGCACATAATGCAATCATAGTATAATAGGGGTAAAATCCTCAAAGACTCTAGTTCAGACAATAGATTCGTTGTTTCGAATTAATCTAAGAGAGATCGATTAAATGTAATAGCAACACGTATAAACGAGATGTATATGATTAAGAGAAAGCGCCAGGTCCAACGAATTTCTTAGGAAATCATGAATATATAAGTAAATCAGTCAATTAAAATTAAAATTATGAAATATTCAGAAATCAAATCGCTAGATTATAACTAACCAACTTTCGTTGTGATAATTATATATGATTAAATTCTAGTTACCAAAATCTATTTACAAATTCTAATGTTTAAACAAGCATTGAACACATGTTCAATTTTTCACAATTTAACTAAACCAAATTTGTTTTCAGATAGCTAAATTGCTCGTCTAGTTTCTTTTCTAGCTAATTAACCAACCGTCGACAATCGACCTAATATCAATAATCTAAATGTCCAGTTTAGATTAAGTATAAAGAACAACCAAGATAAAGAACTAGAAGTTATGAATCCTAACTAACTGATAAACCCAATATTCCATCGAAATCCCTTGTGAGAATCCCTAAACCTAACTAATAAAACAACTCATCATGGTAATTGAAACAAAAGACATGATGAAAAGAAAATCACATAAGATAATACAGTAAAAGAACTGGGGTTCAAAATCTCTTTGTCGAGGTACAAGATCAGCCTCAAAAAGCTCTCAAACTCTAAAACTCAGAATAATGATAAGATGTGCCAAACACTGGCTAAGAATATCTAAATAAAGTCTAAACATTATTTGGGGTCAAAATGTAAATAATAAAACATCTCGACAAAGCTGCCATTCTTCAAATCTAGTAAAAAAATCGTGTACTTTGGCTAGGAACACGGTGTCGACTGACACCAATGTGGGGTGTCGATCAACACCAACACCATAAATCGGTACTCACTTGTCTTCCTAGCTCGAATGCTCTCCAAGGCTCCAAATTTCTCCAAAACGTCTAATTATAATCCAATCGTATAGAAACTGGCTCAAAAGGACTCATAAGACTCATACAAGTCTCGATTATGTACATATTGCATGGCTTAAATCCCCTAAAAACCATGATTATCAACTCCCCTTGACTTAGTGATGTAGGCACGGATAGATGGATGGATTCAAGGCTGCTTGTTGTGTAACTCTCTCAGCTTTGAACAGAAGATGGATGGCGAGATGAACAACTCACTTGTTCTATGGGCTGATTGACTCTCTCAATCTGTGGTTGAACAACTTATTTTGAATCACACAAACAAGTTAATCCAAGGTTTTCAGTTGAATAGATGAATCACACACTTATTCAAAAGATGGAAAAACTCTAACAAAGAACTCTCTTTGAATAGAAACTGAATAATACTTTATTGGCTGATTGAAAGGTAATTTACAAATGAGAATGACAATGAGACTTTATAGTCTGGACTAACAACGGTCTAATGACCAGAAATAAGAGGAAAATCAGCAGAAATAAAGAAAAGAGCTGTTAGAGAATTGATGAGCAAATCTGTCCAAGAATGGAAAGTCTAGTGGCTTGTATCTTGAGAGCTTGGGGAGGTAATTGCACGACCTTGGGACATTTTGAAGGCAATAGAAAGCCTCTGATTCATGCATAAAGGCATAATAAACTAGCTGTTGGAGTTTAATGCCATTTGGATCGAAAATAGGCAAGTCGGTCCATTTGATTCTCCAAGTGGTTGTGTGCATTCTGTATAGACTTAGGACGTCTTCTAGCTTCTTTGGTTTGTAGTAAATGTCTCCTGGTCGCCAAGTCTTGGTTTGAGAGGTGATAAAACAAGTGGTCTTCATAGTTTCCTTAAATGGCTCCGGATTGGCAATTTGAATAACTTGTGATCCAATATGAACCGGGGCTCTTCTGGCTTGACCAATGACTTCAAGAAAGGCTGTTTGATACAAGTCATTGATGCTGAATTGGTTGGCATGAGTGGAATCTCCATGGCTGAGTGGTTGATCTCCTGGTTGCTTGTCTCCAATGGCATTGACCGGCTGGTTGAAGTCTCCTCTATGCATCTTGGTTGATGATGGCTTGATGCCCTCATCATACTCTCCCTCTTGAAAAGGTTTCGACCTCGAAACTAGATAATCTGCACCAAGAGAAAGCAAGTTAGCTTTCATTCTCCTTTGGGAGTTTAGGGTCTTACCTTGATGTGTATATGGTTTGGAGGTGAGCGGAGTGTCTGGTGGTTCTCCTTTGAGAAGATATGATAGTAATACTCCACTTCTTTGGGCTGGTATGGCGTCTCCTTAGTCTATCTTGCTCCTGCTCTCCTTATGACCTGAAATATGTTCAACACTTTGGCAAAGAGACAAGTGCATTATGGGTTCTTTCTCACATAATAAACAACTTGAATCTTAGAGTCAATTTCATGTGCTAGTGATATCTCATCTTCTTGTAAGCTCAACAAGTTCTTTAACACAGTTGTTGAATCATTGAAAATGGAATGTATCAAAGAGAGACTTACCTTGTTAATAGATGCGGTGTCTTTGCTTGGGTCTGGTGGTTTCTCCTTGATGTTCTCCTTTTCTCTACTGCCTTGATCAATCTGATCACTTAGTGTAAGGGCTATTTCTGAGCTTCTCTTCACATTCTCTTCTCCCTTGTGCTTTATATATGTAGAGATGCTCATTGGGAAGAACAAGTGCATTATATCTGTTCTTGGAGTACTTAAAGCAGATTGTATGATACTTGTACTTACATGTTCAGCTTCAGTAGGTAGTATGAGGGTTTGGACCTTCTGCTCTTGTGAGCTAGTGATCATTAAACGTTCATCTTCTTTCCTGATCACCAAAACATGTTTCTCTGGTCTTTGATCTTCCCTACTGACTTTGGTTTGCTCATGCTCTTTACTGCTCAGTTCTTCTTTCCCTGCATCAAATCCTTTTGACAAAGACAAATGCATGACACTAGAATTGGGGAATAACAAATCAGAATGAGCTAAACTATCACTTGTTTTAGTTAATGCAGTTTTCTCTTCTAGTGATGTTTCTTTCGACAATTGTTTAGATGGACAAGTTGCAGCAAAATGTCCTCTCTTATGACATCTATAGCATGTCTGATTTTTAAGTCTCTTAGAGTTAGTAGACTTACCTGGTCTTGGCGTGTCTGGTTGAAGGTGCAAGAGGTTGGAACTTTCTCCAATGTCTTCTTTAAGCCGTGGTCCTTCTTTGCTCTGCTCCTGTTCCTTAGGAGGTGTTAGATGTAGCTTCCTGACCTTGGCAGCTCGTGCTCTCTTCTGGTTTGGCGCCTCTGGTTCATCTTTGGCAGCCTTTAATTGCTTGTTGGAAGTCATCTTTCTTGGTTTAGAAGAACAAGTACTCTTCTTTGGAGGTGTTGCCATGATCCATCTTCTTGGCTCTTGAGAAATTTGCTACCTTTAGTAGTATGGTTCTGTGGAGATCTCTTCTACAAACTCGTTATGCAGTAGCTGCTTCATTTCTTCCCAAGTGTGGTCTGGTAGCTCAAGTTCAAGTCTGAGGTAAGCATCTTTATCCCATTCTAGATAGGCTTCTTCAATTAGAGTTTCTTCAGCAATGGTTGTCTTCTCCTCTTCTGGAACTTGATTGGCTTGAAACCAGTCGTCCATACCTCTTTCCCACCTTAGATAAGCCTCTGGTCCTTGTACACGACCTGAAAAACAGATGTTATATGGTTCTTTTTGACAAAGCTCACCTTGGTTTTCTTCTCCTTCAATTATTTCAGAATGGTTGTTGCTCTCCCATGCTTCTTCAATTTGTTCTTCTCTTGTGTCTGTCTCAGCTTCACTTAAACAACATTGAGAATCAGCTTCATCACAGCCTGGTTCTTCTTGGCTATCAGTTGTTGAGTCATTCTCTTCTGCCCATGACTCCTCTTCAGAACCTTTCTCTGATTCTTCTTCAGACCATTCCATACGGCTGTCTTCATCTTGGTAAGAGTCTGGAGGGTCTGGTTCAGGTTCTCCACCATTAGGATCCTCTTCATAGTTTGTGCTATAATATTCCTCTCCATGTGCTTCTTCCTCAAGCTCGGATCCTTCCTTATCATGCTCAACATATGCATCAAAGCTAGCTTCTGATGCTGCTTCTTCTGTCCAAGATGCTTCAGAGAACTCTTCTTCTCCATTCCATGAGTGCTCTTCATCACTCCAATCAACTTCTGAGGTAGTGTAGACACTTGCTCTATCTTCATCTTCCATTGCTTTCTTTCCCTCTGTTTTGAATACCTGCACAAATGTAAGTCTGGTGTATTAATGTATTCAAAATATCTTAGCTTATATAGTAAACCAAGATGGTATATGGATGATTTTTTAGCTCTTAAAACACAATCAAACCAAGCTGGAATGCAATCCACAGTTTCACTTGGGTATTTAGGAAGTTAGGAAAGCAAATTAGGAAAGTCTTTTTTTTAAAAAATCCTTTTCGAAATCGGTTTAAGGCTGGGTTTAGGACTTAGAAATCGGTTTGGGAAAGCAGGTTTTTTTTTGTGTTAAATTTCAAAAAGTTCAAAGATATGACTATTGTGAAAACAATATGGTTCTTTCCTTTTTTTTAAGATAGCACACGATTTGCTTGGTTTTTAAAAAGGGAAACCAATAATTTTGTGACCAAAATAACTTTGATTTGAACCTAAGCTTTTTTTTTTAATTTTCAAAAACAAAGAGATCAAACTAGGAAAGAACACTTTTGGGTTTTAGTTTTTATAAGAAATTCGAATCAAAGCTTCTAAACCTCTTCTTTTTGGTTTTAAAGTTTATGAAAACAAAGAACTTCTGGAAAACAAAAGCTTGACAGGAACAAACAACTAATGAAATTTCTTTTTTGGTTTTTTGGATTAAAATGCTAGAGATGAAAGAAATCATAAACAACTAATGAGATAATGCAAAACAGAAACCTTTTTGCGACTTTTTCAATTTTTAGATGCAGAATTGAACAAAGACAAAAACTAGATGCAACTAACTCTTTTTATGGCTTTTTCTTATATGTGATGCAATGAACAAACATATAACTACCTAGAAGGAATGAATCAGATTGATTTTTTATGGGTTTTCAGTTTTTAAGATGCAATGACAGAACAAAACAAGCGATGAACTATGGAAATCAGAAACGAATGCAGATGGATCTAATGAAAAGTAACCAGAGTATTGGATAGAAAACACCTGTTTAGGAGCCTTTTGGCTCTGATACCAGATGATATAGGCACGGATAGATGGATGGATTCAAGGCTGCTTGTTGTGTAACTCTCTCAGCTTTGAACAGAAGATGGATGGCGAGATGATCAACTCACTTGTTCTATGGGCTGATTGACTCTCTCAATCTGTGGTTGAACAACTTATTTGAATCACACAAACAAGTTAATCCAAGGTTTTCAGTTGAATAGATGAATCACACACTTATTCAAAAGAAGGAAAAACTCTAACAAATAACTCTCTTTGAATAGAATCTGAATAATACTTTATTGGCTGATTGAAAGGTGATTTACAAATGAGAATGACAATGAGACTTTATAGTCTGGACTAACAACGGTCTAATGACCAGAAATAAGAGGAAAATCAGAATAAATAAAGAAAAGAGTTGTTAGAGAATTGATGAGCAAATCTATCCAAGAATGGAAAGTCTGGTGGCTTGTATCTTGAGAGCTTGGGAAGGTAATTGCACGACCTTGGGACATTCTGAAGGAAATAGAAAGCCTCTGATTCGTGCATAAAGGCATAAGAAAGTAGCTATTGGAGTTTAATGCCATTTGGGTCCAAAATAGGCAAGTCGGTCCATTTGATTCTCCAAGTGGTTGTGTGCATTCTGTATGGACTTAGGACGTCTTCTAGCTTCTTTGGTTTGTAGTAAATGTCTCTTGGTCGCCAAGTCTTGGTTTGAGAGGTGATAAAACAAGTGGTCTTCATAGTTTCCTTAAATGGCTCCGGATTGGCAATTTGAATAACTTGTGATCTGATAGGTCAATAATTAATCCCTATACTAAACTGCAAGTGCACAGCAATATCAATGTAGTATATAGGGTATCGAAATCCACAGAGACTCCGGTGTTCAATAGCTCAAGAACAGGAATTTAACTAGGAAGAAAGCAATGTAATTGAATTAAAAGCAATGCAAGAAAGTAAGCAGATAGCAAAGATTGTTGGTTGTGAAAGCAAGTTATTAAGAGCGCTAGGTCTAGGGCGTTCTCAGGAAATCAGACAAGCAGACAGTTCATTCAGCAAGGATCTAATTAAGCACAGTTCTAGAACTCAAAACACAGATATAGAATTAACCAAATTCCTTTGCGATAATTCTCTAAGTCTAAGTGCAGCAAACCAAACTTTCGTTTGCGAGAACTAACAGATTAAACCAGATTTAATTCCAAGTTTGATATGTTCACAATTATCCTAAACCAAACTTCCGTTTGCGCAAAGTTTAATTGCCCAATTTAATTAGTTCAGATTCCTAAACCCCACTTCCGTGACGTATTTAGCAACCTAAGATCTAGATTCTAATTGATCAGGTTAGAACTAGCTTTAAGCACAATTAAATTGAATAACAGATATAGTTTGAATCCTTAACTGAAATTGAACAAGTCTAGCAGGTCATGAAATCCTATGTGAGAAACCCTAAACCTAACAAGGAATCTACTCAGACATGATTGATGAAAACATAATCATAGAAATAATAGATTGCATAAAAGATAAAAGATTAAAGGGGTTCGAAATCTTCTCCAAATACAGATGATGTAACAGGTTCAGATCAGCCCCAAAAGCTCTAAAAATCCTCTGCTCTTAATTATGAAAGCGTATCTAATAAAAACAGCTAAAAATTAATTACATAGGTATAATCTCGGCCAGGGGCTTCTTTGTAAATATCAGGAACTTCTGGATCAAAGTGCAATATCTTGATTCTTCTAAACCGCCGAGTTTTGGCCCATCTCGCTGGTGCATCGATCGATGCTAGGCATGCAACGATCGACACCTTTCTCTGTTTCGGACAGTGAACTCTATCTCTCGGCCAAACACTCCAAAAATCTCCAAAATGCTCCATTATCTTCAATTCAGCTCCAAACCTGATTATACCTGTAAAAGACTCTAAAAGAACACAAAAGACACTAAAAACACAACTATATCATGGCATAAAACCGGTAAAAACCATGATATATCAACTCCCCCACACTTAGCCTTTGCTTGCCCTCAAGCAAAACATAGAACTAAAGCTTGGTGAAGAGGTTTGAAAACTCTTCAGAAACTCATTTCATCCTAGAAGCTACAATACTCAGATTCCCCTTAGTAAACCACTGAAAGAATCAATTACAGGATATCAAGACCAACATGTACTTCCCCCACACTTAGCAACTGTCCTAGGTAAACTCCACAATCACATTCAAGCATTCAAATTCTCCCTACTGACTTCTGCAAGTATTTAAGTGCGGTCTCACCTAAGGAGTATCGATCAAAGGGCACATGAATTCTTACCTTATCAGCTCTAGACCACCATACTATCTTTCTCTAGTCCCTTTCTTCTCTTTCCCTTCTTTAACAACTGATTTTTCCCCATTGGGTATCATTTTTTTTTTTTTATCAGTGTTCTTCCCGTTATGGGGTGTACTTTGGACACATTCCATGGATCACATGAGAGAAAATAGTGTTTGCTACCATTCCCATGACCACTTCGGAGTTACTAACTCATCCTCAGTTTATTATCTTTTTTTTTTTTACTTTATAGAAGGGGAGAAGGGAACTAAATAGGATAGGTTGACAGGCTGTGTCAGAACTAACAAGGGAATCCGACACAAAGTATACCAAGCCCTTAGGTGAGAAATCTAAGTCAGTATTAAATTGAAGTCAGTAAAAGGATCCTCTGATACCTGAAGTGATGTGGGTGTTCCCAGTAGGTTGATATGTGATGGGATTTTCTAATAGTCAGAGATAGATCCTGCAACTTCATCCCAATGGTTACTTAAGTTCCTGCAAGTCTTGTAAATCTTCTCAGAAAATCCTAGTTTCTTACTTAAACAATTTTGACTCAATAAAACAAATTTTTTTTTTTTTTTATGAAAAATAAACTGACTCATAAGAAAACAGAAAGATAATCATTAGTAGCACCTCCCCCACACTTAAGACACACTGTCCCCAGTAGTGTCCAGCGAAGGATCGGTAAAAAGAAAATAAAAATTTGAAAAGATGAAATTATGTCTGTCGGGTTACCTCTGTCGCTCAGGCATCGATCGTTGCACTAAGTGCATCAACCGTTACTTGGCGATTTTTGTGTATGATCGATCGTTGCTCAGGACCGCAACGATCGCTGCAATGCGATTCCTTTTGTGTTGTGACGATCGACACAGAAGTGAGTCGATCGTTGCACTGCGATTTTGTCCGAGACCTGCAAACATAACTGCACAAAAAACAAAAACAAACGTAAAATCCTAACAAAAACACCAAAAATTAAGTAGAAAAACACCAGTACCTAATGGTGGGTTGCCTCCCACCCAGCGCTTGTTTAAGGTCAATAGCTTGACCGGACGGATGGGAATTTTCAGGTACCAGGAGGTCCTGACTGAGACTTTTTCTGTCTCTGTTCAAGTCTCCTCATGTCCAAGAAAAGATGGAGTGAAATGTGCTCCAGGATCTATAACCATAGTATTATCCGGCTGCTCAAAATCTGTGTCCCTTATGGTGAATGTCTGCCCATCTATCAGTGGCTTTCGCAGCTTATCCATCTCATAGTGCAGTGGTTCATCTCCCAGATGGAGGTCTATCAAGCTGTTCCTAACATCAATCAACACTCCTGCTGTAGCCAAAAAGGGTCTCCCAAGCAATAATGCTTCATCCGGATCACAGTCATATCTCAGCACAAGGAAGTCCGTTGGAACTAAGTAGTTTCCAACTCTCACCGGAATGTCCATAAGGAGTCCTTCAGGAACTCGTATGGACTGATCAGCTAGGACAAGAGAAGTCCTAGTAGGAGTAAAATCCAACATACCCAGCTTCTCTGCCACAGAGTAAGGCATTATGCTTCCAGCAGCTCCTAAATCACACAGAGAACGCCTAAAGCTATCCTCAAAGATAGAACAATCCAGCACAAAGACTCCAGGATCTGGCAGCTTCTTCGGGATCTTAGTTAGCAGAACATCACTAATATTCTGAGGAACTATTATCACCCAGTCTTTCAGATCATCATCCAGGGGCAACATCTTGTTCAGGTACCTCTGCACACAAGGATGATAAGGTGGATCTTCAGAAGGTGGAATTTCTTCCAATTCTTCACCAATCTCTTCTAATTTCTTCAGCTCTTCAATCTCTTGCTTAATCACTTCAGAAATTGAGGTACGTTGCTTAAGGATCTGAGCATAAATCTCCTGTTGAGAAATCTCAGAGGTTCTGGAGCATAAGTCATCAGAATCTAAATCTGCATCAATACCAGCATCGCTCAGAGAATATGTCTGTTCTCGCCCTGCACCGATCGTTACCATGGGAGTATTGATCGTTGTCCTCCCGACGGGTGCATCGATCGTCGCAGGAGTTGCATCGATCGACGCACTGCAGCAGATTTCACCCGAGAGTTTTTCACAAATATCCGAAAATTCTTGTTCTATCACCAACTCAGCTGTACTTAGCTCAAATCTTTCACCTAGGTGAGATCCATCATTAATGTACACAGACCAGGCCTTAACATGAGTGTCTGCCACTCCTTTTCCCTTCAGTGAGCTGGACATCTGGTTCACCTGAGTGTCCAACTGCTTCATGTGAGTGCTCAGAGACTCAAACTTCCCATTGAGGTCTTCATAGACAGCGTCCAACTTCTTGTTGCAGTCCACAGAAATCTTGGTCTGACTCTCCATCAGTTGTTCCATCATAGCCTCCATTCTGCTCTCATGGGCTGTAGGTGCAGGAGGAGTCTGATAGGATGTAGATCCATAGGTTCTCTGAGTACCTTGTCCATAGGTCTTCTGAAAACCACAAGTCTGTCCTCCATTGGAGAATCTGTTCCCCTGTTGATTACTAAATCTATTACCTTGGAAACCAGAACCTCCTATAAAATTCACATCTTCTTCCTGAGTGTCCTCCTCAGTCTGAATCACCTCTACATCTTGGGCAAAGTGGACAGCTTTCTTACTTGTCAGGAGATTGTAAACTGTGTCCAATCTGGATCTTATATTAGCTATATCAGAATTCTCTACAGTTCCACCAGATTTCTTCCTCCTTTCATCCATTGTCTTGCAATTGTTGCTGCCAATCAGGTTCTCAATCAACTGCTTAGCTTGTGTAGGAGTCCTGGTGTTGAAATTAGCATTACTGAAATTATCCAGCGCAGTCTGATAAGGGAGATCTATGCCTCTGAAGAAGATACCAATCAGCTGTACTTCTGTGAATCCATGGTGTGGACAGTCACGCTGATACTGCTTAAATCTCATCCAGGCAGTCTTCAAGGGCTCCACAGCTCCTTGGGAAAAAGTGAGTATGTCTTGTCTGGACTGATCTGAGCGCGCATCATCATAAAAGTGACGCAGGAACTCACTCTTTAAGGCTGCCCAAGTAGTATACTGACCAGGTGCCAGTTGTCTCAGCCATGCACTAGCGTCTCCAGCAAGACTGTGCGGAAATAGCTTAAGGAACAGATAGTCCGGGCATACTCCTTCATACTTCATGCCAGTGACTATGTCCTCAAACTTGTCAATGTGATCCATAGGCTGCTCTGCTTGAAGACCATGAAAAGCAATCTGCCTCATCAGCTGGTAGTAGATGGTCTTGACCTCAAAATCATTCCTCTCAAAAGCAGGTAGCACTAGAGCTGCTCGGTTTGCATGAAACTCATCAGGTCTGTTGTAGTCAGCTAGTGTCCTCTCATGAACCACCATCTCTCTACCTTGGGCCCGTTCCTGACCCTGGTTTTGGTTCTGCTCCTGTTGCTGTTGCTCAGGAATGACATTCCCTTCAGCATCAACCCTCTGCCAGTCGGCATTGTAGCGGTTGTTATCTCGGTCCCTCAGGACACCTTCAGCATCGCGTTCCAGAATCAAACGCTCTCGCATCATTCTTTCTCTTCTTTCTCTTCTGTTAGCTCTCTCTAAACGTCCAAGCTCCTCAAGATCGAGATTAACCAAGCTCGAGTTCGGATTACTTCTAGTTTTCTGCGTTGGCATAAACTGTCTGTAATCGTCCAGCAACGATCGATGTTATCAGTGCAACGATCGGTTCAATCTCAAATCGCCTAGTGACGAACGATGCAAGGGTGCAACGATCGACGCAGTGCGAAATCGGTACCTGCGACAGAGAGAAAAACGAAAATTAATAAAACTGAAAATAAAATAAAAACAAAAACGAAAACAAAAAGAAAAATCCTAGTAAAACCCTAGGCTCGAAGCTATCGAAGACTCAAAGAGTCCCCGGCAACGGCGCCAAAAACTTGATAGGTCAAGAATTAATCCCTATACTAAACTGCAAGTGCACAGCAATATCAATGTAGTATATAGGGTATCGAAATACACAGAGACTCCGGTGTTCAATAGCTCAAGAACAGGAATTTAACTAGGAAGAAAGCAATGTAATTGAATTAAAAGCAATGCAAGAAAGTAAGCAGATAGCAAAGATTGTTGGTTGTGAAAGCAAGTTATTAAGAGCGCTAGGTCTAGGGCGTTCTCAGGAAATCAGACAAGCAGACAGTTCATTCAGCAAGGATCTAATTAAGCACAGTTCTAGAACTCAAAACACAGATATAGAATTAACCAAATTCCTTTGCGATAAATCTATAAGTCTAAGTGCAGCAAACCAAACTTTCGTTTGCGAGAACTAACAGATTAAACCAGATTTAATTCCAAGTTTGATATGTTCACAATTATCCTAAACCAAACTTCCGTTTGCGCAAAGTTTAATTGCCCAATTTAATTAGTTCAGATTCCTAAACCCCACTTCTGTGACGTATTTAGCAACCTAAGATCTAGATTCTAATTGATCAGGTTAGAACTAGCTTTAAGCACAATTAAATTGAAGAACAGATATAGTTTGAATCCTTAACTGAAATTGAACAAGTCTAGCAGGTCATGAAATCCTATGTAAGAAACCCTAAACCTAACAAGGAATCTACTCAGACATGATTGATGAAAACATAATCATAGAAATAATAGATTGCATAAAAGATAAAAGATTAAAGGGGTTCGAAATCTTCTCCAAATACAGATGATGTAACAGGTTCAGATCAGCCCCAAAAGCTCTAAAAATCCTCTGCTCTTAATTATGAAAGCGTATCTAATAAAAACAGCTAAAAATTAATTACATAGGTATAATCTCGGCCAGGGGCTTCTTTGTAAATATCAGGAACTTCTGGATCAAAGTGCAATATCTTGATTCTTCTAAACCGCCGAGTTTTGGCCCATCTCGCTGGTGCATCGATCGATGCTAGGCATGCAACGATCGACACCTTTCTCTGTTTCGGACAGTGAACTCTATCTCTCGGCCAAACACTCCAAAAATCTCCAAAATGCTCCATTATCTTCAATTCAGCTCCAAACCTGATTATACCTGTAAAAGACTCTAAAAGAACACAAAAGACACTAAAAACACAACTATATCATGGCATAAAACCGGTAAAAACCATGATATATCGTGATCCAATATGAACGGGGGCTCTTCCGGTTGACCAATGACTTCAAGAAAGGCTGTTTGATACAAGTAATTGATGCTGAATTGGTTGGCATGAGTGGAATCTCCATGGCTGAGTGGTTAAGCTCCTGGTTGCTTATCTCCAATGGCATGGACCGGCTGGTTGAAGTCTCCTCTATGCATCTTGGTTGATGATGGCTTGATGTCCTCATCACTTAGCTTTTGCTTGCCCTCAAGCAAACATAAAACCAAAATCTGAAAAAGAAGTTTGAAACAAGTCTCATTTTGTCGTCAGACCACCACACTTATATGACCATAGTAAAGCCACCAAAAACTTACCTGATAGGATCCATACCACCATGTACTTCCGCCATACTTGAAAATGTCCCAAAAAACTCCGCTCTCTAAGTAAGAAATCCAAATTCAGCATATTAACCTCTCTAAATTAAGGTATCTCCTACCTTGGATCATGAAGCTCTTAGTTGCGCATTACAGATAGCCTAATCTCGGTAATTGTCATGCACCGTGGCCATCAGCTGACAAACTAGGTCAGGCTACAAATCGTAGTGAATGATAGACATTCTCCCCAAACCAATCCTCTGTAGGATCAGATCAAATTATCCAATAACCTCGTCCTCGTCAGTGTATCATGGCAGATCAGTCGTGTGGGCTCAATATCGACATTGCACCATCCATTGTACAACATCGTAGATGTGTCGTAATCATCCCACATCACGGAAATATGCATGTCTAGACACTCATCTCTCACTTCCACATCTTTCAATGATCCCTCCCATTACTTATCTGTCATTATCGGACTCTTCTCATCGCGAGGCCAGGGATATGTCAGGTACTCAGTCAGGTGTATGTGTTGAGAACCTGGAGGAGACTGAGAACCCGGTGGTGGTGATAGCGGAGTTGAAGGATGAGGTAATGGTGCAGTCCCAAATGGGCATGTGTTGTCTCTGCGTATTCTCTTGGAGCGTGAAGCCATATGCGATCAAAAGTCAACATCCAAAAAATAAGTCGAAAATTTTAAAAACGAAAAAATCAACAGTTTCTCATATAAATCATTTTAAAGTATCAATGTCAACACCAAAATCAGTCCATTTACTTTTCATTTCATCAATTCCACACACGTTTCACAAATTTAATCATCAAACCGAATTTTTCAAAGACTTGGAAAATTAATCTAGAAAACTACATGGGCATGTCAATTTCACCACTAAACATCGTAGAGAAGCATAATTTCAAAAAGAAATCAAGTAAGCATGGCAAAAATAAAAAATTTAACCTTTGAAACCGAAATGTAAATCACGAATTTAGAGCACATACCATGGCGTTGATGCAAACTGATTATGGAATGGATAGAGGGTAAAACATCTGCACAATTTCGGCTTTTGAATCACTTAAATCAGTTAAGAAAGAAGGAATATCGATTTCTAGAGAGTGGTTATTGTAGTTTTCGATTTTTATAAAATGAATGAGAGATATGAAAATTGTGAGGATTTGAAATGACTTACCTCATGTTTAGGGGTTATCAGCTGATACCAAAGTGTGTCGGTCGATACTTTGGTTGGAAATCAAAATGGCCAGACCGATAGAATTGAGGTTTAACCTCGATTCTGTGAATGGTGTTGACCGGTGCAGACTAAGGTATCAATGGATACTAAACTTTTTTGTGTGTATCGATCGCTGGTATTAACCGAGGTCGATTTGTGTCTGTCTTTTCGAATTGGTTGTCGACCGATGCAAAAGTAGTGTTGGTCGACACCAATCCTCACACTTGTTGGTTCTTCGGTTTATGACTCAAAACAATACAAAACCGAAAATTAACTAAAAGTGAAGATGTATAGACTCACCATTGGGTTACCTTCCACCAAGCGCTTGTTTTAAATCATTAGCTCAAATTTGTCGCATGGTCAAATTTCGGGTTGTTTCACTAAAGGAAAATAATGCCTCTGCAAAATTCTCCTCTTCCATGGCGGCGTGTAAGCTTTATGCGCATGAGATTGACAAAAGAACTTAAGGATATCAGCAATGTTGGGTGGAAGTGTGCGTTAATGTCAGGAGACTTAGGTGTATAGAGCACATATATTTTCTTTGGCGGATGCGGTTGAATCGTGATGTCTGGAGATTTCTTCTTAAGAGCAGGTACAAGTTTAGTAGATGACTCAGTCGACCCATGTTGAGCCGTCATCTCTTCTCCTCCACCATCAAACAATTCCTTAGAACTAACTGTGACTTCAGGTCCCACATCAACGCTAAATGTATGTCAGTATATGGTTGGTTACTTCAGCCTCATCTCCATCTTAAAGTTGATCATCTTATCTCCTAGATGGAGATTAATCAGATCATGTCTCACATTGATAATTGCTCCAGCTATAGTCAAGAATAATTTGCCAAGGATTAGAGGATCTTTGGCTCCGCATAGAATTTCAAAACCACAAAATCAATTGGAATCAAGCATCCACCAATCATGATAGGAATGTCCTCAAGAACACTTTTGGGAATTCTTATCTAGCGATCATCTAGGATAAAGGATATCTTAGTTGTCTTGAAGTCCGTAATTCCCAATCTCCCAACAACTGAATAGGATATCAGGTTTACACTCGCTCCTAGATCACACATAACACATTTGATTTTTTTCCGAGAAAATAGAGCAATCAAATACCTCTTTATGACAGGAGTAGTCCTGGCAGTACAAACAAATGGAACCTCCGTAAGCAGCTTGTCCATCATAGTTATTCACCTGGCATTGTTAAGCTCCTGCTTGGACTTAGGAGCCCTTAGGTTTGGTATCTTCGGCTTATAAATCTGTTCCTCAGCAACCCTTTGTTTCTGTAGATGGAATATCATTACTCAAACTTGGTGTCGACTGATGTCGGTATAGTGTCGATCGACACCAATGGCCTCAATTACCACTTCGTCTGATTTTTCTCACGTGTCGACCGGCGTTGATATGGCTCCGTCAAACTCGAAACTCTGATTTTTAATCCTTGGTGCCGACCAACACATTGGTTGTGTCGATTTACAGTGATTGTGGTTGATACTAGTTTTTCCATGTGTCGAGCTTGGTCGATATCTGTCTGTCGTCAAAACAAAAAAATATGGGTTTTCTGAAGGTATCAACCGACACTCAGGATTGGTGTCACCCGACACTGTGAGATCCGGGATTCACACTAAGAATTTGTATTCGTGGATTTGGACTTTTGGATATAGAAATGGTATAGTTTCCTATGAATCAAAGACTTTATTGAGATTGATCGTCGAGATAGAACAAACACAGTCGAAAAGAGAGTACAAAGTATGGAATCGAGCTATCTAGTCGAAGTGTTCTTAGCCTAGGTTGGAATTGTCTTTAATGAGCCGCCACTTCTTCCTTTAAATAGTCTCGACTCTGATCTCTTCGTCCTGATATTTCGGCCTCGTCGTTGTAACGATCTCCGAGATTCGTGCGGATCAGTTGGACTGATGAAGACCGAGTTGCTCTATCTCCACGTCATCCTCAGCCGAGCTCGAGCTCGATCGTCTCCGGCTTCGGCATCGTCTGGGCCTCTCCAAGGCGCTTGCTTCGCCTGGGCCCAACAAGAGAGTTGGCTCTCCCGTCTATCTTTGATTCTGGAATGGGCTCGTAATTACGGGCCTTTGCCTTGTCTGTTAATGGGCCAGATTTCCTAGAGGGAAATCCAGTACCAACAATAGCCCCCCAGCCCATTGAATTCGAGAAGTCGAGGTTAATGGGTGGTGGACGTTCTTGGGAAGAGGCGCGTGCCTCGGATGTGACAAATCTTAATGATTATTTTCGCCCCATCCGTGGATCTTATTTTAATCCGATGGTTAGGAATGAGCGCGTGGAACGGACTGAACTGCTTTTCAGCGCGTCTGCAGTCGTTGCGTGTATTCGTTTGAGAATTTTATCTCCCACCGTAAATTCGGTTGGTAATCGACGGCTCAGGCTCGAAGGTCGCGAAGAGTCTTTTCGGGTTCACTCTTTTGATGATGTGACCTAATTGTCGAGCATTCGTAACCGTTGATCTGAGATCAATGGCTGATGAGAGGAAAGCGAAGAGTCCAATCTACCTCGATTTTCTCGTAGGTATCATGAGTTCGGAATCGTACGGTTAAGATTTTGCACGATTCCCACTATAACTTGCTCTTATTTGCCGTGGGTGGTTTCTTTTCTCCTCACTTTTGCTTCTTCTTCTACCTCTGCTCTGATTTTCCTTTCGTCACCGGAGAATTTCTTAAGAAAAGACTTTAGCCCCTTCTTTTTATATTCCGGCAGTTCTTTCTTTATGGCGTTAAGGGATGCTACAGGGGCTAGTACAAGTTCGGCTGCGGGTGCGTTCGGCCCGCATCCGCCGTCTTCCTTAAATGTGAATCAGATTGAACGATTGCGGAGAGTTTGTCGGATTCCTCCGGAGGTGGAGATCGTGATTCCGCCGCCGGCGATGTCGCCGGAAACTGCGGTGGAGGGTTATTGTTGCGCTTCTTATACATACTTCGAGAAGTGCGGGCTTTTCTTCCCTATTCCTCGCTTAATCTCTTTGGTTCTGGCCCAGCTCCAACTGGCGTTCCATAAGATGACGCCGAACTTCGTCCGATACGTCATCGGGCTCGGGGTCAGGGCCGCGGAGGAGGGAATCGAGTTTGGGCCCGAGGAACTCATGCGGGTTTGTTCAGTGAAGAACAATGCTAAGTTCCGGGGAACTTACTATCAATCGCCTCGCTTTGGGCGAGTCCTCGAGGAGGTCCCGACAAAAGACGTATGGAGGGACCGATACTTCTTTTTCAGGATAACCCATCATTCGGTCGGGGATTTCGACTATTCGGTTATCCCGTCTCGGTGGTCGCCCAGTGTTGGTAAGACTCTGGTTTTTTTTTTTTTGTTGTCGTTTGGCCGTCCCTTAATCGGTCTAGTTTCTATTCCAGAAGCTCCGGATTCGCTCGCTACCAACCCGATTACGGAGGCTCTGATAGCTCGTTTGAGAGGGGGCGCTGTTAACTGGGGTAGCTTTACGGTTCAGCGTGTGCAGGCCGCTCTGCGGACCAATCCTGATCGGGCTCTGATGGATCCCGCGCCAGTTCTTCGAAGTCCAGTACCCCCTTCCGTGCCCTCGCGGGCACTTCCGGTTCGGGTTGCTCAGCCCTCGATCCGCATTACTGAGCGGGCAGGAGAGAGTAAGTCGTTTTTGTTAGCAATGTTTCTGGTTAGTCGTCGTTTTTTGACTCGACTGATTTTTTTTATATATAGCTCAATCTCTTCCGGGGGATAGATCGGCTGCTGGTTCTTCTTCTCGCGAGGTGCCACCTCGTAAAGTGAGCGGTCGCCGGAACGGGAAGGATCCGGTCGACCTGGTCGATAAGATGGAGGCGGGTCCGCTCAGTAACGCTATCCTCTTTGCCCTTGATCGGGCTCCTCCTCCGCCTCCGGCTTATCCTCCTCCTCCTGCTCGGACCTCGCTCCCTCTGGTAGCGGGTCCGGAGGAGGTGACTGCGGGGGTTGTCGATGCGGTTCTCCCCCTGGCCGAACAAGAGGCGGTTCTACCTCAGTCTGGAGGTGCTGCTCTCTGCGACTCTTGACCGGATATATCCGAAGAGGAAGATGGTCGAAGTCGAGGAGGTTCTCTTCCTCCTTCGCCGAGGCGTCGTAAGGTGGACGCGGGAAGGAGTCCAGAGGGGTCTGGCCGAGAGGAGTGCTCGGTTGCGGACGACCCGGAAGGTGTGGTTCGCCTGTTGAGGCGCATTAAACCTTTCGGTTCTGAGCTCCCGGTCTCTGGGGAAACGGTCCTTGGTAGCGCGTATTCCGAGATGATGGCGGTGATCGGGAAGGTAAGGCATTCTTGCTTTGGTCTTTGTTTTCCTTTGATTCCCATTTTTTTTTTTGAACCGACATCTTTTGGCGTAGGCTGTAGAGGCCGTGAATACGTACGCGGTCCGGTCTGAGACCGAGGTGTTGGATGCCCAGACCTATGAGCTCGAGTCTGCTCGAGAGGCCGCTACCCAGATGAATGCCGAGCTCCAGGAAGCTTTGGCCAGGGAGGAGCGTTTGAAGAAGGAGGTCGCGGAGCACGCTGCTGCGGAGGCTAGGGTCGCGCACCTCGAGAAGAGGGAGAGGGAGCTGTCTTGTCAGCTGGAAGCTGCCGAGGCCCGAATTCGGACTACGGAAGAGTCGAACCGGATCAAGCTTCGTAAGGCCCGGAAGGAGCTTCACGGCCAGTATCTAATGATTCTGGCAGGGATCAAGGAGAGAGCCGAGAAGAGGAAAGTCCAGACCGGCGCCGAGATCCGTCTCCAGGAGACTTTGGCCAACATCGAGCTCATTGCCGAGATCGCGGCTGGAGAGGTGGACATGACCCGGGAGGTACTCAAGTTGGCTGAGCAAAAACGAGTTGCTCTAGCGGAGATGGAGGCCGCGGCAGTCTCCGACTTCAGCATTGGCAGGCTTGCCTTGCCGGCGATGTCGGAGGACTCTGTGGCCATGGCGGGTTCTCCGCCTGCTCCTCCGACCGACCCGAGGATGGCTGACGAGGTCGACTCCCGGCCGAGAAGAGAGGCGGACGATGGGGCGGAGGGCCATATCGGCGACTCCTTTTATGCCGCGTTTTAAAACTGCTATCGTTGTTGCCCGAGAGGGTTTTTAATCCAGACTTTTTGTTGCCCGAGGGGGCTTTTAATTGCTTTTTCAGACTTTGGTTGCCCAAGGGGGCTTTAATTGTTCGAACTCGAGGACATCATGTCCTCTACTTTTTTTTTAAAAAGAAAAATATTTCATGCCTTAGCATAGACTTCATTGTTTTTATGCTTCAACGTAAAATCTGAGCCATTGTGGCGATTCGAACCTTTCTAGAGGGACCGGGAAGATAACTTGTTGTGTCGCCTTAGAAGGTTTGTTGTGATCTTTTAAGTCAGTCGCATTTGAGTTCGAGCTTTCTGCTAGGAATAGTCTGGAGCGCGACTACTTCGTAATGTAAGATTCAGGCTTAATCGCTGAAGAGAAGTATTAAGTATGAAAACGAATCGAAGTAAACTTACAAAGATCCGACTTGGAGTACGTAGAGGTCGCATGCTTGATTAGCTGTCTTGGCCTCGTTATTTTGCTTAAGGGGTGGGGCAGCCCCCCGATTCTTTTAATCCGTATGAGGCTTTGGAAGAATTGTATGTTTTTTGGAGAGATTATTCTGAATCTCTTTCTTTGTGACGATCATTTCAGTTCGTTCGAAGTGGGAGGACCGTTCTAGGTCGTTTGCTTTTGGGACGATCATTTCAGTTCGTTCGGAGTGGGAGGACCGTTCTAAGTCGCTTGTTTGAAGGGATAATTTCATATCACTTGGTTATAGAAGGGATAATTTCATATCGCTTTGAAGAGATAATTTCATATCGTCTTGTTATCTGGAAGAGGCCATTTCAGGTCACTTGGGAAGGATAATTTCACATCGCTTTGACTTAGAAGAGATAATTTCATATCTTTCGTTTCGGGAAGGGATAGTTTCATATCACTTGTTTTGGAAAGGGATAATTTCATATCACTTTGCTATAGAAGAGATAATTTCATATCACTTTGGTATTGGAGGAGATAATTTCATATCAACGTAACGGCTCTAACTTTTGCGACAGGAAGAGACGTTTGATTAGAAGACTTATTTTGATTTCACAAAGATAAGTTAGTATGACTTCGTCAGAAGTTGTCGAGCTCGGTGAGAGCTTTGTGTTTGGGGGGTGGCTGCGCTCGAAATCGAGCTGCCTACGTACCCTTTTAAGGGGATAAAGCCATTTCGTAGTTCGATTATGTTGATGTACTCCTAGTGTAAATACTTTTTGAGGTTGATGATGTTCCAAGGTCGTAGTTCGGGCTTCTGGGTTTCCACCGACTTGAGTCGGTAGACCCCGTCCTTTACGATGTCGGTGACCTGGTAAGGACCTTCCCACTTCGCTCCTAATTTTCCAGCGTGTTCTTCCTTTTTATGGTCGAACACTTTCCGTAAGACGAGCTCTCCTACTTGAAACCTCCGAGTTTTGATTCGGGAATCATAGTAGCGAGCCGCGGCTTGTTGGTAATTCTGGAGTCGAGCTAATGCGAGGTTCCTTCTTTCGTCGACGAGGTCGAGCTCGTCAGTTATCATCTTGTTGTTAAGTTCCTCTTGTCGCGGGCATTCTTCTTTGCGAATGCTCGACACGAGAATTTCAGCTTGTACTACCGCCTCGATTCTGTAAGCTAGCGAGAAGGGAGTCTCGCCAGTGGATTTTCGGGGGGTAGTCCGGGAGGCCCAGAGTACGGCTGGGAGTTCGTCACTCCAGGTTGTTTTGCACTCGTTGAGCCTTTTCTTGAGGCCGTTCATAATCGCTTTGTTAGCTGCTTCTGCTAGCCCGTTCCCTTGGGGGTAGCGTGGCGTTGAGTAAGTCAGCTTTATGTTCCAAGTTCTGCAGAACTCTTTGAACGTGTTTGATATGAACTGAGATCCGTTATCCGTGACGATCTCGTGGGGTAGTCCATGTCTGCAAACGATGTTTCGCCAGGCGAACTCCTTAACGTGAACGTCCTTAATTTTCTGGTATGACTCTGCTTCAATCCACTTGGTGAAGTAGTCTGTCATCACCAATAGATGTGTGGCTTTCTTTTTGCCAGATGGGACCAGCGGTCCAACGATGTCCATTCCCCACCGCATGAATGGGTACGGCGATGAGATAGAGGAGAGTTTCTCCGACGCTTGGTGGATAATTGGGGCATGCTTTTGGCATTTATCGCACTTGTTGGAGAAAGATTCGCATTCGGTGGCCATTGTAGGCCAATAGTAGCCTTGCCTTTTGATTCGCACGGCCAATGCTCGTCCTCCGGAATGGCTTCTGCAGGATTCGTCATGTGTTTGTGTAATCACGGCTAGGGCTTGCTTTTTGTCAAGGCATTTAAGGTAAGGTCCGGAGAGGCTCCTTTTAAAGAGCTCTCCTTGTGTGACACAGTACCTCGCACTTTGAATTTTAAGTTTCCGCGCCTCCCATTTGCCATCGGGAATTCGCCGTTTGTGATGTATCGAATGATCGGAGTTCTCCATTCTTCGTCATTGTTAGGCTCAGGTCCCTGACTAGTGGATGCGGTTTGAATTGGTCCGTCGGGGACGTTCGCGACGTATATGGTGTTTCTAGGATCAAGATCATCATCAATCTCGATGATGTCGCTATTAGTGTCTCCGGGACATTCTTTGCGTTTGACATCGTTTTTGACAGCGGGTCCGTCCTCTTTCAAGGACAGAGCTTTGAGAGCTATGTCGATGCTTGGTTTTTCTATCCCTTCGACTGGTATGATTCTTTTGAGGTTAGGATCTGATGTCGATGCTAATGCGGCTAGCGCATCGGCTGCAGTGTTTTCACCTCGTGGGATTTGTGTTAGATCGAAGAATTCGATCTGTTCGGCCAATGTATGGACTACCCGTAGGTATGCTTCCATTCGTTCGTCTTTGGCCTCGTAGTCGCCATGATATTGGCTTGTGACCAGTTGGGAATCGCTGAAGGCATTTACTTCTCGGGCTCCTATTGCTATCGCAAGTCTAAGCCCGGCTATCAGCGCTTCGTATTCTGCCTCGTTATTCGATGCGGCGAAGCCCAATCTAAACAATTGTTCTAATACTTCACCCATTGGGGAGACTAATTTCACTCCGACTCCGGACCCTTGTCTTGAGGAAGCTCCATCGACGTAGAGTTTCCATATTTGGGCCGAAGTCGGGTCGAGTTCTATAGTCGGAGGGAGCTCGATTATCAAATCTGCCAGTACTTGTGCTTTTAGGCATGTTCGAGCTTTGTATTCAATGTCGTACTCGCTAAGTTCGATAGCCCATTTGACCAATCGACCTGATTGGCTTGGACTGTGAAGGATGGTTCTCAGTGGCTGAGAGGTCATCACTATTATCGAGTGCGATTGAAAATACGGTCGGAGTTTCCGAGCCGATGTTACTAGCGCTAAGGCGAGCTTTTCCATGGCGGGGTATCTGGTTTCAGCATCGATCAAGGTCTTACTGATGTAATACACCGGCCGTTGTTCGTTCTGTTCTTCGCGAACCAGGACTCCACTTACTGCTGCCGTCGAGACAGCTAAGTAGAGATAAAGGGGTTCTCCTTCTACTGGTTTTGCCAGTATGGGTGGTTCGATTAAGTAAGTTTTGAGCTGAGTGAATGCCTCTTCACACTTTTCGTCCCAAAGGAACTTTTTGTTTGCTTTGAGCAAGTGATAGAAGGGTAGACATTTATCAGTCGACCTCGAGATGAAGCGATTCAGAGCAGCTATTTTTCCGGTTAGGCGCTAGACTTCTCGCGTTGTTCTGGGAGATTTCATCTCTATGAACGTTGCGATCTGTTTGGGGTTCGCTTCGATCCCTCTTTCGGTTACTAAGTAACCGAGGAACTCTCCTGAAGGGACCCCGAAGGTACATTTAGCTGGGTTGAGTTTCATCCCATACTTATTGAGAATGGTAAAACACTCTTTTAGTTGGGGAATGTGATCCTCGTACCTAGAAGATTTTACTAGCATATCATCGATGTAGACCTCCATGGTTTTGCCTAGGAGTCCTGAGAACATCTTGTTGACGAGGCGCTGGTAAGTTGCTCCTGCGTTTTTTAGTCCGAAGGGCATGACTTTGTAGCAGTACGTGCCTCGATCAGTTATGAACGAGGTCTTTTCTTGGTCTTCGGGGTTCATCAGTATTTGATTGTACCCTGAGAACGCATCCATAAAGGATAGCAGCTGATGTCCAGTGGTGGCCTCGACCAGTCGGTCGATGTGCGGGAGTGGGAAGCTGTCCTTTGGACATGCTTTGTTGAGATCCGTGAAGTCTACGCAGACCCTTCACTTTCCGTTCTTTTTCTTAACCACCACGGGGTTTGCGAGCCAGTCGGGGTACTTGACCTCTCTGATCGATCCGATTTTTAATAACCGATCGACCTCGTCATTGACGGCTTTGGCCCGTTCAGGGCCTAGTTTTCGACGTTTCTGTCTTACCGGTTTGTAGGTCGGGTCGACATTCAGCTCGTGGCTGGTTACGTCGATGTTTATCCCTTTCATGTCTGCTGAAGACCAGGCGAAGGAGTCGACGTTCTTTTTGAGAAAAGAGACCAGTTCGTTCTTGACTGGCTCTGATAGGTCGATTCCTATGCCAACGAGTCTTTCGGGATGAGCCTCGTCTATGCAGACCTGAGTCGTGAGGTCCTTTGGGGGTCCTATTTGACTGGGGTCGTTCGACCTTTTGGTCTGCATGATGGCGAGCTCGTCCTCTTTCTGTAATTGCTACGCAGGGGATTTCTCGATCTGTTTGAATCCGTTCATGTAGCAATGGCGGGAAATCTTTTGACTTCCGTGAATTGTTTTGATCCCTTTGGGTGTCGGGAACTTTACGCATTGGTGGTAGGTCGATGTGAAGGATTGTTTAGTTGATCCTGATTCAATTCTTAGATTCATATCAACCTAAACATGCGGATCTAGGTTCTTCTCAGAATAGAAACAAATGATGATCTCACCTTATACCTGTTTGCAGCGGAAAGAGATGGTATGTCTGAGATCAGAGAAACACCGAGGGATGAATCCTCCAAAGGTTCACACACGCGATCACAGAAAACGGCTGCTAGACCACAAGGAGCTCGGCGCAGAGAGAGAGAGAGTTTTCGGCTGGGTGGCTAGGGTTAATTGTTCAGAAACTCGAGTTTTACCTTATAAAACTTGTCCGATTCCGTTTGGGCCATTTGGCCCAAACACCAATTAACTCGACGGCATTCGCGCACTGTGTCGACCGATACACCTTGTGTATCGATCGACACACAGCAGCTAAACCGTTTTATTCTCTCTAAGTACAGTAAATGCCTAGCACTTTTACCGTACTTCTGCTAAAACGTTCCTACACATTTTCCTGTTAGCTTAGGCGTGTGACCCATATGGGATCATATAATAAAGGCAATAAGTCCAAGACTTATAGATCATGAGCGGACTCTAGCAAGCCATCATGACCCCCAGTATTATATGACTTATGTCTGATCATTGACATACTCTTACTTTCTAGAGACAGTACTGAGATTACTGGACACAATTCCAACAATCTCCCACTTGTACTGGAATCTCTGTATTCATAATCCTTTTGTCACAATATCTCGATTAGTCATAAGGCAAGATTGGTGTCATCCTTATAAAGCCTAATCTTGTTCATCGGACTCTGATTTGATACTGACAATCCAAACGACTCGGGACAGTCCGTTTGAGCATGGCCATGCATTTTCCAGTATTCAAATCTCCGATTGGCCTAGAGATATTCACTCCATTTATATTGGAGGGACAAATTCCGTCTTGTTCCATCTCTGTAAACTACTCATTTCATAATGTACCCAAACAAGGTCCATATAACTATCGCAGAACGATAGCGTTAGACAATGATCAAAGTGCATCAGTCCATGTGCAGTCACATGCATGCGAACTCAGGTCTAAGGACTATACTCTATAGTCGTAGTAAGAATCTCTTATGACACAGATATAAATATCCTGAAGAGTTCTTATAAGCGGGTCTTGTCCGGTCGTATGTTCCCAAACATACACCTATGTACTGACTTTGATGCCGCGCATCTATGACACACTGAGACTTTGTCATAAGTCACGTACCAATCCAGTCTCACATGGTTGTTGGTGTTCCAATTTCAACAACCTTCGACTAGGGACGGGATGATATAAAACATTTATCAAATATAGGGTCTCATGATCAAGCTAAATGACTTCGATAACTCAAGATCAAGTCATTTACTTCGATGACCTATAAAATGGTTCATATCACTTTGGAACGATTATTTCATCACAGTTAAAATAATCTTGAAATAATAATTTCATTAAACATAAGAATGTTTTACAAGAACATATCAATAACTAAATAAAAGCCCTCAAACTCCCACTCAAATTTAGATTACATTTCAATGTCTCTAATGCCTACAGCTTCAGTCAGAAACTCGAGCTTAGGCCTTGGGAGTGGCTTTTTCAACGGATCAGCGACGTTATCATCAGTCTGAACTCGGCTGATCTTGACTTCCTTTCTATTAATGATGTCACGTATCAAGTGAAATCTTCTTAGAACATGCTTGGATTTCTGATGTGATCTTGGTTCCTTTGCCTGAGCTATAGCACCATTGTTGTCACAAAACAGTGCCAGAGGCTCAGCCGCATCTGGTATCACACCTAGTTCAATAATGAACTTTTGTATCCAAACAGCTTCCTTCGCAGCTTCTGAGGCGGCGATATATTCAGCTTCTGTAGTGGAATCAGCAACGGTGTCTTGCTTGGAGCTTCTCCTACTGATTGCACCGCCATTCAGACAAAAGATATAACCGGACTGTGACCGGAAATCATCTTGGTCTGTCTGGAAACTTGCGTCCGTGAATCCACTGACTTTAAGCACATCACTTCCACCGTACACTAAGAACTTATCCTTAGTATGTCTTAGATACTTCAAGATATTCTTTACGGCAATCCAATGGTTTTCACCTGGATTTGACTGGTATCTACTCGTCATGCTCAATGCATAAGCAACATCAGGACGAGTACAGATCATGGCATACATGACAGATCCTATTGCAGATGCATAAGGAATATTCTTCATGCGCTCAAGCTCAGCAGCCGTCGTAGGGCTCTGCTTCTTGCTTAGCGTTGTGCCATGTACCATTGGCGTGAAGCCCTTCTTGGAATCCTTCATGCTGAATCTTTGTAGGACTTTGTCAATGTATGAATCTTGACACAAGCCTATCAGCCTTCTAGATCTATCCCGGTAGATCCTGATTCCAAGAACGTATGCGGCTTCACCCATGTCTTTCATGGAAAAACAACTTCCAAGCCAGTCCTTTACCGACTTTAGCATTGGAACGTCGTTTCCGAGAAGCAGTATGTCATCGACATACAGAATAAGAAATACAATCTTGCTCCCACTAGATTTCTTATACACGCATTGTTCTTCTTCGTTTCTGATGAAGTCAAATTGCTTGATCGCTTCATCAAAACGAAGATTCCAGCTCCTCGATGCTTGCTTCAATCCATAAATGGATTTATGAAGCTTGCATACTTTCCCAGCATTCTTTGGATCTATGTAACCGTCAGGTTGCGTCATATACACATCCTCTTCCAGAATTCCATTCAGGAAGGCGGTTTTCACGTCCATCTGCCAAATTTCATAATCATGAAAAGCTGCAGTTGTTAGTAGAATCCGAATAGATTTCATCATAGCCACTGGTGAATAGGTTTCATCGTAATCCACACCGTGAACTTGTCTGAAACCTTTTGCCACCAAGCTGGCTTTATAAATCTGGACATTACCATCCACGTCAATCTTCTTCTTGAAGATCCATTTGCACTCGATGGCTTTTACACCAGCGGGTAAGTCAACCAACGAAAACACTTGGTTGACCGACATGGAGTCCATTTCGGAATCAGTGGCCTTGCGCCACTTAGAGGAATCTGGGCCCATCATGGCTTGATTGAAGTTCGATGGTTCATCACCATCAATGATCAGAAGATCATGACAGTTAGTCACGAGGAATCCTTGATATCTCTCGGGTTCGTGACGGATCCTCCCGGATCTTCGAACTTCAGGTACTACAGGTTCAGGCTCTACAATTTCTTGTAGGTCCTCCTGCTGCTCTTCCTCATTAGGTTGAGCAGTATCCTGTTCATCTTGAATTTCTTCAAGCAGTACCTTACTCCCACTGTCTTTCTTAGAGAGAAACTCCCTCTCAAGAAAGTTACAATCCCGGGCAACAAAGATCTTTTTCTCGGAACGTAGATAGAAGTAATAAGCCTTGGTTTCCCGTGGATTACCAATGAAGTAGCATTTGTCAGATTTTGGTGTAAGCTTGTCTGAGATCAATCTCTTGACATAGGCTTCACAACCCCAAATTCTGAGATAAGACAGCACTGGAGCTTCTCCAGTCCATAATTCATATGGTGTCTTTGCTACTGCTTTCGATGGCGCTCTATTTAGAGTGAACACTGCTGTTAGCAGAGCATATCCCAAAGGGATATTGGAAGGTCTGTGTGACTCATCATAGATCGAACCATATCCAATAAGGTCCGATTTCTCCTCTCATACACACCATTCCATTGAGGTGTTCCGGGAGGAGTGAGTTGGGATACGATCCCACACTCTCTTAGATGATCACTGAATTCTTGGCTTAAGTATTCTCCTCCTCGGTCGGACCGAAGAGCCTTAATGCTTTTGCCAAGTTGGTTCTGTACTTCATTTTGGAATTCTCTGAACTTCTCAAAAGATTCAGACTTATGTTTCATTAAATAAACATATCCATACCTACTGAAATCATCAGTAAAGGTAATGAAGTACTGATAGTTTCCTCTTGCATTTGTGGACATTGGGCCACACACATCAGTGTGTATCAGGCCCAATACGTCACTGGCCCTCTCGTTAGGTTTATTAAAGGGGGCCCGTGTCATTTTGCCCATCATGCAGGATTCGCATTTCTCACATGACTCAAAGTCAAATGAGCCAAGAAGTCCATTCGAATGGAGCCTCTTGATGCGTTTCTCGCTGATGTGCCCTAAACGACAATGCCATAGAAACGTTCGGTTCTCCTCATTAGGTTTGAACCGTTTGGTATTAATGTTATAAATTGGCGCGGATTGATCGAGTATGTAAAGCCCATTCATAAGAGGGGCAGAACCATAGAACAAATTGTTGCGATTGAAGGAACATAATTTATTCTTAACTGAAAAATCATAACCTTCCAAATCCAACAAAGAAATTGAAATAATATTTATGCTTATAGCAGGTACAAAATAACAATTATTGAGTTCTAAAATCAATCCCGAAGGTAAAGACAACAAGTAAGTGCCTACAGCTAGCGCTGGAACCTTCGCTCCATTCCCAACTCGTAGCTCCACTTGTCCTTGCTTCAGCCTTCTACTGTTGCTGAGTGCCTGCATATTAGTACAAATATGAGCCCCACAACCAGTATCCATAACCCATGAGGTATTATCAGAAGTAGTTGTATTAACTTCTATAACAAAAATGCCTGTTGAAGAAGTCTCAAAAGTCTTCTTCTTCAATTCCTTTAGACCTTCCTGGAATTTCTTACATTCTCTCCTCCAATGCCCTGGTTCTTTACAGAACCTGCATATGTCAGTTGGCCCAGCCTTGGACTTGGGCTTGGGCTTTGGCGTGTCCTTGTCCGCGACTTGGACAGCCTTGGCCTTTCCCTTATCCTTAGCAGAGGATTTCTTAAACCCCTTGCCCTTCTGCACCATAAGCACATTGGGGTCCTTGGCGGTTTTCCTCAAATTGGGCTCCGCAGTCTTGAGCATTCCGTGAAGCTCAGGCAATGTCTTACTCAAGCCATGCATGTTAAAGTTCAGAATGAACTGATCATAGCTTGCAGGTAATGACTGCAGAATGATGTCGCAGGCAAGTTCCTGGCTGATTGGGCAGTCGAGTTTCTGAAGATGATCGAGATAACCCATCATCTTCAAGACATGAGGACTCACTGCCGCATTCGCAGCCAACTTGCAGTCCAAGAGGTTCTTAACTGTTTGAAACCTCTCAGTCCTAGCCTGCTCCTGAAAAAGCGATTTCAGGCTTGCCATTATCTCGATGGGTGACAATACACTCTCGAACTGTTTTTGCAGCTCCGGAGTCATTGTCACCAACATCAGGCAATAGGCATCATTTTCATCTGACGAATGCTTTTCCCAAGCATTATGCAGAGTCCTGGCGGCATTGGCAGGAGGCCTCTCGGGGAGAGGGTCACGAAGGACATAATCCTTCTTCTCCTGCTTGAGGACTAGCCTCAAGTTCCTTGACCACGTCAGGAAGTTCGTTCCAGTCAGCTTCTCCTTCTCGAGAACAGACCGGATTGAGAATGTGTTTTGTGTGCTTGTAGTAGTCATAGCTGAAATATATAGATAAAAAGGTTATTAGTTAAAATGTTCAATATGATTAATCTCGTATTAAATTTAATATGATTAATCACGCATTATATTCAATAACATAAGTTACCCTCAATAGAATATAATGATTCCAAGATCCACATATAACTAAGATTAAAGTGGGCCACTGGCCGTCACCAAACCTTAGCTTATATCGGTAAGCCCTATATCGGCTAATTATATCCGTGATATAACTCTTGGTTGTGAATCTGGGCTCAAGGCCCAATCCACTCTGATGTCTCAAGGCCCGGGACTCCCGATGGCCCAGTCAAGAAAACCAGACTATACAGTCATGTAATCATTAATGTCTGGGACTCCCAATGACATTTATGAATCACAAACCGTCTTATCCACGCAAAAGCAGACACCCTCACACTGTAAGGCCATGAATACAATTGAATGGGCTTCGACAGCTGACATAGAATGGACAAGACATCCAACGCTTGATATTATTTGAGGTTCGTAGGTTTATTTAAAAATTCATTCCCAAAATAGAAGATTACTATTTCGGGAAACTTTCCATTTTTGGAAACCTACTATTTTTGGAAACTTTCTAAAATTGGAAACTTTCTAAAAACGGAAACTTTCTAACTTTAGAAATTTCTTTAAAATCCAAAACCCGCAAATCCAGAAACTTCTAATTTAAGAAACTTTCTAATTTCAAAATTTCGGAAACTTTAATTTAAAATCGACTTTATAATTTTATAAAATAAATTTTAAATTAATCTGAAGAAAGACTCAAATAATTGGCCCAATTGTTTTAACTTCTTGGCCCGAGGCCCAAGAATTTGTCCATGTCCAAGACATGACCCAATTGTCCAATTAAATGACATAACCGGTCTGGTTCATTAAAATTGGTCTAACCAAATTTTAATTACTACGATGACCACAATTGTCAACCGGTTATTTACTAAACCGGATTTTCTCAATTTATTTGGTCCAACCAAATCAAATTAGAAAATCCTGGTTTAGGCACTAAATCCAATAATTCTTTCGACATTGGATTTCTTGTCCCGGTTTAACCAGACTTAATAAAATTATTAAATCTGTTTATTAAACCAGGACGAATTAATTTTAATCAAAATTAAAACCGAGCCTTAAACCAACCATGTCGATCGATGAACCAACCGTGTCGATCGATCCATCAACCACATCGGTCGATGCTCTCAGCATCGATCCTGCATCGATCGTGCATCGATCCTGTATCGATCGATGCTCTCACGCATGCACTGAACCGAGTCAAAACCCTAACCGTGTCGATCGATGCACAAACCGCATCGGTCGATGCACCAACATCGAACCTGCATCGATCCTGCATCGATCGATGCTTTCACGCGTTAACTGGTTTTGCCGATAGACTGTATCGACCGATCCATGCGATCGTATCGATCGATCCATGCGATTCTAGCCGATACTGACTTTTGAAAATCGCATTCTACCAAGTCAATATAGCTTGGTTTCTGCGATTTTAGGTGTGTTTAGGTTTTAATTCTTGTTGCTTAAGTGATTTCTCTTATCAGTAGTTGATTCAAAACACTTTTAAACAAGAAAAACAATCCTAAACTTGAATCTAAACAAGAAAAACCAGAACCAAGGGGCTCTGATACCACTGAAGGATTGTTTAGTTGATCCTGATTCAATTCTTAGATTCATATCAACCTAAACATGCGGATCTAGGTTCTTCTCAGAATAGAAACAAATGATGATCTCACCTTATACCTGTTTGCAGCGGAAAGAGATGGTATGTCTGAGATCAGAGAAACACCGAGGGATGAATCCTCCAAAGGTTCACACACGCGATCACAGAAAACGGCTGCTAGACCACAAGGAGCTCGGCGCAGAGAGAGAGAGAGTTTTCGGCTGGGTGGCTAGGGTTAATTGTTCAGAAACTCGAGTTTTACCTTATAAAACTTGTCCGATTCCGTTTGGGCCATTTGGCCCAAACACCAATTAACTCGACGGCATTCGCGCACTGTGTCGACCGATACACCTTGTGTATCGATCGACACACAGCAGCTAAACCCTTTTATTCTCTCTAAGTACAGTAAATGCCTAGCACTTTTACCGTACTTCTGCTAAAACGTTCCTACACATTTTCCTGTTAGCTTAGGCGTGTGACCCATATGGGATCATATAATAAAGGCAATAAGTCCAAGACTTATAGATCATGAGCGGACTCTAGCAAGCCATCATGACCCCCAGTATTATATGACTTATGTCTGATCATTGACATACTCTTACTTTCTAGAGACAGTACTGAGATTACTGGACACAATTCCAACACGATGGTACCGCTTTCATGTCGTATATCCATGGTCGACCTAGGATTGCGTTATAGGGAGCTGACCGATCTACTATGACGAACTCTGTCATTCTCCGAACTCCTACAGCGATTACTGGGGCGAAAACAGAGCCCATCGAGTATGTCGTTTCGCCAGCAAAACCTACTAGTGGCGTCTTTTCTTCTACAACCTCGGAATCATTGAAGTCCATCTTTTTGAACGCGTCATAAAAGAGGACATCTACCGAACTTCCTGTGTCAATCATTATCCTTGAGAGTTCGACATCTCCCACTACTAGACAAACGAGGAGAGCGTCGTCGTGTGGTTTGTCGAGATTACTTGTCTCGCTCTCGTGGAAAATGATCTCGTGGTCTGGACCCAACATTGGGGTCTTTCCCCTTCTGTCGGTCTCGACTCTTCTTTGAAGAGCTTTGATCGAATTGACCGAGTTGCGGCAAAGCTTGGAGCCACCGAAGATGAAGTCGATTCGCCGAGGATGAACTCGACCCTTGAGAGGGAGTGTTTCGGAAGATTCCGGCTCCTTTGACCGTTCCCGTTTGTTTTGAGAGTGCTTTTTAGAGTTCGACTCCTTGGTCTGTTTGTTTTCCTTTTTGTCGGACAGAGTTGCCTCCTCGACCTCGGAGTCTTTTTTGCTTTCGGACTCTTGTTTTTGAGCCTCTGCTTTAGCTCGAGTATAGCAGTCCTCGGTCGAGTACCCTCTCTTGTTGTGGAAATCACAGAATTTTTCCTTGTCGGACTCGAATTTCTTCGAGATCTTTGGGCTCTCGGCCGCATTGACGTTCCCTGACTTACATGAATCCTTTTTCGAGTTTGAATTCTGCGGACCCGATGGGTTCCTTTCTTTCCGATGTTTTTCCCTGAGGGCCGTGGTTTCGTCCTCGAGGCGAGCAAAGGCCGATGCGCGATGGAGGGCGTCATCGAGCGTTTGAGGTTCGCGGACTGTTATTTCCTCGCGGAATCTGGTTGAGAACCATAGTCCTCGTCTTAACGCTTCTATAGCTACCTCATCTCGTGGGTTCACGATTTTGGATTTTATTTCCTTGAATCAGTCGATGTACGAGCGAAGTGTTTCGTCGGGTTTTTGAGAGAAGCCAAATAAGGCTGCCTCGGTAGTCTTTTCCTCGATGAAAACGGAGTATTGTTTGAGGAAAGCCGTCATGAACTGGGTGAAGTTGTCAATGGACCTTTCTTCCAGTCCGACAAACCATTCTAGGGCAGAACCTGATAGGTTTTCCGCGAAAAGCCTGCAGAAGGCTGGCACCCTCTCCTCATCGGTAAGGTACACCCTTGCCATCGCTAGTCGGAATGCCCTGATGTGGGCTTTCGGGTCCGATTTCCCAGAGAATTCTGGAAACTTAGTTTTCTTGATCTCTCGGATTCTTGCAAACGCAATCCGATCTGTGAACGGCGTTTGTTGTGTTTCTTCGATCACTCGATCGATGTCAGGAGCCGCGCTCGTCGCCATGTGAACTTTTGAGCTCAGACTGTTAAACTGGGCTTTAGCCTGTTCAATGTATTGTCTAAGCGTATCGTGTTCATCGCCCTCTGCGGGTGCGAACTGGACTTGTGCCTGTCCTGACGTTTGTTCCGGAAAAATGGGGTCGAGGAGATCGATCGTTGGGATCGACCTCGTCTGATCGACATGTGGCGTTCGGAACTGAACTCAGTTTGATCCATTAAGGAGTCCCGAGCTCGAGGCGAAGGCAGAACCTCCTAGTTGCCTCGGTCGGGTGTTAGAGTTACTCGGGAAAGGTGGTGGCCCGGGTAATGGTCGGTTTCTTGATCCGGTTGGATCTGTGACCATTGAACTCGAACCAAATGGGGTCGGTACCGCGATAGGGGTCATTGTTGGGCGGAAGCCGCTATTTGACGTATTACCGAAATGTCCCGACGTTCCCGGAGGAGTTACTACTTGGGAGAAGTCCAAGCGAGTACACGGTGGAGGACTTATGGGAGTTCGCGTTTGTCTGCCCCCTTGGCTTTGACTGGCGAGCTCTTCAAGATGGGCGTTCAGGCGCCGCTCTTTTTCTTCGAGCTGCGCTGCCAGGGAACGGTTTGCGACCTCTTGGGCCCTTGCGCTTGCCTCGTTGTTTCTTGTTCGATCTACCAACAAGCTTAACATCGAACTGATCTCGGCAAGATCGCTTGGTCCTTGTCTCTGTGGAGCGGAAGGTAGTGGTGAATTGGGTCTGGTTACTCCAGATCCTCCTCCCGGGGTGGGTATTGAGTCGTTTCTCATCCACACCCAGTTTCTGCTCGGATCATTAGTTCCTGACAAAACGTTTGTCGGAGTCTGGCTTGTCGCGATTGTTTGAGTGACGGAGCCGGCTGGTGCCGAGGTCGTGGAGACTGAGGCGGAGCTCGTCAACACGCCGTCGGTCTGACCCATGTTCCTTACCCCGGTAGTGTTCTGAGGAACGTTGTCGACCGTTTGAGGGCGGTCAACCGGTGGTGTGGCGCTGGGAGAGCCAATTTGGTCGGGTTTCATCTCGATCTATCGGATCTAGGATCTGATTCTTAAGATAGGAAAGGCTATAGAATGTCCCCACAGTCGGCGCCAAATGTGAGATCCGGGATTCACACTAAGAATTTGTATTCGTGGATTTGGACTTTTGGATATAGAAATAGTATAGTTTCCTATGAATCAAAGACTTTATTGAGATTGATCGTCGAGATAGAACAAACACAGTCGAAAAGAGAGTACAAAGTATGGAATCGAGCTATCTAGTCGAAGTGTTCTTAGCCTAGGTTGGAATTGTCTTTAATGAGCCGCCACTTCTAACTTTAAATAGTCTCGACTCTGATCTCTTCGTCCTGATATTTCGGCCTCGTCGTTGTAACGATCTCCGAGATTCGTGCGAATCAGTTGGACTGATGAAGACCGAGTTTCTCTATCTCCACGTCAACCTCAGCCGAGCTCGAGCTCGATCGTCTCCGGCTTCGGCATCGTCTGGGCCTCTCCAAGGCGCTTGCTTCGCCTGGGCCCAACAAGAGAGTTGGCTCTCCCGTCTATCTTTGATTCTGGAATGGGCTCGTAATTACGGGCATTTGCCTTGTCTGTTAATGGGCCGGATTTCCTAGAGGGAAATCCAGTACCAACAGACACCTGTTCTCCATTTCGAGAATTGCCTAAATTTTCAACCTCAAGAGCTTTTTAATCATCTTTGTGCTTATATCCCAGCTTGACATCATTTTCTACAAGTATTGCCTTGAATTATTCCTTCGTAGAATATGCGATCTTCCCATTAATGGCTTCTTGTGCCATGAGGGTATCCAAATTTTCAACTCTGCTTGTTATAGTCTCCGACTTTCCACTGAGGTCTTGATACATGGAATCCAATTTCCTATTCAAATTCATTGCGATTTTCTACTTTCCTTGCAGAATTAGCTCAAGCATGGATCAAACCTTGTTTTCGTGGGCTGGGAAAGGCGGTGGTTGGTAAGAAATACCGCCATTGTATCTGAAATCTTTGTTCTAAAATACTTCTGAAAAGATGATCTCGGAGTGAACACATAGTGGTTGATTTCCACTGAAAGTACCTATGTTGTTCTGCTTATAAGGATACCTCTGCCCTTGGTGACCAGCTCCATTGATGTAACTCATATCTTCTTCAAAAGTCTCAATTTCTGCAGCATATTGGACAAACTTCTTTCCCATCAAAAGGTCGTACATTGAATAAATCTTAGCCTTAACTTCAGCAATTTCACTTCCTTATACGAGCTAACTTGTTTTTGCCTCTCAAAATCATACTTCTTAGTGATGTGACTTGAGGCCAAGTTTTATATCAAGGTGTAAGCTTCTCCGTGATACCTTGTACTGATGTTTCCATTATCTAGTTCCATCTGATACATCCAATCAACTCCTCTGTAGAAAATGCCCAACAGCTGAACATCAGTGAAACCATGGTGAGAATAATCTCTCTGGTAAGCTTTGAACCTGATCAGAGCTGCCTTTTAAGCTTTAACATGACCTTTTTAATGTGAGGATCATGTTCTCCAGATCCCCCGACCTTGCATCATCATAGAAGTTACAGAGAAATGCAATCTTGGTCTCATCCCAAGTAGTCAAATAACCGGGTTTCAACTGCTTGAACCAATAAACTGCTTCTCCAACAAGAGATTATGGAAAAGATTACAGAAGAGGTAGACAGTGGATACTTGATAGACTCTGTTTTGACCACATTCTAACCCTTCTATTTAGTATGTTTTCGAGTCTTTAGCGAGCTTTTAATCAATTTCAGGTCAAAGATGGTTTATGATGAAGCTTGGAGCATTGGAGGCAAAAGTACTTAATTCAGAGTAACAAGGAATTTTTTTGTAGATTTGGAAGTCCAGACCACCCGGTCCAGAAAGAGGAGCACCCGCTCCCAACGCATGATCGACCAATCCAGGAGGGACCGATCGATCAGATGCACAAGAGAAGGAGCTGTTAGATCTGGGATCGACCGATTCCCTCCAGGATCGATCGATCCCCAGTTCGTCAAGTTAAAGATCCCGCCCCAAAGTCAGCCCGCCCACTCTAGAGGAAAAAGAAGGGAAAACCCTAGTTTTCCTAATTTGTTCAATAACTTAATATATATTTATCCCAGCCGTCACAGGCTACGGAAAATTCAATCTTCGTTATTTTCTTATTTTTGCTACTTTTGAGAGAGAAACACTTGTGAGAAAGAGTTTGGTATGATAAAGGGAGAATATTTCATTCCTTACCACACTAAGAGGATTTCTAAGCCTTATTCTATTTAATATTATTACACAATTCTATTAATCTCTTTGTGTATTTCCCCCTTATATGAGTAGTCTTTTAGTTGGGTTTAGGGTTTTCAGGGGAATCAACGAATCAACGACATTGGCATAGATAGGTAATCTAGGATAATTTAGCACAACGACAGTTGGTTAAATAATCTGAAGAACATATATGTAAATTATTTTTAACCTACGAAAGTTGATGTTATTGTTATTTGTGAACATATCAAATCGAACGATAATTTTTGTTTCCAGCGCTAGCGGAAGTTAGGTTAATAGACAAAAAAGACTGTGCAACGACAGTTGGTAAGCTATAATCTTATGTTTGAGTTTGAGAATTTGTTGATTTATCCCCTGAAAAACTGACTGGTTCATGATTTAGGTTCCTGCGAAACACCCTTGACCCCTCGCTTTTCTTAATTGATATTTTTACCGATTTTTAATATTTTCATTGTTAGAATTACAATCACAAACCTATTATCATTGTATTAGCTTCGCTTTTTATTGAAACGAATCATAGTGCAACCTTGGTATATGTGGGATTCGACCCCTAAATATTACAACGCATTTGATGTGCACTTGCAATAGTTGATCGGCTTTAAAAATCGTTTATCAAGTTTTTGGCGCTGTCGCCGGAGACCAATTTGGTTGCATGTGCTTTTAATTTCAAAAGTTTAGTCTAAAAAATCTTTAACTTTTTATTTTTGCTTCTCGTGATGTTTCAAGTGTATAACCAAGAGTTGAGTCTGCAAATCAGAACAAGCAGAAGAGAAAGAATCAGTTGAAATATGTCACAGTGGGTGACAACATCGACCAACGAGCTATGACGCCTCGACAAATTTATTAGTTCCTAGAATTGCAACAACAAGTACAAAAGTTGCAACAACATGTGCTGCAGCAAGAGCATCACACTAAGGTAAGGATGCTGACACTCCACATTTTTCTACCAAAGCAGAGCTGCTATCTGCCCACCTTCCATTGAGGAGAACTTTGAGATAGCGCCTGACATAATCTCTTTTGTTAAGGAAAACAAGTTTTAAGCCCTATCTATTGAGAGTCTGATGGATCACATCGCTCTTTTTGAATCTGGATGTGGTTTAAAATTTTCATATGGAGCACCTTTTGACTACCTCTTGTGCAGATTATTCCCTTTCGCTCTTGAAGATGAAGCGAAGATGTAAATTAAGTTACTTCCTCGTAGATCATTAACTACTTGGAATGAGTGTAGAACTGCTTTCTTATATTACTTCTACCCAAAGCCCAAGATTGCACTTATGAGGAACAATATTGCCACATTCAAGCAGAAATCATCGAGTGTTTCTGTGATGCTTGCAGCAGATATAAGGAATACTCCAGAGATTGTCCACATCATGGATTTCCCAACGATCAAATCCTGAGTATGTTCTATGATGGAGTCAACAAAGTCTTTAAAACTGCACTCAATGCTGCTAACAATTGAGACTTCTTGACAAAGACCAAAGAAGGAGCTTATCATTTAATAGAGAACTTTTCTAGAAGTTCCAATGGTATATGGTATGGGTATGAGAGGTCTGAAAAAGTCAACATTTCAAATATGAAAATGCTCGCTGAGCGTGATGCCAAAGTAAATCTATTAGGAAAGGGAAATAAGAAAAATATGCAGTATTGTGAAGGTGCATATTTCTCCCAGAAAAACCAGGGACATACCAATATCCAAGGGAGAAACCAGCAAAAGTAAGCTTCATCCTCCTTCCCAGAACGTCTAAAGACTTTATATCAAGCTCCCATAAGCTCCACCAATGATTCTAAGGATGATCTCAATAATCTCATCCAACAGCTCATCATCAACAAACAAAAATTACTAGTGTCGTCCATGTTAAAATTGATAACATGTGCAATGATCTCAACAACAAGATGGACAACATGTACAATGATCTCAACATCAATTTTGAAGTTGTGTGCATACACACATGGTCAAGCTGGAAATCCGGACATATCAGATTGATGAATCTGCTAAGAGCCAACCCGAAAAATCCGCCAAGAAGACTGGAAACCAACCGCAAAGAACATTGCAATGTGATTATGATTCAGAGTGGTATTGAGGAAGAAGCTAAGGAAGCTATTGAATCAAAGGAGAAATGTATGGGAGTTGAGAGGATGTGCAGTCAGTTGTAATTTCAGAGGATAAGGATGAGAAACAAATCTATGTGGAGCTACACCCTACGTTTCAAAGGTTCCATACCCAATTCCACCTAGATAGCCAACAAATCCTATCAGTTTAGAGAAGCTGTCTGATTTTAGCAAGATGGTGAGAAAGATCCCTGATGGATTCCCTTTCGAAGTAGCCTGAAAAGAGCTCTAATTGTCTAGTTTCTTTGTGGACTTATAAGAGACTCGAGAAGAGACTATACAACTTTATCATGAGGAAAGGTATCCATCACCATTGAAGCATATCCTAAGGCTGAATACCCTCGAAATTTTGTTGGCTCATACTCCATTGGAGGAGTTAAATTATAGGATGTTCTATGTGATTTATGCTCTAGTGTGAATCTCAAGTCAAGGGACATTGATGAGAAGTTGTGTATAACTGGTGTGGAACATACTGAGATGTCTCTTGCGCTTGCAAATTCTTCCACCATAACTCCATATGGTACCATTCGAGATGTGCAAGTCAAAGTAGGGAACAATGTAGAAGATACAGACTTTCAGGTTGTGGAGATGAGCAAGCGATATGATTATCGATATGCATATCGTTCTTGATCTTAAATATTTATTACCTTTGATCGTTTTGCAGATGAGGACCAAGGGTCGTTCAGCCAAGATAAGTATCCACTGTGAAAGAAACGAAAGACGCATAACCTAATAGTCCGAGCCGATACCCGATCCGCAGGAGAACACATGACAATATGGCAGTTTGACTCTTATTTCATTGTATTATCCATGTTTCTTTTGTCTTTATCCTTCTTCTTGATTTATTCTCACACCGGGGATGGTGTGAAGTAAGTCCGGGGGAGGGTGTTTGGTGTTACTATAACATAGTTTTCTTTGTTTTGTTTGTTTATCGTTTTTGTGGTTAAATTTTGTTGGAATAAGGACAAAGTATGTTGATGATCTTAACCATGCATGCCTTCGATCATTTTCCTAGTGACCCTTTTGCAGGACACTGAGTGTGCATGCATGCTAGAGCACCCCATATGTGGATGTTCTCCCATTCGGAAATGATCAGACAATTGAGGTTTCGTTGGAATGACAATCACTCAATTTTATCTATAATTATTTTGAAATTAATTCTTCTCACTATAGGTGTTAGTTAGGGAAAAAAACTTATGACATCTTTATCTCTTTACCACTATTGATTGTCCTGAATGACTAACTCATCTTTAGCTAGTTCCTACCTTTAATAAAATTCTATTTCATACTTCATGCACTCTCTTTTGATTTTTATTATGTGAAAATATGTGAAAAAGGTTTAGAGAGAAAAGGATTGACGCAGCTCTTAATTACTCTAGCTGCAAATGCCGAAAATAAATGAGTGAATACATTTAAAACCTCAAATCAAAGGAAGAATTCAATAAAAAGGGTACACATTTTTTAACTTTATTTTCGTTCTACTTGGGATACACTAGGTCCTCTCTTCCACTGAAACCCCCCCCCCCCCCCCCAGAGAAGTCAAAACCAGAAAAAGTTGAAATCAAAGATAGTGATTAGGAGTTGTGGATATCAATGGATTTGTTCTCTCTATTCTCTGTAGCAATTTTGTGCGATATTTTGCACCCTCTTTATCATCTGGTAATCCATAAACACTCTAAAATCTACCTTTAAATGTCTAGAGTATCCTCCCTTATACCTAGCATCAATTACCCAGAGTAATACTTGTAGTGAGAAGTTCACGAAACACTTAAGTGAATTTAGGGAGTTGATTGTCAGGAATACGATGTTTTTTTATATGTCCTTGAGCTTTAGTATGGATTGGGCTTGAGAAGAGTTTGGTTAGATTTTTGTAGGAATGTGTTGGTCATGCTTTGTCTTATGTGGTCTGCAAGTCATGATCTTAATGACAGTTTTTGATGACTTGAGATTTCCTCAGTTTTTTCAAAACGCCTTCCTTGTTCTTTACCTTTCTATCTGCTTGAGGAAAATCAAAAGGCTAAAACCGGGGGAGTTGATAGACTCTCGTGTTTACAAAATTCTAACCCTTGTATTTAGTATGTTTTCGAGTCATTATCGAGTTTTCAGTCCATTTCGAGTCATTTCAAGTCAAAAGACGGTTTATGATGAAGTTTGGAGCATAGGAGGCAAAACTACTTAATTTGGGGTAAAAAGGCATTTGTGGCGGAAGGAAGTCCAGAGCACCCGGTCGAGGATTAGAGAAATATGTTCTGCTGAAATATGATGCTGAACCAAATAATTCTCTAATCCTTGATAGATATTTTTTAGCTACATCAGGAGTTGTGATTCATGTGGAATGATTTGATTGTTCTTCATCTCGAAGATAAGTATGTGAACTTCAAGATGGATAGGTTGTGGAGATCCACCCTGGACGTCAGACTCTCAGAGTTGAGGTCGAACCAGAAGTTCAGGTTGGTGAGGACAAATTGGTGGACAGTGGAGAGGCAGAGATGGGAGTTCAACAGGAATGGATTGAAACATCTTCAACACATGCAACTGCTCCTAAGCCAAAATCCTCAAAAACACACTTCCACCAAAGCAAAGGTATATGTCCACTTAACCTTCACCTCCTGATGGCATTGCTGTGAATGCAGGAAAACGCCCTATCCCACCCACACTTTGCTCCCACCATGGTTCTCTTCCTTGGTAAATCACATGCCGACGATGCTTATACATCACCATAGATGAGGTGTTTTCATAGGGGTAATCTTTACCTCTGTTGGACCCTCCAGGAGCTTGATCTCCTGCCAAAGTAAAAATAATGACTGAAAACAAGCGCTTGGTGGGAGGAAACCCACTGGTGAGACTCTATATACTCTAATTTTATTTTGATTTCACTAATTTTGTTTCTCTTTAAGTCTTAAAAAGAGCAGGCACGATTATAGATCAGTGTCGGGCGACACTACTTCATGTCGGTCGACACTAGTGACCCAGAGACAAACCAATATTGATCTTGATCGACACTATGTGTTCGATAATTCCTTGGTATCGGTCGACACCCACATTGAGGTAAGGTTCTTCTTTTTCTATGTTTCGTCATTGGTTCTTCTATATTTTTTTTCCTACTTCACAATTAATAATACTGGAGACAGTGTTGTTTAAGTCGGGGGGGGTATTTACTGACATTGTTTTGTTCTTATTAGAGTCAGTTGTGTCAGTCAGTTTTTGAGTCAAACCCTTGTAAGAAATAATGATTTTTTTTTAGGAATAACCACATATGCATGAGCTTAAGTGACCACTTATTCGAGCTTGACAGACATCTAAGACTAGTGGAAAACCCCATGAATACCCAGCCTACCAATGTTACCGCTTGGGCATATGGAGGATTCATTACTGAATTCGCCCATAATCTGACTTCTTTCTCTCGTCTTGGAGCTTGGTATATACTGGATCGGATTCCTACTTCAGTCTAGAAAAGACTTGTCTGTGTGAGTATGGTTCCCCTCTCCTTTCCCTTCAAAAAAGGAAAAAGAAAAGACATGAAATGTAGAGAGCATTGTGATATAGGAGCTAAACACTACTATCTTCCAAAGTGATGAACTAACATGTCTGAAAAAGAAAACACGATAATAACAGACGATCAGCCTACATAAAAGATAAAACGACACCTAGCGGTGAAAAAGCGGTTACTAAAGTGAGAAAAGTGAGAGGAAAGGAACCAGAAGTACGATAGTTTGTGTAATCAGATACTGATTGAGTAAGAGCACATGTGTCCTTTGATCGATTCTCCCTCAATGAGTCTTTACTTGATCTTAAAGAGCTCAGCATGGTGAATTTTTATTTCTCATCTGGATTGTGGAGTTTCTTGGGACATTGCTAAGTCTGGGGGTTGTACCTGGTGATATAGATTCTGTCAGGTAATTTTTTCATGTGGCTTATTATAGTGATTGTTAATGTAATGTTTCTAGGACGAAATGAGTTTTTAGTTTTCATCTCAAGTCTTTGTATTTCTTGAGGGAAAACAAATGCTAAGTCTGGGGGAATTTATATATCATGACTTTTACAGGTTTTAACCATGATATGTGTCTTTTATATATAGTCTTTTGGTGTTTTAGAGTCTTTCAGACGCTTTGTAGGTCTATGTACGTTTATAGTTTAACTGGAGATTTTGGAAGCTTTTAGAGCAATTCTGCACAACATATGAACTTCACAGAGTTCATTGTCTACATCCACAGTTGGTGTCGGTCGACACCAGTGTTGCCTCATAATTATTTTCAAAAGACTGATTCGCGAATTAAGACTATAATTAGGTTTTCCATTGTTTAGGCTACGCTTTGTTTTCTCTCTAGAGAGATTCATACCGAAGCTTTTGGGGATAATCACCAGATTTTGAACCCCATTGATTCTTCTGTTATGTCTTTCATGCAATATGTTCTTATTATGATTTTTGCTTCATTGTTCATGTATGAGTAGATTTACTAATTAGGTATATGATTTCTCATTAATGATTTCATGGTTTTCTAATTTGATTAATTTGTTAAGGATTCTACAACTCTAGTTCTTCACCTTATGTTGTTCTTAATGCTTTATCTGAATTGGTCACTTAGATTATTGATATAGGTTGATACTCGCAACGACAATTGGTTAATTAGCTAGAAAGAACCTAGGTGAGCAAATTGATTATTAGCAAATGAATCTGGTTTAGGAAATTTATGAACAGATTGAACCTGAAATTAATGCATGTTTAGACTTAAGAACTCGCAAAGGAATTTGGTTTTCTAGGTTGTTCGATATAGATTGATTTCACAGCAACGACTGGTTCACTTTATCATCGTGTTTGATTGGCTTGCGTTTTTGATTTCATGAGAATTCTCTGAACCTAGCGTTTCTTCCTTTTGTACGCACACACTCGATTATTTTATGCTTGTTTTATTACATTCATCTCGTTTAGCTTGACCCAAATCGATAATTTATTTCACATTCTTGAGACTGTGTTCGATAATCCTTATATTGAAAGTGCATAATTGCTTTTATGTGCACTTGCAGTTTGTTCTTAGGGATAAAATTTAGTCTATCAATAACTCTTCTTGTAAAGCCATAATCTCTTAGAGTTTCTTCCCCTGCGAATATTCATCCCAAGAATCTTATGCACATCCCCCAAATCCTTCATATTAAACTCTTTCTTCAATAAACCTTTTAGCTCGTCAACATCATATATGTTTCTCGAAGCAATTAGCATATCTTGTGTGCTCTAAGTTTTACTCTTGACTTATCCTTAAAGTGCACAAGAAAAGCCGAAGTAGTACAGTGGGGTTATCGATCCCAGAGAAACTCACGATTGCACAATAGATCAGCCGATTTGAATTAAGCTAAGCAATATGATTGTAACGCAAACAAAAAACATTAAAATAGTTTGTCAACAAGAAGGAGAAAATGCTAGGCTCATGGAATTCTCAAGAAAACAGAAATTATCAAATCAATAAACCAGACATGATTCAAATGCAGTTGTTATAGAGCTAGAAACAAAAATGTACAGTCTACCAGCTTTCGCTACGGGAACTAGCTATTTCTAACAACTTAGAAGTCGGAATTTATTTGCTGATTCAATATATTAAACATGCATTTAACCAGATTTGATATTTTCATAAAATCACTCACGTGCCGTTTAAATTGTGATTGCAGCCTAGAGAAAAATTGTCTCCAAAATTTGTTTTGTCAACTGTAATAGCTGCCAATAAAGTATCATAAAACAGAGGCAAAAACACAACAAGATCATGGCTTTTTCTTTGGTCCTTAATTTTCACATCCATACGTTTTAGATGATTAATGATTTGATTGAAGTTATTGACATACACAAATAAGACCGCCAATTTCCGACATCTTCAACCCATACTTCTGTTTCGGATACAATGACTTCGACATAAACATATTCTCTGACTAAGCCCAAATCTCATTACAAGTTACAATGTTCACTAATTAGTTATATAGTGACAGAGACACAATCATTAATCGCTAAGACTGCATGATCATGCATATCGTTCCAATCATCTTATCCGTTTTCATCTCTAACAACGCTTTTGTCCCTCCTGTGTAAGCAGATCGTTGATTACCAAAGTTTCCTTTCACATTAAACTTAGGGACATTGAATCTGAAAAAAATTTCGTTTAGGCATCATAGCGTAAACTTTTTCACAACGGAGTGTTTTGATACCTCTTGTTGTAAATTACGTCGAATAAAAAATCATAAAATAAAAGAGAGAAAACGAAATTAAGACAAACACTTATTTTAGGGTTTCTTTATTATATTATGGGTATGAGTATTACAACCTTAAAAATCCTATTTATAAGTCTCAAAATCCGATTCCTAATCATGTTTAGTAAAGAAAACCTTTCTAATCCCACTTGGGAAATATTGTTTTTTTTTTCTAAATCCAGTAACATACTATCCATTACTTTTAACCTAACCACAAACAACAGATTTCCCGGTTTATATTTTCCTTCTCTATAGGAATCCATCTTGTAGGTGACCAACTTCCTATACGCATAGTTCCTGCCATTAATTTTTTTTTTTTTTTTTGATGTGAAACCAATTTTCTCGTTTGGTTTTAGTAAATGGTAAGCGTGGAAATTCAACTGTTTTGTGAAAAGGAATCTTTTGTTTTCCACAAGGACACAAGGACTACATTCTCGGTTTGTTAGTTTCACTAAGTTATTGTTTCTTCTATTGAGAGTTTCTGATTCGTCATATCGAAAATCTAAGTCCTCAATCTTGTTTTCGCATTTAAAGCTCGACAGTACAGTTGAGAGTTTGAGCCACGAGACACTAACCATTTAAGGAAAAGATGACAAAACGCAGCAATATTGCTTTTAAATAAGTAAAAGACTTCCAATTATGAGAACACATGTCTTATTGATATTGATATATATGTAAAAACTATTTAAATTCTGTAGTTATGTTTTTTTTTTTTTTTTTTTTGAAAACAGTGGAAGTTCCGGGTCTTATGCACATAATCTCTTTCAGGTTCGAAGACAGCCTTTGGAAACTCCTATTTAAAGAGTAACTCTTCGTACCAAAGGTGGTTTGAACCCGAGACACAAAGAAACCAACCCCTTTTGTTACCACTAGACTACCAACACTTTGATAATTCTGTAGTAATATTGCCAACAAACTTATGTAATAACTAAAATTTAAAATTATTACCACGTTTATAGAAACATCTTTACACCAACATCTGGCTCCGGTCAGACTCTCAGGGACTCATTCGAGCCATCAAATCGACATCCCGCCCGGTGGAGCTCTTCGGAATTCTGGCCGACGTCGATTTTATGTCATCCGCTTTCTCATCTATTTGCTTCAAGTTCATCCCAAGGACCCGTAATTGGCCTGCGGATTGTATTGCTAAATCTGCTCTTCTATGTAAAATAGGCTAGCCCATTAACTTTCTTTCTTTAGTCAAATTCAGTTGCCAAAAATAAAAAAACGTAAAAGCAAAGGTATAAGAGATTATATGGTTGTCTCCAAGGTTTAAAGCGTCACAACAAATATTAGGCCTGAGAAGGATCCGAATAGCCGAGATTTTTAAAGCATTTAGATCCGGATCTGTCGTATCAGTGATTCTACTATCCGAATTCGGATATGTGGCTTCTGGATATCCGCCTAAATATTAAAATATCCACGGATATCCGGATTCGGATCCAAATCTGTTTAAAATAATTAAAATATTAAATTTTTTAAATATAATTGTAAAAATGATATTTTATCTAATATTTAAAATATAAATATATATATATCATAAAAACATAATTAAAATTAAAATTTACACATTTTATGTAAAAAATACATAATATATATTAATATATATATTAAAAAATATTATATTTAATGGTACGGATCCGGATCCGGATATCCGGACCACAAAATCAAGATATCCGGATCCGGTTTGCACGGATCTTTTATTATCTAGATCTGGATCCGGCCTTCCCGGATATTCAGATTTTCAGAGCGGATCGGAGAGGATCCAGATACGGATCTCGGATCCCAGATAATAATTACGCCCCTAGCAAACATAGGTTCACCCGACCATGACATAGACAAGGTTGATGCAGCGACGTTGTCTTGAGACGCTGGTGCGGTACAATCGACATTTTTCCTTGGTTTTACTCCTATGTACACTTCAACGGCTCCTTCCTCTTCCTCGTTCTCACTTTAATATACATTTGCTTACAGCTGTTCCAGAGACGAGCGACTCAATTCCAGTTCTGCCAACACATGTCGCATGACTGGCCGCTACCGCCACGACTTGTCCCACCTTGGATTCATCTTTGATCCGAGCATCGATGATTTCAAGGAGTCTGTTTTCCTTCATGGCAATGAAAGTGTGAGATTTTATTAAAAAGAAATTGCACGCGTTGGAACAATAGAAATGATGTTGGAGCAGACATCGAAATATTAAACTAATAAAGTGTATGATATTTCTTCAAGAAGATGTGTTGGAAAGACATAGAAGAGGCATCTTGGATACTTCTCACACAAAAGCAAACGTGAAAAAGAGAAAGATTCTCTTGGCAATAAGAAGCAATATAAAAATAAAAGAGATTTTTTATGTGTTTGAAAAAATATGTAAGTGGAGACATGTGATTGATGGGCTTTCATATAAAGCATATATTGTCTCCTTGTTGTCTCGTGTAGAAATAAGAGAAGCTGCTTCTAATGAAAAACAACCAAGAAGAAAAGAAACAAGAACGAGAGAGAAAGAAAGAAAAAATATTCAAGGCTTTTTATTCATTTAGTGTGAGAAATAGAAGTTGCATGTTTTCTAATTTATGTTCTTGTGAGTAAGAAATACAAGGTCACAAGCTAAGGGTTGTCTTAGGCTGTGTGTAAATCCCAATAATAATGTTGTGAACATCTTATAGATTTCTAATCGATAAAAACTCGGTGCGCTAGAGTTTCTCCAATCATTTTCGTGTTCATCTACTTTTTCAATTGGTATCCGAGCGGGCATCTAAACCAAGTTGTAACCTTACAACAGGTGAAGATCCTGCGGAAAGATGGAAGCAAAGGAGCGGGTGCTTCTACAACAAAATTATATCCTTGAGAAGGGTAACTACGGTCCCTGGAAGATGAAGATGAGAGCGCTTATCAGGGTAATCCATGAGGACTCATGGAATGCGGTAGAAATGGGATGGACATCTCCAACGGCAAGAGGTAAAGGCGGACAAGAAGTGACAAAAACCAAGTCTCTTTCGACAGATAATGAGAAAAGCTTATCTAAGTACAACGCAAAGGCTTTGACTGCCATCTTCAATGCCATCAATGAGAATCAGTTCAAGAGTGTTGAATGGTTTGAATCTGCAAAAGAGGCATGGGACAAGCTTAAAGTTGCCTATGAAGGAACATTGAACGTAAAAATATCTCGACTCGATATTCTTCCAACAAAATTCGAGAATATCTGCATGGAAGAAATGGAGTCCATTTAGGAGTTCAGCGGAAAGCTAAGCGCAATTTCAAAACATGAGTAAAAAATATAAGGATAAGAAGCTTGTGAAAAAACTTATAAGGAGCTTACCGTATAAGTTCAGGTCCAAGAAAACTGCCATGGGAACTATCTTGGATATGGATTCATCGACTTTGACGACGTGGTCGCATATCTACAAACTTATGAAATGGAGATTCATGCGGCTAAGGCAAGCAGCTCAAAGGGAATAGCTCTTCTATCCAACGAAAGGGATGACATGAGAGAAATTAAGAGTGAGATGGGAATAATGACTAAGAACTTCAGCCAAGCTATGAGGAGGCCTTACTATGCTGATAAACATCAAGAGTGGTCAAGCAGGAAAAACAACCAACAATGCCATGAATGTCAAGGATATGAACATTTCAAAGATGAGTGTCCTTATATAAAAATACAAGATCTCAAGTGCTTTGGTTATAAGAGGCTAGGACACACAAAGTCTGAATGTGTGGAATGCCAAACAAGGAAGGCTAAAACTTACAGTAGGATGAGTGAAAATGATTCAGATGATGAAGATGCTTTAAATGAAAGGACAGGATATGTAGATTTCTTTGCATCTATTGAAGATACCAGTGACTCCTCTGATAGTTAGACATATGTAGAGACTAAAGAAGACTCATCAGACTCGGAACCTGAAACCAAATAAGTGGACCATTCATCTAAGAGTGAAGCAGAAAAAGATTTTGAGGTTGATGTTCAAGCTGAGCTTCAAAAACTTCATGAAAGTTGGATGGTTCTTGGTAAAAAAAAGGCCATTCTACTAGAAGAAAATATGGATCTTCAAGACATGAAAAGGAGTTTAAGTGAGTTGCTAGTTATTGAAAGAGACAAAAGTAAATTTCATGATCATGATTTATCTGAAACCAGAAAGAGGATTCACATGCTCAATTGTGGAACTAAAGACCTGGACGAGATTATCTCAGTTCGAAGAGTTGGAAAGACCACTTTTGGTCTTGGATACCAAGGAGGTGAGACAAGTGCTAAAACACGTTTTGTATGTGGAAACAATACACATGATGTTCCAACAACCTTGAGTCATGTAAAAGAGTTGAAAGCTGAAGTAAAACAAAGATGCCATTTATGTGGAAGACTAGGAAATATCAAGCGGAAATGCTATAAATTTGCTGACATGGTCAAGGAAATGTTGAGCCACAGGAGGTACTATCCAAATCTAAGAAGAAAATCTGAAGTATGGATGTTAAAATCGGATTTTTATTGCAATGATGCACATACCTATGTGATTCCTTCTTCAAAGAAATCTTGGTGCTTTGACATTGGAGTTTCTAGATACATGACTAGATCTCAAGGAAATCTTAAGAATTTCCTTCAAACAAAAGGAAGTAAAGTTACTCTTGATGGTATAACAGAAGGTAGACTCAAAGGAAAAGGAGATTTGACAAGGAAGTCAAAATTTGGTCTTGGATTTTGTGGAGAGTCGTCAAATTCAAAGAAGGTCATTGTTCAAGGAAAGAAATTGATGTCTGTTGCAACAATGGGGAAGCCGTTGGAACATGTTCGAGAAAAAATCCAGAAAATAATCAAAAGGTATCTCATACTTTTGGATGCCAGTTTTGTGGAAAGAATGGACATATCAAAGCCCACTTTTATAAGTTTCTTGACAAAGTGAGATGGGCAACAAAACAAAAGAAGGTTATTCAAGATGTAAGGAGGGTACAAAAGGTTTAGATCAAGAAAGGTGGTATATATGATGATGCATCTTGCAAGTCCACATCTGATGAATTAAATAAGTATGTGTGATGTACATGTGAGTGTGCTAAACACATGTCAAGTGGTCAAGGAAGATCCAGGCAAAAGAATATCCGAATCTTAAATGGACATCAATGGAGATGCCAAAAAGAAAAGAGATTATGATCGGGATGGATGTTTCGGAGGGACTGTGCAAAATGTCAAGCTAATTCAAAAGTGTCACATTTACTTGTTGGGAAACGAAGTCGCTGCACTTAACTTCTGTTGGTGGCATATGATTAATGTATGTTTTCTGGTTCTTTTCTTTCTAATCATGGTACTACCCATAATAACTATAAATGTTGTTATTCATCCTCGTTCAGGTAAGATTGATTGAAGGTTAATAAGTGGTGATAGAATAATATCTGTAGAGTGATCAACTTGTTGACATTTTCATGAAACCCATGTACCATAACACGTTGTGAACTCTAACTATCTTCTTGATGAGTGTTTGTCTTGAGACAAGGATCGGATGTGCAGTGCAACATTTTTATTTATTTCAAAAGAGCTGAAAATGTTTTTTTCAAAACTTCTTGTTGTAAAGTTCATCATGGAAAGAGCTATTCTCCATGCCCTAAAAAGTTGATCAATTGAGAGTGTGATTGAAAAGATCAGTGGTGAGAGATTAACACAAAACCTTTGGGTGGTTCTTGCAAATGAAGGGATGAGATTGTAGAAAGAAGGAGTAAGACACATCAAATATCAAAAGATGAAGCTGAGCTTATCTAAGAAAAAGACATATGGATTAAAAATGAATAAGCATGATCAATGTCTGAGGCTAAATATAAGTCATCATGTGAATCCAATAGTGTATCACAAAGACATCGGAGACTGACCAGCTTGTTTGACAATTATGTGTAAAACAAGATGTTGGGTAAGTTCTGGTGTTCTCTAGCCTGCGCTCTAACTCCCATGCTTCAGTCACACTCGTTCTCAAAGTCAGCTCTAAGGGTGTGAAGACTAGATATGTTGAATTAGCATGTGTGAAAGCTCCTAAAAATGAGAAATAACTACCATGTTGGAACGACAAGCTGTATGTTCCAACGATTCAAAATGCAGATTGCATACTGTACAAACGAGCCTGGATCAAGTTTCACCATAGACTTCAAACATGGAAAAGGAGTACTTGAGTGTTATTCAAAGAAATATATCAGGGGATTCTAATGAAATATTGAGTTGACTTAACATGTATTTTTGTTTATATATCCCATTATCTTCTAAAATTATTTTTGAAATGATGTGCCACTGTTTCTATTTCCATGGTTGTTGCATATGGTTGATTTGGTTTTTGATTGAATTATGCCAACCAAACAGAGGGAGTAGATAGATGGTTGTTTATGGGTTATGAACTTATTCTCAAATAACATGAATCTTAAAAAGAAATAATGAGCAAATGATATTGTTGATTTGGGGAGTAGAGAAATGAATTCATGGGGGAGTAAATATTTTTTTTAATGAAGAGAAATAATATGCACTTGCTCTTGGTATAGTATTTTTGACCTTGCAGGAATGTTTGGATTGACAAATTCAATAAAAAAAGGGGGAGATAAAAGTGTTAGATTTTATTAAAAAGAAATTGCACGCGTTGGAACATTAGAAGTGACGTTGGAGCAAACACGAAATATTAAACTAATAAAGTGTTTCATATTTCTTCAAGAAGATGTGTTGGCAAGACATAGAATAGACTTCTTGGAGTCTTCTCACACAAAATCAAATGTCGAAAAGAGAAAGATGCTCTTAGCAATAAGAAGCAATATAAAAAATTAAAGAGATTTTTTATGTGTTTGAAAAAGCATGTAAGTGGAGACATGTGATTGTGGCTTTTCATAGAGAGCATATACTTTCTTTTTGTTGTCTCGTGTAGAAGTAAGAGAAGCTACTTCTAATTAAAAACAACTAAAAAGAAAAGAAACAAGAACGAGAGAGAAAAGAGCTTGAAGAAAGAAAAGTCATTCAAGGCTTTTTATTCATTTCGTGTGAGAAATAGAAGTTGCATGTTTTGTAATTTTATGTTCTTGTGAGTTAGAAATACAAGGTCACAAGCTAAAGGTTGTCTTTGGCTGTGTGTAAATCCTAATAAGAGTGTTGAGAACATCTTATAGATTTCTAATAGATAAAAACTCGGTGCGTAGGAGTTTCGAGAATCGTTATCGTGTTCATCTGTTTTTTCAGGCACTGTTGAAGAAGGTCACCAGCATTCTGTTTTTGGGAGACCGCGTGAAACAAATCGGCTTCTCGCTGGTAATAAGCTCCACCAGAACCACGCCAAAGCTGTAAACATCGCTCTCTCCGTAAATTGGCTTGATTGATAGTATTCTGGATCTAGATTTCCGGTGGTGCCTAACACTACTATAGTCAGATTGGTATGGTCTTCAGATACTGATCTTAAGGTAGCAAAATCAGCAAGCTTCGCTCTGTAATTCTCATCCAACATAACATTGGTTGTTTTAATATATTTGTGGTAGATAGGAATAGATGCATGTAACAAAGAGCTTGGGCGATTTCCATGGCAATACGCGAGCGTACATCCCTATTAGACAACGTTTCATCAGCCAATTGGTTATGGATGTGGTCGAACAGGTTACCATTTTAGATAAAATCATAGACGAGAAGAGGAACCTGTGTTTCAAGGCAACATCCTATAAGCTTCACGACAACCTTGTTAATGAAATCCTGAATTTTATCTTCGTCCACGACTGTCGATTTCTTAACAGCTACTATCTCACCATCAATCAGCATGCCCTTGTACAGTGGTGGACCCACATGTAGGGAAGGGGGGTCAGCTGACACCCGTAAAATGTTATAATTTTTTTTGTACCATGTATTTTGTAAGATTCGATGGCTCAGTTGGCTCATAATCCCAACGCTGACACCCCTAAAACCCGAGTTCGATTCATCTGCATACAATTTTTTTTTTTTTTCTCGCCCGGGCCTAAAGCCCAATACAATTTTGACTCTTTTGATATAGGACCCTCTGATTTTGACCAATTTTTTTCATTTAGTTCTTCTTTTATTTATTTGGGCTTCTAAAACCCAAATTTAATATGGATCTAGTTTTTTTTTATAAAAAACCTAACAATTTAACACTTTATAAAAATTTACAAATTATAATTTTCTTTCTAAAACTTTTTAAAATCTAATATTCTATATTTAAAAAATTTCAACAATATTTAAACTTAGTTAAATTTTTAATTTTAATGATTAATTTAATTTAAATTTAAATAATTTATTTATGTTAAATTTAAATATTTAATGTAATTTTTGAACCCGATAAAAAAATTTCTGGATCCGCCACTGTCTTTGTATACTCTAGTTTCCGGTTGCTTTCGCCAACTCCTTTGACGTGAATATTTTTGTCCTCTCGAAGCTGCTTCCCGTTGAAGTTATTTGTTGCTACAATAGCAAACCTCCGTTGCGCTTGATCCGCATTCGCCTTCTAATAAATATGCATAGCGCACCTACTCCGACCAACACCAACAGGCATGGACCAACAATGTAGAGTAGTAACCTTGTGAGCATGCACAAGTTGCGTTGATGATCCCACATTCTGTTCTATTCTCGCATATGCAACTTACGGGTCCACTTTTGTATTCTACTAACCTATTGCCGCAGCCCAAGGTGGTAATGGAAGATATATTCTTCGAAATGAAAAACCATTCGCGAAGATATTGGTTTGCTTGAAACCATTAGCCCCGTCAAATTCAAAAGCGATCCACATTCTTCTCCATTTCTGGAAGTGGTAGGGCTTTTGATGAGAACTGACGCACGTGACCATTATTAGTGTATATAGAAAGGATATAACTGTAAAAGCTAAATCCCTAGAGTATCACCTCATGTACTATATATATCCTATGTAATCTCTTCTATAATAATTAACTAGTGTCTGACCCGCGTTTAACGCGGGTTTATTCTTCTTTTTATTTAAATTTTTAGATTTAGTGAGACAATAATATTAGAATATTTATCATTTTTTATTATATTACAATTTCTTTTGGCTGCGTTTAATTTTATTTTTTTATTGTCATGTTATGAATTAATTTTTGTTTTGGTTTTTTATGGTTTTTAACACTTTATATCGTTTTGTAAGTTTTTAGTGTTGTATTTTAGTTATTGAATTTATACCCGCACGCTAGTACAATATTATATATTGTTTTCTTATTTTAATAATAATTTATTAATTTTAATGATTATATAATTTATAAAATAATTATGTATTAAATTATATAATTATATATACCAATTGATTTAGTAACTTAATTATGCTTGATTTTATTTTTTAAGTTAAATTTTAGTTAAGAATAATTTATAATATTTATTTTAATATTAATTTCGAAATTAATTATTATTTTATCAAATTTTTGAAAAAAAATTCGTTAGATATGATTATGATAGAAAAAGGAAAACAAAAGATATTATGAATAAATCAAATATAAATTGTTTTACAGTTTTACCCTTAATGAAGAATACAATTCCTAATAAAATTAAGGGCAAATTTCGGAAACAACATTTATGTACCATGGTCAATATCCTGTTTTAATAGTATAGATACACCTTATTCAGTCTATATGGTATCAGAGCCATAGTATCCTAAATACCTAAATTTTTCTCTACAGCCGCCAAACTTTAATTTTTTCCCCCTCTCTTCATCGATTTACACATCGATCATCTCTTTTGCTCATTTCAATGGCACAAAACACTGAATCCATTGTAGTAACTGCAACTCAATCTGTCTTGTCTGTCAATATGACAAATGTAACCAAGCTCACTGCTTCAAACTTTCTCATGTGGAGTATTCAAGTCCACGTTCTTCTTGATGGTTATGGCCTCGCCGCACATCTCGACGGTTGGATCACACCACCAGATCCGACAGTTACGATTGCTGAAGCTGTCACAGAGAATCCAAAGTATCTTGTATGGAGGAGAAAAGATCGACTCGTTTATAGCGCACTGCTCGTTGCTATCACAATCTCAATCCATCCGATTCTCTCTGCAACAACAACCGCGTCTCAGATTTGGGACAAACTCTCGGCCACCTATGCGACACCAAGCTGTGCTCACATAAAACAACTACGTCAGCAGCTCAAGTTTTTGACTCAAGGTAAGAAAACAATAACTGTTGGGAATGTCCTGAAATCTATTGTACTTGCTCTAAGTGAAAGTCGTATAGTCGAGATAAGACAATCACATAACACTGGGTAGTCATAACGCTTTGCTAGAAGCCACTTATGATCAATGAGTTGAGAACTCATTGCTAGTGTTATATGATCCTACAGGGTCACACACCTAAGCAAACTGGGCGTTGAAGACGAGGTTGATCATTAATGTAATGATCCAGTGAATGCATATTTGATATGCATTCGATATTAATATTCTGGGGCAGTGTCGATCGTTGCAGTAGTGCATCGATCGATGCAACTCGCGGATTAATCAGATTAATTCGGTTTAATTGTTGGTTAATTCCGTTACGGTTTAAGTCGATATATATAAGATATATGGTCGACCTAAACTGATTGCTAACCTAATTCACAGCCACCAGAAAATAGAAAGAAACCTCTCTGGAGATTAGATCTCTGTAAGGCACTAGCATCCCTGCGGTCCAGTTTGTGTGCGTGTGGATACCAGTAGAGGCGCAGCATTTGAGGCGCTTCGTGATCTCGATTATCTGCTAATACTTCCGCTGCAAATCAACAGGTAAATCTGAGATCCCATAGATTTAATTATATGAACCTTAGATCCTAGGCTCGGAATTCAGACTAGGGTTGCTAATCCTGATTAGAACTGCTAGAAATTCCTTCAGTGGTATCAGAGCTTTAGGGTTCCATTGAATCTGTAGCATGTTGATTAGATTAGTTGAATCTAAATCTGTGTATGGTTGATACAAACTTGCTAAAATTCGTTTTCATGAAAACCTAGTTTAAGGTTCTGTTTGAAAACGATTTAGGGTTTTTTCGCATGGTGTCGATCGATGCCAATCCGGCATCGATCGACACAGGGCGAAAACCCGAATAAAATATAGGGTTTTTCACATGGTGTCGATCGTTGCCAATCCGGCATCGATCGACACAGGGCGAAAACCCGAATAAAACTCAGTTTTCGCCTAGTGTCGATCGACACAAATGTTGTGTCGGTCGACCCAAACCTCGCGAGATTGATGAATCGGTTCAATTGGATTGGACCGGTTATCGAGCTTGGTTAAAGATGGTCGAACACTGTGAATGGTTTAATTGCGATTGGTTTGATTAGGTTGGCATCGACCGATGCTAACATAGCATCGATCGACGCTGACCGGTATTCAAAACCGGATCAATTGGATTGATCGGTTATCGCGGATTGCTTTTGGTTATCCTGCATCGATCGACACTATAGTAGTGTCGGTCGACATCAGGTTTGATTATTGGGTTATTGAACCTGAAATCACAGAACCAAAGCAAGACAAATCAATTAATTATAAGAATTGAAACATAATAAAACTGAACGTTTTAAATGGTTCTGTTCCTCAACCAAATATCAAGTGATACTTGATGTCTTTCCAATCTTGTCAACTGTCAAGACTAATTTCATTGTACGATAGGCTTGCAGTGCAAGGTATCAACAATTACATGAGTAAGGCAGGAAGTAATCGTGTTAATGGGCTTGCAGTGCAAGGCATCAACAATTACATGACTGAAGAGATTGGTTTGCTTGACTGGGCTATCAAAATCGTTTTGGGCCCAGAGACATCAGGTGGATTGGACATGAGATGTCGATCCACAACCAAGAGTTATATTGGATATAACTAGCAAAGTTGTTGCTTACCTAGATAGCTAAATTTGGGTGATAGCCAGTGGCTCACTCAAGTTTAGTGAAGTATGGGTCTTGGATCATTATATTCATCTGAGGAAACATTGTTTTAAATATAATGCGAGTTTTCTTAAAAGTTAAGATTTCTCATTTCTTGAACATCATAACTAAACCTTTTCCTTTCTTTGTTCTCAGCTATGACTAACACTCATAATAACTCTTTCTCCCTGCGATCCGTCCTTGAGAAGGACAAGTTAAATGGATCGAATTTTCTCGAATGGTATCGGAACTTGAGAATTGTTCTCAAGCAGGAGAAAAGGGACTATGTCCTGGAAACTGTTCTCCCTGAAAAACCGAGAGCCAATGCTGCACATGCAGAAAGGAGTGCTTGGGATAAGCATTCCAATGATATGGTCGATGTGAATTGTCTCATGTTGGCTACCATGAACTCGGACTTGCAGAAGCAATACGAGAACGTGGAGTCGCCAGTGGAGATGATTACTATCCTGAAAAGCATGTTTCAGGAGCAAGCACGAACTGAGAGATACCAGACGGTTAAATCTCTCATCGAATGCAAGCTACCAAAGGACAGTCCGGTCAGTCCTCATGTCATTAATATGATGGGTTATATCGATAACCTGGGGAGACTGGATTGTCCCATTAGCCAAGAGTTGGCTACTGACATCATTCTGCAGTCACTGCCGTCAAGTTATGATCAGTTTGTTATGAACTATAACATGAACAACTTGACGAAGACGTTGACTGAACTGCATGGCATGCTCAAGACAGCTGAGCCTAATATCAAGAAGGGCACTCCTAATGTACTTATGGTACAAGGGGGTAAGAAGTTTAAGAAACTTGGCAAAGGCAAGGGAAAGGGCAAGGCAGTCCAGGTTGAGAACCAGGACACGCCTGCGCCAGCCCCGAAGCCCAAGCCGGGCCTATCTGAGACTGATAAGTGCCATTACTGTAAAGAGCCTGGGCATTGGAAGAGAAATTGCAACAAATTCTTGGAAGAGAAGAAGAAGAAGAAGAAGACTTTCGAGACTTCATCTTCAGGTATTTATGTTATAGAAGTAAATGTTACTACTTCTGGTTCTACTTCTTGGGTATTGGATACCGGCTGTGGTGCTCATATTTGTACAAATATGCAGGGCCTAAGCAACAGTAGGACGTTGGAGAAGGGACAAGTGGACTTGCGCGTGGGAAATGGAGCAAGAGTTGCTGCATTAGCCGTAGGAACATATAACTTGTCTTTACCTTCTGGTTTGGTGTTAAAACTTAATAATTGCTATTATGTACCTGTGATAAGCAGAAATATTATTTCTATTCCTATTTTGGATGTGGAAGGATATCAGTTTTCAATAAAGAATAAATGTTGTTCTTTTGATTACAATGATATATTTTATGGTAGCAGCCCATTAGAGAATGGGCTTTATGTTTTAAACCAAAGCACACCAATCTATAACATTAACACTAAGAGATTCAAATCAAATGACACGAATCAGACTTTTCTATGGCATTGTCGTTTGGGCCACATAAACGAGAAACGGATTCAAAAGCTCCATAATGATGGGCTTTTGGGCTCATTTGATTATGAATCATGTGAGAAATGTGAATCTTATTTACTGGGCAAAATGGCGAAGGCCCCTTTCAACAAACAAAATGAAAGGGCCAGTGACCTATTGGGCCTTATACATACAGATGTATGCGGCCCAATGAGCACAAGTGCCAGAGGAAATTTTCGATACTTCATTACCTTCACTGATGATTTCAGCAGGTATGGCTATGTCTATTTAATGAGACACAAGTCGGAATCCTTTGAAAAGTTCAAAGAGTTCCAAAATGAAGTACAGAATCAACTTGGCAAAAGTATTAAGGCTCTTCGATCAGATCGTGGAGGAGAATACTTAAGCCAAGAATTCAGTGATCATTTGAGAGATTGTGGAATTGTTTCACAACTCACTCCTCCTGGAACACCACAATGGAATGGCATGTCTGAGAGGAGGAATCGGACTTTATTAGATATGGTTCGATCAATGATGAGTCTCTCAACTCTTCCATTATCATTTTGGGGATACGCTCTAGAAACGTCTGCGTTTACACTTAATAGGGTTCCGTCAAAATCAGTTGCAAAGACACCACATGAGATGTGGACTGGAAATGTTCCGAATGTGTCTTTCCTGAAGATTTGGGGTTGTGAAGCTTATGTTAAGAGATTAATTACAGATAAGCTCGAGCCCAAATCTGATAAATGCTACTTCGTAGGTTATCCGAAGGAAACCAAGGCATACTACTTTTACAACCAATCCGAGAACAAAGTGTTTGTTGCTCGGAACTGCGTCTTTCTTGAGATAGAATTTCTTTCCAAGAAAAACAGTGGGAGTAAAGTACAACTCGAAGAAGTTCGAGAACCGCAGGAAAATGCTCAACCCGTAGAGGAAGAGCAACAGTTAGATCTACAAAGAGTTGTAGAGACGGCGCCTGTGGAGCCTGAAATTCGCCGATCCGAAAGGATCCGTCACGAACCCGAGAGATATGTATTTCTCGTAACCAATTGTCATGATTTGTTGATCATTGACAGTGACGAGCCAGCGAATTTTGAAGAAGCGATGATGAGCCCTGACTCCGAAAAGTGGCTGAAAGCTGCTGAATCCGAAATGGGATCCATGTCACAGAACCAAGTATGGACTTTGGTTGATTTACCCGATGGTGCAAGACCCATTGAGTGTAAATGGATTTTCAAGAAGAAAATTGATGTGGATGGAAATATTCAGATATATAAAGCAAGGCTAGTGGCAAAAGGTTTCAAACAAATTCATGGTATTGACTATGAAGAAACCTATTCACCTCGCCATGCTTAAATCCATTCGGATTCTCCTAGCAACAACTGCTCATTATGATTATGAGATCTGGCAGATGGACGTGAAAACAGCTTTCCTTAATGGAATTCTGGAAGAGGATGTGTACATGACACAACCCGAAGGTTTCATCGATCCAAATGCAGCTAGGAAAGTATGCAAACTTCATCGATCCATTTATGGATTGAAGCAAGCATCTCGGAGTTGGAATCTTCGTTTTGATGAAGCAGTCAAAAAGTTTGATTTCATCAGAAGCGAAGAAGAACCATGTGTTTACAAGAAGACTAGTGGGAGCGCAGTTGCATTTCTCGTGTTGTATGTAGATGACATACTTCTTCTCGGAAATGACGTTCCGTTGTTACAGTCTGTTAAGACTTGGCTCGGAAGTTGTTTTTCAATGAAAGACATGGGAGAAGCCGCGTATATTCTTGGAATAAGAATCTATAGAGATAGATTAAACAAGTTGATTGTGAAGGAATGTTTAGTCAATCCTGATTCAATTCTCAGATTCAGATTAACCTAAACATGCTGATCTAGGTTCTCTTGAATAGAAACAATGATAGATCTCACCTTATACCTGTTTGCAGCGGAAAGAGATGGTATGTCAGAGATCAGAGAGCCACCGAGAGATAACTCCTCCAGAGGTTCACACACGCACACCAATCAGGAAGAAGGCTGCTAGGCCACTAGGGGAACTCGGCGCAGAGGGAGAGAGAGTTTTCGGCTAGGGTTTTTGGTTCTGAACTCGAGTTTTATTTATAAAACTTGTCCGGTTCCGTTTGGGCCATTTGGCCCAAACACCAATTAACTCGACGGCATTCGCGCACTGTGTCGATCGACACACCTTGTGTATCGATCGACACACAGTGGCTAAACCGTTTTATTCTCTCTAAGTACAGTAAATGCCTAGCACTTTTACCGTACTTCTGCTAAACCGTTCCTACACATTTTCCTGTTAGCTTAGGCGTGTGACCCATATGGGATCATATAATAAAGGCAATAAGTCCAAGACTTATAGATCATGAGCGGACTCTAGCAAGCCATCATGACCCCCAGTATTATATGACTTATGTCTGATCATTGACATACTCTTACTTTCTAGAGACAGTACCGAGATTACTGGACACAATTCCAACAATCTCCCACTTGTACTGGAATCTCTGTATTCATAATCCCTTTTGTCTCAATATCTCGATTAGTCATAAGGCAAGATTAGTGTCATCCTCATAAAGCCTAATCTTGTTCATCGGACTCTGATTTGATACTGACAATCCAAACGACTCGGGACAGTCCGTTTGAGCATGGCCATGCATTTTTCCAGTATTCAAATCTCCGATTGGCCTAGAGATATTCACTCCATTTATATTGGAGGGACAAATTCCGTCTTGTTCCATCACTGTAAACTACTCATTTCATAATGTACCCAAACAAGGTCCTTATAACTATCGCAGAACGATAGCGTTAGACAATGATCAAAGTGCATCAGTCCATGTGCAGTCACATGCATGCGAACTCAGGTCTAAGGACTATACTCTATAGTCGTAGTAAGAATCTCTTATGACACAGATATAAATATCCTGAAGAGTTCTTATAAGCGGGTCTTGTCCGGTCGTATGTTCCCAAACATACACCTATGTACTGACTTTGATGCCGCGCATCTATGACACACTGAGACTTTGTCATAAGTCACGTACCAATCCAGTCTCACACGGTTGTTGGTGTTCCAATTTCAACAACCTTCGACTAGGGACGGGATGATATAAAACATCTATCAAATATAGGGTCTCATGATCAAGCTAAATGACTTCGATGACTCAAGATCAAGTCATTTACTTCGATGACCTATAAAATGGTTCATATCATTTTGGAACGATTATTTCATCACAGTTAAAATAATCTTGAAATAATAATTTCATTAAACATAAAATGTTTTACAAGAACATATCAAATAACTAAATAAAGCCCTCAAACTCCCACTCAAACATAGATTACATTTCAATGTTTCTAATGCCTACAGCTTCAGTCAGGAACTCGAGCTTAGGCCTTGGGAGTGGCTTTGTCAACGGATCAGCGACATTATCATCTGTCGGGACTCGGCTGATCTTGACTTCCTTTCTATTAACGATGTCACGTATCAAGTGAAATCTTCTTTGAACATGCTTGGATTTCTGGTGTGATCTTGGTTCCTTTGCCTGAGCAATAGCACCATTGTTATCACAAAACAGTGCCAGAGGCTCAGCCGCATCTGGTATCACACCTAGTTCAATGATGAACTTTCGTATCCAAACAGCTTCCTTCGCAGCTTCTGAAGCGGCGATATATTCAGCTTCTGTAGTGGAATCAGCAACGGTGTCTTGCTTGGAGCTTCTCCAACTGATTGCACCGCCATTCAGACTAAAGATATAACCGGACTGTGACCGGAAATCATCTTGGTCTGTCTGGAAACTTGCGTCCGTGAATCCACTGACTTTAAGCACATCACTTCCACCGTACACCAAGAACTTATCCTTAGTATGTCTCAGATACTTCAAGATGTTCTTTACGGCAATCCAATGGTTTTCACCTGGATTTGACTGGTATCTACTCGTCATGCTCAATGCATAAGCAACATCAGGACGAGTACAGATCATGGCATACATGATAGATCCTATTGCAGATGCATAAGGAATATTTTTCATGCGCTCAAGCTCAGCAGCCGACGTAGGGCTCTGCTTCTTGCTTAGCGTTGTGCCATGTACCATTGGCGTGAAGCCCTTCTTGGAATCTTTCATGCTGAATCTTTGCAGGACTTTGTCAATGTATGAGTCTTGACACAAGCCTATCAGCTTTTTAGATCTATCTCTATAGATCCTAATTCCAAGAACGTATGCGGCTTCACCCATGTCTTTCATGGAAAAACAACTTCCAAGCCAGTCCTTTACCGACTTTAGCATTGGAACGTCGTTTCCGAGAAGCAGTATGTCATCGACATACAGAATAAGAAATACAATCTTGCTCCCACTAGATTTCTTATACACGCATTGTTCTTCTTCGTTTCTGATGAAGTCAAATTGCTTGATCGCTTCATCAAAACGAAGATTCCAGCTCCTCGATGCTTGCTTCAATCCATAAATGGATTTATGAAGCTTGCATACCTTTCCAGCATTCTTTGGATCTATGTAACCGTCAGGTTGTGTCATATACACATCCTCTTCCAGAATACCATTCAGGAAGGCGGTTTTCACGTCCATCTGCCAAATTTCATAATCATGAAAAGCTGCAGTTGCTAGTAGAATCCGAATAGATTTCATCATAGCCACTGGTGAATAGGTTTCATCGTAATCCACACCGTGAACTTGTCTGAAACCTTTTGCCACCAACCTGGCTTTATAAATCTGGACATTTCCATCCACATCAATCTTCTTCTTGAAGATCCATTTGCACTCGATGGCTTTTACACCAGCGGGTAAGTCAACCAACGAAAACACTTGGTTGACCGACATGGAGTCCATTTCGGAATCAGTGGCCTTGCGCCACTTAGAGGAATTTGGGCCCATCATGGCTTGATTGAAGTTCGATGGTTCATCGCCATCAATGATCAGAAGATCATGACAGTCAGTCACGAGGAATCCTTGATATCTCTCGGGTTCGTGACGGATCCTCCCGGATCTTCGAACTTCAGGTACTACAGGTTCAGGCTCTACAATTTCTTGTAGGTCCTCCTGCTGCTCTTCCTCATTAGGTTGAGCAGTATCCTGTTCATCTTGAATTTCTTCAAGCAGTACCTTACTCCCACTGTCTTTCTTAGAGAGAAACTCCCTCTCAAGAAAGTTACAATCCCGGGCAACAAAGATCTTGTTCTCGGAACGTAGATAGAAGTAATAAGCCTTGGTTTCCCGTGGATAACCAATGAAGTAGCATTTGTCAGATTTTTGTGTAAGCTTGTCTGAGATCAATCTCTTGACATAGGCTTCACAACCCCAAATTCTGAGATAAGACAGCACTGGAGCTACTCCAGTCCATAATTCATATGGTGTCTTTGCTACTGATTTTGATGGCGCTCTATTTAGAGTGAACACTGCTGTTAGCAGAGCATATCCCCAAAGGGATATTGGAAGGTCTGTGTGACTCATCATAGATCGAACCATATCCAATAAGGTCCGATTTCTCCTTTCAGACACACCATTCCATTGAGGTGTTCCAGGAGGAGTGAGTTGGGATACGATCCCACACTCTCTCAGATGATCACTGAATTCTTGGCTTAAGTATTCTCCTCCTCGGTCGGACCGAAGAGCCTTAATGCTTTTGCCAAGTTGGTTCTGTACTTCATTTTGGAATTCTCTGAACTTCTCAAAAGATTCAGACTTATGTTTCATCAAATAAACATATCCATACCTACTGAAATCATCAGTGAAGGTAATGAAGTACTGATAGTTTCCTCTTGCATTTGTGGACATTGGGCCACACACATCAGTGTGTATCAGGCCCAATAAGTCACTGGCCCTCTCGTTAGGTTTATTAAAGGGGGCCCGTGTCATTTTGCCCATCATGCAGGATTCGCATTTCTCACATGACTCAAAGTCAAAAGAGCCAAGAAGTCCATTCGTATGGAGCCTCTTAATGCGTTTCTCGCTGATGTGCCCTAAACGACAATGCCATAGAAACGTTTGGTTCTCCTCATTAGGTTTGAACCGTTTGGTATTAATGTTATAAATTGGCGCGGATTGATCGAGTATGTAAAGCCCATTCGAAAGAGGGGCAGAACCATAGAACAAATTGTTGCGATTGAAGGAACATAATTTATTCTTAACTGAAAAATCATAACCTTCCAAATCCAACAAAGAAATTGAAATAATATTTCTGCTTATAGCAGGTACAAAATAACAATTATTGAGTTCTAAAATCAATCCCGAAGGTAAAGACAACAAGTAAGTGCCTACAGCTAGTGCTGGAACTTTCGCTCCATTCCCAACTCGTAGCTCCACTTGTCCTTGCTTCAGCCTTCTACTGTTGCTGAGTGCCTGCATATTAGTACAAATATGAGCCCCACAACCAGTATCCATAACCCATGAGGTATTATCAGAAGTAGTTGTATTAACTTCTATAACAAAAATACCTGTTGAAGAAGTCTCAAAAGTCTTCTTCTTCAATTCCTTTAGACCTTCCTGGAATTTCTTACATTCTCTCCTCCATTGCCCTGGTTCTTTACAGAACCTGCATATGTCAGTTGGCCCAGCCTTGGACTTGGGCTTGGGCTTTGGCGTGTCCTTGTCCGCGACTTGGACAGCCTTGGCCTTTCCCTTATCCTTAGCAGAGGATTTCTTAAACCCCTTGCCCTTCTGCACCATAAGCACATTGGGGTCCTTGGCGGTTTTCCTCAAATTGGGCTCCGCAGTCTTGAGCATTCCGTGAAGCTCAGGCAATGTCTTACTCAAGCCATGCATGTTAAAGTTCAGAATGAACTGATCATAGCTTGCAGGTAACGACTGCAGAATGATGTCGCAGGCAAGTTCCTGGCTGATTGGGCAGTCGAGTTTCTGAAGATGATCGAGATAACCCATCATCTTCAAGACATGAGGACTCACTGCCGCATTCGCAGCCAACTTGCAGTCCAAGAGGTTCTTAACTGTTTGAAACCTCTCAGTCCTAGCCTGCTCCTGAAAAAGCGATTTCAGGCTTGCCATGATCTCGATGGGTGACAATACACTCTCGAACTGTTTTTGCAGCTCAGGAGTCATTGTCACCAACATCAGGCAATAGGCATCATTTTCATCTGACGAATGCTTTTCCCAAGCATTATGCAGAGTCCTGGCGGCATTGGCAGGAGGCCTCTCGGGGAGAGGATCACGAAGGACATAATCCTTCTTCTCCTGCTTGAGGACTAGCCTCAAGTTCCTTGACCATGTCAGGAAGTTCGTTCCAGTCAGCTTCTCCTTCTCGAGAACAGACCGGATCGAGAATGTGTTTTGTGCGCTTGTAGTAGTCATAGCTGAAATATATAAGATAAAAAGGTTATTAGTTGTTATGTTCAATATGATTAATCTCGTATTAAATTTTAATATGATTAATCATGCATTATATTCAATAACATCAGTTACCCTCAATAGAATATAATGATTCCAAGATCCACATATAACTAAGATTAAAGTGGGCCACTGGCCGTCACCCAATATTAGCTTATATCGGTAAGCCCTATATCGGCTAATTATATCCGTGATATAACTCTTGGTTGTGAATCTGGGCCCGAGGCCCAATCCACTCTGATGTCTCAAGGCCCGGGACTCCCGATGGCCTAGTCAAGAAAACCAGACTATACAGTCATGTAATCATTAATGTCTGGGACTCCCAATGACATTTATGAATCACCAACCGTCTTACCCACGCAAAAGCAGACGCCCTCACACTGTAAGGCCATGAATACAATTGAATGGGCTTCAACAGCTGACATAGCCTGGACAAGACATCCAACGCTTGATATTATTTGAGGTTCGTAGGTTTATTTTAAAATCTCATTCCCAAAATAGAAGATTACTATTTCGGGAAACTTTCCATTTTAGAAAACCTACTATTTTTGGAAACTTTCTAAAATTGGAAACTTTCTAAAACCGGAAACTTTCTAACTTTAGAAATTTCTTAAAATCCGAATCATGCAAATCTAGAAACTTCTATAAATTAAGAAACTTTCTAATTTCAAAATATCGGAAACTTTAATTTAAAATCTATTTATATTCTTTATAAAATAAATTTTAAATTAAATCTGAAGAAAGACTCAAATAATTGGCCCAATCGTTTTAACTTCTTGGCCCGAGGCCGAAGAATTGGTCTATGTCCGAGACATAACCCGATCGTCCAATTAGATGACATAACCGGTCTGGTTCATTAAAATTGGTCTAACCAAAATTAATTACTACGACGACCACAATTGTCAACCGGTTATTTACTAAACCGGATTTTCTCAATTTATTTGGTCCAACCAAATCAAATTAGAAAATCCTGGTTTAGGCACTAAATCCAATAATTCTTTCGACATTGGATTTCTTGTCCCGGTTTAACCAGACTTAATAAAATTATTAAATCTGTTTATTAAACCAGGACGAATTAATTTTAATCAAAATATTAAACCGAGCCTTAAACCAACCATGTCGATCGATGAACCAACCGTGTCGATCGATCCATCAACCGCATCGGTCGATGCTCTTAGCATCGATCCTGCATCGATCGTGCATCGATCCTGTATCGATCGATGCTCTCACGCATGCACGGAACCGAGCCAAAACCCTAACCGTGTCGATCGATGCACCAACCGCATCGGTCGATGCACCAACATCGAACCTGCATCGATCCTGCATCGATCGATGCTTTCACGCGTTAACAGGGTTAGCCGATAGACTGTATCGACCGATCCATGCGATCGTATCGATCGATCCATGCGATCGCAGTCGATACTGACTTTTGAAAATCGCATTCTACCAAATCAATATAGCTTGGTTTCTGCGATTTTAAGTGTGTTTAGGTTTCAATTCCTTGTTGCTTAAGTGATTTCTCTTATCAGTAGTTGATTCAAAACACTTTTAAACAAGAAAAACAATCCTAAACTTGAATCTAAACAAGAAAAACCAGAACCAATAGCTCTGATACCACTGAAGGAATGTTTAGTCAATCCTGATTCAATTCTCAGATTCAGATTAACCTAAACATGCTGATCTAGGTTCTCTTGAATAGAAACAATGATAGATCTCACCTTATACCTGTTTGCAGCGGAAAGAGATGGTATGTCAGAGATCAGAGAGCCACCGAGAGATAACTCCTCCAGAGGTTCACACACGCACACCAATCAGGAAGAAGGCTGCTAGGCCACTAGGGGAACTCGGCGCAGAGGGAGAGAGAGTTTTCGGCTAGGGTTTTTGGTTCTGAACTCGAGTTTTATTTATAAAACTTGTCCGGTTCCGTTTGGGCCATTTGGCCCAAACACCAATTAACTCGACGGCATTCGCGCACTGTGTCGATCGACACACCTTGTGTATCGATCGACACACAGTGGCTAAACCATTTTATTCTCTCTAAGTACAGTAAATGCCTAGCACTTTTACCGTACTTCTGCTAAACCGTTCCTACACATTTTCCTGTTAGCTTAGGCGTGTGACCCATATGGGATCATATAATAAAGGCAATAAGTCCAAGACTTATAGATCATGAGCGGACTCTAGCAAGCCATCATGACCCCCAGTATTATATGACTTATGTCTGATCATTGACATACTCTTACTTTCTAGAGACAGTACCGAGATTACTGGACACAATTCCAACAGATTGGACTGTGTCAAGACACTTATATCGATAAAGTCTTACACAGGTTCAGAATGCAAGATTCCAAGAAGGGCTTCATACCAATGTCTTATGGCATAAGTCTCAGCAAGAAGCAGTGTCCTGAGACACCTGCTGAGCGAGATCGCATGAGTCGGATTCCCTATGCCTCGGCGTTGGGATCCATCATGTATGCCATGCTCTGTACTCGTCCAGATGTTGCTTGTGCTTTAAGCATGACGAGTAGATACCAATCGGATCCAGGTGAAAGTCACTGGACAGCAGTCAAGAATATTCTAAAGTATTTGAGAAATACTAAGGACAAATTCTTGGTGTATGGAGGAAGTGATGAGCTGGTAGTAAGTGGTTACACAGACTCAAGTTTTCAAACAGACAAAGATGATTTCCGATCGCAATCTGGTTACATCTTCTGCCTGAATGGCGGTGCAGTTAGCTGGAAGAGTTCCAAGCAGGACACTGTAGCAGATTCCACAACTGAAGCTGAGTACCTCGCTGCTTCTGAAGCGGCAAAGGAGGCTGTTTGGATCAAGAAGTTCATCACTGAACTTGGTGTGATTCCTAGCATTTCTGAGCCAGTGGCTTTGTATTGTGACAACAATGGAGCCATTGCGCAAGCAAAGGAACCTAGATCACACCAGAAATCCAAACACATAGAAAGGAGATATCACCTTATCCGTGATATTGTGAATAGAGGAGATGTGAAGATCAGCAGAGTCCCGACGGATGAGAATGTTGCTGATCCACTGACCAAGCCCCTCCCGAGGACTAAGCATGAGTTTCATACTACTGCTGTAGGCATTAGATTTCTTAAGATATGATCTTGTTTTCAGTGGGAGTTATATTTGGTTTTTAGTTATGACTTGATGTTCGCAAAACATAATTTGGTTATGCTATTTTAATGAAATTGTTTCAGCATTATTTAATTGTGTTATTAAATAATTGTCCCAAAGTAATTTATGACATTTTATAGGTTATCAAGTATGTGACTTGATCATGAAACCATATAAGAAACAAATGACATAAATTATAAATGGTCCCTAGTCGAGGTTGTTAAAATGGGACACTAACAACCACGTGAGACTAGTATGTGAGGTGACTGATGACTATGTTTCATGGAGTCATTTAATAAGTGTATTAAAGTCAATCACATAGATATGTGTTAGAGAACACATGATCGGACTTGACCCGTTAATGAGAACTCTACAAGATGTTATATGAGTGTCATAAGAGTTTCTCATTACGACTAAAGAGAGTAGTCCTTAGACCTGAGTTCATCATGTCCTCTCTTATATGGATTGGTTCGTCTTGACTTTGTCAAACGTCAGCCGTAACTGGTGATCATAAAGACACTGATTAGGCGTATCATGAAATATAAAAGAGACATGGATGGAACAAGATGGGATTTGTACCTCCTATATAACAGGAGTTAAATATCTCTGGGGCTATCGAAGATTTGATACTGTAAATGCATGGCCGCGCTCAAACGAGGTGATTGTCAGTCGTTTGTTTTATCAGTACAAATCGGGATTCGATAAACGTGATCTGGCTTAATAAGGATGACATAGTTCTTGCCTTATGCTAGATTGAGATATAGCTACAAAGGGATTAAAGGAATAGATGATTCCAGTACAAGTGGGAGATTGTTGGGAATGTCCTGAAATCTATTGTACTTGCTCTAAGTGAAAGTCGTATAGTCGAGATAAGACAATCACATAACACTGGGTAGTCATAACGCTTTGCTAGAAGCCACTTATGATCAATGAGTTGAGAACTCATTGCTAGTGTTATATGATCCTACAGGGTCACACACCTAAGCAAACTGGGCGTTGAAGACGAGGTTGATCATTAATGTAATGATCCAGTGAATGCATATTTGATATGCATTCGATATCAATATTCTGGGGCAGTGTCGATCGTTGCAGTAGTGCATCGATCGATGCAACTCGCGGATTAATCAGATTAATTCGGTTTAATCGTTGGTTAATTCCGTTACGGTTTAAGTCGACATATATAAGATATATGGTCGACCTAAACTGATTTCTAACCTAATTCACAGCCACCAGAACATAGAAAGAAACCTCTCTGGAGATTAGATCTCTGTAAGGCACTAGCATCCCTGCGGTCCAGTTTGTGTGCGTGTGGATACCAGTAGAGGCGCAGCATTTGAGGCGCTTCGTGATCTCGATTATCTGCTAATACTTCCGCTGCAAATCAACAGGTAAATCTGAGATCCCATAGATTCAATTATATGAACCTTAGATCCTAGGCTCGGAATTCAGACTAGGGTTGCTAATCCTGATTAGAACTGCTAGAAATTCCTTCAATAACCGAGTATGTCCATGGTCATACCACGCGATTCGATGAATTAGCGTGGCTGGGAAAACCAGTCGAGCATGAGGATCAGATCGAGTACATTCTCGAAGGCCTCTCGGATGACTACAAGCAGTTGGTGGAACAAATTGAAGGCCTAGATACTGCTCCAAAAATTACGGAGATTCACGAGAAGCTTCTCAATCATAAAGTCAAGCTTCAAGCAGCGACATCAGCCATCACATCTGCTCCAATCTCGGCTAATGTCTCTCAATACCGTCCACAGGCACCGAGCAACAACAACTCGCGTTCAGCTCAGACTCAAAACCGCAACTATCTTTCGAACAATCAGACTTGGCAGCAACGTCAACTCTCTCACACTCGCGAGGACCAGTTCACACCGAAGGGATATCAAGGAAAATGTCAGTTGTGTGGAGAATTTGGACACAGTGCGCGTTGATGCTCACAACTTGCAAGTGCAGGTAACACTTACCATGCTGGGAACCGTAACCACAACTTAGGAAACAGGTACACGCTGTCCGCTGGGTCGTACGCTGCAAACCAGTGGCAGCCTCGAGCCAATGTGGCACTCGCGTCGCCATACAATAGCAGTTCGTGGATCGTCGACAGTGGTGCTATTCACCACCTTACCAACGATCTGTCCAACCTCGCACTTCACCAACCGTACAATGGTGGTGAAGATATCACCATAGCTGATGGGTCCAACATTCCTATCTCGCATATCGGTTTTTCTTCCATCTCTACTCCTTCTCAAGTGCTTGATTTACATGATGTTCTATGTGTTCCCAATCTTCATAAAAACTGTAAATGCTAAATCCCTAGAGTATCACCTTATGTACTATATATATCCTCTGTAATCTCTTCTCTAATAATCAATACACGTTATTCAGTCTATAACCATGACGCTTCTGACCATGTCCCATCATTACTATATCCACTTGGAATGCGGATAAAGGAACATTTCTCCCGGAAACCCACTTGAATTCAATCTCATAATGTTTTTCAAGAAAGCATCCCTCTCCGATTCCCAAGGGGTACGGGATCTCGATTACTCCACAGGATTGTTGACAAGATTTCAAATCAAGGATCAACAAAAGTAAAAAGGATAAGATAATCAAAACGGAACGGCTAAGATTAGAGTTCATGTTTACTCCTCAGTAAAAAGTGTTTGTGAGGAAAACTTTTCCATTTTCTTGGATCTTCTTCCTCGTTATATATTCCTCAATCAAGATATGCTGTAAGGTGTACATAGTTACATGCATCAACTTAGAGAAGTTAATCTACCTCATTTATTAGATCGTGTTTTTATTCCTTGCCGAAATCTTCTCAGCCTAAAAATTTGGTACATCTACTTGGGTATCAGGAAGCATTGTCCGATGAGTATCTCTGACCTTTTCACTTACCTACATAGTGTACGAGGAAAACCAAAAAGGATCACATAGTGTCCATAGGCAAGCCAACTTTGAATATTGCGCCAATATTTAATGGAATGTTGCAATGAGGAATTTGAATTCATTAGTCTTCAATCTCTATCTCCTACATTGGGATCAATTGTCCATTTGCCACTTATTTTTTTTTTAAAAATCCATGGTCCCACTCTTATATTAAATATTTTCTTTATCATTTATTTTTAATCCAAAACTATGTTAAAAGACGAAAACCCTTTATTTATATCTGAAAATTACAAACTCTACCATTACTATTCATCGGGGTCCACTAACATATCCCATTTTATTATAAATTATTTTTATTCTAATAATAAATTGAATAACTTATGTATGAAATTGTGGTATATGTACAACTTAAGAAAACTGGAACAACCTAAATCTATAGTTTTGGTACAACTCCAAATAACTATTAAGAAATGTGTTTTTTTTTTTAATTTTTAGGATTCTCATGATGATGATAAACTTAACCACTACGGTTCATAGGATAGATAAAGAGATGAAATCAATCTTCGACGTCCTCCGCCGCTGCACTCCGCCGTATAATATTCTCGTCTTCGAACTCATACACAAGATTCTCTTTTGGAAACCATTAAACCACAACGGTCATATATTTTTCGTCAAAGAGAATCAATACACGACGAAAGCTCATGAAGCCGAAAAGCTTGTCATGGCGGTGAAGAAAACCCAGCTAGAAACGAGTGTTGTCATGTGCAGAATCTCCTCTTCTCTGATTGCAAATTAGATCTAAACGATTTCTCAATCACATATACAATATCGATTGGAATCTGATATTTGCGAACGGACACAAGGTGATGCTAAGAAAGGACTCGTCGATTTTTACGGGAGCAGTTCTTGCCAGAGTTAAAAAAGTAGTATGGATGAAAATACACCAATGCTTGTAAGATCGCAAATAAATGTATTTTGACCCCCCGACATTGTATGAAAATGTGGTCTTGTGATAGTTCGAACAACTTAGGTATGAAATTGTGTATTGGGACAATTCCAGATAACTAGAACAACTTATATATGATATTGTGGTGTATGAACAACTTCAGATAACTCACATCAACATAAATCCTCTAAATCCAGAAATTCTTTCTCTCTCTCTCTCTAAAAAAAGTAGGTCTCGATTTTGGAAAATCGAAAAAAGTGAGAAAGTAAAAAAAAAAAAAAGAATGGAGCCACTAAAATAGGAAAAAGTTAACAAATTGAAAAAATCTAAAAATTTTAAAGTTTTTTTTAAATAATTAAAATCATCACACATGTGGTAAAGTCGAGCTTTGTCGACTAGACATTAATAAAAATAGGTGTGACATATACATAGTTATTTCTAATTGTCGAGTTGCACATTTATCTTCATAGTTGTACTTTGGTGTGTTTTGCGTATTTTTAGTTGGACCATTATAAAGATTATTATGTAGTAGTTGACCATAAAAAATTCACTCTTAATTATCATTTACAAGGTTTTCATAAAACAATTTTCACAAAATCATATATTTTGACTCTTTTGCATCATAAGATGGCAAATAGCAACAAAATCTTCATTATAGTATAAGGAGTGTTTCATGTAAAAACAAAATATGTATGAAAAAAATTTTAGTATGTGTATTTTTAATTGTTTAAGATGTATATTGAACTTGTACAAAATTTTCTTCATAGTTTTCAATATATTTTTAGTATAATTTATGTTTTGTATTTTTTTAAAAATAAATAGTTGGTAGTAGTTATACCATAGTTATCGAGTTTTACCATTTTGTTGATAATTATAATTATTTGAAGGGCCCGCAAATGTAAAAGGTTCAGAAATTTAATTTAAAAAGGTCGGACAGGACCAGACAGAACCAAACAAAATCGGGCAGGTATCTGATTTTCTTTATTTTTTTAAATTAAATCAGTTATTTTATTAAGGGTATATTGGTCAAACCACATTAAAGTGGCATTCAGACTCGTACGTTACAGACCAGATTTGTTTTCTTCAAAATGTGGCAAACTAGCCTCGTACTCGATCCTTACGGAGACGAAAATCTCGATCATCTGATATGGTCTGAAGAAAAAATGGGCTACATAGAACAACAAATGGGCCCAATAAGATAGAGAATATTAAGGCTGAATAGTTATAGACCCAATTTGAAAAGCAACTTTTTGCCAATATTACCAAATTATATAAAGTTTATCTCAATCAACTTCCGTTTTTCCTTTTTTTATAAGAACATTAATATCTTTTTCTCATATACAACCTAAATTCATAAATTGCTAAATTTAAGAGTTGATCTCATGCGGAAAAATAAAACAATATGAGAACTAACAATTGGTAATTTGTCGTTGTAGCTCAAAAGAATATGTACAAAATAACGATAACCCGCTCGTAATCCTAAACAGGAGCAGTCACACTGATGGAGAAGTTGACACGAAAGACCACATAACCGCCAAAATAACAAAGGAAACTGATTCATCCAGCAATCCAAAAAAAGTCATTACACAAAAAAGTCAAAAATTTCACGATCAAAGATTGTCCTCCATATCTATAAATAGGCACTCAATAACACTCTTAGATCTGACACTAACAATGGACTGCACTAGCTAACAGTGCTTCATAGAAAGTTTTCCAGACCACTAAGATATTTTTCCGATAACTCCAAAGCCCCACTACCTCCTTCTTGTGTAAAAAACGGTACATCGAACTAATTCTAAAGTCTAATTCAAACCTTGAACTAACCACTACTAAACCATAAAACCAAACAAAATCTCAAAAACTTGTGATTACAAATCGAGAGCTCGACAGACAATCACTACAAGAAAACAATCGCTTATAGACATAAATTAACGGTGTGGAGAATTTGGACACAGTGCGCGTTGATGCTCACAACTCGCAAGTGCAGGTAACTCTTACCATGCTGGGAACCGTAACCACAACTCATGCAACAGGTACACGCTGTCCTCTGGGTCGTACGCTGCAAACCAGTGGCAGCCTCGAGCCAATGTGGCACTCGCGTCGCCATACAATAGCAGTTCGTGGATCGTCGACAGTGGTGCTATTCACCACCTTACCAACGATCTGTCCAACCTCGCACTTCACCAACCGTACAATGGTGGTGAAGATATCACCATAGCTGATGGGTCCAACATTCCTATCTCGCATATCGGTTTTTCTTCCATCTTTACTCCTTCTCAAGTGCTTGATTTACATGATGTTCTATGTGTTCCCAATCTTCATAAAAACTGTAAATGCTAAATCCTTAGAGTATCACCTTATGTACTATATATATATCCTCTGTAATCTCTTCTCTAATAATCAATACACGTTATTCAGTATATAACCATGACGCTTCTGACCATGTCCCATCATTACTATATCCACTTGGAATGCGGATAAAGGAACATTTCTCCCGGAAACACACTTGAATTCAATCTCATAATGTTTTTCAAGAAAGCATCCCTCTCCGATTCCCAAGGGGTACGGGATCTCGATTACTCCACAGGATTGTTGACAAGATTTCAAATCAAGGATCAACAAAAGTAAAAAGGATAAGATAATCAAAACGGAACAGCTAAGATTAGAGTTCATGTTTCCCCCTCAGTAAAAAGTGTTTGTGAGGAAAACTTTTCCATTTTCTTGGATCTTCTTCCTCGTTATATATTCCCCAATCAAGATATGCTGTAAGGTGTACATAGTTACATGCATCAACTTAGAAAGTTAATCTACCTCATTTATTAGATCGTGTTTTTATTCCTTGCCGAAATCTTCTCAGCCTAAAAATTTGGTACATCTACTTGGGTATCAGGAAGCATGTCCGATGAGTATCTCTAACCTTTTCACTTACCTACATAGTGTACGAGGAAAACCAAAAAGGATCACATAGTGTCCATAGGCAAGCCAACTTTGAATATTGCGCCAATATTTAATGGAATGTTGCAATGAGGAATTTGAATTCATTAGTCTTCAGTCTCTATCTCCGACATTGGGATCAATTGTTGATTTGCCACTTATTTTTTTAAGAAAATCCATGGTCCCTCTCTTATATTAAATATTTTCTTTATCATTTATTTTTAATCCAAAACTATGTTAAAAGACGAAAACCCTTTATTCATATCTAAAAATTACAAACTCTACCATTACTATTCATCGGGGTCCACTAACATATCCCATTTTATTATAAATTATTTTTATTCTAATAATAAATTGAATAACTTATGTATGAAATTGTGGTATATGTACAACTTAAGAAAACTGGAACAACCTAAATCCATAGTTTTGGTACAACTCCGAATAACTATTAAGAAATGTGTTTTTTTTTTGAATTTTTAGGATTCTCATGATGATGATAAACTTAACCACTACTGTTCATAGGATAGATAAAGAGATGAAATCAATCTTCGACGTCCTCCGCCGCTGCACTCCGCCGTATAATATCCTCGTCTTCGAACTCATACACAAGATTCTCTTTTGGAAACCATTAAACCACAACGGTCATATATTTTTCGTCAAAGAGAATCAATACACGACGAAAGCTCATGAAGCCGAAAAGCTTGTCATGGCGGTGAAGAAAACCCAGCTCGAAACGAGTGTTGTCATGTACAGAATCTCCTCTTCTCTGATTGCAAATTAGATCTAAACGATTTCTCAATCACATATACAATATCGATTGGAATCTGATATTTGCGGACGGACACAAGGTGATGCTAAGAAAGGACTCGTCGATTTTTAAGGGAGCAGGTCTTGCCCAGAGTTAAAAAAGAAGTATGGATGAAAATACACCAATGCTTGTAAGATCGCAAGTAAATGTATTTTGACCCCCCGACATTGTATGAAAATGTGGTCTTGTGATAGTTCGAACAACTTAGGTATGAAATTGTGTATTGGGACAATTCCGGATAACTAGAACAACTTATATATGATATTGTGGTGTATGAACAACTTCAGATAACTCACATCAACATAAATCCTCTAAATCTAGAAATTCTTTCTCTCTCTCTCTAAAAAAAGTAGTTCTCGATTTTGGAAAATCGAAAAAAGTGAGAAAGTAAAAAAAAAAGAAAAAGATTGGAGCCACTAAAATAGGAAAAAGTTAACAAATTGAAAAAATCTAAATTTTTTAAAGTTTTTTAAATAATTAAAATCATCACACATGTGGTAAAGTCGAGCTTTGTCGACTAGACATTAATAAAAATAGGTGTGGCATATACATAGTTATTTCTAATTGTCGAGTTGCACATTTGTCTTCATAGTTGTACTTTGGTGTGTTTTGCGTATTTTTAGTTGGACCATTATAAAGATTATTATGTAGTAGCTGGCCATAAAAAAAATTCACTCTTAATTATCATTTACAAGGTTTTGATAAAACAATTTTCACAAAATCATATATTTTGACTCTTTTGCATCATAAGATGGCAAATAGCAACAAAATCTTCATTATAGTAGATGGATTGTTTCATGTAGAAACAAAATATGTATGAAAAAATTAAAAAATTTTAGTATATGTATTTTTAATTGTTTAAGATGTATATTGAACTTGTACAAAATTTTCTTCATAGTTTTCAATATATTTTTAGTATAATTTATGTTTTGTATTTTTTAAAATAAATAGTTGGTAGTAGTTGTACCATAGTTATCGAGTTTTACCATTTTGTTGATAATTATAATTATTTGAAGGGCCCGCAAATGGAAAAGGTTCAGAAATTTAATTTAAAAAGGTCGGGCAGGACCGGACAAAACCAAACAAAATCGGGCAGGTATCTGATTTTCTTTATTTTTTTAATTTAATCAGTTATTTCATTAAGGGTATATTGGTCAAACCACATTAAAGTGGCACTCAGACTAGTACGTTACAGGCCAGATTTGTTTTCTTCAAAATGTGGCAAACTAGCCTCGTACTCGATCCTTACGGAGACGAAAATCTCGATCATCTGATATGGTCGGAAGAAAAAATGGGCTACATAGAACCACAAATGGGCCCAATAAGATAGAGAATATTAAGGCTGAATAGTTATAGACCCAATTTGAAAAGCAACTTTTTGCCAAGATTACCAAATTATATAAAGTTTATCTCAGTCAACTTCCGTTTTTCCTTTTTTTTTATAAGAACGTTAATATCTTTTTTCTCATATACAACCTAAATTCATAAATTGCTAAATTTAAGAGTTGATCTCATGCGAAAAAATAAAACAATATGAAAACTAACAATTGGTAATTTGTCGCTGTAGCTCAAAAGAATATGTACAAAATAACGATAACCCGCTCGTAATCCTAAACAGGAACAGTCACACTGATGGAGAAGTTGACACGAAAGACCACATAACCGCCAAAATAACAAAGGAAACTGATTCAACCAGCAATCCAAAAAACGTCATTACACAAAAAAAGTCAAAAATTTCACGATCAAAGATTGTCCTCCATATCTATAAATAGGCACTCAATAACACTCTTAGATCAGACACTAACAATGGACTGCACTAGCTAACGGTGCTTCATAGAAAGTTTTCCAGACCACTAAGATATTTTTCCGATAACTCCAAAGCCCCACTACCTCCTTCTTGTGTAAAAAACGGTACATCGAACTAATTCTAAAGTCTAATTCAAACCTTGAACTAACCACTACTAAACCATAAAACCAAACCAAATCTCAAAAACTTGCGATTGCAAATCGAGAGCTCGAGAGACAATCACTACAAGAATGGCTCCCCTAAATACATATTACCACCGCCACTGCTCCTCAGAGATACAAGTTCTAATATCCGATAAGTTTGTGTAAGGATGGCCTTGTTCCTTCTTCAAAGATAAATCCATAACCAGGGGCAGTTACCCCGAACTTATCCAGATCGGTATACCTAACGCCAGAAGATCTCTCAAATCTTGGTCGGGCACACCCCCATTGTAACACCCATGATCTCATCTTTCGAGACAATGTGCTACTGATGTGATTATGGATGGAGAGCTTGTACCTGATCAGGAAGATGAGTTTGTAGCTGAGGATCAGCTTATTGACAAGCACGAGCTAAATAGAGGCGAGCTGGATAAGGTCGGGATGGACGAGGTCGAGCTGGTCGAGGACGAGCTGCCGAACGAGCATGGTCGAGAACAAGATCACTTGACCAAAATGCAATCCAAAGAAGATCTTCACATTCCAACTGGACCAATCACAAGATCTAAGTCGAAGAATCTCAGAGAAGCTGTTCAAACCCTTTTGGCCCGAGCTGAACTCGAGATGGTCAAGGATGAAGAAGACATGAGCTGGTCGGTCCATTTGTGCACTCGGTTTGCAGCAGCTAATCAAGTCATTGGAGATGGGCCATTGCCGAATTGATAGAAGAAATAAAAGGAGTGTTAGGTCAAGAATTAATCCCTATACTAACTGCAAGTGCACAGTGATGTAGTTGTAGTACTTAGGGTATCGAATCCACAGGGACTCCGGTCAACGATAGATTATAAAACAGAAGAGATTAAACTAGGAGAAAGCAATATGGAAAAGCAGTAAATCAGTAAGCAAAAAGTAAACAGCAGCGAGTTGTGAGCAAGGAAGCGAAGCGTTAGGTTTCAGGAGTTCTCAGGAAATCAGGAACGCAAGCAATCAATCTATCTAGATCTAATCAATAACTGTTCTAGAACTCAAACACGGATATAGAATTCACCAACTCTCGTTGCGAGAATTCTCTAAGTCTAAGTGCAGGAATCCAAATCTCTTTGCAATTACTAACAGATTAAACTAGCATTAATGATCAGGTTTGATATGTTCACAATTCCCCTAAACCAAATCTCTTTGCGAGTAGATCAAATTGCTCATCTAGGTTCTTTCTAGCTAATTAACCAACTCTCGTTGTATCAATCAACCTAACATCATAATTCTGATTAGCTACTTCAGATTAAGCATTAAGAACAACCTAAACAAAGAACTAGCAGATATGAATCCCTACAGATTAATTAAACTATAGTTCCATGAAATCCCTAATGAGAATCCTTCAACCTAACAGGTAAACTACTCAGACATATTCATCGAAACAGAAAACATCTTAAGTAGAAAACCAAATATCATAAAACAGAATAATCAACAGGGGTTCGAAATCAAGTCTCTTTCGAGAACAAGATCAGCCCCTAAGGCTCTCTGAAATAAAATAAAACTAAAGTAAAGCGTGGCCTAAACAATGGCTTAAAAACCCTTATATAATAGCTAAAACACGTTTTGGGCTTCTGTGTAAATATATGGGCTTTCTGGGCTATAGTGCATTAATCCTCATTCTTCATTAACGCTCGCGAGATTGTCTGCGTCGACCTTGCATCGATCGTTGCCACAGGTGTATCGATCGATGCAGGTCTGTGAATTCGACAGTGAAGTCCATCTCTCGGGTTAAATCTCCAAAATGCTCCAAAATGCTCCAATAACTCCAATTATGCTCCAAACATGTCTAAACCTGTAAACATACTAAAAAGACTCCAAAACATAACATAAGACTCGATAAATAAGGCATATACCATGGTTAAAACCGGTAAAATCCATGGTATATCAAGGAGCCAGAAGCCCATTATGCCTTAGAAGATTTTGTTGGGATTGTGTCCTGAAATCACACTTGTACTTACTCATGATAATAGTTGTGTATCGAGATCAATCGTTTGTATAGTACTGGTGATTGTAATGCTTTGCTAGAAGCCTCTTGTAATCTGTAAGTTGTAGACTTACTGCCAATATTATATGATCCTATAGGGTCACACACCTAAGCAATCTGGAAGCTAACATATGGGAATGATCATTTGATAATGATCAAGTTGATGTGTACTGGATACACATTGACATAGAGTTTTATGATGTATGTGTCGATCGATACATGAGTGTGTCGATCGATGCAGGCTTTTCGAGAAGGTGTGTCGATCGACACAGTAAGTGTGTCGATCGATGCAGATCGGGTTTTGACATAAACGAGTCGGGCATCTCCGACGGTTTTGTGATGTCAATTCCAGGTCGATATATAAAGGTTTATATGGTCGACCTGAACCCTGGCCGTCACTGTAATTCTCATAGAGAAAAGCAGAGACATCGACAACTCATTCCCTGAATCCGGCACTAGCATCCCGGCGTTCCAGGTTGTGTGAGTGTGTGCTTGGTAGAGGCGAAGCACTTGATTCGCTAGATCTCGTTCACCATTCCATTCCGCTGCCAGATACGAGGTAAGAACGAGGTTGGTAATTTCAATATAACAAACCCTAGATCCTAGGAGGATCCAACAGTGGTATCAGAGCGTGGTAGGGTTTAGTCTATTGAATATGAAGCATTTAAATCGAATTCTGATGATTTTGATTAGTCTAATGCTTGTTGAATCGTGTTTTCAAAGAATTAATCTCGGATTGAAGTTTCTGTTGAAAACGATGATCTGCTGTTGTCGCACTGTGTCGATCGACACTAAGCTTGTGTCGGTCAACACACCGCGAAACAGCGAATAAAATTTTAGTGTTTATCGCATAGTGTCGATCGACACAAAGCGTGTGTCGGTCGACACAGAGCGAAAAACGCGTAAATAACTTTAGGGTTTGTCGCATGGTGTCGATCGACACTAAGCTTGTGTCGGTCGACACATCGCGAAAACTCGTAAAAGATATTAGGGTTTTCGCACAGCATCGATCGACGCACTGGGTGTGTCGGTCGATTCACCGCGAAAATGCGAAAGATTTGAAATCGCACTGTGTCGATCGACACACTGGGTGCATCGGTCAACACAGACTATGCGAATGGATAGATCGGTTCAATTGGATTGAACTGATTATCTCGCATGGTCATGTCGGTTTAATACCTAATATTCTACAATGTCGGTCGACACAAACCTTGCGGTTGGTTGAATCGGTTCAATTGGATTGAACTGGTTATCATGCTTGGTTAAGGTAAATTAGATCGGTTTAAATTGGATGAATTGGTTCAATTGAATTGAACTGGTTATCTCAATTAGAATAAACCGATTTAATTGGTTAAGATCAGTTTGATCGGATAAGTCGATCCAATTGGATTGGACGGGTTATCGCGATTAGTTAAAACTGGTTGAATCGGTTCGATTAGATGAACTGGTCAAATTGGATTTGACCGGTTATCTCGAATGATCTTAAGGTTGCATATCAAGAGTCGACCAAGTGTGTCAGTCGACGCATATGGTGACGATGCGAACCATAATCGTTTGGTTTTTGAACCAAATGATTAAGAAACGAACCGAATGACCTAACCCACTAAAATTAGAACGATTAAAACTTAATTGAAATTATTAAAAGTTAAAAAATGTTCTAAACCTGTTTAATACACATTGGATGTGTGTTAAATCGAAGTTTAGTTATTCAATATGGTCAACTGTCAAGACTCGTTTCGTTGTTGGATAGTCTTGCCAAGAGCTTGGTGTCCACAATTACATGAGTAAGGCAGGTAGTAGTGTTGATGGTCTTGCAGTGCTTGACATCAACTATTGCATGACCTAAGAGATTGAATTACTAATCTTTTAAAGTTCCATTTCCTCAACAAAATATCAAGTGATCTTGATGTCTTGCCGAATCTTGTCTACTGTCAAGACTCGTGTCGTTTGTTGGATAGTCTTGGAGTCCTTGGTATCCACTGCAACATGAGTAAGGCAGATGGTCATTGACAGACTTGCAGTGCAACTGTCAGTGATCACAAGACAAAAGAGATTGGTTTCACTTGACTGGACTATCAGAAGTTCTGGGCCCAGAGACGTCAGAGTGGATGAGACATGGATTGTCTTATCTACGACCAAGAGTTGTACTGAGTACAATTAGCAATGATTTGCTTACCTAGATTGCTAAACTCTGGGTGAAGACGAGTCGTCCACTCGGATTTTAGTGATGTATGGATCTTGGATTATTATATTCATTGAGGAAACATTGTTTGAATATAATGCGAGTTTTCTTATTGGATAAGATTCCTCATTTCCTGAAATCATAACTAAAATTTTCTTTAATTAAAATCTTCAGCCTATGTCTAAAACTACCTTCTCGTTACGACCCGTCCTTGAGAAGGACAAGTTAAATGGGTCAAATTTCCTGGATTGGTATCGCAATTTGAGATTAATCCTCAAGCAGGAGAGTAAGGACTATGTCCTTGAGAAAGCTCTTCCAGAAAGGCTTGGGGCCAATCGCTTGAATGCAGTATATAATGCTTGGAATAAGCATTATATTGATGTGGTAGATGTACGTGGTCTGATGTTGGCTACCATGAACTCGGACTTGAAGAGTCAATACGAGAACATGGAGTCGCCAATAGAGATGATCACCAGCCTGAAACTGAAGTTTCAGGATCTGGCACGAGTTGAGAGATTCCAGTTGGTGAAGTCTCTCACTGGGTGCAGACTACCAGAGGATGTTCCAGTGAGTCCTCATGTCATTAAAATGATGGGTTACGTTGATAAAGTTCTGTCAGCTTAGAGTTGGCAACTGACATCATTCTGCAGTCACTGCCGTCAAGCTATGATAAGTTCATTAAGAACTATATCAAGAAAGGCTTGACGAAGACATTGACTGAGCTGCATGGCATGCTCAAAACAGTAGAGCAAGACATCATAAAGGGTAAAATATTTGAGAAATCTTGTGTTGGCAAGGGTAGAGGCAGGGCCGTCCAGATTTGGAATCAGGATAAGCCTGTGTCATCTTATAAGCCCAAGTCCGGCCCATCTGATGTTAGAAAGTGCTTCTACTGTAATGAGTATGGGCATTGGAAGAGAGATTGCATTAAATTCTTGGAAGATTCACAAGAGATGAAGAAGATGTATGGTACTTCTTCTTCAGGTATTGTGTTATTAATTCAAGTTCTACATATGTATTGGATACTAGTTGTGGTACTGATATTTTGGAAATATGCAGGGCCTAAGCAACAGTAGAACGTTGAAGAAAGGACAAGTGGAACTGCGTGCCTAGTATGGAGCAATGGTTGCTGCATAAGCCGTAGAGATTCTGCACTTGTAGGAGCCTTTCAAGCTTGGTTTTTGAATTAAGTAATTGCTACTATGTACCTGTTTTATGCAGAAATGTCTTTCATTTTCTTGTAAGAATTTGAATGTTTTTCATTCTGATAAAAGACAAGTTTTGCTCTTTTGATCTTAATGAAATATCATATAGTAGCACCCCTTTTGAAAGGGTTTTATATCTTAAACCAACATACGCTTAAACATAACATAAATATCAAATGATTCAAGTCTGATGACTTGAACTCGATTTTTCCTTAGCATAGTCAAATTGACCAAATAAAGCGCAGCGGATTCAGAAGTTCCATAGTTATGGGCTTCAGGTTCATTTGATTGTAAATCGATTGAGACATGAATTCTGCTTGATGGGCCAAATGACTAAGGCTTCTTTAGCAGAGCTAAAGAAACAGGCTAGAGGCTCGTTGGGCCTTACACATACTGATGTATGCGGCCCGATGAGCATTAGTGCCAAAGGAAAACTTCAATACTTCATTGACTTATTGATGGCTTCAACAAGTATGACTGTGTTCATTTGATGTGACACGAGTCAGAATCCTTTGGAATGATCAAAGGAGTTTTAGAATGAAGTATAGAACCGATTTGACAGAAGTATTGATATCCTCGATTAGATCGCGGAGGAAAACACTTGAGTCAAGAATTGAGTGATCATCTAAGTGAGTGTGAAGCCATATCACAGCTCTTTTCTCCCAGAAAACCTGAATGGTGTTTCTGAGAGAATGAATCGGATCTTATTGAATATGCTCCGATTAATGATGAGTCACATGAATCTTCCATTATTCTTTTAAAATACGCTCTAAAATGAACATGTTTACGCTAAATAAGTTTTCTATCAGAATCAGTGAAAAACACCACATTGGATGTGGACTGGGTGATTTCCAAATATGTTTTTCTGATTAATTGGGATTGCAAGGTTTGTGTAAGGCAGTTGTCAACAAACAAACTTGAACCCAAATCTGATAAGTGCTGCTTCGCTGGTTGTCCTAAGGAAACCGAGGCTTAGTACTTTTGCAACCAATCCGAGAACAAAGTTTTGTTGTTCGGAACTCTGTTTTTCCAAGAAGAACAGTGGGAGTAAAAGTACAGCTCGAAGAAATTTGAGAAACACAGGAGGCTATTCAACCTGTTGAGGGAGAGCAGCGGTTAGATCTATAGGGTGCTATAGGATCTACACCTGTGGAGCCTGAAATTCGCAGATCCGAAAGGATCCATCACTAAATTGAGGGTGATTCCTCGTGACCGATTGTCGTGATCCGTTGATCATTGAAAAGTGATGCGCATGCGAAATTCAAAGAAGCGATGGTGAGCCCCAACTCCGAAAATTGGCTAGTTATGCATGTTAGCTTCACCGGTTGAAGCAAGCATCTTGGAGTTGGAATCTATGTTCTGTTAAATCGGTCAAAGGCTTTGACTCGATCAGGAATGAATAGAAACAGTGCGTTTGCAAGTAAACTAGTGGGAGCGTAGTTGCAATTCGAAAAACTGTATGTTTAGAACATACTTAATCTCATAAATGACGTTCCGACGCTAAAGTCTTGTCAAGATTTGGGTCGGAAGTCAAACTTAACGATGGACATGGGAGAAGACGCGTAAGCTCTTGGAATATGGATCCATTGAGATGGATCAGAAGAGCTAATTGGATCGTGTCAGAATCCTTATGATTATAAGGTACTGGACAGTTCCAATATGCATGATTCCAAGAATGGCTTCACACCAAAGATCTTATGGCAATGATCTTAGCAAGATGAAGTGTCTTGGACACTGGTTGAGCTAGTGTCTATGAGTGAGATTCCTTTTGCTCATGCAATAGAATCCATCATGAATGCCATATTTGCGCTCGTCTAAATGCAGCTGACGCATAAAACATGACGAGTAGATACCAATTTGTTCCAGTAAGAGTCACTGGACAGTTGTAAGGAATATCCCCAAATGTTTGAAAAACACTAAGGATAAGTTCTTGTACAACTGAGAAAAGACGAATCAGTTGTCAACTGAGTAGTTAGACGGACAAAGATGACTCCCGGCTTTCACCTGGTTATGTCATTTTGCATGTGTAACGGTACTGTCTGTTGGAAAGGTTTCCAAGCAGAGGACCGTAGAATAGTGCTTATTAAAGAATAGCGGTGTGTTTTGTTGGAATGGTTCCAAGCAAGAACACCACAGCATCTCTCACAACCTAAGCACGAGTTGAACATTGTTGCTGTAGGTGCTAGACATCTGAAGACTTGGTCTTGATTCTAGTGGGAGTTGGTTTAGTTATGATGTTCAGATAGATATGATATGGTCATGTTTATGAAAAACTGACATCAACATTATTTGACTATTGGATAATTAAATAATGGTCCCAAAAAAGTTTGTGTCATATTATAGGCCATCAAGTTGAGGACTTGATCATGAAACCCTATAAGTAACAAATGACATAAATTATGATGTGTCCCTAGTCGAGGTTGTTAAAGTGGGACAATAACAACCGCGAGAGACTAGCTTGTGAGGTGACTGTTGACTAAGTTTCATGGAGTCAATGATATGAGTATCACAGTCAGTCACATAGATATATGTTGGTGAACATATGATCGGACGTGACCCGCTAATGAGAAGTCTCCAGGATAGTTATATCTGTGTCATGAGAGGTTATCATTAAGACTATTGAGTATAGTCCTTAGACCTGAGTTCATCATGCTTTCTTGCATGTGAATTGGTGCACCTTGACCTTGTCAAACGTCGATCCGTAACTGGCGGCTATAAAGGCACTGCTCAGGTGTATCATGAAGTGTGTAAAGGAACAGGGATGGAACAAGATGGGATTTGTCCCTCTTGAATAACGGGAGATAAATATCTCAGGGCCTATCGAAGATTTTATGCTGAGAAAATGTGTGGCCGCACTCAAACGAACTGTAGTTCAGTTGTTTGTTTTGTTCAGTATAGATCAGGAGTTCGATAAACATGATATTGGCTTAATAAGAATGACACTAATCTTGTCTTATGCCAAATCGAGATATAGAGACAAAAGGATTGTAGGAATTGATGATTCCAGTACAAGTGGGAGATTGTTGGGATTGTTTCCTGAAATCACACTTGTACTCACTCCTGATAATAGTTGTGTATCGAGATCAATCGTTTGTATAGTACTGGTGATTGTAATGCTTTGCTAGAAGCCTCTTGTAATCTGTAAGTTGTAGACTTACTGCCAGTATTATATGATCCTATAGGGTCACACACCTAAGCAATCTGGAAGCTAACATATGGGAATGATCATTTGATAATGATCAAGTTGATGTGTATTGGATACACATTGACATAGAGTTTTATGATGTATGTGTCGATCGATACATGAGTGTGTCGATCGATGCAGGCTTTTCGAGAAGGTGTGTCGATCGACACAGTAAGTGTGTCGATCGATGCACATCGGGTTTTGACATAAACGAGTCGGGCTTCTCCGACGATTTTGTGATGTCAATTCCAGGTCGATATATAAAGGTTTATATGGTCGACCTGAACCCTGGCCGTCCCTGTAATTCTCAGAGAGAAAAGCAGAGACATCGAAAACTCATTCCCTGAATCCGGCACTAGCATCCCGGCGTTCCAGGTTGTGTGAGTGTGTGCTTGGTAGATGTGAAGCACTTGATTCGCTAGATCTCGTTCACCATTCTATTCCGCTGCCAGATCTGAGGTAAGAACGAGGTTGGTAATTTCAATATAACAAACCCTAGATCCTAAGAGGATCCAACAGATTTCATGACCAAAAGGAGGTGACCACGAGAGGAACTTCGGTGGTCATATGTTTATGATCAAAGTCGTTGGTCAATAGTCTAAGTAGTTAATGTCTTTTATTTTTCCTAAGTCTTTGACTGGTTTTCTTCATGCAAACTCTAAGTTCTTTATGTTCTTCGAAAACCAGTAGGCAATACAACCTTTTTATCCCCTTTTGATCAATTGATCTTTTGAGAGTTTCTCTCGTTTTGTTCTTCGTGAGCAATCTGTTGTTTGGTGCGTCATATCCAACCAACAAACCCTCCAATTCTGGACTTGTGCGTCACATCAGGCAGAAGAAGAGGCTGGGAACATCAAGGACCCTCCGCAATCTTTGTGCGACCCATTCACTCCACACACCTTGAATCGGTGATAGTAGCCCGTTTGCAAGGATTATCCAATCTTCATACCACCCTAAGAGTATCCATCCTTAGGAGAATCACATCATTTGGTATCAGAGCCTTGCTCTAAGGTTTGGTATCCAAAAATCCTTTCATCTCTTTCAGTCTCTCAATCCATTTCATCAAAACTACTCCACCTTCTCAAAAAAATCGTTTCATATCTCAACTCAAATCTTTTCTGTCTATCTTGTTTCTAGTTGAGCCACACCATTATAAAATAAAAAGAAGGCTAGTAGCCTCAAATCAAAAAAAAAAAAGAAAAAAAGAAAAAAAGTATAAGAACATTCTGGTGTTGGTTAATCAACTAGCCCAAAAATATTGCAATTTGTCTTTCTTCTTCTTTCATTGTCTTTTGATTTCTCACCTTCATACACAGAGTTGCTCATCTAGAACCGACTGAGGATACCAAAGAACTAAACACTTGTGAGAAGAGAGCAGAAACCGTGAGAGGAAACACAACAGAAAAGGCAAGAGAGAGTTATTTGTTTAACTAACGAGTTTGTTAAGTCTTTTCAAGAACAATGTCTCATAGCAGTCAAGGAGAAAGGAGTACTGGAGAAAGAAGAGAGGCCGGGGTAACAAAGCTACAACTGAAGGCATTGATGAGTGAGCTGACCAAACGCCTCCGAGCTGAACTCAAAGGAGACCTAGAGGAGGATACACACGCGCTTGGATAAAGTCCAAGAAGATACTCAGAAAACCATGGCTGATGGACGTGATAAGAACTCACCTAGGAGATCTAGACACAGTAGGGATGATGAGCTAGATGATTTTTATCAGTCTTCTAGTGGAAGTCGTATAAGAACTAGAAGAAATCAGGATGACCGTGAACATAGGACAAGAACTAAAAGTGTTGAAGACTACTACCAGGAGATGGAGACACTCATGATCAATGCAGATGCAGATGAAGATATTGAAGCAACCATGGCACGTTTTCAAGGAGGTCTCAACCGCGAGATACAAAACAAGTTGGAGATGCATGAGTATGAAAGTCTTGAGGAGATGCTTCACAAAGCGATTCTGGTGGAGTAGCAAGTAGAAAGGAAAGGATACTCAAAAATACCATACCCACCAAAACCATCCTACCAAGACAAAGGTAAGGCCCCTGCCAGAACAAACACTGGTTTTAAAATTATTGTACCTGTTCAAGCTGTGAAGGAACATGCTTTGACAAAGACCACACGGTCCAGAGATGTTAGATTCTTCAAGTGTCATGGCCTTGAACACTATGCCAATGCTTGCCCAAATCAGAAAGTCATGATTCTTTTGGAGAATCGAGAACTTGAGTCTGAGGAAGGAAAGGAAGAATCTGAGCCGGTTCAATCAGATAGAGAAACCATTGATCTACCTGTCCATGGAGAGCTTTTGGTGTCAAGGAAGGTTCTAAGTGTTCAAACGAAATCTAAGGAGCATGAACATAGGGAGAACTTGTTTCGTTCACGGTTCTTGTGAAGGATAAGGTCTGCAGCTTAATCATATATGGTGGGAGTTGCACCAATGTGGCTAGTGAGACCTTAGTTCAGAAGATTGGTCTACAAGTTCAAAAGTACCCGAGGCCATACTCTCTTCAATGGCTCAGTGAACAAGGAGAATTGAAAGTTATCCAACAAGTACTTGTTCCTATCACAATTGGACAGTACCAGGATGAGATTCTTTGTGATGTTCTTCCTATGGAGGCATGAGACATCCTACTTGGGAGACCGTGGCAGTATGAAAAGAAGGCATTTCATGATGGCTACACCAATCATCATATGTTTACACTACAAGAAAACAACGTTTTCACGACTGCACTTTTAATCGCAGAATAGTCGTTAATCGGGGTTTTACAAGAAAAATACGACTAAATGTGGTAGTTGTAAATCCATAGTCGCTAAATCGCATAGTGATATTATTAGTCGGCGAGTTACGACTATTTATACGACCAACATAGGTAATCGTAAAATAGATGTAGTGTTGTCGGAAGATATAAGGACTAATTTTCTACGATAACGACTTCTGTGCGACTATAGAGGGAGTCCAGATGACATCGGAGAAATGTTGACATCATATAGTCGTTAAACTAGGTGACGACTGGGCGATTAATATGTAACTGTATAGTATAGTCAGAAAGTAGTCGTAAATATTAGCCACTATGTAATGACTGGGTAACGACCACTTTAACTACTATCCCGCGACTAATCTGAACATCCATATACGATTATGGTAATGATCTCGCCACTATGTGGCGACTGTTATGTTACTGACTAGTATTGTCACGATTTAGTCGTAGTCTATGGTGATGTTTTGGCGACTTTTTATTGACTAATTTACCGATTATATGACGACTAGCTGGACAATCCATATATGATTATGATAAACATCTTGCTATTAATTATCGACTGTTAAACGACTATGCAGCTTCTAATCGAAACATCCAGATTCCATTATGGTACTGTCTGGCCGACTACTATCTGACTGTCTAATATAGTCACAACATAGTCATAAGAAATGGTGACTACTTGGCGACAGTGTAATGACTAAATAACGATTATTAAGAGACTATTCGGAAAATTCAGATTCGCTGATGGTAAACATTAAGAGACTAGTTTGTGTGTGTGTTGCGAATAATTGACGACTGTTTAGTGACTTTAATTCATAAAATTTAGAATTTGGATTAATTTCTATGTCGATTTGGTAATCGGTGATACCGTAATTTGAATGGTACAACAAATGTAACAAACACTTGCATCAAAATAACATTGGTAACATGAGGACTATATTGTAAGCGCTCAGACACTCGAACTTAGGATAACACATTAATGAGTTAAGCAGAGATTGGTGTCTTCAATTGCGTGCTAACTATAAGATTAACATCCTAACCATCAAACTCTAACTCCTCAAACACTCATTAAAAAAAACCAACTTACCCAGACTATGGAATATAGGAGTCGTTACAACCTGTAGAACCAAAATAATTATAAGCAAATAATCAGATTCAGAGCATGTCCTGTTTCAAAAGAAAAGCAAAAGGAAACTAACGATATAGCTACTTGTACCTGTAGGCATCGATTCAAGGAGGGTTTCGTGATTGAGATATTCAAGGAAGCATTTGAAAGATTCGGTAGGGTTTCAGCCAAAGTTAGCTATGGAATGGAAAGCTTCGAATAAGAGATTCGAAGAAGAGATATCAGTTTGAGATGGGTGGGCGTAGAAGATGATTTGTAGAGAGATTAGAGAGATGATTAGAAGGAGCTTTCTGAAAAAGGGAAGAACAAAAGAAAATCAGGGTTTGACTTATTTGATGATTTCTCGGCACTTTGTCGAAGATTCTTGGGTATAGGCGGGTAATTGAAATGTTTTGGGCTATAAAATTTGGTTTAGGTTTCCTCGATTAATTTGGAAAATATTTTGAATTTGCCCACTTGTACGCGTAACATGGTCGTAATATATTCCTTTTTTATTGACTCTGTTTTAAAAATTTAACTAATCTATTATACTTTATTAAAATCAGAACAAGTTTGCTCACAATATAAAGAACGATTGAAGACAAGTTTTTATGAAAGCAATTTTGTGTTTTATTTCTTTGAAATGGTTTTGCAATTTTGGTAACACTCAAATTAAAAATAGTACACAACAAAATTTTAAAAATAACTTTCGGACTAGAATGTTAGGGTTTAGGGTTTAGCATTTAGGGTTTATTTTGGAGTGAACAAAACCCTATACCTTAAAAAAGAAACCGTAAAACCACATTATGAGGTTTCATTGTAGGGCATCTACAACCCACCCGCAAATCCTCAAATTTTTAGATTTTGAATAGTGAAACCTCAAATTTGAAGTTTGGGAATCCTGATATTTGAGGTTTCAAGGTGTTTGTCTCCAAAAGAAAACCTCAAACATAAACCTCAAATCACTTTAAATGTTTGCGTTTTTATATCACAAAACTTTTACATAACTATAAAACATACATTAAAATATTATAAAACAATATTAATTGACAAATTATTTCATTATAAAATTATATTACATAAAATAATGAAAAACATACAAATTACACTTAATATTACAACTAAAATTATTCAACAAATGTATTTCCGTGATACTCCCAAATATGATCAATCAATTCATTTCGAAGTGATAAATGTGCTTTGTTATTTTTTTATCTTAAGATTGATAAATATATATATATAGTATCTAAGTTAAAAACTGTTTCAGGGTCAAAACTAATGAAATATTTAATTACAGAGACTCGAATGCAAAAGAAAATATGAAACCGGCAATTTGAGGTTTTGAGGTTTCTTTTGGAGTGAGCCAAAACTCAAAATTTAGGTTTTGAGGTTTATTTTGGAGATGCTAAAACCAAAAATTTGAAATTTCGTCTTTGCTTTTACATAAAGTGATCTTAATCAAACATATATAGCGAGATGAAGTGGTTGGTGTGAAATGTTCTTACTAGTTTTATTTGGTTTGAGAAATTAAATTATGATTTTGTGAATCTTTCTAGATATGTGATTTTTGTTTGAGTATATACGAACTTATCATGTTAAAGAAATTTAATAATATCGGTTGAGAGAAACATTGAATATTCTTCTTGTCTCTCGTGTAAGCTATAAGCACAATCTTACCAAATGAAACGTTCAAAACAAAATTGGAGGGTGTCTGCAGCATAAACATCCCGCCGAAACAGAGAAACTCTGCAAAAGCCTACAAGAGAGAAAAAGATAAAAACCAGTGCAAGATTCTATGTCTATGAGGCTACACCAAAGAAACGAAAAACCATTATACGGTTCAAGGGCTCAGAGGCTACACCAGAACAAAAGACAAAACCAATGTACGGTTTGTATTATTTGTAACCATGATATTTAACCATGATTAATTGATTTTGATTGGGGTCGAGAAGATACACACTCCACGTAACCGTACGTCTCTCTCTCTCTCTCTCTCTCTCTCTCTCTCTCTCTCTCTCTCTCTCTCTCTCTCTCTCTCTCTCTCTCTCTCTCTCTCTCTCTCTCTCTCTCTCTCTATCTCTATCTCTATCTCTATCTCAATCTCTATTTTAAAGCGGCGCTCGAGGCACATTATTAAAATCCTCATTTCTTGTAACCTTCTTTAATTCAAGTCCTTTGTTTGGTGAGGGGAAGTTATTTCGTCGTAATAATCATCTTCCTAATTAACCTTTCTCCCACTATCATTTTCTCTAAAACAGAACCCAAACACAATGGTCCATTACAACTACATAGCAGAAACACAACCTAACAGAGCCGAAACCGGTTGGCGCTTCAGAGTTAAGATTTTTCGCGTCTACCCATACTATGTGTTTGAAGATGGAACACATTGGAGTTTCATCTTGGCCGACCAGAGAGTAAGTGAAAATTATTTGACTGATTTTCCGGCATGCAATACTGCAGTGGTTCTGAATCTTTGATATTTATGCATTCACTCATATGCAGAGAGCCAAGATTGAAATAATCATTTATCCAGGCGAAGTAAATAACTTTTCTGAACTTGATAAAAATGAAGGCATCTAGATTGAGATATCTGGAGCTAGGGTAGTTTGAGCGGATCCTGGTTTCTGTCCAACAAAATCTCGCCACCGAGCTGAAGTCACGGAAGACACTGAGATTGAACTTATCGACCCTTTGGAGAACAAGCACTACATGGAATTTGTTAGTTTCCTCCATATCTGTGACATGAAAAAGACATAGACGATTCTATAGGTAAAAGATATCGAATGTCTCCATCTTTTCAATGTTTTTGAAACTCTAATTGTGAAACTCTAAATAACAACAAATATCTTGACTAGACACCATGACTGTTGTCTCGATAATCTGCCCCCTTGAAGTCGATCCCGATAACCCTGCAAGGAAAAGGAAAAGGTTCCACCTCAGAGACGCCCAATAAGTGTATGTTTTTGGTAGTGTAGCAGTAAACACCATGACCAAAACAATTGATAAAAGGGTAAACTGTTCGATAATAAGAACAATTGATCAGGATAGTTATGATTTGCTTCTCTTATTAGTAATAGGATGAATAAGTTAAAGTGTGTGGCTTATGGAAAATACGCGGTTGAATTCTGGCCTGAATACTTAAAGGCTAAGGGTCCAGAAAAGATCGTGGTGCTCAAGATATGGAGGAGTGTTCGGACTGGAAGTAACTGTTTAAACATTTTCATTTGTTTATATATAATAATATAGGATTGTTCGCTAAAGTTCTTGTTTTATATAGGTGAACCTTATGAGACATGGGTTAAGACCGTGGAAGGCTTATCGGACTCAAGGTTCAATCCGCGAATTCAGGAGGTTCAAGATCTCAGGTTCCATCTAGACGCCGCTGACACTAATGTTGCTGGAAGCAATGCTGTTGTCCCTATCTAAATCTCATTCATAGTTTGGTGTATGCTACTTGAAAACCTTAACGTTTTATTATGCTTTTGTTTTAATATGCTTATTGAACTGTATAATCATGCTCTCATGTTTAATATTTCAATATAATGACGGTAATTGATAGCCATATTTTAGTAATAAATGGCTAATATATAGTAAGAATTTTTCGGTGACATTTAAGATGCCTCTTCAAGTCAATAACTTTCTTTGACTAGGATTAAGAAATCGACTACTATTTGTAATCTTAATAAATGAGAATGAATACTAATACAATTGGAAATGAAAATTTTGATTTATAAAAATGATTAATGTTAGACAGAGGGACTAATTAAATACATATACGAGTAATAATTATCGCATTTTTTTAAAAGGGGAAAAATTAACAGGCGTACATAAACAATAGTAAAAAATTTGGACTTATTTTTGGTTTCATATTTGTATATTAAGAATTTTTCGGTGACATTTAAGACGCCTCTTCTTCCACCAATGAATGTGCTCGGCGTGACTGGAAGGTCGTGTCGCTTTAAATCAGGATTGGTTCGATAACCGTTCTTTCTTCCCCTGAGTAAATATATAGCCCATCTTTTCATCATTCTTCCCTATCCTCACTTCTTTCTTCTCCTTCGCTTCTAAGTTCTAACATAGCCTTGCTTCATTTTCTATCTTTTATCTTAAGTTCTTCCTTAAACACGCTGACATGTTTTTCTGTTTTCTTTTGTTCGGTTTTGTGTCGACTCCGGAGTCATGCATGAACAATACCAGAACCAATATTCTCCTCTATATAAAGTCACCTACGAGTCTTGCAAGGTCAAACGACCAAATGGTCTTTCGCTGTCAAAAACTCGGCGGCGAGATGATCGTTTGAGATCGATTCCTTTGGGTTACTTTATCTTGAGGAGAACATTGGTTCATGTGTTGATTTCATAACAGTTCCTATTTCATCGATGGCCTTGCTGGGAGAAGACAACTCAATCGCCAGTCGAGATAGCGGTTCGGTTTCTGGCGGAAAGAATCCGACATCACAACACAAGCTTCAGCTTTGGAGGAACTTGTCTTTTAAGAAATTAGTTTAGCTCTAATTATTTTTCTTTGTTCGACTTGTAATATCAATATTTGAGGTATTCTACTCATTCCTATATTATCATTCCATTTGATATTCTTCTTGTCTTTCATTTTTGTTATTTATAGTGGAATATTGTGGGACAGACAAATTGGGAGTAATATTAATCTAATAACCGTTCTAGTGAAGAAAATATTAATCTAATAAGACCCGCCAAAACAAGAAACATTATCGCGCCTAAACCAAGTTATTTAGGTAAATTATCAAAAACCGAAAGAATACCTTGACCATAATAACCTCGATAAAGTCAACATGCATATTAAAAGGGCTCTTCATTCTACTCTTCATCGTCATCTTGATCCTCATTATCTGAATATGATAAATTACAACGAAATTCATCCTATGGTTCCGCATACCCGACCTCATAATCAAGATCTATTGTGTTTCCTCATTGTACCAAGTTCTCAATAACGAGATCTTCGATTCTAGTCATCATCACATGATCATCATTTTCTTGTTGAAAAAAATCGGTTCCATGTCACCATAATCTCCTGAAATATATCCCCTCGGATTTACTTGAACAACACTTAGCCACTCTCTCTTTGGTTTGTTCGTGTATGGATATGGGATATAAAAAACTTGATCTGCTTGTGAGGCTGTGCAATTTTTATGTACTGAATGAAGCTATATACGTACATATATTTAAAGGTACTAACATTTACAGGTATGGAACTAACGTACCTAGAAAAAATGGTTCGTATTTATTGTACGTTCTTGATGAAAGAACTTCTACAACGCCAGAATTACTCTTATGAGGGCCTCTACCGATCATAGGATTCTCAAATTCACAATTCCCTCATACTCGCGATGTATGATATCTGTTAAAATCCTATGGAAATCAGCCTCATCAGATGCATCGGCATAATTCTCTCCTTTAACACGGACACCATAGTTACATGTCTTCCATCCCACGCCGTGATTCTCTGTATGAAACAAATATCCTCTTGTAAAATAGATGTGCCAGGTTTTAGCTTTATGCAAGGGTCCATGCACTATCTCTAGCACCCAATCAGGAAATTCATATGTGTTTTCCAATAAGTAACCTACAGTATATAGAAAGAAAATATCAAATATAGAGTTTGGCAAAGATAAATTCAAATAAATATACAAGTAAGACAAAATTTTACACATACATAAGATTCAACCCAGATTCGATATTCTTCGGGTCTTTTTGCAGAGACCTCTTCTTCGGAGAGTTCTGGATATTTTATGGACATATAATCTTCGAACATACTTTAATTTCAACCAAAACTTATATGAGAAATCATAGTATAGTTGAATATATTAAACCGAAAGATAAGACAGGCCAATATATATATATATATATATACCTCTCTAATGGCTCAAAATATCCACAGTTTCACAGAACATAAACATGTGCACGTCTACATTCTTCCTCTTAAAGCCAAATTTCGTGCATTCTTCCACTTGGACGACCCACTTATGTAAATATTTCAGGAACATCGACATGATATACATAGATTTCATCTTCAATGAATCTGGTTAACCTGGCCAAATTAATTGGTTTAGAAATATTTATAATTAATATACTACCATGTGTGTGTCTTACAAATGGCAAAGTGAACATGTGATTGCGCATTTACCTTGATTTGAGAAATAAGCTATCTCCTCATTGATGTACGATTCAATAATCGATCCTGCCACATATCTTTTTTTCTTTGCTTTCCCTTTCAACTTTTTGAAATACCTTTCAAAAGGGTACATCTACTTATATTGCACCGGACCACCTAATTCAGCTTCGTAGGGGAGATATATAGGTAAGTTCTCCATCACGCCGAAAAATGATGATGGAAAAATCTTTTCTAAGTTGCATATGATTAAAACTATGTTTTCTTTGAGAATTTGGAGATGACTTTTTGTAAGGTTCTCGAGCATAAGTCACGGAAAAACTCCCAACCCCTACAATATATATTTTTTGAAACTATTTGTAAATATAAAATACTATAATCATATTTAATTATCAAATATTAAGTAAATAAAACAGAAACCTGCTAACGCAAGGTGGGCGTTCCGGTCTAAGAGTTTGGCAAAGATAAATGGAAGTAGCCGCTCCATAGAAACATGGCAATCATGACTCTTCATCCCTGAAAACTTATCGTTATCCATATCAGCACAACTATCTAAGTCGGACGCATAGCCATCTGGGAATTTGACTGCATGTTTCACACATTCTAGTAATTTTGTTCTGGCATCGTTTGTCAATCTGTACGTGGGGAAATGAGCTTTACCATCACCATCAATATGTATGTGTAGCCGAGAACATAATCGTTCTTTATCAATTATTGACATGATGATGTCTTTGGATTTACCCTTCACACTCAAAAGAGTATTCATGACGTTGTCAAAAAATTCTTCTGTACATGCATAAAATCAAGATGATGTCGGAGAGTGAGGTCCCTCCAGTACGGAAGCTCTCAGAATATGCTTTCCTTGTACCAATTATGCAACTTCCCATAGCCATACTCCTTTTCGTGATCGTTTCCACCGACGTCCTTTGTTTTCAGTGGATTTACCCCTTGCAATCGCACGCTATAAACTTGCTCACCACTCAATACCTTAGGTGGATGCTCTTTCGTGTCGTCTTTTCCCTTCAAGAAGTCTTTTTTATTCTTCCTCAAAGGATGACCAAATGGAAGAAATCTTCTTTGACAATTAAACCAACACGTCTTCCTTCCCTTAGGCAGATAAAAAGATTTTGCATCTTCCACGCAAATAAGACAAGACAATCCACCATGGGTCGTCCATCCTGATAACGTCTCATATGCTGGGAAGTCGCTTATCGTCCAAAGGAGCACTGCCTTTAGTTTAAAGTTTTCATTCAATGATACATCGTATGCATCGACTCCAGAAGACCACAATTCTTTTAACTCCTCAATATGAGGTTGGAGGAAGATATCGAGACTAGCGCGCGGATGATTTAACCCGTGATTCAGAATTGTAAGAAACAAGTATTCTGTATTCAAGCAGATATCAGGGGATAAATTATACGGAGTCAAGATTACGGGCCACAACAAATGATTACGAGACATTCCAAATGGATTGAACCCATCTGTACATAATCCAAGATAAACGTTACGGGGTTCTTGGGAAAACAGAGGATGTTGAGCTTGAAATGATTTCCACTCCACCGCATCAGACGGATGACACATTTCTCCCTCCATCGTTTGGTGCTCCGCATGCCATCTCATTGCCGCTGCAGTCTTCTCGTTTTGATACATTATCTTCAGCCTGTCACCAATTGGTAGATACCACATACGATTGCAGGCTACTCTGGTTCTACTTTGTCTTTCGTTCGGCTTCATTCTTGGTTTAGCACAAAACCGACACTTTTCTTCCTTTTCGTCTTGTTTCCAGAAGATCTTTCAATTGCTCATGCAAACATCAATTGTACGATAGGGGATGACTAAATTGTGCATCAGTTTCTCTGTCTCGTAGTGTAAACTTTTTGCATGGTTTCCTTCTGGTAAATACTATGTCATCATTTCACATATCTAATACATTAACCTTTCACTCATATTATGTTCTGCCTTGTTATGCAGGACCCAAGCAGCCAATGATAACTGGGAGTGAACTTCACGACAACCATCATATAAAGGATTGTTGGCTCCTTCTAACAGGTCACAAAACGTTTTTGAATGATTACGTACAGGTTCTCCATTATTACTTGCGTAACCACGAAATGCATCATTCACCATATCCACATACCTATCTTCTACATTATTATGACAATTCGGATCAACATAACTCTTTCCTATATCCAAACCGATTTCTTCTCCATGCTTATACCAAACACAATAATCAGGCATAAATATGTAACTAAACAGATGACTCCTAATTCCTTGTTCCGTGGTTTCCGGTTTTTCTTTCTTGCATAAACAACAAGGGCAAAGAAACTTACCACCATTGCTCAGCGCTAAAGGCTGGTTTTTGGCAAGTTCCATAAATTGTGCCACCCCGTTGTGAAGGTTGTTGAGAAATTGTATGTGGCATCACCGAACCTATTATACATCCACTCCTGATGGTTGCTATAATAATTGTAACCTCCCGCCATGTAACCAGATTTCCATATTCTTTGTGTTTCTGCAAATGAAAACGGAGAAAGGGCTGAATTTCGACTATGTAGACATCTACTCCCATTCATTTGATAAATGCATGCGCATGAAACCGGTACACCTACCACAAACATGTATAATAGAAGCAAAACACTACAATAAATTCACGTAATAATAGCTGCCGAAAAACGCTATGTATCGATACGATAGCGTTCTGTTACCCGCTATGTCATCGACCGCGATAAAAAGTCTGGCACTTTAGATAGCGTTTTTTGTAAATGCTATGAACTGTATTTTTAAGATAGCGTTTTACTGTCTGCAATATATTAAACTAAAATAGAGTTTTAATATCTGCAATAGATTAAAATACAATAGCATTTATTCAATATTATGAATTAGCTATATAATAGCATTACGTAAATATCATCTATACATATGTTTGATTGATAAGCTATTAATAATGAATATATATGAAATTAATAAAAAAACTAAATCACACAATTAATTAAAAAATCATAAATTGAATGAATTAAATAAAAATAAAAGTGATATTAGAATAATTAAAATACTTTATTAATAAACTTAAACCGATTATCGGTTTTTGATTACAATTAAACCAATGACCCAAACCAAAGAAAAAACAGCTTCCCCAACCGACCATGGTCCCAGGGCGAGAAAACGCGAGTCCTCAATCATACATCTGTTGAATCTCTTCTTCGTATTTAGTCAGAGACTCATCAGGAATTGGTGGAGTCAGTTCCAACTGGTTCGTCCATTGTCCATCACTACTGTGTGCAAAGACTGATACCTAAAATAAATGAAAATACTAAGTTAGATTCGTAAAACTTTAACAAGCCACAACTGAAAACAAAGGTGTATGAACTCACCCATTGAACTTGGGATGAGTTAATGTAATCCTTGAGCTTTCCAGGAACTTCAGACCATAAACTATGAACTACTCCTAAGGCTTTGTAACAATCTCCTTCGTTGTTAACAATCAAACGTATCCCATGAATGTCGTGGATTTCTTTCCAGCTTGGCTCTGTAATGCTTCAAACCTTATGCTCCTGAACATAATATCATGGTCTAGAACAAACTTCACGCCTCCATTACAGAGATTGCAAACACCGACATAGCCAGAAACGTTAATAAGAACAGTTGTATGTAATCAACTGTAAATAAAAGGAGCCGATTTTAATTGTAATCAGCGATTAGGTAAACGTGACTAATGTCGAACAACATGCTCTTCAGCTCCACCACCTGTTGTTCCAATGGCGTGTACTTCCTGGAGGATGTTATGGGTACAGATGAGATAGATTAGGCTTCTTAAGCGACGCGGCGATGATGTGGTCGGAGAGAAGATACGGTGACAGAAATCTTCGGAGAATCCAAACACAAAACCCTAAATCAGAAACCATGGAAGAGATGGGCGACTGATTTAGCAGAAACTAGTATGTGATGAGCAAGTGCTTTCATGAAAAAGGTGAGAAGAGGAATTGAAGACAATGAGTTATGTCCGTTGATTTTATTATGATCTAACAGTGGATAATGAAAAAAGTGTGATCCTTATTTCTATGTCTTAACCAATGAAAAACCACTTTTTTATTTGTTATTTTTGTTAAGACCAGATTTTTTCATTACAGTTTCAAGTTTAACATTTCCGTTATTTTATTCCTTTTAAATTTTTTGTCAATTATTTCCTTTTAATTAGTGTGTTATTTCTACAATATGTGGTAACTCAATAAAAATAAATTATATATTATTCAATGTTTTGTTATATTATTCAAAGTATTAAATTTTTTGTTATATTATTCAATGTTTAAAAAATTAGTGTTAAATGATTAAGGGTTAAAAGTTTAGGGTTTAGGATACAGAGATAAAGTTTTAAAATTTAAAAATTTAGTATTTATGTTTAAGGATTAAAATTTTTGGGTTTAGGGTATAGAGTTAAGGTTTTAAAATTTTAAAATCTAGTGTTTATGATTAAGGATTAAAAATTTAGGGTTTAGGGTTAAGTGAGGAATTAAGGTTTTAGATTTAGGGTTTAATGTTACAAGTGTAGGATTTAAGTCTTTAAGGTTTGAGTTTATAGCCTAGATTTATGGTTTTGGGGTATAGGATTAGGGTTCAAACCCTAAACCTTATTTATACTCTAAAAGAAATTATCATTAGTTTGTCTATACAACAAGTATAATAATATAAGGGAGAAATAAAAAGAAATTTTGGGGTTTAGGGTATAGATGTGGTTTTGATTTCATACCCTAGTAATTCTTTAGTAAATTGGACTTTTTAGGATGGATATAAATCCTTAGTAGAATGTCTCAACTCATTGCTCCACTATATTAAAAGTGTACATCTATTTAGACGCAAAACCAAAGTTAAAAAAACTTATATATATACACAATCCAGTAGAAGACAATGGATCTTGTCATGCTCCTTCAGCAAGAACAATCACCATGTGACCACTCTCCTTGAGCCGTTTCTCTATGTACTCCAAGAGTCCACCTTCTCCTTCGAGGTAAAATGGTGACTCGGGAATCAAGCAGCAATCAACATCTTTGCTGGCTAATGTAGCATACATCGTTATGAATTCTGTAGAATAGCCTTTACTCAGTAACAGCTCGAAAGGTTTTTAACTGTAATGTTCAAAGCAAAAACACAAGACAAGGATAACTTACCACTGTAACGACCCATAAACTTAACTGTACCGTTCTCGTTACTCCCACAGCAATGTTCAAAGCAAGAACACAAGACAAGGACAGGCTGTACGTTTGACTCCTCAATCAGAATTTCTTTCACCTGCAACCATATCAGAAAAATCTTCCGATTATACATTCATGCTTGCCTTGGCAACTCGATTTTATAAAATTAAATCTTAATTGATTGAACCATCTCTTACCAAATGTAATGAATGAGAAGTTAAACCAAATACATGCAAGCAGACCAAAAAGCTCTTAACCAAATGCAATGCATGAGAATTAAAGGTGATAAGCTATGAGTAGATGGAAGTCTCGAAGAATTGCATCTCTTCAGAGAAAACCATCATTACACCTCTCTGCAAGTCATTTCAAATCAAACTAATTAGTAAAATAATAAAAGAACAATAGAAACTGTTTGGTTTCTCACAGTTATTTCCCTATAAATAGAGGGAGTAAGGTTTCTTCTTTCTCATCTACTTTTCTCTGCAAATCCACAAAAAGAAAGAAATCACAAGCCATTCAGTAACATCATGTCGTGGTGCAACAAGCTTTCGGAGTTGGAAGTTAATGACAAACTCAGATCTTGGCGTTTTAGAGTGAAGATAATCAGGATCCACTCATATCACATTTTCCAAGATGGACCGTTTTGGAGATACATATTGGCAGACGAGGCTGTAAGTTTAAACTTTAAATCTTAGACTGAACACATCATACATGCAATTAACACATCTGACCATATCTAAATTTGCAGGGAACTAAGACTGAGATGATAATTTATCCATCAGAAGCAAGCAGATTTAAAGGACATGAGGAACAAGAGGGCAAGTGGGTCGAGATCTTCAAGGTTCATGTTGAGAAGGCGTTTGCAGGTTTCAAGCCTGTATACTCTCCCTTCAGACTTAGTGTCATTGACGGGACTCGCATCAAACGCATTGACCCTCTCAACAACTATCACTACATGGATTTCAAATGTATGGGGCATATCCCTCACATCAACATCGACACTCCTAAAGGTATGATTGCTAACCACTAATCAACACATAATCCTAAATCATGAATAAAATATAAGTAACCAGATTTGAGAAACTTATCGTGTAGATATAATGGGCGTGGTCTTCAACGTGGAACCCCTTGGAATCTGTTGGGTAGACCGTAAAAGGTCACGGCTTGTGTTCCACATAAGAGACAACATGTAAGTCAAGAGAATTTATAACCACAAGTTTACTATATTCACAAGTCTGTTATGACAGAAGGTTTTTTTGCATGATAGAGACCATCAAATTAAATGTGTTGCAAATGGGGGGACACTGCTTTTTCAATCAGGGATGAGTGGGATAACACTAGGGGTCTTGGAATGGTGATTTTGGTGTTAAAGATGTGGAGGATCCATAAGCACTTAACCGGTGATGATGAGGCATGGCTGGAAACCCATAGAGGCTTATCTGATTTCAGATTCAACCCCCGGATGGTAGAGGTTGATGATTTTAGGAGAGAGCTAGCAAATAGTGACCCCTATGTTGCCAAACACGGTCCTATTGTGCCTCTCTAAGACCTGAGTTTTATCTGCCCTATGTCTCTTCTCTGTCTCTTTAACTTAAACATGATGTGTTATTGAACTTATCTCTTTTATTTTCTTGTTTCGGATCTTTAATTATTTATGGTTGTTTGTTTTTAATTTATGTTTTGTCTTTAGTTTTTGTTTCATATAGAACTGTTAGAAAACTTAGATGTATCTAACCTGGATAAGGTTATGCAGATTGGTTTTCTCAGTCCAACTGTTGTCTGTTCTCTACTTCAGCTGCAGAATCAGGCTCGTCTACAAGAATCCCTAAATGGACAAAAAATAAACAAAGGGTCCTGAGAAGTGAGGAAGATTTCTTGTTAGATGAATCATGTTCCAAAAGCAGAGACTCACAAGAATCGATTGTTTGCTTGTAAAAGCTCTCCAGCAATTCCTTGGAGTCTCGAGGACTATACCTGCAGATCATATCTACTGTATAAGACTGTTAAAAAAGCTTTCATAACATTCATATTGAGCTCTTGATCACAAGTCTGAATAGCAAAATACCCGAGTCCAACCGCTAGCTCCTGAGACACCTTTTGGTTAATCTCAGTTGAATCTCCAACAATGTAGATTGATTCCCCTTTAAGAAGCTGCATCATTCCAGCAGTCAAAGACTCCCATGTTTCAACAATACCAGTCAATATGTTCTGTTCCAATCCGTATCAATTGCGTCTATTACGATCTCAAGTTCTGAACCCCAAAGTTCTCTGCAAAAAACCCAGCTTCGATTTAAGATTGTAAACAATATAACCAAACACAAATTCAAAGTACTACCCTTTAAATTTCACATACCTTTAGCAGATTTGAGCCGTGATATCTCTCTGTAAAACAATAAAATAAACGGATAGAGTCAGCATAATCGATATTTATCTACTTCGTATCAATACATATTCTAACTCAGATTTACCTTAATGTCTGGTTTTGCTTCGTTTGAGAAATTATCGAGAACCCAAGATTCCTAGGCAACTAAGAGTCAAATTAGGGTTTCGATTTGGCGATAACACTGAGTAATTGAGTGAAAAGTGCGAAATCGAGCCAAGATGATGAACATGCAAGAACGAAGAAGAGAGAGTGACCAAGATTAATCGAAGAAGGTGATTTGAGATTTTAAGCTGAATTGAGTTAAAGAAGATGCTAAATCGGGACAGTAGAAACCCGAAATTGTGTGTCAGAGTGAGAAATCGAGAGGGATATAGAGATTTCTAGCTCATGAACAGATTGGACAAAGAGAGTAATTGGGGTATAGAGGTCGATGTGTGTTTGGTATAATTTTAGGGGAAAAAAGTTTTATTTTCTTTGGTTTTAGTCAAGCGGGACTTAGAATAATTTTTGCCGCCTAACGAATTCATAGCGGTTTAGAGTTAATTCATTGGCACCAAGTAATAAAAATTTGGCCCGCGTGAATTTTTTGTCCCGCTCAAAGCATTAATAGCGTTTAGATATAACCAAACGCTATCTTTAATTCACGGTTCAGTCAAAGATAGCATAAACATCAAAAACGCCATCTGGTTATGCTATCAGTAATCAAATTTCTTGTAGTGAAACTATCTCATATTATTATTACTAAATCCAAATATACTATATGATACGACCCATACCGACTACTTTGCGACACGAATAATGAGTTGAATATTAGTCGTAACAACAACGACTTGGTTACTACTATACACGAAGTAGCGAATTAGTCGCCCATGCACTGACCAATTTGCGATTTTTCTACGACTCTTCACATCAGACGCAAATCGACGACTAAATTGGCGACAATCATTTTTGTTCGTATATGAGCGACTAATACACGTCCATATATCCGTTGTCGCAAAATAGTAGCAATATTTTCCCCTAATAGTCGCCTAATGTTACGACTACAAGTATAGTCGCAAGTTCCAGTCACAAAAACGTTGTTTTCTTGTAGTGTTATGCATGAAGGAAATAAGATTAACCTCGCACCTCTCTCTCCTCAAGAAGTTCACAAAGACCAGATGCAGCTTAAACAAAGGAAATCAACTTCAACCGTGGCTGATCAGAAGCTCAAAGCCAAATCCAAAACAGTAAGTAAGTCTAATTTCATTGCTAAACCCATTAATGCTAAGAAAGCTTTGTCTTCTCAACAAGCTTTGCTTTTTCTTGTTTACAAAGAAGCTTTCCTAACACCTTATAACTTTTCAGTGGAGATTTCAAGTGTTTTGAAAGATCTTTTTCGGGATTATGAAGATGTCATTCCTGATGAAACACCAGCAGGTTTACCACCGGTTAGATGAATTGAACACCAGATTGACTTTGTGCCAGGATCTACTCTTCCAAACCGACCTGCATATAGAACGAATCATGTGGAGACAAATGAGCTTCAAAGACTAGTTGGCGAGCTCGTGAGGAAATGATACATCAGGGAAAGAATGAGCCCTTGTGTCGTTCCTGTTTTACTTGTTCCTAAGAAGGATGGCATCTGGAGAATGTGTGTTGACTGTCGTGCAATCAACCAAATCATATTTAAGTACATACATCCCATTCCTAGGATTGATGATATTTTAGATGGATCTAACATCTTTTTTAAGTTAGATTTGAAAAGTGGTTATCATTAGATTAGGATGAAGGAAGGGGATGAATGGAAAACCGCTTTTAAAACAAAACTAGGATTGTATGAGTGGCTTGTGATGCCTTTTGGTTTGACTAATGAACCTAGTACTTTCATGAGGTTAATGAATCATCTTCTTAGAGCTTTTATTGGAGTTTTTGCTGTAGTTAACTTTGATGATATTCTCATCTATAGCAAAAACATTTCTGATCATGTTCATCAACTGAAATCCGTTTTAGATGTGCTTAGGACTGAGAAGCTGTATGCTAACTTTGAGAAGTTCTCTTTTGGAACAGAAAACTTGGTTTTTATTGGCTTTGTTGAAGGAGCAGAAGGTATCAACGTGGATGAGCAAAAAGTGCAAGCTATTAGAGATTGACCAAGACCCAAAACCGTGGGAGAAGTTAGAAGCTTTCATGGTCTTGCTGGTTCTATAGAAGATTTGTCAAGGACTTCAGAAAAATTGCAGCCCCTCTTACTGAAGTCATCAAGAAAGACGTGTGACTCAAGTGGGAACAAGCACAAGAAGATGCATTCCAAGCATTGAAAGGGAAGTTAACCAATGCCCCACTTCTTGTACTTCCTGATTTTAGCAAAACTCTTGAAATAGAATGTGATGCCTCAGGAGTTGGTATTGGTGCTGTTATGATGCAGGACAAAAAGCCTATAGCTTACTTCAATGAGAAGCTAGGAGGAGCCACGCTCAAATACCCCACATATGACAAGGAACTTTATGCATTGGTGAGGGCTTTGAAAACGTGGCAGCACTATCTTTGGCCTAAGGAGTTTGTTGTGCACATTGTTCATGAGACTCTCAAACATCTCAAGGAAATAATAAACTCAACAAAAGGCATGCACGTTGGGTAGAGTTCATAGAAACCTTTCCTTATGTCATCAAATACAAAAAGGTAAGGAAAACATAGTTTCTGATGCGTTGTCTAAGAGGTATGTTCTTCTTAGTACTCTTGATTTTAAGCTTCTAGGGTTTGGACAGATGAAAGAACTGTGTGCTACTGATCTTGACTTTAAAGAACCGTTTAATGCTTGTTCTAAGTTTGATTTTGGAAAGTACATTAAGCATGATGGTTTCTTTTTCTATGGTGGACGCTTGTGTATTCCTAATTGCTCTTTAAGGGACTTACTTGTCAGGGAAGCACACGGTGGTGGACTCATGGGATATTTTGGAGTGGCTAAGACTCTTAAGGTGGTGCAGCATCCCTTCTTCTGGACACATTTGAAGAAGGACGTGGAGAAAAGTGTGTGATAGATGCGTGACAAGCGAAAAATCAAAATCCACTGCCCAACCCAAAGGTATGGACACTCCTTTTTCTATTGCTTCTCATCCATGGCATGATGTATTCATAGACTTTGTTTTAGGATTTCCTAGGACTAAGACTGGGAAGGATTCGATCTTTGTGTTGTGGATAGGTTTAGTAAGATGGTGCACTTAATTCCTTGTCATAAAACTAATGATGCTTTGCACATTGCTAATTTAATCTTTTGAGAAGTCATTAGGTTGCATGGCATGCTTAGATCGATTGTTTATGATAGAGACACCAAGTTCTTAAGCTATTTCTGGAAAACTTTGTGGACTAAGTTAGGAACCATATTGTTTTTTTTTTTAACTACTTGTCACCCTCAAACTAATGGACAAACGGAAGTAGTGAATAGAACCTTGTCAATATTGCTTAGGACTATCATTAAAAGGAACCTAAGAACTTGGGAAGAATGCTTGCCACATGTAGAGTTTCATGTTACCATTATGTGCATTCTGCTACTAAGTATTCTCCATTTCAACTTATTTACTGTTTTAATCATGTAACTCCTATGGATCGAATGCCTCTTCCTTTGAGTGAAAGAACAAGTCTGGATGGAAAAAGAAAGGCTGAGTTGATTAAGCTGATTCACGCAAAGGTCAATGCAAACATAGAGGAAAAGACCAAGAAGTATGCAGAGGCTGCAAACAAAGGGTGGCGGAAGCTTGAATTTGAAGTTGGAGATCAAGTATGGATATACTTGAGAAAGGAACGTTTCCCAGCAGAAAGGAAGTCTAAGCTCTTTCCCAGAGTTGATGGACCGTTCACAATAGTTAGAAAGATCAGTGCCAATGCATACCAGCTTGATCAAAAAGGTAAGTACAAGGTCTCTTCAAGTTTCAACGTTTCTGATCTCATTCCTTTTATTGTAGATGAACCGGATTTGAGGGAAAATCCTTTTCATGGGGGAGAAGATGATGTTATCATGGATGAAGAGCTTGTACCTGATCAGGAAGCTGAGCTTGTAGCTGAGGATCAGCGTATGGACAAGTACGAGCTGCATAAAGGCGAGTTGGATAAGGTTGGGAAGGACGAGGTCGAGTGGTCGAGGACGAGCTGCCGAATGAGCATGGCCGAGAACAAGACCACTTGACCAAAATGCAATCCAAAGAAAATCTTCACATTCCAACTGGATCAATCACAAAATCCAAGTCCAAGAAATTCAGAGATGTTGTTCAAACATTTTTGGCCCGAGCTAAATTTGAGATGGTCAGGGATGAAGAAGACATGAGCTGGTCATACCATTTGTGCACTCACTTTGCAGCAGCTAATCAAGTCATTGGAGATGGGCCATTGCCAAACTGATAGAAGAAATAAAAGAAGTCAAAAGCCTATTATGCCTTAGAAGATTTCGTGACCAAAAGGAGGTGACCACGTGAAGGAAGTTCGTTGGTCATATGTTTATGATCAAAGTCGTTGGTCAATAGTCTAAGTATTTAATGTCTTTTATTTTTCCTAAGTCTTTGACTGGGTTTCTTCATGAAAACTCTAAGTTTTTTATGTACATCGAAAACCAGTAAGCAATACAACCTTTTTATCCCCTTTTGATCAATTGATCTTTTGAGAGTTTCTCTCTTTTTGTTCTTCGTGACCAATTTGTTCTTCCCTCCAATTCTGAACTTGTGCATCACATTAGGCAGAAGAGAGTCTGGGAACATCAAGGACCCTCCACAACCCTTGTGCGACCAATTCACTCCACAAACCTTGAATCGGTGCTAGTAACCTGTTTGGAAGGATTATCCAATCTTCATACCACCCTAATCTTCATACCACCCTAAGAGTATCCATCTTTGGGAGAATCACATCAGCTACTAACTCTAACAAACAACTCAAATATCTCCACTAACCAACTCAAGCAAAAATAACGTGACAATAACCAATAACTATAATAAATCTTAAATAATATTTAAAAACAAATGCAGAAAACAACGATAAGATCCCCAAAGCATATGCAGCAAATTGTCCATCTACTCTATAGGCTCACCTGAAAGGAGGGAAAAAAGGAAGAGGGTGTAATAGAAGAGTCACTCAGTGAGGTATGGGATACTAAAACGCAAGTCCACTGTCTTGATCCTAGTACTCTAAATATAGCTGCCTCGTCTAAACATGATCAAACACAAAATCTAAAGCACCCAAGCCGCAAACAATGGTCATAGCTTTGTTTATGGATTTGTATCCACCGCACCGCCCATGGGACGCTTCATCAATCTCTTAGGACATACACAATAGATCGACTCAGACATGCTTGTGCCCTTACACAAAACACGGACCTAGTACAAAACTCCATCTTTGTACCCTATACAATACACCTACTCATATCACTACATATATGTTATATTTCTCTATATATATAAGTATAACATGCAATTAACAACTAAACCGCAACATAAATAATTGGCTGAATTATCTATCATCCTATCTCCAATTAACAAACAATCTAGGTAGACTTATCCAATAAACATATCACAATTAGTACTAAACGAACTATATTAGTAGGTTTACAGACTAAGTACGAAAGTTTCGGAATAGCCCTCACCTTAGAAAAGGGTAAAAGTGTAATTTGGAGAGTTCTAGTGCTCAAACGGGATCAAAATCTGAAGCGAAGACAGAAAATAGAGTGAAACAGGCTTTCGTTTTGATTCAAAACGGATAACTGATGAACTAGTTTAAGTCAACAAAAAGTCATCTGAAAAATTAACTGAAAAGTCACCGGTTAAAGTCAAGATTAACCCGATCAACTCAAACTCAGACCCATACAAACTTTAACCGGCTATAAATTAATTAAACCAACTTAATTGAATAAAACCGGGTGAAATTGACTAAACTTATTAAACAAACCAAATTGAATTTGAACCAATTGAACCAAGATAAACCAGATTAAAGATTAAAACAAATTAAATAAAAACAAATAAAAATCAAAAAAATAAATAAAACAGAAGAAGTTAGCGGAGGTTTACAAACAGATCGCGATCGTGAATGGTGGCGAGCGATGTCATGACGGCGGCGCTACGAGGCACTGGCGGATCAACACCTTGGCGGTGGAGTACGAGCAGAGAAGTTGTGGATGGAGAGGACATGGATTGAGCATAAGAAGAAGTGATATCGTTTTCTTACTCTCTTGGAGTGGGAAAACGAATACTCCGCGGAGGGCATGGATGTGACACCCGTCCCGCTTACTTGGCGGAGACGGCAAGTCAACTAGAACTTTACAATTATTTTATAATTAACGTAAACAATGAATTATTTAAATAAGTCTCAAATCATTTAATAAAACATACTTCATTTAAATCCGGTCTTTCAAATACACACCGATGTTTTAAATATATAAATAGCCTTTTGAAAACATAACACACAATCCCGATAAAACGAGCATCCGAGCAAATACCACCTCGAGCTGCTACTCTGCAATTTCTCTGACACCTGAAAGGTGAAGTAGGGGGGCTGAGTAACAAGTTACCCAGTGTTGAAGATATCTAAGGAACCCTAATACTTGAAAAACAATAAGAACTTATACATATTAAACCAAGAAATAAGTCACACTTCACTCAATTAATTATACTTAACATATCACAACACAATCACTTATTCATACTTTATACATATCACCATATCATCACTTATTAATACTTACACGTTTCACAACATAATCACTTATTAATACTTACACATTTCACATTATTAACTTAACATTTCACTTCTTTACTTAACTTTTTTACTTTTTTACTTTATTTTTCATATACTTTACTGACGGCGGAGCCAACCCCTTTCACGTGTTTTGGGTATGGAACCTCCCCGTCATCGGCCCATTTTCGGCCCTACTAGACTGCAACGGGCTTACGTACGCGATCGTCCGCAGTCCAATAAAACAAGCTATGCAACGGGCTAACAGACTCGATCGTCCGCAGAACTAACATCACGGCATGGACTACAACAGGCTTACATACGCGATCGTCCGTAGTCCAACAAACAAAGTTCTGCAACTTTTATCATCCTTTACCATCATTAACTTTTACCATACTTTACCATTATTCACTTTTACCATACTTTACCATCATTCACTTTTACCATACTTTACCATCATTTACTTTTACTTTAGTTTACTATCATTTACTTTTACCGTACTTTCTACTTAGCATCAAACACACAATCAAACAATTCCTATTTCAAGACTTAACATGCATAACCACCTATTGGTAAACTAGTATCGAATTACTTAGACACCACCCGCACCTTAGCGTTTACGAATCGGCGGAAAAATAGCGCTTGAAGCGGTTGGGAAATAGCGTTTCGAGCGGTTGCGGTTGGAATACTAGTTTTGGTAACTAGAAGTTATGGTTTAAGCTACTGAAGTTTTTGGTTGAAGAAATCGCGTTTGAAAATCTGCGTTTGGCAAGAATAGCGTTTCGGGCGGTTTAGTAAAAATGGGTTTTCTCTCAATTTTAAGATCAGATTTCAGGAGCATCATACCTCCGAATGATGATCCGAAACTTGCTATGGATTCTTTGCAGCGAGAGCTATCCAAGCACATACAGAACGTCTCCAAACTCTTTCAGACGCGACCGGAATCAGTCCTACAAGGTGACAGCCCAAAACTGGAATTAGAGTATTTATGCAGTAACAGTTTTGACCAATTATATTCAAACGCTCATAACTCTCGAACCATACCTCCAAACGAAACAAGACCGGTGTCTACGGAAAGATGAGAGGCAGATATTTCCAATGGTACCAGAATCATAATCTGGGTCGTTTGGAGCAGTTGTCAATCTGCAGTTAAAGTTGACGTATCAGAATTCGTACCAGTCTCACGAAAACGACGATAAATTTCTGCACATACCTCCTATCAGCTCAAACTCGACGGCTATAGAAAGCTAAGATCCAGGGCTTTCCAGTGATATAAAGTACATCTCCTGATTCCTTATATTTAGCCTTAAAATCCACTCTGAAGTCAGACCAACAATTCTGGGTTTAGATTTTCGGTTTAGGAGATGATGATTTTGCTCAATATTCAAAGAGGGATTGCGAGCAGAATATACCTTGTAATTACGATTTGAAAGATGCTACGGAAACTAGAGAACGTGATCTTTCCAGAGGTATAAAATTCACAATCTGGTTCTGCCCGAGTATCTGGTTATACGGCCTCGAAGTTGGCAACTCGTACTGTCTTTTGGAATAGCTTAAGAAACTGTTTTTGATCAGAAAAAATGTTGGATGAATGTTGAAGAGTGGAGGTCGAAATTATAAGGTGGTGAAGCTGGATTAATGATTGTATTCTCACCATGATTAACACTTCATCATTGTGTTCCCCCCCTTTGATTTCCACTCACCAATTTGTCAACAAATTGGTCCACCTTTTTTTTTTTAAAGAGGGTGGGAGTGAGAGTGGGATGTGACAATTCTCCCCTACTTCAAAAAAAATTCGTCCTCGAATTGAACGGTTAGACCCTCATCCCACTAGGTCTTAAAAAGCGCAGGGTGATCCGCTTTCATCCGCTCTTCTGATTCCCAAGTTATTTCCTTAATACCATCTCGTTCCCAGCATACTTGTACTCTCCATGCTTTTCCATCCTTCTCATGAGCCTGCTTACGGTCCAAAATTTTTACTGGTTTTGCTGGAATCGACAAGTTTTTATCCAAATCTTCCGGCCCTTCTGAAATGATCAATTCTGGTTCACGGACAACTTTTCGCTGAACCGAGATATGGAAGACATTATGGAAGTCTGACATCTCTGGAGGTAAGTCTAATCTGTAAGCGACTGCTCCGATCCTCTCGATGATAACATACGGTCCCATGTATCGCGGCTTAAGCTTCTTTAACTTCCTCCACTTATCTGCTCCTCGGAAAGTCCTCATTTTTAAGTACACCTCGTCACCCACCGCAAACTCTAAATGTTTTCTCCTTTTATCTGCATACCCTTTTTGACGATCATGGGCTTCTTTAAGCCTATCTCGGAGCAACTCTACCTGAGCTACTGTTTCTTGGACGAGTTCCATGTTCATGTCGCGTCTCTCCCCCACTTCGGTCCAGAACAAAGGTGTGCGACAAGGCCTTCCATATAGTGCCTCGTATGGCGACATACCAATGCTTGCATGATAACTATTGTTATACGCGAATTCAGCCAAAGGCAAATAACGTACCCAAGAACCTTCCCAATCCAGCATACATGCTCTTAACATATCTTCTAGCGTCTAAATTGTCCGTTCTGACTGACCATCTGTTTGTGTATGATAAGCGGTACTCATGTGTACTTTGGTTCCCAACTCTTTCTGAAAGGCCTGCCAAAATTCTGATGAAAACGTCGGATCTCTGTCGGAAACAATACTCACTGGAACATCATGCAACTTGACGATCTCGTTCTGATACTTCTCGACTAATTTGCCAACTTTATCCGACATCTTAATGGGTAAGAAATGAGCCGATTTCGTTAGTCGATCCACAATCATTGTTGCCCTCAGACCCGGGTAGCCCGCTAACAAAATCCATTGTGATCATATCCCATTTCCATTGTGGAATAAGCTTTGTAATAGACCACTCGGTAATCTCCGCTCTGCTTTTACCAACTGACATACATGGCACTCCGATACCCACTTAGCAACATCTCTCTTCATTCCGTTCCAATGGTAATATCTCTTCAAATCTTGATACATTTTTTTATTGCCAGGATGTATCAAAAATCGAGACTGATGGGTGTGCTGCAAAATTTCTGCCTTTAAATCCTTATTGTCTGGCACACAAACCTGATTCTTAAACAAGACTGTTCAATTAGCCATCACGTCATAACCGGGCAAATCATTTTCCAGTGTTCTCTTCAAGGTTGCATCTTCTTTTTGTGCTTCTCGGATTTTCCATAGTAGGTCTGCTTGGTTCAATGCTTCTATGCCAACTGCACCCTCCTGAACTGTGGTGGCACACAAACTCAAACATGCAAGCGTTTCTGAGAGTTCCTCCATTCCTTTGACCTTAGACACTGCTTCCTTTCTTCTGCTTAGTGCATCTGCTACTTGGTTAGCTTTTCCCGGGTGATATATGATATCCAAATCATAATCAGCCATCATCTCCGTCCATCTTCGCTGTCTCAGGTTTAAATCACTCTGAGTGAACACATATTTTAAACTCTGATGATCAGTAAGTACTTGAACTTTTTTCTCCATACAGATAAGCACGCCAAATTTTCAGAGCAAAGACAACTGCCGCAAGCTCTAGATCATGAGTAGGATAGTTTGCCTCGTGCTTTCGCAGTTGTCTAGATGCGTATGCAATTACTTGCTCCTCTTGCATGAGAACACATCCCAATCCTGATCCACATGCATCCGTATACACTTTATATGGAACTCCTGTCCTTGGAAGTACCAATATCGGTGTTTGAGTCAAATACTCCTTCAACTTTCTGAAACTTTCTTCATATTCTTTTGACCATACAAATTTCACCCCGTTTCCTGTGAGTTGAGTCATTGGTTTAGACAAACTGGCGAATCCTCTTACAAACTTCCTGTAGTAACCTGCCAACCCAAGAAAACTGCGAACTTCCGTGGCACAGGTAGGAGTCGGCCAGTTGGTGATGGATGTAATCTTTTCTGGGTCCGCTGCTACTCCTGCTTCTGAAACTATATAACCAAGGAATCCGATTTTTCTCTGCCAGAGACAACATTTGCTTTGTTTTGCATACAGTCTCTGCTCTCAAAGCTTGTTTAGCACAAATTTAAGATGCTCTTCATGCTCTTCACGACTGTGCGAGTATATAAGGATGTCATCGATGAACACAATCACAAACTTATCCAGGTACTCTCGGAAGACATCGTTCATCAACTTCATAAACGCTGATGGGGCATTCGTCAATCCAAATGGCATTACCACGAACTCGTAGTGTCCATATCTGGTTCGGAATGCTGTTTTTCTTATGTCCTCCTCAACTATCTGAATCTGATGGTATCCTGATGCTAGGTCAATTTTTGAGAACCATGAAGCTCCTTGTAGCTGATCCAACAACTTATCAATACGTGGAACATGTACTTGTTCTTAATGGTCACCTTGTTTAGCCCTCGGTAGTCAATACAAAGCCTGAAACTTCCGTCCTTCTTCTTGACAAACAACACTGGTGCTCCCCATGGCGAGCTACTAGGTCTATTAAAACCTTTGTCAGTAAGATCTTCTAACTGCTTCTTTAACTCAGCCATTTCTGCTGGTGCCAAACGGTATGGGGCTCGAGCGATGGGAGCTGTTCCCGGCTCTAACTCAATGGTAAACGCATCTCCTCGCGTTGGTAGCGGTCCTTTAAGCGGTTCAAATACGTCTATGTAATCTGCCACTACGGGGATAGCGTCCAATTCCTTTATCGATTCCCCTCCTTCCATCGATATGACCGCAAGGTATGCTTCATTTCCTTTCCTTATTAATTCCTCTGCTTGGATCATAGAAATTATGGGAACTCCGTTCTGTGCTTTCACCCCTTGAAATTTGAGTCTACCATCGGGTCTTGTAAAAGTTACTTGGTTCTTCGGGCAATCCAATAGTGCTTTATGGTAAGTCAGCCAATCCATGCCCAAGATCACATTGTAGCGGTGCAACTCCAATTCCACAAGTGTCCCAAGTAACTTTTCTCCTCCTATTATAACCGGAACATCTTTGAAGAACCTCTCGGATTTCACGTTTTCTTTTCCTGCGGTCTCAATCTTCCAAGGCCGCTCCACGGTTTTCCCTTTGAAGTCCCAATGCTTCGTGAATGATGGGCTCACAAAACTATGTGAAGCACCAGAATCAAATAAGGTGTAAGCTGCTACCTCCCCAATAATAACCGATCCTACACGATTTACTATGCTAAGCAACTTGGACTCACCAACACTAATTTACTTCAAGACTCCCGCAAGAAAATTTGAAGAAGTATTAAATTTTTAACTACTTACCAGCAATCGGCTCTGCACCCTCGTGATCTCCAGCAACATAAACACGAGGCGCAATAGTTGGCCTCTTTGGAGGCGGCGGCAACTGCTCTCTATCTTGGTTAGCTGGTTCTGGTCCTCTTGTCCTCACTCTGCAATCTTTTGCGCGATGTCCATACTTTCCACAAATATTGCACGTTCCCGCGAAAACATTACAATCACGTTGGTGGTGACCAAAACGTCCACACTTGTAGCACGCACCAGATTTATGCAAGCATAGTCCACTGTGACTCTTTCCACACATACCACACATCCTTTCCGGTAGACCACTGTGATTACCATATTGATGCTGCCTTGGCGGTTCTTGTGGTTTGGTGATTCTCTGGGGAGCATTCTTGACCACCTTGTTCTCAGCTTCATTTGTTTTCTCTGTCAAAGAAGCTCTCTCTACCAACCTGATGAGGTTTCCATAATCGCGGATCTGACAAATCTTGCGGATGTCCAATCTCAATCCCATCATAAATTTCTGAATTAGTGATTGTTCATCTGTGTCACCAACTGCAAACCTTCTGAGTATACTGAACTCCCGCTCATACTCCCTAACCGTCTTATTCCCTTGGCTAAGGGTCAGAAATTCCATCTTTAGCTCATTTATGGTCTCTTGGGGGAAGTACTTCTTCGTAAACTCCTCACGGAAAGTGTCCCATGAAATCGCGTAGCCTGGAGGTGCTTCTCTCTCTCTATTCCTTCCCACCAAATCTAGGCCTCATCCAATAAAAAGCTTGATGCTATAGTCACTCGGTACTCAAGCGGACAACGTACGGAACCAAAGTTTCTTTCCAACTGCTTCCTCCAATTGTCAGCTGCTATCGGGTCCGAGCCGCCATGGAAAGATACAGTTCCAAAATCTCTCATCATATTAAGAATCTTCCAATAGTCTTGTCTCAGATCATGAGCGGGCATGCGCATCACTGGGACACCATGAGGGGGTGGCGGAGGTGGCGGAGGTAGTGGTGCAGCGGCTTGAGCTGCAGCTATCCCTGGTGCGTGACCAACTACTGGAATCGGAAACTGTCCGTGTCCAAACATCTTTCTGAGTGAATCCATCACTACAGACCTCAGCACTGCAGGGTCCACTCCCTGAACTGGCATCTGATCCCCATTATGGGTGCTTTGCTCAGTGCTTGATGTACGCTCAACAATCTCATCATCATTTGGACCTTGAAGTCCACGTCCTCTTCCCCTACGTGCTCCTCCACGAGCCATTCTGTGAAGATAACTTAAATATTATGATATCCTTAAAGAAATACAACTTCACAAACTTACTTACTCAAGTGTGGTACTGTCAGTGCTCTTTTACTTTATAAAAAAAATTCTTTCCCAAAAATTGAAAATACTTTAAATATATATATACTTTTTTTTAAGGTGACCCTCCGTGTTAGAATCAGAGTGGCCTTTAACCTAGGCTCTGATACCACTTGTGACGCCCGTCCCGTTTACTTCGCGGAGACGGCAAGTCAACTAGAACTTTACAATTATTTTATAATTAACGTAAACAATGAATTATTTAAATAAGTCTCAAATCATTTAATAAAACATACTTCGTTTAAATCCGGTCTTTCAAATACACACCGATGTTTTAAATATATAAATAGTCTTTTGAAAACATAACACACAATCCCGATAAAACGAGCATCCGAGCAAATACCACATCGAGCCGCTACTATGCAATTTATCTGACACCTGAAAGGTGAAGTAGGGGGGCTGAGTAACAAGTTACCCAGTGTTGATGATAAGGAACCCTAATACTTGAAATACAATAAGAACTTATACATATTAAACCAATAAATAAGTCATACTTCACTCAATTAATTATACTTAACATATCACAACACAATCACTTATTCATACTTTATACATATCACCATATAATCACTTATTAATACTTACATGTCTCACAACATAATCACTTATTAATACTTACACATTTCACATTATTAACTTAACATTTCACTTCTTTACTTAAATTTTTACTTCTTTACTTTATTTTTCATATACTTTACTGACGGCGGAGCCAACCCCTTTCACGTGTTTTGGGTATGGAACCTCCCCGTCATCGGCCCATTTTCGGCCCTACTGGACTGCAACGGGCTTACGTACGCGATCGTCCGCAGTCCAATAAAACAAGCTCTGCAACGGGCTAACAGACACGATCGTCCGCAGAGCTAACATTACGGCATGGACTACAACGGGCTTACATACGCGATCGTCCGTAGTCAACCAAACAAAGTTCTGCAACGGGCTAACGTACGCGATCGTCCGCAGAACTATCATTAACTTTTATCATCCTTTACCATCATTAACTTTTACCATACTTTACCATTATTCACTTTTACCATACTTTACAATCATTCACTTTTACCATACTTTACCATCATTTACTTTTACCATAGTTTACTATCATTTACTTTTACCATACTTTCTACTTAGCATCAAACACATAATCAAATAATTCCTATTTCAAGACTTAACATGCATAACCACCTATTGGTAAACTAGTATCGAATTACTTAGACACCACCCGCACCTTAGCGTTTACGGGTCGGCGGAAAAATAGCGCTTGAAGCGGTTGGGAAATAGCGTTTCGAGCGGTTGCGGTTGGAACACTAGTTTTGGTAACTAGAAGTTATGGTTTAAGCTACTGAAGTTTTTGGTTGAAGAAATCGCGTTTGAAAATCTGCGTTTGGCAAAAATAGCGTTTCGGGCGGTTTAGTAAAAATGGGTTTTCTCTCAACTTTAAGATCAGATTTCAGGAGCATCATACCTCCGAATGATGATCCGAAACTTGCTATGGATTCCTTGCAGCGAGAGCTATCCAAGCACATACAGAACGTCTCCAAACTCCTTCAGACGCGACCGGAATCAGTCCTACAAGGTGACTGCCCGAAACAGGAATTAGAGTATTTATGCAGAAACTGTTTTTAACAGTTTCGACCAATTATATTTAAACGCTCATAACTCTCGAACCATACCTCCAAACGAAACAAGACCAGTGTCTACGGAAAGATGAGAGGCAGATCTTTCCAATGGTACCAGAATCGTAATCTGGGTCATTTGGAGCAGTTGTCAATCTGTAGTTAAATTTGACGTATCAGAATTCGTACCAGTCTCACGAAAACGACGATAAATTTCCGCACATACCTCCTATCAGCTCAAACTCGCCGGCTATAGAAAGCTAATATCCAGGGCTTTCCAGTGATATAAAGTACGTCTCCTGATTCCTTATATTTAGCCTTAAAATCCACTCTGAAGTCAGACCAACAATTCTGGATTTAGATTTTCGGTTTAGGAGATGATGATTTTGCTCAATATTCAAAGAGGGATTGCGAGCAGAATATACCTTGGAATTACGATTGGAAAGATGCTACGGAAACTAGAGAACGTGATCTTTCCAGAGGTATAAATTCACGATCTGGTTCTGCCCGAGTATCTGGTTATACGGCCTCGAAGTTGGCAACTCGAACTGTCTTTTGGAATAGCTTAAGAAACTGTTTTTGATCAGAAAAAATGTTGGATGAATCTTGAAGAGTGGAGGAAGAAATTATAAGGTGGAGAAGGTGGATTAATGATTGTATTCTCACCATGATTAACACTTCATCATTGTGTTTCCCCCTTTGATTTCCACTCACCAATTTGTCAACAAATTGGTACACCTTTTTTTTTTAAAGAGGGTGGGAGTGAGAGTGGGATGTGACAATTGATCTCCGGAGAACGGTGAACGGTGGCAGCGATTCATAAGGTAGACTCCAGCAGTGACGGCACAGCTCTCCGGTGGTCTACGGTGGCTCTAGAAGTCGAACAGTGGCGATGGCGGTGTTGGTGGAGCTGCCGGGGACAACATTCACGACTCCCTTTCCACTCACGTATGCTTGAAGACGAGAAGTAGGATAATAGAAGAGAAGAAGGGTGGAGGTAGTGATAGAACATGAAGACTAGGTTTAAAGTATAGGGGAAAGTGGAGATACAGTCATGATTATGTATGTATATGACTGCAGTTTTTTGTTGCTCAAAAAGAGTTTGCCGTTTAGTGGGCTAGGGAAGAGATAATTGAAATGGGTTTGGTGTATGATTTTGGGCCATTACAATTCTCCGTCTGCTGTAACTGCACATAATCTGAGAATCGCAAGTGTCACAGTCTACTCGTGAAACTCCATGCTTCCTCATATTTCGCTCATGCGCCTTACCAAAGCATATGCCACCTGGATGGCCTTACCCGAAGGATAAGAAATCTCCAAATTCAAGTCAATCCATTTGTGCTGCAACGCTTACCATCAGCAAAACACAACCAAATTTTTGGTAGAGAAAACTATGCTTGACCCCTACTCGCTTGAAAATAATTTGTCCTCGCATCTGTAGGACTGATTCTTCCCCACTTGGTTGCCAACCAAGCACGGGGTGTCCTTCTCTTTGGTACCATATTAACAGCAACTTTAAAAAAACCACAAAGACCACTTACCACCGCCCATATTCATTAGGGTCGATTACTCAATTTGGGGTGCTTAAATTTATAGCGTCCATTGCTTAGAAAAATATATTTCATCACCGCGATCCACTTCCAACTTGACCTGAGAATTTCCAGTACTGACACTTAACCGTATGCACACAAGGAATGACATATGTCATATTGAAACCTCCAAACTTATAGAAACAACACTCATTCTTCGATTAGTTACAAACTTGAAAGAGATGTTCTACTTCCAAATGGATTCTCAATTACCATGCCACAGTGGGCCCTCCATTTCTAAATGGATTCCCGTCAACGGTTTTCTATTACCGTACCTGATGTAAGCTCCAGGGATTGAAGCTCACAAGGACCTGAACAAGGACGCAAATGTTGGATTGAAGTCGCTCTCCTTTGGACCACATTCACGATAGAGATGGTGCATGAGTAGCTGGGCTGAAGTCGCTCTCTGCTGATGCGGACTAATGGATTGAAGCTATAAGAACTCGAAAAAGGAACAAGATTTTTCTGGAGTTTCAAGGGGGAAGCCACGCAATTCAGAAGCTCACGGCCGTCAAAGACACAAGGACTTTAAGGTTTTTCTCTATGATTAATCTTATTTTGAAAAATAATGAGTACAAGGCTTATTGCCTATTTTTCGAAAACCCAAAAGTAAATAAAGAAATAGACCTTAAGGCCTTACAGGAAAAAAACAAGAAACTAAAGAAAATAAGGCCTCAAGGTCGTGTGTCAACTTGGGCTGGACGGGCTGTGCATTCTGTCGAATGGATCGGGCCACAGATTACCTCGTTAAAACCTTGCAAAGAAAAACAAGTGGGATAAAACTTTGCAAGGGAAAAATAGTGTAACCTTTAGCCCACATAGTTGTTGCCATGCCCCTCCTAGCTTCCAAGTATAGATTTGAAGTGCATCAACCCCGTGAACTTCCAAATAGGCAAGTCCATGAACCATTGGGTTAGAACTTGAGTAACGTATCCATCCGAGCTGGTATTGCATTTATTCCAACTCTCATGGATTCCCTGATGAGACAAGATTCCAGAACAAGTTATTTTGTTGCTTGATTCATCCTGGTCCATTCTGAGCTCTCAGATAAGTGGCAGTTAGTCTACAGCAGGTTCTTTAGAAGTCTTCTGTTTTGTAACTTGCATAACTTACTCATGTGAAAGGCTATTGATACAATTCCACTTCCTGATGATTCATTGATGAGTTATTTTGGAACAAGTTGATTTGTAGCTTAACTTCTCATGGTTAGGTAGATATACCCCAAAACGGGCACCTATGTACCTGGTATAATCAAGATGCTTCTCTCCAAGGGCATATACCGACTTGGTGAGCTATCCTATAGTTTGCTTGGTTGACGATGGCTTGATTTCTTGAAAAGTTTTGTACCTTAAGACCTTATAACCTGCACCAAGAGAAAGCAAGTTAGCTTTCATGCGGTTTTGTGAGTCCATGGCCTTACCTTGATGGATCTGGGGCTCGTTGACGTAATGGCTATAAGGCGGTTCTCCTTTGAGTAGGTGATTCTATATCACGCCTATGCTCTGGTTTGGATTCCATGGACGAGCTGCTGCACCATCATCTCTTGTGGTCTCGGTCTTGTTCTTCCTTGGTGGTGGTAACACTTTCTTGCAGCGTCCATAGTCTGGTGGTACTTCTTTTCGGTTTTCTTCCTTCGTTACTGCAATAAGATGTACACTCTTGGAAAGAAACAAGTGTGTTATAACAGTAATGGAATAAATAAAAAACAGTTAAACTCATATCAGCTCGAACAAATGCATTAATATTACTAGGTTTCACTTTAACTTGCATTTAAAAACAAGAAGTTTGTACCTTGTTTTCCTCGTTCAATCCTAAGCTTTTCTCAAAATATTCTTAGTATTACATGATTATTAAATCAGTTATTGAGTTATTAGAAGTACACTAAGTTGAGTTGCTACTTACCTGACCAAGATCCTTGGTGCTTTTGGTGTCGGGGCAATCACGGTTTTTGGAAGTGGTGTTGGGTCGGGAGGCTCTTCTTTGATCAAGAGGTTGTTGGAAACATACTCACTCCCTTTATGGACTTGTAGACACGTCATGAGATTTGGGAGATATTGCAAAGATTGTGCACTGCTTTGTTCTTTATTGAAGTCGGGTTTCGGTGTAAGGCTGCTCCGTTCTAGACCGTGTACTGGTGTTGTGGTGTATCTCATTGATCCTGAACCTATATCAGAACTTTGGGAAAGAGGCAAGTGCAATATCAAAGAAGTCGGTGATTGAGAATAAGATGGGTCAATTTAATTACTTACCTAGGCTGGATCGGGTTTTGTGGTCTTAATAACCATGTCATTCTGGTTGTGCTTTTGATCATGTAAGGTTTGGCTTTGACTCATGATGTCTTCTTCGATCTCTTGGATCATATTGTGATATAGCGTTTTATCCACTTTTTCTCCTCCATATTTACAATGTTTTTCCTTCAAGAGAGATGTTCCTATACCAAGAAGTGAAAAGTCAGGTTCAGAAAGTTTAAAAGAGTCTAGAGACTTACCTTGCACTTTGGATTGGCTCTTGGGGGTTGTTGAATAAGTATTCAAGGCCTCTTTCCCATCTTAAATAAGTCTCTGGATCTTGATTAATACCCGAAAAGGAGAGGTTATGGAACTCATAGATTTCTCTTTCATTATGAGAAGGCTCTCAAAATTTAGAGATAAATTGTACTTGATATGGTTCATCCTCATAACATATTTTGATGGCTTAGGAATAGTCTGGTGGTTCTAGTTCTGGTTCATATCAACCAGGGTCATCTCCACATTCTGAACCCGAGTAGTATCCTAGTGCTGATGGTGGTCACACAAGTTGGTTAATGCGTTCTACTAGAGCTTGGATTGCTCCGAGCAATTGAGCTAAGTCCACTGGTGCATTATTGTCTCCCATATTACCTAATCATGTAAGAACAACACTAGACACTAAATCAAGTGCCAAAGGAACTAGAAACAAGCAAGAAGAACAAGAAAAGGTAAATCGACAATTCAAAAAATGGAAAGATGCATAATTGGAAAAATGCAACTAAAGCTAACCGGTTTTCTATTTTTTTTTTTACTTATGCAGACAGGATACTAAAATGATCACAGAATTACGGATGCAAGCTAACTAAAAAAAGTAGATACTACTCAGCAAACAACAAGCAACAAAATGGTCGGCTCGGTAATGCAAAGAACCTACACGATATGCTCTCAATGGGCCGCAAATGTAATCTTTGCCTAATTCAGTTCAGTTATTAGCTGATATGATGCAACTTACACAAATAAACATATAATCAACCTAAACCAGAAGCACAATCAACTGCAATTAATGAACCAGACAGGATATGTCACGCAGTTGATATATCATGGTTTTTACCCATTTTAGACCATGATATAGATGTGTTTTTAGTGTCTTTTGTCTTTGTTTAGAGTCTTTTACAGGTTTAATCAGGTTTGGAGCTAATTGGAGATATTTGGAGCATTTTGGGACTTTTGGGACGTTTTGGCCGAGTGATAGGTCAAGAATTAATCCCTATACTAAACTGCAAGTGTACAGCAATGTCAAAGTAGTATATAGGGTTATCGAATCCACAGGGACACTTGGTCTCAAGAGAATCAAACCGTAGGGAATGAATACTAGAAATAAGCAATGTGATTGTATTGAAAGTAGTGCAAGAAAGTAAATCAGTAGCAGAGATTATTGGTTGTGTAAGCAAGTAATTAAAAGCGTCAAACCTAGGGTATTCTCAGGAAATAAGACTAGCAGGCAGTTCATTCAGCAAGGATCTAATTAAGCACAGTTCTAGAACTCAAAACACAGATATAGAATTAACCAAATTCCTTTGCGATAATTCTCTAAGTCTAAGTGCAGCAAACCAAACTTCCGTTTGCGAGAACTAACAGATTAAACTAGCAATAAGCTCAAGTTTGATATGTTCACAATTATCCTAAACCAAACTTTCGTTTGCGCAAAGTTTAATTGCCCAATTTAATTAGTTCAGATTCCTAAACCCCACTTCCGTGACGTATTTAGCAACCTAAGATCTAGATTCTAATTGATCAGGTTAGAACTAGCTTTAAGCACAATTAAATTGAAGAACAGATATAGTTATGAATCCTTAACTGAAATTGAACAAGTCTAGCAAGTCATGAAATCCTATGTGAGAAACCCTAAGTCTAACTAGGAATCTACTCAGACATAGATAATGAAAACATGATCATATGATAAGTAAATTGCATAAAAGAATAAGAGTAAAAGGGGTTCGAAATCTTCTCCAAATACAGATGATGAATTAGGTTCAGATCAGCCCCAAAAGCTCTAAAAATCCTCTGCTCTTAATTATGAAGTTGTGTCTAATAAAAACTCTAAAAACTCTATTATATAGGCATAATCTCGGCCAGGGGCTTCTTTGTAAATATCAGGAACTTCTGGATCAAAGTGCAATATCTTGATTCTTCTAAACCGCCGAGTTTTTGGCCCATCTCGCTGGTGCAACGATCGTTGCTAGAGTGCAACGATCGACACCTTTCTCTGTCTCGGACAGTGAACTCTATCTCTCGGCCAATCACTCCAAAAATCTCCAAAATGCTCCATAATCTCCAATTTAGCTCCCAACCTGATTATACCTGTAAAAGACTCTAAACAAAGACAAAAGACACTAAAACACATCTATATCATGGCCTAAAACTAGTAAAAACCATGATATATCAACTCCCCCACACTTAGCCTTTGCTTGCCCTCAAGCAAAACATAGAACTAAAACATGGTGAAGAGGTTTGAAAACTCTTCAGAAACTCATTTCATCTTAGAAGCTACAATACTCAGATTCCCCTTAGTAAACCACTGAAAGAATCAATCACAGGATATCAAGACCAACATGTACTTCCCCCACACTTAGCAACTGTCCTAGGTAAACTCCACAATCACATTCAAGCATTCAAATTCTCCCTACTGACTTCTGCAAGTATTTAAGTGCGGTCTCACCTAAGGAGTATCGATCTAAAGGCACATGGATTCTTACCTAATCAGCTCTAGACCACCATACTATCTTTCTCTAGTCCCTTTCTTCTCTTTCCCTTCTTTAACAACTGATTTTTCCCCACTGGGTATCATTTTATTTTTTTTATCAGTGTTCTTCCCGTTATGGGGTGTACTTTGGACACATTCCATGGATCACATGAGAGATAATAGTGTTTGCTACCACTCTCATGACCACTTCGGAGTTACTAACTCATCCTCAGTTTATTATTATTTTTTTTTTTTACTTTATAGAAGGGGAGTAGGGAACTAAATAGGACAGGTTTACAGGCTGTGTCAGAACTAACAGGGAATCCGACATAAAGTATACCAAGCCCTTAGGTGAGAAATCTAAGTCAGTATTAGGGGTGAAGTCAGTAAAAGATCCTCTGATACCTGAAGTGATGTGGGTGTTCCCAGTAGGTTGATCTGTGATGGGGTTTTCTAATAGTCAGAGATAGATCCTGCAACTTCATCCCAATGGTTACTTAAGTTCCTGCAAGTTTTGTAAATCTCCTCAGAAAATCATAGTTTCTTACTTAAACAATTTTGACTCAATAAAACGAAAATTTTTGAAAAACGGACTGACTCTTAAGAAAACAGAAAGATAAACGTCAGTAGCACCTCCCCCACACTTAAAACACACTGTCCCCAGTAGTGTCCAGCGAAGGATCGGTAAAAAGAAAATAAAATAAATTGAAAAGGTGAGTTTATGTCTGTCGGGTTACCTCTGTCGCACAGCATCAATCCTTTGCCCAGCAGCATTGTAAGGATTGTTCTCTGGATCCCTCAGGATTCCATCAGCATCTGGTATCAAGATCAAGCGTTCTTGTACCATTCTCTCTCTCTTTTCTCTTCTAATAGTCCTCTCTAGACGTCCAAGTTCCTCTAGATTGAGATTAACTAAGCTCGAGTTCGGATTACTTCGAGTGTTCTGCGTTGGCATAAACTGTCTGTAATCGTCCAGCAACGATCGATGCTATCAGTGCAACGATCGATTCAATCTCAAATCGCTTAGCAACGATCGACGCAAGGGTGCAACGATCGATGCAAGGCGAAATTCGTACCTGCGACAGAGAGAAACAGAGAAAAATCAGCAAAATAAAATAAATAAATAAAATAAAAACGAAAAACGAAAAATTTCTAGTAAAACCCTAAGTTCGGTCCTATCGAAGACTCAAAAGAGTCCCCGGCAACGGCGCCAAAAACTTGATAGGTCAAGAATTAATCCCTATACTAAACTGCAAGTGTACAGCAATGTCAAAGTAGTATATAGGGTTATCGAATCCACAGGGACACTTGGTCTCAAGAGAATCAAACCGTAGGGAATGAATACTAGAAATAAGCAATGTGATTGTATTGAAAGTAGTGCAAGAAAGTAAATCAGTAGCAGAGATTATTGGTTGTGAAAGCAAGTAATTAAAAGCGTCAAACCTAGGGTATTCTCAGGAAATCAGACTAGCAGGCAGTTCATTCAGCAAGGATCTAATTAAGCACAGTTCTAGAACTCAAAACACAGATATAGAATTAACCAAATTCCTTTGCGATAATTCTCTAAGTCTAAGTGCAGCAAACCAAACTTCCGTTTGCGAGAACTAACAGATTAAACTAGCAATAAGCTCAAGTTTGATATGTTCACAATTATCCTAAACCAAACTTTCGTTTGCGCAAAGTTTAATTGCCCAATTTAATTAGTTCAGATTCCTAAACCCCACTTCCGTGACGTATTTAGCAACCTAAGATCTAGATTCTAATTGATCAGGTTAGAACTAGCTTTAAGCACAATTAAATTGAAGAACAGATATAGTTATGAATCCTTAACTGAAATTGAACAAGTCTAGCAAGTCATGAAATCCTATGTGAGAAACCCTAAGTCTAACTAGGAATCTACTCAGACATAGATAATGAAAACATGATCATATGATAAGTAAATTGCATAAAAGAATAAGAGTAAAAGGGGTTCGAAATCTTCTCCAAATACAGATGATGAATTAGGTTCAGATCAGCCCCAAAAGCTCTAAAAATCCTCTGCTCTTAATTATGAAGTTGTGTCTAATAAAAACTCTAAAAACTCTATTATATAGGCATAATCTCGGCCAGGGGCTTCTTTGTAAATATCAGGAACTTCTGGATCAAAGTGCAATATCTTGATTCTTCTAAACCGCCGAGTTTTTGGCCCATCTCGCTGGTGCAACGATCGTTGCTAGAGTGCAACGATCGACACCTTTCTCTGTCTCGGACAGTGAACTCTATCTCTCGGCCAATCACTCCAAAAATCTCCAAAATGCTCCATAATCTCCAATTTAGCTCCCAACCTGATTATACCTGTAAAAGACTCTAAACAAAGACAAAAGACACTAAAACACATCTATATCATGGCCTAAAACTAGTAAAAACCATGATATATCACCGAGCGCTTAACTCACTGTCCGATTTATTGATCATGCATCGACCGACACACCTTGTGCATCGGTCGACGCACTAGCGAGATGGGCCGTACGCGTCGGTTTAATGAAGATATGAAGATTTGCAAAGAAGCCCAAGATAGTTCCAGTATTTACACAGAAGCCCCAGCCGAGATTAGGCCTATATATAGAGGATTTTGGTGTTTATTTTACTTACGCTTTCATAATTAAGAGCAGAGGATTTTTAGAGCTTTTGGGGCTGATCTGAACCTATTACTTCATCTGTATTTGGAGAAGATTTCGAACCCCTTTTACTATTATTCATTCTATGATTATGTTTTCATTATCTATGTCTGAGTAGATTCCTTGTTAGGTTTAGGGTTTCTCACATAGGATTTCATGACCTGCTAGACTTGTTCAAATTCAGTTAAGGATTCAAACTATATCTGTTCTTCAATTTAATTGTGCTTAAAGCTAGTTCTAACCTGATCAATTAGAATCTAGATCTTAGGTTGCTAAATACGTCAAGGAAGTGGGGTTTAGGAATCTGAACTAATTAAATTGGGCAATTAAACTTTGCGCAAACGGAAGTTTGGTTTAGGATAATTGTGAACATATCAAACTTGGGATTAATGCTAGTTTAATCTGTTAGTTCTCGCAAACGAAAGTTTGGTTAGCTGCACTTAGACTTAGAGAATTATCGCAAAGGAATTTGGTTAATTCTATATCTGTGTTTTGAGTTCTAGAACTGTGCTTAATTAGATCCTTGCTGAATGAATTGTCTGCTTGTCTGATTTCCTGAGAATACCCTAGGCTTGACGCTTTTAATTACTTGCTTCCACAACCGTTAATCTCTGCTACTGATTTACTTTCTCGCACCGCTTTTAATTCAATCACATTGCTTATTTCTAGTATTAGTCTCTACTGTTCTGATCTATTGAGACCAAGTGTCCCTGTGGATTCGATAACCCTATATACTACTTTGACATTGCTGTTCACTTGCAGTTTAGAATTGGGATTAATTCTTGACCTATCAAGTTTTTGGCGCCGTTGCCGGGGACTCTTAGAGTCTTCGATAGGACCGAACTTAGGGTTTTTACTAGAAATTTTTCTTTTTGTTTTTGCTTTTTTTCGTTTTGTTTTTATTTTACTAACTTTTTCTCTGATTCTTTCTGTCGCAGGTACGAATTTTGCCTTGCGTCGATCGTTGCATCCCTTTGCGTCGATCGTCACTAGGCGATTCTGAGATTGAATCGATTGTTGCACTGATAGCATCGATCGTTGCTGGACGATTACAGACAGTTTATGCCAACGCAGAAAACTCGAAGTAATCCGAACTCGAGCTTGCTTAATCTCGGACTAGAGGAACTTGGACGTCTAGAGAGGACTATCAGAAGAGAAAAGAGAGAGAGAATGGTTCGAGAACGTCTGATTTTGATAACAGATGCTGAAGGTACCCTGAGGGACCAAGATAACAACCCGTACAATGCTGCTGGGCATCGGGTTGATGCTGAAGGGAATGTCATCCCTGATCCTCCTGAGCAACAGCAACAGGAGCTGAACCGAAACCAGGGTCAAGGACAGGCCCAAGGTAGAGAGATGGTGGTTCATGAGAGGACACTAGCTGATTACAACAGACCTGATGAGTTTCATGCAAACCGAGCAGCTCTAGTGCTTCCTGCTTTTGAGAGGAATGATTTTGAGGTAAAGACCATCTACTACCAGCTGATGAGACAGATTGCTTTTGATGGTCTTCAAGCAGAGCAGCCTATGGATCACATTGACAAGTTTGAGGACATAGTCACTGGCATGAAGTATGAAGGAGTATGCCCGGACTATCTGTTCCTTAAGCTATTTCCGCACAGTCTTGCTGGAGACGCTAGTGCATGGCTGAGACAACTGGCACCTGGTCAGTATACTACTTGGGCAGCCTTAAAGAGTGAGTTCCTGCGTCACTTTTATGATGATGCGCGCTCGGATCAGTCCAGACAGGACATACTCACCTTTTCCCAAGGAGCTGTGGAGCCCTTGAAGACTGCCTGGATGAGATTTAAGCAGTATCAGCGTGACTGTCCACACCATGGATTCACAGAAGTACAGCTGATTGGTATTTTCTTCAGAGGCATAGATCTCCCGTATCAGACTGCGCTGGATAATTCCAGTAATGCTAATTTCAACACCAGGACTCCTACACAAGCTAAGCAGTTGATTGGGAACCTTATTAACAGCTACAGTTGCAAGTCTATAGATGAAAAGAGAAAGAAATCCGGTGGAAGTATAGAAGATTCTAACATGACTGAGATTAGATCTAGGCTAGACACAGTGTACGATCTCCTAACGAGTAAGAAAGCTGTCCACTCTACCCAGGATGTAGAGGTAATTCAGACTGAGGAGGACACTCAGGAAGAAGAAGTGAATTACATGGGAGGTTCTGGTTTCCAAGGTAGTAGATTTAGAAGTCAACAGGGAAACAGATTCTCAAATGGAGTTCAGCAAGGTTGTTTTAAGAAAGCCAACGAGTCTGATAGTAAAGTAGAGATGATGCTAAGACAGCTAATGGAGAGTCAGACTAAGTACGCAGCAGATGCTGACGCGAAAATGGATACAATCTACAGGGAGCTGAATGGGAAGTTTGAGAGTTTGAACACACACATGAAAGAGCTTGATGCTAAGGTTGCAAGAACTGCTGGACATGCTCAAAGGGAAGAGGGATATCTCCCGGGAAGGACTGATGCCAATCCTAAGTACCAATGCAATGCCGTGACATTGAGAAGTGGTAAGGAGCTGTCATCTGGCCAGAAAAAGCAGTTGAGCGTTGAGGAACTCGTGGAAATTGAAGAGTTGGAAGATGAGATACGCGATATTCGCCGCGCATCGCTCAATGCATCTAAGCAACGATCGTTACCAAGCGAAATCAAAGAACCGGAGGTCGTAACAAAGTCGCCTAGCATCGATCGGTGCGATAAGAGCAACGATCGACACAAGGAGACTGCAGAAAGTTCGAGTTCTGAAAACCCAAAACAGTCGGCTGAAAGGGTATACAAGCCTAAGATACCTTATCCCAAGAACCCCAGAAAAGCTAAGAATGATAGGCAGTATGCAAAATGGAAGGAGTTCATAAAGAAGGTAAAGGTTGAAGTACCTTTGCTGGATTCCATTGAAACTTCCCCCATGATGAAGAGATGCCTTAAGGATGCAATTTCTGGAAAATGGTCTGATGAAGAAAGTATAATGATGCTCAATGAAGTATGTAGTGCAGTGGTTCAAGGCAGAATTCCAGAGAAATTAAAAGATCCAGGCAGCTTCGTATTGGATTGTGCTATCTACAAGGAGAGGTTCGAAAGGTCCCTATGTGATCTTGGCTCCAGTGTAAATCTGATGCCCCTTTCAGTTGCTAAAAGACTAGGGATGACAGATTTTATACCAACTAGGATATCACTGGTTTTGGCAGACAGATCAGTCAGGATTCCCGAAGGAGTAATAGAGGATGTGCCTATAACAGTTGGCAAGTGCGTAATCCCAACTGATTTTGTGGTTCTACAATATGGACAGGAGCCAAAAGACCCATTGATTCTAGGCAGATCTTTCTTAGCAACAGCTGGTGCGATGATTGACTGTCAAGGAGGCAAAATAGTTCTAAATGTGGGAGATCTGAAGATGAGTTTTGACATGAACAAACTGGTAAAGAGACCAACCATCGACGGGCAAACCTTTTATGTGGACACATTGGGTGATTTAGCTGCAGAGTACTTCCATCAATCACAGGCTGAGGACCCACTAGAAAGGGCTTTACTGAGTTCTATTTTGGAGTTGGAATACCTACAGGACGAGCCTGCGATGTGCTATACAAGATTGATGGATTCTGTCGAGGTTGCAATGCAAGTAGAAGTGTCTGACGCGGGACTGCAACGATCGACACCATCTAAGCATCGATCGTTGCAAGACGACAGAGACTGGGCAGAAGAAAAGGCTCCGAAAATAGATATGAAACAACTTCCATCCGGGCTAAGGTACGCTTTTCTTGGACCTAATTCAACATACCCAGTGATTGTTAATGCTAGCCTGAACAACGCAGAGCTCACCTTACTGCTAAGCAAGCTGCGCAAGCATCGCAAAGCTCTTGGCTATTCCCTTAATGATATTTCAGGTATCTCACCAGAGCTGTGCATGCACCGGATACATCTTGAGGATGAGTCCAAGACATCAATCGAACATCAGAGGAGACTTAATCCTAATCTGCAGGAAGTAGTCAAAAAGGAGATTATGAAACTCCTTGACGCTGGAATTATATATCCTATCTCTGATAGTGATTGGGTGAGTCCAGTCCATGTAGTACCAAAGAAGGGCGGTGTTACAGTCGTGAAGAATGAGAAGAACGAGCTGATACCTACTAGGACTGTGACAGGACACAGGATGTGCATAGACTACAGGAAGCTTAATGCTGCTACTAGGAAAGATCATTTTCCTTTACCTTTTATTGATCAGATGCTCGAAAGGTTAGCAAATCATCCTTACTACTGCTTCTTAGATGGCTACTCAGGTTTCTTTCAGATTCCCATCCATCCAGAGGATCAGGGAAAGACCACTTTTACTTGTCCATATGGGAATTTTGCTTACCGTAGGATGCCTTTTGGACTCTGCAATGCACCAGCCACTTTCCAGAGATGCATGATGTCCATATTCACAGATATGATTGAGGATTTTATGGAAGTATTCATGGATGATTTCTCAGTATATGGATCATCCTATAATGAATGTTTAGATAATCTGTGTAAGGTTCTGAAAAGATGTGAAGAGAAGCACTTAGTTCTTAACTGGGAGAAGTGTCATTTCATGGTCAGAGATGGCATTGTGCTTGGACATAAAGTGTCCGAAGCAGGAATAGAGGTGGACCGCGCTAAAATCGAGGTGATGACCAACCTGCAGGCACCTGATTCTGTTAAGTCTATTAGAAGCTTTCTTGGACATGCTGGCTTCTATAGACGGTTCATCAAGGATTTTAGTAGGACTGCTAGGCCACTAACTGCTTTGCTGTGCAAAGACACCAAATTTGAGTTCACTGCAGATTGTCAAACTGCATTTGAACAGATCAAGCAGGCATTAGTGAGTGCTCCCATAGTTCAGCCACCGGATTGGGATTTGCCTTTCGAAGTAATGTGTGATGCAAGTGATTATGTTGTAGGAGCTGTTCTTGGACAAAAGAAAGATAGAAAGCTTCATGCTATCTATTATGCCAGTAGGACACTGGATGATGCACAAAGAAACTATGCCACTACAGAGAAGGAGTTGCTGGCAGTTGTCTTTGCATTTGAGAAATTTCGCTCTTATCTTGTTGGCTCCAAGGTGATTGTCCACACTGATCATTCAGCCCTGAAGTATCTGATGCAAAAGAAGGATGCTAAGCCAAGATTGTTGAGATGGATCCTGTTGCTTCAGGAATTTGATATTGAAGTGAGAGATAAGAAAGGGGTTGAGAATGGAGTTGCTGACCATCTTTCGAGGATGCTAGTTGAGGAGGACGTGCCAATTAATGACTATTTGCCTGAAGAAAACGTCAATATGGTTGGGACAATCTGTGAGACAGATTTGGACAGAAATCTGCAGAACTGTCGGATTAATCGCGTTGCGTCGATCGATGCTACGTCAGCGTCGATCGATGCATCTATCGGGACAGCGACGATCGATACATCCGACTGTGACGATCGTTGCAGCGCGGATACAGACGCAGAAACTTTCACGATACGTATTGGAAGGCATGAGTTCGAGATTAATGCTGTCGCAACAAATGATCGACCATGGTATGCAGACATAGCCAATTATCTAGCTGCAGAGACTGAACCAGATAATCTGAAAGGATATGAAAAGAAGAGGTTCTTCAGAGAACTTAGGAGGTACTATTGGGATGAACCTTACCTCTATAAGCATTGTTCAGATGGCCTTTATAGAAGATGTGTTGCTGAGTCGGAGGTTCCAGATATCCTTTTCCACTGTCACGGATCAGATTATGCAGGACATTTTGCTACATTTAAGACTGTGTCTAAGGTTTTGCAAGCAGGTTTCTGGTGGCCTACAATGTTCGCTGATACTCACTCCTTTATTTCTCATTGTGATGCCTGCCAGAGGAGAGGGAAAATCAGCAGGAAGCATGAAATGCCTCAGAATTTCATTCTTGAGGTTGAGGTTTTTGATTGCTGGGGCATAGATTTTATGGGTCCCTTTCCCTCATCTTATGGGAATAAATTCATATTAGTTGCTGTGGATTATGTTTCTAAATGGGTAGAAGCAATAGCTAGTCCAACCAATGACTCTTCAGTAGTCATTAAGCTATTTAAATCCATCATATTCCCTAGATTTGGAGTACCTCGGATAGTTATTAGTGATGGAGGATCTCACTTTATTAATAAGGTTTTTGAGAAACTCCTGAAGAAGCATGGAGTGCATCACCGAGTTGCTACTCCTTATCACCCACAGACTAGTGGACAGGTAGAGGTTTTTAACAGACAAATCAAGGAGATCCTGGAGAAGACAGGTTGGAAGACAAGGAAAGATTGGGCAGCTAAGCTTGATGATGCTTTATGGGCCTACAGGACTGCATTTAAAACGCCATTGGGGACTACTCCATTCCATTTGCTGTATGGGAAAGCATGTCATCTGCCAGTAGAACTTGAGCACAAGGCAGCATGGGCTGTAAAACAGATGAACTTTGACCTCAAACCAGCTGCAGAGAGGAGATTGATACAGCTCAATGAGTTGGATGAGATTAGACATTTTGCCTATGAGAACTCAAAGTTGTACAAGGAAAGGACTAAGGCTTATCATGACAAAAAGATTGTCTCCAGACGATTTAAGCCTAACGATCAGGTACTGTTGTACAATTCTCGCTTGCATTTGTTTCCAGGCAAGCTGAAATCAAGATGGTCTGGACCCTACACGATCAAAGAAGTGCGTCCATATGGAGCTGTCATTTTAATTGGCAAGGAAGGTAATGAGTTTGCTGTTAATGGGCAGAGGGTAAAACACTATTGGGCTAAGGCCGAGATTCCAAGAGGTCAGATTTTGCCTCTGGATGCTGCACCCTCCACTTGAAAATTCCCATCCGTCCGGTCAAGCTATTGACCTTAAACAAGCGCTGGGTGGGAGGCAACCCACCATTAGGTACTGGTGTTTTTCTACTTAATTTTTGGTGTTTTTGTTAGGATTTTACGTTTGTTTTTGTTTTTGGTGAGTTTATGTTTGCAGGTCTCGGTTAAATCGCAGTGCAACGATCGACGCACTTCTGTGTCGATCGTCACAACACGAAAGGAATCGCATTGCAGCGATCGTTGCGGTCCTGAGCAACGATCGACTATACACGAAAATCGCCAAGTAACGGTCGATGCACTTAGTGCATCGGTCGATGCCTGAGCGACAGAGGTAACCCGACAGACATAATTTCACCTTTTCAATTTTTTTTATTTTCTTTTTACCGATCCTTCGCTGGACACTACTGGGGACAGTGTGTCTTAAGTGTGGGGGAGGTGCTACTGACTTTTATTTTCTGTTTTCTTAAGAGTCAGTCCGTTTTTCAAAAAAAAATTGTTTTATTGAGTCAAAATTGTTTAAGTAAGAAACTATGATTTTCTGAGAAGATTTACAAGACTTGCAGGAACTTAAGTAACCATTGGGATGAAGTTGCAGGATCTATCTCTGACTATTAGAAAACCCCATCACAGATCAACCTACTGGGAACACCCACATCACTTCAGGTATCAGAGGATCCTTTTACTGACTTCAATTTAATATTGACTTAGATTTCTCACCTAAGGGCTTGGTATACTTTGTGTCGGATTCCCTTGTTAGTTCTGACACAGCCTGTCAACCTATCCTATTTAGTTCCCTTCTCCCCTTCTGTAAAGTAAAAAAAAAATATATATATATATATATATATAATAAACTGAGGATGAGTTAGTAACTCCGAAGTGGTCATGAGAATGGTAGCAAACACTATTTTCTCTCATGTGATCCATGGAATGTGTCCAAAGTACACCCCATAACGGGAAGAACACTGATAAAAAAAATAAAATGATACCCAGTGAGGAAAAATCAGTTGTTAAAGAAGGGAAAGAGAAGAAAGGGACTAGAGAAAGATAGTATGGTGGTCTAGAGCTGATAAGGTAAGAATCCATGTGCCCTTTGATCGATACTCCTTAGGTGAGACCGCACTTAAATACTTGCAGAAGTCAGTAGGGAGAATTTGAATGCTTGAATGTGATTGTGGAGTTTACCTAGGACAATTGCTAAGTGTGGGGGAAGTACATTGTGGTCTTGATATCCTGTGATTGATTCTTTCAGTGGTTTACTAAGGGGAATCTGAGTATTGTAGCTTCTAGGATGAAATGAGTTTCTGAAGAGTTTTCAAACCTCTTCACCATGTTTTAGTTCTATGTTTTGCTTGAGGGCAAGCAAAGGCTAAGTGTGGGGGAGTTGATATATCATGGTTTTTACCCATTTTAGACCATGATATAGATGTGTTTTTAGTGTCTTTTGTCTTTGTTTAGAGTCTTTTACAGGTTTAATCAGGTTTGGAGCTAATTGGAGATATTTGGAGCATTTTGGGACTTTTGGGACGTTTTGGCCGAGAGCTTAACTCACTGTCCGATTTATTGATCATGCATCGACCGACACACCTTGTGCATCGGTCGACACACTAGCGAGATGGGCCGTACGCGTCGGTTTAATGAAGATATGAAGATTTGCAAAGAAGCCCAAGATAGTTCCACTATTTACACAGAAGCCCCAGCCGAGATTAGGTCTATATATAGAGGATTTTGGTGTTTATTTTACTTACGCTTTCATAATTAAGAGCAGAGGATTTTTAGAGCTTTTGGGGCTGATCTGAACCTATTACTTCATCTGTATTTGGAGAAGATTTCGAACCCCTTTTACTATTATTCTTTTATGCAATTTAGTCATTCTATGATTATGTTTTCATTATCTATGTCTGAGTAGATTCCTTGTTAGGTTTAGGGTTTCTCACATAGGATTTCATGACCTGCTAGACTTGTTCAAATTCAGTTAAGGATTGAAACTATATCTGTTCTTCAATTTAATTGTGCTTAAAGCTAGTTCTAACCTGATCAATTAGAATCTAGATCTTAGGTTGCTAAATACGTCAAGGAAGTGGGGTTTAGGAATCTGAACTAATTAAATTGGGCAATTAAACTTTGCGCAAACGGAAGTTTGGTTTAGGATAATTGTGAACATATCAAACTTGGGATTAATGCTAGTTTAATCTGTTAGTTCTCGCAAACGAAAGTTTGGTTAGCTGCACTTAGACTTAGAGAATTATCGCAAAGGAATTTGGTTAATTCTATATCTGTGTTTTGAGTTCTAGAACTGTGCTTAATTAGATTCTTGCTGAATGAACTGTCTGCTTGTCTGATTTCCTGAGAATACCCTAGGCTTGACGCTTTTAATTACTTGCTTCCACAACCGTTAATCTCTGCTACTGATTTACTTTCTCGCACCGCTTTTAATTCAATCACATTGCTTATTTCTAGTATTAGTCTCTACTGTTCTGATCTATTGAGACCAAGTGTACCTGTGGATTCGATAACCCTATATACTACTTTGACATTGCTGTTCACTTGCAGTTTATAATAGGGATTAATTCTTGACCTATCAGCAAGCTATCACGAACTCAAGTGATGGTTATAGTCGATGGTGCAGCCGGTTTTCTTATAATTATGACTAACAAAAAATTTTGGGTTTTCAAGCTGGTTTAAGATTGAAATAATTAAATTAAATTAACCAGAACCAAAACAGGAGCTAAACCAAACAAATCAACTCAGCAACTAACAAAACACAAGTGATGTCTGAGATACCCTAGTGCAAGCTAAGTCCTCTTTTACTTCCAAAGTATCCAGCTAGTTCCCCATTTACATGGACCGAGCAGGAGGCCGTCTCAATACAGAGCTGAATCCAGTTGACAAACCGAAGTGGGAAATTCAGAGCCCTCAACGTATTTAGCAAAAACTCCCATTGGACAGAATCAGAGGCCTTTGAAATATCTATCTTCATAGCACATCTTGCCGAGATGTTCTCTTTATGGTAGTCATTTTCTAGTTTAAAGGCTAATAATAGGTTCTCCATAAGCAATCGGTCCTTAACAAAATATGACTGATTTGGTGCAATAAATTTCGGGAGGATGATCTTTAATCAATTTGCAAGGATCTTCGATATATTTTTTTTTTTGTAAAAATGTTAAATTTATTCACAAAAAAAACTGTTTTACACCTTACAACAAATAACGTTTCTTGCAAACAAGAAATTCATTTTAGTCCACCATTTGTAACTGTTTTGATGCCAACTATGGTCGAGCTTGGAACCAGATTTGAAGAGCTTCTCTATACTTTGAGCCTGGGTAGGCCAATGTAGATAGCCGATTACGAATAGCTCTAATGATGTCTTGTATTAGACTTGCAGCTGTTGTTGGTAGTTCTCCATGCCTCCTCTTGTTTCTCTCCATCCAAATAGTGTGAATTACACATTGGAAACCATACCTCACAATAAAGAGCTTTTGTTTGTCCAGTCTCCTGTCGCACAGTTGTTCCAGGATCTGAGGCCATTGTTTCGTGAAAGTGTTAGCCAGCAGACCGCCCATTACTTGGTACCATATTTCACTCGAGTAAGAGCACTCGAAAAACAATTGATCTCGCGTCTTGCAACATTGCAACATGATATAGGCCTATAATCCTTCATGGTTTTAGCCTCCCTCTTCTTCGGTATCAGTGCTAATATGGTGGAATTAACACCTTTAGGCAGAAACGCGAATCTGAAAAACGATTGTACTGCAATAATAACATCTTTCCCCGGAATCGACCATGATTCCTTGAAGAACTCTGTAGTGTAACCATCCGGGCCTGGTGATTTCTCTTTTGGCATAGAGAATATCACTTTTCTCACTTCTTCCTCAGAGACTATATGTTCCAGCTATTCACAATCCGCAACTGAACATTCATATGTCATTACCGATTTCAACTCCTCCACCGACCATGAGTTAAAGTCTGCTGGTGTCTCATTTAAAAAATCCTCGAAATACCTTGCTGCCTCTAGCTTGATATCATGATTCCTTGTGACCACTCTTCCATCCTGACACTGCAGTTCCATTATATTATTTCTAGTCTCCCGTGTCTTAACAGCTGCGTGAAAGGCTCTTGTGTTATGGTCCCAATTCTTGATCCAGAATAATTTTGATTTTTGTCGAAGGTATTTCTCTTCTATTTCCACGAAGTAACTCCATCGACTGTAGGCCGTTGCTCATCTAGAACCACCTGAGATGTGGGGAATCTCATAGTATGAGCTTGCGCTTGACAAAGGACCAGAAAGGCTTCCTTTGTTTTCTTCGTAATATCAGCCAACATCGTTCTACCTATCTTCCTTTGGTAGGCTTAAGTGCCTTGAGTTTCTTTGACAGTCGAAAAAGGGCAGAGGTGGAATGGAATATCTTCTGACACAAACCATTCTTCTCCCACTCTGCTTTGATAACCGTCCAGTGATACTATCGCGTTTGTGAACTTAAATGGCCTCTTCTTTCTTTGTTCCGCCGGTTTCATTGCAATACGACAACGCATATGATCTGAGCAACCCCCAGCCTCAAAAACGCAGTAAGACTGCTGAAACATGCCAATCCAATCTTTGTTTACTAACACACGATCCAGATTTATGTTGATTACCCCTTTCCTTCTTTTGTTGCACCATGTAAACTTAGGACCATGGTAGCTCATATCGATCATCTCGCAATATCCAGTCGCCTCCTGGAAATCATGCCCTATTGGAATAGTTGGGTCACTGTCAAAAGAAGAGTGCTCATCTCCAACAAGTATTTCGTTAAAATCTCCACATACCATCCAAGGCTTTCCTCGAAACATTGGCGAGTCATGATGCATTTTCAAATCCTCCCACAATTCCTTCCTCTCTCCAGTCTTATTTAGAGCATACAGAAACGTGACCAGAGTCTCTTGTTGTTTACCTTCCACGGCAAAAAACACGACAACAGCTGTGATGTTGTGTATATTGGTGTGACCCTGACGTTGCTTTTCCACACCACCCACAATCTTCCTAATCTATGATGCTCGTAGTTTGCCATAAAAGACCAGCCATGAAACACCTTAGATATAATCCCCTGAGCTTTCTTCTCCTTCACTTTATTTTCCATCAAACAACTATAATCAAAATCACCTCGCTTTACCCAATCGTTCACAACATCATGCTTATCTCTTTTATAAAACCCTCGAATGATAAAAAAAAAACCGACATATTAATAGGTTTTTTGGTGTTGACTTTTTTTTATAACCTTGGTTTGTGGCCTTCGTATTCACTGTTGTATGTAGATTATTTGCCTTGATTTTTTCCTTCAGGAAGTCTATTATATTGCCTAAGACTTGTGTCCTCCTCCCCGTGTTGATTCTTCCCAACAACCGCAGATTCAACACCTTTGTGTTGTTCACCCCTCTGTTCATCTTTATCCTCCTCATGCTCCTCTTCTACCCTCCTCTCCTCACCCTCTTCAGTATTATCTTCTCCATCCTCACCTTTACAACTTAGAGCAGCAAAGGGAGATTTATTAAGAATGCTCACTCCCCATATTTCGAATGTTTTGTAACCGGAGGCGGAGACTTGATTGGGCTAGTCGGAGTTTTTCAGCCCTCCTGATTTCCGTCCTTAACCTTCATGTCTACGGGTTCAACGACATCTGATTCCTTCCCCCATCTCCTGCTCCTGTGATGTTTCCTTCACTTCCTACACTGTTTTTGTCATATCTTCATCTCGTACTTCTGGTTCTTGGTCTTTTTTCAGAGACGATGTATGTGTGGTAACATCTTTTTGCTTCTTGTTCAGACAATCCTCCTCGATATGTCCCCATTTTGAGCATTCATGACACCTCAGAGGTAGCCATGGATATTCGAACGTAACCAGAACCTTCTCTCCCGAAACCATTTCTAAATTCCGTTGTTTGAGAAGTGGCTTAGTTAGCTCAGCCTCTACAAATACTTTTCCTTCCTCAAAGTTCTTACACATTTATGTGTTTGGATGTAAGCGGATCGGTATACCTATTGGGCTTGTTAAAAATGCAAAACCTTTCCTAGCATACATTGATCGTGGTACGTTCTTAACAACGACCCAAAGGGGCATCGTTTTAACCTCGGGTTGGACTTCCTCTGCAACAGGACTCCACTTCGAAATAATCATGGGGATACCACAAATATTCCACATTCCACGTCTGAGAACTCTGTTCCTGACTCTAACGTTCTTAATACAAACTTGACGGTAGTTTTATCCACTGAAATCACATCAATCTTCACTGTTTTATCTCCTAATGGCCAGATTTTGTTTACCAACACATAGATCTTACCCACAGGAGGAGCAGTGGATTGAAACTTTCCCACAAGCAAGTCTTCCCACAGAGGTGTAGAGTTTTCTAAAACCTCCTTCGGCACTCGAATTGGTGGTACACCATCAAGCTCCCTTTCCTCATACTCGTACCTCTTCATCTTCGGGTTTGATTGAACAACCACAGCCCATGAACCTCCAACAGTTGTTCCACCTTCTGGTTTCTTAAACTCGCCTTGAATCTCCTTATCCGACTCTGGTCCTGAATCAACCACCGAGTCGGACTTAATACCCTGAGAAGATGCTTCTCCTTCTTCAACTTTCGACCCATTCAACACCTCCACAGATACTTCCTTGTTCTTTGATTCACTCCCAGTATCCAGCGGATGATCCTCCGGCACACTCATGGCGTGCGGCGGACGTAAAAAGTGGCGAAAGCCCTAGTTTCAAAATCACCAAGAGAATCCCCCACCCTTGTGTTTTTCTAAACCTCTTCATTATAACATTATATTACATAAAATAATAAAACATACAAATTACAATTAATTTTACAACTAAAATTATTAAACAAACGTGTTTTCGTGATACTCTCAAATATGATCAATCAATGCATTTCAAAGTGATAAATGTGCTTCGTTATTTATATATATATATATAGTATGTAAGTTAAAATTGTTTAAGGGTCAAAACTAATGAAATATTTAATTACAGAGACTAGATTGCAAAAGAAAATATGAAACCGCAAATTTGAGGTTTTGAGGTTTCTTTTGGAGTGAGCCAAACCTCAAAATTTAGGTTTTGAGGTTTCTTTTGGAGATGCTAAAACCTAAAATTTGAGGTTTCGTCATTCCTTTTACGTCGAATGATCTTAATCAAACATATATAGCGAGATGAAATGGTTGGTGTGAAATATTTTTACTGGTTTTATGATGCTTTGAGAATTAAATAATGATTTTGTGAATCTTTCAAGATATGTGATTTTTTTTTGAGTATATACGAACTTATCATGTTAAAGAAATTTAATAATATCGGTTGAGAGGAACATTGAATAATCTTCATGTCTCTCATTTAATATGTAAGCAATAAGCGGAATCCCACCAAAAGAAATGTTCAAAACAAGATTGGAGGGTGGCTGCAGCATAAACGTCCCGTCGAAATAGAAGAACTCTGCAAAAGCCTGCAAGAGAACAAAAGATAAAAACCAGTGCACGGTTCTCTGTCTCTGAGGCTACACTAAAGCAAACAACAAAACAGTATACGGTTCATGGGCTTAGGGCTACACTAGAACAAAAGACAAAACTAGTGTACGGTTTGTATAATTTTTAACCATGATATTTAACCAGGATATATAACCATGATTAATTGATTTGATTGGGGTCGCGAAGATACACACTCCACGTAACCGTACGTCTCTCTCTCTCTCTCTCTCTCTCTCTCTCTCTCTCTCTCTCTCTCTCTCTCTCTCTCTCTCTCTCTCTCTCTCTCTCTCTCTCTCTCTCTCTCTCTCTCTCTCTCTCTCTCTCTCTCTCTCTCTCTCTCTGTGTATTTTGAAGCGGCGTTCGAGCACATTATTAAAATCCTCATTTCCTGTAAACTTATTTAACTCAAGTTCTTTGTTTGGTGAGGGGAAGTTATTTCATCGTAATAATCATCTTTCTGATTAACCTTTCTCCCACTATCATTTTCTCTGAAAGAGAACCAAAACACAATGGTCCATTACAACTACATAGCAGAAAAACAACCGAACAGAGCCGAAACCGGTTGGCGCTTCAGAGTTAAGATTTTCCGCGTCTACCAATACTATGTGTTTGAAGATGGACCACATTGGAATTTCATCTTGGCCGACCAGAGAGTAAGTGAAAATTATTTTAACTGATTTTCCGTCATGCAAGACTGCACTGGTTCTGACTCTTTGATTATTATGCATTCACTCATGTGCAGGGAGCCAAGATCGAAATGGTCATTTATCCAGGCGAAGTAAATAACTTCTCTGGACTTGAGAAAAATGAAGGCAAGTGGATTGAGATATCTGGAGCTAGGTAGTTCGAGCGGATCCATATTTCTATCCAACAAAGTCTCGCCACCGACTTGAAGTGACGGGAGACACTGAGATTGAACTTATCGAACCTTTGGACAGCAAGCACTACATGGAATTTGTTAGTTTCCTCCAAATTTGTGACATAAAAACAGACAAAGACGATCCTATAGGTAAATAACAACAAATATCTTGACAGACATCATGGGTGTTGTCTCGATCATCTGCCCCCTTGAAGTCGATCCGATAACCCGGCAAGGAAAATGAAAGTGTTCCACCTCAGAGACGCCAGTAAGTGCATTTTCTTGGTAGTGTAGCAGGAAACACCATGACCAAAACAATTGATAAAAGTGTAAACTCTTCGATATTAAGAGAAATTGACAGGATAGTTATGATTAGCTTCTCTTATTTGTAATAGGATGAATAATTAAAGTGTGTGGCTTACGGCAAATACATGTTTGACTTCTGGCCTGAATACTTGAAGACTAAGGCTTCAGAAAAGATCGTGGTGCTCAAGACGTGGAGGAGTGTTCGGACTAGAAGTAACTGTTTAAACATTTTCATTTGTTTGTATATAATAATTTTGGATAGTTTGCTAAAGTTCTTGATTTGAATAGGTAAACCTGATGAGACATGGATTGAGACCGTGGAAGGCTTATCCGACTAGAGGTTCAATCCGCGAATTCAGGAGGTTCAAGATCTCAGGTTCCAGCTAGAGGCCGCTGACACTGATGTTTCGAGAAGCAATATGTTGTTGTCCCTATCTAAATCCTATTCATAATTTAGTGTATGTTACTTGAAAACCTTAACATTTTATTATGCTTTTGTTTTTAATATGCTTATCGAACCATATTAATTATGCTTTCATGTTTAATATTTCAATTTAATAACGGTAATTGATAGCCATATTTTAGTAATAAGTGATTAATATATAGTAAGAATTTTTCGGTGACATTTAAGATGTCTCTTCAAGTCAATAACTTTCTTTGACTAAGATTAAGAAATCGACTACTATTTGTAATATTAATAAACGATAATGAATACTAATACAATTGGAAATGAAAATTTCGATTTATAAAAATGATTAATATTAGACATAGGGAGTAATTAAATACATATACGAGTAATAATTATTGCATTTTTGAAAAGAGGAAAAATGAACAGCCGTAGATAAACAATAGTAAAATTTTTGGACTTATTTTTTGTTTCATATTTGTTTACTTTTTGGTGACATTTAAGACGCATCTTCTTCTACCAAAGAATGTGCTCGGCGTGACTGGAAGGTCGTGTCGCTTTAAATCAGGATTGGTTCGATAACCGTTCTTTCTTCCCTTGAGTAAATATGGAGCCCCTCTTTTCATCATTTTTCCCTATCCTCACTTCTTTCCTCTCCTTCGCTTCTAAGTTCTAACAGAGCCTCGTTTCATTTTCTATCTTTTATCTTAAGTTCTTCCTTAAATATGCTGACATGTTCTTCTGTTTTCTTTTATTCGGTTATGTGTCGACCTCCGGAGTCATGCATGAACAACACACCAGAACCACTATTCTCCTCTAGAAAAAGTCACCTACGAGTCTTGCAAGGTCAACGACCAAATGGTCTTTCGCCATCAAACACTCGGCGGCGAGATGATTGTTTGAGATCGATTTGTTTGAGTTACTTTATCTTGAGGAGAACATTGGTTCAGGTGTTGATTTCATAACAGTTCCGATCTCATCGATGGCCTTGATGGGAGAAACTGATATCACAACTCAAGCTTCGGCTTTGGAAGAACTTGTCTTTTAAGAAATTAGTTTAGCTCTAATTATTTTTCTTAGTTCGACTTGTAATATCAGTATTTGAGGTATTCCACTCAATTCCTATATTATCATTCCATTTGATATTCTTCTTGTCTTTCATTTTTGTTATTTATAGTGGAATATTGTGGGACCGACAAATTGAGAGTAATATTAATCTAATAACCATTCTAGTGAAAAAAAATATTAATCAAATAAGACCCACCAAAGCAAGAAACATTAACGCGCCTAAACCAAGCCATTTAGTTAAATTATCAAAAAAACGAAAGAATACCTTGACCATAATAACCTCGATAAAGTCATCATGCAAATTACAAGGGCTCTTCATCCTTCTCTTCATCGTCATATTGATCCTCATTATCAGAAGATGATAAATTACAACAGAATTTATCCCTTGGTTCCGCATCCCCGACCTCGTAATCAAGATCTATTGTGTTTCCTCATTGTACCAAGTTCTCAATAACGAGATCTTCGATTCTAGTTATCATCACAGGATCATCATTTTATTGTTGCAAAAGAATTGGTTCCATGTTACCATAATCTCCTGAAATATTTCCCCTCGGGTTTACAGGTATGGAACTAACGTACCTAGATCAAATGGTTCTTATTAACTGTACGTTATTGATGAAAGAACTTCTACAACGCCAGCATTACTCTTCCCAGTGCCTCTACCTGTTGGAACTCATGCCATTCTATCATCAGATCGAATCCAATCTCGTTCCTTATTGCCTAGGATCTAGGTTTAGTTAATTAAATCATTAGGGATGATCTCGTGTTTACCTGGAGATTTGCAGCGGAATATGGTCAGATAAACGAGATCTCTAGCGCCTCAATTGCTGCGCCTCTACCATAGTCCACACGCACACAAGCTGGAATCCACCGGGATGCTAGTGACGGGATCAAAGATCTTCTTGGGATTCCTGTGTTTTAAGAGGTGGCTGTCAAATGAACATTAGGTCTCAAATTCGTGGCTAACATCATACATATAGCCCCTTGAAAAGACCTAATTAATCCCTGGACCGAACCATGATTAATTAAGTCATGAACCGAAATAAGAGTTTCGGTCCGTCCACAGTGTCGATCGACACACCCTTAGTGTTGATCGACACATCCTCTAAAACACAACATTCAATGTGTATCCAATACACATTGACCAGACCATTCACCAATGATCAATCCCTTATGAAGTATATCCAACTTGCTTAGGTGTGTGACCCTGTAGGTCTACATAATACTAGCAATGAGTTACAACTCATAAATCCTAAGCGGCTTCTAGCAAAACATTATGACCACCTAGTATCACATGAATTGTCCGATCTCGACAATACAACTATCTATCAGAGTTAGTACAATATGATTTCAGGACATAATCCCAACAATCTCCCACTTGTACTGGAATCATCTATTCCCCTAATCCCTTTGTCACTATATCTCGATATGGCATAAGGCAAGAAACTGTGTCATCCTTATTATAGCCAACATCGTGTTCATCGAACTCCTGATCTATACTGATAAAACAAACGACTGACAATCACCTCGTTTGAGCACGGCCATGCATTTTCTCAGTATCAAATCTTCGATGGGCCCTGAGATATTTATCTCCTGTTATATAGGAGGGACAAATCCCTTCTTGTTCCATCCCTGTTTCTACACACACTTCATGATACGCCTAAGCAATGCTTTTATAGCCGCCATTTACGGAACGATGTTTGACAAGGTCAAAGCGCACCAATTCACATGCTAGAAAGCATGATGAAGTCAAGTCTAAGGACTATACTCTATAGTCGTAATGAGAACCTCTCATGACACTGATATAACTATCCTGTAGAGTTCTCATTAGCGGGTCATATCCGATCATATGTTCACCAACATATATCTATGTGATTGATGTTGATACTCATATCAATGACTCCATGAAACTTAGTCATACGTCACCTCACATACTAGTCTTAACGGTTGTTAGTGTCCCATTTTAACAACCTATGACCAGGGACAAACATAATTTTTATGTCATCTTTCACTTATAGGGTTTCATGATCAAGTCCTCAACTTGATGACCTATAAAATGAACATAAATACTCTGGGACCATTATTTAATTATCCAATAATCAAATAATGCTGATGTCAGTATTTCATAAACATGACCATAGCATGTCTATGTGAACATCATAACTAACATAACTCCCACTAGAATCAAGACCACGTCTTCAGATATCTAATACCTACAACAACAGTTTAAAACTCGTGCTTAGGTTGTGAGAGAGGCTGCGGTGTTCTTGCTTGGAACCATTCCAACAAACCACACCGCCATTCATTAATAAGCACTATTCTACGGTCCCCTGCTTGGAGCCCTTCCAACAGATAGCACTGCTACACAGACAAAGAGACATAACCAGGTGGGAACCGGGAATCATCTTTGTCTGTCTAACTACTCATAACAGATTCGTCACTTTCTCAGTTGAACAAGAACCTATCCTTAGTGTTTCTCAAATACTTGAGGATATTCCTTACAACTGTCCAGTGACTTTTATCGGAACATATTGGTATCTTCTCGTCATGCTTTATGCGTAAGCTGCATCTAGACGAGCGCAAAATATGGCATTCATGATGGATTCTATTGCAGAAGCATAAGGAATCACACTCATACATACTAGCTCAGCCAGTGTCCAAGACACTTCATCTTGCTAAGATTGTTGCCATAAGACCTTTGGTGTGAAGCCATTCTTGGAATCATGCATATTGGAACAGTCCAATACCTTATCAACATAAGGATTCTGACACGATCCATTTAGCCTACCCAATCTATTTCAATAGATCCTTATTCCAAGAACTCACGCGTCTTCTCCCATGTCTATCGTTAAAAATGACTTCCGACCCAAGTCACAAAAGACTTAAGCGACAGAACGTCGTTTAAGAGAATAAGTATGTTATATACATACAATGTGAGAAATGCAACTACGCTCCCACTAGTCTACTTGTATATGCACGGTTCCTTTTCGTTCCTGATCAAGTCAAAACTTTTGACCGTTTTAACAGAACGTAGATTCCAACTCCAAGATGTTTGCTTCAATCCAGAAATGGATCGGTGAAGCTAACATGCATACCTAGCAAATTTTCGGAGTTGGGGCTCACCATCGCTTCTTGAATTTCGCATGCTCATCACTTTTCAATGATCAACAGATCACGGCAATCGGTCACGAGAAATCACTCCCGGGTTAGTGACGGATCCATTCGGATCTGCAAACTTCAGGCTCCACAGGTGTAGGTCCTACAGCACTTTGTAGATCCAACCGCTGCTCTCCCATGGCAGGTTGAGCAGCCTCCTGTGTTCCTCGAATTTTCTTCGAGCTGTACTTCCACTCCCACTGTTTTTCTTGGAAAGAAACTTTCTATCTAGAAAAACAGAGTTCCGAACAACGAAACTTTGTTCTCGGATTGGTTGCAAAAGTAATAAGCCTCGGTTTCCCTAGGACAACCAGCGAAGCAGCACTTATCAGATTTGGGTTCAAGGTTGTCTGTTGACAACTGCTTTACATAAACCTTGCAATCCCAATTAATCAGGAAGACATACTTGGAAAACTACCAGTCCACATCCAATGTGGTGTCTTTCAACTGATTCTGATAGAAAACAATTTGGCGTAAATACAGACATTTCTAGAGTGTATTCCTAAAAGGATAATGGAAGATTAGTGTGACTCATCATTAATAATATCAAATCCAATAAGGTCCGATTCATTCTCTCGGAAACACTATTCAGGTTTTCTAGGAGAAATGAGCTGTGAGACGACTTCACACTCACTTAGATGATCACTCAATCCTTGACTCAAGTATTCTCCTCCGCGATTTAATCGAGGATGTTTAATACTTCTGTCATATCGGTTATATACTTCATTCTGGAACTCCTTTGACCATTTCAAAAGATTCCTACTCGTGTCTCATCAAATGAACACAGCCATACTTACTGAAGTCATCAATAAAGGTAATGAAGTACTGAAGATTTCCTCTGGCACTAATGCTCATCGGGCCACATACATCAGTATGTTCAATGCCCAATAAGCCTCTGGCCCTTTTCTTTAGCAGAGCTAAAGAAGCCTTAGTCATTTGGCCCAGTAAGCAGAATTCATATCTCATATGATTTATAATCAAATGAGCCCAAAAGCCCATAACTATGGAACTTCTGAATCCGCTTCACTCTATGTGGTTGAAACGACTATGCTGAGGAAAAAATCGAGTTCGAGTCATCAGAGTTAAACCGTTTGGTATTTATGTTATACACAGGCGTACATTGGTTTAAGATATAAAACCAATTTTTCAAAAGGGGTGCTACCATAGAATATTTCATCAAGATCAAAAGAGCAAAACTTGTCTTTTATCAAAATGAAAAACATTCAAATTCTTACAAGAAAATGAAAGACATCTCTGCTTAAAGCAGGTACATAGCAGCAATTACTTATTTCAAAAACCAAGCTTGAAAGGCTCCTACAAGTGGAGGATCTCTACGGCTAATGCAGCAACCATTGCTCCATTCCAGACGCGTAGTTCCACTTGTCCTTTCTTCAACGTTCTACTATAGCTTAGGCCCTGTATATTTCAAAAATATCAGTACCACAACTGGTATCCAATACCTACGTAGAACTTGAAATAACAACACAATACCTGAAGAAGAAGTTCCGTACATCTCCTTCATCTCTTGTGAATCTTCCAAGAATTTAATGCAATCTCTCTTCCAATGCCCAAAATTTTCACAGTAGCAGCACTTACCAACATCAGATGGGCCAGACTTGGGTTTATAAGATGACACAGGCTTATCCTGATTCCAAATCTGGACGGCCTTGCCTCCACCCTTGTCTATACAAGATTTCTCATACCTTTTACCCTTTATGGTGTTTTGCTCAGCTGTCTTGAGCATGCCATGCAGCTCAGTCAACGTCTTCGTCAAGCCATTCTTGATATAGCTCTTGATAAACTTATCATAACTTGACGGCAGTGACTGCAGGATGATTTTAGTAGCCAACTCTAGGCTAACAGGACAATCCAGTTTCCCCAGGTTATCAATGTAACCCATCATTTTAATGACATGAGGACTCACTGGAGCATCCTTTGGTAGCTTGCACCCAACGAGAGACTTAACCATCTGGTATCTCTCAACTCGTGCCTGATCCTGAAACATCAGTTTCAGGCTGGTGATCATCTCTATTGGCGACTCCATGTTCTTGTGCTGACTCTTTAAGTCCGAGTTCATGGTAGCCAACATCAGACCACACACATCTACCACATCAATATAATTCTTATTCCAAGCATCATATACTGCATGCGAGGCATTGGTCCCAAGCCTCTCGGGGAGAGCTTTCTCAAGGACATAGTCCTTACTCTCTTGCTTGAGAATAAACCTCAAGTTCCGATACCAATCCAAGAAATTTGATCCATTTAACTTGTCCTTCTCAAGGACGGATCGTAACGAGAAAGTAGTTTTAGACATAGGCTAAAATCTAAGAAAAGAAAATTTTAGTTATGAAGTTCAAGAAATGAGAAATCATATCTAATAAGAAAACTCGCATTATATTCAAACAATGTTTCCTTTTTGAATATAATGATCCTAGACCCATACTTCACTAAAATCTGAGTGGACGACTCGCCATCACTCAAGTTTTAGTTATCTAGGTAAGCAAATCATTGCTAATTGTACCCAGTACAACTCTTGGTCGCAGATAAGACAATCCATGTCTCATCCACTCTGACGTCTCTGAGCCCAGAACTTCTGATAGCCCAGTCAAGTAAACCAATCTTTTCAGTCTTGTGTTCATTGACAGTCGCACTGCAAGTCTATCAATGATCACCTTCCTTACTCATGTAATTATAGATACCAAGGACTCCAAGACTATCCAACAACGAAATGAGTCTTGACAGTAGACAAGATTGGGTAAGACATCAAGGTCACTTGATATTTAGTTGAGGAAACGGAACTCTAAAAGGTTAGTAAATCAATCTCTTAGGTCATGTAATTGTTGATGTCAAGCACTGCAAGTCTATCAACACAATTACCTGCCTTACTCATGTAATTGTGGACACCAAGCTCTTGGAAAGAGTATCACAACAACGAAATGAGTCTTGACAGTTGACCATATTGAGAACTAAGCTTTGATCTAATACACATCCAATGTGTATGCAAATAGATTTAGAACATTTTTAACTTTTAATTTTAATTGAGTTTTAATTGTTCTAAGAAGTTGGTTAGGTCATTTGGTTCGGTTTCTCAATCATTTGGTTCAATAACCAAACGATTGGCGTCAATCGACACTGTATGAATATCGATCGACCGACACGACACTTGTGTTGATCGATATACTGTTTGCATCGACACAACATGTGTCGACCGACACACTTGGTCGACACTTGATATTCATTCTAAACCAACCCGATAACCGGTCAATCCAATTGAACCGGAAATTGACCAAATAAACCGGTTTAGACTAATTGATATACGATTCAGCATTCTTCCACTTGGAAGACCCACTTGTGTAAATATTTCAGGAACATCGACATGATATACGGGGAGAAAAAAACAATCACCTCATTGATATACGATTCAACAATCGATCCTGCCGCATATCTTTTGTTCTTTGCTTTCTCTTTCAACTTTTTGAAATATCTTTCAAAAGGGTACATCCACCTATATTGGACCGGACCACTTAATTCAGCTTCGTAGGGGAGATATATAGGTAAGTGCTCCATCACGTCGAAAAATGATGGTGGAAAAATCTTTTCCAAGTTGCATATGATTAAAACTATGTTTTCTTTGATAATTTGGAGACGACTTTTTTGTAAAGTTCTCGAGCATAATGATACGATCAGGTTTTAATCCCTAGATCTACACTGCAAGTGCACAGACGTGACAGTAGTATATAGGGTATCGAAATCCACAGGGACTCTAGACCTTACGATAGATTGTAGAATTTCCAGGTTAAGCTAGGAGAAATTAATGAGAAACTAAATAGCAAAGAAGAAAAGTAAATCAGTAGCAGGAGTGGTTTGTAAGCAATTAACTAAAAGCGCTAAGTCTAGGGAGTTCTCAGGAAATCAGACAAGCAGATAAATTATCAGTCAGGATCAAATTAAGTCCGGTTCTAGAACTCAAACAAAGATATAGAACTAACAAACTTTCGTTGCGAGAATTCTCTAAGTCTAATGGCAGAAACCCAAATTTCTTTGCAATTCCTAACAGATTAAACTAGCCTTAAGTGTACGTTTGATTTGTTCACAATTCAATTAAACCAAATTTCTTTGCAGATAATTCAATTGCTCAACCAAAATAGATCAGATTCTAAACCACACTTTCGTGTCAATTTAATAACCTAAAGTCTAGATTCTAAGCGATCAGGTTAGAAACTAGTATTAAGCACAATTCAGGTTGAAGAACATATAAGTTATGAATCCTTAACTGAATAATTAAATCTAGCAAGTCATGAAATCCCTAACGAGAATCCCTAAGCCTAACTATGAATCTACTCAGACATGATCAATGAAACACAAATCATAGAATAAATAGATTGCATAAATAAAGAGTAAGAATAAAAGCGGTTCGAAATCTTCTCCAAAAGCAGGAAGCAGTACAGGATTAGATCAGCCCCCAAAAGCTCTAAAATCTCTATGCTCAAAGTATGAAAGCGTATCTAAAATTAAACACCAAAAACCTAATTATAAAGCCCTAATCACTGCTGGGGCTTCTTTGTAATTATTGGAAACTTTTGGGCCAAAGTGCAATTTCCATAATCTTCATTAACTCTCGCGAGAAAAGTCCATCACGCATGTGTGTCGATCGATGCACAAGATGTGTCGATCGATGCAGATCTCTGTTTTGGACAGTGAACTCTATCTCTCGGGTTAATTCTCCAAAATTCTCCAGAAAGTGCCATGATCACCAAATCCGCTCCAAACGTGCATATATCTAATAACACCTGTAAATGACTATAAAGAAACACCAAAAGACTCTAAAACATACTTAAATCATGGTCTAAAACCGGTGAAAACCATGATATATCACATAAGTCACGGAAAAAACTTCCAACCCCTACACTATATATTTTTTGAAACTGTTTGTAAATATAAAATACTATACTCATATTAATTTATCAAATATTAAGTAAAATAAAATAGAAACCTGCTAACGCAAGGTGGGCGTTCCGGTCTAAGACAATACAAGAAATATCGGCATTAGTAGCACACTGAAAACGCTACCATAGGGTTTTTGTAGCGTTTTCATGAACGCTATGTCAGCCGCAGCTATAATAGACCCCCCCCCCTTTACCATAGCGTTTTTTTCAATGCTAAAATAAATGGACATATTGTAGCATTATATAATCGCTATCGAAATTATTTTATAACACATGTGTAGTGCTATGATGCAGTTTTTCATGGCGATATTTTTATGTTGTAGTATAAATTATGTTGACACATTTTCAGTGCCAGTGAATATGTTTTCATGACGTATTTTATTATACCATTAAATTTGTTAAAATTAATTTATGAAATTATAATTAAAATTTAAAATAAAGATTCTGCTAAAAACAAAATTAATTTAGGAAAAAATATATATTTATTGATATATCTAAACCAAATATCGGTTCATTAGTTACAAATATTAAACTACACTTGACTACACACACATGATTCAATGTTATTGACAATCAGAGCCGATGATCCTCTTAAACGTGCATGTTCTTCTTTGTCTTGCAAACTCGAGCTCTGACTACTTCTGATTGCTCGGTTGAGATTATCTAGTTCTTTTGAATCCGAGCTATGTATGGTCTTGATGGTATCAATACAGCAACTGAAACATAAAAAGACAATTATCAGATTCATTTCACGTTTTAGCTTTCCACGTTGTTTTATACCCGGCAAGAAATTTGGCAACCAATTACCTAGAAGATTCTTGTAAGATTCTGATATACATTTGAGTTGGCTTCAGCATCTAAGCGTAAGAGCTTGTGAAAGAGAATAATACTAAGTTCTTGCAGGGAAAAATGATAAACCAAAGAGAAACATTGATGTTACCTGCAAGCTTCCTTTGTTCGGCTATGTATTCTTCGGTTTCACTTCCGGAAGAGAGACAAGGCGTTTGTCTATGTCTCTGTTAAACCTCAGCCATATTAGGTTGTAGAAAGAATATTGAAATCTATCAACATTTCTTACCTTTGGAGCTGCGCCTTGATGATGTCAATGAGGTCTTGTGCTATGACACTGCAAGACAATTGAGTAGAAATGATTCCCAATACAATCAAAATCTGATATTGTGTAAACAAGACTTACAATCAAAAGCCGAGCCTTTCCAATGGGTAAGAGGAAGTTTCTGAAGAATCCGGCTTTCACGTCCAGTAATTGCCTTTGCTTACCCAACTCCAACACATCCTCTTTCAAGATTACCTTCAACATCATTCACCATTTGTGTTTCATTTCTTTACCCAAGAATCAACACACAAGGTGTCAACCAATCGCTAAACTAGAGATATACAAAGGTCAATTTCATTTACGTTTCTTCCATTACCAATAAACACCAGCTCAAAATCAAAACGTAACTAGAATCCTTTTTAAGGGAAACCCATTAAATATAATCACTTTACCTTGCGAAATTTCTTGCTTTCTTCTGGGCAACTACCTCCAAAGTGGATCTTCGCTGAGATACTTTTAGGGTTTCATTTGCGATGCCATTGAAGCTGTGAGACGAACAAAGCGAGGAGCTCCATGAGAGTGACAAAGACGAAGCCATTGGCGAAGCTGATTCAGTTACGACTTCCGAGCACATATAAGTTTCTTCATCTCCGTCTGGTCTCCTCCACTTACGAATCCAAGCGAGAAACAGAACCACGAAAGAACCCAATTGACACCCATAAGCAAACCCGAAAAGAATCACGTCCGTTTATTTTAATTTGATCTAATGGTGGGTAATGAAGGACATGTGATCCTTACCTCTATTATTTAACCAATGAAAAGTCAGTCTTTTTATTTGTTGTTTGTGTTAACACCAATCTTTTTTATTTACATTTTTAAGTTTAATTTTTTTGTTATTATTTTCTTTTAATTAGTAGATTACTTTGACAATATGTGATAATTTAATAAAATACAAACTATATATCCTATAACTATTTTACAAATTATTTAATGGTATATTTTATTTATAATCAATTTCATTTACAAAATAATTATATTTTGATTATATATTATATTTAAATTTTAGAGTTTAGGATTAATAAAATTATTATACCTAAAATTTATTATAAGTGTTGGAATTGTTTTTATGCATATTATCTGATGTTTATGTTTAATACTATACAATTAAAAATTTAATACTTATGAGTAAGGGTTAGAAGCGTAGGGTTTAGATCATTAGGTTAGGGTTTGTGTTTGTGGTATGGAATTTAGTGTTTACAGTTTAAGATTTAAACAATGATTATAAATTTATATTCAAGTTTATAAAAGCTAGCTCATAAAATTCACCACAATATAATGAAAATATAATTGTAAGTGTGCATCAAAAACTTTTACCCTTTAATTTTTTAACCCTAACCCTTTAATACCCTAAACCCTAAACAAAATTTTTGTGGAACTTTAACTTTTATATTAGTTTATAGTTAATATCCTAATCCTAAATCCTATTTATATCTTAAATTTATATTAGTTTGTCAATGAAAAATTCCAAAGCTAAGCTAACAACTCTTATATTCCAATACCCTAACCCTACATTACCATAAACCCTAAATAAAGTGTGAATCTAAACCGTTAATATTAGTTGAAAATTTGTTTTTATAGATATGTTATTAAAAATTGTCAAGATTTATAATATTAATAAATAATATTTTTATATTTTATATTTAATTAGAAAATTGCAAATAAATTAATAGTATTTCACTCTAATCCCTATATATACCCTAAACTAAAATTGAAAAATTTGTTGTATTTTCTTTTTTTGAATCCAACTGGTAATATCTTTAACAATATTTTCTGCAGTTTCTGAATATTAAATTATTTATAAAAAAATTCTAGTATTGTTCACAATTTATTTGTACTGTAATTTTTGAATCCAAGAATGTTGTTCTCATTACTAACACTGTTACAAATGCATAATCCTGCTTACACAATCAAAGTTAACAAGAGTCATTTTTGTTCCAGAGTGACCAAAGAACAGGACATGTAGCTCTTTGAGAGACCAACACCCATTAGATGAGCTCCAAAATCCTCGTCCAGAAGCATTTTGCTTGCTCGGATGTCCCGGTGCACCACTTGCGGCTTGACCTTGTCGTGTAGAGACCTGTTCAGACAGAAGTTTCAAACTTCTCAGACTTGAAAACAAAACTAAAGTAAAGTAATTATAACCAAAAGCTATAGTATAAGATGGACTTGCGTGATTCCTTGAGCAAGAGTTGTGGCAATGTTGAGTCTCATGTTCCATCCCATGTTCCTACCACCTCTAGGCACATGGTACAACCATCTATCGGATGGATGATTAAAAATCATAAACCGCAACATGCATGCAAGGGTCTGTTCCTAAACCCTGATTGCATGGATGATTAAAAATTGTATCAATGAACTTGGTCTTGTAGGTTCAGTAGGAAGGATCAAGAACGCTAACCGAATTTGGCTGGTTCTTGGAAAAGACATGATACAGCATTGTAGTAGTCTGCGTACATGATGTTGACATGAGGGTACAGCTTTCTGAGTCTGTTGAGCTCTGCCTGAAGCTGCTTGTTGTATTATTCTCCGAACTTGTTTAGCCATTTCAAACATCCTGTTGTAGGATTGTATTCTTCCATGTTTGATGTTGGAAACAATGTCAAATAGGCTACTAAGCATTCGTTTGGGAAATCTCCAAGCACCAAGAATGTTCTTCCCCCCCCCCCCCCATACCAATCAGCTCCTGTATAATATTTGTTATACTTTCGATATCAGTCCCAAAAATAAAAACAAAAGACACAGTACAGTACAGTTTGTGCTTTTGGTCTTCCCTAGACCCAGATCAAGAATTCGTAAAGATAAATGTTAACCATGATTGCAGAAGATATAGCATTGATCATATCTCTCCAATTTCTCCCACGAGAATCAGAGCATCTTCGATCAGAGCATCTTCGATCAAAGCATCTTCGATCATATCTCTGCAGTCTGAAACAAGATTACAATGTAAGCCATGATTTTACATGTGAGCTCGATTCATAGCACAAACTGTAGATTGGAGTAACAACAACAATAATTATACGAAGTCATATCAAAGTTATGTTCACAAGATAATTAAAAGAAAGTACACCCATTTTCTCTTCAATTAAAAACTTTACCTTTGTGAGATCTATTCTTGAAATTACTTGCATTCTGAGTTTGTCGCTTGATATCTGAAAGCAATTAAAAATTTGACCTTTATAGATCGACTAAAGAACATTAATGTTACACTTCAAATCTGTTAAAAGATTCGACAATTTTAGCAAGGGATTTCTTCAGGAGAAGAAGCTTTCAACATATTATAAAGGAGACTCAACCAAGTGCAGAAAACTAATTCTTAAATGTCTTAACTTACAAATCCAAGGAAAAATCTTATTACGCAAAAACAAAAAAAATTGGTGGTAAAATGATTTTTTCGCTAAGTGTTTGGCGCTCAATGTGTTACACATGTGAAAATTGGTCAAAAAGTAGATTTTTGTCGATTTTTTCCTTCTCCGTTAATGAAAATCTTTTCTAACGCGAATTTAATGCTACGATAGAGTTGTAATCGGATTTTGACACTTTTAGTAGCAGTAGTGAATTAGTGCTACAATGAACTGCTACCAGTGCCTATATTTCTTGTAGTGAGATTTCGACAAAGATAAATGGAAGTAGCCGCTCCAAAAAATGTGGCAGTCATGACTTTTCATCCCTGAAAACTTACCGTTATCCATATCAGCACAACTATCTAAGTCGGCCGCATAGCCATCTAGAAATTGGACTGCATGTTTCACACATTCTAGTAATTGTGTTATGGCATCGTTTGTCAATCTGTACGTGGGGATAGGAGCTTTACCCTCACTATCAATATGTATGTGTAGCCGAGAACAGAATCGCTCTATATCAATTATTGACATGATGGTGTCTTTGGAATTACCCTTCACACTCAAAAGATTATTCATGACGTTGTCAAAAAATTCTTCTCTACATGCATAAAATCAAGATTATGTCGGAGAGTGAGGTCCCTCCAGTACGGAAGCTCCCAGAATATGCTTTCCTTGTGCCAATTATGCAACTTCCCATAGCCAGACTCCTTCTTTTTGTGACCGTTTCCACCGACGTCCTTTGTTTTCGGTGGATTTACACCCTGCAATTTCACGCTATACACTTGCTCACCACTCAATACCTCGGGTGGATGCTCTTTCGAGGCCCCTTTTCCCTTCAAGAAGTCTTTTTATTCTTCCTCAATGGATGACAAAATGGAAGAAATCTTATGTGACAATAAAACCAACACGTCTTCCTTCCCTTACGCAGATAAAACCAAGACAATCCACCATGGGCCGTCCATCATGACAACGTCCCATATGCCGGGAAGTCACTTATCGTCCAAAGGAGCACTGCTTTTAGTTTAAATTTTTCATTCAATGACACATTGTGTGTATCGACTCCAGAAGACCACAACTCTTTTAACTCCCCAATAAGAGGTTGGAGGAAGATATCGAGACTGGCGCGGATGATTTGGCCCAGAATTCAGAATTATAAGAAACAAGTATTCTGAATTCATGCACATATCAGGGGGTCAATTATATGGAGTCAAGATCACGGGCCACAACGAATGATTAGGAGACATGCCAAATGGATTGACCCCTTCTGTACTTAATCAAGATAAACGTTACGGGGTTTTTTGGAAAACAGAGGATATTGAGCTTGAAATGAATTCCACTCCACCGCATCAGATGGATGACACATTTCTCCCTCCGTCGTTTGGTGCTACGCATGCCATCTCATTGGCGCTGCAGTCTTCTCGCTTTGATACATTCTCTTCAGTCTGCCAGCAATTGGTAGATACCACATACGACTGTAGGCTACTCTGGTTCTACTTTGGCTCTCGTTCGGCTTCCATCTTGGTTTAGTACAAAACCGACACTTTTCTTTCGTTTCGTCTTCTTTCCAGAAGATTATACAATTGTTCATGCAAACATCAATTATACGATAGGAGAGGCCTAAATTGCGCATCAATTTCTCTGTCTCGTAGTGTGAACATGTTGCCTGGTTTCCTTCTGGTAAATACTCTGTCATCATTTCTCATAGCGAATCTACTAACCTTTCACTCATATTATGTTCTGCCTTGTTATGCAGGACCAGATCAGCCAAGGATAACTAGGAGTGACCTTCACGAAAACCATCATATAAAGGATTGTTGGCTCCTTCTAACATGTCATAAAACTTTTTTGAATGATTACGTACATGTTCTTCACTATTACTCGCGTAACCACGAAATGCATCATTCGCCATATCCACATACCTATCTTCTACATTATTATGACCATTCGGATCAACATAAATCGTTCTTATATCCAAACCGATTTCTTCTCCATGCTTATAACAAACACATTAATCAGACATCAATCCGTAACTAAACAGATGACTCCAAATTCCCTGTTCTGATTAGTCCGTTTTTTTCTTTCAAGAGTGGAATCTTTTTAATAAAAAGTGGAATTTCCCCCTGTGGTTTCCGGTTTTTCGTTCTTGCAAAAACGACAACGGCAAAGAAACTTACCGCCATTGCTCAGCGCTAAAGGCGTGTTTTTGGCAAGTTCCATAAATTGGGTCACCCTCGTTGTGGAGGCTGTCGAGAAATTGTCTGTGGTATCATCGAACCTATAATACATCTACTCCCGATGGTTGCTATAATTATTGTATCCTCCCGCCATGTAACTAGATTTCCAACTTTTTTTTGTTTTTACAATTGAAAACAGGGAAAGGGTTGAATTTCGACTATGTAGACGTTATTGGCTACTCCAATTAAATTTCATAAATGCATGCGCATGAAACCGGTACACCTACCACAAACATGTGAAAGATAACCAAACTATCTTATATTGTTATTACTAAATCCAAAAATACTATATGATACGAACCATACCCGACTACTTTGCGACACGAATAATGAGTTGAATATTAGTCATAACAATCGCGACAAATAAACGACTGGGTTACAACTATACACAAAGTAGCGAATTAGTCGCCCATGCACTGACCAATTCGCGATTTTTCTACAACTCTTCACATCAAACGCAAAAATAGTCACCATATCACTGACTAGTCAGCGACTATTGTTTCCGGTCTCGACAATGGTCGTTAATCAGTTAGAGGAATTGAACACCAGATTGACTTTGTGCCATAATCTACTCTTCCCAACTGACCTGCATATGAAACCCATCTTGTGGAGCTTTAAGGACAAGTTGGTGAGCTCATGAGGAAATGATACATCAGGGAAAGCATGAGCCCTTGTGCCGATCCTGTTCTACTTGTTCCTAAGAAGGATGGCAGCTGGAGAATGTGTGTTGACTGCCGTGCAATCAACAAAATCACATTTAAGTACATACATCCCATTCCTAGGCTCGATGATATGTTAGATTAGCTACATGGATCTAGCATCTTCTCTAAGATAGATTTGAAAAGTGGCTATCATCAGATTAGGATGAAGGAAGGGGATGAATGGAAAACCGCTTTTAAAACAAAACTAGGATTGTATGAGTGGCTTTTGATGCCTATTGGTTTGACTAATGAACCTAGTACTTTCATGCGGTTAATGAATCATGTGCTTAGAGCTTTTATAGGTGTTTTTGTTGTAGTTTACTATGATGATATTCTCATCTATAACAAAAACATTTATGATCATATTCATCATTTGAAATCCGTTTTAGATGTGCTTAGGACTGAGAAGCTTTACTCTAACTTTGAGAAGTGCTCTTATGGAACAGATAACTTAGTTTTTATTAGCTTTGATGTAGGAGCAGAAGGCATCAAAGTGGATGAGAAAAAAGTGAAAGCTATCAGAGATTGACCGATCCAAAACCATGGGAGAAGTTAGAAGCTTTCATGGTCTTGCCGGTTTCTGTAGAAGATTTGTCATGGACTTCAGCAAAATTGCAGCCCCTCTTACTGAAGTCATCAAGAAAGACGTGGGATTCAAGTGGGAACAAGCACAAGAAGATGCATTCCAAGCCTTGAAAGGGAAGTTAACCAATACCCCACTTCTTGTACTTCGTGATTTTAGCAAAACTTTTGAAATAGAATGCGATGCCTCAGGAGTTGGTATTGGTGTTTTTTTATGCAGGACAAAAGGCCTATAGCTTACTTCAGTGAGAAGCTAGGAGGAGCCACGCTCAAATGTTTGTTCTAAATTTGATTTTGGAAAGTACTTTAAGCATGATAGTTTATTTTTCTATGGTGGACGCTTGTGTATTCCTAATTGCTCTTTAAGGGACTTACTTGTCAGGGAAGCACACAGTGGTGGACTGATATATCTGGTTTTTACCTGTTTTAAACCATGATATAAGTATATATTAGAGTCTTTTGTAGTGTTTTTTGAGTCTTTTGTGACATTTCGGAGTGGCTAAGACTCTTAAGGTGATGCAGGATCACTTCTTCTGGCCACATTTGAAGAAGGACGTGGAAAAAGTATGTGATCGATGTATGACATGCAAAAAATCCAAAGCCACTGCTGATATATCATGGTTTTTACCGGTTTTAGACCATGATATAAGTGTGTTTTAGAGTCTTTTAGTGTTTCTTTAGAGTCTTTTACAGGTGTTATTAGATATTAGCATGTTTGGAGCGGAATTGGAGTTATTGGAGCTTTTTGGAGCATTTTGGTGCTTTGACCCGAGAGATAGAGTTCACTGTCCAAAACAGAGTAATGCATCGATCGACACACATCGTGCATCGATCGACACACGAGCGAGATGGGCCTTCCTCGGTGGTTTTAATGAAGAATGAAGAATTCACAGTTTTTCCCGGAAGTTCCTGATAATTACAAAGAAGTCCCAAGACGTGATTAGCTTATATAATTAGATTTTTACATCAGTTTTTAGATACGCTTTCATACTTTGAGCATAGAGTTTTTAGAGCTTGGGGCTGATCTAATCCTGTACTGATTTCTGCTTTTTGGAGAAGATTTCGAACCCCTTTACTTCTTTATTCTCTTTTACGCAATCTATTATTTCATTGATTATGTTTTCGTATTCTATGTCTGAGTAGATTCATAGTTAGGTTTAGGGATTCTCATTAAGGATTTTATGACTTGCTAGATTTAATTAATTCAGTTAAGGATTCATATCAATAATTGTTCTTCGATCTAAATTGTGCTTAACACTAGTTTCTAACCTGATCACTTAGAATCTAGATCTTAGGTTGTTAAATTGACACGAAAGTGTGGTTTGGAATCTGAACTATTTAGGTTGAGCAATTGAATTACTCGCAAAAAAATTTGGTTTAATTGAATTGTGAACATATCGAACTTATTCTTAAAGCTAGTTTAATCTGTTAGGAATTACAAAAAAATTCGGATTTCTGCAATTAGGCTTAGAGAATTCTCACAACGAAAGTTGGTTAATTCTATATCTGTGTTTGAGTTCTAGAACCGTACTTAATTTGATCCTGACTGAATGATTTATCTGCTTGTCTGATTTCCTGAGAACTCCCTAGACTTAGCGCTTTTAGTTAATTGCCTACAAACCGATCTTGCTACTGATTTACTTTCTTGCTTTATTTTTAATTTCTCACTACATTGCTTTCTCCTAGTTTTCACTTGACTGTTCTTAATCTATCGTTGCCCAGAGTCCTTGTGGATTCGATACCTTAAAGTACTACATTCACATCACTGTGCACTTGCAGTTAGAATAGGGATAAAACTCTTTACCTATCAACTGCCCAAACCAAAGGTATGGACACTCCTTTGCCTATTGCTTCTCATCCGTGGCATGATGTGTCAATGGACATTGTGTTAGGATTTCCTAGGACTAAGACTGGGAAGGATTCGATCTTTGTGTTGTGGATAGGTTTAGTAAGATGGCGCACTTCATTCCCTGTCATAAAACTAATGATGCTTTGCACATTGCTGATTTATTCTTTAGATAAGTCATTAGGTTGCATGGTATGCCTAGATAGATTGTTTATGATAGAGAAACTAAGTTCTTAAGATATTTTTGGAAAACTTTGTGGACTAAGTTAGGAACCAAGTTGTTGTTTTTAACTACTTGTCACCCTCAAACTGATGGACAAACGGAAGTAGTGAATAAACCTTGTCATCATTGCTTAGGGCTGTCATTAAAAGGAACCTGAGAACTTGGGAAGAATGCTTGCCACATGTAGAGTTTGCATGTTACCATTTTGTGCATTCTGCTACTAAGTATTCTCCATTTCAACTTGTTTATGGTTTTAATCCTTTAACTCCTATGGATCTAATGCCTCTTACTTTTAGTGAAAGAACAATTCTGGATGGAAAAAGAAAGGTTGAGTTGATTAAGCAGATTCATGCAAAGGTCAAGGCAAACATAGAGGAAAAGACCAAGAAGTATGCAGAGGCTGCAAACAAAGGGAGGCGCAAGCTTGGATTTGAAGTTGGAGATCAAGTATGGATATACTTGAGAAAGGAACGTTTCCCAGCAGAAAGGAAGTCTTAGCTCTTGCCCAGAGTTGATGAATCGTTCACAATAGTTAGAAAGATCAATGCCAATGCATACCAGCTTGATCTAAAAGGTAAGTACAAGGTCTCTTCAAGTTTCAACACTTCTGATCTCGTTCCTTTTCTTGTAGATGAACCGGATTTGAGGGCAAGTCTTTTTCAAGGGGGAGGAGATGATGTGATCATGGATGGAGAGCTTGTACCTGATCAGGAAGCTGAGCTTGTAGCTGACGATCATCTTATGGAGAAGCACGAGCTGAACAAAGTCGAGTTGGATAAGGTCGGGATGGACGAGGTCGAGCTGGTCGAGGACGAGCTGGTCGAGGACAAGCTGCGGAACGAGCATGGTCGGGAACAAGACCACTTAACCAAAATGAAATCCAAAGAAGATCTTCACATTCCAACTGGACCAATCACAAGATGCAAGGCCAAGAAACTCAGAGAAGTTGTTCATACAATTTTGGCTCAAGCTGAATTCGAGATGGTCAAGGATGAAGAAGACATGAGTTGGTCAGTCCATTTGTGCACTCACTTTGCAGCAGCTAATCAAGTCATTGGAGATGGGCCACTTCCAAATTGATAGAAGAAAAAAAAGAAGCCAGAAGCCTATTATGCCTTAGAAAATTTTGTGACCAAAAGGAGGTGACCATGACAAGGAAGTTCGTTGGTCATATGTTTATGATCAAAGTCGTTGGTCAATAGTCTAAGTAGTTAATGTCTTTTATTTTTCCTAAGTCTTTGACTGTTTTTTTTCATGCAAACTCTAAGTTCTTTATGTACTTCGAAAACCAGTAAGCAATACAATCTTTTTCCCCTTTTGATCAATTGATATTTTAAGAGTTTCTCTCGTTTTGTTCTTCGTGAGCAATCTATTGTTTGGTGTGTCATATCCAACCAACAAACCCTCCAATTCGGGACATGTGTGTCACATCAGGCAGAAGAAGAGGTTGGAAACATCAAGGACCCTTCGCAATCCTTGTGCGATCCATTCACTCCACATGCCTTGTATCGGTGCTAGTAGCCCGTTTGTAAGGATTATCCAATCTTCATACCACCCTACGAGTATCCATCCTTGGGAGAATCACATCAGCTACTAACTCTAACAAACAACTCAAATATCTCCAATAAACAATACAAGCAAAAATAACCCGACAATAACCAATAACTATAATAAACCTTAAATAACATTAAAAAAACAAATGCAGAAACAACGATAAAATCCCCAAAGCACATGATCCAGCAAAGCGTCCATCTACTCAATAGGCTCACCTGAAAGGAGGGAAAGAAGGAGGAGGTTGTAATAGAAGAGTCACTAAGTGAGGTATGGTATGCTAAAACGCAAGTCCACTGCCTTGATCCTAGTACTCTAAATATAGCTGCCTCGTTTAAACATGTTCAAACACAAAATCTAAAGCACCCAAGCGACAAACAATGGTCATAGCTTTGTTTATGGATTCGTATCCACCGCACCGTCCATGGGACGCTTTATCCATCTCTTAGGACACAAGCAATTGATCAACTCAGACTTGCCCGTGCCCCTGCACAAAACGCTGACATAGTACAAAACTCCATCTTTGTACACTGGACAATACGCCTACTCATATCATTACATATCTATTATATATCTCTATATATATTTATATAAGTATAACATGCAATTAACAACTAAACGGCAACACAAATAATGGGTTGAATCATCTATAATCCTATCTCCAATTAACAAACAATCTAGTTAGACTCATCAAATAAACATATTACTAAACGAACTATATGAAAAGGTTTAAAGACTAACTACAAAAGTTGCGGAATAGCCCTCACCTTAGAAAATGCTAAAAGTGTAATTTGGAGAGTTCTAGTGCTCAAACGGGATCAAAATCTAAAGCCAAGACAGAAAATATAGTTAAATAGGCTTTCTTTTTGATTCAAAACAGATAAGGGATGAACTAGTTTAACGTCAACAAAAAGTCATCTAAAAATAAACTGAAAAGTCATTGGTTAAAGTCAAGGTCAACCCGATCAAAGCCAACCCGATCAACTCAAACTCAGACTCATACCAACTTTAACCGGCTAAACCGATTAAATTAATTAAACCAACTTAATTGAATAAAACCGGGTGAAATTGATTAAACTAATTAATCAAACCAAATTGTATTTGAACCAATTGAACCAACATAAACCAGATTAAAGATTAAACCAAATTAAATAAAAACAAATAAAAATCAACAAAATAAAAAAAACAGAAGAAGTTCAAGCGGAGGTTTACAAACAGATCGTGATTGTGAATAGTGGCGAGCGATGTCATGACGGCGGCGCTACGAGGCACTGGCGGATCAACACCTTGGCGGTGGAGCACGAGCACAGAAGTTGTGGATGGAGAGGACAAGGATTGAGCATAAAAAGAAGTGAGATCGTTTTCTTACTCTCTTTGAGTGGGAAAACAGATACTCCGAGGAGGGCATGGCTATCCGGAGAAAGGTGAACGGTGGCAGTGATTCATAAGGTAGACTCCGGCAGTGACGGCACAGCTCTCCGGTGGTCTACGGTGGCTCTAGAAGTCGAACAGTGGCGATGGCTGTGTTGGTGGCGCTGCACGGGACAACATTCACGACTTCCTTCCCACTCGGGTACGCTTGAAGACGAGAAGTAGGATAATAGAAGAGAAAATGGGTGGATGTAGTGATCAAACATGACGACTAGGTTTAAAGTGTAGGGGAAGATGGAGATACATACATGATTATGTATGTATATGATTGCATTTTTTTTTGCTCAAAAAGAGTTTGCAGTTTAGCTAGGGAAGAGATAATTGAAATGGATTTGGTGTATGGATTTGGCTAGTACAATTCTCCCCACTAATAAGAGAATTCACCCTAGAAATTGGATCCGGACTCAGATATTTGCTTACAACTTCAAAAAGCTCTAGGTAATCTAACATCATATGATCCTCAGACTCCCATGTTTTTTCCAGAATTTTTTCCCTCTCAACGAATTTGAACATCACAAACACTTTCCCTAGACTTCGTTTTCCTGACGCTCTATAATGCCATTTGTTGGCTACATGTTGACAGATCCATACAGAGATTGCTTGGCAGAAGCTGCATTATAAGCTATTGCTCTCTTACAACCTTTCTAAATATTGACACATGAAACAACTCATGGAAACCTGCCAATTCTGATGGTAACCAACCGATATGCTATTGTCCCAATCCACTCAATAATAGGGTACAGTCCCATGTACCTCGATTTAAACTTCTTCAGCTTATGAGTCTTAGCACCTCTTTGAAATGTCCTTATTTCCAGGTATACTAAGTCGCATATCTCAAACTCCAAATCTCTTCAGCATTTATCTGCATAGCTCTTATGATGAACATGAACTTCCTTTAGCCGCCTATTGAGCATTTCCATTTTCTTTACCTTCTCATGTACCATTGCTGGTTCAATGACTCTGCGCTTCAGCACCTCTGACCAATATAGTGGTGCACGACACGGTCTAACATAAAAAGCCTTTTTTATCTGTTTATGCAAAGCCTTGTCCTATCATTGAGCTCGCTGAACCCTCCAAGTTAATCTGCCTGATCCAATGTCTCAATGCCAGTTGTATCTCCCTCTGCTGTAACTGCAAATAATCTGAGAATAGCAAGTGTCACAGTCTACTCGTGAACCTCCATGGTTCCTCATATTTCGCTCATGCGCCTTACCAAAGCATCTGCCACCTGGATGGCCTTACCCGAATGATAAGAAATCTCCAAATTCAACTCAATCCATTTGTGATGCAACGCTTACCATCAGAAAAAACACAACCAATTTTTTGGTAGAGAAAACTACTCGCTTGAAAATAAATTTTGCTTGACCCCTACTCACTTGAAAATCATTTTTCCTCGCATATGTGGGACTGATTCCTCCCCAGTTGGTTTCCAACCAAGCACGGGGTGTCCTTCTCTTTGGTACCATATTAACAACAACTTTAAAAACACCACAAAGACCACTTACCACCGCCCATGTTCATTAGGGTCGATTACTCACTTTGATGGGTGCTTAAATTTATAACGTCCATTGCTTAGAAAAATATATTTCATCACCACGATCCATTTCCAACTTGACCCGAACTAGATTCCTTCTTTGTCCTTGCGATTTCCAATACTGACACTTAACCGTATGCACACAAGGAAAGACATGTGTCATATTTGAAACCTCTAAACTTTTTGAAACAACACTCATCCTTTGAGTAGTTACAAACTTTAAAGCGATGTTCTCCTTCCAAAAGGATTCTCAATTGCCATGCCACAGTGGGCCCTCCACTTCCAAATGGATTCCCGTCAACAGTTTTCTATTACCGTGCCTGATGTAAGCTCCATGGATTGAAGCTCACAAGGACAAAAACAAGGACGCAAAGGCTGGACTGAAGTATCTCTTCGTTGGACCATGGACACGATAGAGATGGTGTACGATCAGCTAGACTGAAGTAGCTCTCTGCGGATTCGGATTGATAGATTGAAGCTGTGAGAACTAGAATAAGGAAAAAGATTTGGCTGGAATTGCAAGGGGAAGCCACGCAATGCAGAAGCTCACGACCGTTAAAGACGCAAGGACTTTAGGGTTTTTCTCTATTATTAAACGTAACTTGAAAAATAAAGAGTACAAGGCTTTATACCTAATTTGAGAAAACCCGAAAAAACAATAAAGACATGGGCCTTAAGGCCTTACAGTAAATAAAACAAGAAATAAAGAAAATAAGGCCCCAAGGTTGTGTAACAACTTGGGCTGAACGGGCAATGCTCACAAAGATGTTGCACTGGCCCTCATTGATTTCAAGTATTGATTTAAAGTGCATCAAACCCGCGAGCTTCCAAATAAGGCAAGTCCATGAACCATTGAGTTAGAACTTGAGTAACTTCTCTAACCGAGCTGGTATTGGCTTGATTCTGAATCTCCCGGATTCCCTAATGAGTCAAAATTGTAGAACAAGTTACTTTGTTGCTTGATTCATACTGGTCCGTTTTATGATCTCCAATAAGTGGCAGTTGTTCTCCAGCAGGTTCCATGAAAGCCTTTTGTTTTGTAACTTGCATAACTTCCTCATGTGAAAGGCTATTGACACAATTCCACTTCGTGATGATTCCTTGATGAGTTAAGATTCTGGAACAGGTTTAGTTGTAGTTTAAATTCTCCTGGTTAGGTAGATATTCCCCAGAATGGGCACCTATGTCCATGGTATAATCAATTTGTTGCTCTCCAAAGGCATATACCGGCTTGGTGAGCCATCCTCTAGTCTTTTCAACACGAAACACAAACGGCCACTGATGAAGCCGCTTGTCACCAATATATCAAGAATATTTGAGCCAAAGCCTGCACCAGAACCCAGATCTATAAAAATTTGAATGAAAAGCAGGTTCATCCCAAGATAGATCGTTTTTGTCTTGTCTCCTTCCGCTTTCACACTCGATACAAAATCCTCAGAATACTACCGCACAAGAAGACATCCTTACATTATCTCATGCTGAAAGAATATATTATCCATGTCCATTACGGCTTCCTAACATGTGGGGAACGATCCACTGCGCTTCCGCTGCGCTCGCTCGATTGCGAAACTGGCCTCCAACTGAATACTTTCTTACGTTCTCATTTTTTGTAGTATTTCCGGCACACTATCCATTTGGTTTCCAATCTCACTAATATCATGTATCCATGTCTTGTCATCAAACTTTGATGTTATTTGAGCTAACCTTGTCCCTTATCGGCTTGCTCTTACAGCTTCTTGCCAAATAGCCATAGTGTTTCCCTAACACTCTCTCGTTAGATTTTCATTGCCACTAGCTTGTCTTACCCTCTTTCACTTTCAATACACAGAGATCAAAATTGCTAGTGGTTGATTCCAAATACCATAACTCTTCTTTCCAAACTCTTCGAAAACCACTTTTACCACTTGAAGAAACTCCCTTAATTAGCTGCCTCACAATTGCACATATAATCCACATAGAACCAAATAACTCCACAATGAATTGCACAAATAACTCCAGACATACCACTAAGTTCTCCAAAAAGATGCTCCTCAAAAAGTTACTACCAAATAACTGATTTATGGTTTCCAAGATTAGAACACAAAAAACTGGGTAGACTTTAGCTGAATTTAAAAGATGCTGATTATAGATTAATACCGAGCAGAAAGGGTGCTATATATTTTTTTAAATTACTAATGATGTAAGCTCCAGGGATTTAATCTCACAAGGACCTGAACAAGGACGCAAATGCTTGATTGAAGTCGCTCTCCTTTGGACCACATAAACCATAGAGATGGTGCACGAGCAGCTGGACTGAAGTCGCTCTCTGCTGATGCAGATTGATGGATTGAAGCTAAAAGAACTCGAACAAGGAACTTGATTTTTTCTGCAGTTTCAAGGGGGAAGCCATGCAAATCATAAGCTCACGGCCGTCAAAGACACAAGTACTTTAGGGTTTTTCTCTATGATTAAACTTATTTTGAAAAATAAAGAGTACAAGGCTTTATAGCCTATTTTGCGAAAACCCAAATGAAAATAAAGACATAGGCCTTTAGGCCTTATAGGAAATAAAACAAGAAACTAAAGAAAATAAGGCCTCAAGGTCGTGTGGCAACTTGGGCTGGACGGGCTGTGCATTCTGTCTAATTGATCAGGCACGGATTACCTCGTTAAAACCTTGCAAAGAAAAACAAGTGGGATAAAACCTTTCAAGGGAAAAATAATATAACCTTTAGCCCACATAGTTTTTGCAATGCCCCTCATGGCTTCCAAATATAGATTTGAAGTGCATCAAACCCAAGAACTTCCAAATAGGAAAGTTCAGGAACCATTGGGTTAAAACTTGAGTAACTTCTCCATACGAGCTGGTATTGGATGTATTCCAACTCTCATGGATTCCCTGATGAGACAAGATTCCAGAAAAAGTTACTTTGTTGCTTGATTCATCTTGGTCCATTCTGAGCTCTCTAATAAGTTGCATTTAGTCTCCAGCGGGTTCTTTAGAAGTCTTCTGTTTTGTAACTTGCATAACTTACTCATGTGAAAGGCTATTGATAAAATTCCACTTCCAGATGATTCCTTGATGAGTTAAATTTTTGGAACAGGTTGATTCGTAGCTTAACTTCTCCTGGTTAGGTGGATATTCCCCAAAATAAGCACCTCAAAACTTTATAACCTGCACCAAGAGAAAGCAAGTTAGATTTCATGCGGTTTTGGGAGTCCATGGCCTTGCCTTGATGGATCCGGGGCTCGTTGACGTAAAAGTTTTGAGGCGGTTCTCCTTTGAGTAGGTGATTCTATATCACGCCTATGCTCTGGTTTGGGTTCCATGGACGAGCTGCTGCACAATCATCTCTTGTGGTCTCGGTCTTGTCCTTCTTTGGTGGTGGTGAGGCTTTCTTGCAGCGTCCATAGTCTGGTGGTACTTCTTTTCGGTTTTCTTCATTTGTTACTGCAGTAAGATGGACACTCTTGGAAAGAAACAAGTGTGTTATAATAGTAATGGAATAAATAAAAAAACAGATAAACTCATATCAGCTCGAACAAATTCATTATAATTACCAGGTTTCACTTTAACTTGCATTTAAAAACAAGAAGTTTGTAACTTGTGTTCCTCGTTCAATCCTAAACTTTTCTCAAAAGATTCTGAGTATAACAAGTTTATTAAATCAGTTATTGAGTTATTAGAAGTACACCAAGTTGAGTTGCTACTTACCTGGCCAAGATCCTTGGTATTTTTGGTGTCGGGGTCAACACGGTTATTGGAAGTGGTGTTGGGTCTGGAGGCTCTACTTTGATCAAGAGGTTGTTGCTAACCTACTCACTCCCTTTATGGACTTGTAGACACGTCATGAGATATTGGAGATATTGCAAAGATTGTGCACTGCTTTGTTCTTGATTGAAGTCGGGTTTCGGTGTAAGGCTGCTCCGTTCTAGAGCGTGTATTGGTGTTGTGGTCTATCTCATTGATCCTGAACCTATATCAGCACTTTGGGCAAGAGGCAAGTGCAATATCAAAGAATTTGGTGATTGAGAATCAGATGGGTCCAAGTAATTACTTACCTTGGCTTGATCGGGTTTTGTGGTGTTAATAACCATGTCATTCTGGTCGTGCTTTTGATCATGTAAGGTTTGTCTTTGACTCGTGATGTCTTCTTTTCTCTCTTGGATCATATTGTGGTATAGCGTGTCATCCACTTTTTCTCCTCCATATTTACGATGTTTTTCCTTTAAGAGAGATGTCCCTACACCAAGAAATGAAAAGTCAGGTTTAGAAAGTTTAAGAGAGTCTAGAGACTTACCTTGCTCTTTGGATTGGCTCTTAAGTGTTGTTGAATAAGTCTTTAAGGCCTATTTCCCATCTTAAATAAGTCTCTGGATCTTGATTAATATCCGAAAAGGAGAGGTTATGGAACTCATAGATTTCTCTTTCATCATGAGAAGGCTCTCGCAACTTAGAGATGAATGGTACTTGATATGGTTCATCCTCATAACATATTTTGTTGGCTTAGGAATAGTCCGGTGGTTCTAGTTGGTCATCTTCACATTCTGAACCCGAGTAGTATCATGGTGCTCATGTTGGTCGCACAAGTTGGTTAATGCGTTCTCCTAGAGCTTGGATTGCTCCGAGCAATTGAGCTAAGTCCACTTGTGCATTATTGTCTCCCATATTAACTAATAATGTAAGAACAACACTAGACATTAAATCAAGCTAACCGGCTTTCTATATTTTTTTTACTTATGCAGACATGATTCTAAAATGATCAAAGAATTACAGATGCACGCTAACTCAGAAACAAGTAGATACTACTCCACAAACAACAAGCAACAAGATGGTCGGCTCGGTAATGCAAAGAACCTACACGATATGCTATCAATGGTCCGCGAATGTAATCATTGCCTAATTCAGTTCAGTTATTAGCTGATATGATGCAACTTACACAAATCAACATATAATAAACCTATACCAGAAGCACAATCAACTGCAATTAATGAACTAGACAGGATAAGTCACGCAAGCTATCACGAACTCAAGCGATGGTTATAATCGATGGTGCAACCGGTTTTCATATAATTATGACTAACAAAAAAAAATTGGTTTTCACGCTGGTTTAAGATTGAACTAATTAAATTAAATTAACCAGAACCAAAACAGGAGCAAAACCAAACAAATCAATTCAGCAACTAACATAACACAAGCGATGTCCGAGATACCTTAGTGCAAGCTATATGCGGCCGATTCAGTTCAACAACTTAACAACCTTTTCCTTTTTTTATGAAAACAAGATGCTAGATGAACAAGAATAAGGATGCTATGATAACTCAGAACGACTAGATGATAATCACAAATCAACAAGCAGCTAACCAAGCGAGTGCAACCAAATAGCTCAATATGCGGCCGGTTTTGAATCAAACAACCTATCAACTCTATTTTTTTTTACTTTTGATATGAATATGATTCAGAATATGATTCAGGAAAGAAATAAAAAAATATGACAGAAGCAAGATGAGATGCAATACAGATTATTTTTTTGAGTTTTTCAATTGATAGATGCAAAGAAACAAATCGCAAAACAAACGAAGAGATGAGAGATAGAGTTTACCGGATGGTTTCATGAGCCTAAGCTCTGTTACCAAATGATCTATGCTCCAGGTATTGAAGCTCACAAGGACCAGAACAGGGACACAAAGGCCGTACTGAAGTCGCTCTCCTTTGGTCCACAGACACGATATATATGGTACACGAGCAGCTGAACTGAAGTCGCTCTCTGTTGATGTGGTTGATAGGTTAAAGCGGTAAGAACTCGAAAAGGAACAAGATTTGGGTGGAATTGCAAGGGGGAACCCACACAATGCGGAAGCTCACGGCCGCCAAAGACAAAAGGACTTTATGGTTTGTTTGATTAAATTTAACTTGAAAAATAAAGAGTACAAGGCTTTATAGCCTAGTTTGAGAACACCCAAAAGAAAATAAAGATATGGGCCTTAAGGCCTTACAGGAAATTAAACAAGAAACTAAAGAAAATAAGGCCTCAAGGTCTTGTGGCAATTTGGGCTAGACTGGCCGTGCCTTCTGTCCAATGGATCGGGCCTCAGATTACCTCATTAAAAACCTTGCAATGAAAACCCATTGGGATAAAACCTAGCAAGGGACAAAGAGTATAACCTTTAGTCCAAAGAGATTTTGTGATGCCTGTCCTGGCTTCCAAGTATAGATTTGAAGTGCATCAAATAAGGCAAGTCAAGGAACAATTGGGTTAGAACTTGAGTAGCTTCTCCATCCGAGCTGGTATTGACTTGATTCTAACTTTCCTGGATTCCCTGATGAGTCAATATTCCAGAAGAAGTTACTTTGTTTCTTGAATCATCCTGGTCCGTTATGAATTCTTATGTTTTGTAACTTGCATAACTTCCTCATGTGAAAGGCTATTGACACAATTTCACTTCGTGATGATTCCTTGATGAGGTAAGTTTATGGAACATGTTTAGCCATAGATTAATTTCGCTTGGTTAGGTTGATATGCTCCAAAACGTGCACCTATATCCCTGGTATGATCAAGCTGCTTCTCGCCAAGGGCATATACCGGCTTGGTGAGCAATCCTCTAGTCTGCTTGGCTGATGATGACTTGATATCCTCATCACCCAATCCCTAGAAAATATTGAAAACTGCATCCTTACTACTACCCGCATTACTGATATATTATTGATTTTTCTTTTGTCAACAAAAACTCCATATATTAAATCATTGTTGCTCGGTTCGGGTTATTACTCCAAAGAGTAATCCAATCCGACTCTTCATGAATTACATTGGAAAAGATAATACCTCGTGCTCTCGCCCCTTTTTTAAGGGAATCAGCACGAACATTTGCTTTCCTAGGAATTAAAATTATAACAAAGAATGAGAAATAAAATCTAAGGGAGCTGAAGAATTCCAACTCCGTCTTAAAACCCGGCCATTCTTGTGGATCCTCTGTCATAGCTATTAGATCAGAGCAGTCCGTATCGATTATCACAGAGAATATTCGCCCTTCCAGTATGCAGCACATTGCCCAAATTAGTCAGTCAAGCTCGGCGTGTAGCGGTGATAGGCTTCGTCTACATCCTTGTGCTCCCGTGTGTTTCCTTCTGGAAGGATCCTTGAAAAACCATCCTAGACCACTTGTCGCGCCATTATCCTTCTATATCGATTCCGGAAGGATTCTGGAAGATTTTGAATCAAATCTGAAGTGCATACTGTTGGATAGTTTAGTGTCTCCAGATTCAATTCTCAGATTGATTCATCCTACTAAACATGCAGATCTAGGTTCTCTTGATTAGAAACATAATAGATCTCACCTGTTACCTTGTTATGCAGCGGAATTAAGAGGCACGGGTCAGAGATCAGCAGAACCACCAAGGGATAGCTCCTCCAAAGGCTCACACACGCACACAAAGGAAATTTGGCTGCTAGACCACGAGGAGGGAGGCGCAGAAGAGAGAGAGAGTTGGCGCAGAGGGTTAGGAGAATTAGAGAGCTTAGGTCAAGTTTTATTCATTAAAACTCCTTTTAGTTCTCATGGGCTTTTGGGCCCAATTCTCAGTCTGATTAAATCCCTTGGATTTAATCAGGCCCTTCTGTCTCTCCAAGCACAGTAAATGCCTAGCACTTTTACCGTACTTCTGCTGTACCGTTCCTTCATAGTTTCCTGTTAGCTTAGGCGTGTGACCCATATGGGATCATATAATAAAGGCAATAAGTCCAAGACTTATAGATCATGAGCGGACTCTAGCAAGCCATCATGACCCCAGTATTATATGACTTATGTCTGATCATTGACATACTCTTACTTTCTAGAGACAGTACAGAGATTACTGGACATAATTCCAACAATCTCCCACTTGTACTGGAATCTCTGTATTCATAATCCTTTTGTCTCAATATCTCGGTTAGTCATAAGGCAAGATGAGTGTCATCCTTATAAAGCCTAATCTTGTTCATCGGACTCTGATTTGATACTGACAATCCAAACGACTCGGAAAGTCCGTTTGAGCATGGCCATGCATTTTCCAGTATTTAAATCTCCGATTGGCCTAGAGATATTCACTCCATTTATATTGGAGGGACAAATCCCGTATTGTTCCATCACTGTAAACTACTCATTTCATAATACACCCAATCAAGGTCCTTATAACTATCGCTTAACGACAGCATTAGACAATGATCAAAGCGCATTAGTTCATGTGCAGTCACATGCATGCGAACTCAGGTCTAAGGACTATACTCTATAGTCGTAGTAAGAATCTCTTATGACACAGATATAAATATCCTGAAGAGTTCTTATAATCGGGTCATGTCCGGTCGTATGTACCCAACATACACCTATGTACTGACTTTGATGCCGCGCATCTATGACACACTGAGACTTTGTCATAAGTTACATACCAATCTAGTCTCACACGGTTGTTGGTGTTCCAATTTCAACAACCTTCGACTAGGGACAGGATGATATAAGCCATCTATCCAATATAGGGTCTCATGATCAAGCTAAATGACTTTGATAACTCAAGATCAAGTCACTTACTTCGATGACCTATAAAATGGCTCAAATCACTTTGGAACGATTATTTCATCACAGTTAAAATAATCTTGAAATAATAATTTCATTAAACATAAGAAAAATGTTTTACAAGAACATATCAAATAACTAAATAAAGCCCTCAAACTCCCACTCAAATTTAGATTACATTTCAATGTCTCTAATGCCTACAGCTTCAGTTAGGAACTCGAGCTTAGGTCTTGGGAGTGGCTTTGTCAATGGATCAGCGACGTTATCATCTGTCTGAACTCGGCTGATCTTGACTTCCTTTCTATTAATGATGTCACGTATCAAGTGAAATCTTCTTAGGACATGCTTGGATTTCTGGTGTGATCTTGGTTCCTTTGCCTGAGCAATAGCACCATTGTTATCACAAAACAGTGCCAGAGGCTCAGCCGCATTTGGTATCACACCTAGTTCAATAATGAACTTTCGTATCCAAACAGCTTCCTTCGCTGATTCCGAAGCGGCGATATATTCAGCTTCTGTAGTGGAATCAGCAACGTTGTCTTGCTTGGAGCTTCTCCAACTGATTGCACCGCCATTCAGACAAAAGATATAACCGGACTGTGACCGGAAATCATCTTGGTCTGTCTGGAAACTTGCGTCCGTGAATCCACTGACTTTAAGCACATCACTTCCACCGTACACTAAGAACTTATCCTTAGTATGTCTTAGATACTTCAGGATATTCTTGACGGCAATCCAATGGTTTTCACCTGGATTTGACTGGTATCTACTCTTCATGCTCAATGCATAAGCAACATCAGGACGAGTACAGATCATGGCATACATGATAGATCCTATTGCAGATGCATAAGGAATATTCTTCATGCGCTCAAGCTCAGCAGCCGTCGTAGGGCTCTGCTTCTTGCTTAGCGTTGTGCCATGTACCATTGGCGTGAAGCCCTTCTTGGAATCTTTCATGCTGAATCTTTGTAGGACTTTGTCAATGTATGAATCTTGACACAAGCCTATCAGCCTTCTAGATCTATCCCGGTAGATCCTGATTCCAAGAACGTATGCGGCTTCACCCATGTCTTTCATGGAAAAACAACTTCCAAGCCAGTCCTTTACTGACTTCAGCATTGGAACGTCGTTTCCGAGAAGCAGTATGTCATCGACATACAGAATAAGAAATACTATCTTGCTCCCACTAGTTTTCTTATACACGCATTGTTCTTCTTCGTTTCTGATGAAGTCAAATTGCTTGATCGCTTCATCAAAACGAAGATTCCAGCTCCTCGATGCTTGCTTCAATCCATAAATGGATTTATGAAGCTTGCATACTTTCCCAGCATTCTTTGGATCTATGTAACCGTCAGGTTGTGTCATATACACATCCTCTTCCAGAATTCCATTCAGGAAGGCGGTTTTCACGTCCATCTGCCAAATTTCATAATCATGAAAAGCTGCAGTTGCTAGTAGAATCCGAATAGATTTCATCATTGCCACTGGGGAATAGGTTTCATCGTAATCCACACCGTGAACTTGTCTGAAACCTTTTGCCACCAACCTGGCTTTATAAATCTGGACATTTCCATCCACGTCAATCTTCCTTTTGAAGATCCATTTGCACTCGATGGCTTTTACACCAGCGGGTAAGTCAACCAACAAAAACACTTGGTTGACCGACATGGAGTCCATTTCGGAATCAGTGGCCTTACGCCACTTAGAGGAATCTGGGCCCATCATGGCTTGATTGAAGTTCGATGGTTCATCACCATCAATGATCAGAAGATCATGACAGTTAGTCACGAGGAATCCTTGATATCTCTCGGGTTCGTGACGGATCCTCCCGGATCTTCGAACTTCAGGTACTACAGGTTCAGGCTCTACAATTTCTTGTAGGTCCTCCTGCTGCTCTTCCTCATTAGGTTGAGCAGTATCCTGTTCATCTTGAATTTCTTCAAGCAGTACCTTACTCCCACTGTCTTTCTTAGAGAGAAACTCCCTCTCAAGAAAGCTACAATCCCGGGCAACAAAAATCTTGTTCTCGGAACGTAGATAGAAGTAATAAGCCTTGGTTTCCTTCGGATAACCAATGAAGTAGCATTTATCAGACTTTGGTGTAAGCTTGTCTGAGATTAATCTCTTGACATAGGCTTCACAACCCCAAATTCTAAGATAAGACAGCACTGGAGCCACTCCAGTCCATAATTCATATGGTGTCTTTGCTACTGCTTTCGATGGCGCTCTATTTAGAGTGAACACTGCTGTTAGCAGAGCATATCCCCAAAGGGATATTGGAAGGTCTGTGTGACTCATCATGGATCGAACCATATCCAATAAGGTCCGATTTCTCCTCTCAGACACACCATTCCATTGTGGTGTTCCAGGAGGAGTGAGTTGGGATACGATCCCACACTCTCTCAGATGATCACTGAATTCTTGGCTTAAGTATTCTCCTCCTCGGTCGGACCGAAGAGCCTTAATGCTTTTGCCAAGTTGGTTCTGTACTTCATTTTGGAATTCTCTGAATTTTTCAAACGATTCAGACTTATGTTTCATCAAATAAACATATCCATACCTACTGAAATCATCAGTGAAGGTAATGAAGTACTGATAGTTTCCTCTTGCATTTGTGGACATTGGGCCACACACATCAGTGTGTATCAGGCCCAATAAGTCACTGGCCCTCTCGTTAGGTTTATTAAAGGGGGCCCGGGTCATTTTGCCCATCATGCAGGATTCGCATTTCTCACATGACTCAAAGTCAAATGAGCCAAGAAGTCCATTCGAATGGAGCCTCTTGATGCGTTTCTCGCTGATGTGCCCTAAACGACAATGCCATAGAAACGTTCGGTTCTCCTCATTAGGTTTGAACCGTTTGGTATCAATGTTATAAATTGGCGCGGATTGATCAAGTATGTAAAGCCCATTCGTAAGAGGGGCACAACCATAGAACAAATTGTTGCGATTGAAGGAACATAATTTATTCTTAACTGAAAAATCATAACCTTTTAAATCCAACAAAGAAATTGAAATAATATTTCTGCTTATCGCAGGTACAAAATAACAATTATTGAGTTCTAAAACCAATCCCGAAGGTAAAGACAACAAGTATGTGCCTACAGCTAGTGCAGGAACTTTCGCTCCATTCCCAACTCGTAGCTCCACTTGTCCTTGCTTCAGCCTCCTACTGTTGCTGAGTGCCTGCATATTAGTACAAATATGAGCCCCACAACCAGTATCCATAACCCATGAGGTATTATCAGAAGTAGTTGTATTAACTTCTATAACAAAAATACCTGATGAAGAAGTCTCGAGAGTCTTCTTCTTCAATTCCTTTAGACCTTCTTGGAATTTCTTACATTCTCTCCTCCAATGCCCTGGTTCTTTACAGAACCTGCAGATGTCAGTAGGCCCAGCCTTGGATTTGGGCTTGGGCTTTGGCGTGTCCTTGTCCGAGACATGGACAGCCTTAGCCTTTCCCTTGTCCTTGGCAGAGGATTTCTTAAAGCCCTTGCCCTTTTGCACCATAAGCACATTGGGGTCCTTGGCGGTTTTCCTCAAGTTGGGCTCTGCAGTCTTGAGCATTCCGTGAAGCTCAGGCAATGTCTTACTCAAGCCATGCATATTGAAGTTCAGGATGAACTGATCATAGCTTGCAGGTAAAGACTGCAGAACGATGTCGCAGGCAAGTTCCTGGCTGATAGGGCAGTCGAGTTTCTGAAGATGATCGAGATAACCCATCATCTTCAAGACATGAGGACTCACTGCCGCATTTGCAGCCAACTTACAGTCTAAGAGGTTCTTAACTGTTTGGAACCTCTCAGTCCTTGCCTGCTCCTGAAAAAGCGATTTCAGGCTTGCCATTATCTCGATGGGCGACAACACACTCTCGAACTGCATTTGCAGCTCAGCAGTCATGGTCGCCAACATCAGGCAATAGACATCATTTTCATCTGACGAATGCTTTTCCCAAGCATTATGCAGAGTCCTGGCGGCATTGTTAGGAGGCCTCTCGGGGAGGGGATCACGAAGGACATAATCCTTCTTCTCCTGCTTGAGGACCAGCCTCAAGTTCCTTGACCACGTCAGGAAGTTCGTTCCAGTCAGCTTCTCCTTTTCGAGAACAGACCGGATTGAGAATGTGTTTTGAGTGCTTGTAGTAGTCATAGCTGAAATATAAGATAAAAAGGTTATTAGTTAATATGTTCAATATGATTAATCTTGTATTAAATTTAATATGATTAATCACGCATTATATTCAATAACATAAGTTACCCTCAACTGAATATAATGATTCCAAGATCCACATATAACTAAGATCAAAGTGGGCCACTGGCCGTCACCCAATCTTAGCTTATATCGGTAAGCCCTATCTCGGCTAATTATATCCGTGATATAACTCTTGGTTGTGAATCTGGGCCCGAGGCCCAATCCACTCTGATGTCTCAAGGCCCGGGACTCCCGATGGCCTAGTCAAGAAAACCAGACTATACAGTCATGTAATCATTAATGTCTGGGACTCCCAATGACATTTATGAATCACAAACCGTCTTACCCACGCAAAAGTAGACACCCTCACACTGTAAGGCCATGAGTACAATTGAATGGGCTTCGACAGCTGACATAGACTGGACAAGACATCCAACGCTTGATATTATTTGAGGTTTGTAGGTTTATTAAAATTTCATCCCAAAATAGAAGATTACTATTTTGGGAAACTTTCCATTTTGGGAAACCTACTATTTTTGGAAACTTTCTAAAATTAGAAACTTTTAATTATAGAAATTTCCTAAAATCCAAAACATGCAAATCTAGAAACTTCTATTTTAAGAAACTTTCTAATTTCAAAATTTTTTGGAAACTTATTAATTTAAAATCGATTTTATAATTTTATAAAAATAAATTTTAAATTAATTCTGAAGAAAAGACTCAAATAATTGGCCCAATTGTTTTAACTTCTTGGCCCGAGGCCCAATAATTGGTCTATGTCCAAGACATAACCCAATTGCCCAATTAAATGACATAACCGGTCTGGTTCATTAAAATTGGTCTTAACCAAAATTAATTACTACGATGACCACAATTGTCAACCGGTTATTTACTAAACCGGATTTTCTCAATTTATTTGGTCCAACCAAATCAAATTAGAAAATCACTGGTTTAGGCACAAAATCCAATTTTTCGACTTTGGATTTCTTATCCCGGTTTAACCAGAACTTAATAACTTTATTAAGTCTGTTTATTAAACCGTGATGATAAATTTTAATAAAATTTTAAACCGAACCGAGCCGAATTGGTCATGAACCGATTACGGTCGTGACCTAGCCGCAATCGAGACGAGACATCGGCCAGCCGCAAGCAACGGACGCGATCCAAGATCGGTCCATCTCTCTCGCGACGATGCTCGGACAATGCTCGGTCCATCTCGATGCTCGGACGGGACGCTCGGGACAGCACGGGACAGACTCGACGGGACGAAGCGGGATGCGATCGCGATCGATCGTGTGATCGTCCGATCCAAACCGCTCGGTCGTACGGTCCAACTCCTGCGATCGTGTCGTCGACACAAGCCGATCCATGATCGGTTTGTGCATCAAACGATCCGGACGTGTGATCCGAAACTGATCAACACTCCGACGCATACCAATTCATATAGATTGGATCATGCGATTTCTTGTTTGTTTAGGTTTTAATTCTTTGTTTCTTAAGTGTTTTCTCTTATCAGTAGATTGATTCAAAAACACCTCTTTAAACAATCCTAAACATGATTCTAAACAAGAAAAACCACAGAACCAATGGCTCTGATACCACTGTTGGATAGTTTAGTGTCTCCAGATTCAATTCTCAGATTGATTCATCCTACTAAACATGCAGATCTAGGTTCTCTTGATTAGAAACATAATAGATCTCACCTGTTACCTTGTTATGCAGCGGAATTAAGAGGCACGGGTCAGAGATCAGCAGAACCACCAAGGGATAGCTCCTCCAAAGGCTCACACACGCACACAAAGGAAATTTGGCTGCTAGACCACGAGGAGGGAGGCGCAGAAGAGAGAGAGAGTTGGCGCAGAGGGTTAGGAGAATTAGAGAGCTTAGGTCAAGTTTTATTCATTAAAACTCCTTTTAGTTCTCATGGGCTTTTGGGCCCAATTCTCAGTCTGATTAAATCCCTTGGATTTAATCAGGCCCTTCTGTCTCTCCAAGCACAGTAAATGCCTAGCACTTTTACCGTACTTCTGATGTACCGTTCCTTCATAGTTTCCTGTTAGCTTAGGCGTGTGACCCATATGGGATCATATAATAAAGGCAATAAGTCCAAGACTTATAGATCATGAGCGGACTCTAGCAAGCCATCATGACCCCGAGTATTATATGACTTATGTCTGATCATTGACATACTCTTACTTTCTAGAGACAGTACAGAGATTACTGGACATAATTCCAACACATACGGGTTTCACCGAGTTCACTGGCTACGTCCACAGTTGGTGTCGGTCGGCCCCAGCCATGCCCCAAAAATCTGCGTGAGCTTTTAAGAGATTTTGGAAATCTGCACTTTTGCACAAGAGTTATCCTTATTTGAAAAAGACGCAAATCATTTTTAGGTCATCATTATGTTTTAATCAATTGTTTAGGCTACGCTTTATTTTACACTCAAAGATATTTGTAAAAGAGATTTGGGACTATTCCCTAGAGAATTTGAACCCCAGTTTTTATCTATTGATTTCTTTTAGGCTATCTATCTTATAATGATTCATTTTTCATTGATCATGCGTGAGTAGTTTGTTAGTTAGGTTTATGGTTTCTCATTTGGGATTCCTTGAATTTTTAGGTTGATCGATTGGTCAAAAAATCATTTTTTCTAGTTCTGTAGGTTGTTTTTAATGCTTAATTAATATTAGGTTGATTCTCTCAACGAAAGTTGGTTAATTATCTAGAAAGAACTAGGCTAAGAAAATTACATATTCGCAAAGAGATTTGGTTTAGGGGATTTGTGAACAAATCGAACTTTATCAAATTTTATGTTTAATAACTTTAGTTCACAAAGAGCTTTGGCTTTTACGTTGTTATACATAGATATTAGGTTGATTCTTGTAACGAAAGTTGGTTAATTATCTACAAAGAACTAGGATGAGAAATTTACATATTCGCAAAGAGATTTGGTTTAGGGAATTTGTGAACAAATCGAACTTTATCAAATTGCATGTTTAATAACTTGAATTCAAAAAAGAGATTTGGCTTTTAGGTTGTTATACATAGATAGTTTTCGCAATGATATCTAGTTAACCTTATCTCTCTGTTTCGATTTCTAGAACATTGATTTGAATCCCGGCTATTGATTTATTTGCATTCCTGATTTTATGAGAATTCCTTGAGCATGACGATTTCGTCCTTCTTGCTTACACACATCGTTTACTGCCTCGATTATTTATTTTTCATTACTATTATCTCGTCTACCTTACTTTGTTTACTCTTGAGATCCTTTGTTTGATACCCTAAGTACTACATCGATATAGTTGTGCACTTGCAGTTTCATATTAGGGATAAAACTAGACCTATCAATTTTTTGGCGCCATTGCTCTGAGTCTCTTTGAATTCCAATGGATTTAAGTACTAGAGTTTCGACAAGGCAATTTTTTTTGTTACTTACGCGTTTCTACACTCTTCTTTGGTGTTTTAGGTGAAACCAATAGAGATGGTGAAAACTGTCATTCTCACTCGCAACGAAGCTGGTATTCTATGAGACCAAAGGGATTTTCAGGGCTTGATTGATTAAGATGCAAAACCAGGTTGTTTGATGCCTGAATAAATTTTGATGAACAAATTATCCTTAACCTGTGAAAGTTGATGTTATTGTTATTTGTGAACATATCAAACCCGTGTGAACTAATGATTGTTTACAGCACTAGGGAATGTTTGGTTGATAGAAATAGTAGACTGCGCAACCACAGTTGGTAGACAATACATTTAGGTTTGAGTTCGAGGATGGTTCCCAATACATCCCTTGTTCTATTTATTCTACATGCTTTGAATATCTGCGAATTCCGTATTGCCTAATGGTTTTATATAATGATTTCCTGCATATTTACTTTATTTTCCTAATTTAGGATTCAAACAAAAAAATCCTCTTTTCGTATTAATTTAACTCGACACTCAAGACTTGTATTGTAACCTTGGTCTATGTGGATTCAACCCCTTTTATGCTACTGTGATTGGTTGTGCACTTGCAATATCTTATTTAAGGGGTTTAAAACTCGTACCTCAAGTTTTTGGCGCCATCGCCGGGGACCAATTGGTTGCCTTCAAATATGGATCTAGAGTTTAGTCAAAGACATTAACTTTTTACTAACTTATTCTTTTTTTTCCTTATAGTGATGGCCATAGATTTTAATGATTGGGCGGAAGAAGAGGAGAACACATTTGATGATTACATTCGAGACGAGGCACATGTCGAGCAATTCGACGAAACTTGACTCACACCAATACAAAAAATGCATCTGAATGAGTTAAATGATCTTTACAAAGAAAATCCGTGGCTGACAAGGTGTGACCTAACAATCATGATTCGGTTGAACCTCATGTCATATCGGGCATCACTTGAAGGAAGAGAGCTCACATTTCTTGAGATAGTGATGGCTCACATAGCTGAAAAGGTAGTACATTAGGTTCCACCATACCCAATCGAAGGTACACGTGGCACAACTTTTGAATCTCTTCATTTTGTGGTTAGTCATATACCTTGTGTTGATGATGTCACTCATGATTTGCTTTCTTCCACACTCATTGATGAATGTTGTAATCTAATATGTGAGTATCAAAGAATAGTATCCTAAGAGAAGGAAAGATTACTAGAGATTATGATAAACTGTGCATTGGAAATGATCATCTAAGTGTTTTGGAATATCTTGAGTTTGACTCTTTAATCCTTGAAGAATCTAGAACTCTTCTTGAAGAAATTTACCTAGGAGATGAGCTTGATGTTGACAATGTCATGAATGAGATAGAGAATCCTAAGTTTAAAATGACTATATTTTGTTTTACTTGATTGATGGAGATAAAGTTGACTATATTGTGACAAAGACGTTTGAAACTAAAGTTAATTTTATCTTTCCACCAAATGCATTTGAATCTCATGAACGTATAACCATATGGAATACTTCAAAATTGATGTTGTACTTATAGTTGATTTCATTTATGTGAAACTTGTCAATTTCACATGGACAGTTGTGTGCTTCTTTGAACATTTTGCTTCTTATCATAGCAGGAGAAGGATAAAAGATGCGTCAAGCTAAAGATTTAAAATAAGTGTTCGGTAGGAGGCAACCCACCAATAAGTGTTCAAAGTTTTTCTTTTCTTTTTATTTTCCTTTTGAATTTGAGTTTTGGTTTTGGTTTTCTTGGTTTTAGGTAGTTTGGAGAAAAGTATGTCGTCTTAGGTGCAATGAGCTTAAGAAGATGCAGAATTGTGTGAATGCGTTAGAAGTTTTGAATTAGGTGAAGACCCAAAAATATATGGAGTTGAATTTCGGATACAAGATAGCGAACTGAGTTAAATGTCTTATGGAAGTGGTTTGAGGTCAATCCAACGGTGCGAACAAAAGTTATGCCAATTTACTAAAGACAAGTCATTCTAGAGAGGGTCAGCCAGATCGATCAATCACATTTCGAGATCGATTGATCTCATCCAGAAGCAAAGCCGATAATTTCAAGATCGATCGATCTAGGAGAAATCGATCGATCAAAAAAAAAAATAAAGAAAAATTGTTGGAGCGACCGGTCTACGAACTATATCGACCGATCCCACTTCCAGATCGACCGATCCAACCCATGTTGATTTCTGGTCAATTTCACCTAGAAATACTTTTCTTCAATAAAAACATGATTTTGAAGATTGAAACCCCAAAATTTCTCTTTTCTTCATCTTTTTCGTAATTTCTTTTGGATTTTGAGGAGATTTTCTCTTCAACCATAACTTTTTTGATACTTAACGAAATTGAGTAATTTTTGCTGATTTCTGAACGGATTTTCTTGCTCTATATATTTTGTCCATCATCCATACGACTTGGAAAAGGTATGACCCACGAATTCCCTCTTTACAATTCACTACTTTTTGAATCCATGAGGTTTGGTTTCAATTCTTACTTCGCTCACCTTGTGTAGCTCTCATATAATTAATGGTATCTCACTACCCTGAATAGAAATTGAATTGTGGATTGAATCGTTAATTTCCATGTACAAGAACTGGATTTAGGGGAACTAAAATTTGGAATTCGGCATTTGTTGATTATGATAGTTCTTTAAGGCACTGCACTGCACACATCCTAGAATATCTATTGAAGAATATTGTGCTTCATTTTTTATGAAAACCAAAGAATTCCTGATTATCTATATGCCTGAGTATTTTGATCTTAAATCTTGATTACGTTTGATCATTTTGCAGTGACGACCAATTGTAGTGAAAACAAGACCAAGTATCCACTGCGGAGGTATACGGAACAATATGGCAGTTCAACTCATACTCCATGACCTCAGTATTGTTTCATAATTCACTGTATCATCCATTTTTCTTTTGTTATTATCCTTCTTCTTGATTTATTCTCACATAGGGACATTGTGAACTAATTCCATGGGAGGGTGTTTGGTGTTACTAATATTGTTTTCTTTGTTTTGTTTTGAGTCTTTGAGTCAGTTTGTGGTTTTTATCTGATCAAATCTTGTTGGGAATAAGGACAAGCCTGTTGATGATCTTAACCATATATGCTTTTGATCATCTTCCTAGTGACCATTTTGTAGAACAATGAGTACGCAGACATGCTAGAACACCCCATTTTGGATCTTCCCCATACAGAATGATAAAACAATCGAGTTTTCGTTGGAATTACAATCATTCTATTATTATGGGACTTAATTTTGACTTTAATTCTTCTCACTATAAGTGTTAGTTTAGGGAAACAAACCTACATTCAGAACATCTTTATCTCTTTACAACTTTTTGTTGTTCTGAATGGCTAGCTCACCTTTAGCTAGTACATACCTTTAGCCCATATCTCATTCAGACTTCATGCACTCTTCTTTGAGTTTCTTATGGACCGATATGTGCAAAAGGGTTGGAGAGAAAAGGATCGACACGGCTCTTAATCACTTAAGATGTAAACCTCGAAAAGAAGTGAGTGAATGCATCCAACAATCGCAATGCAAAAGAAAAAGCCACAAAAAGGGTACAAATTTTTGAACTTAATTTACGTGCTACTTGACATAGACTAGGTCCTCTCTTCCACAAATAAATTTAAAAAATATCTGCCGATAGAAAAAATAAGGATACCCTAGCTAAGTAGGGCAAAATCGACTGGGAAGAGAGGAACTAAAAAGTCGTATGTCTCATCTAGCATTGAAACCCCCTGAGAAGTTAAAGCCAAAAAAGAAGTTGAAATGAAAGAGAGTGATTAGGAGTTGTGGACAACAATGAATATATTCTCTCTGGTCATTTTGTGTGATATCCTGCATCTTCTTCATCATCTGGTAATCCCTAAACATTTTGAACTCCACCTTTAAATGGCCTCCCTTATTCCTAGCATCGTCTACTCTTAGTAACACTCCTATTTAGAAATTCACGAAACACTTAATGAACTTAGAGAGTTGATTGTACGGAATTTGAGGCTTTGATTTGTTCTTGAGATTAAGTATGGATTGGGGTTGAGAAGAGTTTGGTGAGATTTTGGTAGAGATGTGTTGCTCATGTTTTGTATTATGTGGTATGCAGGTCATGATTTTAAGGACGGTTCAGAAGATTTGAGAGGTCCCATGTTTTTCAAGCATATTCCTTGTGCATAGTTTTCTATTTGCTTGAGGACAAGCAAAAGGCTAAGTCCGTAGGAGTTTATAGACTCCATTTTGACAACATTCTAACCCGTATTCTGGTTTTTTTTTTGAGTCTTTGGAGTCTTTTAATCTTTATTGGGTCATTTTAGGTCAAATATGCTTAAGGATGAAGATTGGAGTTACTGGAGTAATTTGGAGCAAAAAGGAGAAAAGAGCTTAAATTCTCCAAGACCAGTTCCAGATGAGAAGTGCCCGCTCCCAAGGCTAGATCGATCAATCCAGAGGGATGGGTTGATCCCACCAAACCTCATAAGCCGCGAGTTGGTGGATCAATCGATCCTAGTTGCCCGAAATCCATCGTGAGATACCAGATTGATTGATCCAGGAGATCGATCAATCCCCAGTTCATCAAGCCAAAGAGGCCACTCCAGGATCCAGACCGAGCGCACCAGGAGAAAAGGAAGGGAATATTTAGTTTATCCTAATTCGCCTAGTCAAGTCTTATCCCAACCGATTTTTTGGCTATTAATATTTATTTTAGTCTCCTCTGTCATGAAGAACCACCAGCCAAATTATTATTCACAAAACAATTTTAGACTATCAGCCTCATTTCATCTTGTAACCTCATGGGGGAAGATTTCAGACCCTCTTTTGACATAATTGGAGAAGATTTCTGAACCCCCTTTTTCCATTGTTTATATCATTTTTTAAATTCATGATTTCTTTGTGTGAGTATATTTTAATTGGGTTTTTGGGTTCTCAAAGGGATTTTCAAAGCCTAATTGATTTAGATATTGTTTAGGAATTTTATCTATTTCTTCTTCATATATGGCGTGGTTAATACCAGAACAAGATTAGCTACCTAGATTTTAGATCTTAGGTAATTTGGCGCGACGCCAGCTGGTCGATGCTTGAATAAACTTTGATGAAAAATTATCCTTAACCTGCGAAAGTAGATGTTATTTTGATTTGTGAATATAGATAACTCGTGCGAATTAATTATTCTTTACAGCGCTAGCGAAAGTTAGGTTGGAAGACACAGTAGACTGTGCAACTACAGTTGGTAGACAATACATTTATGTCAGAGTTTGAGAATGGTGCCCAATATTTCCTTTGTTCTATCTATTTCTGCATGCTTGAATCTCTGCGAATTCCCTATTGAACTATGCTTTTCATACATTGATTTCTTGCATATTGACTTTATTTTCTTAATTTAGAAACAAAAAACCCATATTTTCCTCTTAGCTTAACTCGACACTCAAAACTTTTAGTGTAACCTTGGTCTCTATGGTTCCGACCTTTTCTATACTATTGTGATTTGTTGTGCACTTGCAGTATCTTATTTAAAGGTTTAAAATTTGCACATAAATAAGCAGATGATTGAAATTCCACCTGTAGATGCCTTGAGGACAAAGTGCTAGATATTGGAGAAGTGAAGATGGTGGTTCGTCATGAATCCACTCTAACATCTTCTAAGCTTGTAACTGCTCTTAAACAGAATGCTCCAGCAACACACTTCCACCAAAGCGAAAATACATATCCCCTCACCCTTCACCTCTTGACTGCATTGTTGTGAACGCAGGAAACGTTATATCCCACCCAAATTTCACTTCCGCCATAGTTCGTTTCCGTTGTTCATCCGTAGATCGCATGCTAACGATGCTTATACACCACCATGGATGGGGAGACTCTCACAAAGGAACTCTTTGCCTTTGTCGAATACACCTGAAGCCCGTTCTTCTATCAAAGTCAAGCTAATGACTGAAAACTAGTGCTAGATGGGAGGCAACCCACAAGTGAGTCTTACTAACTTTTATTTTTTGTCCGTTTTCACGAATTTCGTTTTTGTTTATGTTAAAAAAACATGCACGACTGGCGACCAATGTCAGTATACACCCACGACGCATAGACATTCCCTAATCAAGCGTGACTAAGACTTGTGGTCGATACAAATGCTCAGTGTCGATCGACACCTCCTTCGGTGTTGGTCGATACCCCATAATAGGTATGGTACCTTTGTCACTATGTTTTGTCTTTGGTTCCTTCATGTTTTGTTTTTACTTCTTTAAGCTTGATAACACTGGGAACTGTGTTGTTTAAGTTTGAAAAAGGTAGTTACTCACATTGTTTTCGTTTTTATTAGAGTCAGTTGTGTCAATCCGTTTTGAGTCAAACCCTTGTTCATGAAACTATAATTTTTGAGGAATAACCACATCTGTAGAAACTTAAGTGACCACTGATTCGAACTTAGCAGAGATATAAGACTAATGCAGAACCCCACGACGGACCAGCCTACCAATGTTAACCATATCCTCTTGCGTATTTGGAGGATCCACTACTGACTTCGCCCATAACCTGACTTAATTCTCTCATCTCGAGGGCTTGGCATACACTGGATTTGATTCCTCCTTAAGTCATGAAAGACTTGTTTGTGTGAGTACGGTTATCCTCTCTCTTTCCTTCAAGAAAATAAAAAATGAGAAAATTTTGAGGATAAGCTAGTAGCTTCAAAGTGAAAATGGGAGTGGCAGAAACCTTGTTATATTTTTTGTTTCATGAAAACATGTCCAAGAAAAACCCGATAATAACAGAAAATAGCCGATAGAAAAAATAAAATGATACCCAATAGGGAAAAAATGGTTGCTGAAGTGATAAAAGAGAGAGGATACGAAACTTAATTTAGGACAGTCTGTATGATCAGGTTCTGACTAAATAAGAGTCTATGTGTTCTTTGATTGATACTCCCTCGATGAGACTTCATTTAATCTTAAAGAGATTAGTATGGTGAATTTGGATTGCTCATATGGATTGTGGAGTTTTTGTAGGACAGTTTCTAAGTCTTGTTTGACTGATGTTTTCTTCCTTCTTGCTTATACACATCGTTTACTGCCTCGCTTATTTGATTTTCATTACTCTCATCTCATCTAGATTAATTAGAATCAAAAATCTATTGCATACTCTTGAGATCCTTTTTTCGATACCCTAGGGTCAGGATTGAGACGGAAAACCAACTCTGATACCAAAATGTAAAACCCATCTTCTCCTCTCTCGAGACAGCGTGTTACTAACTCTAACGTACAACTCAAGTATCTCCAATAACCAACTGAAACCAAAATAACCCAACAATAACCAATTACTATAATAAACCTAAATAATGTTTACAATCCTCAAAGCACATGATCCATCTAAGAGTCATCTACTTGGCAAGATCACCTGAAAGGAGGGAAAGAAGGAAGAGTTAGTAACAAGGGAGTCACTCAACGAGATATGGGATGCTAAAACGCAAGTCCACGTCCTTAGTCATAGTATTCCCAATATAGCTATTTAATCTAACAATAAACAAACATGACATTTAAAGCCCCCAAGCATCAAACAGTGGTCCTTGATTTTTGATGGACCAATCAATAGATCGATTCAGACTTGCTCGTGGTACACAACGCGTACCTAGTACATAAATCCGTCTATGTACCCCTCTTAATATGCCTACTCATACCACTGTACATCTACTATATATCTTTATATAAGTATAACATGCAGTTAACAATTATACGGCAACACAAGCATAGAGGTGAATCATCTATAATCCTATCTTTAAATAACATACAAACTAGTTAGACTTAGCAAACAGACAGATCACATTTTGTACTAAACGAACTATACCAGAAGGTTAACAGACTAAGTACGAAAGTTGCGGAATATCCATAACCTTAGCAAAGGGTAAACATCTAATTTGGATACCTCTGTGATATAGGATTAGAATCCACCAAACTTAAAATAAAAAGAGCATCAAGAGATTTCAAGCTTTGTTCCGGAAGATGGCCGTCGACAGAGATTGAGATGGAGTTTGTGACTGATTCCACAATCACACACGAATTGAGGTGCTTGGTTACACAAGTCTTTATTCCGAAAATCTGTAGAGTATAATGATTCCACACTAGACTCTAGATAAGAACACAAGAGAATAGGAATTCACCTAGAACTCTAATGAGCTAAAAACACAAAAATATTTTTTGTAACCTGAATAATACTTTTATTTTTGAAGGAAAGGTGATTACAATGAAAGAAAAGGCGAGCTTATATAGGCTCAAATCTAAAGGTAACAAATCACAAAAGAAAAATTGAAAATAAATGTAAAAGTGGTCGTTGGAGATGATACTACTGGAGATGTGTGTCCAAGGCATAATGGATATGATTCAAGCTCTTGTAGTCTTGATAAGGGAAGTATGTTTTAAGGCATCAAACCCTTGAAGGCCTACCCATTGTTGATCAAATCAAAGCAGCCAAACATGGAAACACATATTTCCTTTGTATTGTGAATACTCTTCATTTATTTGGCATGCCTTTAGCTTTCTAGAAGTCATTATCATTTCCATATAGTTTAGATCTTCAACATAAATACACTCAAGTTCAGTAGCAGATCCAATAAGATTTTTAATCGGAGACAAAATATAATAAATATATTATATATTTAAATATATATTTAATATTTAAAATTAATATACACATATATAACTATATATAATCACTAAATAACATCAAACTTTTATTATCATATATTTTAATGAAAAAAATAGATAGTAAACCCTTAAGGAAAAGATAATGAATGTGTATAGAAAAAAATGATTTACATAGAAAGTGTGTATACAAAAAAAAATGTATAGCAAAAAGAAAATGAAAAAAAAAAGTGTTAAAAGATTGATCATTGGAAGTCGACGGAAAATTTGAACAAACAAAAAAAAGGAAGTCGATAGAAAAAAAAAACTATGAGACGCACATGATGTTAAAAAAAAAAAAACGAAAAAGAATGGTGGAAGAGGGCATCAAACCATGTACGATATTTTAAGATGGGGCACTCAATGCCATTGATCTATCTTGAAACATTGTTTCACATGCTAAAAAAAAAATTTATAATTAGATGGGGCACGTGACTCCGTATTTATAAACGTGGGTCTGTCCTTGCTAGCCTTGACTCCTTACTTTAAATGAAACCAACCAGATCCATTTTGGAGAATGAGTGATATCTTGAGGATCCAGAGGAAATTTCTTCATATATCGAGCTCGATGGATCCAGAAGAGATCCAAGATTATGTCCCAAATTGGTTTTCTGGTCCATTTGGGCAACTGGGTCTGAGATAGCTCCGCCCAGTTGAAATACTAATAACATTTTCTCTGAACAGCTATTGACAAGAAACAAATTCGAGGAGTTCTTCCGATGGGTCAAGATTACATACCAATTCGTTTCAAAGCTTAATCCACTTCGGTTTGGTTGAAATACTCTAATGAACGTGCATAGGCCTGAACCGGGTAAGTTTCAAGTCACCCGAATTGTAAACTGAATATATCCTTCATGCTAGCTGATATGAGAATTATTCCACTTCGAGGAGCTTCCTAGATTATCTGAAAATGATTTTTAAGTGGTTCTGTGCCTAAAATACTTCTGGTTGCATTGGTATGCCCCTTGAAAGGAACATATGTCCTTGTTGAATCCTATATATGTAGATTGGACAGTGAATTTGATTGAGATCCGGTTCAGTTACTAGTCTGATTTCCAAATCATACCCTCTCTCTTCAATAAGTTTTGTCCTTAAAATTGATTTACCTACATATAGATAAGCCAAGTTAGTAATTCGGATTGTTTGAGGGATTAGAAGATTATCTCAGGTTAGGTCTCGTATATGGCTTGGGTTGGAATGATGAAGAAGCGTATCAGGTCGCTCTTCCTTGATCAACATAGTGTCTAAGAATCTTTGTAATTCCTTGGTGGCCGATTTTATTTGCAATGGTGTTTGATCATCTCGGTTCCGTTCTTGGTTAATGGGTGTGGTATCCTTTGTTGCTGCCTCTCCTTGGTCTGTGCACTTTTCCAAGAGTATTCTAGAATAGGACTTACTTTGAGGCATTCTGCATTTTGATTAAGGCTTTGATCTTTACTCTCTTGGTGGTCAAAGCTTTTGTTATACATTCAGTTCGTTCTGGTTTTGATCAGCCTTTGTAATAGGGAACTCTTGTGAAGGGTGGTTATATGGTGTATATTTCCCACGTGTGCTGAGGCCAGCTTGATCTGCTTGTGTCTTTGACATCCCTAAGTATGATTTAACACCTTTTGGCAAGGACAATAGAATGATACTATCATTGGAGAATTTAGAATCTGAGTGAAAAAGTGTTTCACTTACCTTGGTGTTAGTTGCTTTCGGTTCTAGAGAGATTGGTTTTCCAACTCGTGTTGTGGGCTGTCTTTGGCAATATGACCCTTTCCTTGATACCTATAACAGATGATCTCATGTAATTACAAGGGGTATAAGATTTACCTTGCTCTTCTTTGGTTAGGCTCGGCACTTGTCGAATTCTTTCTTGAGTTTAATTTTGTAACTTTTGTTGCTTTACCAAGGTGCATGGGATCATATTCTTTGGCTTGGGTCAGTGGTATGGTTTGGGTGCAAGGAGGGATTTTATCTTTGGTGTTTGAATTGCACTCCTCGGAGTTTCTTTTGACACATTCCTTGTGTGCATGTTGCTTCTCATTTTTCTCTTCTTGGCATATGAGTGTTGTTTCCGACTCTATTGCTTCTTGAGACAAAAACAATATCATACATAAGCCACTTCAGGTTGCACCAAGTGATAGGTGGTTCATTGTAGTAAATCTGATACTCTTCTTCTTGTTACCACCATGTATATGCTATTCCGATGAGGGTGTCTAGGAATAAGACAGCTTATCCTTATCCGGAATCTTAGATATGCTTTTGATCCTCCTGAAAAGGTTACAGATATAGGGACATAGATCTTTTGATACATTTTGCCATTCACATAATTGAAGTGGATCCATGGTTTTGGTGTTGCTTGATTTTGAATTGATGGCTCTTGGAAACAACTTGAATCATCTTCATAATCCAGTTCCAAATCATTATCTGAAAATGCTGGTTCTTATTCAAAGCTTTGTGTTTCCCATAGTAAGGCTCTTAGCCAACTCATTATTTCTAATAATCTTGGCTCAAATCATCTCTCCAATCTATTTCTGAGGTATTTTTTATATGTGGGTTTAGCACCCATGCACTACAAGAAATCTGTCTCGTAGCCACGGATTAGCCGCGAAAATTTCGTAACTACGTTTTTTAAGCCGCGGCTAGCTACGAATTAAGCCGTGGATATATCCGTAGCCATTTCGTAGCTATCCGTAGCTATATAGCCATGAATTCAATTCGTGGCTATTCGTAGCAAAATAGCTACGGATAGCTACGACATGTCCGTGGAAACAAATAGCTACGACAAAAACGCCGAAATATAACTGCGACATATTTTTGTGGCTATTCATAGCTATTTATAACGAATATTTAAATATATATGGTATAGCTACGAATAAAATCGTAGCTATCCGTGGCTTTGTCAAATAGCTACGGATAGCTACGAATTTATCCGTAGCTATTCAAACCCTAAACCCTAAACAAACCCTAAAACTCTAAAGTATATAAAAAAAACTCTTAACTAATAAAATTATAATTACTATAACATATCAAAAACTAATTTTTTAAACACTTATAAATTAAAAATATTTTCACAATCTATTATTTTCAAACATTTAACTAAAACCTTAAAAACAACACTTAAAACCCTATAGCATAAAGCATAATCATACTCTAAAGCATAATCATAAAGCAAATCTGCCTTTCCTATCTCTAAAACTATCTATGAAAACTGTTTTGATCTTGTTCATTCTGATGTTTGGACTGCTCCATGTGCTTCTAGAGAAAATCATAAGTATTTTTTAACATTCATTGATGAGAAACCCAAATATACTTGGTTGAAATTGATTCAAACTAAAGATAGGGTGTTAGAAGCATTCACAAACTTTCAGAACTATGTATCTAACAATTTCAATGCCAAGATCAAAATTTTTAGATCAGATAATGGTGGGGAATACACAAGCAATGCATTCAAACAAAATCTAGCTAAACATGGAATCATCCATCAAACAAGCTGTCCATACACACCCCAACATAATGGTGTTGCTGAAAGGAAGAATAGACACTTGATGGAGGTGGCCAGATCAATGATGTTCCATACAAACGTTCCAAAACGTTTTTGGAGTGATGTTGTGATGTCTGCTTGCTATTTGATCAATAGAACACCCACCAAAGTTCTCCAAGATGCATCACCTTATCAGGTATTGAACAAAACCACACCTTCAATTCATCACTTACATGTGTTTGGGTTGTTTGTGCTTTGTTCTAATTCCAGGAGAACAGAGAGACAATCTTGATGCAAAGAGTGTCAAGGCAATGTTCATTGGCTACTCTACTAGTCAGAAAGGGTACAAGTGCTATGTGCCTGAAACCAGAAGGGTAATGATCTCTAGAGATGTCAAATTTGTGGAGTCAAAGGGCTATTATGGTGAGAAGAGCTGGGACAACCTAAAGGATCTCGAAAATAATCCATCTGACCGTACCAACAACCTGAGAATCATCTTAGAGAACCTTGGGATCAGTCAACCAAAACAAAAGGAGGATGCACCAAAAGCTATACCGGTTGCTGAGGAGGCTCCAATTTCTGCTGATACTCACCACCTTGATCATGAGGGGGACAATGGAGAATTGCCATCTGATCAACAAGAGGATTCTGCCATCCATGATCAAGGAGGAGAAGAAGATCAAGAAGCACATCAAATAGAGTCTGAACAGTCTGAGATGGAGGAGGATCAAGAGGAAATGGTTATTGATCAGAATGTGGAAGTCTTGAGGAGGAGCACAAGAGTGAAAAAGGACCCATCTGAATGGAAAAACACAAGAGTCTACTACAATATTCTGGTGGTTGCTCATCCAAACCAAGCTGTTTGCACACTTGCTCACTTCCCTACTGAACATCAAGTCTTCATTGGTGCTCTTGATGCCGAATTGGTTCCCAAAACTTATGAAGAAGTAAAGGAGCATAAGAAGTGAAGAGATGCAGTAAGAGATGAAATCAAAGCAATGGAGAATGACAACACTTGGTATGAGACAGACCTACCTAGAAAGAAGAATGCAGTGAGCTCCAAATGGGTGTTCACTATCAAATACAAAAGCAATGGAGAGATAGAGTGGTACAAGGCTAGATTGGTTGCAAGAGGATTCACACAAACTTATGGAGAGGATTACCGTTATACATTTGCACCAGTGGCTAATCTTCATACAGAAAGATTCATTCTATCCTTAGAAACAAACATGGAATGGGACTTATGGCAGATGGATGTCATGAATGCCTTTTTCCAAGGAGAGCTAGAGGATGAAGTGTACATGACTCCACCACCAGGTCTTGAAGACATGGTTACACCAGGAAGAGTTTTGAGACTTAAGAAGAATATCTATGGGCTGAAGCAATTTCCAAGAGCTTGGTATCAAAAACTGAGCACCACTCTTATGGAAAGAGGCTTCAAGAGATCAGAAGCTGATCATACACTCTTTACTTAATTGCACCAGGAAGGTATTGTAGTCATTCTCATTTATGTTGATGATATTATCATGTCAGGGAATGACGAGGTAGGAATTCAAGCTAGCAAGGATTATTTAAAGTCTGTATTTGATAGTAAGGATCTTGGAGAACTAAAATACTTCCTAGGGATAGAAGTGTGCCGTTCTAAGGAAGGCCTCTTCTTATCACAAAGGAAGTATACTCTTGATTTGTTGAGTGAAGCAGGTAAACTAGAAGCAAAGGCAGCTAAGACACCTATTGAAGATGGTTACAAAGTCATAAGAGAGGGGGAGATTGAAGATCAATCGTTTGAGGACATCACTTTATATAGAAGGATGGTTGGTAAGTTGATCTATCTCACCATTACACGGCCTGATTTGTCTTTTGATGTGAATCAGATAAGTCAACATATGCAAGCTCCTAAAAAGCATCATTGGAGCATGGTGGATCGCATCCTAAGATACCTCAATAGAGCTCCTAGTCAAGAAATATGGATGGGATGCAATCAAAGTACAGATATTGTAGGCTATTGTGATGTTGATTGGGCTGGTGACCGAGTGGATAGAAGATCTACTACAGGCTATTGCACTTTCATTGGAGGCAATCTGGTCACTTGGAAAACAAAGAAGCAGAAGGTGGTTTCATGTTCAAGTGCTGAAGCAGAGTATAGGGCAATGAGGAAGCTGGCAAATAAACTGACTTGGCTGAATGCTCTACTCCAATACTTGGGCATTGAATCATCAAATCCAATCACAATGCATTGTGATAATCAGGCGGCCATTCACATAGCATCCAACTATGTGTTTCATGAGAGGACAAAGCACATAGAGTTTGATTGTCATAAGGTGAGGCAGAAGGTGCAAGAAGGAGTAGTCTTGCCTTGCTACACAAGAAGTCCAAATCAGTTGGCTGATATATTCACCAAGGCTACTAGCTTGAAGCTTTGTGAGTTCATTCATCCTAAGCTTGGACACATAGATCTATCTCAAGCTTGAGTCCCTAAGCTGTGGATTCCATACTCTTTTTCCCTTGGTACAGTTTTTATCCCATGAGGTTTTTCTGTATCAAGATTTTTAATGAGGTGGATACCCACAGTTCCAAGCTTAACCATTTGCTATCTCCATGGTTAAGCTTGAGGGGGAGTATTGAGATGAAGACATTAAGTGTTCAGATCAATGTGCAAAATATTGAGATGAAGACATTAATCAGAAGTCCTTTAATCCGATCAGAAGAAGAAGAGGTGAATAAGTAAAAGGGAAGAGAAGTTAATCTTATGGTTAAGTGGTAAAAGGATAAGTTACCATTAATCAAGTCAAAGATCTTCTAGAAGCTTGTCTCCATGGATGAACAGTGCCAAGAGACAAGATTCAAATTGAAATTCAGATTCCCTTCCCTATTTGCTTCACCCTTTTGTCTAAAGGTAAAATTATTTTGTCATTTAAGTTTGAACTTGAATGTATTAGCCACGAAATTGAGTTGTTTTTATGTCTATATATTCACTGTAATGTCAAGAAGAAAGATACACTCTTTTGGGATTATTTTTCCCTTTGTTACATTCAAACTCTCTCTCTCTCTCTCTCTCTCTCTCTCTCTCTCTCTCTCTCTCTCTCTCTCTCTCTCTCTCTCTCTCTCTCTCTCTCTCTCTCTCTCTCTCTCTCACTCACTCTCTCTCTCTTGCTCTCAAGAACCCTAAAACGGTTCTTGAGTTCTCTCCTTTGATTCTTCGTATATTCTCTTAATTCTTACAATGGCAATGTCCAAAGTTGGGCACCAAGATGGTCTGTGCAAAATCAGGGCCAAAGATCATTAGAAGATGTTGGAATCAATGTGCAAAAGAGGGGCAGAATCAATGTGCAAAAGAGGGGCAGAATCATGTCCTACATTGAGCAAGTTCCGAATGTGAATGAGTGTCCTAAAGAAGGAGTCACATGTGGAGTTAAGGTCTGAGCAGAAGCGAAGACCAGTCACTTTCACCATTTGGGAGTGTGCTCTCTCTCTCTCTCCAGACCTGCAACACGTGAATTAAGAGTGAGGACAAGTCACTTTCAAGGTCTGAACACACTATAACCGAAATGAAGAGGAGAAGTCTTCTCTTTTGTTTTCTGGATTTTAAAAACTTAGTGAAGAACAAATGAAGAACACAAAAACTAGATGATGCAATGGAGGATTTTCTTTTATGGATGCAAACAATGAAATAAAATCAGATGAAGCAAAGTCAAGTGAAACTTTTTATGGTCTCTTCTGGTTTTTATGAATGAAAACTAAGAACTGATGCAAAACAGAATTCAAACAAAAAACAGAATCACAATTTTTATAGATTTTCGATTTTAAAAAAAAAATGAAACAACAAAACATAAAAGATATGGTTGGATGAACACAACCTGATTGATAGGAGCTTTTGAACCTCTAATACTATATGATACAGCCTTGGAATCACTCCAATGCTAAGATCACTTTATGATCAGATGATTCCTAAGCCAAGCTTGCGGAAGATGGATTGAAGGTAGAGGTGGTGGTGGAACTTGTGATTGACTCTCTCAACCAGTGAATTTGATTGACTCTCTCAACCTAAGAACAAGCTATCTGAATCACTCAAATAGATTGATCTAAAACTCCTAAGAACAAGGTGAACCACTCACAATATTCAGAGAAGGAAGACTTCACAAAGAACACAAACTTTGGAAGAAAAACAGAATATTTCTATTAACTTTAAAATGGTTGAAAAAGGTGATTTACAATGAATTCGAAGCTGAGTTTTTATAGGCTCATAGAAAACGGTCTGAAAGGTCTAATATAAGAAAATAATCGAAAAATATGAAGAATATGGCCGTTGGCATTTATTGGAACCAGAAATGGAAAGATGAATCTTCTTGAGTCTTGAAAGCTTTGGCATGAATGTGGAGTGTCTAGGTACATTCTGGATGATGTTAGAGAGCTTCATTTCGTGGCCAAACTTAAGGAAAAAGAGCTGTTGGGATTTTATCTCCTTTGGCTCCAAATAAGGCAAGTGTAAGAATAATTAGATCCTTCTGATCCTATGGCTGCTAGTGTATGGGAACTTGATAGAGAACTCTCTTGGATGTTTAAATGTATCTCCTGAATGCTTAGATATCTCTCCTGGTCGCCAATGTCTTGTTTGTAAGTGATTGGATACTTGAGCCTCCAAATGAAGCAAGCTGAGAATCATATGTTTTAGAAGCTGAATAACTTCTTCATATGAACTCCAATTGTGATGATTCGAACTCTCCATGATTCCTTGATGGGTTAATCTTCTGGAACAAGTTGAATTGTAGCTTAAGTCCGTCTGGTTGGGTAGATATGCTCCAAGACATGTACATATGTCTCTGGTGCACTCAAACTGGTTCTCTCCAAGTATTTTGGTTGATAATGACTTGATGTCCTCATCATATCTTCTTTGAGCTGGTATGGTGTCTCCTTTGCTTATCTTTCTCCTGCTCTCCTTAAGACCTGAAATATGTTCAACACTTTGGCAAAGAGACAAGTGCATTATGGGCTATTTATCACAGAATAAACAATTTGAGTCCTTCTCCTTAGATTCAATTTAATGTGCTAGTGATATCTCATCTTCTTGCAAGCTTAACAAGTTCTTTAACACAACTGTTGATTCATTGGAAATGAAATGTATCAAAGAGAGACTTAGCTTGTTAATATATGTGGTGTCTTTGCTTTGGTATGGGGGTTTCTCCTAGATGTTCTCCTTTCCTCTATTGTGATCAGTCTGATCACTTAGTGTAAGGGCTGTTTCTGAGCTTCTCTTCACATTCTCTTCTCCCTTTTGCTTTATATTTGTAGAGATGCTCATTGGAATAACAAGTGCATTATATATGTTCTTGGAGTTGTATAAACAGATTGTATGATACTTGTACTTACATTGTCAGCTTCAGTAGGTTGTATCGTTTGGACCTTCTGCTCTTGTGACCTAATGATCATTAAACGTTCATCTTCTTTTCTGATCACCAAAACATGTTTCTCTAGTCTTTGATCTTCCCTACTGACTTTGGTTTGCTCATACTCTTTATTGCTCAGTTCTTCTTTCCCTGTATCAAATCCTCTTGACAAGGACAAATACATGACACTAGAATTGGGAAACAACAAACCAGAACGAGCTAAACAGTCACTGGTTTTAGCTAATGTAGTTTTATGTCCTAGTGATGTTTCTTTCAACAATTGTTTAGATGGACATGTTGCAGCAAAATACTTGGAGAGAACCAGTTTGAGTGCACCAGAGACATATGTGCATGTCTTGGAGCATATCTACCCAACCAGACGGACTTAAGCTACAATTCAACTTGTTCCACAAGCTTAACCCATCAAGGAATCAGGCAGAGTTCGAGTCATCACAATTGGAGTTCATATGAAGAAGTTATTCAGCTTCTAAAACAGATGATTCTCAGCTTGCTTCATTTGGAGGCTCAAGTATTCAATCACTAACAAATATGTTATCTGTGAAAAAGGAAACTATGGATTTGAATTGCAATGTTATATTCAGTCCTAATGACGTTTATTTTCAGGACATTTAGACCTGTAGAGTACTTGGGAAAGGAGTAAGTAAGGATGGTCTTTATGTTCTTGATAACACTAAGCCATCATCTGATTTATCTTGTTCTCCTAACTCATTTCTTGTTACTGCTAATAATATTGTTTGGCGTGCTAGATTAGGACATTCCCGTTTAAAAGCTTTAAGCATGTTATTGCCTAATGTTTCTTTCAAAAATGATGATTGTGAAGCTTGCATTCTTGGTAAAACACTGTAAAACTGTTTTTCCTAATTACAACTATCTATGAAAAATGTTTTGATTTGTTGCATTTCGATGTTTGGACTTCTCCTTGTGCATCTAGAGAGGATCATAAGTATTTTGTTACATTCATATATGAGAAGTCTAAGTACACTTGTATGACATTACTGCCATCTAAAGAGGCCTTGAAGATTTTAGTAACTTTCATAACTATGTTACAAACCATTACAATGATAAAGTTAAAAAAAATTAGATCAAATAATGGTGGGAAATACACAAGTCACAGCTTCAAGCAATTCTTAGCCAAGCATGGGATAATTCATCAAACTAGTTGCCCATACACTCCACAGCAAAATGATGTTGCTGAAAGAAATAGCAAACACCTTATGGAGGTTGCACGATCCATGATGTTCCATACAAATGTCCCAAAAAGGTTTTGGGGACATGTTGTAGTTACTGCTTGCTACTTGATCAATAGGATTCCAACAAAGATCTTACAAGACAAATCCGCATTTGAGGTATTGAATCACAACAAACCCTCTCTTAACCATCTTAGAGTGTTTGGTTGTGCGTGCTTTGTTTTACTTCCAGGAGAGCAGCGCAACAAACTTGAAGCTAAGAGTTTTTAAGGGCATGTTCATTGGTTACTCAATTACACAAAAGGGATACAAAATTCAAAGTGCCTGAGACAAGGAAGATCCTAGTATCCATAGATGTGAAGTTTGTGGAAGAAAAGGGTATTATGATGAGAAGAATTGGGATAGACTTGTAGACTTATCTCACTCACAATCTGACCGTGCAACTAACCTAAGGATGTTGATGGAGAATCTTGGTATTGGAATCTCTCAAGGAAACCAAAGACCGAGCCATGAAAGCATTCTTGTCCAACCTCGACCTCATAATGTTGAATAAGACGTCACCCTTGATCATGAGGGAGGCAGTGATATACATGAGGAAGAGGAATCAAATCAGGAGGAAGAGGAAAGAGGCTTAGTAATCCATGATCAAGGAGAGTCTTCTCAAGAAGTTTTGGAATCTGAAATTCCTGCTCCAATTGTTCCATTGAGAAAAGCCAAAGAGAGAGGAAAGACCCATCAAATTGGAGCAAGACAAGAGTTTACTACAACAGCCAGGCGGTTACTCACCCAATCCAAGCAGTTTGTACCCTTGCTCACTTTCTCATAGAACATCAAGTCTTCAATTGTTCTCTTAATGCTGAATTTGTTCCAAAGACCTTTGAAGAAGCAAAAGAGCATAAGAAATGGAGAGATGCAGTAGGAGAGGAAACCAAAGCAATTGAGAATAATAGCACTTGGTATTAAACAGAACGACCTAACAAGAGCTTTGAGCTCCAAATGGGTGTTTACTATCAAATGCAAAAGCAATGAAGAGATAGAGCGCTACAAGGCTAGCTTGGTGGAAAGAGGATTCACACAAACATATGGAGAGGATTACCGTGATACATTTGCACCAGTAGCCAAGCTCCATAGAGTAAGGGTTATTCTATCCTTAGCAACAAAGTTGGAATGGGACTTATGGCAGATGGATGTCAAGAATGCCTTCCTTCAAGGTGAGCTAGAAGATATTGTACATGACTCCACCTCCTAGTCTTGAAGACATAGTTACACTAGGGAAAGTCTTGAGGCTTAAGAATGTTTTTTATGGGCTGAAGCAATCACTTAGAGCTTGGTACCACAAGCTGAGCACAACTCTCATGGAAAGAGGTTTCAAGAGATCAGAATCTGATCATACCCTCTTCACACTATCAAGCCAAGAAGGTGTTGTAGTATTCTCACTACAAAAAGTGGACATTGATAGCACATTGGTTTTTGTAATCTATATTACTAGATTTTGATCCGTGCTGAACGCGGGATATTAATTATATGTTTTATAAATTATAAATTAATTGTTTCTAATTTTTTTATTTAATATTTTTATAAATATTTTAGTACTATTTATCTCAATTATTTACTTATTTTAAGTACACAAATTTAATCTTGTTTTGTATTTTGTAGTCATTGCAAATTTTATGGTTTTGAGATTAACAAAGCCGAGATTGTTTTATTTTTTTATTTTTATAGTTTAGATTATTGTTCTCTGTATGTCATCATATAATTTTATTTTAGTGTTATGTTTATTTTTTCCGTATTTTACATATGTTATATTAATATTATATGTTATTTTTCTTTCTATTAGTTAATAAAACATTGTTATATACACTATATCATTCGTGAGTGAGTATGTGAGAGAATATCAATCACGTAGAAAGATTATATTGCACGTACACGTAGAAAGATCTCGGTAGAATATATACAGCCGAAAAAAAAAATTTGTATGCAGCCTATTCAAACCAAAGAAAATCCATTGGACGTACCAACCAAAACATCAACCGGCTGTTATGGGGTAAAGTATCTTATCCCATCAATATCAACTTCATTACTAACATGACAAAAAGTTTCACGATTATTCTGGTACTCATATGTTCTCGAAAACAAATGGGTGTACTTCTCACCTTGATTACATGAATACAAAGAAGACCAAATTGTAAAAGGTTAATCAAATAAATCCTACTTACAATTAGATATAAATATGTTTTCCTTTTAGGTACGTGAACTTGATAAAGAAGAATATTGTCCGCTAATTGAAATAACTGTTGAATAAACTTTGAAACTAATAATTTGGTTGATGTTTGTCAAATTAATATTGAATTGGAATGTTAACTTTATGCCATAAAGTTATATTGAAAAAGACCATAATAGTTTATTGTAATTAAAGAGATAACAACAAAACTGAAAAAGAAAATTCTGAATGTAAAAAATTAAACATAACTTTTGTTTATTTAAGTTTATAATAGCTTCTATGTTTTTTGAACCAGCTAGCTCGTGAGAGTTAATATCATGACACTCTAAATAATACCGATTACAAAAGACAAAGGCATATAAATTTTAATACAGCTTGTGTTTAGTGTTCTTCTTTCATAATCTTAAGAACACGTTGATGAGTAGACACGATTGCATAAACTGTATACAACACTGACCCGATTTCTTTATGCGCTTTATAAACTCTCTCGAGTTTTCCATTGTATTGAAGACGTGAGAAAACGGTTTCTTGGCAGCTTTGTTGGAGTATATTGTCTAGTTTTCCACAAGCTGCTCCAATTAGTCCTACAAAATTTTGATCCAACAAAAGGAATAGTTTTTAAATATACGGTTATACGAAGAAAGAAAGCTAGAGATTTTGGAGTTTGTTTTGTTTCTTTTTACCCAAAAAAGAGAGGAGATGACTTTGTGGGTCTTGATTTGTACTCGGGATGAACTGAGCTGCAACGTAAAACGGATGGTTTGGCCGCTCAACGATTTTTATTATCAAATGTAAAGAATGATAACCAAGAGTGATATATATATTTGGTGTAAGGATTTTATCGGTTTTTACCTCCATTCGCTGACCCATCTCGTCTATTTCCAGAGAATGTGAGTCAAGAGCTCTCTAAATATGGAACCATGACTGGATTAACCTGTAAGATAACATCTTGTTTTAGCTTAAACTATCAAATAAAATATTTCCTTAGTATATACGAGAGCTGGTACTTAAATACCTCAGTTTAGTGTATGTATTTCATAGACAAAGTATAGGTACCCCAAGTTCTTCTTCATCCTCCATTTATCATCTGTTTTCTTTGTATATTTGTGAAATCTAAGCATTCCTCTCCATCTGCCTGGTTTACATGTATCTGACATTCTACACAAAAAATTGTGTTTGAGATTATCGTAGTTTCTCAACATAGAATGAAAACTTTTCAATTAACTACTCACTTTTTAAAGTTAACTCCATCAAATAGAAGATTACCTTCTCGATAACCCTACCAAGGAAAGATTTGTTTCCTCCACCATATGCTGGTACGACCTTCTCCCAAGTTATCATACTAACTTCGCTGGTTGAACTTCCATGTAATTCATAAGCCATCTTAATTAACATCAACATCAATGTTGTCATTTTTGACATTTTTTTCGAAAATTAGAGAAGAAGTGTAGGAAAGCTTCTTAAGCCAAGATTAAGAAGATACTAAAGAATATATTTTCCAAAATGTTGAATAACAATATTTATTTTATTAGTCAAGATTTAAGGATCGTGATTATTTAAGGAATAGATTATGATATAATTATTTATTAGTTTTCAAAAAGTTGTTAGAGGAATATGTTTGTTTCCGAAATCTTGTTGAACAATTTTGATTATTTTAGGATCATGATTATTTTAGAATGAGACTATGATATCATTAATTATTAATTTTTGAAAAGAAGTTGTTAGAGGAATATTTTGTTTCTTAAATCTTGAGTAACAATATTGATTATTTTAGTTATTATAATTGTTTATAAAATCGGATAAGATATGATATTGTATCTTTAGACAATAAACAATTATCTAGAGAGAGACGGAGAGAGAGAGAGCATGAAGATTTGAAAATCCAGATCAATGATTTTGGATTTGGTCAAGGATTCGGATTTAACTTCGGAAAACAATGGTTTTGTTGATTTCGGTACTCTGTTTACAGAGAATTGTGAGAAACATATGATGGATCTTCGTTCACATCGAAGATATGATACGGTTTTGATATACGGTACTGCTGTGGAGGATCAATTTGATCTAAGCGGAGATCTCTCACCGAGAATCACCGGTCGTTTCTGTAAGGCACGAGATTTATGGGTTAAGTCTTTGTTTGAGATTTCGATACTTCTGAGGTTTCTGATCTTGATTGAATGTGGTACATGTCTCTTTGGTCAAAATTGCGGCTTCGCAGGGATAATAAAGTTAAACACTGAATCCAGGCCTCAGTTTTCCTTCGATTGGGTTAGGGTTGTGAATCAAGAGTCGGTTGATTATGGGTATATGAATCTCGATCTATCCTTACAAATATCTGAAGATCTCTCACGAGGTCACAAGGAAGGATGCGATTTATTGGTCAGGTCTTTGACTGAGATTTGCTCGGTTACAATGGTTTTGCTCATGTCTGACTGGAGATCTAGCTTACGCAATCGGAAAAGTGGATCCTAAGGGATGATTGGATTCTTAGCATGCGCAAAGAGATTGATGGTCTTCATTTTGTTTGTTGTGGTGATTCTGTTTATGACAACATATATTTTAATTGCTATCAGATCACGAATAGAGGAAGACTTGGTTGTGGAACTTAAGGTGGTACTGACCCAAAGCAAGGGGAAGACAAGGGAGAAATATTCTCGGGATACAATGCCTTTTAGTTGGTTTCTCTTCGACAAGTTTATGGAATCAATAAGTGAGGATTTGTTCAAGGAGCACATGGTGATGATCTTTATGGAACGCTGCTTGAGGATGAATCATCAACACATACTCTTTGTCTTTATCAGGTTGGTAGTACCTTGGAGAGGACACATACGGATTTACCAACAAGCACCAGAGAACAAGAGGACTATATGTAATCCACAGGTTCTAGAGCTACCGCAGAAAGAAGATTTACGGTTCATATGTAATTTGGTTAAGATTTTGATTCTGCGGCTTTCACTTTGGTCATGGTCTAATCACGGATACAAGCTGGAACATGATTTTTGCACGGATACATGAGAGGCACCACAAATATGGCTTCACTTTACAATGAGGATGGGTCTTCGGCATGAGATCGGAGGAATTTCTGATCTAGATGTATCTGGCCGGCTATTTTCCATTGTTTATAGTCTGTTCAGTCTATGAGGAATCATGTGTTCATTGTTTGGTGCATAATGCTTGGTTCAGGAGTTGGGAAGAGGAGATTTGGGCCAAAGACTTATCAAGCTGGAGGACAAAGCTGGATTTTATTCGAACGGTTCTGGTATTATCGAGACATAAGGAACATAAGAGTCTCTGGAATTTTGGTGATCAAGAATTATGGTCTCATATATTATGGTTAGGAAGAAGTAATCAAGGCAAGGCTTTACAGTGGCCTGTTTTGTACTATGGCTCGAATAAATGCATGAACCAGGTACTGCCCTTAATGACTGCAAGAGAGATGGTGGGAACTTTATGGAGGATCAGGACTAAGGAACATACTTCAAGATGGATAAAGGAGAGTCAGAGTACGCCAAGAGGAAGAAATTATGGTCTGGTGGTTTCATGGGACACAAGTTACATACACAGAAGAATGCAACAACCGGTTTTGGTAGTTAGTGATTATTCTTGGATCACTCGTGAGTCCAACATGGGCTCTCATCAATTAGTGTACTGGAGACAACATTTTTGTATAATATATTTTACAAAGATTCACGACAGGGAGAATGTTAATAATGGTCCTGGACATTGTATTCTGTTAGACGGAAGCGAGAATGGAAGGAAGAATATTTCTAGAGGTTTTTTTGATAACTTGATGCAACATGACAGAGACCAGAAGGATTCTGATATTGTTTTGGACAAAGCATGGGCGATCGTATATATGGAATTTGATCATGGAAGGATTCACGGGCTGTATGTTTATGGTCTAATGAATTTATATTTAACAATATTATTTGAATTTGGGGCTTTTTCCTCACAATTCACCCGAGACTGGAATTTCTTGATCATAATACTATGAGATTTTTGAGTTGGAATTGTCAAGGAATGGGAAGCAAATGGACCATAAGTTACTTACGAGAGATTTGGCATAAACATAGACCAGATTTCTTATTTCTTTCGGAGACCAAACAAGAGTTCAGATTCACACAAAAATTCATGGGACACTTTGGATATGATAAGTTTTTTACGGTAGAACCAAGGGGAGCTAGTGGATATTGTTTACTCCAGTAATAGAATTATTGATGTCGAGGCGGATATACAAGGGAATAAAGTTTGTATTTCTTTTGTTTATGGTGAACCGGTACAAAAACTAGGGGATCAAGTATGGGAGAGACTAACAAGAATTGGTGTAACCAGGACAAAACCATGGTTTATTATAGGAGATCTAAATGAAATAACATGAAATCATGAAAAACAGGGAGGATCAGTAAGACAGCCATCCACGTTCGTCTCCTTTAATAATATGATCACAAATTGTGGTTTAATAGAATTTCCATCAATTGGAGACTCACTCTCTTGGCGAGGGTGGAGGGGAAAGCAACTTGTAAGGTGTAAATTGGATAGAGCTTTAGCCAATGAGGATTGACACATTTTATATCCTTGCTCATACGTGGAATATCTGGGATTGATAGGCTCGGATCTGTGGGAACTGTTTAGTTGATCCTGATGTAATTCACAGATTCATATCAACCTAAACATACAGATCTAGGTTCTCTTGAATAGAAACATTTGATGATCTCACCTTTTACCTGTTTGTTGCAGCGGAAGGAATAGAACAGGTCAGAGATCAGAGAGATACACCGAGGGATGAATCCTCCAAAGGCTCACACACGCGATCACAGAAAACGGCTGCTAGACCGAGCTGATGGGAGGCGCAGAGAGGAGAGGAAAATCGCGGCCAGGGTTAGGGTTAGGGAGAAAGAGATTTGGCTTTTCCTTATTAAAAGCCTTCTCTTTCCCTTTTGGGCTTATGGGCCCAAAACACCAATCTGATTAAATCCCATTTAATCAGACCCATTAATCTTTCTCTCTTAGTACGACAAATGCCTAGCACTTTTACCGTACTTCTGCTAAGCCGTTCCAACACATTTTCCTGTTAGCTTAGGCGTGTGACCCATATGGGATCATATAATAAAGGCAATAAGTCCAAGACTTATAGATCATGAGCGGACTCTAGCAAGCCATCATGATCCCCAGTATTATATGACTTATGTCTGATCTTTGACATACTCTTACTTTCTAGAGACAGTACCGAGATTACTGGACACAATTCCAACAATCTCCCACTTGTACTGGAATCTCTGTATTCATAATCCTTTTGTCTCAATATCTCGATTAGTCATAAGGCAAGATTGGTGTCATCCTTATAAAGCCTAATCTTGTTCATCGGACTCTGATTTGATACTGACTATCCAAACGACTCGGGAAAGTCCGTTTGAGCATGGCCATGCATTTTCCAGTATTCAAATCTCCGATTGGCCTAGAGATATTCACTCCATTTATATTGGAGGGACAAATCCCGTCTTGTTCCATCACTGTAAACTACGCATTTCATAATATACCCAAACAAGGTCCTTATAACTATCGCAGAACGATAGCGTTAGACAATGATCAAAGTGCATCAGTCCATGTGCAGTCACATGCATGCGAACTCAGATCTGAGGACTATACTCTATAGTCGTAGTAAGAATCTCTTATGACACAGATATAAATATCCTGAAGAGTTCTTATAAGCGGGTCTTGTCCGGTCGTATGTTCCCAAACATACACCTATGTACTGACTTTGATGCCGCGCATCTATGACACACTGAGACTTTGTCATAAGTCACGTACCAATCCAGTCTCACACGGTTGTTGGTGTTCCAATTTCAACAACCTTCGACTAGGGACAGGATGATATAAAACATTTATCAAATATAGGGTCTCATGATCAAGCTAAATGACTTCGATGACTCAAGATCAAGTCATTTACTTCGATGACCTATAAAATGGTTTATATCACTTTGGAACGATTATTTCATCACAGTTAAAATAATCTTGAAATAATAATTTCATTAAACATCTTAAATGTTATTTCAAGAACATATCCAATAACTAAATAAAGCCCTTTAATAACTCCCACTGAAATTAAGACTACATCTTAATTTCACTTATCCTACAGCAACAGTCCGCGACTCGTGCTTAGGCCTAAGGAGTGGCTTCGTTAATAGATTAGCAACGTTCTCATTCATTGAAACTTGCTGATCTACTTAACTTCTCTGTCATTTATCTTACGGAATAGGTTATACCTATCCTCAAGGTGTTTGGACCTCTGATGTGCAGCTAGTCTCATCTATGCTGGGAATCACATCAAGTTCAGTGACGAACTCTTCTTTCCAAACAACCTCTTTCGCCACTTCCCAAGTTGCGAAATGTTCAGCTTAAGTCATGGAGTCTGCAACAGTGCCTTGCACCGCCAGATAGACACAAGATATAACCGGACTGTGATCGGAAATCATCTTAGTCTATTGGAAACTTGCCTTTCAAACTCTACCGACTCGTAGCACCTCACTTTCTCCGTAACTCTAGAATTTATCCTTAGTATTCCTAAAATACTTTAGGATATTCTTTACGGCAATCCAGTGATTCTTTGCTGGATTTGACTGGTCTTTACTTGTCTTGCTTAACATTAAAGCAACATCAAACAAGTACGTTTCATGGCATACATGATAGATCCAATTGCCGACGCATATGGAATCTCATTCATGCATTTAAGCTCAGCAGTTATCGTAGGATACTGTATCTTGCTTAACTTAATGCCATGTGACATTGGCATAAAACCCTTCTTGGATTGCTCAAAACGTGTAGGACTTTGTCAATTTAAGAATCCTGACTTTATCCTACCAGCTCTTTTGGATCTCTATCTCTGGATCCAAAATCCAAGAACTACGTGGCTTTACCCATGTCATTCATTAAACCAACTCCCAAGCTAGTCCTTTACCGACTACAGCGTTGGGACGTTATATCCGAGAATCAGTATGTCATCGACATACACTATGAGAAATGCAATATCGCTCCCACTAATCTATTAGTAAACACACAGTTCCGCTTCGTTCCTGTTCAAGTCAAAACCTTGACTACTTCAACAGAACGAAGATTCCAACTCCGATATGTTTGCTTCCATCCATGAATGGATCGATGAAGCCAACTTACACAAAATGTAATTCTTCGGAGTCTGGGCTGACTTTCGCTTCCTAGGATTTCGCAGATTTGTCGCTTTCAATGATCATCAGATCATGCGAACATTCAATGATCATCAGGCTGAACTAATGACGAGAATTCACTCTCGGATTAGTGACTGATTCTTTCATATCTGCGAACTTCAGGCTCCACAGGTGTAGATTCTACAGAAGTCTGTAAATCCTTCCGCTGCTCTCCCTCAATAGGTTAAGCAGCCTCCTGTATTTCTCGAATTTCTTCGAGTTGTACTTTTACTCCCACTGTTCTTCTTGGAAAGTAATTTCCTTCTTAGAATACAGAATGGTCGTAAAAGTACCGAGCCTTGGTTTCCCTGAGAAAACTTCGAGTTATACTTTTACTCCCACTATTCTTCTTGGAAAATAACTTCCCTTCTTAGAAAACAGATTGGACGTAAAAGTAACAAGCCTTAGTTTCTCTAGGACAACCAGCGAAGTAGCACAACTACAAATACTCAGTAAAGACAAATTTGGATCGATTCCAATCCACATTAACGTGGTGTCTTTCAACTGATATTTGTGGAACTATTTCAGCGTAAACTTAGATATTTTAGAGCGTTATTCTTAAATAATATCATGGAAGATTCGTGTGACTCATCTTTAATCATTTCTAATAAGATCTGATTCTTTCTCACAGAAACACCTTCAGGTTTTCAGGAGAAATGAGCTGTGAAACGATTTCACACTCATTAAGATGATCACACAATCAATGACTTAAGTATTCTCACTCGTGATTTAATCCAGAGTCTTAATACTTTTGTCATTCAGATCCTATACTTCATTCTGGAACTCTTTCGACCATGTCAAAGAATTCCGACTTGTGTCTCATCAAATGAACACAGTCACACTCACTGAAGTAATCAGTAGAGACAATGAAGTACAGGAAATTTTTCTCTGGCATTACTGCTCATTGGGCCACATACATCAGTATGTTCTAGGTCCAATAAGCCTTTGGGCCTTTCTCTAGCTCGGCTAAGATAGGCCCTTTTTTTTTTTTCTTTTGGTCCACTAAACAGAATTCAAGTCTCATAAGATATCTTATCAAATGAGCCCAACAGTCCATAACTATGGGATTTCTGAATCCGACTTACTCTATGTGACCAAGACTTTTATGCCAAGAAAAATCAGGTTTAATTCATTAGATTTAAACCAATTCGGTATTTATGTTACATTTAGGCACTCTTTGGTTTAAAATATAAAACCCATTCCATGAATAGGGTGCTACAATTAATATTTCATTAAGATCAAAAGGACAAAACTTGTCTTTTATCAAAATGAAAAACATTCAAATTCTTACAAGAAAATGAAAGACAATTCTGCTTAAAGCAGGTACATTGTAGCAATTACTTAATACAAAACCAAGCCTAAAAGGGATCTATAAGTGAAAACCCTACGACTGAGGCAGCATCCCAAGCTCCTTCCAGACATGTAGTTTCACTTGCCCTTCCTTCAACGTTCTACTGTTGCTTAGGCTCTGCATATTATCACAAATATCAGTGCCACAACCAGTATCCAATACCTTTAAGGTAGAACTTGAAGTAATAACATGAATACCTGAGGAAGTAGTCTCATACATCAACTTCAACTCCTCATCATCTTCCATGAATTTAATGCAATTTCTCTTCCAATGCCCTGTCTCCTTACAGTAGCAGCACTTACCAACGTAAGAGGCATCTGACTCGGGCTCAGAAGACACACGCTTGCCATGATTCAAAATCTGGACAACTTTGTCTTCACCCTTGTCAGCATTAGGTTTAGTAAACCTACCCTTCTCATTCATGAGATTGTACAGGGTACTCTTCACGTTTGGCTCAACTGTCTTGAGCATATCATGCAGTTCAGTCAGCGTCTTCGTTAAGCCTTTCTTGATATAGTTCCTTCTGAACTTATCATAGCTTGACGGCAGTGACTGCAGAATGATCTCAGTTGCCAATTCTTGGCTAACTGGATAATCCAGTTTCCTCAGGTTATCAATGTAACCCATCATTTTACTGACATGAGGACTTACTGGATGATCATTTGGTAGCTTGCAGCTAGTGAGAGATTTAACCAACTGGTATCTCTCCACTCTTATCTGCTCCTGAAATTTCAATTTCAGGCTGCTGATCATCTCTATTGGCGACTCCATGTTCTCATATTGCTCCCGCAAGTCAGAGTCCATGGTAGCCAATATCAGACCACGCACATCTACCGCATCATTATAATGCTTATTCCAAGCATCATATACTGCATGGGAGGCATTGGACCCGATCCTTACGGGGAGAGCTCTCTCAAGGACATAGTCCTTTCTCTCCTGCCTGAGGACTAGCCTCAGGTTCCGCGACCAAGTCAAAAAATTTGATCCGTTCAGCTTGTCCATCTCAAGGACAGACCGGATCGAGAAAGTGTTTTGATTGTTTGTGCTAGTCATAACTGAAAAATAAGATAAAAGGATTTTAGTTAATATGTTCATTATGATTAATCTCGTATTAAATTTAATATGATTAATCACGCATTATATTCAATAACATCAGTTACCCTCAATAGAATATAATGATTCCAAGATCCACATATAACTAAGATTAAAGTGGGCCACTGGCCGTCACCCAACCTTAGCTTATATCGGTAAGCCCTATTTCGGCTAATTATATCCGTGATATAATTCTTGGTTGTGAATCTGGGCCCGAGGCTCAATCCACTCTGATGTCTCAAGGCCCGGGACTCCCGATGGCCTAGTCAAGAAAACCAGACTATACAGTCATGTAATCATTAATGTCTGGGACTCCCAATGACATTTATGAATCACAAACCGTCTTACCCACGCAAAAGCAGACACCCTCACACTGTAAGGCCATGAATACAATTGAATGGGCTTTGACAGCTGACATAGAATGGACAAGACATCCAACGCTTGATATTATTTGAGGTTTGTAGGTTTATTAAAATTTTATTCCCAAAATAGAAGATTACTATTTCGGGAAACTTTCTATTTTTGGAAACCTACTATTTTAGGAAACTTTCTAAAATTGGAAACTTTCTAAAACCGGAAACTTTCTAACTTTAGAAATTTCTTAAAATCCAAAACCCGCAAATCCAGAAACTTCTATTTTAAGAAACTTTCTAATTTCAAAATTTCGGAAACAATAATTTAAAATCAATTTTATAATTTCATAAAATAAATTTTAAATTAATCTGAAGAAAGACTCAAATAATTGGCCCAATTGTTTTAACTTCTTGGCCCGAGGCCCAAGAATTGGTCCATGTCCAAGACATGACCCAATTGTCCAAATAAATGACATAACCGGTCTGGTTCATTAAAATTGGTCTAACCAAATTTTAATTACTACGATGACCACAATTGTCAACCGGTTATTTACTAAACCGGAATTTCTCAATTTATTTGGTCCAACCAAATCAAATTAGAAATTCCTGGTTTAGGCACTAAATCCAATAATTCTTTCGACATTGGATTTCTTATCCCGGTTTAACCAGACTTAATAAAATTATTAGATCTGTTTATTAAACCAGGACGAAATGATTTTAATTAAGTTTTGAACCGAACCGCCAAAACGAACCGAACCGATCGAATTGCTGAACCGTGACTTTTACGTCAGCCCTAGCTTCGCGACCATCGTCCAGCCGCAAGCCGCCAACGATCCGAGATCGAGACGATGTGCAGCTTCGGACGGGACGCAACAGCCGGGACAGCTCGGGTCACTCGGACGGACGCTTCCACGATCGCCGAGCGATCGGGATGCTACGCACGCGAGCAGGACGGGACTTGGCCGAGACGCGATCGGGACGAGCAATCGGACGCGACACGACGATCGATCGCGATCGATTGTACGATCCGATCCGACCATCCCGACCGTCCGACCCGCGATCCCGTCCGTCCGACCGGTCCAACTCACGGCCGATCACCAAAACAAGTCATATAGCTTGTTTGTGATCCGATTAATGTGTTTAGATTTCAATTCTGATTCTTAAGTGTTTTTCTTATCAGTAATGGATTCAAAACACTTTTAAACAGAATAAACAACCTAAACATGAATCTAAAACAAGAAATCCTAAGAACCAATGGCTCTGATACCACTGTAGGAACTGTTTAGTTGATCCTGATGTAATTCACAGATTCATATCAACCTAAACATACAGATCTAGGTTCTCTTGAATAGAAACATTTGATGATCTCACCTTTTACCTGTTTGTTGCAGCGGAAGGAATAGAACAGGTCAGAGATCAGAGAGATACACCGAGGGATGAATCCTCCAAAGGCTCACACACGCGATCACAGAAAACGGCTGCTAGACCGAGCTGATGGGAGGCGCAGAGAGGAGAGGAAAATCGCGGCCAGGGTTAGGGTTAGGGAGAAAGAGATTTGGCTTTTCTTTATTAAAAGCCTTCTCTTTCCCTTTTGGGCTTATGGGCCCAAAACACCAATCTGATTAAATCCCATTTAATCAGACCCATTAATCTTTCTCTCTTAGTACGACAAATGCCTAGCACTTTTACCGTACTTCTGCTAAGCCGTTCCAACACATTTTCCTGTTAGCTTAGGCGTGTGACCCATATGGGATCATATAATAAAGGCAATAAGTCCAAGACTTATAGATCATGAGCGGACTCTAGCAAGCCATCATGATCCCCAGTATTATATGACTTATGTCTAATCTTTGACATACTCTTACTTTCTAGAGACAGTACCGAGATTACTGGACACAATTCCAACAGGATCATCGGCCGATATTGGCAATTATAGAAGAAAAAGTTCAAAAAAGGCGAGGATAATTCAGATTTGACAAACGATGGGTGGGGAAAGAGGGCCTACTAGAAACAATAAAAGTGGGTTGGGAGATTCATGAGGATGGTCCAGGTGTGGATATGGTTACTAGGATAAGCAGGTGTAGACATGAACTGTCGAAATGGAGAAAACATAATTTGCCATATAGTAAGGATAAAATTAATGAACTTCAAAAAGCTCTTGAAGAGGTCCAAAAAGATGGTTCACGGACACATGCAGAGGTTATGGAAATTACGGGTAAACTAAAGGAGGCATATAGAGATGAAGAATTTTTCTGGCAACAAAAAAGTCGAAATCTTTGGCATACCGAAGGGGATCGTTTTACAAAATTCTTCTTTGCTCTGACGAAACAGAGAAGAGCGCACAATAGAATAGTGGGACTCCACAACTCTAGTGGGGACTGGGTCACAAAAGAAAATGAGATAGAACAAGTAGCGGTCGAATATTTTGAGGAATGATTTACTTCTACAAAACCAGAGGATTTTGAGGAGTTCCTACAGGAAATCCCGGTATCAATCAATTCGGCAATGAATGAGAAATTAATGTCTATGGCCACGGAGGAGGAAGTAAGGAGAGCATTGTTCATGATGCATCCAGAGAAAGCACCGGGACCGGATGGGATGACAGCATTGTTCTTCCAACAATCGTGGCCGATTGTGAGGAAAGAAATTACACAATGGGTTAATATGTTCATACAAGAAGGGATTATGGACCCAAGGATAAATACTACAAACATTTGTTTGATACCCAAAACAGAAAGGCCAACAAGAATGACAGAACTGAGACCAATAAGTCTATGTAATGTGGGATATAAGATCATTTCCAAGGTATTATGCCAACGGTTGAAGGGATTTTTGCCAAGTTTGATTTCGGAGACGCAATCCGCATTTGTGGCAGGAAGATTGATCTCGGACAACATTCTCATTGCGCAGGAGATGTTTCATGGCTTAAGGACAAATAAATCATGTCAAGGAAAATTTATGGCAATAAAAACAGACATGAGCAAAGCGTATGACCGGATCGAATGGTCGTTTATTGAGATTCTTCTAGGAAAGATAGGTTTTGCGACAACATGGGTGGATAGGATAATGAAATGCATCTCTACTGTGAAATATAAGGTTCTTATTAACGGACAACCACATGGTTCTATAACTCCAGAGAGGGGGCTCAGACAGGGTGATCCGTTATCACCATATTTGTTTATTTTGTGTACGGAAGCATTAATAGCAAATATTAAGAGGGCAGAACGGGAAAAACAGTTAACAGGGCTTAAGGTGGCCAGGAAATGCCCAGCGATTTCACACCTTTTATTTGCTGATGATAGTCTATTCTTTTGCAAGGCTACAAAAGAGGAATGCGAAACGATTTTGAGGATTCTTCAAAATTATGAGAAGGTTTCAGGTCAACAAATAAATTTCACAAAATCATCCATTCAGTTCGGTCATAAAGTAACAGAGCCCGTCAAAGAGGAGATGAAGACGATCCTGGGAATCAGCACAATGGGGGGGCATGGGGATGTATCTAGGAATTCCGGAGTGTTTGAGTGGATCGAAAACACAGATTTTTGGCTATTTACATGATAGACTATCTGGAAGAGTAAATGGGTGGACAACTAAGTTATTATCCAGAGGAGGAAAGGAAGTTATGATCAAAGCAGTCGCAACGGCCATGCCGAATCATGTGATGTCATGCTTCAGGTTACCAAAAACAGTAACATCAAAATTAACTAGCGTGGTTTCACGATTCTGGTGGAGTTCTGGAGGTACAAATTCAGGAATGCATTGGTTGGCATGGGACAAGCTATGTAAGTATAAGAAAGAAGGTGGCATTGGATTTCGAGCATTCAGAGACACAAATACAGCATTTTTGGCAAAGCAATTATGGAGACTCATGGAAAAGCCAGAAGCTCTATTCTCAAAAGTTTTTAAGGGAAGATATTTTTGGAATACGGACCCTCTAGATCTGATAAGATCATATTCACCATCGTTCGGATGGAAGAGTATCATTTCAGCTCGATCTCTGGTAAACAAAGGACTTATCAAAAGGGTGGTAACGGGAGCATCCATTTCAATATGGAACGATCCTTGGATACCAGCCTATCGCCCGAGACCAATAAAACAAAAACCTAACACTTCAAGTGTGCTACTTACGGTGGATCAATTAATTGATCATCAAAAACAGATTTGGAATAAAGAGTTGATCGAGCGGTTGGTTGATACGGAGGACGCAATGTTAATTGAAAGCATCCCATTTAGTCGCTTCAATCGACCAGACTCGCTGGGATGGCATTATACAAAATCTGGAAAATATACGGTTAAGTCAGGCTATAATACGGAGAGAGATATACCAGACTTTGGTGATCGAACACCGGTGTGGGGACCCGATATTAAATTATTGCAAGATTTTTCATGGAAGATAAAATGTCCCCCCAAATTACGACACTTTATATGGCAAGCACTTTCAGGCTGCTTATCGGTAACAAGAAATCTCAATACAAGAGGTATCAAGTGTGATACGCGATGTGTTCGTTGTGGAATGGAAGAGACAATAAATAACGTTCTGTTCCAATGTCAACCGGCCAGACAAGTTTGGGCACTATCTCAAGTACCAACGAATCCGACAACATTTCCGTCGGACTCGATATTCACAAATATGGATTATCTCTTTTGGAGGATACCAAATGACCAGCATAAAGAAAGCTATCCATGGATTCTATGGTATATTTGGAAGCAGAAATGATATGGTCTACAGTCAGATTGACAAGAGTCCACTAGATACAGTCAGAATGGCAGAAGTAGAATCGAATCTATGGGAAGAAGCTCAGGTCCTTACAGTCAAGGAATCAGTAATAGAGTCTACCGGATAAGGGCAATGGGCAATGAATTGGTATTCTCGGGGCAATGGTGTTTCGTGGATGCTTCGTGGAAAGAAGGGGAAATGTCCACATGACAAAGATGGTATAGTTGTTACGAAGGTAGAGACAATGTTATGATGGGAGCAAGAAATGTCAGACAATGTCGGACACCACTTCATGCGGAATTCGAAGCACTAATTTGGGCTATGGAATGGATGAAGATTCTACATCAACCTCATACCACTTTTGCAACGGACTGTTCAGACCTGGTTAAGATTGTGTCGGAACCAGACGAATGGCCTGCCTTCAAAGGACACATCGAAGATTTTGATCAAAGGAAGGGATTCTTTCCAACTTTCAAGATCACACACATACCCAGAGCAAAAAATATGACGGCGGATGGACTAGCAAGAAGTGCACGTCTCAGACAGTCATGGAGTTTTCATGTCGGACCGGAGCCTCCAACATGGAATAGATAGATAGGTTCTTTTATTATCATTGTTGTCAAAAAAAAAAATGATATTGTTGCTGATTTTGATAAGATTTTATAAATATTTCGAATCAATCAATGCAAAGATTTCGAATTGATTTTAAATATGTTTAAATAGATTTTTATGTGTCTTTCGATTTTTTAATAATACAATTTTACCCTTAATAAATTCTACAAAAAACAAAATAAAACAATGACATTCATTGTAATTTAATTAAAAACTCAAGGCATTCTCAAAATTGTACTTCTGTTTTAATAGTATAGATAGATAATATGATGGGACAGAGTACCTTATAATAACATTAAATTAAGGCTAAGATGTATTTTCATCTAGCGGAAAACAAAAAATGAGTTTCATAGGTTTATTTTTATTATGCCCGCCAAATATTTAATAAAAATTTTGGACCAAAATTTTGCCCCCAAAATTGTTTTTCTTTGGGGAAAGCCTTCCCCTTTTCTATCTAGGTTTTTTTTCTCTTCTTCTGAACAAAAGAACAAACTCTCTCCTCTCTGATTTTCTCTCTTCCTCCTCTCTTCATTATGTTTTCTTCCATCCTCCAATGTCTTCTTCCCCCGTCGTTTTGAAGGTTGGCCTCTCACTCACTCTATATTTTCTCTTCTAAATTTTCCAAATCCCTAAATCTTAAATTCCTAAAATTTTAGGAGACACAAGTTGGCTAGAGAGCAAAGGTAACGAGATTCATCCTAAACTTTTTTGTAACCCTTTTTGCTTTTCCAATTCAGATTTCCGAGACTAGAGATTGATTTTGGTTTCTTTGTTTGTTTGCGATTCAGAAAGACGACGAGCACGAGACTCCTCTTCCTCTCACCGTCACTTCTCGTGTAAACTACTGCGACCCTCCTTGATTTCTCCGTAGGCTTATGTTCTCGGTTGCTTAGTAACATTTAGCTTAATCAATTTTCAGGTTTTGTACATGTTAGGAGACATAGCAGCTGGTCCATCTTTTCAGTTTACCCAATGGTTGGATTTAGTTCGTAAACGGAGTGCTACTTACGGATCCTCTGGATTCACCGGATCGATGATATGGTTACAAGGTTACCACTTTCTTCATTTGTTTCCCACCATTTTTCTGCTTCCTTTCTATTTTTGTGCTTTATCTACTTGGGTAGTTATTGATTCACTAATATAGAGATAGACATTCGTTGATACCTTTTATGTAATTGATCCTTGCAGAGCAGATGAATGGGATGTGAACAAATGGGCATGGGAAGGAGCGTTGAAATTGGTGAGCAAAGGAGAAGAGTGCATTATTAAACTTGTCAATAAAACCACATGGGAACTTTACGCTCAGGCCTTTCTGCGAGATGTTGAACCTCATCCAGTAGAAGCCGTAATCGACAGTAGCAGGTAACACTGCAGAGCTTAACTTGGTCTTCTCGTGATGTCTAGTCTAACATAAAAGCTATGTTTTGTCTTGTAGATGGTTTGTTCTCCGTGTTGAAGAAAAGATAGATACTTTACTTATCATGAAGATATACCGAGATGTAACATTGTAGTCGTTATTTTTTTAGTATACTTATTCGAAGCATTGCAGATGGTCGTGTTTGACATGCTTTTATTGGACTCAGATTCCAGGAGAGAACTGAAGCATATTTTTCCAAGCAGCACTAAATGACCACATGAAGTAACATTCCATTTCCAAATCTTCAAGTGTTATTTTCGATTTTAAATAACTTAAATCATCTCTGAATCTTATATGTCTCTCTTTGCTAAAGGTATTTGAACAAGAAAACAATAACAGAAGAAATGGAACAACACTTTCAGAACACTTCATCTATCGATTACAGCTTAAAGGAAGGATAAACCATTGTTCTCCAACAATCCATATGATCCAGACCACATGGTGTTCATGTATTACAAAGATTATACAAACCAGAAAGTTCGGAGCTTAGAAGCTGAGTATCCAACGTTTTTGTACGCCATGCATATGACAAAGACAAGAGTATCAGATAAGGCTCAAGGTGCGTCTGAAACATTATTGCCAAGCGATCGTATGCTTCACTGTTATTCTCATAAATCGTATCACTTTAGGACATTATAAGATGAGAGTTCTTAATGTGTCTCATGTTTTATATGATCCGAGTTGGTCCCGATTGAGACAAGTTTTGTAATATCGCCTAAGCCCTTGACTACGTTTTGACATGTAGGACTGAACTTTGTTGACTCAGTGGCCACAAAATTCAGAAGAAGCGAGCAAGGAAGCCTGAAGTTCGTGATGCAGCCAGAGAAGCTGGCCTACAGTTAGTTGTCTTTTTCTCTAAGACATTTTATTATACCAATCTTTTGAAAACTGAAAACTGTGATTTACTCAAGAACGAATTTTGGTGATTCTGTGAGAGTTTCTAATGGAGTTTAATTTTACTCAGTTCTTTCTTTATAAAGGGGAACAATCACAGGGAGGTCTCTCCATGGGATCATCTTAACCAAATATAAATATGTATTCACTCTTTGAAAATGGCTTTGTTTTTTTCTTGCAGCCAACATCAAACATACTGGTGAATAACTTCCATAAGAATATGTTGCTACATTGACAACAACGATAGACTGTGGAGATTTATACAAGATACATTACACATGAAGTACATTCACTTACGATTAAGAGCTCTTCTTCTTTTTATTAGACTTGGCCAGACTTATGACAATAGTATAGGACTTGGGAATAATGTTCTGTTTAGTACATGCAAGATGTTTAGTTTAAGATTTAATGTTAAATTAGTTATATTTTGGTAATGATGTTTGTAGAGGACTTTTATGCAGACTTCTTCCGCTTGATTAACACAATATTCTATTCTCGTCAACCGGAACCCGCGCATGTGCGCCTACCGAGCTAGCAACATCTAGAAAAACTATAATTAATGTTTTGTTGTAGTAAAATAGAATTTCTTTTGTTTATAGAATATTAATAAAAATCATATTTTAAATTAAATTTCAAATATTTTTTTTTTATTTAAATCAAATTGATTATTAACTATAAAATAATATAAACATATATATATATATATATAATAATTTAATACGGCTTGGCTCGGCTTAGCTCGGTTACAAAAAGCTATTATAGGTAGATCTAGCTATAGCAAAGGAAACTGTCGCTATCATTGATGCAATATATTATAGCACAGACGAAAGCGCTATCACATATGGCCGACCCATTATAGCTGGGGCAGACATCCATTTCAAAAACGTTAATATAACAGCATTTATCGTGATCTAAGAATATCCATTTTTCTTGTAGTGTCTCATTTATGTTGATGATATTATCATCTCAGGGAATGACAAGGTAGGGATTCAATCTACTATGGTTTACTTTTAATCGGTGTTTGACATTAAGGATCTGAGAGAACTGATATATCATGGTTTTTACCGGTTTTAGACCATGATATAAGTATGTTTTAGAGTCTTTTAGTGTTGCTTTAGAGTCTTTTACAGGTATTAGCACGTTTGGAGCGGATTTGGAGATTATGGAGCTTTTTGGAGCATTTTGGTGTTTTGACCTGAGAGATAGAGTTCACTGTCCAAAACAGAGATCTGCATCGATCGACACACATTATGCATTGATCGACACACGAGCGAGATGGGCTTATCATCGGCGGTTTAAAGAAGTTTGGATATTGCACTTTAGCCCAGAAGTTTTTAGTATTTACAAAGAAGCCCCAAGACGTGATTAAGCCTTTATAATTAGGTTTTTACATCAGTTTTTAGATCACGCTTTCATACTTTGAGCTGAGAGTTTTTAGAGCTTTTTGGGGCTGATCTGAACCTGTATTGCTTCCTGCTTTTGGAGAAGATTTCGAACCCCTTTATTTCTTACTCTTTTATGCAATCTATTATTTCATTGATTATGTTTTCATTATCTATGTCTGAGTAGATTCATAGTTAGGTTTAGGGATTATCATTAGGGATTTCATGACTTGCTAGATTTATTTATTTCAGTTAAGGATTCGTATCATATTTCGTTCTTCAATCTAAATTATGCTTAACCCTAGTTTCTAACTTGATCACTCATAATCTAGATCTTAGGTTGTTAAATTTACATGAAAGTGTGATTTAGAATCTGAACTATTTAGGTTGAGCAATTGAATTACTCGCAAAGAAATTTGGTTTAATTGAATTGTGAACATATCGAACCTGAACTTAAAGCTAGTTTAATCTGTTAGGAATTGCAAAGAAATTTGGATTTCTGCTATTAGACTTAGAGAATTCTCACAACGAAAGTTGGTTAGTTCTATATCCGTGTTTGAGTTCTAGAACAGTGCTTAATTTGATCCTGACTGATTATCTGATCTGCTTGTCTGATTTCCTGAGAACTCCCTAGACTTAGCGCTTTTAGTTAATTGCCTTCAAACCAATCTTGCAACCTGATTTACTTTTCTGCTTTGCTTTTAGTTTTCTCACTACTTTCTCCTAGTTTAACTTGACCGTTCTAAAATCTATCGTAGGTCTAGAGTCTCTGTGGATTCGATACCCTTTATACTATAATTGCATTGACTCTGCACTTGCAGTAGAATAGGATTAAAACTTACAACCTATCAAGTATTTGGCGCCGTTGCCGGGGACTCTTTTGAGTCTTCGATAGATTTGAACTTAGGGTTTAGACTAGGTTTTTCGTTTTTGTTTTTGTTCCTGATTTGCTTTTTTTCTTTTTTTTTTTCTTACGTTTCAGGTACGCCCCGATTCGCATTGCATCGATCGACACGGTCCTGTGTGTCGATCGACATAGATTTCGCATTGCATCGATTGACGCTCTTCTTGCATCAGTCGACACATTTCACGGAATCACCAAGAAGACTAAGAGATCCGTAAGGACGATGTGTCAAAATGATTTTTTTTTGGCTCAGGAATTGACATCTAGCAGATAGCTGGGCTGAAGAACAAAGTTGACTCTCTGCATAGTCTTATACTTGGAAAGTATGCGCAAGAAGCTATCAACTACGTTGGAGGGAATGGATTCAACATTCAGGAATCTGCTTTTCAGGAACCCTTCCAGCAACAGAGTAATTCCTTCTCTAGGAACTATGGTGTTTCTTCTTACCAAGCACCGCCTGCACCTACATGTAAGAGCAGATTGAAAACCATGATGGAGCAGTTTCTTGAGGGAAAACAACAGATCACTGTGTCCTTCAACTCAAAGATAGATACATTGTATGAAAATCTGAATGGGAAGTTTGAATCTTTGAGCACACATGTGAAGAAGCTAGATGTCCGAGTTCAACAAACAGCTGGAGCAATACAAAGGCAAAATGAAGCTGGGAAAGATGAACAGAAGCAATTCGTCAATGCTGTGACCATAAGAGATGGGATTGACTTGTTGGAAGTGTTGGATCGTTTAGTGTCTCCTGATTCAATTCTCAGATTGATTCATCCTACTAAACATGCAGATCTAGGTTCTCTTGATTAGAAACATAATAGATCTCACCTGTTACCTTGTTTATGCAGCGGAATGGAGGTACGGGTCAGAGATCAGCAGAACCACCAAGAGGTTGTTCCTCCAAAGGCTCACACACACACACTTCGGGAAGAGAGGCTGCTAGACCAAAAGAGAGGAGGCGCAGAGAGAGAGGAGGGAGGCGCAGAAGTGCTGAGAAAAAAAAAAGAGCTAGGGCAAGTTTTATTTATTAAAACCCTTGTCCAGTTCTTATGGGCCTTTGGGCCCAATTCTCAGTTCTGATTAAATCCCTTGGATTTAATCAGGCCCTTTAGTCTCTCTAAGTACAGTAAATGCCTAGCACTTTTACCGTACTTCTGCTAAACCGTTCCTTCGTATTTTCCCGTTAGCTTAGGCGTGTGACCCATATGGGATCATATAATAAAGGCAATAAGTCCAAGACTTATAGATCATGAGAGGACTCTAGCAAGCCATCATGACCCCCAGTATTATATAACTTATGTCTGATCATTGACATACTCTTACTTTCTAGAGACAGTACCGAGATTACTGGACACAATTCCAACAATCTCCCACTTGTACTGGAATCTCTGTATTCATAATCCTTTTGTCTCATTATCTCGATTAGTCATAAGGCAAGATGAGTGTCATCCTTATAGAGGCTAATCATGTTCATCGGACTCTGATTTGATACTGACAATCCAAACGACTCGGGACAGTCCGTTTGAGCATGGCCATGCATTTTCCAGTATTCAAATCTCCGATTGGCCTAGAGATATTCACTCCATTTATATTGGAGGGACAAATCCCGTCTTGTTCCATCACTGTGAACTACTCATTTCATAATACACCCAAACAAGGTCCTTATAACTATCGCTTAACGACAGAATTAGACAATGATCAAAGTGCATTAGTTTATGTGCAGTCACATGCATGCGAACTCAGGTCTAAGGACTATACTCTATAGTCGTAGTAAGAATCTCTTATGACACATATATAAATATCCTGAAGAGTTCTTATAAGCGGGTCATGTCCGGTCGTATGTACCCAACATACACCTATGTACTGACTTTGATGCCGCGCATCTATGACACACTGAGACTTTGTCATAAGTCACATACCAATCTAGTCTCACACGGTTGTTGGTGTTCCAATTTCAACAACCTTCGACTAGGGACATTATGATATAAGCCATCTATCAAATATAGGGTCTCATGATCACGCTAAATGACTTTGATAACTCAAGATCAAGTCACTTACTTCGATGACCTATAAAATGGTTCATATCATTTTGGAACGATTATTTCATCACAGTTAAAATAATCTTGAAATAATAATTTCATTAAACATAAGAAAATGTTTTACAAGAACATATCAATAACTAAATAAAGCCCTCAAACTCCCACTCAAATTTAGATTACATTTCAATGTCTCTAATGCCTACAGCTTCAGTCAGGAACTCGAGCTTAGGCCTTGGGAGTGGCTTTGTCAATGGATCAGCGACGTTATCATCTGTCTGAACTCGGCTGATCTTGACTTCCTTTCTATTAATGATGTCACGTATCAAGTGAAATCTTCTTAGGACATGCTTGGATTTCTGGTGTGATCTTGGTTCCTTTGCCTGAGCTATAGCACCATTGTTATCACAAAACAGTGCCAGAGGCTCAGCCGCATTTGGTATCACACCTAGTTCAATAATGAACTTTCGTATCCAAACAGCTTCCTTCGCTGCTTCCGAAGCGGCGATATATTCAGCTTTTGTAGTGGAATCAGCAACGGTGTCTTGCTTGGAGCTTCTCCAACTGATTGCACCGCCATTCAGACAAAAGATATAACCGGACTGTGACCGGAAATCATCTTGGTCTGTCTGGAAACTTGCGTCCGTGAATCCACTGACTTCAAGCACATCACTTCCACCGTATACCAAGAACTTGTCCTTAGTATGTCTTAGATACTTCAGGATATTCTTGACGGCAATCCAATGGTTTTCACATGGATTTGACTGGTATCTACTCGTCATGCTCAATGCATAAGCAACATCAGGACGAGTACAGATCATGGCATACATGATAGATCCTATTGCAGATGCATAAGGAATATTCTTCATGCGCTCAAGCTCAGCAGCCGTCGTAGGGCTCTGCTTCTTGCTTAGCGTTGTGCCATGTACCATTGGCGTGAAGCCCTTCTTGGAATCTTTCATGCTGAATCTTTGTAGGACTTTGTCAATGTATGAATCTTGACACAAGCCTATCAGCCTTTTAGATCTATCCCGATAGATCCGGATTCCAAGAACGTATGCGGCTTCACCCATGTCTTTCATGGAAAAACAACTTCCAAGCCAGTCCTTTACGGACTTCAGCATTGGAACGTCGTTTCCGAGAAGCAGTATGTCATCGACATACAGAATAAGAAATACTATCTTGCTCCCACTAGTTTTCTTATACACGCATTGTTCTTCTTCGTTTCTGATGAAGTCAAATTGCTTGATTGCTTCATCAAAACGAAGATTCCAGCTCCTCGATGCTTGCTTCAATCCATAAATGGATTTATGAAGCTTGCATACTTTCCCAGCATTCTTTGGATCTATGTAACCGTCAGGTTGTGTCATATACACATCCTCTTCCAGAATACCATTCAGGAAGGCGGTTTTCACGTCCATCTGCCAAATTTCATAATCATGAAAAGCTGCAGTTGCTAGTAGAATCCGAATAGATTTCATCATAGCCACTGGGGAATAGGTTTCATTGTAATCCACACCGTGAACTTGTCTGAAACCTTTTGCCACCAACCTGGCTTTATAAATCTGGACATTTCCATCCACGTCAATCTTCTTCTTGAAGATCCATTTGCACTCGATGGCTTTTACACCAGCGGGTAAGTCAACCAACGAAAACACTTGGTTGACCGACATGGAGTCCATTTCGGAATCAGTGGCCTTACGCCACTTAGAGGAATCTGGGCCCATCATGGCTTGATTGAAGTTCGATGGTTCATCACCATCAATGATCAGAAGATCATGACAGTCAGTCACGAGGAATCCTTGATATCTCTCGGGTTCGTGACGGATCCTCCCGGATCTTCGAACTTCAGGTTCTACAGGTTCAGGCACTACAATTTCTTGTAGGTCCTCCTGCTGCTCTTCCTCTTCAGGTTGAGCAGTATCCTGCTCTTCTTGAATTTCTTCAAGCAGTACCTTACTCCCACTATCTTTCTTAGAGAGAAACTCCCTCTCAAGAAAGTTACAATCCCGGGCAACAAAGATCTTGTTCTCGGAACGTAGATAGAAGTAATAAGCCTTGGTTTCTTTCGGATAACCAATGAAGTAGCATTTATCAGACTTTGGTGTAAGCTTGTCTGAGATTAATCTCTTGACATAGGCTTCACAACCCCAAATTCTAAGATAAGACAGCACTGGAGCCACTCCAGTCCATAATTCATATGGTGTCTTTGCTACTGCTTTCGATGGCGCTCTATTTAGAGTGAACACTGCTGTTAGCAGAGCATATCCCCAAAGGGATATTGGAAGGTCTGTGTGACTCATCATAGATCGAACCATATCCAATAAGGTCCGATTTCTCCTCTCAGACACACCATTCCATTGAGGTGTTCCAGGAGGAGTGAGTTGGGACACGATCCCACACTCTCTTAGATGATCACTGAATTCTTGGCTTAAGTATTCTCCTCCTCGGTCGGACCGAAGAGCCTTAATGCTTTTGCTAAGTTGGTTCTGTACTTCATTTTGGAATTCTCTGAACTTCTCAAAAGATTCAGACTTATGTTTCATTAAATAAACATATCCATACCTACTGAAATCATCAGTGAAGGTAATGAAGTACTGATAGTTTCCTCTTGCATTTGTGGACATTGGGCCACACACATCAGTGTGTATCAGGCCCAATAAGTCACTGGCCCTCTCGTTAGGTTTATTAAAGGGGGCCCATGTCATTTTGCCCATCATTCAGGATTCGCATTTCTCACATGACTCAAAGTCAAATGAGCCAAGAAGTCCATTCGAATGGAGCCTCTTGATGCGTTTCTCGCTGATGTGCCCTAAACGACAATGCCATAGAAACGTTCGGTTCTCCTCATTAGGTTTGAACCGTTTGGTATCAATGTTATAAATTGGCGCGGATTGATCAAGTATGTAAAGCCCATTCGTAAGAGGGGCACAACCATAGAACAAATTGTTGCGATTGAAGGAACATAATTTATTCTTAACTGAAAAATCATAACCTTCCAAATCCAACAAAGAAATTGAAATAATATTTCTGCTTATCGCAGGTACAAAATAACAATTATTGAGTTCTAAAACCAATCCCGAAGGTAAAGACAACAAGTATGTGCCTACAGCTAGTGCAGGAACTTTCGCTCTATTCCCAACTCGTAGCTCCACTTGTCCTTGCTTCAGCCTCCTACTGTTGCTGAGTGCCTGCATATTAGTACAAATATGAGCCCCACAACCAGTATCCATAACCCATGAGGTATTATCAGAAGTAGTTGTATTAACTTCTATAACAAAAATACCTGATGAAGAAGTATCGAGAGTCTTCTTCTTCAATTCCTTTAGACCTTCTTGGAATTTCTTACATTCTCTCCTCCAATGCCCTGGTTCTTTACAGAACCTGCAGATGTCAGTAGGCCCAGCCTTGGATTTGGGCTTGGGCTTTGGCGTGTCCTTGTCCGAGACTTGAACAGCCTTAGCCTTTCCCTTGTCCTTGGCAGAGGATTTCTTAAAGCCCTTGCCCTTTTGCACCATAAGCACATTGGGGTCCTTGGCTGTTTTCCTCAAGTTGGGCTCTGCAGTCTTGAGCATTCCGTGAAGCTCAGGCAATGTCTTACTCAAGCCATGCATATTGAAGTTCAGGATGAACTGATCATAGCTTGCAGGTAAAGACTGCAGAACGATGTCGCAGGCAAGTTCCTGGCTGATAGGGCAGTCGAGTTTCTGAAGATGATCGAGATAACCCATCATCTTCAAGACATGAGGACTCACTGCCGCATTTGCAGCCAACTTACAGTCTAAGAGGTTCTTAACTGTCTGAAACCTCTCAGTCCTTGCTTGCTCCTGAAAAAGCGATTTCAGGCTTGCCATTATCTCGATGGGTGACAACACACTCTCGAACTGTATTTGCAGCTCAGCAGTCATTGTCGCCAACATCAGGCAATAGACATCATTTTCATCTGACGAATGCTTTTCCCAAGCATTATGCAGAGTCCTGGCGGCATTGGCAGGAGGCCTCTCGGGGAGGGGATCACGAAGGACATAATCCTTCTTCTCCTGCTTGAGGACTAGCCTCAAGTTCCTTGACCACGTCAGGAAGTTCGTTCCAGTCAGCTTCTCCTTCTCGAGAACATACCGGATTGAGAATGTGTTTTGTGTGCTTGTAGTAGTCATAGCTGAAATATAAGATAAAAAGGTTATTAGTTAATATGTTCAATATGATTAATCTTGTATTAAATTTAATATGATTAATCACGCATTATATTCAATAACATAAGTTACCCTCAATAGAATATAATGATTCCAAGATCCACATATAACTAAGATGAAAATGGGCCACTGGCCGTCACCCAATCTTAGCTTATATCGGTAAGCCCTATCTCGGCTAATTATATCCGTGATATAACTCTTGGTTGTGAATCTGGGCCCGAGGCCCAATCCACTCTGATGTCTCAAGGCCCGGGACTCCCGATGGCCTAGTCAAGAAAACCAGACTATACAGTCATGTAATCATTAATGTCTGGGACTCCCAATGACATTTATGAATCACAAACCGTCTTACCCACGCAAAAGTAGACACCCTCACACTGTAAGGCCATGAGTACAATTGAATGGGCTTCGACAGCTGACATAGACTGGACAAGACATCCAACGCTTGATATTATTTGAGGTTTGTAGGTTTATTAAAAATTCATCCCAAAATAGAAGATTACTATTTTGGGAAACTTTCCTTTTTGGGAAACCTACTAATTTTGGAAACTTTCTAAAATTAGAAACTTTTAATTATAGAAATTTCCTAAATCCAAAACATGCAAATCTAGAAACTTCTATTTTAAGAAACTTTCTAATTTCAAAATTTTGGAAACTTATTAATTTAAAAATCGATTTTATAATTTTATAAAAATAAATTTTAAATTAATTCTGAAGAAAAGACTCAAATAATTGGCCCAATTGTTTTAACTTCTTGGCCCGAGGCCCAAGAATTGGTTCATGTCCAAGACATAACCCAATTGCCCAATTAAATGACATAACCGGTCTGGTTCATTAAAATTGGTCTTAACCAAAATTAATTACTACGATGACCACAATTGTCAACCGGTTATTTACTAAACCGGATTTTCTCAATTTATTTGGTCCAACCAAATCAAATTAGAAAATCACTGGTTTAGGCACAAAATCCAATTTTTCGACTTTGGATTTCTTATCCCGGTTTAACCAGAACTTAATAAATTTATTAAGTCTGTTTATTAAACCAAGACGATTTAAGTTTTAATAAATTTTTTTTAAACCGAACCGAACCGAATTGGTCACGAACCATTCACGGCCGTGACCTAGCCGCAAGCCAGCACGCGAGCGATCCACGATCGGGACGGCTGCTGGACGGGACGATCATTCGGGACGGGACGATGCTGGCCGAGACGCTACCGGGACGAAGCTCGGCTCTCGGTCACGCGGGACAGCAGGCTGGACACGCCGGGACGAGGCAGGAAGCGATCGCGATCGATCGATCCGATCCGCTCGGTCGTCCGGTCCAACTGCCGCGATTGTGTCGTCGACACAAGCCGATCCATGATCGGTTTGTGCATCAAACGATCCGGACGTGTGATCCGAAACTGATCAACACTCCGACGCAAACCAATTCATATAGATTGGATCATGCGATTTCTTGTTTGTTTAGGTTTTAATTCTTTGTTTCTTAAGTGTTTTCTCTTATCAGTAGATTGATTCAAAAACACCTCTTTAAACAATCCTAAACATGATTCTAAACAAGAAAAACCACAGAACCTGGCTCTGATACCACTGTTGGATCGTTTAGTGTCTCCTGATTCAATTCTCAGATTGATTCATCCTACTAAACATGCAGATCTAGGTTCTCTTGATTAGAAACATAATAGATCTCACCTGTTACCTTGTTTATGCAGCGGAATGGAGGTACGGGTCAGAGATCAGCAGAACCACCAAGAGGTTGTTCCTCCAAAGGCTCACACACGCACACTTCGGGAAGAGAGGCTGCTAGACCAAAAGAGAGGAGGCGCAGAGAGAGAGGAGGGAGGCGCAGAAGTGCTGAGAAAAAAAATAAGAGCTAGGGCAAGTTTTATTTATTAAAACCCTTGTCCAGTTCTTATGGGCCTTTGGGCCCAATTCTCAGTTCTGATTAAATCCCTTGGATTTAATCAGGCCCTTTAGTCTCTCTAAGTACAGTAAATGCCTAGCACTTTTACCGTACTTCTGCTAAACCGTTCCTTCGTATTTTCCCGTTAGCTTAGGCGTGTGACCCATATGGGATCATATAATAAAGGCAATAAGTCCAAGACTTATAGATCATGAGCGGACTCTAGCAAGCCATCATGACCCCCAGTATTATATAACTTATGTCTGATCATTGACATACTCTTACTTTCTAGAGACAGTACCGAGATTACTGGACACAATTCCAACAGGAAGAAGAAGAGAGCAAAATATCGGATTTTCTGGGTGAATTCTGTCTGTCTGAGACAAGCATCGATCGACAAAACTCCTGCATCGATCGACACAGTCCCGATACGTCTGATGAAATTGCTCGAAATCGCCTTGTGTCGATCGACACAAATCGTGCATCGGTCGACACGGATTCTAGACGGGACCAAAAGCCTGCAACAGTCCTATAACGAGTCTATAAGCCCTCTGTGTCGTATCCTAAGGTTCCTAAACTGTCTAAACAGGAGCTAGGAGTGGCTAACTGCATGAAAGTGATGGAAAAGAAGCAGATTCAGATTACAGAGAAGATACAAGACCCAGGAGCCTTTGTGCTAGACTGTTCCATCTCTAAGGACAGATTCAAGCGTTCTCTGTGTGATTTAGGATCTTGTGTTAATATCATGCCATACTTTGTGGCTGTGAGATTGGGAATGATGGAATTCCAGCCTACTATGATCTCTCTTATCCTAGCTGATCGATCAAAGAGATATCCAGAAGGAGTTCTTGAGGAAGTTCAAGTCATAGTTGGGAACTACTTGATTCCAACAGATTTTGTGGTGCTGAAGTATGATATTGAGCCTGATGATCCTCTGCTACTTGGTAGATCTTTCTTAGCTACTGTTGAAGCTGTGATTAATGTGCGACATGGTCTAATTGATCTCCACCTGGGAGATGAGACATTGCGGTCAAGATGGATAAGCTACAGAAATCCACCATTAATGGATAGAGCTTCAGTGTTGTAGTGGAACCAGAGAGTCTGATTGGAGAGAAGAAGATGGCAGTTTCTCTTCAACCTGCGCTAACATCTTCAGTGCCTGCAACTGCTCATAAGCATAAAGCTTCAGACATCTCATTTCCACCAAAGGTAAGGCACAAATCATCTAAGCTTAAACCTCCTAACCGCATTGCTTTGAATGCGGGCAAACGCAGTATCCCACCCTCATTTCGCTCCCACCCTGGTTCTCTTCGCTCTTTCCTTGGGAGATCTCATGATCCGTATGCCTATACGCCACCTTGGATGAAGAGACATTCACAGAGACACTCCAAGTCTCTGTTGGATCCCCCATAAGTCCGATCTCCTTTCCATAGTCAAGCTATTGACTTTAAACAAATGCTGAGTGGGAGGCAACCAACTGTTAGGTTCGTTTTTTTTTCATTTTTCGTTTTGATTTGGTGTTTTTGATTTTTCTGTTTTGTGTGTTCAAAGGTGTGAGAAACAGGCAGAATCGCACTACATCGATCGACACACATAGTGCATCGGTCGACACAGTTACGATTTACGGTTTGTCGATTCAATTGCGGTACAGACACCGGTTATCTACTTAACCGTGGGCATAATCGCCTTGCATCGATCGACACCCTAGTGGCATCGATCGACACAGGCCGACGACAGGTAAGTGTTCTGACCATTTTTCGGTTTGTTTTCATTCCGATTTCTTTTCTCACCGAGCCTAAGCTTGACACTACTGGGGACAGTGTGTTTCAAGTGTGGGGGAGGTAGCTACTGACGCACGCTTTTGTTTTCTTAGAGTCAGTCCAAATTTGTTTTATTGAGTCAAACCGAGTAGGAAATAAGGACTTTTTGAGGAGATTACAACACTTGCAGGAACTTAAGTGACTATTGGATGAGCTGCAGATGATCTATGACTATTAGAAAACCCAACACAGATCAGCCTACTGAGAACACCCACATCACTTCAGGTATCAGAGGATCCTTTACTGACTTCACCCTTAATTTAACTTAATTTTCTCACCTAAGGGCTTGGTATACCATGAGTCGGACTCCTCTGTTAGTTCTGACACAGCTTGTAAACCTGTCCGAGTAAGGTTCCCTTCTCTCCTTCTTTGAAAGTAAAAAAAAAAAAAGAGATAAACTGAGGATAAGCTAGTAGCTTCGAAGTGGTCGCAGGAGTGGTAGAGACCCCTATTACCTCCTGTGCATCCATGGAAACATGTCCAAAGTATGCCCCAGTAAGGGAAGAGCACTCATAGAAAAAATAAAATGATACCTAGTGGGGAAAAATCAGTGCTAAGGAAGGGAAAAGAGAAGAAAAAAACCAGAAGCAACAGTTGAGTGGTCAGATGCTAACAGAGTAAGAATCCATGTGTTCTTTGATCGATACCCCATAGGTGAGACCGCACTTAATAGCCTATAGAAGTCAGTATGGTGAATTTGGATGCTTTGAATGTGATTGTGGAGTTTACTCAGGATAGTTGCTAAGTGTGGGGGAAGTATATGTTGGTCTTGATATCTGCAGGTTCATTTTCATGTGGCTTACTAATGTGAATCTGAGTGTGGTGCTTCTACGATGAAACGAGTTTCTGAAGTTTTCAAACTTCTTTTCCTGATCTTGGTTTTTTGTTTGCTTGAGGGCAATCAAAGGCTAAGTGTGGGGGAGTTGATATATCATGGATTTTACCAGTTTTAGACCATGATATAAGTATGTTTTAGAGTCTTTTAGTGTTGCTTTAGAGTCTTTTACAGGTATTAGCACGTTTGGAGCGGATTTGGAGATTATGGAGCTTTTTGGAGCATTTTGGTGTTTTGACCCGAGAGATAGAGTTCACTGTCCAAAACAGAGATCTGCATCGATCGACACACATTGTGCATCGATCGACACACGAGCGAGATGGGCTTATCTTTGGCGGTTTAAAGAAGTTTGGATATTGCACTTTAGCCCAGAAGTTTCTAGTATTTACAAAGAAGCTCCAAGACATGATTAGGCCTTTATAATTAGGTTTTTACATCAGTTTTTAGATTACGCTTTCATACTTTGAGCTGAGAGTTTTTAGAGCTTTTTGGGGCTGATCTGAACATGTATTGCTTCATGCTTTTGGAGAAGATTTCGACTATTTTATTCAATCTATTATTTCATTGATTATGTTTTCATTATCTATGTCTGAGTAGATTCATAGTTAGGTTTAGGGATTCTCATTAGGGATTTCATGACTTGCTAGATTTATTTATTTCAGTTAAGGATTCATATCATATTTTGTTCTTCAATCTAAATTATGCTTAATACTAGTTTCTAACTTGATCACTTAGAATCTAGATCTTAGGTTGTTAAATTGACACGAAAGTGTGATTTAGAATCTGAACTATTTAGGTTGAGCAATTGAATTACTCGCAAAGAAATTTGGTTTAATTGAATTGTGAACATATCGAACATGAATTTAAGGCTAGTTTAATCTGTTAGGAATTGCAAAGAAATTTGGATTTCTGCTATTAGACTTAGAGAATTCTCACAACGAAAGTTGGTTAGTTCTATATCCGTGTTTGAGTTCTAGAACAGTGCTTAATTTGATCCTGACTGATTATCTGATCTGCTTGTCTGATTTCCTGAGAACTCCCTAGACTTAGCGCTTTTAGTTAATTGCCTTCAAACCAATCTTGCAACCTGATTTACTTTTCTGCTTTGCTTTTAGTTTTCTCACTACTTTCTCCTAGTTTAACTTGACCGTTCTAAAATCTATCGTAGTTCTAGAGTCTCTGTGGATTCGATACCCTTGATACTATAATTGCATTGACTATGCACTTGCAGTAGAATAGGATTAAAACTTACAACCTATCAAGAACTAAAGTACTTTCTAGAGATAAAAGTTTGTCGCTCTAAGGAAGGACTATTCTTATCACAAAGGAAGTACATTATTGATCTTTTGAGTGAATCAGGAAAGAGAAAAGAAAAACCAGCTAAGACACCTCTTGAAGAGGGCTAAAAAGTCACAAGAGAGGGGGAGAATGAAGATCAACCGTTTGGAGACATCACACTATACAGAAGGATGGTTGGTAAGTTGATCTATCTAACCATTACTCGACCTTATTTGTGTGTTTGATGTGAATCAGGTGCGTCAACATATGAAAACTCCTAAGATCCACCATTGGAACATGGTAAACCGTATTCTAAGATACCTAAATGGAGCTCCTGGTCAAAGAATCTCGATGGGATACAATCAAAGCACATAAATTTTAGGCTATTGTGATGCTGATTGGGCTGGTGATCGTGTGGATAGAAGATCAACTACATGCTATTGCACATTCATTGGAGGAAATCTTTTCACTTGGAAAACCAAGAAGCAGAAGGTGGTTTCATCTTCTAGTGCTGAAGCAGAATATTTTTAGCAATGAGGAAGCTCAAATATGAACTCACTTTGCTCAAGTCTCTACTGAAAGACTTAGCCATTGAATCACTAAATCCAATCACAATGCATTGTGACAATCAAGCAGCCATTCACATAGCATCTAACTCATTGTTTCATGAGAGGACAAAGCACGTTGAAGTGGACTGTCACAAGGTGCGTAAGAAGGTGCAAGAGGGAGTAATCTTACCATGCTACACAAGAAGTTCAGATAACCTGGCTGACATATTCACCAAGGCTCCTAACTTGAAGGTTTGTGAGTTCATCCATCCAAAACTTGGACTCATAGACTTATCTCAACCATAAGTCCCTAGGTTGCGGATTCCATACTCTTTTTTCCTTGGTATAGTTTTTATCCCATATGGTTTTTCTGTATCAAGGTTTATATAATGAGGTGGATATCCATGGTTCCAAGCTTAAACCTTTGCTATCTCCATGGTTAAGCTTGAGAGGCTGTATTAAGATGAAGTTCTTGCATTATCACGGATGTGCATTATCAGTGCACAATACGATAATGTGCAAAATCATGGTACATCCGTCTTGTGCAAGATAAAGGATGAATTAGTGAAGTGCATTAGACCAGAAGTTGTGCAGTTTTGAAATACCTTTCCAAGGGGTCTTGAAGATGCATTTACAACCATTGGATGATTGTGGTTTAAGCACAGCAACTTGCAACTAAAGGACAAACAAAGATCACATGATGTGTTAAGGAAAGAGACGTTGATGAGTAGTCACTTTCACTCTTTTTTTCTTTGTAATTGTTTATTGTTTATGTCTGTCCATAAAAGGACTTGTAACTTGTTTGTTTCGAACAAAAAAAGAGAACTCATCTCTTTCTCTCCTATTCTCTCTACCATTTCGAAATCTCTCCATTCTCCATGATACACTTACAATTCTAACAAGGACATAACTCAACCAACCAAAACTCTTGTAGAGAAGCAGTTTGAATGCACTAGGGACATATGTACATTTCATGGATCATATCTACTCAACCTGGAGGATTCAAGCTACAAATCAACTTGTTACAAAAACTTAACTCATCAAGGAATAAGGAAAAGCTCGAATACCACAAATGGAGTTTAGATGAAGAAGTTATCCAACTTCTAAAACAGATGATTCTCAACTTGCTTTATTTGGGGGCTCGAGGACTCAGTCACTTCAAAACAAGACATTGGTGACCAGGAGAGACATCTAAGCATTCCAAAGACATATCCAACCATCCAGAAGAGTTCCTATCACCTCACCACACACCAGCAACTACTTGATAAGGAGGATCAAGGATATTCTCAACTTATCTTATTTGGATGCATTCACACTAATGGGATTAAATCAGCACCAGACCTTCACCTATCAACCTATCAAAGTTTTGGGCTCCTTTTCATCAAGTCTAGACGTACTAAGCTGCACCACATTTTACCAGAACACACAAAATCATCAGAAGCTCCACTTGCCATTTTTAGAGTCAATTGAGATCAAATCCCAACTACAAGTTTCCAATGAACCTGGCTGCAATTTGGGGACTTATTCAGAAGACAGAGGCTTCCCAAGGCGCCTAGGATATTCCCGAAACTTACCAGATACAAGAGAAGCCACAAATCCCTTGATCTTTTCTTATTTCCCCAAATGAAGCTAACAACTCTTTTCCCTTTCTTTCTTTGATTTTCTTAACGTTGTAAGAGCATTTTATAAGCTCTATTAGACCATTTGTATTATTCACGTTTCAACCATTTTATAAAGTAATCATAAGTATTCACATTTTTATGTCAAAGTTCTTATCTTTGAAGAAATATTATTCTTTGTCCATTGTGTGTGATTCACATTGTCTATAGAAGACTTGGTTCAGATTGCTTGTGAGATTCAAGTAGTTTGTCCCATTACAGGCTGAGAGAGTCAGTCAGTTCCCACCGGTTGAGACAATCAATCAGCATCACCACCACTACTACCTTCATCCCTCCTTCCATCATTCAAGCTTATGTCCATGGATGTATCAGCCGAGGAAGAATTGTGCATTGCCAAGAACAGTTAAGGATTCTCGAGTTAGCCGATGATGGAACGAGTCAAAGTGAGAACGAGCAGGATCCCTTTTTAGACAAGCTGGTCATGACTGAGAATCAGAAATCATGGGTCAAACAAGAAAGGAACCATGATCTCTACATTCAACCTAGGCCAATAGCTATATAGAGATATGTGGAGAGTTCTAACGAATCTTTCAATCTCTCTTATACTCATTTCAATGATTTAACTTATAGATTCACAACTTGCATGTAGATTGGAATGACAATGGGGTTTTGACTTAAATTAAAAGTCTCTTCTTTTGAATCACAAATTTATTTCTTGTAGCTGTTATGAGTCCATTGTTGTTTCAGTTTCTACAAAGCTTTGATTTATTGTTTGTTCTGATACTAGTAAATCTATTGGTTTTGAAGTGCTGGCACTCGAATCAAACGCTCCATTGGTGGATCTACACAATGTTGGCAATGCCTTTGTTCAAAAATACTACAACCACCTCTATGAATCACCACCGGAAGTGCATCGTTTCTATCTTGAGGATAGTGTTTTAGGGCGCCCAGATTCCGATGGCGAGATAGTTTCTGTCAAATCCTTAGAGGTAAAGCTAAAAATTTGATTGGGATGACTCGAAAATTTCAAATTTTATGCTATTGATTGATGTTAAACTTTCTTTCTTGTTTGTTCTTTTGTGTGTTAACTAGCTGCTCGTACTCCGAAGCAACGTTTTGATTTTAAGAGTTTCTTGAATCTAGTTTGTAGGCTATTAATGAGCAGATCATGTCCTTCGACTACGAGAACACAAAGATTCAGATTTTGACTGCTGATTCCCAAGTTTCTTACAAGAATGGAGTTGTTACTCTAGTCACCGGTTTACTGGCAGTAAATGATGGGGAAAGAATGAGATTTTTCCAGTCTTTTTTCCTTGTTTCGCAGAAAGGAAGCTACTTTGTGGTGAATGATGTCTTTAGGCATGCCTCAAATGAGTATGTTATTTTACATTTCAAATAAAAAAACATCAAGTGCTATTATTAAATATTCAACTGCAAATCAAATACATGCTATTGAAAAAATAACTTGCGTAGCGTAAACGTAAACCGCTAGGTAAAGTGCCAGACCTATTATGACAGACGAAGATAGAACGTCCACCATTTCCTGACATAGCGTTTTTACTGATGCTCTCTACACTTTTTCTTGTAGTGAAGGAGTGGTGGCCGAGGGAGAACTGGACTTGGCCTGGGAAGAATTGTGCATTTCTGAGAACAGTCGAGGATTCTCGAGTAAGCCAAGGATGGAATAAGTCAAAGCGAGAATGAGAAGGATCGGCTGTAGACAAGCTGTTCATTACCGAGAATCAGAAGTCATGGGCCAAAAGAAAGGAACCATGATCTTTACATTCCAGCTAGGCCAGTAGGAAGATCTAGGTTTAAAAAATCAGAAATTCTTTCCATTCACTTCTGGCCTTGACCCAAAATAAGAGGGCCCGTGGAGATGAAGACTTTTCCTGGTCCATGGAATATTGCATCCAATTCACTAAGAAAGATCAGTCTTTATTTGGTGGTCCATTCCCATTTAGAAAAGCCAGTTGAGAAGACCTATTTAACCAAGCCAAAACCATGTAAAGTCCGTGGAAGTTCGATGGTCACATTTGAGTCAATGGTCATTGATAGTTATATCCCTTTCGTATTTCGTTATTGTTTTGACCACATTTCTTTTGAAAAACACTTTCTATTTGTATTCCTTTCAAAAATTAATCTAATTAACCATTTTCATAAATTTTGATCTTTTGTTCTTTTGAGAGAAATATCTTCTTTGTTCTTCTTGAACATTTCGAAACCTAGTGTGTTATATCCAACTTTCAACCTCTACTTTCTGGTCTTGTGCGTAATATAAAATAGAATCAAAGTTGGGAATAATCATTGGCCATTCTACAACTCTTATGCGACTCTACAATCCAGACGCTTGGATCTCATGCTAGTAGCCTTAGTGTCAAGATTATCCAACACCAATGTATCCTCTAAATGCATTGTTGGGAAGTTCATATCAGTAGTTGAAGATAGTCAACGAGTGGAAGCAACACTTACTTATCGGTAAGACACCGAGGGGACCAGTTGATGCCATATTGGAAGGCTTGAAGGTGCATTGGGCTAGGTCAGACACGACATCCATTCTTCAAAGAACTTGAAGAACCGTTAGAGACAAAGAGGCGGCGTCAGGATCAGGGGCAGACCCAATGAAGAAGATGGGGTGTCATATTACACCCCTTAAATCTTTATAACATTTATTTTATGCCTAAAACATGTTGAAAGTTGCTGGAAATTTTGGTAAAACATGTCCAGTGAACCCCTAAAACCATGGTTCAATCCTCACATGATCCCATTTAATGTTTTTTAATTTTTTTTAGTGATATCTTGACACCCCTCATATTAATTTCTGGGTCCGCCACTGGTCAGGATTGTGACAGAAAGATGCAAGCAGGGTGATTTTGTAAATTTTTTGTTAATATTTACTATATTTAAATTTAGTTTGTTAAATATTATATTTTTTATAGACAGAGAGAAAAGGTCGTCCCCCGACTTCCATTGAGCTGCTGGTATTGGGGCACCAACAAGGACTGGATCATTCAAGTTCCATTCGTTTGCAACGTGGTCGAGTCATCGAAGAAGAGAGCCTCAGACATGCTCATGTCCCAGAAGGTTGGACAAGGGTTGACTTCCACCTCCTAATGGTTAAAATAATCAACGAGATCGTTCCCAAGCAATACTTTTTATACTTTTAAATTTGTGTTTATTTAAATTATTTTCTAACATTTTTTCCATTTTTTAAACAAAAAGCACGAAAGAGAACATGATATTTCTTCGGTTGAGAAAGCAGAAGCCAAAAAATTGAAGTCAGCAATGCCTACTCTGTTTTTTTTCATATGATGTCGCATTTGATGAGGCGTTACGAAATAAGGATGAAGAGATCGCCACCATGAAGAAGATAAGCTACCCTTTTCAGTATGTACTCTTTTATGCAAGCGAAGATTGATCGCATATCACCTAAAGATATTGGGTTGGGTTCGGCCAAGATCATGGTAATCGACTCGGGTCCGGGATGACGGTGCTAACGGTTGGCTCACTTGATGTATAAATTAAAAACTTTTTAGTTATTTGTTTTTATGCATGAATAATATATTTATAATATTTTAATTTTAATTTTAATTTTAGGTTTAATTTTCAATTTAATTTTCGAAATTAAAATTAATAATAAAATAAATATAGAAAATTTATAATTTAATAATTTTTAATTTTAAACCGTAGGTCATCCGTCGGTTCTGTCCGTACGTAATCGGTGGGTTATCTACGTCGGTAGTTGGTCCGTAAAACTCGTCTGTAGTTCCTCTATATGAAATATATCTGTAATTTGTTAGTAGACCACCATTTAATTCTCTCGATAAATGGTCGGTACTTGGGTCAGTTTTTTTTCTCGGTAAGCCATCGATTAATCTGTTAGTTTTCTCTCGGTTACAGAGGGGATATCGACGGAAAATCGATGAGTTTTACCAACCAAAGTGTTCATCGAGTATCCGTCGGTTTATTTCGTTTGTATTCCTTCTGTAATGAACTATGGGATTACAGACAGAATATTGAGAAGTTTCTAACCCTCGTTATGTGTCAATAATCTGCAAATATTTTTCTTTTTGTTTTTACCGACGAAAAATTGTTGTCAGTAATCAGTCTGTAAATACTGAAGAAAAATCGACGGATTTCATTTACCGAAGAGTGAGAACCGACATATTTTGGGTGGTTATCCGTTTGTTATAACCCTTACTGGCGGACTAACAGCGGATCTGATTGTTGGTTATTGCGAATTTTGGGTAGTGAAATAAGTAGGCTGGTATCTATTTGTAAGAAATTACCTTAAAATCAGTAAGCTTTGATGGGATTGTTACATATATATATATAAACACAAGGCCTCGATTTGGATCTTAATTTGGAACTGTTATGAAGGAAGCTACAAGCCATATTGGTCATTATAACGGTTTCTCGGAATCCATAAACGGCGGTGTGATGTTTTTTTAAATTTGTCAACTAGATTTTGACCCGCGCTTAAAAAGCGCGGATTTTAAGCGCGGATTACTTTTTCTTTTTTTACAAATTTAAATTATATTTATTTTATTATTAGTAATTAAATTTTTAATTATGCAATCTAATTTTGTTTATAATTGTTTAATCCGCATTATAAAAATAAATTAATAATTTAGGTTTAAAAAGAGAATTGTATGTTATTTGAGAAGAAGTATATCGTAAAGACAAAGAGATTGAAATAGCGATTTTGCATTATAAGTTTTTATTTTGTTTTAAACTCGTGCAAAGTTCATTTTTAGAATTCCAAATTGGCTAATTTATTTTTCAACCTGCTCTTATAATAGTTTAAATATTTTGCAAAATGATGTAACAACCCGCTAAAAATGCAATAGTAACAAATTCTAAAATTTTATTATAATATAAACTTAAATATTTATATTTGAAATAAAAAATAAAGAAGAAATTAAAATATATTATATTTGAATTTTGAATATAATCATAATTAAAGAATATTATCTTATATATACAAAATAGTTGATGTTTAAATTATTTAGTCATATTTATCAATTGATTTAATAGTTTCGTGTTTATATTTTTAATTAATTAAAAAAGTAAAACCCATTATATTTAGCTTGTTTGGATACATGTTTAGTAATTGTTTTGTTTGGAAACATGGATAGTAGAAAAATTGTTATATTCCTTACTTAACCTTAATGAATATTAAAAACACTCTTAAATCTCTAGTGGCACAAATTGTAAATAATACATGCTTCAAGGATTAGTTTCGTAATGACTCTAATTTTTTAATAGTATTGATTTAGATAACATTTCTTCCACAAAATTTATCAAAAATCTGAATGGAAGTTGGAAACTTGGACTCTACAACATGTCCGACACACTCATGGCATAGGTAATATGATTATACACATCTTTGTTGGCCGAATAAATCGGAGTTCTTGTATCGTCTGGATCAACCGACAAAATCATATTACAATAGTCAGCGGCATCACGTGCGAGACTGAGCTCGTCATCAGTCTTATGCAGGTCACCTTTCTCCATCGAACACTCTGCCTGCTTTAGCCCCTCGACCACATAATCTTTATAGTTCTCTGCACAACTTTTGAAACATGGCTTCTTTGGAGAAGCGATGAGATTCATCGTGCGCTCTGCCTTCTCAATGGCTAGAGACAAGGAAACTTTAGCCAACTCCAATGCAGTTGATGCGGAGACCGTTCGCTGATTTGAGGTTAGGGATTCTATACATGCTTGTTCTTGGGACGAGATAGACGCCGTGCCTTTACAAGCCTTTGATATCAACAAGGACGGAAATGGGCATGTCGTTGCTTCCTTTGATAAATGGGTAGAAATTATGGATTTTCCGGTTGTAGATGACCATTGCGAGAGGAGAATAAAAGTTAAAATATAGATTGATATGTATGTACAAGAGGCGTTAAAACAAGCCATTGTATGTTCGTTAACGCTTTCTCTATATTGTTACAAGCATTGTATGTTCATATATAGACTTTTGATGTAACCACAGGTTCCTTTATTCCCGGTTATAAATTAATCGTTAATATTCCATTGTTCGTTTCCACAAATTCTAAACATGAAATGCTATTTGTGGCACTGTGTTGAACGATCTAGGATAAAAACTGTGAACCCTATTTATAAGAGACAGTTTGTGGAAAAGAGAAAAAAAAGATTCAATGTATTTCTTGATTCAAAATTATTCATAGTATTTTGTTTTTTCTTTTCTCATTTATTAAAATAACATCTATTAATAATATCAATCTCAATAAATATATTTTACAGTTGCCATTTGTTATATCTCTTTTAATAATCATTTTAAAATTGCATCTTTGTATTATTCTTTTTATACCACTATATTAAAATCAGTCATTTCACGAAAATTTAAATCTCTTAAGATTGATATTTTCTAACTTTATTTATATTATCTTGGACCTCTTATTTATACATTTTAATTTCATAATATTATCAAAATTTGATAAACAACCTGTAACTATTATTCTAAATTTTTTTAACATTATTAAGGAACAATAAACCAATTTCAAGCTAAAGAAAAACAATAAAGTCATCAGTAAAAATTTTCACCAATAATTTCAAAAAAAAATCATGTTTGCTGGATAATTAGTCATATGTTGAGTTTTCACATGTAGAAGATCCGTTGCTTTATCCATAAGGATGCATGGAACAAAAATGTCAAACCCAACTTTGGGCCAAAGGGAAAAGAAAAAGAATGGGTTGGGAGCATATGGCTGACTCTAATAACCCGAGGATTCACTAAAAAAACGAGGTGGTCACCCCTATCAATCGCTGCCGTCAGCTGTCGTTCGCTGCGGGATCCTGACCCCAAGCCGTCGTCTCTTTGATTCGGTTGAGTGTTATCCTCTACGTTCTTCTTTCAAATAATGTGAATCCTAGCCTCCATTTCTTCTTCTCATCCTTCTTATGCGGCTGTGAGCCACCGTTGTGGCAGGTTTGAACCTTATAGATCCTCCCCGTGAAGCCCTCTCCCTCCTCTCTCTTTCCAGACAAGGCTCTTCCCATTGATCTAAGCTAGCATGTGGACTTATTGTGCACTCTATCTCCTTCTTTCGCAATCTTTAGGACCTGAGTCCTTTAATAATACCAGCTTAGATCTAGAAATATGCAGTTAGTTGTTGAATTTCGTTGATGCGAAAGAAAGCATCTAAAGACTTAGGTTGTTTTAACTAAAAATGGTTTCTTGATATTTGATGTTTGAATAATGATTGTAATTATTGTTGTAGTTAACGAGGGTTTTTGATGTGGGAATCAAGCCACCCATCCCACCAGAGATGTTCTCAATGCTCAAAGATGGACCAGCCGACCCAACTAAGGGTGAACAAAGCTATGGAGAAGATGAGCCTAAGGATCCATACATCAAACCCAAAAAACAGAGGACATTCTCCTCAGCCAATCCATCATCAAGAAGATCCTGGTCGAGTCATTCTTCCCATGGCAAAACCGAAAACAAGAGCTGCCCTTATAAGGCTCCACGGACCACCCAAGACCACCAAGACCTGATCCATATGAGTCAAAGCCCATCTATTGGAGTCTCTTATGGAGTTCACCAGATGAAGAAACGACCTGGAAAAACTCGGAGCCACCTCAACCAATCAAATCTTCTTCTCGGCCACATTTGGATCCATATAAGCAAACTTCGGAAAACTATTGGACCATCAAATCTCAAGTTCGTTTACTGAAGTAGACAGAGAAAACCAAGGACCAAATAAACACTAGAACACAGCAACACTCGTCCAAAGATTCATCAGAACATTCTGATCTCATGAAGAAGAAACTTTCCATTTTCAAGACTCTTTACTTTTCTAATAAAGTAAAGAAGGGACAACGTCTATTTCTCCCATCTAATCTCGATCACTCATCCATAATAAGAGATCCTGGAGGTCCATTAAGCCAGAAGACCTAAGAAAACCCTTCGCTCAAGCCGCAACCCAAAAGCTTCCTCTTTAATGCCTAACGGCTAGTATATCAATGGTTACATCTCTCATTTTGTTTTTGCTTTGACTATGTTTTCCATTTTGATTTATGATTGTTTATTATAGTTGTGAATGAGCTCTATATAAGCTCCTTTTATTCATCCTTTGTAGAAACATATTAATCAATAAGAATTCAGTCTATTGATTTTGCTTCAAACACTTGTAATTGAATAAAAATCTGTCTTTGCGAGTTCTAGTAGTTTGTGGAATCAAATCTCTTGAATTTCATGTAGAATCTGGTCTCTCTTGCAAGGAATAGCCCTTGAGAATCAGCCTCTTTCCCTCGTTGTTTGTGGATTCAAGCAACCTGGTTAGTCTCCATCATCCATATCATCCATCCGCAACTTAAACCTTTGTATCTTGTGTAACACTTGGTTGAATCCGAGTCATACATCATTGTCATCAGAGCTTAAAACGTCCTATCTAAGGTGTATTCAATCCTTATTCTTTCTCTTTGTTCTTGCTTCTTTTTTGTTTCACTTTAAACCAAAATCACAAAACGAGTTCTTTTGATTCATTCCTTGTTCTAGTATTTGCCACTGCTTGCAGCAATTTTATAAAATCCATAAAAACCCATAAAAATACTTCGTCTTCTGTTTCAGTTTATTAACTCATTATAAAAACCATAAAAAAATTTCTGGAATCTTAGGAATCGATTTGTTATTTTTAAAACCAAGCAAGAACCAAACCGAAAAAATCTGCACTTTTCTGTTTTCTGTTTTGATTTGTTTTGGATACATATTTGATTTCTATTGAATCTTTTGCAAGATACCACCATGGGAGACGAACAACCAGACCCTATGTAAGCCATCATGACTATGCTATCTACCATTCATAATGACATTTCCACCATGAAAGTAGATCTTGGAACGTGTAGTAAACGGCTGGATCACTTGGGCGGAATGAGCCAATAGCACCAAGGAGGAAAGTACCACCAGCTGCTTCCAGGGATTACAATGACCTAACAGTGTATATGAGCCGCCAGACGTGCCACAACAACCACATCAACCCTGTGCATCTGTTCCAATTCAAGCTACCCGTGATTTAACCGGAGAAACCAAGTGGACCGCAACCGTCCAAGGGATGATGAATGACACTGGCCTCCGGAAGTTAAAATAAAATATCCTACCTTTGCTGGAAAGATAGATCCAGCAGCCTACCTAGAGTGGGAAAGAAGAATGGAGCATCTCTTTGAGTACTATGGCTATACCGAGCCAAAGAAGATTTCTCTAGATACATCTAGCCTCACGGATCATGCTCTAGCATGGTGAGATCGTGAAAAGGCTGAGAAGAGAAGGCTGAGATACCCTCAGATCACACGATGGGAAGACATGAAGTTTGAACATCACAGAAGGTATGTACCACCTCATTACCATCGAGATTTGCTAAAGAAATTTCGTTCTTTGTTTCAGGGAACTAGGAGTGTAGAGGAGTACTATGAGGTGGTTGATCTCCTAATAAGCCACCTTGAGCTATATGAAACAGAGGAGTGCCTAATTTCCCAATTTGTGGAAGGACTCCAAGAGCGCATTGAAAGGAAGGTTGAGATGCAGCCTTACCATTCCTTATCCGAGCTTCTTCATCTAGCCATCCAACGTGAGCAGCAAATCAAGAAGAAGACTACAACTAGGACTAAGGCCAGTAGCACAACTTGGAACCAACCTCAACAGCCACAACAGCCAAAATCAACTCCAACTCCAACCATAGACAAAGGAAAACCAGTGGTTGTGGATTCTCGGTTTAAATCCAATGACAACCGTTCTGACCAAGGTAAGTCTAGTACTTCTCAAAGATCACATGACAATAAGTGTCAAGGAAGAGGTCATATTGCAAGAGACTGCCCAAACAAGAGACTCATGGTGATCACACAAGATGGCTATGATTCCCAAGATGAGATCACACCAGCTGATTACGATGAAGGCATTAGCATACATGCTGATGAAGGTCAGCTCTTGGTGGTTCAGAGAGTTTTGTCTTCACAACCATCTCTAGAAGCACTTGAGTAAAGAGACAACCTATTCCACTCTCTGTGCACAATCAAGGATAAGGTATGTCATTTGATAACAAATAGTGGTTCATGTGCTAACATTGCTAGTTTCACTCTTTTGAGAAGCTAGATCTTGAAACCACCAACCATCCGAGGCCATACAAGCTTCATTGGCTCAATGAGAAAGAAGAGCTACAAGTTTCTAAACAAGTTGAGGTGACTTTCTCCATTGGTCATTACAAGGAAAAAATCTTGTCTGATGTTGCACCAATGCAAGCTGGTCACATTTTTCTTGGAAGGCCATGGCAGTATGACCGAAGTGTATCTCACAATGGTCGTATCAATGAATACTCATTTCACCTTAATGATTGTAAGTTCACTCTTTCACATTTAGATCAAAAAGAACTTCGTGTGATGCAAGTCAAGGCTAAATCAAAGGTTAATAGTAAATCTAGTTACTTTGCTATGGATAGTACATAACCTTTTTACTCCAATTATATGATATATTTGTCTTGTCCAAAGGTGTTTAGTGCATGTTCTAAAAGAGAGCAGACCGTGGAGACCTATAGCAACAAGACTGGAGCCTTACCACTCTGATTTAACTCCCACACTTGATTTGAATGCAGCCAAAGGGATTCATTACTCCCTCCTGATAGATGCAATGCACCCAGACCCCCCAAACCGAAACAATACACAAAAGCACCAAGGTAAGATTCTAGAGTCTAAACTTAGGATGCAACCTAACTTTCTCTATATTGGTGCAGATCAAGAAGTTTCGAGGACGAAACCTTTCCAAGGGGGAGGGTATGATGTGGGAATCGAGCCACCCATCCCACTAGAGATGTCCTCAATTCCAAAAGATGGACCAGCCGACCCAACCAAGGGTGATCAAAGCTATGGAGAGGATGAGCCTAAGGATCTAGACATCAAACCAAGAAAAGGAGGATATTTTCCTTAGCCAATCCATCACCAAGAAGAGCCTGGTCGAGTCATTATGCCCATGACCAGACCTAAAACAAGAGCTGCCCTTATAAGGCTCCATTGATGATATGATCCTCCAAGGATAGGCACTCTTAGTGTGGCAGATTGGATAGGCCTTCGTCCAACAGAAGCTACTAGCGACCGGCTTAGACAAGGGAAGTGGATCGATGGATCGCACTATGGATGCGGAAGGCCACTGATGTTCCCACCTCTTCAATAGCCTGATGTGACGCAAAGGTCATATTTCAGAGGGTTGAAGACGAATATTACGTATTGAGATGAAGACCTAATGGATTCATCAACTGAAGCGCATAGACAACCTTGTACCAATCCGGGTCACATGTTTCCTTTAAGCAAGTAATGGGACAATATAACCGTTGGAGATGCAGCAAAAAGAGATTTGATTCAGAGCAGTTTGTAGATGGATCAGAGATCAAGAGAGGATCAGTTGGACCACAAGGACATGTCACTTTCACCAAGGAACAAGGCGCATACATGTCCCTTTCTATGGACCCGGAAACCCTACTCTCTCTCCTAGCTAGTTCTTGTCTTCTATCTACTTATGCATTTCGAATTCTTTATGTCTTAACCTAGTTGTAACTCTATTTAAACTCTTGTAGTGCACAGAAATCAAATACACACTTTGGGAGTTCTTTCCCACATACTTATCTCTCGTAAACCCTAATCTTCTCACTCTCGGCTCTACTTGTTCTTCATTATTAATATTCATATTCTTACATGGTATCAGAGCTTAAAAGCTCATGTACCTGATACTTACTTCCGCTAATCTCTTATTCCGCCATTCTTCTTCTAAAAACTCTGTTCTTGTTCTTGTTCTTGAGCGGTTCTGCTCCAATCTCTTCAAACTCTTTTGAAACCTTTCTCTCATGATATTCCCTCCTGTTTAAGTCATGGAGAACTCAAGAGTCTTGATACCAGTGACCCTAAGGGGAAGTAACTACTTGGTATGGGCTAGGATGGCCAAATCTACCCTTGGAGGCCGAGGTTTATGGAAGGTTGTCATGAGTAGAACTGCTCCGGATCAGATGGTTGCAGCTGAGGCTGGTGGGGAAGTGGTTCCTGTCAATGATGAGCTATGGGTTCAAGGAGACCAGAATGTACTATCCATTCTACAAAGCTCTCTTGAACCTTAAATCTTGGAAGGTTATTCTTATTGTGAAACCGCCAAAGACCTTTGGGATACACTTGAGAAGGTGTATGGCAACAAATCTAATCTGACCAGGGTGTTTGAAGTCAAGCTTGCTCTCAGAAACCTTCATCAGGAGGACATGGAGTTCAAGGCTCACTTTGAAAAGTTTAGGTCCTTATGGGCTGAGTTGGAAATGTTAAGGCCAAGTTCTGTGGATCCTCTTGTTCTAAGTGAAAGGCGTGAGCAGGACAAGGTCTTTGCCCTCTTGCTTACCTTGAATCCCTCTTACCACAGCCTTATCCAACACATCTTGAGGTCAGAGACACTTCCGTCTTTGGATGATGTGTGTTCAAAGATTCAAAATGAGCATGGTTCCTTTGGAATTTTTGGTGGAAAAGGAGAACTTGCAACAACAAACAAAGGTTCTTACAAGCAGGAAGAGTGGAAGGTGGTGATGTGTGATCACTGAAAAATGAAGGGGCATCTCAGGAACAAGTTATGGACACTTTATCTTCACCTTAAGCCTAAGAACCTCAATGGCAGCAACCCCAACAACCGGTTCAGGGAGCAGAGAGCACACTTCTCCAATGGAGCAGCTGAGCATGATAATCATGGCCCTTCAAGAGGTGTGGCTGCTAGAAATGAAGGAAGAGCCATGGTTGTTTTCACTCCAATGATGGCGGTTCATGATGATGTGGTCAGGAGATCAGACCTTGAGGCACTCATAAAAGCCCTCAAAGATAACTCTAGTAATGTACTTGGTAACTCTCTTCATGCATCAACTAACTCTAGGCCTTTAATTGTAGATTCAGGTGCTTCACATCATATGATTAGTGACTCTAACCTGATTAGCAATGTTAAACCAGCCTTAGGGAATGTTGTTATTGCAAATGAAGATAGAGTTCCTGTTAAGGGCATAGAAAATCTTAAGCTATTTGATAAAGAATCCAAAGCATTCTACATGCATAGTTTCACCTCCAATCTTTTATCTGTTAAGCGTGTTGCTACTGACCTTGATTGCAATGTTATCTTTAGTCCTAAATGTGGTTTTTCAGGATATTAAGACTAGTAGGTTTCTTGGAAGAGGTGTGACAAAGGATGAGTTATAGATGCTTGAAGACACTTCTCTTGCTTCTGAATTATCTCCATTTGCTTCTGAACTTGTTTATGCATTTAGTTCCAATTCTGATTTAGTTAATGACTCGGTTTGGCATGCTAGACTAGGCCATCCTCATTCTAGGGCCTTAGGATTGCTATATTAGAATTTCAGAAGCATCCATGAGGAAGCTCTGATTATCAACTTAGGTTCATGAGACATCATAGGGAAGCTTTGAACCATAATCATAAACAAGAGCATAAACAATTAAGAGAGATATCAATTATGTGAAAGAACAACAACTAGTATGTACTTAGATTCAACCCTATTGGAGCTTTATACTCTAGAGAGGATCTAAGTAAGTAATCTAGTGTTTAAGAGGAGTACTTTAGCTATGTGAAATCATATCCAGGAGCTTAACTACTCAACAAGAGTGTTTACTCATGAATCTGGAAAGAATCAGTAATTAGCTAAGTGTATCCTAAAGAAGAAGAGATGAGCTTTATATGAACCGATTTACTCATCATACTTGGACTAACTATTGAAGAGTTATCCAAGCATGATGAGAGGCTGCCTTAAGCAGCCATAACTGTGGCTCTACAAGAGTCTACATTGTGTTGAACTAAAGAACACAATGAAGAACAAAATACATAATTGATATGAAGAAGAAAGAGAGAAAAGCCTTATAACAATTTTCTGTGTATCAAATGAGTTCTATATTGAATTGTGACTTAGCAAACCTTACAAATGTCGTGAGCCTTCATTATATAGACATAAAATTAGGTTAAACTCAGAATAAACAAAGATAAATCATGAATACATCTCAGACATTGATTCATTGGAGGGAAACCCGAATTCAAATGAATGGATGGATCTTCTCCTCTTAATTTGGGTTCTGGTGTGTTCACACACTGAAAGTGACCTATCTACTGCCTTGTACGAGTCTGGGAAGAGAGAAAGCACACTGCCTAAGGTCTGAAAGTGACTGGTCTTCGCTTCTGCTCAGACCTTAAACTCTACATGTGATTCTTCTGAGTCTGATTCTTGACAGACATCTGTTTGGCCCTAACTTTGCACAGACTTGATAGTCTGGTTATATAAGTGCCCCATCTTGCAGAAGTCTGCTTCACAAGTCTACTTCACAAATCTGCTTCACAAGTCGGCTTCACAAGTCTGCTTCACAAGTGTGCTTCACAAGCCTGCTTCACAGGTCCACTTCACAAGTCTGCTTCACAAGCCTGCTTCACAAGTCTGCTTCACAAGACTGCCATGGTCTGTAGTCTCATAGATCAATATTGCACATTGAGATGAACACTAAGGGTGTACATCTCAATACTTCATGCCTTCATCTTAGCTTTGGCTAAGTGATTGATGCATCTTGGACTCTTGTGATCAACACCATAGCTTTATCTTTGGAGTGAGCCTCGGCTTTGTCTGATTGACTTTAGCCTCTCCTCCTCCATTGCATCATACTCTCTAATATTCCCCCGCAAGCTTGGTCGTCGGGACGCCAAGGAAAGAGGACCAAAGGCCAAGCTTGGAGCTGTGGAACTACCTCATTAAAAACCTCCTTAAGTAAAACCTCTTTGGGATAAAACCTTAAGGAGGACAAAAAGAGTATAGCCCACAGACTCAAGATGTAACTTGACCTTCGTATATGAACATCTAGAACCGGTTCCTCCATGCTCTTGAACCACCACTTAATCTGCCCTTTCTTCATGACTTGATTTATCTTTAAGCTCTTAGTGTCATCTAATCCTCCTCCCTTTAAACCATCAACAAAAGATTTAAAGAAACTTCTAAGTATATGATATAAAGATTAAGGCATTAGTATGACAATAGACTTTAAGCAATTTTCAGAATTCAAACCACATATTCAAAAAGTTCAAGCGAGATATGTAACCGGTTTGATATTCAAAAGATAGTCATGGACAGTAATGAAATGGTTAACGATTTGAAAAGAGTAAGAGTTTACAGAGTAGCCTGATCATAGTCATTTGAGATGCGGTTTAGATTTGAACTTGAACTCCCCCGCACTCTTGACTTGTCCATGGCTTGAAGCCATGACTTCAACATTGTGCAATATGTCTTTGCACAAGCAATCAACAAGCACACTTGCTTTGGCACCTCTTCAAGCTCAGTAGCTCTTCTTGGCATCATTAGTGGCTTTCAAAACATGTTTGGCTCATCAGTCTTCATCAGGAACAAACATGACCTCCTCTTCTTGAATGGACAGCTTGTGAACCGCCATTCCTCTTTGGGAGATCCTTCAACACTTAATACATCCACCAGCTGACTTCCAGCCTTTATTGTTAGATTATTGGGTTTAGAGTAAGAGAATGAAAGAGAATAGGAGTGCTCTCAAGAACCGATTAGGGTTTCTTAGAGCCGTTAGAGAGAGATTTGAGAGAGAGGCGGTTTGGAGAAGAATAATTCTCAACCTATTGATTCAGAAGAGTTTACAACAATATATATGAGCTATTGCTAGGGCTACACACCATAAACAAAGAAGAATAATGAGATAAAGACAAAGGAGACTCAGCAGTAGAGAGAGATGGGCAACGTCATAAGATAGTGACTTGTCCTCTCTTTGTCCAATGTGAAAGTGACATCTCTGGCGTGGTCCACAGCCTTGGGATCAGGTTCCTAAGCTTCTTGGCTTATTAGAGATGGTAGAGGATGGATATTTAAACTTCTGATCAGATGATCCCCAACTTGTATCATGTTTATACCCGGAACCATCTTCACTTAATTATCTCAGAATGCACAAGGTTTGCACAAGATACCATTGTGTAATCTGTGATCTCCAATTTTATACTCCCCCTCAAGCTTGAATTCAAGGGTTGAATCAAGCTTGGAATGACTATGGAGATCTACCTCATTAAAAACGTTCATAAAGAAAACCACATGGGATAAAACTTCATGAAGGGAAAAAGAGTGTAGTCTCCACGGCCTTAGAGGATTCAGGAAGGTCAATGAGCCCAAGCTTTGTGTGAATGGACTCACAAACCTTCAAGCTAGCTGCCTTGGTGAATACATCAGCTAGTTGTTCTTCACTTCTTGTGAAACATGGTAACACCACTCCTTGCTCAATCATCTGCCTAACCTTGTGACAATCCACTTCTTTGGTCCTTTCATGGAAGATTGAATTTGGGGCGATGTGAATGGCTGCTTGGTTGTCACAATGTATGGTGATTGGCTTTGATGTTTCAATCCCCAAATCCACAAGAAGAGCTTTGATCCATGCCAACTCGGTTGCTAACTTCCTCATTGCTTTATATTCAGCTTCAGCACTTGAACATGAGACTATCTTCTGCTTCTTGCTCTTCCAAGTGACTAGGTTGCCCCCAATGAATGTGCAATATCCTGTAGTAGACCTCCTGTCCACTCTATCTCCTGCCCAATCAGCATCACAATACCCAACCACTTCTGTGCTTCCATTGCATACCATCCAAATGCCTTGACCAGGAGCTCCACTTAGGTATCTGAGTATTCTTTCAACCATATTCCAATGATGCATCTTGGGAGCTTGCATATGTTGGCTCACTTGGTTTACTACAAAACATAGATCAGGTCTGGTTATGGTTAGATAAATGAGCTTACCAACCATCCTCCTATATTGTGTGATGTCCTCAAATGGTTTATCTTCAATCTCCCCCTCTCTTATGACTTTGTAGCCTTCCTCAAGAGGTGTCTTAGCCGGTTTTGATTCTAACTTTCCTGCTTCAGATAACAAATCAAGTGTGTACTTCCTTTGAGATAAGAAGAGTCCATCCTTAGATCGACAAACCTCTATCCCAAGGAAGTACTTTAGAGCACCAAGATACTTTATATCAAAATCAGATTTGAGATAAGCTTTAATGTCTTGTATACCTGACTTGTTGTTTCTCGAGATGATAATATCAAAAACATACACAAGAATGATAATGATACCTTCCTGATCTTGAAGAGTGAATAAGGTGTGATCTCCCTCAGACTTCTTGAATCCTCTTTGCATAAGTGTTGAGCTCAGCTTATGGTACGAGGCTCAAGGTGATTGTTTCAGTCCATAGATAGCCTTCTTGAGTCTTAGCACCTTTCCTGGTTTAACAATGTCTTCAAGATCAGAAAGTGGTGTCATATCCACCTCATCTTCAAGCTCCCCTTGAAGGAATGCATTCTTGACATCCATTTGTCAAAGTTCCCAATCAAGGTTTGTTGCCAAAGATAAGATGATCCTGACTGTATGAAGCTTAGCTACTGGTGCAAAGGTATCCAAATAATCCTTTCCATAGGTTTGAGTAAAGCCTCTTGCAACCAGCCTTGCCTTGTATCTCTCAAACTCCCCATTACTTCTGTACTTGATAGTGAATACCCATTTTGAACTCACTGCCTTCTTTCCTTTGTGAAGTTCTGCCTCATACCAAGTCTCATTGTTTTCCATTGCTTTGGTTTCTTCATTCACAGCTTCCATCCATCTTTTATCTCCCTTGGCTTCTTCATAGGTTGTTGACACTTGTTCTTGATCCAACTGCCCAATGAACACTTGATGTTCCAAGGGTACATGAGCTAGTGTGCTTATTGCCTGAATATGATGAGCTACTGCATTGCTATTGAAGTAAACCCTTGTCTTCTTCCATTCTGATGGATCCTTCCTTTCCATTGTGCTTCTCCTTAGCACCTGAATTAGCTGGTTAGTTGGCTGTTCAGTCTCATCATTATGCGGATCCAACTCATCAGATTCTATCTCATGCTCCTCAACACCATCATGATCATGTGTAGCAGAATCATCTTGTTGAGATTCTGATTGCTGCTGCGGTTGTACTGATTCTGGAGTGTCCCCCTCATGATCAAGGTGGTGTTCTTGCACAGCTTCTGATGATGACTCATGTACTTGAGGAGTATGAGCTGCCTTGGCCGGTTCCTTTGGCTGACTAATACCAAGACTTTCCATGATGATCCTAAGATTAGTGGCTCGGTCTGATTGAGTAGTGGGAAGATCCTTCAAGTTATCCCAATTCTTTTCCTCATAAAAACTCTTGGATTCCATGAACTTAACTTCTCTTGATATCAACACCTTTCTAGTCTCAGGAACATAGCACTTATACCCCTTTTTTGTGATAGAGTATCCAATGAACATGGCTTTAGTACTCTTAGCATCTAGCTTTTCTCTTTGTTCTCCTGGTATCAACACAAAACAAATGCACCCAAACACACGTAAGTGATCAACTGATGGATTGGATTTGTTTAGTACCTGAAATGGGGATTGATCAAGAAGAACTCTTGTAGTTATTCTATTGATCAAGTAACAAGCTGTCATGACTGCATCTCCCCAAAAACTCTTAGGAACATTCTTATAGAACATCATGGACCTTACCACCTCCATCAAATGAATTTTCATCCTCTCAGTTACACCATTCTGTTGTGGAGTGTAAGGACAACTTGTTTGGTATATAATCCCATGCTTAGATAGGTGTTGTTTGAAAGCATGGCTAATGTACTCTCCACCATTATCTGATCTAACAATTTTGATCTTAGCATTGAAATGGTTAGTAACATGGTTCTGAAAGTTCACGAAAGCTTCTAACACTCTATCTTTAGTTTGCAACAAAGTTATCCAAGTGTACTTAGATTTTTCATCAATGAATATCACAAAGTATTTATGGTTTTCTCTAGAGACACAAGGAGCAGTCCAAACATCAGAATGAACAAGATCAAAGCATTTATCGTAAATAGTCTTCGAAGTAGGAAATACAGACTTGAAATGTTTTCCAGGAATACAAGCCTCACAATCATCATTTTTGAAAGAAACAGATGGTAACAAGAGTCCTAAAGCCCTAGAGTGTGGATGTCCTAGCCTAGCATGCCAAACAGAATCATCTACACCAACATAAGTAGATAAAGCAATAGATAATTTAGAAGATGAGTTAGTGTCTAAAAGCATGTAGAGTTCATCCTTAGTCACACCTTTCCCAAGCAACTTACTTGTTTCAATATTCTGAAAAACCACATCATTAGGACTGATAATAACATTGCAATTTAGATCAGTATCTACTTTCTTTACAGATAAAAGGTTTGATGTAAAACTAGGCATATAGAAAGCTTTTGATTCTTTTCTAAACAACTTAAGATTTCCTATGCCTTGAATTGGAATCTTATCACCATTTGCATTCACAACATTACCAAGAGCAGGTTTAATGTTATCTATCAACTTAGAGTCACTAATCATATGATGAGAAGCTCCTGAAACAACAATTAATGGTCTGTTCTATTTGAAGCAAAGAGAGAGTTACAAAGAGTCATACCAGAGTTCTCCTTGAGAGCTTTGATAAAGCTTCAAGGTCTGACCTCCTTACAACATCATTTTGAACACCCTTAGAAGGAGCTTGATGAACCACCATTTCCCTACCTTCCTCACCAGCCTGCATTGAAGATGAACCAGGTTCAGAAGCTCTATTTGAGTAGTTTGCTCTTTGGTCTTTTAACCGGTTGAATGATGATGGCCTGAGGTGAGGATGAAGGCGCCAACACTTCTCTTTGAAATGTCCACTCTTCTTGCAATACTCACAAAACCAGACTGGTCTCGTATCACCTCCATTCCCTTGCCTTTCTACGGGCTTGAATACACTCTTATTTGCTGTCACTAGCTCACGCTTTCCACCAAAGAGCCCAAATGATCCCTGCTCCTTCCGAATTTGAGCACAAACATCATCCAAGGTAGGAAGTGTCTCTGCCCTTAGCATGTGTTGAATCAGGCTATTGTAAGATTAGTTCAGAGTCAACAGGAGGGCAAACACCTTATCTTGTTCCCTTCTTTCATGGAGAACAAGAGGATCCACAATAGATGGCCTTAACATCTCCAACTCTGCAAACAAAGATCTGAACTTCCCAAAGTGTTGCTTGAACTCCATGTCTTCTTGATGAAGATTGTTGATGCAAAGCTTGACCTCAAACACTCTGCTCAGGTTTGACATATTCCCATAAACCGTCTTGAGAGTGTCCTACAGATCCTTAGATGTTTCACAATAAGAGTAGGCTTCCAAAAGAGAGGATTCAAGAGAGCTTTGGAGTATTGAAAGAACATTCTGGTGTCCTTGAGTCTGATGTGATCATGGGATGCTTGGAACCATAAGACATTAGGCAGCTTGAACCAGAGGAGAATGGAGCTGAGAAGCAGCTTGTAGCTGAGGAGAATGGAGCTAAGGAGCAGATTGAACCAGAGGAGAATGGAGAGCAAGGATCAGAAGATTTGGACATACCAATTGGACCAATGACCAGAGCTAATGCAAAGCAATTCAAGCAAGCCTTCTACACCCTTCTACACCACGTTCATGGCTAACTTGAGTGTGCTAATCCAGCCAATTTGGTTGCGATTCAAGCCACTTAAGTTATCAGCAATGGAGGTGTGTGGACTTGTACTCTTTTTCCCTACTCTTGGTTTTGTCCCAATGGGTTTTCCAAGAAATGTTTTTAATGAGGCAAGCCCACATACTATTATCCTTGCCCATTGCTGATCCATAAGGCCCATAACTCATTCTGAAGTTAGATTTTGAAATTGGAGTGTTTAATTTAGTCTTTGTGTTATTTCCTAGGTGTATTAATTGCTGTTCATGCAGCCTTGTTGCATTTTTCTATTTAAAACTCTTTGTAGCTATTTCTGAACTTTTATCAAACTTCTTTTATTCTAAAATTTCTGAAAGTGTTTGATCTGAATGGTGTGTAATATCCATTCATCTCTGATTCTTGTTTTGGTGTTTCATCTCCTACAAGATCTGAGTTCGAAAGTCTTGAAGTGATTCCGCAGCATCAAGAAGTTTCTTTCAATCCACGGTTTATAATCCCTTCAATTTGTTTAACCAATATGTTTTTAATTCATATAACAACCAGACTCACAAAGTGCATCAAAGGGCAATGATCTTCTCCATTAAGATCGTATCATGTGGTATCAGAACCACTTTGTGAAAGGTTGTGTCTTTTCATCTCTCTACTGATCTGAATCTTTTGTTTATGTCTGATTTGTTAGTTCTAGGGTTTATTCTTGTTAAGTCTCGAATCTATAACTTGTTAGGACTGAGAATTGAGTGCAGATCATCAAGGAACTATTCTGAATTCGAAATTGGCTCTTGGACTGCTGATCTGATCAATTAGGGTTTATGGTTTTCATGTTTTCTGCAATTTACACCCTTTCAGATTGTTGTTGTTCTGTTTAATGTTTGCTGAGTATTTAATTTCGAAATCTAAAACCCAGAAACTATCATCTGTTGTTAAAGTTGTTTTGTGCAAGAAAACAAATTAACTTGCATCAAATTTCGTGGCTGAATCTGAGCTTGTTTGATCTCATTGTTTCTGTAAAAACTGATATGTTTCCTTGTGTCAAAGAACTCCTTACATGTTCTGTGATTTCTTTTTGGACAGGAAACATGGTGAACACTGATGATCAGGAAGAACACAACCGAATGAGAGATCACAAGCTTTTGGTAGAAGCAGTTACTGCAAACATGGCTAAGATTTTGAATGAGAGTCTTGCAGCATTTAGGGAAGAGCTTCATATCTCTGGAACTGATAAATCAAACAAAGAACGCAGCAACAAGTCAGATAATGATGCAACAACAAGCTATTACAGCCAGTCTTCCAATTCAAATCACCGCAGAAGGAGAAGGCGTGATCAGGAAGAAAGAACTTCATCCAAAGATCCTTTAGTAGGATTGAAGCTTAAGATTCCTACCTTCCTAGGAACTAATAATCCTGATGAGTACCTGGAGTGGGAGAAGAGGATTGAACTAGTGTTCAACTCCAGAGAATACACAGAAGAAAGTAGAGTGAAGGTTGCACCAATAGAATTAAAAGAGTATGCTCTGAGTTGGTGGGATCAATTGGTTACTGCTAGAAGACGTGCAGAAGACTATCCAGTGGAAACTTGGACCCAAATGAAGATAATCATGAGGAAGAGGTTCGTTCCCAGCCACTACCACAGAGAGCTGCACTAAAAACTGAGAAACTAAACACAAGGGAGCAGAACTGTAGAAGATGCTCAGAGCTGATATTCAAGAGGATACTGAAGCTACACTGTCCAGATTCATGGGAGGCCTCAACAGATGCAGGCACGGATAGATGGATGGATTCAAGGCTGATGGTTGTGTAACTCTCTCACCTTTGAACAGAAGATGGATGGCGAGATGAAGAACTCACTTGTTCAGTTGGGCTGATTGACTCTCTCAATCTGTGGTTGAACAACTTATTTGAATCACACAAACAAGTTAATCCAAGGTTTTCTAGTGAATATATGAATCACACACTTATTCAAAAGAAGGGAAAACTCTAACAAAGAACTCTCTTTGAATAGAAACTGAATAATACTTTTATTGGCTAATTGAAAGGTGAATAATAAAATAAGCTAAACTAGGCCTTTATAGGCTCTTTAAAAACGATCATATTGAGTTAAAGAAGGAAGATATCATAAAATAAGAGGAAAGGAGCCGTTGGGGCTGAATCAATGGGATCTCTTCCAAAGATGGAAATCTGTGGATTCTTTGAGTCTTGACAACTTTTAGCTCCTTGGAGTGTCTATATTCAGTGCATAAAGCTTCTGGTCGTGATTCCAAAGATAATGTAGCCGCTGGATGATATTCTCCTTGAATGTGCTTATGTCTGAATAAGGAAAATTGAACAATGTGAACCTCCAATTGATTCTGTGCATTCTGGCTGAGTTGGGGACGTCTTCTATCTTCTTTGGCTTGTGGTAAATGTATTCTCGTCGCCAAGTCTTGGTTTGAGAGGTGATAAACCAAGTGGTCTTCATAGTTTCCTTAAATGGCTCCGGATTGGCAATTTGCATACTTGTGATCCAACATGAACCGGGGCTGTTCTGGCTCGACCATTGTCTTCAAGGATGGCTATTTGATGCAAGCCATTGATGCTGAGTTGGTTGGCATGAGTGGAATCTCCATGGATGAGTGGTTTAGCTCCTGGTTGCTTATCTCCAATGGCATGGACCGGCTGGTTGGTCTCTCCTCTATGCATCTTGGTTGATGATGGCTTGATGCCCTCATCATACTCTCCCTCTTGAAAAGGTTTCGACCTCGAAACTAGATAATCTGCACTAAGAGAAAGCAAGTTAGCTTTCATTCTCCTTTGGGAGTTTAGGGTCTTACCTTGATGGGTATATGGTATGAAGGTGAGTGGAGTGTCTGGTGGTTCTCCTTTGAGCATATAGGATAATAATACTCCTCTTATTTGGGCTGGTATGGGGCCTCCTTTGTCTATCTTGCTCCTGCTCTCCTTATGACATGAAATATGTTCAACACTTTGGCAAAGAGATAAGTCCATTATGAGCTTCTTATCACAAAATAACGGTTTAAATCATTTTCCTTTGGGTCATCTTCCTGTGCTACATATATCTCATCCTCTTGCAAGCTTAACAAGTCTTTTAACACAGTTGTTGAGTCATTGGAAATTAAATGGAACCAAAGAAAGACTTACCATGTTAATAGATGTAGTGTTGATATATCATGGTTTTTCTAGGTTTTCAACCATGATATAGTTGTATATATTGAGTCTTTAACCTGGGTTTTAGAGTCTATTGAGTCTTTTACAGGTAGACTTGCGTTTGGAGAAAAATATGGGATTATAGGACGTTTCTGGTGATTTGTGCAACGAGCTGAAGTTGGTGTCTCGACCACGATTGAGTGTCGACCGACACTAACTTGGATGTCGGTCGACACTGAGCGCGACAGAACAACATCCGCGAGTTAGAGACAAGTTTTGAAGATTTGCAGAATTGCCCAAAAGTTTTCCTTAATTTTAAACTGACCCCAAAACGTGTTTAGAGAGTTTAATTTGGTTTTCAGACTCATTTTACCTTTTATCTTGTTCTTAACTTTGTTCTGGCTTGAGATATTTGGAGAGGGCTGATTCTTGGTACTTGTAACATTGAGAGAAGAATTTCGAACCCTTTTTCTTTGTCTATTAAGTCTTTTGGTTTTCTATTCATGATGTGTTGTTTGATTACTGATATGTCTGAGTAGTAACCTAGTTAGATTTAGGAATTCTCACAAAGGTTTTATGCTTGCTTGATAACTGATTGATTAGGATTCACCATCTATTGTTAATCACCTAAGTTGTGGTTAATACTGAATTCTAGACTGATCACCTAGGGTTTAGATCTTAGACAATTAACAATAGCACGAGAGTATAAGTTAGAATCTGAACAAACTTAGAGTGAGCAGTTTGACTAGATACAAAGAGATTTGGTTTTGGAGAATTGTGAACCGATATAACCTGTTCTTAATGCTTATTTAGAACTCTAGGATCACAAAGAGATTTGGATAGCTAGGTTTCTAGATATAGAAATAATCTCAGCGAGAGTTGGATTATTTAGTATTGTGTTTCTAGTTCTTGAACCTGCTTTAATCTGAATCCGGTTAGTTAAGTTTCTAGCATAGCATAATTCCCGAGAACTTCCTAAGTCTGACGCCTTTCTTCCTATTGAAAACTCCTTCTAGTTTATTGATTTTGTTTACTGCTTTCGCTGGATTTGATTTAGCTTAGCTTGACAACATATAATCTATCGTGTGACTGTGAGTCCTTGTGGATTCGATACCCTAAGTACTACATTGCATAACTGTGCACTTGCAGTAGAATAGGATAAAACTTTACACCTATCAATTTTTTGGCGCCGTTCCCGAGGACTCAACTGAGTTCGCCGATAGATTTTGTTTTAGAGTTGAGTCTAGGTCGTTTTTATTTAGTTTGTTACTGATTTTTCTCTTGTTTCGCTTGTTTTTGTTGCTGCAGGATTCGACAGACGCATTCAGTGTCGATCGATTTCTACTCCAGTGTCGCTCGACATCGACCTCGGAACAGTGTTTTGAGATCAGTGTATGCCAAGTCGACATACTCGAAGCAACCAGAGCGAAGAACTTCTGAACCTCAGACTTGAGGAGCTTGCTAGACTAGAGAGAACGAACATAAAGGGTCAAAGAACAAGAATGATGAACAATCGTTTGATTTTGAGACCTGATGTCAGGGGTGTTCTGAGAGACCAATAGAACAACGCCTACAATGATGACAGGCATAGGATTGATGCCCAAGGAAATGTAATCCCTGAACCTGCGCCTGAACAGTCTCAAGTTCAGGGGCAGATTGTTATTGCTGAGAGGACTCTTGCTGACTACGACCGTACAGATGAGTTTTATGCTAACCGGTCAGCAATTGTTCCTCCTTCTTTTGAGAGGAATGACTTTGACATCAAGACTGCCTACTACGCTATGCTGAGACAGCACCCCTTCCATGGTCTCCCACATGAGCAACCCATGGACCACATCGAGGATTTTGAAGCCTTCATCACTGGAATGAAGTACAATGGGGTGGACTATGACTTCTTGTATCTGAAGATTTTCCCGTACTCTCTTGCTGGAGAGGCTGCTGCTTGGCTGAAACAACTTCCACCTGGGAAGTTGACTACTTGGGATGCTGTGAAGAGAGAGTTCCTGCGACACTTTTATGATGATGCTCGCTCAGATCAGCTCAGACAGGACATTCTGACATTTGTTCAAGGTTCTACAGAGCCTCTTAAGTCTGCTTGGATGAGGTTTAAGATGTACCAACGTGACTGTCCTCATCATGGATTCTCTCAAGTGACGCTGCTGGGCATATTCTTCAGAGGAATTGATCTCAATTACCAGTCTGCATTGGATGCTGCCAGCAATGGCAATTTCAATACCAAGACTCCTGAGCAAGCAAGATTGCTGATTGATAACTTGGTGAGTAGTAATAGCACCAAGACTGCTGATAGGAGAAGGAAAGAGTCTGGTGGAAAGATTGATAATCTGGAGATTTCTAATATCAGGACAAGTTGAACTCTGTTCATAGCTTGTTAACCGGTAAGAAAGCTGTCAACTTTGCTCAAGAAGTTGAAGTGTTTGAAGCTGAAGAAGACTGCCAAGAAGAGGATATGAACTACATCAGTGGCTCTGGATTCCAAGGAAACAGGTTTGGAAACCAGCAAGGTAACAAGTTCTTTAATGGTGGACAGAAGAGTGCTTTCACAGGCAACCAAAATCCTTCTGGATATGGTCAGAATGCTGGTTATCAGAAACCTTTTCAGCAAGGTAATTCTTATCAGAGGACTTATGGATCATCTACCTATCAGACACCTCCTGCTGGTAATGCTCAAGAGAGCAAGATGGAAGTTATATTAGAGCGGTTTCTGGAGGGTCAGACGAAGGTCACTGTGGACTTCAACAAGAAGCTGGATGCTGTGTATGAAGATCTGAATGGTAAGTTTGAGTCTTTGAGTAATCACATGAAGCAGTTGGACACGCAAGTGAACCAAATTTCAAGCTCAATCAAGGGAAAGAGTGTCATGGACACCCACATTAAGGCTTGGTCAGTTCAGATTGATGATGGGTCAAGTCAAGGAGAGAATTTTGAGATTAAGACTGATGAATTTGTTGAAGATGCTGAAAAACCCGAGACTGAAATCCCAGTGTCGATCGATTTGGACTTTGATGTCGGTCGACATCCACTTTCAAACGTGATTTCGAGTCCTCATGACGAATGGAAATCGAGCATGGTCGATTTCGGAATCGACGTCAATAGTGAGTTGACCAATGTCGACCGACATCAGTTCAACGTCGGTCGACATCAAGAGCGTAAGGAGCAAGATCTGCCAATACCTTGTGCTATTGCTGAAGAAACAGACCATGAGCCTCTTGTACCTTTCCCTAAGGTATCGATGAAGTCTTAACAAGAGCTTGATGAGGCTAAACAGCTGGAAGTGATGGACATGAAGTTGAAGGAGAATCCACAAGTTGACACTTCACCCTATCATCCTTGTGTACAGAGGTACTTAGAGATGATGCCGCCTATGGATGAGGTACTGAAGGAATGGGTGGTAGTACTTCCTAAGCAATTCAGTGATGTGATGCTTAATCATGTCCCCAAGAAGCTACCAGATCCTGGTATATTTGTGTTGAGTTGTTCCATCTTTGAGAATGGCTTCAAGCCCTCCTTGTGTGATTTAGGAGCTGCTGGAAATCTCATGCCATACTCTGTGGCAGAGAGACTGGGGATGACAGAGTTTTCACACACTCAGATCTCTCTGGTTTTAGCTGATCAGTCAAGAAGGATTCCAGAAGGAGTTCTTGAGGATGTCCCAGTCAGAGTTGGAGACTATCTCGTTCCAACAGACTTTGTGGTTCTGAAATACGACAGTGAGCCGCATGAATCCCTAATACTGGGAAGACCTTTCTTAGCCACAACTGGAGCAAAGATTAATCTGAGGCATGGTCTGATTGATCTCCACCTGGGAGATGTGCCTCTACACTTTGAGATGGATATGCTGCGAAGGCCGAAGATCGATGGTCAGACCTTTAGCATTGAGGATGAACAGGAAACTCAGACTAGGGAGATTCCAGTTTCTGATCCTGGAGAAAAGAAGATGATGATTTCTCAAGATTCCACTCTAGAATCTTCAGAGCTTGTAACTGCTTCTAAGCAGAAAGCTCCTAACATCATAGCCTCACCGGAACAAAGGTACGCGTCTTCAAAACTCGATTCTACTGATTTCACCACTGTGAATGCAGGAGAACATCACATACCCTCGTTCCTTGGACGAGCTCACGCTGACAACGCTTACTCTCCACCTTGGATGAGGAGACTTTCGCAGACACACTCGCAGTCTCCGTCGAAACCACCGGGAGTTTAAGCTCCCATGAAAGTCAAGCTAATGACTTAAAACAAGCGCTGAATGGGAGGCAACCCACTGGTAAGTTGTAAATATTAGAACTTTGAGTTTTGCATTTTAATTTCTTTCGTTTTCGGAGTTTTTGTGTCAAGTTTCGCAGAACCCGTAGCATTGCAGAATCAGTGTCGGTCGATTTTCACTTGGATGTCGGTCGACATCGATTCGAGGGAGCATGGACGATAATCTACCGAGGTCGATTTCAGAGGTCGATTTGTTCTAAAAAGGTAAGTGTCGACCGACATCCAGCTTGATGTCGGTCGACATCGACGAAATTGAGGTACGGATTCTTAAAAACCCAAGAGCTCTTTTCTTCTTCCTCATTCTCTCACTCGCCGAAAATTTTCAAAATTCGCCACAAACCCCAATTCTTAACCATTTTCATCGATTCAAAGCTCTATTCCACTCGATTTTTCGTGCTTTATCTATTTATAGCATCTATTTCATCGATTTGCGAAGGTATGGCTCTGAATCTCCATTTTTTCAGTTCGTATCCAATGGTAAAAAGCTTCGACTTTTGATTGATTTATGGATATCTAGGATGTATTGGTAGTGGAATATGATTGCTATGAGTATTATGGATGATTGCCTATGCTCAATTTGATTAGATTATAACTTTGAATTTTTGGTGTGTTTGAACCTCATGCTTTTCGATTGTTCATTCAATGTTTTGCAGATGGATCCTCAGGCAATCCAGGGAAACGACCACAAAGAGGGACTGATACCGACACTTCAGGCTCCTCATCGCAGCAACGCGATGCACATAATCAGGAACCTTGGCCTAGGATGGAAGAGAAATGGTTCAAGCTTACTTGCTTCGAGGATGATCCTTCAGTCGAAGTGAAGAAGCGAGAGTGTACCCATAGGCCGGTTCTGGAGCACTGGGACGATTATGAAAGTCTATTCTACAACGCTTGGTGTGGCGTTAAGATGGAGCCTACAAGGCTCCCATGCATGACCACCATGACCAAGCTGAAGATACGGTCTGATGTCCTGCGAGTGATACGAACGATAGGTTTGGGTACGATCAATACCAAGCCTTATGACCTGCACAAAGAGCTAGCCCGACAGTTCATGGCCACAGTCCGCGTGTACTACACCAATGATGTGGCGAAGAAGGCTTCAGAGGGTACATTGACCTTCATGGCTAAGGGCAGGAGATACAGGCCCAGACTTCAGGAGCTGTGTGATATTTATGAGTTCGACAGGACGCGAGAGAGGGTCAGTTTGCGTGAGCACTGGTCAGATGTGCAGCTCTTCTGGAAGCATTTTGGGACTGGAGTATATGATTCTCAGATTACTAAGCAGTCCGCTGTGAGGCCTCCGGTTCTACAATATCTAGTCAGGGTGTTCGCCAACACGATACTGTGTAAAATGGAGCCTGGTATGATGAGGATATCTGAGCTTCTGTTGCTCTATATTGGGATTGGTGGCAGCATTGATGTCGCTGAATTTGAAGATGCTCAACTGGAGCTGGACGTCAACATGGGAGATCTCTTTGCTCACTATTTGGAGCATTTGAGAGTGACAAAGCCTTTCGCTGGAAAGACGATGAAGACGGAGTCGATTGGGAGTCTCTTAACTCCAATTTTTGATCACTTTCCGCTGGACAGGAGTCAAATGAAGATCTGTACTGTGAGGCCTACCATGAATTTCACTCATCTGAAGAGCATGCGTTGGGTTAAGGGAGATATCAAGGGAAGGCAGTTCCTGTGGAGCTTCCTTTACGTACACGGCGTTGAGCGCCTTTTCCCGCTCCCATGCACCGAGCTTACAAGCATCACCAACGTACCTCTCTCACTCACTTTCCAGCCCAGCATAGATATATGTCAGCCTGTTCCACGTCGCTCTACCGTACTTCGAGGCACATCTTCTGGAGTTGGTGCTTTAGCTGCTGAGCATGAGCTTGTCCATGCTGATGATCCAGACGAGACCTATGGGTTTCCTGAGCTTACCGGACTAGCAGAAGACATGCCGCCACCACAGTTCCAGAACTGGAGAGCAGTTGTACTTAAGGGAATCTGGAAGACGGTTCACAAGATGTCCTGCCATAGATCTCAGCGTGTGCATCACCCACAGCCACGACGTCGCGCACCTGCGCCAGCTCCTACACACATCAGCTCCGAGGAAGAGGAAGTAGAGGTAGCTGCTGACTCCGATGAGGATATGGATGATGAGGACTCCCAGGAGTTCTAGACTTGCAGCTGCTACTGGTTTTGTTTTTCTTTTTACTTTTCTTTAATAAGTTTTTATGTTTCTTTTGAGTCAGTCTGTCAGTCTTATTTGCTTGGAACTATGACTATTTGAGTTTATGCAGCTTTTTTGTTGTTTTTGATGTGATTTTGAGTGATCTAACGCAGCTAACAGGTGAGAAATTTGAATGCTAACTCATGATCTTAACCACAGACAGATTAATCATCCTAAGAATGCTCACACGAGTTCGATGTCGGTCGACACTAAGCTAAGTGTCGGTCGACATCAACCGTGTTCAGGTTCAGATTTTTAACTCAAAATCTGTATGGTTCCAATTTGATTTATACTGAGCTCATGCTACAATTGCACTGGGGACAGTGCAGTTTAAGTGTGGGGGAGGTGGCTACTGACATTGTGTTTTGTTTTCTTAGAGCCAGTCCCATGTTTTCACTAGTTTTCAAAATTGTTTTATTGAGTCAAAATTTGTATGAAACTATGATTTTTCGAGGAAATTTTTCGCTGGAACAGGAACTAAGTGACCATTGGACAGACTTGCAGGACCTCTATGACTATTAGAAAACCCCAAACGGATCAACTTATCAAGGACACCCATATCTAACCAGGTATTCAGAGGATCCATCACTAGTCTCACACTTAATTTTGACTTTAATTTCTCACTTAGGGGCTTGGTAATCTTTGGGTCGGATTCCTTTGATGCGTTTGGCACAGCCTGTGATCCTGTTCTAATGTATGGTTTCTGATTTTCCCCTCCTTTGAAAGAAAAAAAAAATAGAGATAAAAACCGAGGATAAGCTAGTAGCTTCGAAGTGGTCACGGGAGTGGTAGAGACCCCTATTACCTCCTGTGTATCCATGGAAAGATCCAAATTTTAAACCCCAATAAAAAGGGAAGAGCACTGATAGAAAAAATAAAATGATACCCAGTGGGGAAAAATCAGTGCTAAGGGAGAAAGGGAAAAGAAAGAAACCAGAAACCGATAGTTTGGTGGTCAGACACTGAATAGGTTGAGTCCATGTGTCCTTTGATTCGATACTCCATCTGTGAGACTGCACCTAATTGTATACAGAGGCTAGTGTAGTGAACTTGAATGTCCTAACTTGATTGTGGAGTTTACTTGGGACAGTTGCTAAGTGTGGGGGAAGTATATTGTGGTCTTGAGTTCTGTAAGAAAGTTTTCAGTGGTTTACTAAGTGAATGCGAATGCGAAAGTTCTTAAAACGAAATGAGTTTCTGTGTTTTCAAACCTCTTTTCTTATGCTTTGGTTCTTTACTTGCTTGAGGGCAAGCAAGAGCTAAGTGTGGGGGAGTTGATATATCATGGTTTTTCTAGGTTTTCAACCATGATATAGTTGTATATATTGAGTCTTTAACCTGGTTTTTAGAGTCTATTGAGTCTTTTACAGGTATACTTGCGTTTGGAGCAAATGATGGGATTATAGGACGTTTCTGGTGATTTGTGCAACGAGCTGAAGTTGGTGTCTCGACCACGATTGAGTGTCGACCGACACTGACTTGGATGTCGGTCGAAACTGAGCGCGACAGAACAACATCCGCGAGTTAGAGACAAGTTTTGAAGATTTGCAGAATTGCCCAGAAGTTTTCCTTAATTCTAAACTGACCCCAAAACGTGTTTAGAGAGTTTAATTAGGTTTTCAGACTCATTCTACCTTTTATCTTGTTCTTAACTTTGTTCTGGCTTGAGAGATTTTGAGAGGGCTGATTCTTGCTACTTGTAACATTGAGAGAAGAATTTCGAACCCTTTTTCTTTATCTATTAAGTCTTTTGGTTTTCTATTCATGATGTGTTGTTTGATTACTGATATGTCTGAGTAGTAACCTAGTTAGATTTAGGAATTCTCACAAAGGTTTTATGCTTGCTTGATAACTGATTGATTAGGATTCACCATCTATTGTTAATCACCTAAGTTGTGCTTAATACTGAATTCTAGACTGATCACCTAGGTGATGTAGGCACAAATAGAGATGGATCCAAAGCTGCTGGTTGTGTAACACTCTCAGCTTTGAACATAAGATGGATGTGAGATGGTTGATGATGGAGATGAAGCAGCTGGTTGTGTAACACTCTCTGCTTGATCTAATGAATGAAATGGAAGTGCAAATGGATCGATGGTCGCCACAAAGCTCTATGGACAGGAACTTTGATAAGACAAACAAGAGATACTTCTCACAATCTCTCAAGAACTCAGACTGGAATTCAAACAGGTTCAAAATGCTCTCTGGACAAAAGGTTGCGTTTATTTCATCTAGTGTAAAGAGTACACGCTTGATTTTGGGACTTTATAAATAATCCGAGCAGGTTTGCCCTTCTAGGAGTCTTTGAAGCAAAATACAATGTAATTAAAACAAACTATGGGACTCTAAGACAAATAAAAACGAAAACAGACTCTTATGGAAAGCTAAAACACACCCAAACAAAGAAAAGAACCGTTAGAGACATAAGCAAAATGAATGTATTCAAAGACTTACCTTAGCTTGCTCTTTGGACGGTTTAGTTGATGTTTTAGACCGTTGGGAGAATGGTAAAAATGGTAAGCTCCTTTGCACTCTCTTTGTTTGCTGAATGAGCAGTGAGCAGGCTTAGATTGATGCTTGGTCCATCTTGAATGTTGAATAGCTTGCCCTTGTTGCAATCTGCTTGTTCTTGATCAGAAGCTTCTAAGATAGGCTGGTGCAAGTTGAGTAGATGTTCCACTGCCTTGTTGAACTCCTCTCTTAGCACTCTTGTTCCTGATCTTGTCCTTGGTCCAGCTCTAACAAGTGGTACTTGTGGTTGGTTTGGTTCCATGACCTCATCATTCCCTCCCCCTTGGAATGGTTCTGTCCTCAGAACTTCTTCTTCTTCATCTGCATTGTAGTGAGACAAATCAGTGACATTGAAGGTAGAAGATATCTGAAACTCACCTGGAAGCTCCAGCTTGTAGGCATTGTCATTGATCCTTTCTAGCACTTTGAATGGTCCATCTCCTCTTGGTGCAATCTTGGACTTCCTCTGGTTTGGGAACCGTTCATGCCTCATGTGCAGCCACACCCAATCTCCTAGTTGGAATATCACTTCCTTCCTGTGCTTATCAACTTGTTGCTTGACTCGTTAAGACTTCTTCTCCAAGTTTTGTTTAACCTTCTCATGAAGCTTTTTAACAAACTCAGCCTTGGTTGCTCCTTTTGGACTTGAATAGATAGCCTGTGGCAGTGCAGTAAGATCTAAAGGAGTAGTTGGTTTAAACCCATAGACAACTTCAAAAGGAGAATGATTAGTAGCAGAGTGTGTAGCATGGTTATAAGCAAACTCAATGTAGGGTAAGCAAGATAACCAAGTCCTTAAATTCTTACCAACCGTGGCTCTCAATAGAGTTGAGAGTGTGCAGTTCACTACCTCTGTTTGGCCATCAGTTTGAGGAGGGCAAGTGGTTGATAACAACAGCTTTGTTCCCAACTTCCTCCAAAGTGTCTTTCAAAAGTGGCTAAGGAACTTTGTATCACGATCAGACACAATGGTTCTTGGTATCCCATGTAGCCTCACCACTTATTTGAAGAAAAAATCAGCTATTTGAACAACATCACTGGTCTTGTTACATGGAATGAAGTGAGCCATCTTTGAGAACCTGTCCACAACTACAAAGATAGAATCTTTGTGGTTGATCTTTAGTAGCCCTTAAACAAAATCCATAGAGATATCCACCCAAGGTGCATTAGGAATAGACAATGGTAAGTATAAACCGTTTGGATGTAACCTGGATTTAGCCTTTAGGCAAGTGATGCATTTGGCACAATGCCTCTCCACATCTCTTCTCATGTGTGGCCAGAAGAAGTGCTCCTTAAGAACAACCAACGTTTTGTCCTGCCAAAATGACCCATTAAACCACCTCCATGAGCTTCTTTGGTCAGTAGCTCTCTCATGGATCCTTGAGGAATGCATAGCCTTCTGTCCTTGAAGAGGAACCCATCCTGTTGATAGAATGCTCCAAAGGCTGCCTTGGTGGTTTACTTGTAGACTTCTTGAAAGTCTGGATCAGCTTCATACACACCTTTGATGTGTTTAAATCCCATGATCTTAGCCTCCATTGTAGATATAAGAGTATGCCTTCTAGAGAATGCATCAGCTACAATGTTTTCTTTGCCTTTCTTATACTTGATCATGTATGGAAATGTCTCCACAAACTCCAGCCACCTTGCGTGTCTCTTCTTGAGACTAGTTTGTCCTCTTAGGTGCTTAAGAGTCTCATGGTCTGTATGAATCACAAACTCTTTAGATATTAAGTAGTGTTGCCAAGTTTCAAGTGACCTCACCAAAGCATAAAGCTCTTTGTCATAAGTAGGGTAATTGAGTGTAGCACCACTGAGATTTTCACTAAAGAAAGCTACTGTGTTCTTCTTGATCACAGAGGTTAATGATGCTGCTATTGTGCTGAAATCCTTCACAAATCTCCTGTAAAAACTAGCCAGACCATGGAAACTCCTTACATGACCGATTGTAGATGGTGTTGGCCACTTTTGGATGGCTTTGATCTTCTCCTCATCTACCTTTAATCCCTGTGAACTCACAACAAATCCTAAAAACACCAATTGATCAGTGCAGAAGGTACATTTCTTTAAGTTTGCATATAAGCCTTCTAACCTAAGCATGTCTAGAACCTGTTCTAGATGTTGGATATGATCAGATAAGCAATGGCTATATATCAGTATGTCATCAAAGTAAACAACAACAAACTTACCGATGTATTGCCTTAGGATGTGATTCATGAGTCTCATGAAGGTACTTGGAGCATTTGTAAGTCCAAATGGCATGACAAGCCATTCATAAAGCCCCTGCTTTGTTTTGAATGCTGTATTCCATTCATCTCCCTCCTTCATCCTCACTTGGTGATAACCACTCTTAAGATCTATCTTTGAAAAGATAGTGGCTCCACTTAGCTCATCTAGCATGTCATCTAGCCTTGGTATTGGATGCCTATACTTGATTGTAATGTTGTTTATAGCCCTGCAATCAACACACATTCTCCAAGTACCATCTTTCTTAGGCACAAACAAAACAGGCACGACACATGGGCTAAGACTCTCCCTGATGTACCCCTTTGACATGAGTTCCTGAACTTGTTTTCCAGCTCCTTAGCTTCTTCAGGATTGACTCTATAGGCTGGTCTATTTGGTAGAGGTGCTCCTGGTACCAAATCAATCTGATGCTCTATGCCCCTTAGAGGTGGAAGGCCTGATGGTATGTCTTCCGGAAAAACATCCTTGTACTGATCCAAGAGCGTGTGTACCTCCTTTGGTAGCTACTGATCTTCAATCCCTGAAAACAAGCTTTCTCTAAAGATCATGAGTAGCACCTGCTCTTTATGATCTAAAGATTTCAGAATACTCATTGGAGAAATATATAAGCTTGTCTTACTTGTCTTAGCTCTTTTGTTCATTGCAAGCTACATGGTATGAACTTCCTGTGGTGTGAGAGGAGCTAGGTTGTGCTTCTTGTTCTGATGAGTGAAGCTGTAGATGTTGGTACGCCCATTGTGTATGGTCTCCTTGTCAAACTGCCATGGCCTTCCTAAGAGGATATGGCCGGCTTGCATTTGCACAACATCACACTTAACCTCATCCGTGTACTTACCTATGCTGAATGGCACCAAGACTTGCTCATTGATCTTCAGCTCAGTCTCATCATTCAGCCATTTGAGTCGGTATGGCCTTGGATGCTTGGTATTCTTGAAACCTAGCTTATCAACAAGATACTTGCTAGCCACATTAGTACAAGAACCACCATCAATGATCAAGCTACATACCTTCGATTCAATGCTACATCTTGTATGAAAGATGTTTTCCCTTTGAATTGTCTCTGGTTCAAACATAGCACTAAGTGATCTCCTGGTCACTAAGATCTCTCCAGTCTCTGGATAATCAGTTTCTTCTTCTTCAGGTTCAGTATGCCCTTCCTCTTCCTCATCTTGTGACTCATACTCCCCATTGTCTCTTATAACCATTACCCTCTGGTTTGGACACTCTTGCATAGTGTCCCTATCCTTGACATCTGAAACAGGTTATGTCACGGCTCCTTTGGGTTTTATTCTGTTCTGTTTGAGGTGTCTTGGATGAGCTTGGCGTAGTCTTCTTGAACCGGTTGTCTAACTCTGTAGACTTGCCTTTGTCAACACTCTTTGATGGCTGAGGTCTCCAACCAGACTTGCTTCTATTGGTGGCAGTAGTCTTCCTCTTGATATGTTGCTCTCCTTGTATGGCATGGTGCAACAATTCTTCTTTTCTCTCATAGTTCTGCCTCTCTACTTTTCTTGCAATCCTATCTTGTAAACCATCTAGGAACTGAGCCATAAGTGTCTCCTCTGAGTCTTGAACCCCCAGACGGTTCTTGTTTCCTTGTGAGAGCTTCCTGAAACGTTTTTGCAAGTCTCTGTAGTAATAAGCTGGAACATATCTCTTCTTGAGATGGAACTTCATGTCATCCCAATCATTAATCATCCCACGCCTAAGCCTTCTTCTTTCAGACACTTCTCTGTCCCACCAAGCAAGTGCATTATCTGTTAATTGAGAAGCAGCTACAATCACTTTCCTTGCTTCTGAATGTTGGTAGTAATCAAAGATATAGTCCATCCTTCTTTCCCAATCAAGGTAAGCTTCTGGATTGACCTTTCCAGCAAAGGTAGGAGGCTTAAGCTTAAGATCTTTGCCCCAATTCCTATCCTCTTATTGGTCTCTATCTATGCTCCTGTTTCTAACATGGCCTATGATCTGCTCCCTGTCCCTGCCTCTTTGATGTTGTCTCCTAGGTTGAGGGTCTGGTTCTGGTTGTAAATCATCCTCTAGGTCTGGCATGTCTTCATCAGTCTCCTCTTCTGCTTGCTGCCTTTGCTCTCTTTGGAGGTTTCTGATTGGTCCTCTGCGTGTTGCAAGAGGTATAACTCTTTGTTCCAGACTTGTCATGCGTTCACTGATACTCCTCATAACATCCAACATCTGGTTCATGGTGATCTGCCCTTGGTTAGCTTCTTCTCCCATGATTCTGTACCTGAAAGTTAAAGCAACAATCCAAGGTATCAATAGGTCCTAAGCTTTTGTGTTTGAGAGTTAAAACAATGGTATACACGTTTTTAATCTCTTTGACAAGTCAAATATTAACCAAATTCGTTTTGAAAAGGTTTAGGAAGTTTTGAAATTGATTTAGGAAGAATAGGAAAGTTTTTTAAAAACACCGGTTTTTACAACTTAAAAAAAACATAATGATTTTGGTTTTTTAATTTGGACCACGGTTTTGTTTGAAGAACTTAACACTTTCTTTGGTTTAAATCAACTTGGAAACGGTTTAGGAAAAGTATTAAACCGAGTTAGGGCTATGGGGTTTTCGAAAAGGTTTTGGGCGGCTGAAAAATCTTTTTGAAATGTATACTTTCCTTTTCTGCTTAGGTCACACGTTTTTGGCTTCAAAAAAATATGGAAAACAAGCTTGCAAATATGGTAACAACTTCTTTTGGGTTTTTGGTTTAAGAAAAATCAGATCAAAGCAATAAAATTTCTTCTTTTTCTTTTGGATTTATTGGAAAACCAGAATAAGAACAAGCACACAAACTATAAAGAACTTGAAAACTAAATGATTTCTTTTGGGTTTTGGGGTTTAGGAAAGCAAAAACAATGATTTTCGTTTTTGTTTTTTTGATGAAAGACATGAAAACATAAATATCTAAATGCAACAGAATGAATGAGTGCAAGGCAAACACAATTTTTATGAGTTTTTCTTTAAGGATGCAAACAAATCAGAGACTATAGCTAAGCAGGAATGATAGAACACACAATTTTTATGGTTTTTGATTTAAGATGCAATGAAGAACAAAATAAATATAGATGCAATGGAAACCGAAAGGAAAAGGAGTAGATACACCTGATCTAAGAACCTTTCGGCTCTGATACCAGATGATGCAGGCACAAATAGAGATGGATCCAAAGCTGCTGGTTGTGTAACACTCTCAGCCTTGAACAGAAGATGGATGCGAGATAGTTGATGATGGAGATGAAGAAGCTGGTTGTGTAACACTCTCTGCTTGATCTAATGAATGAAATGGAAGTGCAAATGGATCGATGGTCGCCACAAAGCTCTATGGACAGGAACTTTGATAAGACAAACAAGAGATGCTTCTCACAATCTCTCAAGAACTCAGACTGGAATTCAAACAGGTTCAAAATGCTCTCTGGACAAAAGGTTGCGTTTATTTCATCTAGGGTAAAGAGTACACGCTTGATTTTGGGACTTTATAAATAGTCCGAGCAGGTTTGCCCTTCTACGGGTCTTTGAAGCAAAATACAATGTAATTAAAACAAACTCTGGGACTCTAAGACAAATAAAAACGAAAACAGACTCTTATGGTGATGCAAGATGGAAGCGTGTTTGACGTAGAACAGGGACTGAGGTCTCTCTATTCTAGATCGTGGGTGATGTTGTGGTAAGATGGATTCAAACCTCGGGTCTCTAGACTCCTTAGAATGAACGTGAGATGATTGAATGAATAGAAGATGGATTGAATGTCGCCACACAAGAGATGAAGATCTTGTGATAAGACAGAACCTAAGGTCGCTTGATATGACTCACAAGAAAGCTTAGAATTCGAAAGGTGTTTTCTCACGAAGAAGAAGAACTGCGTTATTGTATTGATACTTTTGTCAATGATACACGGCTGCTAAGGATCCTTATAAAGGGGATCGTGCAGCTGTTGCCTTCTAGGGCAGAAAACCTAATTACAACGGCTACTAAATAAAATATCCTATGGTCCGACTTTAAAGTAATACAGGGAAACTTGACTCACTTAACTACTAATACAGACTCTGACTCAGACAACTAATATAAGACTTGGACCTGCAAAATGAACAAACACAATATATGAATTGAAATCATACCTTATTGAGCGTGTGTGGTCGTCCATGGTTGGGCCTAAGTGGGCTGAATTGAGAAGATCATCATCGAGTCTTCAATTGTCTTCATTTGGGCCTCTAAACGCTCCACTTGATAATCTTGAGCTAGGAGACTCTGAATGGATGTGTTGAACAGTGCTCTGAGTCTTCTAGTTCCTGATCTTGTCCTTGGAGGATCTCTCATGGTCGTCACGTCTTGAGCACCAGGTACTTCTTCTAGGTCTTCTTGACGTATCTCTACGCTTGAGTCAATGCTTGAGTCAACGCTTGAGTCGATGTCCTCATCATTCCCTCCCTCTTGAGAAGATTCTGACCTCAGAATTCCATCATCTGCATTATAAGGAAGCAAGTCAGCAACATTGAACACTGGTGAAATGGTCAACTCACCTGGCAGATCCAGCTTGTAGGCATTGTTGTTGACTCTCTCCAACACTCGGAATGGTCCAGCTCCTCTTGGTGCTAGCTTGGATTTCCTCTGATTTGGGAACCTCTCTGTACGCATGTGAACCCACACCCAATCTCCTGGGTTGAAGATGAGCTCCTTTCTCCCTTTGTCAGCAGCCTTCTTGTACTTGGCCGTCTTTTCCTCTATATTGGTCTTCACCTTCTGATGCAGCTTCTTGATTAACTCAGCCTTTGATTCTCCATCCTGATTAGTAACATCTAAGGGCGGCAAAGGAACAAGATCTAAAGGGGTTTCTGGCTGAAATCCATAGACAATCTCAAAAGGTGACAACTTAGTAGTAGAATGGTTAGCATGATTATAAGCAAACTCAACATATGGAATACAATCTAACCAATTCCTTAAGTTCTTACCAACCGTGGCTCTTAAGAGAGTAGATAGAGTTCTGTTTACAACCTCGGTTTGTCCATCAGTTTGTGGATGACAAGTTGTTGAGAAGAGTAGCTTGGTTCCTAGCTTCCTCCAAAGAACTCTCCAGAAGTGACTCAGAAACTTCGTGTCTCGGTCAGAAACAATAGTTCTCGGGATCCCATGTAAGCGTACTACTTCTTTAAAGAATAACTCAGCGGTTTGAGTGGCATCATTAGTCTTGGCACAAGGAATGAAATGTGCCATCTTTGAGAACCTGTCCACTACAACAAAAATAGAATCCTTTCCTCGGATTTTGGGTAAGCCTAAAACAAGGTCCATTGATATATCAACCCAAGGCATACTAGGAAGTGGCATATATAAACCATGTGGATGTGACCTGGATTTGGCTTTGAGGCAAGTGACACACCTGGAACAAAATCGTTCCACATCCTTCTTGAGGTGAGGCCAAAAGAAGTGTTCTACCAAAACGCTCAGAGTCTTATCCACTCCAAAATGTCCCATGAGTCCACCACCATGTGCTTCCTTGATCAACAAGTCTCGCATAGAACCCTGTGGAACACACAAACGTTTTTCCCTAAACAAATAACCATTATGTAAGTAGAAGGAACCTGTTGGGGCAGTAGTACAATCTTGGTAGACTGAACCGAAGTCTGGATCATCCTTATATGCATCCTTAAGGTGTTCAAACCCTAAGACCTTAGCCTCCAAAGTTGTGATCAGCATGTGTCGCCTTGAGAGTGCGTCAGCCACAACATTCTCTTTGCCCTTCTTATACTTTGTCACATATGGGAATGCTTCTACAAACTCCATCCACTTAGCATGTCTTCTCTTCAGTGTCGTCTGTCCTCTAAGGTGCTTCAAAGTCTCATGATCAGTATGTATGACAAACTCCTTGGACAGAAGATAGTGCTGCCATGTCTCCAACGACCTCACTAGCGCATAGAGTTCCTTGTCGTACGTTGGGTAGTTCAAGCTGGCTCCACTTAGTTTCTCACTGAAGTAGGCTACTGGACGTCCTCCTTGAGTTAGCACGGCTCCAATACCTAAGCCTGAAGCATCACATTCAACCTCAAAAGTTTTGTTAAAATCAGGTAATACCAAAACTGGTGCATTCGTCAAACGATCCTTGAGTCTGTTGAACGCGTCCTCTTGAGCTGATCCCCACTGAAATGCTACGTCCTTCTTGATCACAGCAGTGAGAGGGGCGGCTATAGTACTGAAATCTTTGACAAAACGCCGGTAGAAGCTTGCCAATCCGTGGAAGCTCCTGACTTGTCCTATGTTGTTTGGTCTCGGCCATTCTTGGATTGCTTTGATCTTCTCTTGATCAACCTGTAAACCTTTGGAACTGACAACAAAACCTAAGAAAACCACTTCATTAGTACAAAAGGAGCACTTCTTAAGATTACCATATAGGCTTTCTTTTCGAAGTGTGTCAAGGACTAGCTCAAGATGCTTCTGGTGTTCCTCAAACGATTTGCTATAAACCAATATATCATCAAAGTAAACTACTACAAATTTACTGATGTAAGCTCTTAGAACCTGGTTCATTAATCTCATGAAGGTGCTGGGTGCATTGGTTAGACCAAATGGCATGACTAACCACTCGTACAGCCCCTGCTTAGTCTTGAAAGCAGTCTTCCATTCGTCACCTTCTTTCATTCTCACTTGATGGTATCCACTCCTAAGATCAATCTTTGAAAACACATTAGATCCAGATAGTTCATCAAGCATATCATCTAACCTTGGAATTGGATGTCGATATTTTATGGTGATGTTGTTGATTGCTCTGCAGTCTACACACATCCTCCAGGTTCCATCTTTCTTTGGCACTAGGAGAACTGGTACAGCACACGGACTCAAGCTCTCTCTAATGTAACCTTTCTCCATTAAGTCTTGAATCTGCTTCTCCAACTCCTTAGTCTCTGTTGGGTTCATACGGTAAGCTGGACGGTTGGGCAATGGTACACCCGGAACTAGATCAATCTGATGCTCTATTCCTCTAATAGGTGGTAATCCAGCTGGTATCTCTTCAGGGAACACATCTCTGTATCTGTCAAGAAGTGATACAATCTCTGGTACAAGTACATTGTCCTGTGATCCTGTAACCAACACTTCTCTAAACACCATTAGTAGCACCGTTTCTTTACGCTCTAAAGCCTTATAGACAGTACTAGGAGTGATGTAAAGGTTAGTCTTACTTACCTTAGCCTCAGCAGCAAATTTGGATTGCATCTCATGTACCTCTTGAGGAGATAATGGAGCAAGCTGGAATTTGCGCTTGTCATGCGTGAAGGAATGAGTATTGGTGCGTCCGTTGTGTATGACTTCTCTATCAAATTGCCATGGTCTGCCGAGAAGCATATGGCCTACTTGCATTGGGACAACATCGCACAAAACTTCATCCTCATACTTCCCTATCTTGAACTGAATCAGGACTTGCTCATGTATCCTGATCTCGGTGCTTGAATCTAACCATCTAAGGCGGTATGGCCTCGGATGTTGGGTTGTCTTCAAACCTAGCTTTTCCACCATAATCTTGCTAGCAGCATTAGTACAAGATCCACCATCAATTATGAGACTACATACCTTGTTCTGAACTGAACATCGAGTGAAAAACAAGTTTTCTCTCTGGATGGTGTCTGGGTCACTCAAGGCACTCAATGCCCTGCAAACAACTAACATCTCTCCTGTCTCGGGAAATGCTACTTCTTCTTCTGAATCCGCAGCTTCAAGGTGTTCCACTTCATCTTGAGACTCATATCCTCCATCAGGTGTTAGGATCATAACTCGCTGATTTGGACAATCTCGTGCATAATGACCTTTACCCTGACACTTGAAACAAGTTATGTCGCGGGCTCTTGTATTAGCGATTGAAGACTTACCTGAGTCAGTGCGGGTGTTCCTTGGTGCTTCATAAGCTGGCCTCTTATCTTGGGAACCTGAGGCAACAGTCTTGCCTTTGTCAAGGTTCTTAGCTTGCGGTGCACTCCATGAGTTAGGTCTTGAGCGACTCGCTGCCGCGGTCTTTCTCTTGATTCCTTGTTCAGCCTGCACGGCTGCATGCAATAAATCATTAAGATCATGACAAGGTTGACGTTCTACCTTTCTGGCGATTCGGTCATTGAGTCCATCAATGAAATGGCCCATGAGAACTTCTTCACTCTCATCCAACGCCATCCGGTTCTTGAGTTGCTCAAACTCTTCATAGTATTCCTCAACACTCTTGTTCTTCTGTGACAGAAGCCTGAACTGCTTCTGCATATCTCTGTGGTAATGAGGTGGCACAAATCGCCTCCTGAAGTTGTACTTCATGGCTGCCCAGGTTGTGATCCGCTCAAAGTTGTTTCGCCTACGGTCTTGGACTTCTCTGTCCCACCAAGTTAAGGCATGGTCCGTGAGTTGAGCCGAAGCTAGAGCTATCTTCTTCTGGTCATTGTACTCGTAGTAGTCAAAGATGTACTCCATACGCCTCTCCCAATCAAGGTATGCTTCCGGATTAACCCTACCTGCAAAAGTTGGCACAGTTAGTTTCAAATCTTTTGCAAAGTTACGGTTTACCTCTTGTTGTGGTTGGCGATCACGGCGGTGATGTTGATGATCTCGGTTCCTCCCTCCTGCTCCTGCATTCAGAGTATTCTCACTCTCATCATCATCCGACTGCTCATCATTCCTTGGAAGTTCTAGTCGTCCAACCCTTTGATCAATCCGTCCGATCTGAGCTGACAAGTCGTTCTTCATGGCTTGTAGCGCTTCTAGTAGAGTCGCATTAGGGTCTACTTGTTCTCCTGCCATTGGGTTCCTGTCCCTACACACACTAGAGCAAGCGATCAAGTGACTAGGGAACAAAAGGCACAAAATAAGAAGAAAGATCCTAAGCAAACCTATGATAACTTGTGATACAAGCGATGCGTCAAGGACTGACACAAGAGAAGGCTCGGTTACAAGTAAAAATAAATCACGCTCGGTTTTGGACAAAAGGATTTTGGAAAGTTGTAAACCGATTTGATTAAATATAGGAGATCGTTAGAAATTTGAAAAGATTTGGAAAACTTTCTTTTTTTTTTTTTTTTTTTTGTAAACGAGATTTTAGAAAAAAATAGGAACTAGAAAATCTTAAAATATGGAAAATATTTTCGAAATCTTTGGAAAAGGAAATGAACACTTTGAATCAAAATTCAAATGGGAAAATCGGATCAAAAGATCACACTTCTTCTCCTTCGTAAATCTCTTTTTTTTTTTTTTTGAAAGCAAGAATCAAGAACACAAAACAAATTTTTTTTTTTTTTTTTGAAAGTTGAAAAACGAGTGCAAGAAAATAAAAGCTTGATTCTAAAACCCTAAGATTGACAAGAGAATTCGCTTATTGGCTCAAGCACAAAGAAGCGATTCCTAACTTGAATCAAGGATGTAGATCAACAATGAAACTAGATGAAACAAAAGACTTTTTATGGTTTTTTTTTTTTTGAAGATAAAAATCGAAAGCTATAAACTAGATTGCAAAGAAACCGAAAGGAAAAGGGATAGATACACCTGATCTAGGAACCTTTCGGCTCTGATACCAGATGATGCAAGATGGAAGCGTGTTTGACGTAGAACAGGGACTGAGGTCTCTCTATTCTAGATCGTGGGTGATGTTGTGGTAAGATGGATTCAAACCTCGGGTCTCTAGACTCCTTAGAATGAACGTGAGATGATTGAATGAATAGAAGATGGATTGAATGTCGCCACACAAGAGATGAAGATCTTGTGATAAGACAGAACCTAAGGTCGCTTGATATGACTCACAAGAAAGCTTAGAATTCGAAAGGTGTTTTCTCACGAAGAAGAAGAACTGCGTTATTGTATTGATACTTTTGTCAATGATACACGGCTGCTAAGGATCCTTATAAAGGGGATCGTGCAGCTGTTGCCTTCTAGGGCAGAAAACCTAATTACAACGGCTACTAAATAAAATATCCTATGGTCCGACTTTAAAGTAATACAGGGAAACTTGACTCACTTAACTACTAATACAGACTCTGACTCAGACAACTAATATAAGACTTGGACCTGCAAAATGAACAAACACAATATATGAATTGAAATCATACCTTATTGAGCGTGTGTGGTCGTCCATGGTTGGGCCTAAGTGGGCTGAATTGAGAAGATCATCATCGAGTCTTCAATTGTCTTCATTTGGGCCTCTAAACGCTCCACTTGATAATCTTGAGCTAGGAGACTCTGAATGGATGTGTTGAACAGTGCTCTGAGTCTTCTAGTTCCTGATCTTGTCCTTGGAGGATCTCTCATGGTCGTCACGTCTTGAGCACCAGGTACTTCTTCTAGGTCTTCTTGACGTATCTCTACGCTTGAGTCAATGCTTGAGTCAACGCTTGAGTCGATGTCCTCATCATATGGAAAGCTAAAACACACCCAAACAAAGAAAAGAACCGTTAGAGACATAAGCAGAATGAATGTATTCAAAGACTTACCTTAGCTTGCTCTTTGGACGGTTTAGTTGATGTTTTAGACCGTTGGGAGAATGGTAAACATGGTAAGCTCCTTTGCACTCTCTTTGTTTGCTGAATGAGCAGTGAGCAGGCTTAGATTGATGCTTGGTCCATCTTGAATGTTGAATAGCTTGCCCTTGTTGCAATCTGCTTGTTCTTGATCAGAAGCTTCTAAGATAGGCTGGTGCAAGTTGAGTAGATGTTCCACTGCCTTGTTGAACTCCTCTCTTAGCACTCTTGTTCCTGATCTTGTCCTTGGTCCAGCTCTAACAAGTGGTACTTGTGGTTGGTTTGGTTCCATGACCTTATCACTAGGGTTTAGATCTTAGACAATTAACAATAGCACGAGAGTGTGAGTTATAATCTGAACAAACTTAGAGCAATTTGACTAGATACAAAGAGATTTGGTTTAGGAGAATTGTGAACTGATAGAACCTGTTCTTAAAGCTTATTTAGAACTCTAGGATCACAAAGAGATTTGGATCGCTAGGTTGCTAGATATAGAAATAATCTCAGCGAGAATTGGATTATTTAGTATTGTGTTTCTAGTTCTTGAACCTGCTTTAATCTGAATCCGGTTAGTTAAGTTTCTAGCAAAGCATAATTCTCGAGACCTTCCTAAGTCTGACGCCTTTCTTCCTATTGAAAACTCCTTCTAGTTTATTGCTTTTGTTTACTGCTTTCTCTGGATTTGATTTAGCTTAGCTTGACAACATATAATCTATCGTATGACCGTGAGTCCTTGTAGATTCAATACCCTAAGTACTACATTGCATAACTGTGCACTTGCAGTAGAATAGGATAAAACTTTACACCTATCAAGTTTTTGGCGCCGTTTCCGGGGACTCAACTGAGTTCGCCGATAGATTTTGTTTTAGAGTTGAGTCTAGGTCGTTTTTATTTAGTTTGTTACTGATTTTTCTCTTGTTTTCCTTATTTTTGTTGTTGCAGGATTCGACAGACGCATTCAGTGTCGATCGATTTCTAATCCAGTGTCCCTCGACATCGACCTCGGAACAATGTTTTGAGATCAGTGTATGCCAAGTCGACATACTCGAAGCAACCAGAGCGAAGAACTTCTGAACCTCAGACTTGAGGAGCTTGCTAGACTAGAGAGAACGAACAACATGCGTTTTGGATGCAGTCTTCACTCTCTTGCTTGTGGTTTGAAGCTTCTCCACAAATTCCTTATGCATTCTGGACTTGAGATGTCTCCAATCTAGTACTGCCTTCTAATTGATTGTTAGTGTACTCTCCTTTAGCCACCATTCATAAGCCTTTTCTGTGAAGGCTGAGATAGCTTGTACTAGCCTCCTTTCTTCTGGAATGTTGTTAACTTGTAACCATTCCTCCATGTCATTTTCCCATTGCAAGTATGCTTCAGGTCTACTGTTTTTTCCTGAAAACATTAGGGAACCTCTTCTCCTGTTGGTTGGCTGACTCTTACATGTTTGTTGCGTTGGAGCTTTCCTTGTTCCATTGAGATTATGTTGAGCTGGTACATGGTATGAGGTAACTCCATGATTGTTGAATGCACTCTTGCGCCTAGGTGGGTGGTACTCTCCATACATGTCTACTTCTGAGTCTTCAATTTCCTCACTGATTTCCATGCTAAGCTGACTCCAAGATGAGGCTGTAGTGTGCAGCTCCTTGTACTGCGGTTCTGGATGGTTGGAACATTGGGATGAGAGTTCAAAATCACATCCTTCCCCATTTGAATAATCTCCATACTCAGAGACATCATCTCCTGGCCATGGTGGTGTTTCATACTCTGTCTCCACATTTGAGCAGAGTAAGCTCTTTTCTTCCTCACTCCAATCGTCTGATTCTTCTTCCTCCATGTCACTGATTCAGTACCTGAAATCAAAGATTTAAGGTGTATCAATGTGTTCCGACTCTCCACTAGTTATGCAAGACAATGCTATGCACGGTCCAACAAGAATATAAACCAAAGTTATGAATATATGAGACACACAACTTAAATTAAGAAACTGATTTGGAAAATCCGGTTTAAATCCTGTTTGAAACAAAGAATGCTTGGTTTAGGAAAACAGTTCTGAAAAGCTTTCTTTTCTTTGTTTAAATCAGGTTGCTCACAGTTCAAAAACTGGTTTAATGTTTGGTTTAAGGCCAAAACAATATGGATTTTCGAAATTGGTTGGAATAAATCTGAAAATCCTTTTTTTTTTGGTAAACTTTCCACTTTCTTTAAAAAACACAACACAATTTGCAATTTATGGAAAAAAAGGATTTCTGGTGATACAAAACTTTTAAGAGGAGCCTTTCCTTAGTTTTAAATTTCGAATTTAAGGAAACAAATAAGGAATGAACTCTTTTTGTCTTTTCTTTTTGGGAAAATCAGATCAAACTTCACAAAACTCTTCTTTTTCTTTCTTTCTTCTGGTTTTCAAAAACAAAGCTTGTAAGAACAACACTAAGAATGAAACTAATGCAAATAGAGTTTTTTATTTTTTTTATTATTTTTGTTTAAAGGATGCAGAACTGAATGAAAAACATAAGCAAATGATGAACTGATGCAAAACAAAAACTTTCTTTTGGGGTTTTTGATTTATGATGCAGAGATGAACTAATATGAAACTAGATGCAATAGGGAACTTTTTTATGGCTTTTTCAATAAGTAATGCAATGAACAGACTGCTAAAAGACTAAATAGAAATAAATAGATGGATTTTTATAGGCTTTTCAGTTTATAGATGCAATAACAAACCAGAATGAACTAGATGCAACAGATGAGTTAAACAAATGACAGAAAACTATGAATCTAAATGCAATGAAAAAAAAGAGTAATGGATAGATAACACCTGTTTAGGAGCCTTTCGGCTCTGATACCAGATGATGCAAGCACGGATAGATGGATGGATTCAAGGCTGTTGGTTGTGTAACTCTCTTAGCTTTGAACAGAAGATGGATGGCGAGATGAACAACTCACTTGTTCAGTTGTGCTGATTGTCTCTCTCAATCTGTGGTTGAACAACTTATTTGAATCACACAAACAAGTTAATCCAAAGTTTTCTAGTGAATATATGAATCACACACTTATTCAAAAGAAGGAAAAAACTCTAACAAAGAACTCTCTTTGAATAGAAACTGAATAATACTTTTATTGGCTGATTGAAAGGTTAATAATAAAATAAGCTAAACTAGGACTTTATAGGCTCATTACAAACGATCATATTGAGTTAAACATGGAAGAGATAAGAAAATAAGAGGAAAGGAGCCGTTGTGGCTGAATCGATGGGATCTCTTCCAAAGATGGAAATCTGTGGATTCTTTTAGTCTTGACAACTTTTCCATGTACTGATGATTCCTTGGAGTGTCTATATTCAGTGCATAAAGCTTCTGGTCGTGATTCCAAAGATAATGTAGCCATTGGATGATCTTCTCCTTGAATGTGCTTATGTCTGAATAAGGAAAGTTGAACAATGTGAACCTCCAATTGATTTTGTGCATTCTGGCTGAGTTGGGGACGTCTTCTATCTTCTTTGGCTTGTGGTAAATGTATCATGGTCGCCAAGTCTTGGTTTGAGAGGTGATAAACCAAGTGGTCTTCATAGTTTCCTTAAAGGCTCCGGATTGGCAATTTGCATAACTTGTGATCCAACATGAACTGGGCCTGTTCTGGCTCGACCAATGTCTTCAAGGATGGCTATTTGATGCAAGCCATTGATGCTGAGTTGGTTGGCATATGTGGAATCTCCATGGCTGAGTGGTTTAGCTCCTGGTTGCTTATCTCCAATGGCATGGACCGGCTGGTTGGTCTCTCCTTTATGCATCTTGGTTGATGATGGCTTGATTCCCCCATCACAGAGACATCTTGGACAGGCTGGAGACTCAGCATTATGTGGAATTAGAGGAGTTGTTGCACAAGGCAGTCATGTTTGAGAAGCAACTCAAAAGGAAGAGTTCTAGGCCGAGTTATGTTTCTGGAAAACCTAACTATCACAAGGAAGAGAAGTCTGGATTTAGCAGAGACTACAAGCCTTTTCCAAAGGTTAAGAGTGAGGAGCATGATCCAAAAGGAAAGGCTAAGGTGACTTCTACAAGGACCAGGGAGATCAGGTGCTTCAAATGCCAAGGTTTTGGTCATTACTCCAATGAATGCACCAACAAAAAGATCATGATTATCCGAGACAATGGTGAAGTTGAATCAGAAGAAGAGCAATCAGAATCTGAACCATTGGAAGTAGAACTGGAAATGGCAGCCAAAGGAGAGCTACTGGTCACTAGAAGATCTTTGAATGTGCAAGCCAAGACTAAAGGAAATGAACAAAGGGAGAACCTGTTTCACACTCGGTGCATTGTACAAAATAAAGTATGCAGTCTCATCATTGATGGAGGTAGTTGCACCAATGTAGCCAGTGAATCAATGGTTAAGAAGCTTGGGCTACAAGTGATGAAGCGTCCTAAGCCTTACAAAATTCAGTGGCTGAATGATGAAGGCGAACTTGAAGTAGATAGCCAAGTTCTGGTTCCATTATCTATTGGAAAATATGAAGATGAGATTTTGTGTGATGTGCTACCAATGGATGCAATCATATACTACATGGGAGACCATGGCAATCCAGGATGTTTTCCCTGAAGAAAATCCAGAAGGTTTACCTCCCATTAGAGGCATTGAGCATCAAATAGACTTCATCCCAGGAGCCTCCTTGCCAAATAGACCTGCATACAGAACCAATCCAGTGGAGACCAAAGAACTAGAGAAGCAAGTCATTGAGCTTATGGAGAAAGGTCATACCCGTGAGAGCATGAGTCCTAGGGCTGTTCCTGTCTTATTGGTGCCAAAAAAATGGTAGCTGGAGGATGGGTGTAGATTGCAGAGCCATCAAAAACATAACAATGAAGTATCGCCACCCTATAGCTAGATTAGATGATATGTTAGATGAATTGCATGGTTCTAACATCTTTTCTAAGGTAGATCTTAAGAGTGGATATCATCATATTAGAATGAAAGAGGGTGATGAATGGAAAACTGCATTTAAAACTAAACAAGGGCTATATGAATGGTTAGTGATGCCATTTGGATTAATTAATGCACCTAGTACATTCATGAGACTGATGAATCATGTTCTTAGATCATTCATTGGGCATTTTGTTGTTGTGTACTTTAATGACATCCTAGTATATAGTCAGAACCTACAAGAGCATGTTAGGCATCTTAGGTTGGTTTTTGAAGTGTTAAGGAAAGAAAGCCTTTATGCCAACTATAAGAAATGTACTTTTGGAACAGATAAACTTGTGTTCTTAGGTTTTGTTGTGAGTACAGATGGAAATAAGGTTGATGAAGAGAAAGTGAAAGCTATCAAAGAATGACGCCCAAAGACAATTGGAGAAGTAAAAAGCTTCCATGGCCTAGCCAGTTTCTTTAGGAGATTTGTGAAGGATTTTAGCACTCTAGAAGCTCCACTCACTGAGGTTATCAAGAAAAACGTGGGTTTTAAGTGGGAGCAGGCTCATGAACAAGCATTCCAAACCTTGAAAGAGAAGCTTACTCATTCACCTGTTCTTTCACTTCCTGATTTTACTAAGACTTTTGAAATAGAATGTGATGCTTCTGGTATTGGTATAGGTGCTGTGCTTATGCAGGAAAAGAGACCAATTGCCTACTTCAGTGAGAAGCTAGGAGGAGCAACACTAAACTATCCAATGTATGATAAGGAACTCTATGCATTGGTGAGAGCATTGCAGACTTGGCAACACTACTTATGGCCAAAGGAGTTTGTCATACACACTGATCATGAGTCCCTTAAGCATCTAAAAGGTCAGCAAAAACTCAACAAGAGACACGCCAAGTGGGTTGAATTCATTGAGACATTCCCATACGTGATCAAATACAAGAAAGGTAAGGATAATGTAGTTGCTGATGCATTATCAAGAAGGTATGTCTTACTGACTTCTCTTGAGACTAAGTTACTTGGGTTTGAACATATTAAGTCTCTTTATGCAAGTGATTCTGATTTTGGACAGATCTATTCATCTTGTGAGAAATTTGCATTTGAAAAGTACTATAAGCATGATGGGTTCTTGTTCTATGAAACCGTTTGTGTGTTCCTAATTCTTCTTTGAGAGAATTGTTTGTTAAGGAATCACATGGTGGAGGATTAATGGGACACTTTGGTGTTGCTAAGACACTTAAGGTGATGCAAGAACACTTTCATTGGCCACACATGAAGAGGGACGTTGAGAAAGCTTGTGAAATATGTTATACTTGCAAACTAGCTAAGTCCAAAGTCCAGCCTCACGGTTTGTATACTCCCTTACCTATTCCTTTGCATCCTTGGAATGATATTTCAATGGATTTTGTTGTTGGATTGCCTAGGACTAAGACAGGGAAGGATTCCATATTTGTTGTGGTAGATAGGTTCTCTAAAATGGCTCATTTCATTCCATGCCACAAAACTGATGATGCTATGCATGTAGCTAACCTGTTCTTTAAGGATATTGTGAGATTACATGGCATGCCTAAGACTATTGTTTCTGATAGAGATACTAAGTTTCTTAGTTACTTTTGGAAGACACTTTGGTCTAAGCTAGGTACTAAGTTGTTGTTCTCTACTACTTGTTATTCGAAATCTGATGGGCAAACTGAAGTAGTTAATAGAACATTGTCAACTCTACTGGGTGCATTGATCAAAAAGAACCTTAAGACATGGGAAGAATGTTTGCCACATGTTGAATTTACTTATAATCATGCTAAACATTCTGCATCTAAGTTCTCTCAATTTGAAATCGTTTATGGTTTCAATCCTTTATCACATTTGGATCTAATGCCTTTACCTTTGAGTGAAAGAGCTAGTATGGATGGAAAGAAAAAGGGAGATTACATCAAGCAGATTCATGAGAAAGCAAGGAAAAACATTGAGGAGAAGACAAAGCTTTATGCTAAGTATGCAAACAAGGGCAAGAAGGAGATGATCTTCAAGGAAGGAGACATGGTCTGGATACATTTGAGAAAGGAGCGGTTTCCTAATGAGAGAAAGTCCAAGTTAATGCCACGAATTGATGGGCCAATCAAGATCATTAAAAGGATCAATAACAATGCCTACCAAATTGACTTGCAAGGTAAGTATAATGTGAGTTCAAGCTTCAACGTTTCTGACTTGGTTCCTTTTATTGCAGATGAACCAGATTTGAGGTCAAATCCTTTTCAAGAGGGAGGGGATGATGTGATCATGGTAAGCTTGGAACTAGAAGACATTGAGCAGCTTAAACCAGAGGAGAATGGAGCTGAGAAGCAGCTTGTAGTTGAGGGGAATAGAGCTAAGGAGCAGCTTGAACCAGAGGAGAATGGAGAGCAAGGATCAGAAGCTTTGCACATACCAATTGGACCAATGACCAGAGCTAAGGCAAAGCAATTCAAACAAGCGTTCTACACCCTTCTACACCATGTTCAGGGCCAACTTGAGTGTGCTAATCCAGCCAATTTGGTTGTGATTCAAGCCACTTAAGTTATCAGCATTGGAGGTGTGTGGACTTGTACTCTTTTTCCCTACTCTTGGTTTTGTCCCAATGGGTTTTCCAAGAGAGGTTTTTAATGAGGCAAGCCCACATAATATTATCCTTGCCCATTTCTGATCCATAAGGCCCATAACTCATTCTGAAGTTAGATTTCGAAATTGGAGTGTTTAATTTAGTCTTTGTGTTATTTCCTAGGTGTATTAATTGTTGTTCATGCAGCTTTGTTGCATTTTTCTATTTAAAACTCTTTGTAGCCATTTCTGAACTTTTATCAAACTTCTTTTATTCTAAAACTTTTGAAAGTGTTTGATCTGAATGGTGTGTAATATCCATTCATCTCTGATTCTTCTTTTGGTGTTTCATCTCCTAGAAGATCTGAGTTCGAAAGTCTTGAAGTGATTCTGCAGCTTCAGGAAGTTTCTTTCAATCCACGGTTTATAATTCTTCAATCTATTCAACTAATCTGTTTTTAATTCATATAACAACCAGACTCACAAAGTGCATCAAAGGGCAATGATCTTCTCCATTAAGATTGCATCAGAGTCCAAGCCTCTTCATCTGCTGGAACAACCTCCACGCCTTCAGCTTGTACCTGCTGGACAGGAGCTTCACTGCCAAGAACAATTTCCAAAGCCCACGGCCTCCAAGGGCTGACTTCACCATCCTTTCCCAAACAAGGTAGTTGGCGCCTTTTAGAACAACATGGATTATCACTCTTGAGTTCTCCGTTGCTGATACTGATTTATGGCAAAGGAGGGAGTATTCAAGGTGAGAAAGAACAACAAGAAGCTTAGAAACTAGAGAAGATAGCTTAAGAACAGAAAGTTCCCAAAGATAGAACCGGATTCAAGAACTTCAAGAACAAACTAAGTAAAGGATTTCAAGCTTTTAGAACAGAGATTTTGCAGAAGAAAGGTATATGAGCTTAATGCTCTGATACCATGTTAGATTATTGAGTTTAGAGTAAGAGAATGAAAGAGAATAGGAGAGAGAGATTTGAGAGAGAGGCGGTTTTGAGAAGAATAATTCTCAACCTATTGATTCAGAAGAATTTACAAAAATATATATGAGCTACTGCTAGGGCTACACACAATAAACAAAGAAGAATAATGAGATAAAGACAAAGGAGACTCGGCAGTAGAGAGAGATGGGCAACGGTCATGAGATAGTGACTTGTCCTCTCTTTGTCCAATGTGAAAGTGACATCTCTGGCATGGACCACAGCCTTGGAATCAGGTTCATGAGCTTCTTGGCTTATTAGAGATGGTAGAGGATGGATGTTTAGACTTATGATCAGATGATCCCCAACTTGTATCATGTTTATACCCGGAACCATCTTCACTTCATTATCTCAGAATGCACAAGGTTTGCACAAGATACCATTGTGTAATCTGTGATCTCCAATTCAATATTTATGAATGCTCACATGAGGATTTCAGCTGATCCACAGCTACACATGAGGATTTCAGCTGATCCACAACTAGATATGAGGATTTAGGCTCATCCAAACCCAAGATGAGGATTTCAGCTTATCCACAACTACACATGAGGATTTTAGCTGATCCACAACTACACATGAGGATTTCAGCTGATCCACAACTACATATGAGGATTTAGGCTCATCCACAACCAAGATAAGGATTTCAGCTTATCCACAACTACATAGAAGCTCACTGGTTTTGTAGGATACTCCTTCAGCTCCTCAACCACACAACTCCTTCAACATAAGCATGAATCGCCTTTTAGACTGATCCTTACTGCCAACAGCTCGCCATTCCTCCTAAGAACACCAAAACAAACACATAAAAATTCTCAAGCAACACAAGTCTGGCCAGAACCATGAGCTTGATTTAAGTTTCTATGAAAGAAAAGAATGGGCTCTTTAGGAGTAAATTTAAGAGAGAGAATAAGTAAAGGAAATAAAAATGAAGAATGGAAGAATGGGATGTCACACAACTAAGATTAAGAGTGTGTGCATCAGAGAATGAGAGTATAGAGAGTATGTGATTTTGGAAAATACAACTCAGATTAAGAGTATGTAAACCAAAACCAGAGAATGGGAGAATGGGAGAATGAACTGAAAATAAAAGTGTTTCAGGTTCAGGGACCAAGTATGGTTCAACATCCAGCTTTTTTTAACTCAGAAACAGATTGTGTTTAAGGTTCAGGGACTGAGACCTTGCTCAGTTTAACTCATAAACAAACAAATTCAAGAAAACCAAAGAAGTCAAGAGTGAAAGAAACAAAGATTTGATCTTGCACTTCCCTGATTATTCTCAACAAGAACTTGTTGCCTCTGAAAGAATGGAGAAACAAGCAAGAATAGAATGGAACCAAGTGAAAAACAGGAGCTTGGTCCATAGAAAACATTGCGGAAGCAAGATGAAAAAAATCAGAGAGACAAGAGTGAAAGAAGCAAAGATGTGCTCTTGCTCTTCTCTGATTTTTTATCAACTACTTGTTAGCTCTCCAAGAAGGTAGAGAAACAAGTATTAATGGACAGGAACCAAGTAGAATAAGATCTTGGTCCTTCAGGAGATTGCGGAAGCAAGAGAATGAACAAGAAAGAGTTTTCATGTATCTTAAAACCGATTTGCAGCCAAGAATCAAGCTGCTCTAATACCATGTTAGAATTTCAAAAGCATCCATGAGGAAGCTCTGATTATCAACTTAGGGTCATGAGACATCATGGGGAAGCCCTGAACCATAATCATAAACAAGAGCATAAACAATTAAGAGAGACATCAATTATGTGAAAGAACAACAACTAGTATGTACTTAGATTCAACCCTATTGGAGCTTTATACTCTAGAGAGGATCTAAGTCAGTAATCTAGTGTTTAAAAGGATTACTTTAGCTATGTGAAAACATATCTAGGAGCTTAACTACTCAACAAGAGTGTTTACTCATGAAGCTGGACATAATCAGTAATTAGCTAAGTGTATCCTAAAGAAGAAGAGATGAGCATTATATGAACCAATTCTCTCATCATATTTGGATTAACTATGGAAGAGTTATCCAAGCATGATAAGAGGCTGCCTTAAGCAGCCTTAACCGTGGCTCTACAAGAGTATACATTGTGTTTAACTCAAGAAAACAATGAAGAAAAAAATACATAATTGATATGAAGAAGAAAGAGAGAAAAGCTTTAAAATAAGTTTCTGTGTATCAAATGAGTTCTATATTGAATTGTGACTTAGCAAACCTTACAGATGTCGTGAGCCTTCATTATCTAGGCATACAATTAGGTTAAACTCAGAATAAACAAAGATAATTAATGAATACATCTCAGCCATTGGTTCATTGGAGGGAAACCCGAATTCAAATGAATGGCTGGATCTTCTCCTCTTGATTTGGTTTCTGGTGTGTTCACACACTGAAAGTGACCTGTCTACTGCCTTGTACAGGTCAGGGGAGAGAGAAAGTACACTGCCAATGGTCTGAAAGAGACTGGTCTTCGCTTCTTCTTTGACCTTAAACTCCACATGTGACTCTTCTGAGTCTGATTCTTGACAGACATCTGTTTGGCCCCAACTTTGCACAGACTTGATAGTCTGATTATATAAGTGCCCCATCTTTCACAAGTCTGCTTCACAAGTCTGCTTTGTAAGAATTGAGAGAATATATTAAGAATCAAAGGAGAGAACTCAAGAACCGTTTTAGGGTTCTTGAGAGCAAGAGAGAGAGAGAGAGAGAGAGAGAGAGAGAGAGAGAGAGAGAGAGAGAGAGAGAGAGAGAGAGAGAGAGAGAGAGAGAGAGAGAGAGAGAGAGAGAGAGAGAGAGAGAGAGAGAGCTTGAATGTAGCAAAGGGAAAAATAATCCCAAAAGAGTGTATTTTCTTCTTGATATTACAATGAATATATAGACATAAAACAACTAAAGATGACAAAATAATTCTAAAGACACCTTTAGACAAAAGGGTGAAGCAAGTAGGGAAGGGAATCTGAATTTGAATTTGAATCTTGTCTCCTGGCACTGTTCATCCGTGGAGACAAGCTTCTAGAAGATCTTTGACTTGATTAATGGTAACTTATCCTTTTACCACTTAACCATAAGATTAAATTCCCTTTCCTTTTACTTATTCACATCTTCTTCTTCTGATTGGATTAAAGGACTTCTGATTAATGTCTTCATCTCAATACTCCACCTCAAGCTTAACCATAGAGATAGCAAATGGTTAAGCTTGGAATTGTGGGTATCCACCTCATTAAAAACCTTGATATAGAAAAACCACATGGGTTAAAAACTGTACCAAGGGGAAAAGAGTATGGAATCCACAGCCTAGGGACTAAGCTTGAGATAGATCTATGAGTCCAAGATTAGGATGAGTGAACTCACAAACCTTCAAGCTAGCAGCCTTGGTGAATATATCAGCCAACTGATCTGAACTTCTTGTGTAGCAAGGAAAGATTACTCCTTCTTGCACCTTTGCCTCACCTTATGACAATCAACCTCTATGTGCTTTGTCCTCTCAGGAAACATAGAGTTGGATGCTATGTGAATGGCCGCCTGATTATCACAATGCATTGTGATTGGATTTGATGATTCAATGCCCAAGTCTTAGAGTAGAGCCTTCAGCCAAGTCAGTTCATTTGCCAGCTTCCTCATTGCCCTATACTCTGCTTCAGCACTTGAACATGAAACCACCTTCTGCTTCTTTGTTTTCCAAGTGACCAGATTGCCTCCAATGAAAGTGCAATAGCCTATAGTAGATCTTCTATCCACTCGGTCACCAGCCCAGTCAGCATCACAATAGCCTACAATCTCTATACTTTGATTCCATCCCATCCATATTCCTTGACCAGGATCTCTATTGAGGTATCTTAGGATGCAATCCACCATGCTCCAATGATGCTTCTTAGGAGCTTGCATATGTTGACTTATCTGATTCACAGCAAAACACAAATCAGGCCGTGTAATGGTGAGATAGATCAACTTACAAACCATCCTTCTGTATAAAGTGATGTCCTCAAATGGTTGGTCTTCAATCTCTCCCTCTCTTATGACTTTGTAACCATCTTCAAGAGGTGTCTTAACTGCCTTTGCTTCTAGTTTACCTGCTTCACTCAACAAATCAAGAGTATACCTTCCTGGTGCGATTGAGTAAATTTTTTTTATCAGCTTCTGATCTCTTGAAGCCTCTTTCCATAAGAGTGGTGCTCAGTTTGTGATACCAAGCTCTAGGAGATTGCTTCAGCCCATAAATAGCATTCTTAAGTCTCAAAACTCTTCCTGGTGTAACCATGTCTTCAAGACCTGGTGGTGGAGTCATGTACACTTCATCCTCTAGCTCTCCTTGGAGAAAGGCATTCTTGACATATATCTGCCCTAAGTCCTATTCCAAGTTTGTTGATAAGGATAGAATGACTCTTACTGTATGAAGCTTAGATACTGGTGCAAATGTATCACAGTAATCCTCTCCATAAGTTTGTGTGAATCCTCTTGCAACCAATCTAGCCTTGTACCGCTCTATCTCTCCATTGCTTTTGTATTTGATAGTGAACACCCATTTGGAGCTCACTGCCTTCTTCTTTCTAGGTAGGTCTGTCTCATACCAAGTGTTGTTATTCTCCATTGCTTTGATTTCATCTCCTACTGCATCTCTCCACTTCTTATGCTCCTTTGATTCTTCATAAGTTTTGGGAACCAATTCGGCATCAAGAGCACCAATGAAGACATGATGTTCAGTAGGGAAGTGAGCAAGTGTGCAAATAGCTTTGTTTGGATGAGCAACCACCAGACTATTGTAGTAGACTCTTGTGTTTTTCCATTCAGATGGGTCCTTCTTCACTCTTGTGCTCCTCCTCAAGACTTGCACATTCTGATCAGTAACCATTTCCTCTTGATCCTCCTCCATCTCAGACTGTTCAGACTCCATTTGATGTGCTTCTTGATCTTCTTCTCCTCCTTGATCATGGATGGCAGAATCATCTTGTTGATCAGATGTCAATTCTCCATTGTCCCCCTCATGATCAAGGTGGTGAGTATCAGAAGAAATTGGAGCCTCCTCATCAACCGGTATAGCTTTTGGTGCATCCTCCTTTTGTTTTGGTTTACTGATCCCAAGGTTCTCTAAGATGATTCTCAGGTTGTTGGAACGGTCAGATGGGTTCTTTGGGAGATCCTTTATGTTGTTCCAGCTCTTCTCACCATAAAAGCCCTTTGACTCCACAAATTTGACATCTCTAGAGATTAATACCCTTCTGGTTTCAGGCACATAGCACTTGTACCCTTTCTGATTAGTAGAGTAGCCAATGAACATTGCCTTGACACTCTTTGCATCAAGCTTGTCTCTCTGTTCTCCTTGAATTACAACAAAGCACAAACACCTAAACACACGTAAGTGATGAATTGAAGGTGTGGTTTTGTTCAATAATGATAAGGTGATGCATCTTGGAGAACTTTGGTGGGTGTTCTATTAATCAAATAGCAAGCATACATCACATCATCACTCCAAAAACGTTTTGGAACGTTTGTATGGAACATCATTGATCTGGCCACCTCTATCAAGTGTCTATTCTTCCTTTCAGCAACACCATTTTGTTGTGGTGTGTATGGACAGCTTGTTTGATGGATGATTCCATGTTTAGCTAGATGTTGTTTGAATGCATTGCTTGTGTATTCCCCACCATTATCTGATCTAAATTTTTTGATCTTGGCATTGAAATTGTTAGATACATAGTTCTGAAAGTTAGTGAATGCTTCTAACACCCTATCTTTAGTTTGAATCAATGTCAACCAAGTATATTTGGATTTCTCATTAATGAATGTCACAAAATACTTATGGTTTTCTCTAGAAGCACTTGGAGCAGTCCAAACATCAGAATGACCAAGATCAAAACAGTTTTAATAGATAGTTTTAGAGATAGGAAAGACAGATTTGCAATGTTTTCCAAGGATACAAGCCTCACAATCATCATTCTTAAATGAAACAGAAGGTAACATCAATCCTAAGGCACGAGAATGAGGGTGACCAGGTCTAGCATGCCAAACAGAATCATTAACTAATGCAGAACTAAAAACAGAAGCAGATAATTCAGATGCAAGGTTGGTGTCTTCAAGCATGTATAACTCATCCTTTGTCACACCTTTTCCAAACAACTTACTTGTCTCAATATCCTGAAAAACCACATCATTAGGACTTAAGATGACATTGCAATTAAGATCAGTAGCTACTCTTTTCACATACAACTGGTTAGATGTAAAGCTAGGCATGTAAAAGGCTTTTGATCTTATTCCTTTTGAATCTGTGCACACACCTTTTCAAGTGTTGGAAGCTTGTCTGACCTCGAGATATGCTTAATCAGGTCATTGTAGATAGGATTTAAAGTCAGTAGAAGAGCAAAGTCTTGTTTTCTCCTTTCATTTATCACAATGGGATTAGCTGAGCTTGGTCTCAACATCCCAAGTTCAGCTTACAATGATCTGAACTTGCCAAAATGCTCAGTAAACTCCATATCTTCTTAGATGAGACTGTTAATGGCTAGGTTCACCTCGAAGACTACTCAGGTTGGAAGTGTTTCCATATACCTTCTGAAGAGTATTCCACAGCTCTTTGGAAGTTTCACAATATGAATAAGCCTCCAAAATTGAAGCTTCAAGCGAATTCAGGAGAATGGACAACACCTTCTGGTCTTCTTGAATCCACTTCTCCTCATCTTGGACCATCCGGGTTGATGCTTCATCACTGACAACATGCTTTCATAGCCCACAGCCACCAAGGATAGATTTCACCATTGTTGCCACAACAGGTAATTTACCCCTTTTAGGGTCACTGGAATAAACACATGTTTTGAGTTCACCATAATGAACATAGTTTAAGAACAGAGTTTAAGAACATAGATTATGAATGAAACACAAAGTATTTTGCATTTAAGAACATACCAAATAGTTAGCTCCTTTAAAAGTAACTGGTATCAACACTCTTGAGTTCTCCATGACTGAAAGAGGAGGGAATATCAAGAGAAAAAAAGAGTTTAAGAAGGTTTGAGATAAAACCGCTCAAGAACAAGTCAAGAACAAAGATTCCAAAAACAGAACAAGAACTTAAAGAGAAGAGATTTGCGGAAGAGTGATTAGGTATATGAGGTTTTAAGCTCTGATACCATGTAAGAATATGAGAATGAGAGAGTTGTATAAGATATTAACAAGAGAGAATGGAAGAATCAGAGATGAACTCGGTAGAGAGAGAGAATTAGGGTTGCGAGAGAAAAGTATGAGGGAAAAGGTTTCCCAAAAAGTATATTCACAAATGAACATTTACAAGTCTTTAAATAGAACACTAGGTTTAAACAATAGTAAACCGAAACCTAAAATAGAAAGAAGACAAGAACTACTTAAGAGAGAGAGAGAAGGGTCAAACGGCTCTCTTTGAAACGAACAGGTCCACGCTTGGTTTCTTGGTGATAGTGCATGTCCTACTGGTCTTCTCTGATGGTTCAAAACCTGCTGACTTCTGCTCACTCTTAAATGCCTCTGAACCTATATGCTTAAGCCCATACTTGATCTCGGTTGAGATAACCAAACATATTCTTATTGTTTCACTTTTGATGTCTCGAACTTTGCATACTTCTGCCTAAGTCCCCAACATTGCACATTGATGAAACACTTAATGTTGGGAATGTCCTGAAATCTACCGTACTATCTCTAGAAAGTATGATAAGTGTCGAGATCAGACATAAGTCATAAATACTGGGTGATCATGATGGCTTGCTAGAGTCCGCTCTTGATCTATAAGTTTAAGACTTATAACCAGTATTGTATGATCCCAAAGGGTCACACACCATAGCTAACGGGAAAGTTAAATGGAATTAATACGGTAAGATGCAATGGCATTTATTGTATTGGATCAGAGTTTTGGGGCAGACAAATACAGGCTTTTGTCTGATTTGTATTTTGGGCCCAAAAGATTAATGAGCCATTAGTCTAATGACTTGGGCCCATTAATGAGATATAAGAGAGTTAGAAAGCCCTAAAAGGAAAGAAGCTCTCCAGCGACTTTTATCTTTTTGGCGTCATCTCTCTCTCTCTTCATCTCTCTCTCTGATTCTTCCAGCTCTTTGGTCTAGCAGCCGTCCCGTGCTTGTAAGAGTGTGGATACTCAAGGAGGAATAGGTGATCCATCTGTTCTAGCTGATCTTGTCATTACCACCAATTTCCGCTGCAAAAGGTAATGTCCAGGTTTGTGTTTATGATTCAGTTACAAGAACCTAGATCTGTTTAAGATTATGTGCTAGGTTGCAATTGGGAATTGAACCTTAAATAACACTATAATCCAACAGTGGTATCAGAGCCAGGCATTAGGTTTCTTGTAAATCTGGATCATATGAATGTTTAAAGGTTTAGAATTAATTTTGAATGAAAATTGATTAAAACTATTTAAACCCTAATCGATGTGATCTTGTTGTTAATCGCATGTTCAATTCTATTATTGAACCCTAATCGGCTCGGCTATAATCGAATGTGAGCGAGTGTTAATAATTGAATGAGATGAGCTCATTATCAAACCCATCATCGATCGCATGTGTTGAGCTATTTTTGACTATGTTGACTTTTTAAGCAATCTTGATATGTTAATTGAATTATGCTTGCGGCGCATGTGTTTTCATCGTATGAAATGTTAGGGTTTGTGCATTTTTTGTTTGTTTGCGCTTTTACCAAATAATGTATATATATATAATATATATATATATATATATATATATAATATAATGTATTATATATTGGAATATATGTTATATAATGGTATATTATATAAATCATTAATTATTTAATTAATGTATGGTAAAGGCGTTAACCCAAATCGCGGTTTGCTGGAAATAATTTAATACATGGTATTATTTAATTTCTGGTTAAACCGGATTTAAATTCATAAATTGAATTTTAACCTAAACCGAAGGCTGGTCTAAGTTTTATTTGGTTGGACCAAATAATTTAGAGCTGGTCTGGTTTAGTAAATAACCGATGGTTTTGATAGTTAATTTGGTCTTGGACCAGAATTAATAAACCGGATCGGTTATGTCAAATTATTGGGCCAGCTGGAATTCTATGGTCTTGGGCCAAGAATTGGGCCTATAATTTGTGACCCAACCCAAAATATTTAATGAAATATTTAAATTAGAAATTTCTATTTTTAGTAAGTTACTAAATTTAGAAAGTTTCTAAAATAAGAAAGTTTCCCAAAATAGTAATCTTCTATTTTTGGAAATAAAACTTAAAAATCCTCAAAAACAATATCAAGCTTGGATGTCTTTCCAATCTTGTCAGCTACTTAACGCTTATTCGATTACAGATATGGCTTACAGTGTGAGGTGTCTGTTTTCGCATAAGTAAAGTAGTATATAGTCACTAATTTCATTGGGAGTCCCAGACTTTAGTGATTATTTGGCTGTAAGAGATTGGTTTCCTTGACTGGGCCATCGGGAGTCCCGGGCCTTGAGACATCTGGTGAATTTGGGCCTCGGGCCCAATTCACAACCGAGAGTTATTGGTTATAACTAGCTGTGTGTATGCTTACCAAGTAAAGCTAATTCCGGGTGACGGCCAGTGGCCCACTTTGGATTTAGCTGAACATGGGTCTCGGAATCATTGTATTCTTATGAGGTTGAACAAAGAAATTTTGAATGCAATGCGAGTCTTCTTATAAGTTATTAAGATTACTCTTTTATGAACTAAATAACTAAAACTCTATTTATCTCTAAATTTCAGCTATGACGAGCACAAACAATCAAAACACTTTCTCGATCCGGTATGTCCTTGAGATGGACAAACTGAACGGATCAAATTTCTTGACTTGGTCGCGGAACCTGAGGCTAGTTCTCAGGCATGAGAGAAAGGACTATGTCCTTGAAAGAGCTCTCCCCGTGAGGATCGGGTCCAATGCCTCTCATGCAGTATATAATGCTTGGAATAAGCATTATAATGATGCGGTAGATGTGCGTGGTCTGATATTGGCTACCATGGACTCAGATTTGCGGAAGCAATATGAGAAGATGGAGTCGCCAATAGAGATGATCAGCAGCCTGAAATTGAAATTTCAGGAGCAGGTAAGAGTGGAGAGATACCAGTTGGTTAAATCTCTCACTAGCTGCAAGCTACCAATTGATCATCCAGTAAGTCCTCATGTCAGTAAAATGATGGGTTACATTGATAACCTGAGGAAACTGGATTATCCAGTTAGCCAGGAATTGGCAACTGAGATCATTCTACAGTTACTGCCGTCAAGCTATGATAAGTTCGTGAGGAACTATATCAAGAAAGGCTTAACGAAGACGTTGACTGAACTGCATGATATGCTCAAGACAGTTGAGCCAAACGTGAAGAGTACCCTGTACAATCTCATGAATGAGAAGGGTAGGTTTACTAAACCTAATGCTGACAAGGGTGAAGACAATGTTGTCCAGATTTTGAATCATGGCAAGCGTGTGTCTTCTGAGCCCGAGTCAGATACCTCTTACGTTGGTAAGTGCTCCTACTGTAAAGAGACTGGGCAATGGAAAAGAGATTGCATTAAATTCATGGAAGATTATGAGGAGTTAAAGTTGACGTATGAGACTACTTCCTCAGGTATTCATGTTATTACTTCAAGTTATACCTTGTAGGTATTGGATACTGATTGTGGCACTGATATTTGTTAAAATATGCAGAGCCTGAGCAACAGTAGAACGTTGAAGGAAGGGCAAGTGGAACTGCGTGTCTGGAAGGAGCTTGGGATGCTGCCTCAGCCGTAGGGTTTTCACTTGTAGATGCCTTTGAGGCTTGGTTTTGTATTAATAATTGCTACAATGTACCTGCTTTAAGCAGAGTTGTCTTTCATTTTCTTGTAAAGAATTTGAATGTTTTTCATTTTGATAAAGACAAGTTTTGTTCTTTTGATCTTAATGAAATGTTAATTGTAGCACCCTATTCAAGGAATGGGTTTTATATATTAAACCAAAGAGTGCCTAAATGTAACATAAATACCGAATTGGTTTAAATCTGATGAATTAAACCTGATTTTTCTTGGCATAAATGTTTTGGTCAAAGAGTAAGTCGGATTCAGAAACCCCATAGTTATGGAATTTTGGGCTCATTTGAATGGATATCTTATGAGACTTGAATTCTGCTTACTGGACCAAAAGACAAAGGGCCCATATTATCCGAGCTAGAGAACGGCCCAAAGGCTTATTGGAGATTGAACATACTCATGTATGTGGTCTGATGAGCAGTAATGCCAGAGAAAATTTCCTGTACTTCATTGTCTCTACTGATTACTTCAGTGAGTAAGACTGTGTTCATTTGATGAAACACAAGTCGGAATTCTTTGACATGGTCGAAAGAGTTCCAGAATGAAGTATAGAACCTGAATGACAGAAGTATTAAGACTCTGGATTAGATCACGAGTGAGAATACTTAAGTCATTGATTGTGTGATCATCTGAATGAGTGTGAAGTCGTTTCACAGCTCACTTCTCCTGAAAACCTAGAGGTGTTTCTGTGAGAATGAATCAGATCTTATTAGAAATGATTAAAGATGAGTCACACGAATCTTCCATGATATTCTTTAAGAATAACGCTCTAGAAATATCTAAGTTTACGCTAAAATAGTTCCACCAATATCAGTTGAAAGACACCACGTAAATGTGGATTTGAATCGATCCAAATTCGTCTTTACTGAGTATTTGTAGTTGTGCTACTTCGCTGGTTGTCCTAGGGAAACCAAGGCTTGTTACTTTTACGTCCATTCTGTTTTCTAAGAAGGAAAGTTACTTTCCAAGAAGAACAGTGGGAGTAAAAGTATAACTCGAAGAAATTCGAGAATTACAGGAGGCTGCTCAACCTGTTGAGGGAGAGCAGCGGATGGATTTATAGATTTCTGTAGAATCTACACCTGTAGAGCCTGAAGTTCGCCGATATGAATGAATCAGTCACTAATCCGAGAGTGATTTCTCGTCATTAGTTGAACCTGATGATCATTGAAAGTTCGCATGATCTGATGATCATTGAAAGCGACGAATCTGCGAAATTCAAAGAAGCGAAAGTGAGCCCGGACTCCGGAAAATTACACTATGTGTAAGTTAGCTTCATTGATCCATTCATGGATGGAAGAAAACATATCGGAGTTGGAATCTTCGTTCTGTTGAAGTAGTCAAGGTTTTGACTTGAACAGGAACGAAGCGGAACTGTGCGTTTACTAATAGATTAGTGGGAGCGATATTGCATTTCTCATAGTGTATGTCGATGACATACTGATTCTCGAAAATAACGTTCCAATGCTGCAGTCGGTAAAGGACTGGCTTGGGAGTTGGTTTTGTGATTGACATGGGTAAAGCCACGTAGTTCTTGGATTTTGGATCTAAAGATAAAGATCCAAAAGAGCTGGTAGGACAAAGTCAGGATTCTTAAATTGACAAAGTCCTACACGTAATCAGCAATCCAAGAAGGGTTTTATACCAATGTCACATGGCAATAAGTTAAGCAAGAAGCAGTGTCCTACGATATCTGCTGAGCTTGAATGCATTGATAGGATTCCATATGCGACGGCAATTGGATCTATCATGTATGCCATGACACATACTTGTTTCGATGTTGCTTTAAAGTTAAGCAAGACAAGTAATGACCAGTCAAATCCAGCAAAGAATCACTGGATTGCCGTAAAGAATATCCTAAAGTATTTGAGGAATACTAAGGATAAGTTCTTGGTTTACGGAGAAAGTGAGGTGTTAAAAGTCGATAGAGTCTGAAAGGCAAGTTTCCAATAGACAAAGATAATTCCTGGTCACAGTCCGGCTATATCTTGTGTCTAACTGGCGGTGCAAGGCACTGTTGCTGACTCCATGACTTAAGCTGAACATTTCGCAGCTTGAGAAGCGGCGAAAGAGGTTGTTTGGATAGAAAAGTTCATCACTGAACTTGATGTGGCTAGCTGCACATCTGAGATCCAAACACATTGAGGGTAGGTGTTACCTATTCCGTGAGATAAATGACAGAGGTGTTAAGTAGATAAGCAAGTTTCATCGAATGAGAACGTTGCTAATCTATTAACGAAGCCACTCCTTATGCCTAAGCACGAGTCGCGGACTGTAGCTGTAGGATGAGTGAAATTAAGATGTAGTCTTAATTTCAGTGGGAGTTTGTAAAGGGCTTTACTTAGTTGTTTTGAAAGGTTCATGTAAACATTTTAAAATGTTAATGAAATTTTTATTTCTGGATTATTTTAACTGTGATATAAAATAATCGTTCCAAAATGATTCATGTCACTATATATGGGCCATCGAAGTACATGAGTAGACTTGATCCTGAAACCCCATATTTAACGAAGTGACATAAATCATAGTGTCCATAGTCGAAGGTTGTTGAAATTGGAACACCAACAACCTGTTGAGACTAGATTGTGTTGAGACTTATGACCAAGTTTCGAGGGGTCATAGATGCGCGGCATCAAAGTCGACACATAGGTATATGTAGGGGAGCATATGACCGGACATGGCCCGCAAGATGAGAACTCTGCAAGATATTAATATCTGTGTCATAAGAAGTTCTCATATACGACTATAGAGTATAGTCCTTAGACCTGAGTTCGCATGCATGTGGCTGCACATGGAGTAATGCGCTTTGATCATTGTCTAACGCTGTTTCGTAACTGGGAGCTATACGGACCTTGGTTGGGTGTATTATGAATTGTGTAGTTCATAGTGATGGAACAAGATGGGATTTGTCCCTGCCGTTTAACGGAGGTAATATCTCTAGGCCAATCGGAGATTTGATAGCTGGTAAGAGAATGGCCATTCCCAAACAGACTTGCCCAAGTCGTTTGAATTGTCAGTATCAAATCTGGTCCGATAAACATGGTCTGGCTATATAAGGATGACACGCATCTTGCCTTATGCCAGATCGAGATATTAAGACAAAAGGATTAGGGAATGTAGGATTCCAGTACAATCGGAAGATTGTTGGGAATGTCCTTTGTAGGATTCCAGTACAAGTGGGAGATTGTTGGGAATGTCCTGAAATCTACCGTACTATCTCTAGAAAGTATGATAAGTGTCGAGATCAGACATAAGTCATAAATACTGGGTGATCATGATGGCTTGCTAGAGTCCGCTCTTGATCTATAAGTTTAAGACTTATAACCAGTATTGTATGATCCCAAAGGGTCACACACCATAGCTAACGGGAAAGTTAAATGGAATTAATACGGTAAGATGCAATGGCATTTATTGTATTGGATCAGAGTTTTGGGTCAGACAAATACAGGCTTTTGTCTGATTTGTATTTTGGGCCCAAAAGATTAATGAGCCATTAGTCTAATGACTTGGGCCCATTAATGAGATATAAGAGAGTTAGAAAGCCCTAAAAGGAAAGAAGCTCTCCAGCGACTTTTATATTTTTGGCGTCATCTCTCTCTCTCTTCATCTCTCTCTCTGATTCTTCCAGCTCTTTGGTCTAGCAGCCGTCCCGTGCTTGTAAGAGTGTGGATACTCAAGGAGGAATAGGTGATCCATCTGTTCTAGCTGATCTTGTCATTACCACCAATTTCCGCTGCAAAAGGTAATGTCCAGGTTTGTGTTTATGATTCAGTTACAAGAACCTAGATCTGTTTAAGATTATGTGCTAGGTTGCAATTGGGAATTGAACCTTAAATAACACTATAATCCAACACTTAAGTCTTCATCTCAATACATATTCATACACTTTTTTTGTTATCTTTCAGGAACTAAAACATGGAAGATGAAGATGGAGCAAGTGTCTTCACTACCTCAGAGGTTGATTGGGGTGATGATGAAGAGCACTCATGGAATGGAGAAGAAGAGCTCTCTGAAGCATCTTGGATAGAAGAAGCAGCATTAGAAGCTAGCTTTGATGCAGATTCTGAGTATGATCAGGAAGAATCCGTGCTTGAGGAAGAAGCAAATGGAGAGGATTATTATAGCACAGAATATGAAGAGGATCCTAATGATGGAGAACCTGAACCAGAACCTTTGGACCCTTACCAAGATCTTTATGGAGCAGAACCGGACTGCCAAGAAGAAGATGAAGAGCAACAAGAGTTTGACCCTTGGGATGGAGAAGCTCAAACTGAAACCAAATCTGAAGAAGAATCAGAGAGGCTGTGAAGAGGAGTCATGGGAAGAAGAAGATGACTCAACAGCTGATATAGCAAAGAAGAACCAGGCTGTGAAGAAGGTGATTCCCAATGCTTCTTAAGTGAAGCTGAGACAGAGACAAGAGAAGAGACCATTGAAGAAGCATGGGAAAGCAACACCAGTTCTGAAATCAGTGAGGAAGGAGAATACCAAGGTGAGCTTTGTCAAGAAGAACCATATAACATCTGTTTTTCAGGACGTGTGCAAGGACCAGAAGCTTATTTAAGGTGGGAAAGAGATATGGATGACTTGTTTCCATCAAATCGAGTTTTAGAAGAGGAGAAGACAACCATTGCTGAAGAAACTTTAATTGAAGAAGCCTATCTAGAATGGGATCAGGATGCTTACCTCAGGCTTGAGTATGATCCACCAGACCACACTTGGGAAGAGATGAAGCAGCTGCTGATAAGGAGTTTGTAGAAGAAATCTCAACAGACCCATACTACTCAAGGTGCCAAATTCCTCAAAAACAAAGAAAGTGGATCATAATTACCCCACCAACAAAGACTTCCAGCCCTAAAACAAGAAGGAAAACATCCAGCAAGAAGAAGCAACAAGGTTCCAAGGTTAGGAAGAAACCGGCAGAGAAAGCAGTCCAAGAGAAGTGTACCAGTAAACCACAAGAAGAGGTCAATGTCTCAAGCTCTACTACCTTACACAAGCAATCAACAGCACCACACCAAGGTAAGTATTCCAACTCTAATAAAGTTAAAGATCAGACATGTTATAGATGTCATAAGAGAGGACACTATGCTGCACATTGTCAATTAAAGAAGGTTAAATTACTAGAAGATAAAATAGAAGTATCCAAAACCAGTACTAGTTTGATTCAAACAGATTTATTAAATTCCAATTCTAGTATAATGCACTTGTATTTGTCAAAGGGATTTGATGCAGGACCAGAAGATATGGACAGAAAGGAGGAATCACAAGTCATTGCCATCACACTAAGTACCAAGGCTGATCAAAATACTAAAGGAGAAGAGAGCATCAAAGAAGAACCACCAGACCATGCTAAGAACACTGAAGGTGTCAAACAAGTAAGTCTCTCTTCAACTCCATTTGTTTCTCATGAAGTCACTGCTATACTAAAGAGTGTATTATACATACAAGAGCATGAGAAAGCAGTGAGTATAAAACCGCAAGTAGAAGAGGGTTTATCAGAAACTAGTGCTAAGGAATTAAAATCAACAAGTTTATATTATCATACATAACCTATAATGCCCTTGTTTATTTTCCAAAGTGTCAATGATGTTTCAGGAACAAAAGGAGCAAAACACAGAGGAGTTACATCGGAACAGAACCTATTGCTTGAACAAGTTTAGAACATGGAGGCATCACCAATAAACTTGTTATTCTAAGGTGACTTAAATCTCAAGATACTGCAAAGGGGCCTTTCTTGAGTGAGCAAAGGAATGTCACGGGCCGAAGGCCAGTTTCTACACCTTTGGCGAATCACTTAAATCTCTCAGCGAAGCAGTGTCCTATGTCTGTTGAAGACATTAAAGATATGGCACAAGTTCCTTATGCAAGTGCGGTTGGTTGCCTAATGTATGCTATGGTTTGCATTAGGCCTGATTTGGCTCAAGCGGTTAGTCAAGTTAGTAAGTACATGTCGAATCCTGAAAGAGATCATTGGGAAGCAGTGAAATGGATACTCAGGTATTTGAAGGGTTCTGCTAACTGTGGGATTATGTTTGGCGGTCAGGAGAGTGCATGAGTTGTGGGGTTTGTTGATTCAGATTATGGTGGTGATCTAGACAATAGAAGGTCCACTACGGGGTATGTGTTTACACTATCAGGAGGACCTATTTGTTGGAGATCTGTGTTACAATCTGTTGTAGCTATGTCAACCACGTAAGCTGAGTATATGGCAATGGATGAGGCAGCTAAGGAGGCACTTTGGGTGCGAGGACTTGTGGCGGAGTTGGGAGTTGAGCAAGGTGGAGTTCAGCTACACTGTGATAGCCAGAGTGCGCTGTATCTAGCAAAGAATCAAGTGTATCATGCAAGGACGAAGTACATTGCTATAAGGTTTCATAAAATCAGGGAGTTAGCAGCTTCTGGAGAAATCTTATTGCAGAAGGTGTCGTTGGAGAATGCAGCTGACATGTTGACCAAGCCGGTTCCTACGGTGAAGTTCAGACATTGTCTTGAGCTACTGCAGATCTTCCGGTGCTAGAGGAAGATGGTGACCCCTCAGATGTTAGGAAATTCAGAAGGTGACATTGTTGAGATTTTTCGTCAAGGTGGAGTTTGTTATTCTAAGGTGACTTAAATCTCAAGGTACTGCAAATGGGCCTTTCTTGAGTGAGCAAAGGGACGGTACACTATGGCGGTTTAGTTTCCCCTTGTATCGAGAGAATGAAAAAGATCTCGTTAGGGTTTTCTATTGTCTATTGTATCAGGTTTTTGAGGCAATATATAAAGGGGTCCAAGGGTTTGTAAATATTAACACACGAAATATAGAAACCCTAGACAAAAGGGTATTTTCCTCAATATCGTTTCTCTTTAAGTATTCCGCATAATCGTTCTATCTTCTAGGGTTCACTCGAGTTTTACAACAAAACTATCATTGCCAAAAAGACCAGAGAAGAGGAGTGATACTGGATTATTTGTTCCGAGGAGAACCACCTGATATTCCTTACATCACCAGATCACAAAACAATCAAGGTAAAGTTATAGACTCTCAACTTAGGATGAAGGCTAACTTGCTTTCTTTTGGTGCAGATTGTATAGTTTTGAGGTCGAAACTTCTTCAAGAGGGAGGGTATGATGAGGTCATCAAATCAGCATCAGCCATGGAGGAAGGAATCAAAACATGTACATATGGAGAGAAGAGCATGAAGCTGAGGAGAGCTAAGGAGACATGTGAGCTTTGCATAGCTCGAATGGAGATCAAGAACGGCAATACCAGCTCCACCATCTATTGGAGTTCACACTCAACTAATCCAGAGAACATCACAAAGAAGAATCATTTCAAAAGCTTACCATATGAAGAGAAGATATTGAGAATTCAATCCGGCAGACCTCAAATGAAGCAAATGAAGACCGACAGTTACAAATTGAAGAACCCAGACCAAACCAGGAGGAACCAGTCATCAAATCTACTTTTATGGATTCTCAACTCATCAGAAGACCACAAAGAGTTGGAATAACAACAAAAGGAGTTATGGTTTAAAAGATATTCAATGTCAAAGTCAAAGGAGGCCAGACTTACCTAATTCGGAAGCTCATGGATTTAATACACTTTAAACCAAAATCTGGCGACCAGGAGACATTCTTACACCCTCAGAGACTTCAAGAATCACCTTCCAATGCACCAGAACCAACAGGATCAGGCGATTCCTCTTGTTTGACTACTTACCATATTCTGATGCATTCACACATGGAGTATTAAAAGGGCAACGACTTTTTTCCCTTAACTGCAGCGTTTTGGACACATTCTTAATGCACCTAGTTGTCCCAAGACATCATCCATTCCTGCCCAAGCTATCAAGATTTAAGCAATCACCAAATCCCCCTCATTTAGCTGATATGGTCATAATTGTCCAACAACTCTTTTCTCATTCATTTCAGTTGTTTCTTTCCATCAATTTAGCTTCTTAGCATCCTTGTAAGAGCACTATATAAGCTCCATTTCTTCCTCCTTTGAAAAGCACCTTTCAATCAATAAAAATATAGAGAAATCGTTTTTCTTTCGAAGAGAGTGTCTTTGAGATTGTTCTTGTTCTTTAGGATTCAAATTGAGTGATTCATTTGATTCTATTGAATTCCCATATTAGTTTGCTTGAGTGATTCAAAGAAACTAATTCTGCCAAGGATTGAGAGAGTCAATCAACCCATTGAACAAGTGAGTTGTTCACCAACATATTCCATCCACACCATTCCATTCCATTCCATTCTGAACAAGTGAGAGAGCTTCAAAGGCAGCACATGTTCTTCCATCTCCCACCATCCTAGTCTCTGATTCTTTGGGGCTGCATCACTTCCTTTCATTAAGAAACCTTTGGGTCTATGGTGTTGGCTTTAACATGTCTATTGAAATGGATATCCAAAGTGCACAAGATCAATGTACAAACATTGTGCACTTTGTGATAATTCTTAATGTGCAAAGCCCGGGTCATTGTTTCTTATTTGCAAAGCTTAGGATGGTCGGTACAAGAAGTCTTCGCCTATCCATAAAGACTTCAAGAGAATCAGGAACCAAAGAGCATCAATCCCAAGTCTGAACCAAACGCAGAGATGTTACTTTCACTCTTGGACCAAGCAAGGAGATGTCTTTGTCTTTGTGACCGTTACTCCCTCTCTCCTCACTCACGAGTTCATTTTGTCTTTTACCTTCTATTCATTGTTTATTCAGTAGATTCCCTAGTTGTATAGTCTATTTAATACCTTGTACACTCTTCTTATGAATCATATTGAGGTTTATACTTCTCAATATCCGCCTCTCTCTCTTAACTCTCTCTCTACGTCACACAAGAACCCTAATCGGTTCTTTGTGTGTTCTCTCTCAATCTACCTTATTCTACTACTCTAAACTTCATATTCTAGCATTGTATCAGAGCTCTAAGCTCCTATACCTTCATATCTCCCGCAAATCTCTGTTCTAAAAGATTGAAATCTTTTCCTTATTCTGTTCTTGAAGTTCTTAAGAAACCGGTTTTATCTTTGAGAGTATTATGTTCTTAAGCTCTCTCCTTTGGTTTCTAAACTTCTGTTTGTACTTTCTTATCTTGAATACTCCCTCCTACTGCTATAAATAAGTCTAAGTAATGGAGAACTCAAGAGTTGTAATCCCTGTGATTCTCAAAGGCAACAACTACCTAGTTTGGGCAAGGATGGTGAAGTCTTCCCTTGGAGGCTGTGGGCTTTGGAAGTTTGTTCTTGGCAGTGAAGCTCCAGTCCAGCAGGTTCAATCTGAAGGCGTGGAGGTAGTTCCTTCAGATGAGGAGGCTTGGACTCAAGGAGACCATAATGTGTTATCCATACTCCAAAGTGTTAGAATTTCAGATGCATCCATGAGGAAGCTCTGATCATCTAGTTTGGTTCATGAGACATCCATAAGAAGCTCTAAACCATAAATTATAACAAGAAAAAAAAACTGATTTAAAGAAGAAGAATGAAAACGATTCTGTGGAAAGAAGAAGAACTAGTTTGGTCTTATGTTCAACCCTATTGGACCTTTAAACTCTAGAGAAGATCTTAAGCCAGTAATCTAGTGTTTAAGAGGAGCTCCTTAGCTATATCAAAATTAAACCAGGAGCTTAACTACTCATCAAGATAGTTTACTCATGAATCTGGACAGAATCAGTAATTAGCAAGGAGTTATCCTAAAGAAGAAGAGATGAGATTTGTATGAACCGATTCTCCTCATCATACTTGGACTTATTGAAATGGAGATCATGAAGTACATATTAAAACATTGTGCACATATTGTGCATTGTGTGATGAGAAGACCGGATGGGATTAATGCACAATACTTGGAATTATCACTCTAAGGATGAATGCATCTACTTATCTTGGTCGACATCTATTTAAGGAAAGACTTAAGGAGCCCATACTTCTGGACCACAAACCAGACAAGTCACTCTCACCCTGGAACATGCCTAGGAGCCGTCACTATCACTCCTAGCGGTTAGGAGTCTTGGCCGCAACATCTTTTTGGCTTCATCTCATTTATTCTTTCTTTATTCTGATTGTTTCCCTAGCATCTTGCATATATAAACATTGTAAAGTCATTTCATTATACAAGTTTGGGGTTTTACTCTTCCCTTTACACCGAAACCCTACTCTCTCTCTAGCGGCTAAGAACCCTAATCGGATCGTCAGCTATTCTCATCATTCTCTCAACACTTCCATCTCCTAATCTTACTATTCTAACATGGTATCAGAGCTATATGCTCCTGTACCTCTTTGCTTCCGCAAATCTCTTGTTCTAAACTCTGATTTTTCTTGTTCCTAAATCTGTTCTTGAAGTTCTTTAAGAAACCGCCTTTGTCTTGAGAGTATACTGCTCTTATGATCTCTCCTTTGGTTTCTAAACTTTTGTGTGCTCTTTCTCACCTTGAATACTCCCTCCACAGCAATGGAGAACTCAAGAGTGATAATCCTTGTTGTTCTTAAAGGCGCCAACTATCTTGTTTGGGCTAGGATGGTTAAGTCTGCTCTTGGTGGCAGAGGATTGTGGAAGCATGTCTTGAGTAGTACTGCTCCACAGAATATGAGTAAGGCTAGTGCTGAAGCTGGGGCTAAGGCTGGAGATGAGGCAGAAGTTAAAGATGGTATTGAAGCTCATGAAGAGGCAACTCAGGTTGATGAAGAGTTCTGGATTCAAGGAGACCAGAATGTACTCTCCATTTTGCAAAGTTCTCTTGAAATATCTCTCTTGGAAGCTTATTATTACTGTGAAACCTCCAAGGATCTGTGGGACACTCTCAAGAAGGTTTATGGGAATATGTCCAATCTGAGAAGGGTGTTTGAAGTCAAGCTTGCTATCAACAATCTTCATCAAGAAGACATGGAGTTCAAACAACACTTTGGGAAGTTCAAAGCTTTGTGGGAAGAGTTGGAGATGTTAAGGCCAGCTACTGTTGATCCACTTGTTCTCCAAGAAAGAAGATAGCAAGATAAGGTGTTTGCCCTCTTGTTAACTCTGAATTCAGCTTACAACAGCCTGATTCATCACATGCAAAGGGCAGAGACACTTCCTACCTTGGATGATGTTTGTGCTCAAATTCAGAAGGAGCAAGGATCATTTGGGCTCTTTGGTGGAAAGCGTGAGCAAGTGACTACAAATAAGAGTGCATTCAGACCTGAAGAAAGGCAAGGAAATGGTGGTGACAAGAGACCAGTCTGGTTTTGTGAGCATTGCAAGAAGAGTGGTCATCACAAAGAGAAATGTTGGCGCCTCCATCCCCACCTCAGGCCATCATAATTCAACCGGTTCAAAGACCAAATAGCAAACTACTCAAATGGAGCTTATGAATCTGGTTCATCTTCAATGCAGGCTGGTGAGGAAGGTAGGGCAATGGTGGTTCATCAAGATCCTGATATGGCGGTTCAAAATGATGTGGTAAGGAGATCAGACCTTGAAGCTCTTATCAAAGCTCTCAAGGAGAACTCTGGTATGACTGTTGGTAACTCTCTCCTTGCTTCAAATTGAACCAGACCCTTGATATACCATGGATTTTAGGGCTTTTAACCATGGTATATATCTTATTTATAGAGTCTTTTACTATGTTTTAGAGTCTTTTCAGGTATTTATTAGGTACAAGCACAATTGGAGCAGATTTGGTGATTATGGCACTTTCTGGAGCTTTTTGGAGTGTTTGGCCGAGAGATAGAGTTCTCTGTGGACATTTGAGGAATGCATCGATCGACACACCTTTGGTGTCGACCGTTGCATATGCGAGATGGGCCAAACTCGGCGGTTTAATGAAGAATGATGAAATTGCAGTTGTGCCCAGAAGTTCCTGATATTTACAAAGAAGCCACAAAACGTGTTTTAGGATATAATTAGGTTTTACAGCCATTTGTTAGGACGTTTTTCAGAACTAAGTTTTATTTTCAGAGAGAGTTTTAGGGGCTGGTTTTGTTCTCGAAAGAGACTTGATTTCGAACCCCTGTTCTTATTCTCTTGATTATTCTATGATATCTATTTTGACTATGTTTTCTGTTATGATTGCTATGTCTGAGTAGATCTCTTGTTAGGTTAGGGATTCTCATTAGGGATTTGAAGGAATGTTAGATTAACTAATTTATTAGATTCATCATCTAGTTCATCTAATCTGTTCTTAATGCTTGATCTGAACTGGCCATTTAGATTACTGATTCTAGGTTGATTTACGCAACGACAGTTAGTTTATTTAACTAGATCTGATTAGGTGAGCAATTTGTCTATCCGCAAAGGAATTTGGTTTAGAGAAATTGTGAACGAACGAACATGGAATTAATGCATGTTTAGAACTCTAGGATTCGCAAAGGAATTTGGTCTGCTAGGTTGTTAGACATAGATAATTATCGCAGCGACAGCTGGTTAGTTTTACCGTCGTGATTCTAGTTCAAGAACGCTATAGATTGAATCTTGATAGTTTGATTATCTGAATTCCTGATATCCTGAGAACTCCCGAAACCTGGCACCTTCGTTAATTGCTTACAACCCCCTCGTTTGATTTCTTTACTTGCTATTTTGTTTACCGTTTTCCAATATTGCTTCGTTTAGCTTAAATCTGAATTACTTATAATCTATCATGTGACCAGAGTCCTTGTGGATTCGATACCCTAAGTACTACAACTACATCACTGTGCACTTGCAGTTAGAATAGGGATAAAACTAGACCTATCAAGTTTTTGGCGCCGTTGCCGGGGACTCTTTGAGTTCGCCGATAGATTCAGTATTAGGATTTAGACTAAGTATTTTGTTTATTTTATTTTATTTTATTTTCATTTACTTACGTTCTTGTTTCTTTAGTGTTGCAGGGAATCGCACTGCATCGATCGACGCTTCTATTGCATCGATCGGCACAAGACGAAACCAGTGATACCGAGAGCTTGAACACTTAGCAGGTTATTCTTAATGGAGCCTGTGATTCTGATTCGCGGTGAAGACGGCGTTTTCCGAGACCAAGAGGGTCATATATGCAACGTAAAAGGTCAGAAACTAGATGGGGAAGGAAACCCCATCCTACCAGAGTATCATGCATTAGTTGGGCAGGTAGCTAAGATGAGAGACAAGATTGATTCCATCCACAACATTCTACTTGGAAAGAGACAAATCCGAGCCGATGCAATAACTGAAAAGTTTGCAGAGATGAATTATATAACTGGAACTGATTATTACGGACAGATGTATGGAAATCAGCAGACACAAGGTTCTAATTATGCTCTGAGATCGAGAGATTATGGTTATTCACCTAACCCAACATCTCCTGCACCTACACATAAGAGCAGATTTGAAGTCATGATGGAGCAATGTCTTGAAGGACAACAACAAACCACTGTGTCTTTCAACTCGAGAATTAATACCTTGTACACTGATTTGAATAGTAAGCTTGAGTCTTTGAACACTCATATGAGGCTGCTGGATACACAGATGGATCAAATCGCAAATAATGCCAAAAAGAAGAATGCTAAGAAAGCTCATGTCAACGCCACCTCAGTTCAGATTGACCATAGGATGAATCAGGGATCATACCTTGAAGTTAAGGCTATGGAAATTGTGGAAAACAGAGAAGAATCTGAGATTGAATTCCCTGAGTTTGAGAGCTTCGACGGACCATACTCAACAGAGATTGACATTGATCTTTTGGCTAGGATAGTTCAGACTGATAATGGTCCAAGTCAAGAGGAGAAATTTGAGTTTAGGACTGTTGAATTAGACCAGGAAGCTGAGAAACCCGAGAGAGAAGTTGAAACTCGAGCTGAAACACTTGTATCGATCGTTGCACCAAGTGTGCCGATCGTTGCACACCGTGAAGAACCAGTCTCACTTATTCCTCGTGGAGTTGTTAAGGAAAAGATCTATAAACCTCCAATACCATTCCCAAAAGCTCCTGTAAGGTCTAAAGATGCAATTCAGTGCATGGTAGTGGTGGATAAAGAGATGGTAGTTCCTCAGGAATCTACTCTAACATCTTCAGGACCTAAAGCTACTCAGAAGCGGAAAGCTCCGAACATAAAATATCCACCAAAGCAAAGGTATGCACCTTCTAAACTAAAACCTCCTGACTCCAATGCTGTGAATGCAGGAAAACGCACTACACCACCCAAGTGTCAATCCCACCCTACATTCCTTCCTACGTTCCTAGGACGATCTCATGCTGCTACTGCTTACACACCACCATGGATGATAAGACATTCACAGAGACACTCAAAGTCTCTGTTGAAACCCCCATGAGTCTGATGTTCTTCCAAAAAGTCAAGCTAATGACTTAAAACAAGCGCTGAGTGGGAGGCAACCCACTATTAGGTTCTAGTATTTCTATTTCTTATTTTTGGTGTTTTTCTTAGGATTTCACGATTTTATTTGTTTTTGCTGAGTTTTTAGATACAGAACACGAGTCTGGAGATGTGTGACGATCGTTGCTTCATTTGCAACGGTCGTTGCAATTGGTTTAAATTGCAAAATTAAGGTACGTTGAGCTAAACCGGAATCGACCCGGTTTACTAGCAACGCTCGTTGCGCATTAGCAACGGTCTTTGCACCCACGATCGAGGTAAGTACCTTAAACCTTTCTCTCTTCTGTTCTTGTTTATTTCGCCGACCGTACATCACGAAACTCCATCTCTCTAAATCACTCATTTCTTCATCGTTTTTGTTGATTCAAAGTCCCATTCCCCTTGTTTTTACACGATTTATCTATATCTCTAATCCATTCGAAGCAAATCCAAGGTAATGTGTCTCAATTTCTTCATTTTCGGATTTTATTTTAGGGTTTTAGGATTAGGAAATTTTGGGTTGAAAATGATGATTGCATGTTTTTATAGACTTGATTTAGGGTGATTAGAGATTGATTATTGCTCATTGTGAGATTTTGGGTTGATTGTGGCACGATTTAAATCGTTGCTTTGCGACTGTTAAATCGCTTTGCAACGATCGTCGCTGTTGGTACTGGATTTCCCCTAGGAAATCCGGCCCATTAACAGACAAGACAAATGCCCGTAATTACGAGCCCATTCCAGAATCAAAGATAGACGGGAGAGTCAACTCCCTTGTTGGGCCCAAGCGAAGCAAGCGCCTTGGAGAGGCCCAGACGACGCCGAAGCCGGAGACGATCGAGCTTGAGCTCGGCTGAGGATGACGTGGAGATAGAGCAACTCGGTCTTCGTCAGTTCAACTGATCCGCACGAATCTCGGAGATCGTTACAACGACGAGGCCGAAGTATCAGGACGAAGAGATGAGAGTGGAGACTATTTAAAGGAAGAAGTGGCGGCTCATCAAAGACAATTCCAACCTAGGCTAAGAACACTTCGACTAGATAGCTCGATTCCATACTTTGTACTCTCTTTTCGACTGTGTTTGTTCTATCTCGACGATCAATCTCAATAAAGTCTTTGATTCATAGGAAACTATACCATTTCTATATCCAAAAGTCCAAATCCACGAATACAAATTCTTAGTGTGAATCCCGGATCTCACATTTGGCGCCGACTGTGGGGACATTCTATAGCCTTTCCTATCTTAAGAATCAGATCCTAGATCCGATAGATCGAGATGAATCCCGACCAAACTGGCTCTCCCAGCGCCACACCACCGGTTGACCGCCCTCAAACGGTCGACAACGTTCCTCAGAACACTACCGGGGTAAGGAACATGGGTCAGACCGACGGCGTGTTGACGAGCTCCGCCTCAGTCTCCACGACCTCGGCACCAGACGGCTCCGTCGCTCAAACAATCGCGACAAGCCAGACTCCGACAAATGTTTTGTCAGGAACTAATGATCCGAGCAGAAACTGGGTGTGGATGAGAAACGACTAAATACCCACCCCGGGAGGAGGATCTGGAGTAACCAGACCCAATTCACCACTACCTTCCGCTCCACAGAGACAAGGACTAAGCAATCTTGCCGAGATCCGTTCGATGTTAAGCCTGTTAGTAGATCGAACGAGAAACAACGAGGCAAGCACAAGGGCCCAAGAGGTCGCAAACCGTTCCCTGGCAGCGCAGCTAGAAGAACAAGAGCGGTGCCTGAACGCCTGTCTTGAAGAGCTCGCCAGTCAGAGCAAAGGGGGCAGACAAACGCGAACTCCCATAAGTCCTCCACCGTGTACTCGCTTGGACTTCTCCCAAGTAGTAACTCCTCCGGGAACGTCGGGACATTTAGGTAATACGTCAAATAGCGGCTTCCGCCCTACAATGACCCCTATCGTGGTACCGACCCCATTTGGTTCGAGTTCAATGGTCACAGATCCAACCGGATCAAGAAACCGACCATTACCCGGGCCACCACCTTTCCCAAGTAACTCTAACCCCCGACCGAGGCAACTAGGAGGTTCTGCCTTTGCCTCGAGCTCGGGACTCCTTAATGGATCAAAGTCACTTCAGTTCCGAACGCCACAGGTCGATCAGACGAGGTCGATCCCAACGATCGATCTCCTCGACCCCATTTTCCCGAACAAACGTAGGGACAGGCACAAGTCCAGTTCGCACCCGCAGAGGGCGATGAACACGATAAGGTTAGACAATACATTGAACAGGCTAAAGCCCAGTTTAACAGTCTGAGCTCGAAAGTTCACATGGCGACGAGCGCGGCTCCTGACATCGATCGAGTGATCGAAGAAACACAACAAACGCCGTTCACAGATCGGATTGCGTTTGCAAGAATCCGAGAGATCAAGAAAACTAAGTTTCCAGAATTCTCTGGGAAATCGGACCCGAAAGCCCACATCAGGGCATTCCGACTAGCGATGGCAAGGGTGTACCTTACCGATGAGGAGAGGGAGCCAGCCTTCTGCAGGCTCTTCACGGAAAACCTATCAGGTTCTGCCCTAGAATGGTTTGCCGGACTGGAAGAAAGGTCCATTGACAACTTCACCCAGTTCATGACGGCTTTCCTCAAACAATACTCCGTTTTCATCGAGGAAAAGACTACCGAGGCAGCCTTATTTGGCGTCTCTCAAAAACCCGACGAAACACTTCGCTCGTACATCGACCGATTCAAGGAAATAAAATCCAAAATCGCGAACCCACGAGATGAGGTAGCTATAGAAGCGTTAAGACGAGGACTATGGTTCTCAACCAGATTCCGCGAGGAAATAACAGTCCGCGAACCCCAAACGCTCAATGACGCCCTCCATCGCGCATCGGCCTTTGCTCGCCTCGAGGACGAAACCACGGCCCTCAGGGAAAAACACCGGAAAGAAAGGAACCCATCGGGTCCACAGAATTCAAACTCGAAAAAGGATTCCCGTAAGTCAGGGAACGTCAACGCGGTCGAGAGCCCAAAGAGCTCGAAGAAATTCGAGTTCGACAAGGAAAAATTCTGTGATTTCCACAATAAGAGAGGACACTCGACCGAGGACTGCTATACCCGAGCTAAAGCAGAGGCTCAAAAACAAGAGTCCGAAAACAAAAAAGATTCCGAGGTCGAGGAGGAAACTCTGTCCGACAAAAAGGAAAACAAACAGACCAAGGAGTCGAACTCTAAAAAGCACTCTCAAAACAAACGGGAACGGTCAAAGGAGCCGGAATCTCCCGAAACACTCCCTCAAGGGTCGCGGAAGCGAGTCGAGTTCATCCTCGGCGAGCTTAACCTAAGCGGTACTCCGGGAGGTTCGGCACTATCCCCGCCTCCGGCTCCTGCCAAAAGTTTACGCTCAATAATCAATCTCCCTCTTCTCTGCGGGGGGGGGGGGGGGGGGGGGGGGGGGGGGTGTACGGGCTATACCCCCTAAACGAATCGACTTCATCTTCGGTGGCTCCAAGCTTTGCCGCGACTCGGTCAATTCGATCAAAACTCTTCAAAGAAGAGTCGAGACCGACAGAAGGGGAAAGACCCCAATGTTGGGTCCAGACCACGAGATCATTTTCCACGAGAGCGAGACAAGTAATCTCGACAAACCACACGACGACGCTCTCCTCGTTTGTCTAGTAGTGGGAGATGTCGAACTCTCAAGGATAATGATTGACACAGGAAGTTCGGTAGATGTCCTCTTTTACGACGCGTTCAAAAAGATGGACTTCAACGATTCCGAGGTTGTAGAAGAAAAGACGCCACTAGTTGGTTTTGCTGGCGAAACGACATACTCGATGGGCTCTGTCTTCGCCCCAGTAATCGCTGGAGGAGTTCGGAGAATGACAGAGTTCGTCATAGTAGATCGGCCAGCTCCCTATAACGCAATCCTAGGTCGACCATGGATATTCGACATGAAAGCGGTACCATCGACCTACCACCAATGCGTAAAGTTCCAGACACCCAAAGGGATCAAAACCATCCACGGAAGTCAAAAGATTTCCCGCCATTGCTACATGAACGGATTCAAACAGATCGAGAAATCCCCTGCGTAGCAATTACAGAAAGAGGACGAGCTCGCCACCATGCAGACCAAAAGGTCGAACGACCCCAGTCAAATAGGACCCCCAAAGGACCTCACGACTCAGATCTGCATAGACGAGGCTCATCCCGAAAGACTCATTGGCATAGGAATCGATCTATCAGAGCCAGTCAAGAACGAACTGGTCTCTTTTCTCAAAAAGAACGTCGACTCCTTCGCCTGGTCTTCAGCAGACATGAAAGTGATAAACATCGACGTAACCAGCCACGAGCTGAATGTCGACCCGACCTACAAACCGGTAAGACAGAAACGTCGAAAACTAGGCCCTGAACGGGCCAAAGCCGTCAATGACGAGGTCGATCGGTTATTAAAAATCGGATCGATCAGAGAGGTGGTTAAGAAAAAGAACGGAAAGTGGAGGGTCTGCGTAGACTTCACGGATCTCAACAAAGCATGTCCAAAGGACATCTTCCCACTCCCGCACATCGACCGACTGGTCGAGGCCACCGCTGGACATCAGCTGCTATCCTTTATGGACGCGTTCTCAGGGTACAATCAAATATTGATGAACCCTGAAGACCAAGAAAAGACCTCGTTCATAACTGATCGAGGCACGTACTGCTACAAAGTCATGCCCTTCGGACTGAAAAACGCAGGAGCAACTTACCAGCGCCTCGTCAACAAGATGTTCTCAGGACTCCTAGGCAAAACCATGGAGGTCTACATCGATGATATGCTGGTAAAATCTTCTAGGTACGAGGATCACATCCCCCAACTAAAAGAATGCTTTACCATTCTCAATTAGTACGGGATGAAACTCAACCCAGCTAAATGTACCTTCGGGGTCCCTTCAGGAGAGTTCCTCGGTTACTTAGTAACCGAAAGGGGGATCGAAGCGAACCCCAAACAGATCGCAACGTTCATAGAGATGAAATCTCCCAGAACAATGCGAGAAGTCCAGCGCCTAACCGGCAAAATAGATGCTCTGAATCGCTTCATCTCGAGGTCGACTGATAAATGTCTACCCTTCTATCACTTGCTCAAAGCAAACAAAAAGTTCTTTTGGGACGAAAAGTGTGAAGAGGCATTCACTCAGCTCAAAACTTACTTAAGCGAACCACCCATACTGGCGAAACCAGTAGAAGGAGAACCCCTTTATCTCTACCTAGCTGTCTCGACGGCAGCAGTAAGTGGAGTCCTGGTTCGCGAAGAACAAAACGAACAACGGCCGGTGTATTACATCAGTAAGACCTTGATCGATGCTGAAACCAGATACCCCGCCATGGAAAAGCTCGCCTTGGCGCTAGTAACATCGGCTCGGAAACTCCGACCGTATTTTCAATCGCACTCGATAATAGTGATGACCTCTCAGCCACTGAGAACCATCCTTCACAGTCCAAGTCAATCAGGTCGATTGGTCAAATGGGTTATCGAACTCAGCGAGTACGACATCGAATACAAAGCTCGAACATGCCTAAAATCACAAGTACTGGCAGATTTCATAATCGAGCTCCCTCCGACTATAGAACTCGACCCGACTTCGGCCCAAAGATGGAAACTCTACGTCGATGGAGCTTCCTCAAGACAAGGGTCCGAAGTCGGAGTGAAATTAGTCTCCCCAACGGGTGAAGTATTAGAACAATCGTTTAGATTGGGCTTCGCCGCATCTAATAACGAGGCAGAATACGAAGCGCTGATAGCCGGGCTTAGACTTGCGATAGCAATAGGAGCCCGAGAAGTAAATGCCTTCAGCGATTCCCAACTGGTCACAAGCCAATATCATGGCGACTACGAGGCCAAAGATGAACGAATGGAAGCATACCTACGGGTAGTCCATACATTGGCCGAACAGATCGAATTCTTCGATTTAACACGAATCCCACGAGGTGAAAACACTGCAGCCGATGCGCTAGCCGCATTAGCATCGACATCAGATCATAACCTCAAAAGAATCATACCAGTCGAAGGGATAGAAAAACCAAGCATCGACATAGCTCTCAAAGCTCTGTCCTTGAAAGAGGACGGGCCCGCTGTGGAAAACGATGTCAAACGCAAAGAATGTCCCGGAGACACTAATAGCGACATCATCGAGATTGATGATGATCTTGATCCTAGAAACACCATATACGTCGCGAACGTCCCCGACGGACCAATTCAAACCGCATCCACTAGTCAGGGACCTGAGCCTAACAATGACGAAGATTGGAGAACTCCGATCATTCGATACATCACAAACGGCGAAGTTCCCGATGGCAAATGGGAGGCGCGGAAACTTAAAATGCAAAGTGCGAGGTACTGTGTCACACAAGGAGAGCTCTTTAAAAGGAGCCTCTCCGGACCTTACCTTAAATGCCTTGACAAAAAGTAAGCCCTAGCCGTGATTACACAAACACATGACGGATCCTGCGGAAGCCATTCCGGAGGACGAGCATTGGCCGTGCGAATCAAAAGGCATGGCTACTATTGGCCTACAATGGCCACCGAATGCGAATCTTTCTCCAACAAGTGCGATAAATGCCAAAAGCATGCCCCAATTATCCACCAAGCGTCGGAGAAACTCTCCTCTATCTCATCGCCGTACCCATTCATGCGGTGGGGAATGGACATCGTTGGACCGCTGGTCCCATCTGGCAAAAAGAAAGCCACACATCTATTGGTGATGACAGACTACTTCACCAAGTGGATTGAAGCAGAGTCATACCAGAAAATTAAGGACGTTCACGTTAAGGAGTTCGTCTGGCGAAACATCGTTTGCAGACATGGACTACCCCACGAGATCGTCACGGATAACGGACCTCAGTTCATATCAAACACGTTCAAAGAGTTCTGCAGAATTTGGAACATAAAGCTGACTTACTCAACGCCATGCTACCCCCAAGGGAACGGGCTAGCAGAAGCAGCTAACAAAGCGATTATGAACGGCCTCAAGAAAAGGCTCAACGAGTGCAAAACAACCTGGAGTGACGAACTCCCAGCCGTACTCTGGGCCTACCGGACTACCCCCCGCAAATCCACTGGTGAGACTCCCTTCTCGCTAGCTTACGGAATCGAGGCGGTAGTACCAGCTGAAATTCTCGTGTCAAGCATTCGCAAAGAAGAATGCCCGCGACAAGAGGAACTTAACAACAAGATGATAACTGACGAGCTCGACCTCGCCGACGAAAGAAGGAACCTCGCATTAGCTCGACTTCAGAATTACCAACAAGCCGCGGCTCGCTATTATGATTCCCGAATCAAAACTCGGAGGTTTCAAGTAGGAGAGCTCGTCTTACGGAAAGTGTTCGACCATAAAAAGGAAGAACACGCTGGAAAATTAGGAGCAAATTGGGAAGGTCCTTACCAGGTCACCGACATCGTAAAGGACGGGGTCTACCGACTCAAGTCGGTGGAAACCCAGAAGCCCGAACTACGACCTTGGAACATCATCAACCTCAAAAAGTATTTCCACTAGGAGTACATCAACATAATCGAACTACGAAATGGCTTGATCCCCGAAAAGGGTACGTAGGCAGCTCGACTTCGAGCGCAGCCACCCCCCAAACACAAAGCTCTCACTGAGCTCGACAACTTCTGACGAAGTCATACTAGCTTATCTTTGTGAAATCAAAATAAGTCTTCTAATCAAACGTCTCTTCCTGTTAGAGCCATTACGTTGATATGAAATTATCTCCTCCAATACCAAAGTGATATGAAATTATCTCTTCTAAAACAAAGCGATATGAAATTATCCTTCCCAAGTGACCTGAAATGGCCTCTCCCAAAAGACCAAAGTGATATGAAATCATCTCTTCAAAGCTATATGAAATTATCCCTTCAAAGCGATATTAAATTATCCCTTCTATAACCAAGCGATATGAAATTATCCCTTCAAACGAGCGACCTAGAACGGTCCTCCTGCTTCGAACGAACTGAAATGATCGTCCCAAAAACAAGCGACCTAGAATGGTTCCTCCAAACCGAACGAACTGAAATGATCGTCCCAAAAAACAAGCGACCTAGAACGGTCCTCCCACTAAGAACGAACTGAAATGATCGTTCCAAAGATAGAGATTCAGAATAATCTCTCCAAAAAATATACAATTCTTCCAAAGCCTCATACGGATTAAAAGAATCGGGGGGCTGCCCCACCCCTTAGGCAAAATAACGAGGTCAAGACAGCTAATCAAGCATGCGACCTCTACGTACTCCAAGTCGGATCTTTGTAAGTTTACTTCGATTCGTTTTCATACTTAATACTTCTCTTCGGTGATTAAGCCTGAATCTTACATTACGAAGAAGTTGCGCCCCGAACCTTTCTTGGCAAAGAGCTCGAGCTCAAATGCGACTAACTTAAAATATCGCAACGAACCTTCTAAGGCAACACGACAAGTTATCTGCTCGGTTCCTCTAGAAAGGCTCGAATCGCCACAATGGTTATGTTGAGACATAAAGACAGTAAAATATATGCTAAGGCATGAAAGATTTCGAAAAAGTAATTCATAAAAAAAAAGAGGACGTGATGTCCTCGAGTTCGAACAACAGCCCCCTTGGGCAACCAAAGTTTGAAAAAGGAATAAAAAAAACCCTCTCGGGTAACAACAACGACAACTTTTAAAACGGCGCATAGGAGGAGTCGCCGACCTGGTCCTCTGCTCCATCGCCCACCTCTCTTCTCGGCCGAGAAGAGACCTCGTCAGTCATCCCCGGGACGGTCTCAGCTGGGGGAGCAGGCGGAGCAAGCCTGCCAATGCTGAAGTCGGAGACTGCCGCGGCCTCCATCTCCGCTAGAGCAACTCGTTTTTGCTCAGCCAACTTGAGTACCTCCCGGGTCATGTCCACCTCTCCAGCCGCGATCTCGACAATGAGCTCGATGTTGGCCAAGGTCTCCTGGAGATGGATCTCGGCGCCGGTCTGGACTTTCCTCTTCTCGGCTCTCTCCTTGACCCCGGCCAGAATCATTAGATACTGGCCGTGAAGCTCCTTCCGGGCCTTACGAAGCTCGATCCGGTTCGACTCTTCCGCAGTCCGAATTCGGGCCTCGGCAGCTTCCAGCTGACAAGACAGCTCCCTCTCCCTCTTCTCGAGGTGCGCGACCCTAGCCTCCACAGCAGCGTGCTCCGTGACCTCCTTCTTCAAACGCTCCTCCCTGGCCAAAGCTTCCTGAAGCTCGGCAATAATCTGGGTAGCGGCCTCTCGAGAAGACTCGAGCTCATAGGTCTGGGCATCCAACACCTCGGTCTCAGACCGGACCACCGGACCGCGTACGTGTTCACGGCCTCTACAGCCTATGCCAAAAGATGTCGGTTAAAAAAAAAATGGGAATCAAAGGAAAACAAAGACCAAAGCAAGAATGCCTTACCTTCCCGATCACCGCCATCATCTCGGAATACGCGCTACCAAAAACCGTTTCCCCAGAGACCGGGAGCTCAGAACCGAAAGGATTAATGCGCCTCAACAGGCGAACCACACCTTCCGGGTCGTCCGCAACCGAGCACTCCTCTCGGTCAGACCCCTCTAGACTCCTTCCCGTGTCCACCTTACGACGCTTCGGCGAAGGAGGAAGAGAACCTCCTCGACTTCGACCATCTTCCCCTTCAGATATATCCGGTCGAGAGTCGCAGAGAGCAGCACCTCCAGACTGAGGTAGAACCGCCTCTTGTTCGGCCAGGGGGAGAACCGCGTCGACAACCCCCGCAGTCACCTCCTTCGGACCCGCTACCAGAGGGAGCGAGGTCCGAGCAGGAGGAGGAGGATAAGCCGGAGGCGGAGGAGGAGCCCGATCAAGGGCAAAGAGGATAGCGTTACTGAGCGGACCCGCCTCCAGCTTATCGACCAGGTCGACCAGATCCTTCCCGTTCCGGCGACCGCTCACTCTACGAGGTGGCACCTCGCGAGAAGAAGAACCAGCAGCCGATCTATCCCCCGGAAGAGATCGAGCTATGTATAAAAAAAATCAGTCGAGTCAAGAAACGACGACTAACCAGAAACATTGCTAACAAAAACGACTTACTCTCTCCTGCCCGCTCAGTAATGCGGATCGAGGGCTGAGCAACCCGAACCGAAAGTGCCCGCGAGGGCACAGAAGGGGGTACTGGACTTCGTAGAACCGGCGCGGGATCCATCAGAGCCCGTTCAGGATTGGTCCGCAGAGCGGCCTGCACACGCTGAACCGTAAAGCTACCCCAGTTAATAGCCTCCCCTCTCAAACGAGCTATCAGAGCCTCCGTAATCGGGTTGGTAGCGAGCGAATACAAAGCTTCTGGAAAAGAAACTAGACCGATTAAGGGACGGCCAAACGACAACACAAAAAAAAACACAAAACCAGAGTCTTTCCAACACTGGGCGACCACCGAGACGGGATAACCGAATAGTCGAAATCCCCGACCGAATGATGGGTTATCCTGAAAAAGAAGTATCGGTCCCTCCATACGTCTTTTGTCGGGACCTCCTCGAGGACTCGCCCAAAGCGAGGCGATAGATAGTAAGTTCCCCGGAACTTAGCATTGTTCTTCACTGAACAAACCTGCATGAGTTCCTCGGGCCCAAACTCGATTCCCTCCTCCGCGGCCCTGACCCCGAGCCCGATGACGTATCGGACGAAGTTCGGCGTCATCTGATGGAACGCTAGTTGGAGCTGGGCCAGCACCAAAGAGATTAAGCGAGGAATAGGGAAGAAAAGCCCGCACTTCTCGAAGTATGTATAAGAAGCGCAACAATAACCCTCCACCGCAGTTTCCGGCGACATCGCCGGCGGCGGAATCACGATCTCCACCTCCGGAGGAATCCGACAAACTCTCCACAATCGTTCAATCTGATTCACAGTTAAGGAAGACGGCGAATGCGGGCCGAACGCACCCGCAGCCGAACTTGTACTAGCCCCTGTAGCATCCCTTAACGCCATAAAGAACGAAGCGCCGGAATATAAAAAGAAGGGGCTAAAGTCTTTTCTTAAGAAATTCTCCGGTGACGAATTGAAAATAAGAGCAGAGGTAGAAGAAGAAGCAAAAGTGAGAAGAAAAGAAACCACCCGCGGCAAATAAGAGCAAGTTATAGTGGGAATCGTGCAAAATCTTAACCGTACGATTCCGAACTCATGATAACTACGAGAAAATTGAGGTGGATTGGACTCTTCGCTTTCCTCTCATCAGCCATTGATCTCAGATCAACGGTTACGAATGCTCGACAATTAGGTCACATCATCAAAAGAGTGAGCCCGAAAAGACTCTTCGCGACCTTCGAGCCTGAGCCGTCGATGACCAACCAAATTTACGGTGGGAGATGAAATTCTCAAACAAATACACGCAACGACTGCAGACGCGCTGAAAAGCAGTTCAGTCCGTTCCACGCGCTCATTCCTAACAATCGGATTAAAACAAGATCCACGGATGGGGCAAAAATAATCATTAGATTTGTCACATCCGAGGCATGCGCCTCTTCCCAAGAACGTCCACCGCCCATTAACCTCGACTTCTCGAATTCAATGGGCTGGGGGGCTATTGTTGGTACTGGATTTCCCCTAGGAAATCCGGCCCATTAACAGACAAGACAAAGGCCCGTAATTACGAACCCATTCCAGAATCAAAGATAGACGGGAGAGTCAACTCCCTTGTTGGGCCCAAGCGAAGCAAGCGCCTTGGAGAGGCCCAAACAACGCCGAAGCCGGAGACGATCGTGCTCGAGCTCGGCTGAGGATGACGTGGAGATAGAGCAACTCGGTCTTCGTCAGTTCAACTGATCCGCACGAATCTCGGAGATCGTTACAACGACGAGGCCGAAGTATCAGGACGAAGAGATGAGAGTGTAGACTATTTAAAGGAAGAAGTGGCGGCTCATCAAAGACAATTCCAACCTAGGCTAAGAACACTTCGACTAGATAGCTCGATTCCATACTTTGTACTCTCTTTTCGACTGTGTTTGTTCTATCTCGACGATCAATCTCAATAAAGTCTTTGATTCATAGGAAACTATACCATTTCTATATCCAAAAGTCCAAATCCACGAATACAAATTCTTAGTGTGAATCCCGGATCTCACAGTCGCCACTCGTGCAACGATCGTTGCTCGACGATTTAACAGAGAATTTGCCAAGACTAATTTGTTTTATTTTCTTGAATGCAGATGCCTCCTCGACAATCCCGCAAACGCAGAGCCACCGCAGAAACCGCCAAACGTCAGTACATTCCACCACCAGAGTGGTTCCATCGAGAATCACCGCACCCTGAGGATTATGTGAGGGTTGGTCCGGCGATAGCACTACCTTGGCCCTGAGCAGATATGACAGAGATCCAGTCAGATAGAGAGTGGCCAAATAATTTTGCTGACATGCTCAAGTCCGACGATTTCACAGAGAGACCACTGCATGAGTATTGGGATGAGTATGATACATTGCTGTACAATGGTTGGTGTCGCATGACTCTTAAGCCAACTAAGTTTGCAGACTACTCGACTTGCAAGAGTCTTGGCATTGATGAGCATGTTCTTGCACTGTGCAAAGGCATTGATCTGGGGACAATGCCAATGCAACCTTATGACTTGTACCCAGAGTTGGTTAGGCAGCTGCTTGCCACTTGCAGGGTTATCTATCCAAACCCAGATAGCAGGAAAGCTTTAGGAGGTACCTTTACCTTCATGTGTCTAGGAGCCAGGTATCGAGTTCCCCTTCTTGATATCTGCAGGATCTATGGCTTCCGCACTGAGCCGACACGCGTAGATATGTCCCTTGCTAGGGAACCATCAGAGGCTCAGAAGTTCTGGGATTACATCGGCAACGGGCGGTACAACTCACGGACTTCACCAGTGATTCAGGTTAGGCATCCGGTCCTTATATACATCTTGCGCATCTTGGGATCTACTCTGTTGTGCAAGTTTGAAGCCAACAAGATGCGGAAGAATGAGATGGAGATGCTGTTTATTGGACTGAGGGAGAACTTCAGGGATACTGATATGAGAAACCCCGCTAGAGGACTCAACTTGGGAGCTGCTTTTGCTCATTATCTATGCGACCTGCAGAAGAAGCCCTTTGATGGCGTGGGCACAGAGACAGTAGGGAGTCTGCTTACTCCCATTTTTAGGCATTGCAGGATTCCCTTAGAGGGTACGGAGTGCGATGATGACAGGGAGTTCCTCGATTTCAGTCACCTGCACAGCGCTACATGGCTCAAGGAGGGACGTGTATGGGTTTATTATGACCCTGCCACTGCGAGGCACGTAGTGGATCTTCCTGCTGCTGATTTGACACGGATAGATACGCTGGATGCCTTGAGATTTCAGCCTCCTGTTAGAGCTCAGCGCACAGTCCCTTCTTTGGCTCATCCGCTGGGAGAGCCTTCTACACGAGCTTCTACTTCCTCTGCACCTGCACCTGCTGCCCCTACTGATGACATTGGCCCTTTTCCTGTCCCTTCAGTTCCTCTTGGAGAAATGTCTGAGGCTGAGTGGAGAGAGCGTCATGATGGGATACTGAAGACCATTTGGGAGTGGATGCGTGGCTGCACTTGCAGGAGACAGCCACAGGTTCATCAGCCCGTCCCTGCCAGTCGACGCAGACAGCGTTCTCCTGAGGATTCCGGCGGTACCGATCCATATGCTGGGATAGATGATGATAGCGATTGAGCGTAGTCTCCATTTTCAGACATTCGGTTCTGTATTCTCTTGTTTTTCTTTTTCTCTTTGCATTTTCTTTTTATTTTCCTAGGATGATTATGTTTGGATGATGTGTTTGTCTGAGGATTATCAGTTGCTTTGATTTAGCCTGTTTTCAGTGTTTTACACCTTGCAGGTTCGAAAATTTGGATTTTCTCACGGACTAACTTGCTAACCTGCTGACTGATCCGGAAAATCGCAGTGCGTCGATCGACACAATATGTGTCGATCGTCACAACAAGAAGGAAATCGCACTGCAGCGATCGTTGCGGTCCTGAGAAACGATCGACACACGACGAAAAATCGCCTAGCAACGGTCGATGCACCTAGTGCAATGGTCGATGCCTGTGCGACAGAGGTAAAAATCAGACAGAACTCAACACGTCCATTAACATTTAACTTTTTCTTTCTTTTTACCAATCATTCGCTTGACACTACTGGGGACAGTGTGTCTTAAGTGTGGGAGAGGTGCTACTGACATCTATCTTTCTGTTTTCTTAGAGTCAGTCCTGTTTTCAAAAAAAATTTGTTTTATTGAGTCAAAAGTGTTTTAATAGCACTTGCAGGAACTTATGAAACTATTGGGGCTAGTTTGCAGATGATCTATGACTATTAGAAAACCCAGACACAGATCAACCCACTGAGGACACCCACATCACTTCAGGTATCAGAGGATCCTTTTACTGACTTCACCTTAATACTGACTTAATTTTCTCACTTAAGGGCTTGGTATACCTTGTGTCGGATTCCTTTGTTAGTTCTGACACAGCCTGTAAACCTGTCCTATTTGGTTCCCTTCTCCCCTTCCATAAAAAAAAAGATAATAAACTGAGGATGAGTTAGTAACTCCGAAGTGGTCTCTGGGAGTGGTAGCTACAACTATCATATCCTGTGCATCTATGGAATGTGTCCAAAGTACACCCCTTAACGGGAAGAGCACTGATAAAAAAAAAATGATACCCAATGGGGAAAAATCAGAATGCTAAGGAAGGGAAAAGAGAAGAAAGGGACCAAAGAAAGATAGTATGGTGGTCTAGAGCTGATAAGGTAAGAGTCCATGTGCCTTTGATCGATACTCCATAGGTGAGACCGCACTTAAATACTTGCAGAAGTCAGTAGGGAGAATTTGAATGCGTGAATGTGATTGTGGAGTTTACTTAGGACAGTTGTGAAGTGTGGGGGAAGTACATGTTGGTCTTGATATCTTGCAGGTGATTCTTTCAGTGGATTACTAAGGGGAATCTGAGTGTTGTTACATCTAGGATGAAAAGAGTTTCTGAAAGTTTTCAAACCTCTTGACTACATTTTAGTTCTTTGTTTTGCTTGAGGGCAAGCAAAGGCTAAGTGTGTGGGAGTTGATATACCATGGATTTTAGGGCTTTTAACCATGGTATATATCTTATTTATCGAGTCTTTTACTATGTGTTAGAGTCTTTTCAGGTATTTATTAGGTACAAGCACATTTGGAGCAGATTTGGTGATTATGGCACTTTCTGGAGCTTTTTGGAGTGTTTGGCCGAGAGATAGAGTTCTCTGTGGACATTTGAGGAATGCATCGATCGATACACCTTTGGTGTCGATCGTTGCATATGCAAGATGGGCCAAACTCGGCGGTTTAATGAAGAATGATGAAATTACAGTTGTGCCCAAAAGTTCCTGATATTTACAAAGAAGCCCCAAAACGTGTTTTAGGATATAATTAGGTTTTACAGCCTTTTGTTAGGACGTTTCAGAACTAAGTTTTATTTTCAGAGAGAGTTTTAGGGCTGGTTTTGTTCTCGAAAGAGACTTGATTTCGAACCCCTGTTCTTATTCTATTGATTGTTCTATGATATCTATTTTGACTATGTTTTCTGTTATGATTGCTATGTCTGAGTAGATCTCTTGTTAGGTTAGGGATTCTCATTAGGGATTTGAAGGAATGTTAGATTAACTAATTTATTAGATTCATCATCTAGTTCTTCATCTAATCTGTTCTTAATGCTTGATCTGAACTGGCCATTTAGATTACTGATTCTAGGTTGATTTACGCAACGACAGTTGGTTTATTTAACTAGATCTGATTAGGTGAGCAATTTGTCTATCCGCAAAGGAATTTGGTTTAGAGAAATTGTGAACGAACGAACATGGAATTAATGCATGTTTAGAACTCTAGGATTCGCAAAGGAATTTGGTCTGTTAGGTTGTTAGACATAGATAATTATCGCAGCGACAGCTGGTTAGTTTTACCGCCGTGATTCTAGTTCAAGAACGCTATAGATTGAATCTTGATAGTTTGATTATCTGAATTCCTGATATCCTGAGAACTCCCAAAACCTGGCACCTTCGTTAATTGCTTACAACCCCCTCGTTTGATTTCTTTACTTGCTATTTTGTTTACCGTTTTCCAATATTGCTTCGTTTAGCTTAAATCTGAATTACTTATAATCTATCGTGTGACCAGAGTCCTTTTGGATTCGATACCCTAAGTACTACAACTACATCACTGTGCACTTGCAGTTAGAATAGGGATAAAACTAGACCTATCAACCCTTAATAGTTGATTCAGAAGCATCCCACCATATGATCAGTGACTCTAAGTTGATAGATAATATCAAACCTGCTCTTGGAATGTTGTGATTGCAAATGGTGATAAGATTCCAATTCAAGTCATAGGAAATCTTAAGTTGTTTAGCAAAGAATCAAAAGCTTTCTATATGCCTAGTTTTACATCAAACTTGTTATCTGTGAAGAAAAAAGCTACCGATCTTAATTGCAATGTTATTTTCAGTCCTAATGATGTGATTTTTCAGGATATTGAGACAAGTAAGTTGCTTGGGAAAGGTGTGAGAAAGGATGAACTTTACATGCTTGAAGACACTAACCCAACTTCTGAATTATCTACTGCTTTATCTACTTATGTTAGTGTGGATGATTCTATTTGGCATGTTAGGCTAGGACATCCACACTCTAGGTCTTTAGGACTCTTATTACCTTCTGTTTCTTTCAAAATGATGATTATGAGGCTTGTATTCTTGGGAGACATTGCAAGTCTGTTTTTCCTCCTTCTAAAACTATCTATGATAAATGCTTTGATCTTGTTCACTCTGATGTTTAGACTGCTCCTTGTGTATCTAGAGAAAACCATAAGTATTTTGTGACATTCATTGATGAAAAATCTAAATACACTTGGATAACATTGCTGCAAACTAAGGATAGAGTTTTAGAAGCATTCATGAATTTTCAGAATCATGTTACTAACCATTTCAATTCTAAGATCAAAATTTTTAGATCAGACAATGGTGGAGAGTACACAAGCAATGCCTTTAAACAACATTTATCCAAGTATGGGATCATTCATCAAACAAGCTGCCCTTATACTCCACAACAAAATGGGGTAGCTGAGAGGAAGAACAAACATTTAATGGAGGTGGCAAGGTCCATGATGTTCTATAAGAATGTTCCTAAGAGGTTCTGGAGAGATGCAGTCATGACAGCCTGTTACTTGATCAATAGAACTCCAACAAAAGTTCTTCATGATCAATCACCTTTTCAGGTACTGATAGGTTTTAGTGTTTATCTTTCTTATTTTTGGTGTTTTTCTTAGGATTTCACATTTTTATTTGTTTTTGCTGAGTTTTTAGATACAGGACACTGTCAGGAGATGTGTGACGATCGTTGCTATATGTGCAATGGTCGTTGCAGGGAGATTTGACGAAGATATGGGATCGCCTTGTGACGATCGTTGCGGTCCTGTGCAACGGTCGTTGCAAATGGTTTAATTGCAAAATTAAGGTACGCGTGCTAAACCGGAACCGATTTGGTTCAACAACGTCGATCGTTGCTCATCAGCAACGATCGTTGCACCCACGACCAGGTAAGTGCCTTAAACCCTTTTCTCTTCTCTTCTTCCCCATTCCGCCGTCCGTACAACCGAGAGTGCCAAACCCCAAATCTCTCATTTCTTCATCGTTTTCTCTGATTCAAGGCTCGATTTTACTTGTTTTAACATCCCTTATCTATATATCTAACCCAATTGCAGTGAATCCAAGGTAAGAACTCTCATTTTCAACATTTTCGGATTCGGTTCTAGGGTTTAGAAATTAGGGATTTTTAGGCTTGAAATTGATGATTCCGCACTGATTAGACTTGATTTACGTTGTTTGGTGATGGATTCTTGCTGATTGAGTGATCTAAGAACGGATTTAGAAACAATTTTTGAGATTCATTGTCGGCTGTGAAATCGCCTTGCATCGATCAATGAAGTTGTGCAACGGTCGTTGCATTGCGATTTCACAGGGAGTTTTCTGCCGAAACTTATATGTTTTACTGATCTTCTTGCAGATGCCTCCTCGACAAGCTCGAAAGCGTAGAACCACCACATCAACTACAGCTCATCATCATCCACCAGCTGAGTGGTTCCATCGAGACTCGGATCCACCTGAGGATTATCAAAGAGATCAGGAAGCCATACAGCCACCATGGCCTAGAGCAGATGCACTGCTGATTCCGACAGATAGGGTCTGGGGCATGGAGATAGATGAGTTGCTCAAGACCGACACCTTCACAGAGAGGCCATTACATGACCATTGGGATGAGTTTGACACATTGCTCTACAATGGTTGGTGTAGCAAGACTCTTAAGCCGACCAAGTTTGCAGATTATTCGACTTGCAGGAGTCTGGGCATTGATGAGCAGGTTCTTGCACTGTGTAAGGGCAATTGTCTGGGGACAATGCCAATGCAGCCTTACGAGATGTACCCCGAGCTGGTGAGACAGCTGCTAGCCACTTGCAGAGTGGTTTACCCTAACCCAGATAGCAGGAAGGCTTCAGGAGGTTTCTTTACCTTCATGTGCCTAGGATGCAGGTATCGGATTCCCCTTCTCGATATCTGCAAGATTTATGGATTCAGCACTGAGCCGACGCGCATTGCTATGTCTCTTGAGTGGGATGTGGAGGAAGCTCAGTATTTCTGGGAGTGTATTGGCAATGGTCGATACAACTCGAGGACCACGGCGGTGATTCAGGTTAGGCATCCTGTGCTTAGATACGTCTTGCGCATCTTGGGATGTACTCTGTTGTGCAAGTTTGAATCCAACAAGATGCGTAAGAACGAGATGGAGATGCTGTTCATTGGGCTGAGGGATCAGTTTGAGGGTACTGTTCTGAGAGATCCCACTAGAGGACTCAACTTGGGAGCTGTTTTTGCTCATCATTTATGCGAGATGCCAAAGAAGCCATTTGATGGTGTGGGCACTGAGAGAGTAGGGAGTCTGCTTACTCCCATTTTCAGACATTGCAGGATTCCCTTAGAGGGTACTGAGCGTAATGAAAGCATAGAGTTCCTTGATTTCAGCCATCTGCAGAGTGCTACTTGGCCGAAGGAGGAACGTGTATGGGTCTATAATGACCCTGCCACAGAGAAGTGTGGTGTGGATCTTCCTGCTGCTGGTCTTACACAGATCGATACGCTGGATGCTTTGAGATTCCAGCCTCCTACGAGCGATCATCGCAGAGTTCCTTCTATGGCTCATCCGCTGGGAGAGCCTTCTACACGAGCTTCTACTTCCTCTGCACCTGCACCTGCTTCCCCTGTCGATGATGTTGAACCTTTTCCCGAGCCTACGATGCCTTATGGTGATATGTCTGAGGCAGAGTGGAGAGAGCGTTCGGATGGTATTCTACGGGTCGTCTGGAACTTCATGCGTACCTGCACTTGCAGGAGACAACCACAGATACACCATCCAGCACCTTCTCGACGTAGACGGCGATCTCCGACTCCCGGTTCTTCGAGTGGTACTGATCGTATTGATGGGATGGAGGACGAGTGATTGAGTATCGGCATCTCTAGACTGCGGTTCTTTGTATTTCTTTTTCAATTTTCTTTTGTATTTTTCTTTTGATTTCTTAGGATACTTATGTTTGGATGCTGTGATTGGTTTGAGACTACTTGTTGCTTTGATTTTATCCGTTTTCAGTGATTTTCAGCTTGCAGGTTTGAAATTTCATGATTTCTCACGGACTAACCTTCTAACTTGCTGACTCTCGGCCAATTTTGCAATGCGTCGATCGACACAACATTGTGTCGATCGTCACAACACGAGTAATCGCATTGCAGCGATCATTGCGGTTTTGAGCAACGATCGACACACGACGAAAAATCGCCTAGCAACGGTCGTTACATTTATGTATTGATCGATGCATGTGCGACAGAGGTAAAAATCAGACAGAACTCAACACATCCATTAACATTTTTGCTTTCTTTTTACCAACCCTTGGCTTAACACTACTGGGGACAGTGTGTTTCAAGTGTGGGGGAGATAGCTACTGACTTTATCTTTCTGTTTTCTTAAGAGTCAGTCCGTTTTTCAAAAAAAAATTTGTTTTATTGAGTCAAAACCAGTTTAAGTAAGAAACAGTGAAATTTGGAGAAGTTAACAATATCTTGCAGGAACTTAAGTAACCATTGGGATGAAGCTGAAAGATCAATATATGACTATTAGAAAACCCAACACGGATCAACCTACTGAGGACACCCATATCAATTCAGGTATTCAGAGAATCCTTTTACTGGCTTCACCCTTAATCCTAACTTTAATTTTCTCACCTAAGGGCTTGAAATACCTTTAGTCGGACTCCTTTGCTAGTTCTGACACAGCTTGTAAACCTGTCCGAGTATGGTTCCGTTCTCCCCTTCCAAAAAGTAAAAAAAAAGAGTAATAAACTGAGGATGAGTTAGTAACTCCGAAGTGGTCTCTGGGAGTGGTAGCTACAACTGTAACATCCCCGAGCCGGCCTACGGGCCATTGGGCGTCCATGGAACCAAAAACACTAAACTTAAGATCATAAACGATCAAGGAGAGTGTTCTATGGACGGGAATGGGTTAAGCTCAGCTGGAATGGAGCTTAATCGAGTGGGAATCAGCTGGAAGGAGTGTGGTCAGCTCAGCTCAGCTAAGCTGAAGTGTGGAAGTGTGAATACAGCTGATCAGCTAGTGACACTAGCTGATCTAGCGCCCCATAAGCGAATGGACACAAGGACATTGGTGGCCATTCGCAAGCCAAAAGGCAGCCCTTGGCTTGGGCGGTTTCTTGGCGATTTTTAGCCTATAAATAGAAGGCTTGGGGGTCAATTTTCGCACACAATTCACATAAGGGAGAAACCCAGATTTTTCTAAGGCAAAGGCCACAAAAATCGTGAGAAAGAAAGAGAGTTCGAGGCCGGTTTTCTAGAGAGAGAGTCGGCGATTGTCCAAGGGTTTTTGTGGGTGATTGGAGCGGCTTAAGGAGGCAATATGGCGGGAGATACAAGCCGTTATCCGGGCAAGTCCACCACGACCGCAAAGGTTAGTCCGAGTCCCTATCTTCTCTCGGCCTTGGGTCAAACCGTGGCCTATGGCCGGTTAAGTTGTGGCCGGATTACATCCCTCTTCTTCTCCTTCTATTGGAACTAGAACCGGGCTTAGGCATCGCGGTTTTAGGGTCGGCTTGGTTGATCATTCACGCGATCGGCCAAAGGCCATGATCGCGGGTTCAACGGTTCAGTACGTGCGTCAGTTGCGCTAAGGGTCAGAAGGCTTGTATGCGGGCGATCGGACGGTTGTCGGGAAGACAATCGGGTCGCGGAATGATCGGACGGCATATCGGGAAGGATAGCCGGATCATAACCGTTGGAACGAGTTGGCCAAGGCGTAAGCGGTTCGGGAAGGAACCGAGATGATCACGGCTGTACCGTGAATCGCAAGCAAATCATAGGCGAGTCGCGGACCATGCACCGCGGTCACGGATCGATGGCAACCATCCGCGGAACCATCGCATCCGTTCGCGGTGAACAGTCGTGACCGTTCGTACCGGATGTCGCTATGATCGTGGGACGATAGACGTACGTACGCGATGTCCATAAGGACCATCGCTCGTCATGTGCGGGTCGGCTCACGGTAATGTACGCGGGACGGTAGCCGGACGTCCGCATAGTCCAGACGGACGAATGCTCGTCATGCGGATATCGACTCTCGGGCGTGCGCTTAGATGGACATACGGGCGGGCTAGCGCGCGATCGCAGTACACGGTGTCGTCGACACGGTCATCCACACGGTCCTTACGGACGTACGTGCGGTACGTACCGGATGAGCATCGGCATGCGATAGCGAGCAACGGTCGGACGCGGCATACGCGCATCACGGCGGGTACTGATCCGTCCATGCGGATGTGCGTACTGCCGAGACGTGGATCGCGGCAACAGACTGACGCGCACGATCATGGGTTACGGCCGTGGATTCGGAATGACGTGACGCGGTCCGATTTGGGAAACTTAGCCGATTTAGATGGAATTAGAATGGCTTAGGGATTTTATGTTGCATTGGGTTATTGAGCATGTAGAATTGTATAATGCTAAGTTGCTGGTTATACTTTTCATACTTATGTTGTTTTGTTGCATTTCAGGACATGCGTACGATCATAAGGATGATCGATCCTAGGAGCGGACCAAGACGGTGGACGAGTGGTGTGTTGTAAGATAGATATTGTTAGGACCGAATACTGTATTAGCATAATGCGATTGACTCACATTTGTATTTCGTACCTTGGTTTGATTAATAAAATGTCTATTTGCCTTTACTGCTCGATTTTGCCTAAGTTAAGATTGAATAGAAATTGAATAATGGAAATGAAATTAAGCTTGAATCGTTTAAGTATAGAAAGATTGGGCTTGAGGTTGAGAACGAACCTCAAGTTAATTTGGCTAAGTAGTGGAGTTATTTCCTAGGCTTTGGGTTAAGGGCTACACCACTTGTCCGGGTTGAGGTCTGCGGTAGAAATGCATTAAAAATGCTAGGACTTGGAGATTGCTTGCTTGATATTTATTTGTATCTTGATGAATCTTCAGGTTAGTAAAGACTAAATCCAAACAGACTAAGGATAAGGAGAAGGAGGCGTCTGCGACTGGCCAAGGCCAAAAGGTCCAGACCACTCCTGTTGCGCCTGGGTTAACCGGTCCTGAGTATAACCAGACAGGCACTGAGCCTCCGTCTTCTCACATTCCTGACGGGACTAGGGTTTCCTAACCGGACGTTCAGGTTAGGGATGAGGAGGAGCGGATGGGCGAGTCATCATCCCATGCGGTCCACACTGAGACCGGTCATGGAAATGATGATGCCACAGGTGGTGGTGGCGGTGAGCCGTTGACAGCAGTCCCGAACATCGGTCAGATGTGTACTTTGCTTAAGACGGTCATGGACCAGCTTACGACTCTGAACCAGAACATTTCTGGCCAGAAGTCAGCTGAGGGTGAGCCGCGGGTCCAAGTCCCTGAGACTACGGACCCGAGTGATGGCGATCCAGACGTAGTAGTGATAGAGTCACCGGTTCAGAAGAAGGACCGTAAGGTGGACTATCTCAACGTCTTGGGCCACATCACCAAGTTGGGAACAAAGCCCTTTAAGGGCAGTGCTGACCCACTTGAGGCTGATGAATGGAGGTCACGGCTTGTCCGGAACTTCCGTTCCACCCGTTGTCCAAAGGATTACCGCAAGGACATTGCGATCCACTTTCTTGAAGGGGATGCGCATAATTGGTGGCTGTCAGTGGACAGGCGCACCAAGGGCCTTCTCGAGTCGTTCGAGGACTTTGAGACTGAATTCAACCGGAAGTACTTCCCGACCGAGGCTTGGGATCGTATGGAAGGAAAGTATTTGAGTTTAGTCCAAGGTTACAAGACGGTTCGCCAGTATGAGGCCGAGTTCGACCGTCTCAGACGTTTTGTGGGACGGGACGTTGAGGATGAGCCAGCTCAGGTCCATCGGTTCCTTCGCGGTTTGCGTCCGGAACTTAAGACCCACTGCTCGGTTTGTTCATACGATTCCGTCTCGGAGCTGGTCGAACGGGCCGCAACGGTCGAGGCCAATTTGGTCGAGGCGAAGCAGGTGGCGGCCAAGTCGCAAAGCAATGCGACCAACCGGCCTGTGAGGGACCTGAAGAGGAAATGGGGCCAAGGGGCTGATAACCAATCCTCTGATCACGCAGTATGTGCCTCCTGTGGGAAGCAACACCCCGGAAGCTGTTGGAAAAAGAGGAGGACGTGCGTGAAGTGTGGAAGCAAGGACCATGAGGTCGCGAGCTGTCCACATGCTGAGGTTCGAAAAGAAGTGACTGAGAGACCAAACACATGTTTCCGTTGTCGACAACCGGGACATTTCTTCTGGGAATGTCCGAATGGCTGAGACGGACGGTCGGGAGCTCCGAAAGTGGAGCGGGGTCGTGAGGGCCGTACGGGACCTACTAAGGGTACGGCTGCTAATCCCCGTATCTATGAGCTCGTGAAGTACTCAGGAGAGGCTGGTTCCTTCGATGCGATTACTGGTATGTCACTCGAACCCTGATTTCTTCAAATTACTGCATTGCATATTGGGGAAATAAAGCGGGGCTTATATGCATTGTGGGAATGTGTAGGGACCGTTGTGGTAGGAGGTGTAGAAACACTGACTATGTTCGACTCTAGGGCCACACATAGTTTTGTGAGCCCTAGGATGATCGGGAAAGGCTTGTTCCAGAAGGAACAAGTCGTAGGCCAAGGCATTGTAAATGCGGCCGGTGGGCAAGTAATGCCCGTGCTAGGTTTAGTTAGGGGTATACCAGTCTCCATAGAAGGCGTAAGTATGCCAGCTGACCTAGTGCTGGTCAAGCTCAAGCATCATGATGCGGTCATCAGAACCAGATCAAACCAGGAGCTCACTGACTCAATCGCTAACTCAACCACTACGTCAAGCAGCGCAAGGAGACCAAGAGAAGTCAAGGCAATAATGAGTTCTGATCCAACAAAAGGCATAGGATTGATTATACATACAACAATCAATCCTAAGAAGACATATGACCCAGGAGGAATCATAACACATGGAGAAGAGATTATGGAGCCGAGAAGATCCAACAAGGCGTATGAGCTTATCTTAGCTCAAGTGGAGACCAAGGTCAAGAAATCTATCTCAGCTCATCACCAGCATGCCACTAAGAAGAGTCATCCCCAAAAGATGACACAAGAAGAAGATACCGAAAAGGAGCTAACCATATGTAGCATCACAGCTAGCTCAGGAAGTAGCATCGGCACTAGCTCAGCAGACTTGCCATATATGGAAGCATTCACATTTGGAAGGTCAATTCAGCACCAAACGTTTACCTATCAAAACTACAGTGTATTGAGCTCCTTTCCATCAAGTCTAGACGTTCCCAGCTGCACAAGACCACACAAGATTCTCCATAACTTCAACAAGTCATACTTACCATTTTTGGAGAAGAAAGAGATCAAACACCAACGGCTTCTTTCCAAGAATGAAAGCCACGAATTGTTTGTCAATCAAGCTGTCCCAAGGATCCTCACTTATCCCTTAAAGCCATCCAGATACAAAGAAACTATCAAGAGCTTGGATCCTTGCCAAAATCAGCCTAACGGCTAGTTTTTCATTAAGTTTTCGATTTCTTTCTTGTTCAAGGTCAATAGGACCGTTGTAAAAAGCCTATATAAGCTTTGTCTTATTATTTTGTATTATTCACCCTTTCAATCAACTAAGTTTATACAAAAGAATTCTTTTCTTCTTTTCAAAGAGTGTCTTTGAAGTTTCTTGTCTTAAGATTCATTTGAGTGATTCATTTGTCTCTGAAGATTATTGGATTAACTTGTTTGTGTGATTCAAATAAGTTGTTCAACCACAGATTGAGAGAGTCAATCAGCCCATCGAACAAGTGAGTTGTTCATCATCATCCATTCATTTCATCCATTTCGGTCAAGTAAGAGAGCTCTTAAGCCAGTGCTTGTCCTCCATCAATCCATCGCTCAAGCTTCCGCTCCGGGGCTACATCATCTGGTATCAGAGCCGAAAGGTTCCTACATCAGGTGTATCCTATCCTTTACCTTTCGGTTTATTGCATCTAGTTTTTGTTTTCATTTTATCTTAAATCAAAAACCCATAAAAATTGTTTGTTTCATTATATTGCTTAGTTTTTATTCTCTGATTTTGTTTTCATCCTTAAAGAAAAACCCATAAAAATCTTTTGATTGCATTTTATTCATAGTTCAATTCTGTTTTGTTGTTTGCATCTTAAATCAAAAAAAAAAAATTGTTTTGTGTTTCTTTTGATTTCTATTTCTTTGTTTTTAGTTGTTTCCAAAAAGTTTTAAAAAAAAAACAAAAGTTTTCATTGTTTGATTTGAATTCCTTTAAACCAAAAAAAAAAAAAAGTGTTATTTCCATATTAGTTTTGTGTCATTTCGAAATTCAAAAAAAAAAAAAGTTTCCTTAAATCTTTGTATCACAAATCTTGTTTCCATTTCTTTTGTGCAGAATTTTATTTCCATATTTGCACCAAATCGTGTGGATTCTTTTTAATTAAAGAAAGTTTGCAATTCTTTGAATTTTACTTTTTGTGTTAGAATCCATTGATACGCTTTTGAGTTTATTGTGTCAGGTACTGAATCAGACATGGGAGAAGGAGCAGCTGTTGATCAGATCACCATGAATCAGCTTCTTGAAGTCTTGAGAGGCATGAGTGAGCATCTGACCCAGCTAGAGAAGTCCCATCCTACACAACAACAAGAAGAGAATGGACTTGGGAATGCACCAGGAACTACTTATGTGGAGCCTAAACCACCAGACCAACCTTGGAGAACAAGAACGACGAAGTCACATCAACCAAGGGCTTCCCAACGAAAATCAGGGAGTGACTCAAGCCGTGCAACATTCAAAGCCACCTACAAGTCAAAAGTCAGGTTAATTTGGGATGATGGATATTATTATTATGGACCTGAATTCTTTGTATATCCAGGAGGTAAAGCAAGCTTTATAGATTGGGAAAGCAACATGGAAGAGTACTTTAGCTACTATTGTGTTCCTGATGAAGAGCGACTCTATATAGCACTTGGACAACTCACCAAAGAGGCTCTAAGATGGTGGAGCAAGGAAGAGTATGAGAGATGGTACTACAAGGAGCCAAAGATCAGAACATGGGATGACTTAAAGTTGAGCATGTGGGAGAAGTATTGTTCACCGAACAAAACTACTTATCCACCGAAGAGATCATCAACTCCTAAACTTGTGCAAGATGCCAATAGCTCTCAAACAAAGTATCAAGGTAAGTTCTCTGTCTCTAAGAATACATTAGAACTAATGTGTTGTAAGTGTAAGAGCAGGGATCATGTTGCTAAGGACTGTCCAAGAAAGAGGACTACAACATCAAATGGTGAAAAGCTAGTACCACAAGAGGCCAAAGGAGGAGAAAAGCAACCAGCAGCCTCTAAACCATTTAATGAGTTTCCCACCTTCAGATTTGCACCAGTAGAACACACTCACGAAATCCTGAAGGAGAAGCAAGAGAAGAAGCAGAGCCACAAAGCCTCACCCAATTCAACCGGATCCAGCTTTGATGCCTCACTCAAGCTCCTAGACATGCCAACACAAGGTAAGTGTTCTAACCTTGTAAATTCCAAAGAGTCAACCTGTTATAAGTGCCATAAAGGAGGGCATTTTGCTGCAAATTGTCCATCTAAGAAGTTGTTCCAAGATATAACATCAGAGTTGAAATTGGAAGTAACTAACACAAATGATAGTTTTGTGCAATCTGATATTTTAATTTCCAATTCAAGACTCATGCACTTGTCTTTGCCAAAGAGTTTTGATGCAGGAATAAGACAAGGAGAATGGCATATAAGCAAAGGTGAAGAAAATCAATTCTTACACCTTACTTGTTCAAAGGAGACCGCGAAAGAGGAAACCAAGCAAGACAACAACAGAAGAGTGCAAGCAAACAAGGTGAATTCTGAACTTAAAGTGAATAAACTTGTTTGTCAAACCACTGTTATGATGCACTTGTCTCTGGACCAAAAGGTTCATGAAAGTTTAGGTGCCAAAGAAGAAGTGGAGCAACATCAATGTCATGATCCACAAGCAAGTAAAGGACAAGAGTACATTCAAGGTACCATCATGACTGTTGTACCAAGACATGAGCGAGACAAGGTAAATCAATATCTTACTCAAAATGTTCATACTGATTCCAAGGATATGATAATGCATTTGTCTTGTCCAAAAGAACTTGAGAAAGGTATAGGTCATGGAGTCAAGTTTCGGGCAGGAACATCAATACAAAGGAATCAAGGTGAAGAAGCTCATGGAGCTTCAACTAATGATGAACTGGAGCATAAAACCTCTAGTAGTACATGCACCAGGAGAGATGCGACTTTGAACCAGCTTGTCACATCCATAATGGTAAGCTCCAACCTTGTGCAACCTGTTTTAAAAGTCTCAAACTCAGATATAATTCACTTGCTCTTTCCCTTAAGAGTTGACTTAGGTACAGGTCTGATAAAGATCAAGAAGCCAAGGGCAGAAGGAGTCTTGAGAGAGAGACCAAAACCGAGCCATGTTTCCACACATGAGCCACAAGCAAATCCAAGGCTTGAAGTATATCATACTTCAACCAAACATGAGGTTATTTCTGAACTTGGAATGAGTATTCTTGACTATCAATCCACTGGTATGATGCACTTGTTTCTTGAGTCAAGTGTTGAGACAAGGATTAGATCTAAAGATAAAGCCAAATGGGAGATCAAGGAAAATCCACCAGACCAAAGCAAGCACACTACATCTACTAGCATGGTAAGTCTTTCTTTGATCCACTTCATTTCCCATGACTCAACAGCTGTGTTAAAGGATTTGTTACGCTTACAAGAGGATGAGATATCAGTAGCACATGAATATGACTCTAAGGAAAATGTGCTTGACTCAAAGCAAGCACACTACATCTACTAGCATGGTAAGTCTTTCTTTGATCCACTTCATTTCCCATGACTCAACAGCTGTGTTAAAGGATTTGTTACGCTTACAAGAGGATGAGATATCAGTAGCACATGAATATGACTCTAAGGAAAATGTGCTTGACTCAAAGCAAGCACACTACATCTACTAGCATGGTAAGTCTTTCTTTGATCCACTTCATTTCCCATGACTCAACAGCTGTGTTAAAGGATTTGTTACGCTTACAAGAGGATGAGATATCAGTAGCACATGAATATGACTCTAAGGAAAATGATTTAAACCGGTATTTATGTGATAAGAAGCCCATAATGCACTTGTTTCTTTGCAAAAGTGTTGAGAATATTTCAGGTCTTAAAGAGAGCAGAAGCAAGATAATCAAAGGAGGCGTCACACCAGCTCAAAGAAGAGGAGCATTGCTGTCCTATCTACTCAAAGAAGAACCACTGGATGCTCCACAACCCAACCGGAATCAAAATGATTCCCAAGGTAATCTTCTAAACCCTCATTCACTTCACTGGACTAACTTGACTTATCTATGTGCAGGTTATCAAGTTTTGAGGTCAAAACTTCTTGAAGAGGGAGGGTATGATGCGGTCATCAGAACCAGATCAAACCAGGAGCTCACTGACTCAATCGCTAACTCAACCACTACGTCAAGCAGCGCAAGGAGACCAAGAGAAGTCAAGGCAATAATGAGTTCTGATCCAACAAAAGGCATAGGATTGATTATACATACAACAATCAATCCTAAGAAGACATATGACCCAGGAGGAATCATAACACATGGAGAAGAGATTATGGAGCCGAGAAGATCCAACAAGGCGTATGAGCTTATCTTAGCTCAAGTGGAGACCAAGGTCAAGAAATCTATCTCAGCTCATCACCAGCATGCCACTAAGAAGAGTCATCCCCAAAAGATGACACAAGAAGAAGATACCGAAAAGGAGCTAACCATATGTAGCATCACAGCTAGCTCAGGAAGTAGCATCGGCACTAGCTCAGCAGACTTGCCATATATGGAAGCATTCACATTTGGAAGGTCAATTCAGCACCAAACGTTTACCTATCAAAACTACAGTGTATTGAGCTCCTTTCCATCAAGTCTAGACGTTCCCAGCTGCACAAGACCACACAAGATTCTCCATAACTTCAACAAGTCATACTTACCATTTTTGGAGAAGAAAGAGATCAAACACCAACGGCTTCTTTCCAAGAATGAAAGCCACGAATTGTTTGTCAATCAAGCTGTCCCAAGGATCCTCACTTATCCCTTAAAGCCATCCAGATACAAAGAAACTATCAAGAGCTTGGATCCTTTCCAAAATCAGCCTAACGGCTAGTTTTTCATTAAGTTTTCGATTTCTTTCTTGTTCAAGGTCAATAGGACCATTGTAAAAAGCCTATATAAGCTTTGTCTTATTATTTGTATTATTCACCCTTTCAATCAACTAAGTTTATACAAAAGAATTATTTTCTTCTTTTCAAAGAGTGTCTTTGAAGTTTCTTGTCTTAAGATTCATTTGAGTGATTCATTTGTCTCTGAAGATTATTGGATTAACTTGTTTGTGTGATTCAAATAAGTTGTTCAACCACAGATTGAGAGAGTCAATCAGCCCATCGAACAAGTGAGTTGTTCATCATCATCCATTCATTTCATCCATTTCGGTCAAGTAAGAGAGCTCTTAAGCCAGTGCTTGTCCTCCATCAATCCATCGCTCAAGCTTCCGCTCCGGGGCTACATCACATCATGAGGTGATCTTGGGCATGGATTGGTTGGGACAGAACCGAGCCACTATTGACTGTCACCGGGGAAGGGTGAAGTTTGATAGACCAGAGGGCAAGGTCACGTTCCAAGGTGTGAGGCCGACTTCGGAAAGTCTGGTCGTCTCTCCTATCCAAGCAGAGAAGATGTTAGAAAGGAGATGCGAGGCATACCTAGCCACCATCACCACTAAGGAAGTGGGGACGGAAGTGAAGATTGGGGAGATCCCGGTGGTTCGGGACTTTGAGGATGTGTTCAAGGCCTTAGAAGGCTTACCGCCCGACAGGTCTGATCCATTCGTCATTGAACTTGAACCAGGGACGAAACCTCTGTCTAAGGCTCCATACAGAATGGCTCCGGCCGAGATGGCTGAGCTGAAGAAGCAGCTGGAAGAACTGCTAGACAAGGGTTTTATTAGACCAAGCAGTTCTCCATGGGGTGCTCCCGTTCTCTTCGTCAAGAAGAAGGATGGAAGCCTCCGGTTGTGCATCGACTACCGAGGTATAAACCGGGTCACTGTGAAGAACAAGTACCCGTTACCCCGGATAGACGAGCTGTTGGATCAACTAAAAGGTTCAACCGTGTTTTCCAAGATCGATCTGGCGTCAGGATACGATCAAATCCCGATAGCGCCTGAGGACGTGAGGAAAACCGCGTTTAGAACCCGGTATGGATACTACGAGTTTGTATTCATGCCATTTGGTCTAACAAATGCACCAGCTGCCTTCATGAAGATGATGAATAGTGTTTTCCGGGAATGGTTGGATAGGTTTGTGATCATCTTCATTGATGACATTCTTGTCTACTCCAAGAACCGTGAAGAACACCGTGAACATCTAAGGATTGTACTGGAGACCTTGAGGACACACCAGCTCTATGCCAAGTTGAGCAAGTGTAGTTTTTAGCAGAGCAGTGTGGGCTTCCTTGGACACATCGTGTCTGACAAGGGAGTTGCGGTCGACCCGGAGAAGATCCGGTCGATTGAGGAATGGCCGCGGCTGATAGGGTCAGGTTTTAATCCTATATCTAACTGAAAGTGCACAGTTCAGTAGTCGTAGTATATAGGTATCGAATCCACAGGGACTCCGGTCAACGATAGATAAGAAACAAAAAAGATTAAACTAGGAGAAAGTAATGTGAGAAAGCGGTAAATCAAATAGCAGAAAAGTAAATCAAGCGAGTTTGTAAGCAAGAAGGCGAAGCGTTAGGTTTCAGGAGTTCTCAGGAAATCAGGAACACAAGCAATCAGTCTATCAGGATCTAATCAATAACTGTTCTAGAACTCAAACACAGATATAGAATTAACCAAATTCCTTTGCGAGAATTCTCTAAGTCTAAGTGCAGCAAACCAAACTTTCGTTTGCGAGAACTAACAGATTAAACCAGCTTTAATTCCAAGTTTGATATGTTCACAATTAACCTAAACCAAACTTTCGTTTGCGAGAAGTTTAATTGCTCATCTAGGTTCTTTCTAGTTAAATTAACCAACTTCCGCTGCATTAATCAACCTAACATCATAATTCTGATTAGCTACTTCAGATTAAGCATTAAGAACAACTTAGATAAAGAACTAGCAGATATGAATCCCTACAGATTAATTAAACTATAAATCCATGAAATCCCTAATGAGAATCCTTCAACCTAACAGGTAAACTACTCAGACATGTTCATCGAGACAGAAAATATCATAAGTAGAAAACCAAATATCATAAAACAAAGTAAAGATCTGGGGTTCAAAATCCTCTCTCTCTCGAGAGCAGGATCAGCCCCTAACTCTCTCTGAAATAAAATAAGACTTAAGAAAAGCGTAGCCTAAAAAATGGCTTAAAAACTCTTATATATTGGTCTAAAGTCGGCTGGGGGTCTTTTTGCAAGTCTGGGAAGTTTCTGGGCAAAAACTGTAATTTCTCCAAAATGCAGATTTTTGGCCGCAGAACTGCGTCGACCTAGTGCAGAACTGCAACGATCGTTGCACTGCGAAAACGCAGCCAGTGAACTTTGTGAGATCTCTAAATAGTGCAGAATTGCTCCAAATGCTCCCAAAACGTCCAATTAGGCTCCAGATGTCCTTAAACCTGTAAAACACCTGAAAAGACTCCAAAACATAGTAAAAGACTCGATAAATAACACATATACCATGGTTAAAATCCCTAAAATCCATGGTATATTAACTCCCCCACACTTAGCTCTTGCTTTCCCTCAAGCAAGTAAAGAACCAAAGCATAAGAAAAGAAGTTTGAAAACACAGAAACACATTTCGTCCTAGGAACTTTCACAATCACATTCACTTAGTAAGCCACTGAAAACTTTCCTACAGAACTCAAGACCACAATGTACTTCCCCCACACTTAGCAACTGTCCTAAGTAAACTCCACAATCACATTCATGCATTCAAATTCACCCTACTGACTTCTGCAAGTATTTAAGTGCGGTCTCACCTAAGGAGTATCGATCAAAGGCACATGGATTCTTACCTTATCAGCTCTAGACCACCATACTATCTTTCTCTACTCCCTTTCTTCTCTTTCCCTTCCTTAACAACTGATTTTTCCCACATTGGGTATCATTTTATTTTTTTTATCAGTGTTCTTCCCGTTATGGGGTGTACTTTGGACACATTCCATGGATCGCACAGGAGATAATAGGGGTCTCTACCACTCCTGTGACCACTTCGGAGTTACTAACTCATCCTCAGTTTATTATATTTCCTTTTTTTTATGGAAGGGGAGAAGGGAACTAAATAGGACAGGTTTACAGGCTGTGTCAGAACTAACAAGGGAATCCGACACAAAGTATACCAAGCCCTTAGGTGAGAAATCTAAGTCAGTATTACGGTTGAAGTCAGTAAAATGATCCTCTGATACCTGAAGTGATGTGGGTGTTCCCAGTAGGTTGATCCGTGTCTGAGTTTTCTAATAGTCATAGAGGCTCTGTAAGTCTGTCCAATGGTCACTTAGTTCCTGTTCAAGCGAAAATTTTCCTCGAAAAATTATAGTTTCATACAAATTTTGACTCAATAAAACAAATTTTGAAAAACTTAAGAAAACAAAAGCGTGCGTCAGTAGCTTCCTCCCCCACACTTAAACTACACTGTCCCCAGTGTAATCAAAGCACGAGCTCGGTGAAAGAATAATCAAATTGAATAACAAACCGAAAAGTTGCAGATTACTTACCTGTCGTCGCCCTGTGTCGATCGATGCCACAAGGGTGTCGATCGATGCAAGGCGAATATGCTCGCGGTTATTGAGATAACCGGTGTCTGAACCGCAATTGAATTGGTAAACCACAAATCGTGACTGCATCGACCGATGCACTATATGTGTCGATCGATGCGATTATTCCTGTTTCCCTCAGCTCTGAACACACTTAAACAGAAAAATTAAAAATACCAAATCAAAACGAAAAAACAAAAACAAAAACGAACCTAACAGTGGGTTGCCTCCCACTCAGCGCTTGTTTTTAGTCATTAGCTTGACTATTGGAAAGAGATTGGATTCTTGGCGGTTTCAACAGAGACTTTGAATGTCTCTGTGAGTATCTCTTCATCCAAGGAGGTGTATAGGCATTATGATCATGAGGCTTTCCAAGGAAAGAGTAATCAGAATCAGGGCGGGAGCGAAGCTTGGACGGTCTACTGCGTTTTCCTGCATTCAAAACATTGTGATCAGAAGGTTTAAGCTTAGGTGATTTGTACCTTACCTTTGATGCAGATCTGATGTTTGGGGCTTTCTGCTTATGAGCAGTTGCAGGTACTGAAGATGTTAGAGCAGGTTCAAGAGGAACTGCCATCTTCTTCTTTCCACTATCAGATAATGTAGTTCCACCAATCTGAACTTCTTCTTTCAGATGACCATCAGTGGAGATCATCTCCTTTGCATGAACTCGCGAAGTTTCAACTGGTGGTGTTTTATTCACCTTCTTATCCATCACTTTAATGCAGTTAGCCACTTCTAGCTCTTGCTTGGAAGGTTTAGGAACCTTAGGATATGGCACAGGGGGCTTATACACTCGTTCTGGTACTGTTGCAGGTTTCTGGTCATGTCTGCGTTCTGTGTCGATCGTTGCATGATGTGTGTCGATCGATGCAAGGCGATTCTGTTTCTCGAAAGAACTCGAAATTGCCGTCAGAACGGCGTGTCGATCAACACTAAGGGGGTGTCGATCGATGCATGTATCAGGCAGACAATATTCATCCAGAAAATCCGAGATTATGCTCTCTTCTTCACCTAGCAACTCAATCTCATCCCCTAAGGTCACAGCTTTGATGTGCAGCTTCCGTTCAGCTCTCTTAGCTTCATTATGCCTTTGCATTGTTTCAGCTGTTTGAACTCGGACATCTAGCTTCTTCATATGTGTGCTCAAGTATTCAAACTTCTCATTCAGATCTTCATGCAATGCATCCATCCTTGATTTGAAGGACACAGTGATCTGTTGTTCTCTCTCAAGAAACTGTTCCATCATAGCTTCTAATCTGCTCTTATGTGTAGGTGCAGGCGGTGCTTTGTAAGAAGAAACACCATAGTTCCTCGAGAAGGCATTGCCCTGTTGCTGGAAAGGTCCCTGAAAAGCTGATTCATGACTATAGAATTCATTCCCTTCAACGCAGTTGATAGCATCTTGCGCATACTTTCCAAGTAGAAGACTATACAGATAGTCAACTTTACTCTTCAACCCAGCTATTTGTGAATTATCAATCCCTGGACTAAAGAAATCATACATCTTTCTTACGATATGTGTCGATCGATGCAGGAGAAGCGTCGATCGATGCAAGCGCGATGATGTGACGATCGACACACAGGACCGTGTCGATCGATGCAGTGCGATTACAGGCGTAACTGAAACGCAAGAACAGAAAAGAAAAAAAAATTAGTAGCAAAAAATAAAAACGAAAAACCTAGTCTAAACCCTAAGTTCAAATCTATCGGAGACTCAAAAGAGTCCCCGGCAACGGCGCCAAAAACTTGATAGGGCCAGGTTTTAATCCTATATCTAACTGCAAGTGCACAGTTCAGTAGTCGTAGTATATAGGTATCGAATCCACAGGGACTCCGGTCAACGATAGATAAGAAACAATAAAGATTAAACTAGGAGAAAGCAATGTGAGAAAGCGGTAAATCAAATAGCAGAAAAGTAAATCAAGCGAGTTTGTAAGCAAGAAGGCGAAGCGTTAGGTTTCAGGAGTTCTCAGGACATCAGGAACACAAGCAATCAGTCTATCAAGATCTAATCAATAACTGTTCTAGAACTCAAACACAAATATAGAATTAACCAAATTCCTTTGCGAGAATTCTCTAAGTCTAAGTGCAGCAAACCAAACTTTCGTTTGCGAGAACTAACAGATTAAACCAGCTTTAATTCCAAGTTTGATATGTTTACAATTAACCTAAACCAAACTTTCGTTTGCGAGAAGTTTAATTGCTCATCTAGGTTCTTTCTAGTTAAATTAACCAACTTCCGCTGCATTAATCAACATAACATCATAATTCTGATTAGCTACTTCAGATTAAGCATTAAGAACAACTTAGATAAAGAACTAGCAGATATGAATCCCTACAGATTAATTAAACTATAGTTCCATGAAATCCCTAATGAGAATCCTTCAACCTAATAGGTAAACTACTCAGACATGTTCATCGAGACAGAAAATATCATAAGTAGAAAACCAAATATCATAAAACAAAGTAAAGATCTGGGGTTCAAAATCCTCTCTCTCTCGAGAGCAGGATCATCCCCTAACTCTCTCTGAAATAAAATAAGACTTAAGAAAAGCGTAGCCTAAACAATGGCTTAAAAACTCTTATATATTGGTCTAAAGTCGGCTGGGGGTCTTTTTGCAAGTCTGGGAAGTTTCTGGGCAAAAACTGTAATTTCTCCAAAATGCAGATTTTTGGGCGCAGAACTGCGTCGACCTAGTGCAGAACTGCAACGATCGTTGCACTGCGAAAACGCAGCCAGTGAACTCTGTGAGATCTCTAAATAGTGCAGAATTGCTCCAAATGCTCCCAAAACGTCCAATTAGGCTCCAGATGTCCTTAAACCTGTAAAACACCTGAAAAGACTCCAAAACATAGTAAAAGACTCGATAAATAACACATATACCATGGTTAAAATCCCTAAAATTCATGGTATATCAGCGGCCGAGGAACGCAACCGAAGTTCGGAGTTTCCTTGGTTTGGCCAGTTACTATAGACGGTTCATCCAGGGTTTTGCAAGTATGGCCAAGGCCATGACTAAGCTAACCGGAAAGAACGTAAAGTTCGAATGGACGGAGGCCGCGGAGAAGAGTTTTTAAGACTTGAAGGTTATGCTAACCAGGGCGCCAATCCTGACCTTGCCCATGGACAACGTGCCTTACGTGGTCTACACAGATGCATCCCGGATCGGTCTGGGTTGTGTTCTGATGCAGGAAGGAAATGTGATTGCTTACGCTTCAAGACAGGTGAGGAAGCACGAGGGTAATCACCCCACTCACGATCTAGAAATGGCCGCTATGGTATTTGCACTAAAGATCTGGCGATCTTATCTCTACGGAGCCAAAGTGCAATTATTCACCGACCATAAGAGTCTGAAGTATGTGTTCACTCAGCCTGACTTGAACCTGGGGCAAAGAAGATGGATGGAGTTGGTGGCGGATTACGATCTAGACATCACCTACCATCGTGGAAAAGCTAACTTGGTAGCAGACGCCTTGAGTCGGAAGAGGACCGAGGTGGCCATGGAGAAAGATGCAGAGACCTTGGTCGGTTTGGTCAGGTCCCTGCATCTGAATGCATTGTCGGTGGACAATGAGCCACTCGGCCTTGGAGCAGCGGATCAGGCGGATCTGTTGACTCGTGTACGGTTGGCTCATGAACATGATGAAGAGCTGATCAAGTCGGTGAATAACAACAACACTGAGTACCAGTTTACCAACAATGGGACGATTGTGGTGAATGTACGGGTGTGTGTTCCCGACGTGAAAGTCCTTAAGGAGGAGATCCTGAGGATGGCTCATCAATCTAAGTTATCCATTCATCCTGGACAGACCAAGATGTACCAAGACCTTAAACGGTACTATCATTGGGTCGGGATGAAGAGAGACATAGCAGAGTGGGTGTCCAAGTGCCAAACGTGTCAGTTGGTTAAGATTGAACACCAAGTCCCAAGTGGCCTATTGCAAAGTCTTCCCATTCCGGAATGGAAGTGGGACCACATCACCATGGACTTTGTAACAGGAATACCTGTGACTCGATTAAGGAAGGACACGATTTGGGTTGTAGTGGACAGGCTGACCAAGTCTGCACACTTCTTGGCCATCAAGAAGACTGATGGAGTGGGCAAGCTTGCTGGGAAATACATTGAGGAGATCGTAAGACTTCACGGTATTCCAGCAAGTATAGTCTCGGACCGAGATGGTCGATTCACTTCTTATTTCTAGCAAGCTTTTCAGAAAGCCATAGGAACAAGAGTGAACATGAGTACGGCTTACCATCCACAGACGGATGGACAGTCGGAGAGGACCATACAGACGCTGGAAGACATGCTAAGAGCATGTGTTCTGGATTGGGGCGATTCTTGGGAGAAGTACTTGCCCTTGACCGAGTTTGCTTATAACAACAGTTATCAAGCAAGCATCGGGATGTCGCCTTATGAAGCGTTTTATGGCCGGCCGTGTAGGAGTGTTGGACACAAGTGGGAGAGTCCAGTGTTGTGGGGCCGGATATTATTGCCGAGACCACCGAGCAAATCCGATTCCTAAAGGCTAAGATGAAGGAGGCGCAAGATCGCCAAAGGAGTTATGCCAATAAGAGAAGGAAAGACCTTGAGTTCCAAGTTGGGGACCGGGTTTACCTTAAGATGATTACCTTCAGAGGAAGGGCTAGGGTTTCCAAGCGAGGGAAACTTGACCCGAGATACTTAGGGCCATTCACGATTCTGGAAAGAGTCGGGAAGGTCGCTTACAAGTTGGACTTGCCCAACGAGATGGAAGCATTTCACAATGTGTTCCATGTCTCCCAGTTGCGCAAGTGCCTCTCGGATGAAGATGTGATTTTGCCCGAGATCACCGCGGATCTTAAGGCAAACCTCACGCTGGAAACTAGGCCACTAAGGATCTTGGACCGGCTAGAAAAAGCCACCAGGAAGAAGGTAATTCAGATGCTCAAAGTGGAATGGATTTGCAACGGAGTTAAGGAAATCACTTGGGAAACCGAGGCCCGGATGAAGGCTGGTTACCCAGAGTGGTTTGAGGAGTTTACAAGGGACGAACTTCTTGAAGCGGATTCGGGGACGAATCCATTTCAAGGGGGGGAGAACTTGTAACATCCCCGAGCCGGCCTACGGGCCATTGGGCGTCCATGGAACCAGAAACACTAAACTTAAGATCATAAACGATCAAGGAGAGTGTTCTATGGACGGGAATGGGTTAAGCTCGGCTGGAAGGAGTGTGGTCAGCTCAGCTCAGCTAAGCTGAAGTGTGGAAGTGTGAATACAGCTGATCAGCTAGTGACACTAGCTGATCTAGCGCCCCATACGCGAATGGACACAAGGCCATTGGTGGCCATTCGCAAGCCAAAAGGCAGCCCTTGGCTTGGGCGGTTTCTTGGCGATTTTTAGCCTATAAATAGAAGGCTTGGGGGTCAATTTTCGCACACAATTCACATAAGGGAGAAACTCAGATTTTTCTAAGGCAAAGGCCACAAAAATCGTGAGAAATAAAGAGAGTTTGAGGCCGGTTTTCTAGAGAGAGAGTCGGCGATTGTCCAAGGGTTTTGGTGGGTGATTGGAGCGGCTTAAAGAGGCATTATGGCGAGAGATACAAGCCGTGATCCGGGCAAGTCCACCACGACCGCAAAGCTTAGTCCGAGTCCCTATCTTCTTTCGGCCTTGGGTCAAACCGTGGCCTATGGCCGGTTAAGTTGTGGCCGGATTACATCCCTCTTCTTCTCCTTCTTTTGGAACTAGAACCGGGCTTAGGCATCGCGGTTTTAGGGTCGGCTTGGTTGATCATTCACGCGATCGGCCAAAGGCCATGATCGCGGGTTCAACGGTTCAGTACGTGCGTCAGTTGCGCTAAGGGTCGGAAGGCTTGTATGCGGGCGATCGGACGGTTGTCGGGAAGACAATCGGGTCGCGGAATGATCGGACGGCATATCGGGAAGGATAGCCGGATCATAACCGTTGGAACGAGTTGGCCAAGGCGTAAGCGGTTCAGGAAGGAACCGAGACGATCACGGCTGTACCGTGAATCGCAAGCAAATCATAGGCGAGTCACGGACCATGCACCGCGGTCACGGATTGATGGCAACCGTCCACGGAACCATCGCATCCGTTCGCGGTGAACAGTCGCGACCGTTCGTACCGAATGGCGCTATGATCGTGGGACAACAGACGTACGTACGCGATGTCCGTAAGGACCATCGCTCGTCATGCGCGGGTCGGCTCACGGTAATGTACGCGGGACGGTAGCCGGACATGCGCATAGTCCATACGGACGGATACTCGTCATGCGGATATCGACTCTCGGGTGTGCGCTTAGACGGACAGACGGGCGGGCTAGCGCGCGATCGCACTACATGGTGTCATCGACACGGTCATCCGCACGGTCCTTACGGACGTACGTGCGGTACGTACCGGACGAGCATCGGCATGCGATAGTGAGCAACGGTCGGACGCGGCATACGCGCATCACGGCGGGTACTGATCCGTCCATGCGGATGTGCGTACTGCCGAGACGTGGATCGCGGCAACGGACTGACGCGCACGATCATGGGTCGCGGTTACGGCCGTTGATTCGGAATGACGTGACGCGGTCCGATTTGGGAAACTTAGCCGATTTAGATGGAATTAGAATGGCTTAGGGATTTTATGTTGCATTGGGTTAATGAGCATCTAGAATTGTATAATGCTAAGTTGCTGGTTATACTTTTCATACTTATGTTGTTTTGTTGCATTTCAGGACATGCGGACGATCATAAGGATGATCGATCCTAGGAGCGGACCAAGACGGTGGACGAGTGGTGTGTTGTTAGATAGACATTGTTAGGACCGAATACTGTATTAGCATAATGCGATTGACTCACATTTGTATTTGGTACCTTGGTTTGATTAATAAAATGTCTATTTGCCTTTACTGCTCGATTTTGCCTAAGTTAAGATTGAATGGGAATTGAATAATGGAAATGAACTTAAGCTTGAATCGTTTAAGTATAGAAAGATTGGGCTTGAGGTTGAGAACGAACCTCAAGTTGATTTGGCTAAGTAGTGGAACGGCCGTTCCGGCCGTAGAGTCGGGATGGGGTGTTTCAACAACTATCATCTCCTGTGCTATCCATAGAATGTGTCCAAAGTACACCCCTTAACGGGAAGAGCACTGATAAAAAAAATAAAATGATACCCAATGGGGAAAAATCAGAATGCTAAGGAAGGGAAAAGAGAAGAAAAGGAACCAGAAAAAGATAGTATGGTGGTCTAGAGCTGGCAAAGTAAGAATCCATGTGCCCTTTGATCGATAATCCTTAGGTGAGACCGCACTTAATATGCTTAAGAAGTCAGTAGGGTGAATTTGAATTGCTTGGATTGATTGTGGAGTTTACTCAGGACAGTTGCTAAGTGTGGGGGAAGTACATGTTGGTCTTGATATCTTGCGGTTAATTCTTTCAGTGGTTTACTAAGGGGAATCTGAGTGTTGTTTCTTCTAGGAAAAAAAGAGTTTCTGAAAGTTTTCAAACCTCTTCACCATGTTTTAGTTCTCTGTTTTGCTTGAGGGCAAGCAAAGGCTAAGTGTGGGGGAGTTGATATATCATGGTTTTTACCGGTTTTGTGCCATGATATAAGTCTGTTTTAGTGTCTTTTGATGTTCTTTTAGAGTCTTTTATATGTGTTATTAGGTACACGCACGTTTGGAGCGGATTTGGAGATTATGGAGCTATTTGGAGTATTTTGGAGTTTTGACCCGAGAGGTTGTGCTCACTGTCCGAAACAGAGGAGTGTGTCGATCGACGCATATCAGCATCAATCGATGCACAACGAGTTGGGCCAGATCTCGGCGGTTTAATGAAGATTGATGATATTGCAAAGTTTCCCAGAAGTCCAGATATTTACACAGAAGCCCCAAGACGTGTTTTAGCTATTTAATTAGGTTTTTAACTTCAGTTTTAGATACACTATCATAACTTAGAGCAGAGAGTTTTTAGAGCTTTTGGGGATGATCTGATCCTGTACTACATTTTATTTTGGAGAAGATTTCGAACCCCTTTTATTATTCTAATCTCTTTTATGATATCTATTATTACATTGATTATGCCTTCATATTCTATGTCTGAGTAGTTTCATAGTTAGGTTTAGGGTTTCTAATAGGGATTTCATGACTTGCTAGATATAATTAATTTAGTTAGGGATTCACATCAATAGATGTTCTTCAAACTAAATTGTGTTTAATGCTAGTTCTAACCTGATCACTTTGAATCTAGACCTTAGGTTGTTAAATTGACACGACAGTGTGGTTTAGAATCTGAACTATTTAGGTTGAGCAATTTAATTACTCGCAAAGGAATTTGGTTTAACTAGATTGTGAACATATCGAACTTTGAATTAAAGCTGGTTTAATCTGTTAGTAATTCTCGCAACGACAGTTGGTTAATTCTATATTTGTGTTTGAGTTCTAGAACTGAGCTTAGTTAGATCATGACTGAATGATTTATCTGCTTGTCTGATTTTCTTAGAACGCCCTAGACTTAGCGCCCTTAGTTTATTGCTTACAACCACAACTTGCTACTGATTTACTTTCTCGCATTGCTTTTTAGTTATTCAATACAATTTGCTTTCTCCTAGTTTAATCTCTTTCGTTCTAATTCTATCGAGACCAGAGTCCTCGTGGATTCGATCCCTAAGTACTACATTGATATACTGTGCACTTGCAGTTAGTATAGGGTTAAAACTTACACCTATCACGTGTGTTTGGGTGCATTTGTTTTGTGTTGATACCAGGAGAACAAAGGGATAAGCTAGATGCTAAGAGTATCAAAGCTATGTTCATTGGATACTCCATACAAAAAGGATATAAGTGTTATGTTCCTGAGACTAGAAAGGTGTTGATATCGAGAGAGGTAAGTTTATGGAATCCAAGAGCTTTTATGAGGAGAAGAATTGGGATAACTTGAAGGATCTTCCCAACTCCCCATCAGATCGTGCCACTAACCTTAGGCTTATCATGGAAAGCCTTGGGATTAGCCTACCAAGGGAACCTGCCAAGGAAGCTCAAGCTCATACACCCTCAGTCCCTGATGCATCTCCACCAGCTACACAAGAACCCCATCTTCATCATGAGGGGGAGACTCAAGAATCAGAACAACCGCAGCAGCAACAATCTGATTCTGTTACACATGATCAAGATGGTGTTGAGGAGCATGAGATAGAATATGTTCAGGAGGATCATGATTCACAAAGCGGAGAGATTGAACAATCAACTAACCAGCCTATTATTTTAGATTTTGAGTTTAGGAAGAGTTCTTAGAGAGTTCTTGAAGAGAGAAGCTCATGTATCCGATTAGGGTTTTAGAGCGAGAGAGAGAGAGAGAGTAACCAAGAGTATGAAGAGAGATTGAGTGTAGGAAATGATTTCCTTAACTTGTATTGATGTTCATGAGTTACAACACTTTAATAGAGATACAACTAGGGTTCTGGACAATTAAAACAATAAACAATGAAGAAGAAGACAAGCACTAGGAGTTTAGTGTGCAACGGCTCCAAAGGATGAAAGCGACATGACCTAGCTCGGTTCAGAGGAGAGAGAAACACACTTCTGACCTATAATCAGACCGCCTGCTCTTCTGAAGCTCCAGACCTGTTGTACTATGTTGTTGGGGACATAAAACAACCTTTTACAAACAAGAACACATGTTGTTTTGTCCCAAATGTCCCCACCTTTGCACATAGTGAAACCGGCTCTTCATGCCTTGTAAAACACTCTTCTATGCTTCTTCATTCTTCATTTCAATACTCTCCCTCAAGCTTGATCATGGAGATGGATTGATCAAGCTTGGAACCGTAGATACTTACCTCATTAAAATCCTTGATATAGAAAAACCACTTGGGATAAAAACTATATCAAGGGAAAAAGAGTATAAGCTCTACGGCCTAGGGTTCTTCAAGCTTGACAGAGGTCAATGAGTACAAGCTTAGGAAGAATGAACTCACAAACCTTCAAGCTAGCAGCCTTGGTGAATATGTTTTCTAGTTGATCCGAACTTCTTTTGTAGCAAGGTAAGATCACACCTTCTTGAACCTTCTGCCTCACCTTGTGACAATCCACCTCTACGTGCTTTGTTCTCTCATGAAACACTGAGTTGGAAGCAATGTGTATTGCTGCTTGGTTATCACAATGCATTGTGATTGGAGTTGGTTGATCAATGCCCAAATCTTCAAGTAAAGCCTTCAGCCATGTCAACTCATTGGTTAGCTTCCTCATTGCTCTATACTCTGCCTCAACACTTGAACAAGATACCACCTTTTGCTTCTTTGTTTTCCAAGTCACAATATTGCCTCCAATGAATGTACAATAGCCTGAAGTGGACCTCCTATCCTCTCTATCTCCTGCCCAATCTGCATCACAATATCCTACAATCTCTGTGCTTTGTTGCACCCCTTCCATATCCCTTGGCCAGGAGCTCCATTGAGGTACCTTAGAATGCGGTCCACCATGTTCCAATTATGCATCATTGGAGCTTGCATATGCTGGCTCACTTGGTTCACTGCAAAACACAAATCAGGCCTTGTGATAGTAAGATAAATCAGCTTACCAACCATTCTCCTATAGAGAGTGATGTCTCCAAATGGTTCCTTTGCAATCTCCCCCTCTCTTGTGACTTTGTAGCCTTCTTCAAGGGGTGTCTTGGCTGTCCTTCCATTGAGATTACCTGCTTCACTCAACAAATCAAGAGTGTACTTCCTTTGTGATAAGAAGAGGCCTTCTTTAGACCGGCACACTTCTATCCCTAGGAAGTACTTTAGTTCTCCAAGGTCTTTAATATCAAACACTGATTTCAAATGATCTTTACAACCTTGAATTCCTACCTTGTCATTCCCTGAGATGATGATATCATCCACATAGATAAGAATGACAACAATAACTCTTTGGCTTGATTGAGTGAAGAGGGTATGATCAGCTTCTGATCTTCTAAAACCCCTTTCCATGAGAGTATTGCTTAGCTTGTGGTACCAAGCTCTAGGAGATTGTTTGAGACCATAGATTGCTTTCTTCAACCTCAACACCTTTCCTTGTGTAACCATGCCTTCAAGACCAGGAGGTGTAGTCATATAAACCTCATCTTCTAGCTCTCCTTGAAGGAATGCATTCTTGACATCCATTTGCTACAAATCCCATTCCAAGTTTGTTGCTAGAAATAGGATAACTCTCACTATATGAAGCTTAGCTACTGGTTCAAAGGTGTCTCTATAATCCTCACCATAGGTTTGTGTAAAACCTCTGGCAACCAATCTGGCTTTGTACCTCTCTATCTCTCCATTGCTCTTGTATTTGATGGTGAACACCCATTTAGAACTCACTGCCCTCTTCTTTCTTGGCAAATATGTCTCATACCAAGTGTTGTTGTTTTCCATTGCCTTGATCTCATCTCCTACTGCATCAGTCCACTTCTTATGCTCCTTAGCTTCTTCATAGATTTTAGGGTCCCATTCAGCATCAAGAGCACCCATAAAGACCTTGTGCTCAGTAGGGAAGTGAGCAAGTGTGCAAACAACTTGTCTTGGATGAGCTACTGCATTGCTATTGTAGTAAACCCTAGTCTTCTTCAATTCAGATGGATCCTTTCTCTCTCTAGTACTTCTCCTAAGTACTTGAACCGGCTGTTGTTGTTGCACCACTTCAGGTTCCTCTTGTTGTTGCATCACTTCAGGTTCCTCATTGTTCATTTCATGCACATCTAGCTCTTGTTCTTCACCTTGATCATGCGTGGGAGATTCCTCATGTTGATGATCAGGTTGTGATTCTCCATTGTCCCCCTCATGATCAAGGTGAGTAGCCTCATCACAACAGTGTTGGTTTCCACAGCATGTTGGTTCTCCTTGGTCTCCTCTTTCTTCTTTGGTTGAGTGATCCCAAGATTCTCTAGGATGATCCTTAGATTGTTGGCACGGTCAGAAGGATTGTTGGGGAGGTCCTTAAGGTTGTCCCAACTCTTCTCTTCATAGAAACCTTTTAATTCCACAAATCTTACATCTCTAGAGACCAATACCCTACTTGTTTCAGGTACATAGCACTTGTATCCCTTTTGATTAGTAGAGTACCCAATAAACATTGCCTTGACACTCTTATGATCAAGCTTATCTCTCTGCTCTCCTGGTTTTAAAACAAAACACAAACATCCAAACACACGTAAGTGATGAATTGAAGGTTTAGTTTTGTTCAATACCTGATATGGTGATGCATCTTGAAGAACTTTGGTGGGTTTCCTATTGATTAGATAGCAAGCAGACATCACAACATCACTCCAAAACCTCTTAGGAACATTTGTATGGAACATGATTGATCTGGCCACCTCCATCAAGTGTCTATTCTTTCTCTCAGCCACACCATTCTGTTGTGGAGTGTATGGACAGCTTGTTTGGTGAATGATCCCATGTTTTGCAAGGTGTTGTTTGAATGCATTGCTTGTGTATTCCCCACCATTATCTGACCTAAATATCTTAATCTTGGCATTGAAATTGTTAGATACATAGATTTGAAAGTTTGTGAATGCTTCTAACACCCTATCTTTAGATTGAATCAAAGTTAACCAAGTATATTTGGATTTCTCATCTATGAATGTCACAAAATACTTATGATTCTCTCTAGAAACACATGGAGCCGTCCAAACTTTAGAGTGAAAAAGATCAAAGCAGTTTGCATAAACAGTTTTAGAACTAGGAAAGACTGATTTGCAATGTTTTCCAAGGATACAAGCTTCACAATCATCATTCTTAAAAGAAACAAAGGGCAACATTAAACCTAAGGCACGAGAGTGAGGGTGACCAAGTCTAGCATGCCAAACAGAATCAGTAACTAGAGTAGAACTAAAAACAGAAGCAGATAATTAAGATGCAAGGTTGGTGTCTTCAAGCATGTATAACTCATCCTTTGTCACACCCTTTCCAAGCAACTTACTTTTCTTAATATCCTGAAAAATCACATCATTAGGACTGAAGATAACATTGCATTTAAGATCATTAGCTACTCTCTTAACACTTAACAAGTTTGATGTAAAACTAGGCATATAAAAAGCTTTTGATTCTCTATCAAACAACTTAACATTTCCTATGCCTTTAATTGGAATCCTTTCACCATTAGCAATCACAACATTTCCTAGAGCTGGTTTAACATGGTTAATCAAGTTTCAATCACTAATCATGTGATGTGAAGCCCCTGAATCTACTATTAATGGCTTATGATCAAAAATTAAAGACTTGTGATTGATTAAAGCATGGAAGGAACTACCAAAGACATTACCAGAACCTTCCTTGAAGGCTTTGATGAGAGCATCAAGATCAGACCTCCTCACCAACTCATTTTGAGGCGCCACATTAGGAGCAGGGGCAAAGGATGGTACCATCTCTCTACATTCATTTCCAAACCGGTTTGAGGAAGTAGAAGCACCAGGAGCACCAGCAGCAGGAGCTAGGGTTGATTCACTTGAGTAATTGATATGGGTCTAGTTTTATCCAATTCTACTGCAAGTGCACAGTTATGTGATTGTAGTATATAAGGTATCGAAATCCACAGAGACTCCGGTCAACGATAAATTAAGAACAGTAGAGAGTAAACTAAGATGAAAGCAATGTGAAGTAACTAAAAAGCAATGCGAGAAAGTAAATAAGTAGCAAGATTATCGGTTGTAAAAGCAGTTAATTAAGGGCGCTAAGTCTAGGGCGTTCTCAGGAAATCAGACAAGCAGACAAATCATTCAGTCATGATCTAATTAAGCACAGTTCTAGAACTCAAATCACGGATATAGAATTAACCAACTGTCGTTGCGATAATTCTCTAAGTCTAAGTGCAGCAATCCAAATTCCTTTGCAATTACTAACAGATTAAACCAGCATTAATTCCAAGTTCGATATGTTCACAATTAAACTAAACCAAATTCCTTTGCGAGTAATTTAATTGCTCAACCTAAATAGTTCAGATTCTAAACCACACTTTTGTGTCGTATTTAGCAACCTAAGATTTAGATTCTAATTGATCAGGTTAGAACTAGCTTTAAACGCAATTTAGATCGAAGAACAGATAAAGTTATGAATCCTTAACTGAATTAAACAAGTCTAGCAAGTCATGAAATCCTATGTGAGAAACTCTAAACCTAACTATGAATCTACTCAGACATAGAATATGAAGACATAATCAATGAATAATTAGATATCATAAAAGAGATAAACAAGTAAAGGGGTTCGAAATCTTCTCCAAAATAAAGGTGTAGTACAGGATCAGATCAGCCCCCAAAAGCTCTAAAAACTCTCTGCTCTCAATTATGAATGATGTTGTCAGCGTATCTAAAAACTGATCTAAAAACCTAATTAAATAGCTAAAACACGTTTTGGGCTTCTGTGTAAATATCTGGAACTTCTGGGCTTTTCTGCAATATCAGCATTCTTCATTAAACCGCCGAGTCTGGCCCATTCGCGCTATGCATCGATCGATGCAGGTGTGCAACGATCGACGCAACCCTCAAATCTGGACAGTGAACTCTGTCTCTCGGACCAAATCTCCAAAATGCACCAAACAGCTCCAAAATCTCCACTTCTGCTCCAAATGTGCTTGTACCTAATAAAACCTGCAAAGGACTCTAAAAGAACACCAAAAGACACTAAAACAGACTTATATCATGGCATAAAACCGGTAAAAACCATGATATATCAACTCCCCCACATTTAGCCTTTGCTTGCCCTCAAGCAAAACAGAGAACTAAAACATGGTGAAGACACTACAAGAAATATGCACATTGTTAGCGCGGATATAATGCTATAATAGGTCTTTCATAGCGAATTCATGAATGCTATGTCATCGGCAGCCATCATAGGTATCCCCCCTACGATAGCGTGTTTTACGTATGCTATGTTAATACCCCCTACGATAGCGTTGTCTTGGATGCTGTTGTTTACGTTACTATAACACAAGTCTCAGTTCCAAATACTTAATACAATACAAGGTGCATTAGTCTAGTCTTAAACTAACTAAAACTAGCTAATGCAAGGACCATAGTTTCTTCATTCCCTGCATCAATCAAAGAACAATTCCACAGTTCAGTAACCTTAGTAACAGATACACGACCAAGTAATATGCATCATACTAACACTTACTTCAGATTCTGAAATTCAAAAGATGACCAATTTATCTATTGGCCATGCGATTGATGAACCATGTGCATCTTTCAAAGTCTCCATTTCATCTGATTCCCTCCAAACGTCTGCATCATCTACCATCATGACATCTACCCACACTCTAGCTGCACCCGGACCCAAGTGTACAAAGTGGACCTTCTGATCAGGGTCTGTAGAATGCACACGTCCTTCAGCAACAACCTGTTTCCTCCCGATAATAGCCATCAATTTGCACTTTTGATTTGCCTTTATACCTTCAGCTCCATGTTTAATCTGACATGCATACAATATAAACCATTTATATAAAACTGAGAGACTAATATTCAGAAAGAAGATTAAAAGGTAATCCAAAATACTAACCTGACATATTTTTGGAGACATCTCAGTAGGGGATTTTGACCCTGACTTACCGCCTTTTGCTAGAGTTGGTTCAGAAGTTGACATAGTACTTTTGGTTGCAGTTTTTAGACCAGTATTAGCTGCGGTTCCTTCTAGTGCTTTATCACTTGATGCAGACTTCTGTGTAGGAGATTTTCGTTCTGCTCCACATGGTGGGTTTTTGAAGACAATTTTGCTAAGTGGCCATGACACAAAAGATTGTAAGTAGTCTTGAATGTATGTGACCTCCAACGTAGGCCTCCATATAAATGTCTCAGGTTCATGCACAACATCCAGGAATACTTTAACAGCCTTTGGTCCGAGTGGGAGGCCATTAACCAATGCTGATGGCTCTTGTGTCTGCCAACGGCCTTCAGCGACAACCATCATGACCTCCAGTAAGTTCAACCTCTCCTTCAGGCTCATCATTCTGCTGCTCATCAATGTTCTGATCCTCATCAATGTTCTGACCTACGTTTTGCTCCTCATCAATGTTCTGACCCTCTTCAATATTCTGATCCTCTTCAATGTTTTGAGGCTCATGATCAACATTCTGCTTCTCATCAATGTTCTGCTGCTCATCATCAAGGTTCTGCTGCTCATCATCAACGTTCTGATCCACATCACAATTCTTATCTTCTTCTAAAGGTTTCTCAACTGGTTATGGTACAACTGGAGTGATGTCCTCAACCTCATCATCTTCTTGATTATTCTGTTTTTTTTTATTTTCTTCCTCGCTTCTTTGGACGTCCCATATCAGTTCACCTGAAACAAATTACAAATGTCAAACTTTTTAATCTTCCGATAAACAACAAATTTAAAACAAGAAAGCAAGTTCACAAAAAGCAGACAGCAAACAAGCAGACAAGGACCAACCACACAAGAAGACAAAAAATACACACACAAAAAGCCTAAACAATGACATGTTTAACACAAAGAAGCCTTCACAATCTAATCTGGCAGTATCTTCTTCACCAATGTCAACGTCCATGTCAACAGCCGATGGTAGACGTCCAATGTCTGCATTTCCCTCTTGAATATCTTCCTTACTATATCTTCTTGAAGGCCCTCTCATTACAACATACCAGTTTGATGACTCGTTTTCCCTTGAGTAAAAGACTTGCTTTGCTTGAGATGCTATTATGTATGGATCATTTGAGAAAGAGGCTTGGCTTTGGTTCAGGTTAACAAGAGTAAACCCATCTTCAATCTTCACTCCATTACCCTTGACTGCCCATTGGCATCGGAACAGAGGAACGTAGAAGACATTGTAATCCACTAGAATAATGTCTGTCACCCTGCCATAATAGGATACCAAATCCACCAACTGTGATGTGTCTTTTGCACTGGATCTGCATAGAGTCGTTGCCTCATAATATACCCCACTATTCTGACTTTTCCTATCCACTGACATTGTGTGAAACCGTTGTCCATTAACTATATATCCTGTATACGACCTTGCAGAACATCGAGGACCATAAGCCAACCATTTAAGTGTTTCTTCGTGCTCCGTAGAATCAAGACGTACCTGACAAAGTAAAGACAGTTCAGAAACATATACAGTTAGGATAACAGAAGAAAAGAACTGTATAAACATATAGCTGAACTGTAGAAATTTACCCTTTCTTTTAACCAAGAAGAAAAATTCTTAATATGCAGACTCCATAAAATTGATGCATCACGTCGACACCTTTCATTCGTGTCTTGCAGGAACTGTAAATGCTCACTTGTAGCAGAATGATGGTATAGGAAATGAGTTAGACTGTTTAAATCATTGCAAAAATAAATGTAAATTAAGATAATTTGAGCCTTACTCTACAAAAGGTTCGACTAGAGCCATATTTTGGATGATTGCAAGATGTGCTACTTTCATCTCTGTTTCAGAGAGAGTGATTGCAGTCCCAGTGGATATCGGACGAACCTGTAAGATTGAGTTGTTCTCATACTCAATGTTCCTATCCACTTTCTCCTGAACATTTGTTGCCTTCTTTAGATATTCACTGCAAAACTGGATACATTCCTCAGCTAGATAAGACTCTGCAATGCACCCTTCTGGTCTTGCTGGATTCCTCACAAAGTCTTTGAGTACCTTCATGTACCTGAAAAAATGAGGTTGTATAGATTAGAATTATAAAGCTTATAAACCGAGTAGTGAAGTTTAAAGCATATTACCTCTCAAATGGATACATCCATCTAAAATGGACTGGTCCACCAAGTCCGGCTTCTCTTCCCAAATGCACAGTCAAATGAACCATGATGTCAAAGAAACTAGGTGGCCAAAATCTTTCAAACAAGCACAGGGTCTCAACAATCTCAGCTTCCATAACCAAAAGCTGCTCCCTGTCTATCACTCTCTGACACAAGTGATTGAAGAAGGAGCATAACCGTATAATTGCAAGCCTAGGACCCTTAGGTAACAACCCTTTAAGTGATATGGGAAGAAGTTGCTGCATTAACATGTGGTAATCGTGTGATTTCAGACCTGTCACCTTGCAATCTTCTAGTGAAACACCTCTTGATATGTTAGAACAATAACCATTGGGGCCTTTGAAGTCAAAAAGTCGCCTGCAGAAGATCTTCTTCTCTGTTTTCGACAGAGACCACGGTGCTGCAGGAAGATATGTTCGTTTCCCTTGTGTGTTGGCGTGCAAATCCTGTCTAATACCAAGACGCTCTAGATCTTTACGAGCTGCAAGTCCATCCTTTGATTTTCCACAGTGCAATAACGTAGAAACTAAACTTGCAGCCACGTTTCTCTCAACATGCATAACATCTAAATTGTGCCTCACCGGGAGTTCCTGATTAAAACAAATACAAAATAGGCAACCCAACTCAAACAATGATTTATACTTGAATCTTGAAAAAATTCAGAGAACAAATGACATTAAGAACTAACCTCCCAGTAAGGTAGCTTGAAAAATATTGACCTCTTCTTCCATCGTGATAACTCATCCTCATCTACATGTACTTCTTCCTCTTCCTCTTATTCACTTGATAAATCCTCACTATCTGATCCTAATGAAGTAATTTCAGTCCCTTTTCTCTTACTTGCAGGTCGTTTGAAATTGCCAAAGTCATTACTATAATTTCTCAGGTTTTGAGATATTTCACACCCAGTTAATATTCTGCCCCTTCTTCCTTGTTCAGCTTTTCCATCAAACCACTTCTTCTTTACTCTGAAAGTATGTGTTGGTGGCAGACCCTTTCTATGACACATGCAGACATGTTTCCTATTGAACTTTAACCACATGCTATCTGTATTTTTTCCACATAAAGGACAGGCCATTGCACCCTTAACTTTACAGCCTGCGAGATTCCCATATGCGGGAAAATCACCGATAGTCCATAGTAGCATTGCCTTTAGAGTGAATGTTGATCTACTATAGGCGTCATAAGTTAATTCTCCAAAGTTTCAGAGATGGTTTAGATCCTCAATGAGGGGTTCTAAGTACACATCTATGCTGTTACCAGGCTGGTGTGGACCAGGAATCAACAATGAGAGCATGATGTTCTCCTTCTTCATGCATAAATCAGGTGGCAGATTGTAGTTAACAAGCAGTACAGGCCAACAACTATATCTGGTGTTCTTCATGTTAAATGGATTAAATCCGTCTGTGGATAATCCAAGCCTCATGTTTCTTTCTTCAGCTGCAAAGGAAGGGTATTTTGCATTCATCTGATCCCATGTCACCGAGTCCACAGGGTGGCGAATTTTTCCATCACTTCTTTTGTTGCTAAAGTGCCACCTTAAATCCTTGGCCATCTCCTCAGACCGGAACATTCTTTTCAACCTTGGGATTATTGGAAAGTACCGTAACACCTTCTGTGGGACTCTTTTCTTTGTTTCACCAGTGTGCAAATTGGTCTTCCATCTTGAAGCCTTTCATTTTGGACATTTATCCAGCTTCTTGAACCTCTTTCTGAATAAGCAGCAATCGTTGACACATGCATTAATCTTCTGGTAGCCCATATCAAACGATTTCAGAAATTTCTTCACCTCATACAGTGATGTGTGTAGGACATTATCTTCTGGTAGCATCTCAGGCAGTGTTTCCAGAAGATCGTTGAAGCTCTTATCGGACCACCCATTCTGCGTCTTCAGTCTGAACAATGAAACTATTGCTGACAACTTGCTATGGCTAACACAACTTGGATACAATGGAGTCTCAGCATCTGCAAGCTTTGCAAGGAACTCATCTTCCTTTTTGTCCTCACCTTCAGCAATGTCACTCAAGTCAGACTTCCTGGCAAACTCCTCATCCAAGTATTCAGCCGCTTGGTATAAACCAAATACCTCATCATTCCATTTGCTTAATTTTCTTTCACCATCACCATCAGGTTTCAATTCTCCATGCAGATACCAGTCAGACCGCATCTTATAAGCCTCCTCCATCCCCCTCATAACCATATGATCAACTACAATACTGCATGAATGTCGATCTATGTTGCGGCAGTCGATACATGGACACACAATCAGACCATTCCCTCCCGTAGCCGCATCCACATCCCGTACAAACTTCACAGCCCCTCTCTCATATGCAGGATCAACTCTTTGGTCCAGAATCAGAAGAAAAAAAAACAACAAACTAGTAAAATCTTAAACACCTACTGAGTCCTAACCTATAGAATTCATTTCTTTACCTGCAAAGATGCACCCATGCTTTGTCGACCATTATATGCTACAACCTTAATTAAAACATTTATAGAACCATTACGTAGTTAAAGAAAGACTTAACATGACACAGTAACTTGAAATCACACAATAACAACATCAAACAACAATCTGACCAAATAACAAATAGCTTGAAAACACACAAAAACTCCATATTTAAACTCATACAGTTCAATTTCAGATAAGAACATCATATAAGTCACGACACCAAACAAAAAAGCAATGACATTAAACAAAGTAATATACATAGATCAACAAGCACAATAACTTGAGGGAATACGGTACCAACTGTTGGAATTGTGTCCAGTAATCTCGGTACTGTCTCTAGAAAGTAAGAGTATGTCAATGATCAGACATAAGTCATATAATACTGGGGGTCATGATGGCTTGCTAGAGTCCGCTCATGATCTATAAGTCTTGGACTTATTGCCTTTATTATATGATCCCATATGGGTCACACGCCTAAGCTAACAGGAAAATGTGTAGGAACGGTGTAGCAGAAGTACGGTAAAAGTGCTAGGCATTTACTGTACTTAGAGATAATAATTGGGTTTGGCCACTGTGTGTCGATCGATACACAAGGAGTGTCGATCGACACAGTGCGCGAACGCCTCGGAGTTAATTGGCCTTTGGGCCAAATGGCCCAAAACGAACTGAACGAGTTATATAAACTTAAGACGAGTTCAGGTCGAAAACAAGCCCTAGCCGCGAGTCTCCTCTCTCTCTCTGCGCCGATTTCCTCCTGGTCTAGCAGCCTCTTCCTGCTCGGTGTGCGTGTGTGAACCTCTGGAGGAGTTATCTCTCGGTGGCTCTCTGATCTCTGACATACCATCCCTTTCCGCTGCAAAACAGGTATAAGGTGAGATCAACAAATGTTTCTATTCAAGAGAACCTAGATCCGCATGTTTAGGATAATCTGAATCAGAGAATTGAATCAGGAATCATCTAAACATTCCTTCAGTGGTATCAGAGCTATTGGTTCTGGTTTTTCTTGTTTAGATTCAAGTTTAGGATTGTTTTTCTTGTTTAAAAGTGTTTTGAATCAACTACTGATAAGAGAAATCACTTAAGTAACAAGAATTGAAACCTAAACATATGAAAAAATCGCATGATCAAGCTATATGATTTGATATGCGATCGAATCCGAGAGAATGAGAATCGGCCAGAATCGCATGGATCGATCGATACGATCGCATGGATCGGTCGATACAATCGGAGATCGCATGGATCGATCGATACGATCGCATGGATCGGTCGATACAGTCTATCGGGTAACCCTGTTAACGCGTGAAAGCATCGATCGATGCAGGATCGATGCAGGTTCGATGTTGGTGCATCGACCGATGCGGTTGGTGCATCGATCGACACGGTTAGGGTTTTGGCTCGGTTCCGTGCATGCGTGAGAGCGTCGATCGATACAGGATCGATGCACGATCGATGCAGGATCGATGCTAAGAGCATCGACCGATGCGGTTGATGGATCGATCGACACGGTTGGTTCATCGATCGACATGGTTGGTTTAAGGCTCGGTTTATCATTTTGATTAAAATTAAACGTCCTGGTTTAATAAACAGATTTAATAATTTTATTAAGTCTGGTTAAACCGGGACAAGAAATCCAATGTCGAAAGAATTATTGGATTTAGTGCCTAAACCAGGATTTTCTAATTTGATTTGGTTGGACCAAATAAATTGAGAAAATCCGGTTTAGTAAATAACCGGTTGACAATTGTGGTCATCGTAGTAATTAAAATTTGGTTAGACCAATTTTAATGAACCAGACCGGTTATGTCATTTAATTGGACAATTGGGTCATGTCTTGGACATGGACCAATTCTTGGGCCTCGGGCCAAGAAGTTAAAACAATTGGGCCAATTATTTGAGTCTTTCTTCAGATTAATTTAAAATTTATTTTATAAAATTATAAATCGATTTTAAATTAAAGTTTCCGATATTTTGAAATTAGAAAGTTTCTTTATTTATAGAAGTTTCTAGATTTGCATGATTCGGATTTTAAGAAATTTCTAAAGTTAGAAAGTTTCCGGTTTTAGAAAGTTTCCAATTTTAGAAAGTTTCCAAAAATAGTAGGTTTCCAAAAATGGAAAGTTTCCCGAAATAGTAATCTTCTATTTTGGGAATGAATTTTTTAAATAAACCTATGAACCTCAAACAATATCAAGCGTTGGATGTCTTGTCCATTCTATGTCAGCTGTCGAAGCCCATTCAATTGTATTCATGGCCTTACAGTGTGAGGGTGTCTGCTTTTGCGTGGATAAGACGGTTTGTGATTCATAAATGTCATTGGGAGTCCCAGACATTAATGATTACATGACTGTATAGTCTGGTTTTCTTGACTAGGCCATCGGGAGTCCCGGGCCTTGAGACATCAGAGTGGATTGGGCCTCGGGCCCAGATTCACAACCAAGAGTTATATCACGGATATAATTAGCCGATATAGGGCTTACCGATATAAGCTAAGGTTGGGTGACGGCCAGTGGCCCACTTTGATCTTAGTTATATGTGGATCTTGGAATCATTATATTCTATTGAGGGTAACTTATGTTATTGAATTTAATGCGTGATTAATCATATTAAGTATAATACAAGATTAATCATATTGAACATATTAACTAAAATCCTTTTATCTTAATTTTCAGTTATGACTAGCACAAACAATCAAAACACTTTCTCGATCCGGTCTGTCCTTAAGATGGACAAGCTGAACGGATCAAATTTCTTGACTTGGTCGCGGAACCTGAGGCTAGTCCTCAGACAGGAGAGAAAGGACCATGTCCTTGAGAGAGCTCTCCCTGTAAGGATCGGGTCCAATGCTTCTCATGCAGTATATGATGCTTGGAATAAGCATTATAATGATGCGGTAGATGTGCGTGGTCTGATGTTGGCTACCATGGACTCAGATTTGCGGAAGCAATATGAGAACATGGAGTCGCCAATAGAGATGATCAGCAGCCTGAAATTGAAATTTCAGGAGCAGGTAAGAGTGGAGAGATACCAGTTGGTTAAGTCTCTCACTAGCTGCAAGCTACCAAATGATCATCCAGTGAGTCCTCATGTCAGTAAAATGATGGGTTACATTGATAACCTGAGGAAACTGGATTATCCAGTTAGCCAAGAATTGGCAACTGAGATCATTCTGCAGTCACTGCCGTCAAGCTATGATAAGTTCAGAAGGAACTATATCAAGAAAGGCTTAACGAAGACGCTGACTGAACTGCATGATATGCTCAAGACAGTTGAGCCAAACGTGAAGAGTACCCTGAATAATCTCATGAATGAGAAGGGTAGGTTTGATAAACCTAATGCTGACAAGGGTGAAGGCAAAGTTGTCCAGATTTTGAATCATGGCAAGCGTGTGTCTTCTGAGCCCGAGTCAGATACCTCTTACGTTGGTAAGTGCTGCTACTGTAAGGAGACAGGGCATTGGAAGAGAGATTGCATTAAATTCATGGAAGATGATGAGGAGTTGAAGTTGATGTATGCAACTACTTCCTCAGGTATTCATGTTATTACTTCAAGTTCTACCTTATAGGTATTGGATACTAGTTGTGGCACTGATATTTGTTATAATATGCAGAGCCTGGGCAACAGTAGAACTTTGAAGGAAGGGCGAGTAAAACTACATGTCTGGAAGGAGCTTGGGATGCTGCCTCAGCCGTAGGGTTTTTCACTTATAGATCCCTTTGAGGCTTGGTTTTGTATTAAGTAATTGCTACAATGTACCTGCTTTAAGCAGAGTTGTCTTTCATTTTCTTGTAAGAATTTGAATGTTTTTCATTTTGATAAAAGACAAGTTTTGTTCTTTTGATCTTAATGAAATATTAATTGTAGCACCCTATTCATGGAATGGGTTTTATATCTTAAACCAAAGAGTGCCTAAATGTAACATAAATACCGAATTGGTTTAAATCTGATGAATTAAACCTGATTTTTCTTGGCATAAAGTCTTGGTCACATAGAGTAAGTCGGATTCAGAAATCCCATAGTCATGGACTGTTGGGCTCATTTGATAAAATATCTTATGAGACTTGAATTCTGTTTACTAGACCAAAAGGTAAAGGGCCTATCTTAGCCGAGCTAGAGAAAAGCCCAAAGGCTTATTGGACCTGGAACATACTCATGTATGTGGCCCAATGAGCAGTAATACCAGAGAAAATCTCCTGTACTTCATTGTCTCTACTGATTACTTCAGTGAGTGTGACTGTGTTCATTTGATGAGACACAAGTCGGAATTCTTTGACATGGTCGAAAGAATTCCAGATTGAAGTATAGGATCTGAATGACAGAAGTATTATGACTCTGGATCAGATCACGAGTGAGAATACTTAAGTCATTGATGGTGTGATCATCTGAATGAGTGTGAAATCGTTTCACAGCTCATTTCTCCTGAAAACCTTAAGGTGTTTCTGTGAGAAAGAATCAGATCTTATTAGAAATGATTAAAGATGAGTCACACGAATCTTCCATGATATTATTTAAGAATAACGCTCTAAAATATCTAAGTTTACGCTGAAATAGTTCCACAAATATCAGTTGAAAGACACCACGTAAATGTGGATTGGAATCGATCCAAATTTGTCTTTACTGAGTATTTGTAGTTATGCTACTTCGCTGGTTGTCCTAGAGAAACTAAGGCTTGTTACTTTTACGTCCAATCTGTTTTCTAAGAAAGGAAGTTATTTTCCAAGAAGAACAGTGGGAGTAAAAGTATAACTCGAAGAAATTCGAGACATACAGGAGGTTGCTCAACCTGTTGAGGGAGAGCAACGGATGGATTTACAGATTTCTGTAGAATCTACACCTGTGAAGCCTTGTCCGAAGGAAACCAAGGCTTCTTACTTTTACGTCCATTCTGTTTTCTAAGAAGGGAAGTTATTTTCCAAGAAGAACAGTGGGAGTAAAAGTATAACTCGAAGAAATTCGAGAAATACAGGAGGCTGCTCAACCTGTTGAGGGAGAGCAGCGGAAGGATTTACAGATTTCTGTAGAATCTACACCTGTGGAGCCTTGTCCTAAGGAAACCAAGGCTTGTTACTTTTACGTCCATTCTGTTTTCTAAGAAGGGAAGTTATTTTCCAAGAAGAACAGTGGGAGTAAAAGTATAACTCGAAGAAATTCGAGAAATAAGGGAGAGCAGCGGAAGGATTTACAGATTTCTGTAGAATCTACACCTGTGGAGCCTGAAGTTCGCAGATATGAATGAATCAGTTACTAATCCGAGAGTGATTTCTCGTCATTAGTTGAACCTGATAATCATTGAAAGTTCGCATGATCTGATGATCATTGAAAGCGACGAATCTGCGAAATTCAAAGAAGCGAAAGTGAGCCCGGACTCCGAAAAATTACATTTTATGTAAGTTAGCCTCATCGATCCATTCGGAGTTGGAATGGAAGCAAACATATCGGAGTTGGAATCTTCGTTCTGTTGTTTAAAAGTGTTTTGAATCAAACACTTTTGTGAGTTCGGATGGAAGCAAACATATCGGAGTTGGAATCTTCGTTCTGTTGAAGTAGTCAAGGTTTTGACTTGAACAGGAACGAAGCGGAACTGTGTGTTTACTAATAGATTAGTGGGAGCGATATTGCATTTCTCATATTGTATGTCGATGACTGATATACCATGGATTTTAGGGATTTTAACCATGGTATGTGTGTCATTTATCGAGTCTTTTACTATGTTTTAGAGTCTTTTCAGGTATTTATTAGGTACAAGCACATTTGGAGCATATTTGGTGATTATAGCATTTTCTGGAGCTAATTGGAGTATTTGGCCGAGAGATCAAGTTCACTGTTGATATTTCCGAGCTGCATCGATCGTCACACTTATGGCAACGATCGTTGCACCAGCGAGATGGGCCAAACGACGGTTTAATAAAGAATGAAGAAATTGCAGTTTTGCCCAGAAGTTTCTGATATTTACAAAGAAGCCCCAATTCGTGTTTTAGGTTATAAATAAAGTTTTTAAGCCATTGTTTAGGCTAAGCAGAAATAACCTAGTTTTATTCTCTTAGGAGATTTTAGGGGCTGGTTTTGTTCTCGAAAGAGACTTGATTTCGAACCCCTGTTGAGTATTCTGTTTTTATGATATTCGGTTTTCTACTTATGATATTTTCAGTCTCGATGAACATGTCTGAGTAGATCACCTGTTAGGTTGAAGGATTCTCATTAGGGATTTCAGAGAATTACAGTTCTAATTAATTAATAAGGATTTATATCTGCCAGTTCTTTATCTAAGTTGATCTTAATGCTTAATCTGAAGTAGCTAATCAGAATTATGATGTTAGGTTGATTAATTCAGCGGAAGTTGGTTAATTTAACTAGAAAGAACTTAGATAAGCAATTAAACTATTCGCAAACGGAAGTTTGGTCTAGGTTAATTGTGAACATATCAAACCTGGAATTAATGCTAGTTTAATCTGTTAGTTCTCGCAAACGGAAGTTTGGTTTGCTGCACTTAGACTTAGAGAATTATCGCAAAGGAATTTGGTTAATTCTATATCTGTGTTTTGAGTTCTAGAACAGTTATTGATTGGATCCTGATTTATTGATTGCTTGCGTTCCTGATTTCCTGAGAACTCCTGATACCTAACGCTTTGCCCTCTTGCTTACAAACTCACTTGATTCGCTTTGATATTTCGTTTACTACTTTCACATCTGTTTTGTTTGATTTAATCCGAATTACTAATAATCTATTGTGTGACTGAGAGTCCTCGTGGGATTCGATACCTTATATACTACGATTGCATTAACTGTGCACTTGCAGTAGAATAGGGAAAACTTACAACCTATCAAGTTTTTGGCGCCGTTGCCGGGGACTCTTTGAGTTCACTGATAGATTTAGTACTAGGATTTAGACTAAGCATTCTTTTTAATTTTCTTGTTTACTCACGTTTTTGATTTTTTGGGATTTCAGGAAATCGCACTGCATCGATCGTTGCTCTCCTTGCAACGATCGACACTAGGCGATAATAGCGATGCTAAGATCTGAGACGTTCGGTAGGTTCCGCACCATGGAACCTTTGATTTTAATTCGCGGTGAAAACGGCGTTCTACGAGACCAAGAGGGTCACATATGCAACGCAAAAGGTCAGAAGATAGATGGGGAAGGAAACCCCATCTATCCAGATTACCATGTATTGGTTGGGCAAGTAGCTGAAATGCAACATAAGATAGATGACATCCACGACATCTTACTTAGGGAAAGACAGTTCCGAGCAGAGGCGAACACTGATAAGTTTACAGAGGTACGCTACATGGCTGGAGCCGACTCTTATAGACATACCTTGGAACATCAGCAAAGGCAGAGTTCTAAGCACGCTCTAGGATCAGGAGACCATAATTATCCTTCTAGTCTGGCATCTCCTACACAAAGGAGCAAACTGGAGATGATGTTAGAGCAAACAATTGAAAGGCAACAGCAGAACTCAACTTCTTTCAGCTCGAAGCTAGAGAACCTGTACACTAATTTGAATGAGAAATTTGAATCCTTGAGCACTCGTGTAAAGCAGCTGGACACACAGATGGATCAAATTCCAAGTTCTACCCCAACAAAGGATTCTCACGAAGCTCCTGACATCAACATCCTCACTCAGGATCATGCACAAATGGATCATGGATCATGTCTAGCAGTTAAAGCTGTGGAATTTGTGGAAGACAGAGGGGGATTCGATGTTGAATTACCAGAGCTCGAAAGCTTCGATGCACCTGACTCAGCAGAGATTGACATGGATCTTTTGACTTGGATAGTCCAGATTGAAGCAGGACCAAGCCAAGAAGAGAAATTTGAGTCCGAGACGGCTGGAATGGACCAAGAAACAGATAAACCCGAGACTGTAGTTGAAACACGAGTTGAGATGACAGCATCGATCGTTGCATCACACGCACCGATCGTTGCATCCCAAGAGGAACCAGTTTCACCCAAATATCGAGAACCTGCTAAGGAAGGAACCTACAAACCTCCGTTGCCATTCCCAAAAGCTCCCGTTAAATCTACAAATATGGCTCAGCGCACATTGGTGGTTGACAAGAAGATGGTGGTTCCACGAGAGCCTATTCTAGCATCATCAAGACCTAAAGCTACTCATAAACAAAAGGCCCCGAACATCAAATCTTTGCCAAAGGTAAAGCATAAAACCTCTAAGTTTAAGCCTCCTGACTCCACTGTTTTGAATAAAGGAAAGAGCGTTAAAACACCCAAGTGCAAACCTCACCCTACATTCCTCCCGACGTTCCTTGGACGACATCATGCTGCTACTGCTTACACACCACCATGGATGATAAGGCATTCACAGAGACACTCAAAGTCTCTGTTGAAACCTCCATGAGTCTGACCCCTTTCCAAAAGTCAAGCTAATGACTTAAAACAAGCGCTGAGTGGGAGGCAACCCACTGTTAGGTTTAACTATTTTTCTTTTTTCATTTTTAGTGTTTTCTTAGGATTTCACGTTATTATTTGTTTTTACTAAGTTTTTCAGATACAGAACCAAGTCTGGAGAGGAGTAACGATCGTTGCTCACATGTGCAACGGTCGTTGCAATTGGTTTTAATCGAAAATTAAGGTACATGTCGCTAAACCGGAATCAATTAGATTCAACCAGCATCGATCGTTGCTGCCCTGCAACGATCGTTGCAGCCACGACCAGGTAAGTTACCTTAAAACCCTATTTTCTCTTTTTCTTCTCAAAACTCCTTTGGTCGACACTCCGAGCCTCTACCCGAAAAACACCATTTCTCCATCAAATTTCCCGTTTTCAAGTTCTATTTTACTCGTTTTTAACCGACCAATCCATTTACTTTAGCCATATCTCAAGAAATCAAGGTAATGTTCTTCAAATTTCAAGCTTTCGGATTGGGGTTTCAGGGGTTCTAGATTGTTAGATTTTTGAGCCGAAATTGGTCAATGCATGCCCAAATAAGTATGATTTAGGTTGCTAGATGATATATTGTTGCCGACTGTGTGATTGATTGCATGATTTGGAACGAAATTTGTTGACTGTTGATTGCGGCCAGAATCGCCCTGCAACGATCGCTGCCTTTGATGCAACGGTCGTTACTCGACGATTCTGGGGAAATGTTCGATTACACGGAATCGCCCTGCAACGATCGCTACCTTAGTGCAACGGTCGTTGCACGACGATTCAACAGAGAGTTGCCGAGACTAATTTGTTCAAATTTTCTGTTTTGCAGATGGCAGCCCGGAGTCAACCCCGCAAGAAACGAGCACAAGCTGCAAGCGCCTCACGACAATACATTCCGCCACCGGAATGGTTACACAGGGAATCAGATCCTCCACAGCCGTATCATTTGGTTCATGCAACCATAGGACAGCCATGGCCAAGGCCAGAGAAAGTTTTGATTGAGTCTGATCGCATCTGGAACGGTTCAATTAAGGGGATACTAAAATCAGATGACTTCACAGAAAGGCCGCTACACGAGTACTGGGATGAATACGATACCTTGCTGTATAATGGTTGGTGTGGTATGGAGATAGCACCTACCAAGTTCGCTGATTACTCAACCTGCAAGAGTCTCGGAATGGACAAGAAGGTGATGGAGCTGTGCAGAGGTATTGGTCTGGGGACAATGCCAATGCAGCCTTACGATTTGTACCCAGAGCTTGTGAGGCAGCTGCTTGCCACGTGCAGGGTTGTATACCCAAACCCAGAGAGCAGGAATGCCCAAGGAGGCATCTTCACTTTCATGTGTCTCGGAGCGAGGTATCGAGTGCCCCTTCTCGATATCTGTAGGATCTACGGGTTCAGCACCACGCAGCCACGCACCGATTTATCCCTTCCATGGGAATCATCAGAGGCTCGTGATTTCTGGGAGTACATTGGAGGTGGACGATATCACTCACGGCTTACACCAGTGATTCAGGTTAGGCATCCGGTTCTCAGGTATGTCTTGCGTATCTTGGGACGCACTTTATTGTGCAAGCATGAGGCAAACAAGATGCGCAAGACCGAGATGGAGATTTTATTCAGAGGGCTGAGGGAGCAGTTCAGGGGTACTGATGTGAGGAACCCGGCTGAGAAGGTAAACCTAGGAGCTATATTTGCCCATCACCTTTGCGAGCTGCAGAAGAAGCCTTATGAAGGCGCGCGCAAGGAGACAGTAGGGAGTCTTCTCACTCCTATTTTCAGACACTGCGGGATCCCTATGAGGGATATGGAGTGCGTTACTGAGCGCGAGTTCCTGGATCTCAGTCACTTGCAGAGTGCTACGTGGCTGAAGGAGGGGCGAGTGTGGGTGTACTATGACCCTGAGGATACACAGTATGGCATCGATCTTCCTGCTGCCAGGTACACTCGGATCGATACCATTGATGATTTGAGCTTCCACCCTTCCGCTAGAGATCGATGTGCAGTACCTACTATGGCTCATCCGCTGGGAGAGCCTTCTGCGAGAGCTTCGTCCTCCTCTGCGCCAGCGCCTGCCCCAGTCGACGATATATGTCCTTTTCCCGAGCCTACGATGCCTTACGGTGCATATTCTGATGCCGAGTGGAGAGAGAGATCCGATAGCATGTTTCGAGTTGTTTGGAACTTCATGCGCAGCTGCAGGAGGCCACCACAGGTCCATCAGCCCGTACACGTTTCTCGACGCAGACATCGATCCCCGACTCCTCCTTCCCCGACTGATACTGATCCCGCAGCTGAGGCAGCCGATGACGATGCACGGTATGGTGGGATAGATGATGAGAGCGAGTGAGAGTGATCCCCATGTTCAGACTTTCGGTTCTGTATTCTGACTTTTTATCTTTTCTTGCACTTTTGTTTTTCGTTTATTTTTAGGATTTGCTATGTTTGGATGGTTATGCTTGATCAGACATATTTGTTATTTCGATTTTACTCCGTTTCTAGTGTTTTCAGCTTGCAGGATTGAAAATTGACATAAACCGACGAACTAACCTGCTAACTTGCTGACTGATCCGATATGCGCATTGCAACGATCGTTGCTGCTTTAAGCAACGATCGACACTCAACGAAAAATCGCCAAAAAACGATCGATGCACTTAGTGCAACGATCGATGCATGAGCAACAGAGGTAAAAACCCGACAGAACTAAAACATCCATTAATAATTTTTCTTTCTACCGATCCTTCGCACTGGGGACAGTGTGTCTTAAGTGTGGGGGAGGTGCTACTGACGTTTATCTTTCTGTTTTCTTATGAGTCAGTCCGTTTTTCAAAATTTTTGTTTTATTGAGTCAAAACTGTTTAAGTAAGAAACTATGATTTTCGGAGGAGATTTACAAAACTTGCAGGAACTTAAGTAACCATTGGGATAAAGTTGCAGGATCTATCTCTGACTATTAGAAAACCCCATCACAGATCAACCTACTGGGAACACCCACATAACTTCAGGTATCAGAGGATCTTTTACTGACTTCACCCCTAATACTGACTTAGATTTTCTCACCTAAGGGCTTGGTATACTTTATGTCGGATTCCCTGTTAGTTCTGACACAGCCTGTAAACCTGTCCTATTTAGTTCCCTTCTCCCCTTCTATAAAGTAAAAAAAAAAATAATAATAAACTGAGGATGAGTTAGTAACTCCGAAGTGGTCATGAGAGTGGTAGCAAACACTATTATCTCTCATGTGATCCATGGAATGTGTCCAAAGTACACCCCATAACGGGAAGAACACTGATAAAAAAAATAAAATGATACCCAGTGGGTAAAAATCAGTTGTTAAAGAAGGGAAAGAGAAGAAAGGGACTAGAGAAAGATAGTATGGTGGTCTAGAGCTGATTAGGTAAGAATCCATGTGCCTTTAGATCGATACTCCTTAGGTGAGACCGCACTTAAATACTTGCAGAAGTCAGTAGGGAGAATTTGAATGTTTGAATGTGATTGTGGAGTTTACCTAGGACAGTTGCTAAGTGTGGGGGAAGTACATGTTGGTCTTGATATCCTGTGATCGATTCTTTCAGTGGTTTACTAAGGAGAATCTGAGTATTGTGGCTTCTAGGATGAAATGAGTTTCTGAAGAGTTTTCAAACTTCTTGACCATGTTTTAGTTCTATGTTTTGCTTGAGGGCAAGCAAAGGCTAAGTGTGGGGGAGTTGATATACCATGGATTTTAGGGATTTTAACCATGGTATGTGTGTCATTTATCGAGTCTTTTACTATGTTTTAGAGTCTTTTCAGGTATTTATTAGGTACAAGCACATTTGGAGCATATTTGGTGATTATAGCATTTTCTGGAGCTAATTGGAGTATTTGGCCGAGAGATCAAGTTCACTGTTGATATTTCCGAGCTGCATCGATCGTCACACTTATGGCAACGATCGTTGCACCAGTGAGATGGGCCAAACGACGGTTTAATAAAGAATGAAGAAATTGCAGTTTTGCCCAGAAGTTTCTGATATTTACAAAGAAGCCCCAATTCGTGTTTTAGGTTATAAATAAAGTTTTTAAGCCATTGTTTAGGCTAAGCAGAAATAACCTAGTTTTATTCTCTTAGGAGATTTTAGGGGCTGGTTTTGTTCTCGAAAGAGACTTGATTTCGAACCCCTGTTGAGTATTCTGTTTTTATGATATTCGGTTTTCTACTTATGATATTTTCAGTCTCGATGAACATGTCTGAGTAGATCACCTGTTAGGTTGAAGGATTCTCATTAGGGATTTCAGAGAATTACAGTTCTAATTAATTAATAAGGATTTATATCTGCCAGTTCTTTATCTAAGTTGATCTTAATGCTTAATCTGAAGTAGCTAATCAGAATTATGATGTTAGGTTGATTAATTCAGCGGAAGTTGGTTAATTTAACTAGAAAGAACTTAGATAAGCAATTAAACTATTCGCAAACGGAAGTTTGGTCTAGGTTAATTGTGAACATATCAAACCTGGAATTAATGCTAGTTTAATCTGTTAGTTCTCGCAAACGGAAGTTTGGTTTGCTGCACTTAGACTTAGAGAATTATCGTAAAGGAATTTGGTTAATTCTATATCTGTGTTTTGAGTTCTAGAACAGTTATTGATTGGATCCTGATTTATTGATTGCTTGCGTTCCTGATTTCCTGAGAACTCCTGATACCTAACGCTTTGCCCTCTTGCTTACAAACTCACTTGATTCGCTTTGATATTTCGTTTACTACTTTCACATCTGTTTTGTTTGATTTAATCCGAATTACTAATAATCTATTGTGTGACTGAGAGTCCTCGTGGGATTCGATACCTTATATACTACGATTGCATTAACTGTGCACTTGCAGTAGAATAGGGAAAACTTACAACCTATCAATGACATACTGATTCTCGAAAATGACGTCCCAACGCTGTAGTCGGTAAAGGACTAGCTTGGGAGTTGGTTTAATGATTGACATGGGTAAAGCCACGTAGTTCTTGGATTTTGGATCTAAAGATAGAGATCCAAAAGAGCTGATAGGACAAAGTCAGATTCTTAAATTGAAAAAGTCCTACACGTTTTGAGCAATCCAAGAAGGGTTTTATGCCAATGTCACATGGCATTAAGTTAAGCAAGATACAGTATCCTACGATAACTGCTGAGCTTAAATGCATGGATGAGATTCCATATGCGTCGGCAATTGGATCTATCATGTATGCCATGAGACATACTTGTTTGATGTTGCTTCAATGTTAAGCAAGACAAATAAAGACCAGTCAAATCCAGCAAAGAATCAAGTTTCCTAAAGTATGTCATAAAGTATTTGAGGAATACTAAGGATAAGTTCTTGATTTACGGAGAAAGTGAGGTGCTATAAGTCGATAGAGTCTGAAAGGCAAGTTTCCAATAGACAAAGATGATTTCCGATCACAGTCCGGTTATATCTTGTGTCTATCTGGCGGTGCAAGGCACTGTTGCTGACTCAATGACTTAAGCTGAACATTTCGCAGCTTGGGAAGTGGCGAAAGAGGTTGTTTGGAAAGAAGAGTTCGTCACTGAACTTGATGTGATTCCCAGCATAGATGAGACTAGCTGCACATCAGAGGTCCAAACACCTTGAGGATAGGTATAACCTATTCCGTAAGATAAATGACAGAGATGTTAAGTAGATCAGCAAGTTTCAACGAATGAGAACGTTGCTAATCTATTAACGAAGCCACTCCTTAGGCCTAAGCACGAGTCGCGGACTGTTGCTGTAGGATAAGTGAAATTAAGATGTAGTCTTAATTTCAGTGGGAGTTATTAAAGGGCTTTATTTAGTTATTGGATATGTTCTTGAAACAACATTTAAGATGTTTAATGAAATTATTATTTCAAGATTATTTTAACTGTGATGAAATAATCGTTCCAAAGTGATATAAACCATTTTATAGGTCATCGAAGTAAATGACTTGATCTTGAGTCATCGAAGTCATTTAGCTTGATCATGAGACTCTATATTTGATAAATGTTTTATATCATCCTGTCCCTAGTCGAAGGTTGTTGAAATTGGAACACCAACAACCGTGTGAGACTGGATTGGTACGTGACTTATGACAAAGTCTCAGTGTGTCATAGATGCGCGGCATCAAAGTCAGTACATAGGTGTATGTTTGGGAACATACGACCGGACAAGACCCGCTTATAAGAACTCTTCAGGATATTTATATCTGTGTCATAAGAGATTCTTACTACGACTATAGAGTATAGTCCTTAGACCTGAGTTCGCATGCATGTGACTGCACATGGACTGATGTACTTTGATCATTGTCTAACGCTATCGTTCTGCGATAGTTATAAGGACCTTGTTTGGGTACATTGTGAAATGAGTAGTTTACAGTGATGGAACAAGACGGGATTTGTCCCTCCAATATAAATGGAGTGAATATCTCTAGGCCAATAGGAGATTTGAATACTGGAAAATGCATGGCCATGCTCAAACGGACTGTCCCGAGTCGTTTGGATTGTCAGTATCAAATCAGAGTCCGATGAACAAGATTAGGCTTTATAAGAATGACACCAATCTTGCCTTATGACTAATCGAGATATTGTGACAAAAGGATTATGAATACAGAGATTCCAGTACAAGTGGGAGATTGTTGGAATTGTGTCCAGTAATCTCGGTACTGTCTCTAGAAAGTAAGAGTATGTCAATGATCAGACATAAGTCATATAATACTGGGGGTCATGATGGCTTGCTAGAGTCCGCTCATGATCTATAAGTCTTGGACTTATTGCCTTTATTATATGATCCCATATGGGTCACACGCCTAAGCTAACAGGAAAATGTGTAGGAACGGTGTAGCAGAAGTACGGTAAAAGTGCTAGGCATTTACTGTACTTAGAGAGAATAATTGGGTTTGGCCACTGTGTGTCGATCGATACACAAGGAGTGTCGATCGACACAGTGCGCGAACGCCTCGGAGTTAATTGGCCTTTGGGCCAAATGGCCCAAAACGAACTGAACGAGTTATATAAACTTAAGACGAGTTCAGGTCGAAAACAAGCCCTAGCCGCGAGTCTCCTCTCTCTCTCTGCGCCGATTTCCTCCTGGTCTAGCAGCCTCTTCCTGCTCGGTGTGCGTGTGTGAACCTCTGGAGGAGTTATCTCTCGGTGGCTCTCTGATCTCTGACATACCATCCCTTTCCGCTGCAAAACAGGTATAAGGTGAGATCAACAAATGTTTCTATTCAAGAGAACCTAGATCCGCATGTTTAGGATAATCTGAATCAGAGAATTGAATCAGGAATCATCTAAACATTCCTTCACCAACTTGTGCTGAGATAAGATCGTTAGAAAAAGCCTCAAATTCCCATTAGTGCACTCACCAACACTTGCAAAAGAAATTAGTATAAGTGAGTATAAGGATAAGTAATATAAGGTGAAGCATTGAAAGTTTTATATCTAGTTTTGATGTGTTCCACATAACAAACTAAATCAAACATGTTCAACTGAAGCAAGGATACACAAAAATCATAACATCTGAAGCTAGAATCCTCAAAAATCAGAACAGATGCATCAAAGGTGTCTGAGAGTGAACGAATCTTGAATTCACTGAAATCTTAACCAAGAATGTACATCTTCTATCAATCATCACAAACATTACCAACAATGTATCCAATCTTAACCAAGCATGTTCATTTCGTTAATCTGACACAAACATAAGCAAGAGCAGTGATAGTTTTATATCAAAATCGATAAAGTGGGTGATGCATGCAAAGATTAAGAGAACATATGAAGTTATAATCCACAGATTCCATACGGTGACATGCAAGCAAAGTACAAGACAACATATGAAGTTAAAATAAACAAAATACATATCATAAGCATCAAAACCAAAATCCCAAAAATCAAAGATAATAAACTTCCAATCAAGAGAAATGTTGTCAATAATCACGACGGCTCGATTTAAAGAAACAAAGACAAAGAAAAAAGAGGACGAACTGAAGAAATCAAAGAACGAAACCATGCCTTCAATTTGAGCTCACTGTCGAGACGAAGACTGTGAAATTTGGGCCGAATAGTGTTAGGGTTCTTAGGGGAAATTGATTTCGGTGGCTCAGAGAATTTGTGGGTGAAAACTAGAGCTCTGGTTTTGCGTCTGGGAAGGATGAATCGGAAGAGGGAGAATGAAAATGGAGAGGGAAAACGCAGAGGGAAATGAAAGAGAAGAGGGAAATCTGAGCTATCGTGTTTCAGTCTTGAAATTTCACTAAGTATTTGGCGCTTTACCCAAATTTTTGTTCCCGCTTATGGAAACTCTATTATAGCATTTATTGAATGCTATCATATAGTTTGGAATTTCCAAAAACATCAACGATAGCAGTTCGGTAAAACGAGCTATCGTGCCATGCTATGAATAAGGACTTTTTGTAGTGAGAGGTTTGAAAACTTTCAGAAACTCTTTTTGTCCCAGAAGCAACAACACTCAGATTCCCCATAGTAATCCACATGAAAGATTTCACCTGCAGACATCAAGACCAACATATACTTCCCCCACACTTAGCAATTGTCCTAAGTAAACTCCACAATCACAATCACATTCACGCATTCAAATTCTCCATACTGACTTCTGCAAGTATTTAAGTGCGGTCTCACCTAAGGAATATCGATCAAAGGCACATGGACTCTTACCTTGTCAGCTCTAGACCACCATACTATCTTTCTTTGGTCCCTTTCTTCTCTTTTCCCTTCCTTAGCATTCTGATTTTTCCCCATTGGGTATCATTTTATTTTTTTTATCAGTGCTCTTCCCATTAAGGGGTGTACTTTGGACACATTCCATGGATGCACAGGATATGATAGTTGTAGCTACCACTCTCAGAGACCACTTCGGAGTTACTAACTCATCCTCAGTTTATTATCTTTTTTTTTTTTTTATGGAAGGGGAGAAGGGAACCAAATAGGACAGGTTTACAGGCTGTGTCAGAACTGTTGGATTGTTCGGTTGATCCTGATTCAATTCTCATATTGATATCAACCTAAACATGCATCAGATCTAGGTGTTCTTATTTAGAAACATAACATGATCTCACCTTTTACCTGTTTGTTGCAGCGGAAGGATTAGAACAGGTCAGAGATCAGATAGATGCACCGAGGGATGAATCCTCCAGAGGTTCACACACGCAATCACAGGAAACTGGCTGCTAGACCACGAGGAACAGAGGCGCAGGGAGAGAGAGGAATCGCGGCTGGGCATAGGGTTGGAAGGAAGAGAGTTGGCTTTTAGTCATTAAAAGCCTTCTCTTTCCCTTTTGGGCTTTTGGGCCCAATCTGATTAAATCCCATTTAATCAGACCCATTAATCTTTCTCTCTTAGTACGACAAATGCCTAGCACTTTTGTCGTACTTCTGTTAAGCCGTTCCTACTTTATTTCCTGCTAGCTTAAGCGTGTGACCCATATGGGATCATACAATAAAAGCAATAAGTCCGAGACTTATAGATCATGAGCGGACTCTAGCAAGCCATCATGACCCCCAGTATTGTATGACTTATGTCTGATCACTGACATACTCTTACTTTATAGAGACAGTACAGAGATTGCTGGACACAATTCCAACAATCTCCCACTTGAACTGGAATCTCTGTATTCATAATCCTTTTGTCTCAATATCTCGATTAGTCATAAGGCAAGATTGGTGTCATCCTTATAAAGCCTAATCTTGTTCATCGGACTCTGATTTGATACTGACAATCCAAACGACTCGGGAAAGTCCGTTTGAGCATGGCCATGCGTTTTCCAGTATTCAAATCTCCGATTGGCCTAGAGATATTCACTCCACTTATATTGGAGGGACAAATTCCTTCTTGTTCCATCACTGTAAACTACTCATTTCATAATGCACCCAAACAAGGTCCTTATAGCTATCACAGAACGATAGCGTTAGACAATGATCAAAGTACATTAGTCCATGTGCAGTCACATGCATGTGAACTCAGGTCTAAGGACTATACTCTATAGTCGTAGTAAGAATCTCTTATGACACAGATATAAATATCCTGAAGAGTTCTTATAAGCGGGTCTTGTCCGGTCGTATGTTCCCAACATACACCTATGTACTGACTCTGATGCCGCGCATCTATGACACATTGAGACTTTGTCATAAGTCACGTACCAATCCAGTCTCACACGGTTGTTGGTGTTCCAGTTTCAACAACCTTCGACTAGGGACATGATGATATAAAACATTTATCAAATATAGGATCTCATGATCAAGCTAAATGACTTCGATGACTCAAGATCAAATCATTTACTTCGATGACCTATAAAATGGTTCATATCATTTTGGAACGATTATTTCATCACAGTTAAAATAATCTTGAAATAATAATTTCATTAAAACATAAATAATGTTTTACAAGAACATATCAAATAACTAAAATAAAGCTCACAAAACTCCCACTCAAATTTAGATTACATTTCAATGTTTCTAATGCCTACAGCTTCAGTCAGGAACTCGAGCTTAGGCCTTGGGAGTGGCTTTGTCAACGGATCAGCGACATTATCATCTGTCGGAACTCGGCTGATCTTGACTTCCTTTCTATTAATGATGTCATGTATCAAGTGATATCTTCTTTGAACATGCTTGGATTTCTGGTGTGATCTTGGTTCCTTTGCCTGAGCTATAGCACCATTGTTGTCACAAAACAGTGCCAGAGGCTCAGCCGCATCTGGTATCACACCTAGTTCCATAATGAACTTTCGTATCCAAACAGCTTCCTTCGCTGCTTCTGAGGCGGCGATATATTCAGCTTCTGTAGTGGAATCAGCAACGGTGTCCTGCTTGGAGCTTCTCCAACTTACTGCACCGCCATTCAGACAAAAGACATAACCGGACTGTGACCGGAAATCATCAGTGTCTGTCTGGAAACTTGCGTCCGTGAATCCACTGACTTTAAGCACATCACTTCCACCGTACACCAAGAATTTATCCTTAGTATGTCTTAGATACTTCAAGATATTCTTTACGGCAATCCAATGGTTTTCACCTGGATTTGACTGGTATCTACTCGTCATGCTCAATGCGTAAGCAACATCAGGACGAGTACAGATCATGGCATACATGACAGATCCTATTGCAGATGCATAAGGAATATTCTTCATGCGCTCAAGCTCAGCAGCCGACGTAGGGCTCTGCTTCTTGCTTAGCGTTGTGCCATGTACCATTGGCGTGAAGCCCTTCTTGGAATCTTTCATGCTGAATCTTTGTAGGACTTTGTCAATGTATGAGTCTTGACACAAGCCTATCAGCCTCTTAGGTCTATCCCGATAGATCCTAATTCCAAGAACGTATGCGGCTTCACCCATGTCTTTCATGGAAAAACAACTTCCAAGCCAGTCCTTTACAGACTTCAGCATTGGAATGTCGTTTCCGAGAAGCAGTATGTCATCGACATACAGAATAAGAAATACAATTTTGCTCCCACTAGATTTCTTATACACGCATTGTTCTTCTTCGTTTCTGATGAAGTCAAATTGCTTGATCGCTTCATCAAAACGAAGATTCCAGCTCCTCGATGCTTGCTTCAATCCATAAATGGATTTATGAAGCTTGCATACTTTCCCAGCATTCTTTGGATCTATGTAACCGTCAGGTTGCGTCATATACACATCCTCTTCCAGAATACCATTCAGGAAGGCGGTTTTCACATCCATCTGCCAAATTTCATAATCATGAAAAGCTGCAGTTGCTAGTAGAATCAGAATAGATTTCATCATAGCCACCGGTGAATAGGTTTCATCGTAGTCCACACCGTGAACTTGTCTGAAACCTTTTGCCACCAACCTGGCTTTATAAATCTGGACATTTCCATCCACGTCAATCTTCTTCTTGAAGATCCATTTGCACTCGATGGCTTTTACACCAGCGGGTAAGTCAACCAACGAAAATACTTGGTTGACCGACATGGAGTCCATTTCGGAATCAGTGGCCTTGCGCCACTTAGAGGAATCTGGGCCCATCATGGCTTGATTGAAGTTCGATGGTTCATCACCATCAATGATCAAAAGATCATGACAGTCAGTCACGAGGAATCCCTGATATCTCTCGGGTTCGTGACGGATCCTCCCGGATCTTCGAACTTCAGGTACTACAGGTTCAGGCTCTACAATTTCTTGTAGATCCTCCTGCTGCTCTTCCTCATTAGGTTGAGCAGTATCCTGTTCATCTTGAATTTCTTCAAGCAGTACCTTACTCCCACTGTCTTTCTCAGAGAGAAACTCTCTCTCAAGAAAGTTACAATCCCGGGCAACAAAGATCTTGTTCTCGGAACGTAGATAGAAGTAATAAGCCTTGGTTTCCCGTGGATAACCAATGAAGTAGCATTTATCAGATTTTGGTGTAAGCTTATCTGAGATTAATCTCTTAACATAGGCTTCACAACCCCAAATTCTCAGATAAGACAGCACTGGAGCTTCTCCAGTCCATAATTCATATGGTGTCTTTGCTACTGCTTTTGATGGCGCTCTATTTAGAGTGAACACTGCTGTTAGCAGAGCATATCCCCAAAGGGATATAGGAAGGTCTGTGTGACTCATCATAGATCGAACCATATCTAATAAGGTCCGATTTCTCCTCTCAGACACACCATTCCATTGAGGTGTTCCAGGAGGAGTGAGTTGGGATACGATCCCACACTCTCTCAGATGATCACTGAATTCTTGGCTTAAGTATTCTCCTCCTCGGTCGGACCGAAGAGCCTTAATGCTTTTGCCAAGTTGGTTCTGTACTTCATTTTGGAATTCTCTGAACTTCTCAAAAGATTCAGACTTATGTTTCATCAAATAAACATATCCATACCTACTGAAATCATCAGTAAAGGTAATGAAGTACTGATAGTTTCCTCTTGCATTAGTGGACATTGGGCCACACACATCAGTGTGTATCAGGCCCAATAAGTCACTGGCCCTCTCGTTAGGTTTATTAAAGGGGGCCCGTGTCATTTTGCCCATCATGCAGGATTCGCATTTCTCACATGACTCAAAGTCAAATGAGCCAAGAAGTCCATTCGAATGGAGCCTCTTGATGCGTTTCTCGCTGATGTGCCCTAAACGACAATGCCATAGAAACGTTCGGTTTTCCTCATTAGGTTTAAACCGTTTTGTATTAATGTTATAAATTGGCGCGGATTGATCGAGTATGTAAAGCCCATTCGTAAGAGGGGCAGAACCATAGAACAAATTGTTGCGATTGAAGGAACATAATTTATTCTTAACTGAAAAATCATAACCTTCCAAATCCAACAAAGAAATTGAAATAATATTTCTGCTTATAGCAGGTACAAAATAACAATTATTAAGTTCTAAAATCAATCCCGAAGGTAAAGACAACAAGTATGTTCCTACAGCTAGTGCTGAAACTTTCGCTCCATTCCCAACTCGTAGCTCTACTTGTCCTTGCTTCAGCCTTCTACTGTTGCTGAGTGCCTGCATATTAGTACAAATATGAGCCCCACAACCAGTATCCATGACCCATGAGGTATTATCAGAAGTAGTTGTATTAACTTCTATAACAAAAATACCTGATGAAGAAGTCTCGAAAGTCTTCTTCTTTAATTCCTTTAGACCTTCCTGGAATTTCTTACAATCTCTTCTCCAATGCCCCAGTTCTTTGCAGAACCTGCACATGTCAGTAGGCCCAGCCTTGGACTTGGGCTTGGGCTTTGGCGTGTCCTTGTCCACGACTTGGACACCCTTGGCCTTTCCCTTATCCTTAGCAGAAGACTTCTTAAACCCCTTGCCCTTTTGTACCATAAGTACATTGGGGTCCTTGGCGGTTTTCTTCAAGTTGGGCTCTGCAGTCTTGAGCATTCCGTGAAGCTCAGGCAGTGTCTTACTCAAGCCATGCATGTTAAAGTTCAGAATGAACTGATCATAGCTTGCATGTAAAGACTGCAGAATGATGTCGCAGGCAAGTTCCTGGCTGATTGGGCAGTCGAGTTTGTGAAGATGATCGAGATAACCCATCATCTTCAACACATGAGGACTCACTGCCGCATTTGCAGCCAACTTACAGTCCAAGAGGTTCTTAACTGTCTGGAACCTCTCGGTCCTAGCCTGCTCCTGAAAAAGCGATTTCAGGCTTGCCATGATCTCGATTGGAGACAATACACTTTCGAACTGTTTTTGCAGCTCAGGAGTCATTGTCACCAACATCAGGCAATAAACATCATTTTCATCTGACGAATGCTTTTCCCAAGCATTGTGCAGAGTCCTGGCAGCATTGGCAAGAGGCCTCTCGGGGAGGGGATCTCGAAGGACATAATCCTTCTTCTCCTGCTTGAGGACCAGCCTCAAGTTCCTTGACCATGTCAGGAAGTTCGTTCCAGTCAGCTTCTCCTTCTCGAGAACAGACCGGATCGAGAATGTGTTTTGTGTGCTTGTAGTAGTCATATCTGAAATATATAAATAAAAAGGTTATTAGTTATTATGTTCAAAATGACTAATCTCGTATTAAAATTTAATATGATTAATCACGCATTATATTCAATAACCTAAGTTACCCTCAATAGAATATAATGATTCCAAGATCCACATATAACTAAGATCAAAGTGGGCCACTGGCCGTCACCCAACCTTAGCTTATATCGGTAAGCCCTATATCGGCTAATTATATCCGTGATATAACTCTTGGTTGTGAATCTGGGCCCGAGGCCCAATCCACTCTGATGTCTCAAGGCCCGGGACTCCCGATGGCCTAGTCAAGAAAAACCGGACTATACAGTCATGTAATCATTAATGTCTGGGACTCCCAATGACATTTATGAATCACAAACCGTCTTACCCACGCAAAAGCAGACATCCTCACACTGTAAGGCCATGAATGCAATTGAATGGGCTTTGACAGCTGACATAGCCTGGACAAGACATCCAACGCTTGATATTACTTGAGGTTCGTAGGTTTATTAAAATCATTCCCAAAATAGAAGATTACTATTTCGGGAAACTTTCTATTTATGGAAACCTACTATTTTTGGAAACTTTCTAAAATTGGAAACTTTCTAAAATTGGAAACTTTCTAACTTTAGAAACTTCTTTAAAATCCAAAACCCGCAAATTCAGAAACTTCTATTTTAAGAAACTTTCTAATTTCAAAATTTCGGAAACTTTAATTTAAAAACGACTTTATAATTTTATAAAATAGATTTTAAATTAATCTGAAGAAAGACTCAATTAACTGGCCCAATTGTTTTAACTTCTTGGCCCGAGGCCCAAGAATTGGTCCATGTCCAAGACATGACCCAATTGTCCAATTAATTGACATAACCGGTCTGGTTCATTAAAACTGGTCTAACCAAGTTTTAATTACTACGATGACCACAATTGTCAACCGGTTATTTACTAAACCGGAATTTCTCAATTTATTTGGTCCAACCAAATCAAATTAGAAATTCCTGGTTTAGGCACTAAATCCAATATTTCTTTCGACATTGGATTTCTTATCCCGGTTTAACCAGATTTAATAAAATTATTAAAATCTGTTTATTAAACCAGAACGAAGATTTTAATCAAGTTTTGAACCGAACCAGCTAACCGAAATCGAACCGGCCCATCACACCCAAAACCCTAACCGGCCAGCCGTAAGCCACACGCAAAAAGCGATAGCCGCAGGCCAGCCGTCGGCTGCATGATAGGGACGTTCGCTCGGCAGCTCGGGACGGGATGATCGTGGGACGATGGCGGGACGATCGTGACGCGGGTGAGAGCTGGACAACGCACGGCTCTCGGTCATGTTCGGGACGGCATGAGGCAACGCGATCCATACGATCGATCCGCGATCGACGTATGCGATCGGCTCGTCATGCATACCGCGATCATCTCGTCCAACTTATAGCCGAGATAATCAACCGGCCAAGCCGGTCGATCTCTTCCTTGGCCGATCGACAAAAACCCGAGTCATATAGCTCGGTTTTGTGATCCAATCAATTTGTTTAGAGTTCAATTCTGATTCTTAACTGTTTTATCTTATCAGTAATTGATTCAAAACAATTCTAAACAGATTAAACAACCTAAACAATGAATCTAAAACAAGAAACCTAAGAACCTGGCTCTGATACCACTGTTGGATTGTTCGGTTGATCCTGATTCAATTCTCATATTGATATCAACCTAAACATGCATCAGATCTAGGTGTTCTTATTTAGAAACATAAATGATCTCACCTTTTACCTGTTTGTTGCAGCGGAAGGATTAGAACAGGTCAGAGATCAGATAGATGCACCGAGGGATGAATCCTCCAGAGGTTCACACACGCAATCACAGGAAACTGGCTGCTAGACCACGAGGAACAGAGGCGCAGGGAGAGAGAGGAATCGCGGCTGGGCATAGGGTTGGAAGGAAGAGAGTTGGCTTTTAGTCATTAAAAGCCTTCTCTTTCCCTTTTGGGCTTTTGGGCCCAATCTGATTAAATCCCATTTAATCAGACCCATTAATCTTTCTCTCTTAGTACGACAAATGCCTAGCACTTTTGTCGTACTTCTGTTAAGCCGTTCCTACTTTATTTCCTGCTAGCTTAAGCGTGTGACCCATATGGGATCATACAATAAAAGCAATAAGTCCGAGACTTATAGATCATGAGCGGACTCTAGCAAGCCATCATGACCCCCAGTATTGTATGACTTATGTCTGATCACTGACATACTCTTACTTTATAGAGACAGTACAGAGATTGCTGGACACAATTCCAACAAGAACTAACAAGGGAATCCGACACAAGGTATACCAAGCCCTTAGGTGAGAAAATTAAGTCAGTATTAAGGTGAAGTCAGTAAAAGGATCCTCTGATACCTGAAGTGATGTGGGTGTCCTCAGTAGGTTGATCTGTGTCTGGGTTTTCTAATAGTCAGAGATCATCTGCAACTTCATCCCAATGGTTACTTAAGTTCCTGCAAGTGCTGTTAATCTTCTCAAAAATTCATTTTTTCCTACTTAAACTTGTTTTGACTCGATAAAACAAAATTTTTGAAAAACTGGACTGACTCTAAGAAAACAGAAAGCTAAAGTCAGTAGCACCTCCCCCACACTTTAGACACACTGTCCCCAGTAGTGTCAAGCGAAGGATTGGTAAAAAGAAAGAAAAATATGTTAATGGATTGGTTAAATTATGTCGGATTTTTACCTCTGTCGCACATGCATCGATCGTTGCATAAATGCATCGACCGTTGCTAGGCGATTTTTCGTCGTGTGTCGATCGTTGCACAGGACCGCAACGATCGCTGCAATGCGATTTCTTTCGTGTTGTGACGATCGACACAGTGGTGTGTCGATCGACGCACTGCGAATCGTCCGAGACCTGCAGACAAAAACTCACCAAAATTAGAAACAAAACGTAAAATCCTACGAAAACACCAAAATTAAAATGAAAAAAATGAAAACTGTGGGTTGCCTCCCACTCAGCGCTCTTTTAACGTCAATAGCTTGACGCTTCAGCTGGTCTAGGTAGAGGGTGCATCATCCAGAGGCAGAATCTGACCTTCTGGAATCTCGGCCTTAGCCCAATAATTTTTCACCCTCTGTCCATTCACAGTGAATTCATTACCTTCCTTGCTGGTTAGAAAGACAGCTCCGTATGGACGCACCTCTTTGATCGTGAAAGAACCGGACCACCTTTATTTCAGCTTACCTGGAAACAAATGCAAACGAGAATTATACAAAAGTACCTGATCGTTAGGCTCAAACTGTCTGGAGACAATCTTCTTGTCATGATATGCCTTAGTCCTCTCCTTGTACAGCTTTGAGTTCTCATAGGCAAAATGTATAATCTCATCCAACTCATTAAGCTGCACCAATCTCCTTTCTGCAGCAGATTTAAGATCAAAGTTCATCTGCTTTACAGCCCATGCTGCTTTGTGCTCAAGTTCCACGGCAGATGACATGCTTTTCCATACAACAGATGAAACGGAGTGGTCCCAAGTGGTGTCTTGAATGCAGTCCGGTAAGCCCATAATGCGTCGTCCAACTTAGCTGCCCAATCCTTTCTCGTTTTCCCCACAGTCTTCTCTAGGATCTCTTTGATTTGCCTGTTAGAGACTTCAACTTGTCCACTAGTCTGAGGGTGATAAGGAGTAGCAATTCGGTGATGAACTCCATGCTTCTTTAGTAGCTTCTCGAAGACCTTATTAATAAAGTGAAGTCCTCCATCACTAATTACTATCCGAGGTACTCCAAATCTAGGGAATATGATGGTCTTAAACAGCTTAATAACCACCGAAGAATCATTGGTTGGACTAGCTATTGCTTCTACCTACTTAGATACATAGTCCACAACAACCAAGATGAATTTATTCCCATAGGATGAGGGAAAAGGACCAATGAAATCTATACCCCAGCAATCGAAAACCTCAACTTCCAGAATGAAGTTCTGAGGCATCTCATGCTTCTTGCTGATCTTTCCTCTCCTCTGACAAGCATCACATTGAGAGATGAAAGAATGAGTGTCTCTAAACATTGTAGGCCACCAGAAACCTGCTTGCAGAACCTTAGACACAGTCTTGAATGTAGCAAAATGCCCAGCATAATCTGATCCATGACAGTGGAATAGGATGTCTGGAACCTCTGATTCAGCAACGCATCTCCTGTAAAGACCATCTGAACAGTGCTTGTAGAGATAAGGCTCATCCCAGTAGTATCGTCTAAGCTCCCTGAAGAACCTCTTCTTCGCATATCCCTTTAAATCATCTGGTTCAGTCTCTGCAGCAAGGTAATTAGCTATATCTGCATGCCAGGGTCGATCAGTGGTTGCGACAGCAGCAATTTCGAAATCATAGTTCCCGATTCGGATCCTTAAAGATTCTGGGTTCGTATCAGGTCTGCATCGACCGTTGCATGTGCCTGCGTCGATCGTTGCTTCCCCGATACTTGCATCGACCGTTGCCAATGTGGCATCGATCGACACTGAGCGATTATCCCGACAGTTCTGCAACTCTCTGCCCAAATCTGTCCGAAACACTGTACCGACCATATTGATGTTTTCCTCAAGCAAATAATCATTGATGGACACGTCTTCCTCAACCAGCATCCTTGAAAGATGATCAACAACTCCATTCTCAACCCCCTTCTTGTCCCTCACTTCAATGTCGAACTCCTGATGGACACGTCTTCCTCACGCGTTTGCATAAACCGTCTGTAATCGCAGTGCAACGATCGATGCAAGAGATTCAACGATCGACTCAACTCAGAATCGCCTGGTAACGATCGACACAGGAAGTGCAATGATCGATGCTAGGCGAATGTGGTAACTGCGACAGAGAGAAAACAGAGAAAAAATCAGTAAACAAAAAAAATAAAAAAATCCTAGTAAAAACCCTAAGTTCGAAGCTATCGAAGACTCTAAGAGTCGCCGGCAACGGCGCCAAAAACTTGATAGGGGTCTAGTTTTATCCTATTCTACTGCAAGTGCATAGTTATGTGATTGTAGTATATAAGGTATCGAAATCCACAGAGACTCCGGTCAACGATAGATTAAGAACAATAGAGAGTAAACTAAGATGAAAGCAATGTGAAGTAACTAAAAAGCAATGCGAGAAAGTAAATAAGTAGCAAGATTATCGGTAGTTAAAGCAGTTAATTAAGGGCGCTAAGTCTAGGGCGTTTCAGGAAATCAGACAAACAGACAAATCATTCAGTCAGGATCTAATTAAGCACAGTTCTAGAACTCAAATCACGGATATAGAATTAACCAACTGTCGTTGCGAGAATTCTCTAAGTCTAAGTGCAGCAATCCAAATTCCTTTGCAATTACTAACAAATTAAACCAGCATTAATTCCAAGTTCGATATGTTCACAATTAAACTAAACCAAATTCCTTTGCGAGTAATTTAATTGCTCAACCTAAAGAATTCAGATTCTAAACCACACTTTTGTGTCGTATTTAGCAACCTAAGATCTAGATTCTAATTGATCAGGTTAGAACCAGCTTTAAACGCAATTTAGATCGAAGAACAGATAAAGTTATGAATCCTTAACTGAATTAAACAAGTCTAGCAAGTCATGAAATCCTATGTGAGAAACCCTAAACCTAACTATGAATCTACTCAGACATAGAATATGAAGACATAATCAATGAATAATTAGATATCATAAAAGAGATTAAACAAGTAAAGGGGTTCGAAATCTTCTCCAAAATAAAGGTGTAGTACAGGATCAGATCAGCCCCCAAAAGCTCTAAAAACTCTCTGCTCTCAATTATGAATGATGTTGTCAGCGTATCTAAAAACTTATCTAAAAACCTAATTAAATAGCTAAAACATGTTTTGGGCTTCTGTGTAAATATCTGGAACTTCTGGGCTTTTCAGCAATATCAGCATTCTTCATTAAACCGCCGAGTCTGGCCCATTCGCGCTATGCATCGATCGATGCAGTTGTGCAACGATCGACGCAACCCTCAAATCTGGACAGTGAACTCTGTCTCTCGGACCAAATCTCCAAAATGCACCAAACAGCTCCAAAATCTCCACTTCTGCTCCAAATGTGCTTGTACCTAATAAAACCTGCAAAGGACTCTAAAAGAACACCAAAAGACACTAAAACAGACTTATATCATGGCATAAAACCGGTAAAAACCATGATATATCAGTAATGAGCTCTTTGGTCCTTGAACTTGTTGTTGAAGGCCGGTTTGAGATGGGGATGAAGTAACCAGCATTTGTCCTTGAAATGCCCCTTCCTCTTGCAATGAACACAAACACCTGGGACTCTTCTCTCCTCAGGCTTGTAGGCACCTTTGTGAGCAGTAACAAGCTCACCTTTCCTTCCAAACAACCCAAAAGATCCTTCCTCCTTCTGGATTTGTGCACACACTTCATCTAGATTGGGAAGAGTTTCTGCCCTTAACATGTGTGTGATCAAACCATTGTAAGCTGGGTACAGGGTTAGCAAGAGTGCAAACACCTTGTCTTGCTCCCTCCTTTCATTTAGAACTTGTGGATCAACTGTTGGTGGCCTCAGCATCTCCAACTCTGCCCACAAGGATCTAAACTTCCCAAAATGTTGCTTGAACTCCATATCTTCTTGGCTCAGGTTCTTAATGGCCAACTTTACTTCAAACACCCTACTGAGGTTAGACATGTTGCCATAGACCTTTTGCAGAGTGTCCCATAAATCCTTAGAGCTCTCACAGTAAGAGTAAGCCTCCAAAAGAGAGGGTTCAAGAGAGCTTTGAAGGATGGACATAACATGTTGGTCTCCTTGAGTCCAAGCTTCTTCATCTTCAAGAGCTGCTTCTTCAACAGCTTCTTCATCAGCCTTATCCTCAGCTTCAGCTCCTCCTTTAATAGCTTCACCTTTGGGCTCAGCTTTCATCATCTTCATTGGAGCAGTGTCGTTTAAAACATGCTTCCACAAGCCTCTCCCACCGAGAGCACTTTTGGCCATTCTAGCCCACACCAAGTAGTTGTCTCCTTTGAGAGTCACTGGAATAATTACCCTTGAGTTCTCCATGGCTGAGAAGGAGTGAGTTTCAAGAGAATATGGTTTCAAAAGGGTTTAGAGAAAAAGAAACAAGAACCGGGTAGAGAGAGATTTAAAGTATCCGAGAACAAGAAAGTTTCAAGTGAGTAACAAGAACAAGAATGGGAGTTTAAGAGAATTTGCGGAAGTGTGAATAGGTATAGGACCTTTATGGCTCTGATACCATGTTAGATTTTTAGTTTAGGAAGAGTTCTTAGAGAGTTCTTGAAGAGAGAAGCTCATGTACCCGATTAAGGTTTTAAAGCGATAGAGAGAGAGAGTAACCGAGAGTATGAAGAGAGATTGAGTGTAGGAAATTATTTCCTTAACTTGTATTGATGTTCATGAGTTACAACACTTAAATAGAGATACAACTAGGGTTCTGGACAATTAAAACAATAAACAATGTAGAAGAAAACAAGCATTTGGAGTGTAGTGTGCAATGGCTCCAAAGGATGAAAGCGACATGACCTAGCTCGGTTCAGAGGAGAGAGAAACACACTTCTGACATAGAATCAGACCGCCTGCTCTTCTGAAGCTCCAGACCTGTTGTACTATGTTGTTGGGGACATAAACAAACCTTTTACAAACAAGAACACATGTTGTTTATGTCCCAAATATCCCCACCATTGCACATAGTGAAACCGGCTCTTCATGCCTTGTAAAACACTCTTCTATGCTTCTTCATTCTTCATTTCAATATATTCAAGTGCTAAGGAGAAGCACAAGGGAGAGGAAGGATCCATCAGAATGGAAGAAGACAAGGGTTTACTTCAACAGCAATGCAGTAGCTCATCCCTTTCAAGCAGTGTGCACTTTAGCTCATGTACCCTTGGAACATCAAGTGTTCATTGGACAGTTGGATCAAGAACAAGTGCCAACAACCTATGAAGAAGCCAAGGGAGATAAGAGATGGATGCAAGCTGTGAATGAAGAACCAAAGCAATGGAAAACAATGAGACTTGGTATGAGGCAGAACTTCCCAAAGGAAAGAAGGCAGTGAGTTCTAAGTGGGTATTCCCCATCAAATACAGAAGCAATGGGGAGGTTGAGAGATACAAATCAAGGCTGGTTGCAAGAGGCTTTACTCAAACCTATGGAAATGATTATTTGGACACTTTTGCACCAGTAGCTAAGCTTCATACAGTCAGGATCATCTTGTCTTTGGCAACAAACCTTGATTGGGAACTTTGGCAAATGGATGTTAAGAATGCATTCCTTCAAGGAGAACTTGAAGATGAGGTGTATATGACACCATCTTCTGGTCTTGAAGACATTGTTAAACCAGGGAAGGTGCTACTCAAGAAGGGTATCTATGGATTGAAACAATCACCTAGAGTTTGGTATCATAAGCTGAGCTCAACACTTATGCAAAGAGGATTCAAGAAGTCTGAGGCAAATCACACTTTGTTCACCCTTCAAGATCAGGAAGGTATCATTGTCATTCTTGTGTATGTTGATGATATTATCATCTCAGGAAACAACAAGTCAGGTATACAAGACACTAAGGCTTATCTCAAATCTGTTTTTGATATAAATGATCTTGGTGCTCTAAAGTATTTCCTTGGGATAGAGGTTTGTCGATCTAAGGATGGACTCTTCTTATCTCAAAAGAAATACACACTTGATTTGTTATCTGAAGCAGGAAAGTTAGGATCAAAACTGGTTAAGACACCTCTTGAGGAAGGCTACAAAGTCATAAGAGAGGGGAGATTGAAGACATACCATTTGAGGACATCACACATATAGGAGGATGGTTGGTAAGCTTATTTATCTAACCATAACCAGACCTTATCTATGTTTTGCAGTAAATCAAGTGAGCCAACATATGCAAGCTCCCAAGATGCTTCATTGGAATATGGTTGAAAGAATACTCAGATACCTAAGTGGAGCTCCTGGTCAAGGCATTTGGATGGGATGCAATGGAAGCACATAAGTGGTTGGGTATTGTGATGCTGATTGGACAGGAGATAGAGTGGACAGGAGGTCTAATACCAAGATATTGCACATTCATTGGAGGCAACCTAGTCACTTGGAAAAGCAAGAAGCAGAAGATAGTCTCATGTTCAAGTGTTGAAGCTGAATATAGAGCCATGAGGAAGTTAGTAACCGAGTTGGCATGGATCAAAGCTCTTCTTGTGGACTTGGGGATTGAAACATAAAAGCCAATCACCATGCATTGTGACAACCAAGCAGCCATTCACATTGCCTCAAATTCAGTCTTCCATGAGAGGACCAAGCATATAGAAGTGGATTGTCACAAAGGTAGGCAGATGATTGAGCAAGGAGTGGTGTTGCCATGTTTTACAAGAAGTGAAGAACAACTTGCTGATGTATTCACCAAGGCGGCCAGTTTGAAGGTGTGTGAGTCCATTCACACCAAGCTTGGACTCATAGAGCATCCAGAATCCTCTAAGGCTGTGGAGACTACACTCTTTTTCCCTTCATGAAATTTTATCCCATGTGGTTTTCTTCATGAAGGTTTTTAATGAGGTAGATCTCCATTGTCACTCCAAGCTCGATTCAAACTCTTGAATTCAAGCTTGAGGGGGAGTATTGAAATGGAGATCATGAATTACATATTACAACATTGTGCACATATTGTGCATTGTGTGATGAGAAGACCGGATGGGATTAATGTACAATACTTGGAATTATCACTCTAAGGATGAATGCATCTACTTATCTTGGTCGACATCTATTTAAGGAAAGTCTTAAGGAGCCCATACCTCTGGACCACTGACCAGACAAGTCACTCTCACCTTGGGACAAGCTTAGGAGCCGTCACTATCACTCCTAGCGGTTAGGAGTCTTGGCTGCAACATCTTTTTGGCTTCATCTCATTTATTCTTTCTTTATTCTGATTGTTGCCCTAGCATCTTGCATATATAAACATTGTAAAGTCATTTCATTATACAAGTTTGGGATTTACTCTTCCCATTACACCGAAACCCTACTCTCTCTCTCTAGCGGCTAAGAACCCTTATCGGATCCGCAGCTATTCTCATCATTCTCTCAACACTTCCATCTCCTAATCTTACTATTCTAACAAGACTAACTATGGAAGAGTTATCCAAGCATGATGATGGGCTGCCTTAAGCAGCCATACTGTGGCTCTTAGAGGATCTACATTGTGTATGAACTCAAGAACAAAATGAGATACAATGACAGAATCGATATGAGAAGAAGAGAAAAAGAAAAGACTTGTTTGTAACCAAATGAGTTTTGATTTATATAATGTGAATAAGTAACCATTACAATGATGTCTGAGGCCTTTAAATAGGCATAAAATTAGGTTAAACTCATAAACTAAGGCTTTGAATCACAGCCATTGATTTAATGGAGGGAAAACTAAGTTTGAATGAATGGTTGGATCTTCTCCTCTTGTCCAGCTCTGTTCTGAGGTGTTCAGACCATGATAGTGACTTGTCTTAGCCACTTGCTTCTGGAGAGAGAGAGTGCACACTCCCAAGAGTGAGTGTGACATGTCCTTGTAACCACTTTCCTCCTTAAACACACGTGACTGTTCTTGAGTTTGATTCTTGACAGACTTCTGTTTGGCCCCAAATTTGCACATACTTGATTGTCTGATTATATAAGTGCCCCAACTTTGCACTACATAACTTTGGCCTCGATTTTGCACATGATGATCTTGCCCCAACTTTTCACATTGATCTGTCTGTTTGTGTCTGTGTCTGTGTGCCCCTACTTTGGACATTGCACATCTTGATGGTTGCCTTTGTTGCTCACTTAAGCACAACTTCACTTGCTTGTGATCAACACCAAGGCTTCCTCTTGGAGTGAGTCTCGGCTTTGTCTGATTGACTTCAGCCTCTCGTCTTCCATTTCATCATCCTCTCTAATACTCCCCCGCAAGCTTGGTCGTCGGGACGCCAAGGGAGAAGAGGACCAAAGGCCAAGCTTGGAGATGTGGAACTACCTCATTAAAAACCTCCTTAAGGAAAACCTCTTTGGGATAAAACCTTAAGGAGGACAAAAATAGTATAGCCCACATACTCAAGATGTAACTTGACCTTGGTATTAACATCTTAGAAACACAGCTACTCCTTTCCATAACTCTTTCATTCCTTAGCCTTCCTTGACTTGACTTCTCTTGATATGAGCTTCTTGATCTTGTTGTGTCTTTTGAAAGTTTGAATCCATAGGGCTCCAGCCTTTAACCCCAACTTCCATCATCCTTCTCTTCTTGAAAGAACTTCAAGTCAGTCTCATCTTCTTTTTGGATAGACTTCAAGGCGTTTGGATGCTCCTTATGGCTCCTTCACTTCCTAATGCTCCTTAAGAATGTCCATGCCTTTCTCCTCTCCTTATAAACCTTCAACACAAAGGTTTAAAGGAATATTGTTAAAGTATTATGCAATGGCATTTAGGATCATTAGCTTTAAGAGAAACCTTTAAGTCTGAAACGTTTTAGAGAATAGATTGTAAAACGTTTTATATATATGAGACACATGATCACAACAAGATACAAATGAAAACTCTGTCTAAAATAGTTTTGAGAATAAGGTTTAAAACGTTTTTGACTTTGAAATGAAACATGATCATAATCAAGAGAATCACAAGAGTTTAAACTTCTATAGATTTCCAAACCTTTTGAGAATATATTGAAAACATTTTGAGAATTGATTGAAAACGTTTTCAACACTTCAAACACAATAAAGTCTTTAGCCAATCTAAGGTAATGGTAAATGAAATGAAATGAAATGAGAGAGTTTTAGAAGTAGCCTGATCATAGTCCTTTGAGTTGCGGTTTAGATTTGAACTTGAACTCTCTCGCATCTTGAATTGTCCATGGTTTAAACCATGACTTCACAGATTGTGCAATCTGACTTTGCACATCCAATCTTCAAACACAAGATCACAAAACGAGTTGGGCTGATTCATCATGTTACCAACTTGCATATCCACTAGATCTTCCACCATAGCCATCTCTTTGGATCTGCTTTCTTCATGTATGCCTCTTTGGTCATCCATCTTCAAGACAGTCCGGATTAAACTAGGTTAGGCTTGTCTTATGGTCTTACTCCACTAGTTGAACTACGGTTCTAACACCAACTCAAACCATATTGCCTTCCCCTCTTGGGAAACAATAAATGAGGATTTCGGCTCATCCACAACTACATGAGGATTTCAGCTCATTCACAACTACATGAGGATTTAGGCTAATCCACAACCAAACTTGAGCTCACTGATTTTGTTGGAGACTTCTTCAGCTCCTCAACCACACAGCCCTTCAACATCAGGATGAACCTGTTGGAATTGTGTCCAGTAATCTCGGTACTGTCTCTAGAAAGTAAGAGTATGTCAATGATCAGACATAAGTCATATAATACTGGGGGTCATGATGGCTTGCTAGAGTCCGCTCATGATCTATAAGTCTTGGACTTATTGCCTTTATTATATGATCCCATATGGGTCACACGCCTAAGCTAACAGGAAAATGTGTAGGAACGGTTTAGCAGAAGTACGGTAAAAGTGCTAGGCATTTACTGTACTTAGAGAGAATAAAACGGTTTAGCTACTCTGTGTCGATCGATACACAAGGTGTGTCGGTCGACACAGTGCGCGAATGCCGTCTAGTTAATTGGTGTTTGGGCCAAATGGCCCAAACGAAATCAGACAAGTTTTATAAGGTAAAACTCGAGTTTCTGGACAATTAACCCTAGCCCCAGCCGAAAACTCTCTCTCTCTTTTGCGCCGAGCTCCTAGTGGTCTAGCAGCTGTTTTCCTGTGATCGCGTGTGTGAACCTTTGGAGGATTCATCCCTCGGTGTTTCTCTGATCTCAGACATACCATCAATTCCGCTGCAAACAGGTATAAGGTGAGATCATCATTTGTTTCTATTCTGAGAAGAACCTAGATCGCATGTTTAGGTTGATATGAATCTAAGAATTGAATCAGGATCAACCAAACAATCCTTCAGTGGTATCAGAGCCAATGGTTCTGGTTTTTCTTGTTTAGATTCAATGTTTAGGATTGTTTTCTTGTTTAAAAGTGTTTTGAATCAACTACTGATAAGAGAAACTACTTAAGTAACAAGAATTGGAACCTAAACACACATAAAATTGCAGAAACCAAGCTATATGATTTGGTAGAATGCGATTTCAAGAGGTCTGTATCGACTGCGATCGCATGGATCGATCGATACGATCGCATGGATCGGTCGATACAGCCTATCGGTTAACCCTGTTAACGCGTGAAAGCATCGATCGATGCAGGATCGATGCAGGTTCGATATTGGTGCATCGACCGATGCGGTTGGTGCACATCGATCGACACGGTTAGGGTTTTGACTCGGTTCAGTGCATGCGTGAGAGCATCGATCGATACAGGATCGATGCACGATCGATGCAGGATCGATGCACGATCGATGCAGGATCGATACTGAGAGCATCGACCGATGTGGTTGATGGATCGATCGACACGGTTGGTTCATCGATCGACATGGTTGGTTTAAGGCTCGGTTTAATCTTGATTAAAATTAATCGTCCTGGTTTAATAAACAGATTTAATAATTTTATTAAGTCTGGTTAAACCGGGACAAGAAATCCAATGTCGAAAGAATTATTGGATTTAGTGCCTAAACCAGGATTTTCTAATTTGATTTGGTTGGACCAAATAAATTGAGAAAATCCGGTTTAGTAAATAACCGGTTGACAATTGTGGTCATCGTAGTAATTAAAATTTGGTTAGACCAATTTTAATGAACCAGACCGGTTATGTCATTTAATTGGACAATCGGGTCATGTCTTGGACATGGACCAATTCTTGGGCCTCGGGCCAAGAAGTTAAAACAATTGGGCCAATTATTTGAGTCTTTCTTCAGAATAATTTAAAATTTATTTTATATAATTATAAAGTCGATTTTAAATTAAAGTTTCCGAAATTTTGAAATTAGAAAGTTTCTTAAATTAGAAGTTTCTGGATTTGCGGGTTTTGGATTTTAAAGAAATTTCTAAAGTTAGAAAGTTTCCGTTAGAAAGTTTCCAATTTTAGAAAGTTTCCAAAAATAGTAGGTTTCCAAAAATGAAAGTTTCCCGAAATAGTAATCTTCTATTTTGGGAATGATTTTTAAATAAACCTACGAACCTCAAATAATATCAAGCGTTGGATGTCTTGTCCATTCTATGTCAGCTGTTGAAGCCCATTCAATTGTATTCATGGCCTTACAGTGTGAGGGTGTCTGCTTTTGCGTGGATAAGACGGTTTGTGATTCATAAATGTCATTGGGAGTCCCAGACATTAATGATTACATGACTGTATAGTCTGGTTTTCTTGACTGGGCCATCGGGAGTCCCGGGCCTTGAGACATCAGAGTGGATTGGGCCTCGGGCCCAGATTCACAACCAAGAGTTATATCACGGATATAATTAGCCGATATAGGGCTTACCGATATAAGCTAAGGTTTGGTGACGGCCAGTGGCCCACTTTAATCTTAGTTATATGTGGATCTTGGAATCATTATATTCTATTGAGGGTAACTTATGTTATTGAATATAATGCGTGATTAATCATATTAAATTTAAATACGAGATTAATCATATTGAACATTTTAACTAATAACCTTTTTATCTATATATTTCAGATATGACTACTACAAGCACACAAAACACATTCTCGATCCGGTCTGTTCTCGAAAAGGAGAAGCTGACTGGAACGAACTTCCTGACGTGGTCAAGGAACTTGAGGCTAGTCCTCAAGCAGGAGAAGAAGGATTATGTCCTTCGTGATCCTCTCCCCGAGAGGCCTCCTGCCAATGCCGCCAGGACTCTGCATAATGCTTGGGAAAAGCATTCGTCAGATGAAAATGATGCCTATTGCCTGATGTTGGTGACAATGACTCCTGAGCTGCAAAAACAGTTCGAGAGTGTATTGTCACCCATCGAGATCATGGCAAGCCTGAAATCGCTTTTTCAGGAGCAGGCTAGGACTGAGAGGTTTCAAACAGTTAAGAACCTCTTGGACTGCAAGTTGGCTGCGAATGCGGCAGTGAGTCCTCATGTCTTGAAGATGATGGGTTATCTCGATCATCTTCAGAAACTCGACTGCCCAATCAGCCAGGAACTTGCCTGCGACATCATTCTGCAGTCGTTACCTGCAAGCTATGATCAGTTCATTCTGAACTTTAACATGCATGGCTTGAGTAAGACATTGCCTGAGCTTCACGGAATGCTCAAGACTGCGGAGCCCAATTTGAGGAAAACCGCCAAGGACCCCAATGTGCTTATGGTGCAGAAGGGCAAGGGGTTTAAGAAATCCTCTGCTAAGGATAAGGGAAAGGCCAAGGCTGTCCAAGTCGCGGACAAGGACACGCCAAAGCCCAAGCCCAAGTCCAAGGCTGGGCCAACTGACATATGCAGGTTCTGTAAAGAACCAGGGCATTGGAGGAGAGAATGTAAGAAATTCCAGGAAGGTCTAAAGGAATTGAAGAAGAAGACTTTTGAGACTTCTTCAACAGGTATTTTTGTTATAGAAGTTAATACAACTACTTCTGATAATACCTCATGGGTTATGGATACTGGTTGTGGGGCTCATATTTGTACTAATATGCAGGCACTCAGCAACAGTAGAAGGCTGAAGCAAGGACAAGTGGAGCTACGATTTGGGAATGGAGCAAAAGTTCCAGCGCTAGCTGTAGGCACTTACTTGTTGTCTTTACCTTCGGGATTGATTTTAGAACTCAATAATTGTTATTTTGTACCTGCTATAAGCAGAAATATTATTTCAATTTCTTTGTTGGATTTGGAAGGTTATGATTTTTCAGTTAAGAATAAATTATGTTCCTTCAATCGCAACAATTTGTTCTATGGTTCTGCCCCTCTTATGAATGGGCTTTACATACTCGATCAATCCGCGCCAATTTATAACATTAATACCAAACGGTTCAAACCTAATGAGGAGAACCGAACGTTTCTATGGCATTGTCGTTTAGGGCACATCAGCGAGAAACGCATCAAGAGGCTCCATTCGAATGGACTTCTTGGCTCATTTGACTTTGAGTCATGTGAGAAATGCGAATCCTGCATGATGGGCAAAATAACACGGGCCCCCTTTAATAAACCTAACGAGAGGGCCAGTGACTTATTGGGCCTGATACACACTGATGTGTGTGGCCCAATGTCCACAAATGCAAGAGGAAACTATTAGTACTTCATTACCTTTACTGATGATTTCAGTAGGTATGGATATGTTTATTTGATGAAACATAAGTCTGAATCTTTTGAGAAGTTCAGAGAATTCCAAAATGAAGTACAGAACCAACTTGGCAAAAGCATTAAGGCTCTTCGGTCCGACCGAGGAGGAGAATACTTAAGCCAAGAATTCAGTGATCATCTGAGAGAGTGTGGGATCGTATCCCAACTCACTCCTCCTGGAACACCTCAATGGAATGGTGTGTCTGAAAGGAGAAATCGGACCTTATTGGATATGGTTCGATCTATGATGAGTCACACAGACCTTCCAATATCCCTTTGGGGATATGCTCTGCTAACAGCAGTGTTCACTCTAAATAGAGCGCCATCGAAAGCAGTAGCAAAGACACCATATGAATTATGGACTGGAGAAGCTCCAGTGCTGTCTTATCTCAGAATTTGGGGTTGTGAAGCCTATGTCAAGAGATTGATCTCAGACAAGCTTACACCAAAATCTGACAAATGCTATTTCATTGGTTATCCACGGGAAACCAAGGCTTATTACTTCTATCTACGTTCCGAGAACAAGATCTTTGTTGCCCGGGATTGTAACTTTCTTGAGAGGGAGTTTCTCTCTAAGAAAGACAGTGGGAGTAAGGTACAGCTTGAAGAAATTCAAGATGAACAGGATACTGCTCAACCTAATGAGGAAGAGCAGCAGGAGGACCTACAAGAAATTGTAGAGCCTGAACCTGTAGTACCTGAAGTTCGAAGATCCGGGAGGATCCGTCACGAACCCGAGAGATATCAAGGATTCCTCGTGACTGACTGTCATGATCTTTTGATCATTGATGGTGATGAACCATCGAACTTCAATCAAGCCATGATGGGCCCAGATTCCTCTAAGTGGCGCAAGGCCACTGATTCCGAAATGGACTCCATGTCGGTCAACCAAGTGTTTTCGTTGGTTGACTTACCCGCTGGTGTAAAAGCCATCGAGTGCAAATGGATCTTCAAGAAGAAGATTGACGTGGATGGAAATGTCCAGATTTATAAAGCCAGGTTGGTGGCAAAAGGTTTCAGACAAGTTCACGGTGTGGATTACGATGAAACCTATTCACCAGTGGCTATGATGAAATCTATTCGGATTCTACTAGCAACTGCAGCTTTTCATGATTATGAAATTTGGCAGATGGACGTGAAAACCGCCTTCCTGAATGGTATTCTGGAAGAGGATGTGTATATGACACAACCTGACGGTTACATAGATCCAAAGAATGCTGGAAAAGTATGCAAGCTTCATAAATCCATTTATGGATTGAAGCAAGCATCGAGGAGCTGGAATCTTCGTTTTGATGAAGCGATCAAGCAATTTGACTTCATCAGAAACGAAGAAGAACAATGCGTGTATAAGAAATCTAGTGGGAGCAAGATTGTATTTCTTATTCTGTATGTCGATGACATACTGCTTCTCGGAAACGACGTTCCAATGCTGAAGTCCGTAAAGGACTGGCTTGGAAGTTGTTTTTCCATGAAAGACATGGGTGAAGCCGCATACGTTCTTGGAATCAGGATCTACCGGGATAGATCTAGAAGGCTGATAGGCTTGTGTCAAGATTCATACATTGACAAAGTCCTACAAAGATTCAGCATGAAGGATTCCAAGAAGGGCTTCACGCCAATGGTACATGGCACAACGCTAAGCAAGAAGCAGAGCCCTACTACGGCTGCTGAGCTTGAGCGCATGAAGAATATTCCTTATGCATCTGCAATAGGATCTGTCATGTATGCCATGATCTGTACTCGTCCTGATGTTGCTTATGCATTGAGCATGACGAGTAGATACCAGTCAAATCCAGGTGAAAACCATTGGATTGCCGTAAAGAATATCTTGAAGTATCTAAGACATACTAAGGATAAGTTCTTAGTGTACGGTGGAAGTGATGTGCTTAAAGTCAGTGGATTCACGGACGCAAGTTTCCAGACAGACCAAGATGATTTCCGGTCACAGTCCGGTTATATCTTTTGTCTGAATGGCGGTGCAATCAGTTGGAGAAGCTCCAAGCAAGACACCGTTGCAGATTCCACCACAGAAGCTGAATATATCGCCGCCTCAGAAGCTGCGAAGGAAGCTGTTTGGATACGGAAGTTCATTATTGAACTAGGTGTGATACCAGATGCGGCTGAGCCTCTGGCACTGTTTTGTGACAACAATGGTGCTATAGCTCAGGCAAAGGAACCAAGATCACACCAGAAATCCAAGCATGTTCTAAGAAGATTTCACTTGATACGTGACATCATTAATAGAAAGGAAGTCAAGATCAGCCGAGTTCAGACAGATGATAACGTCGCTGATCCGTTGACAAAGCCACTCCCAAGGCCTAAGCTCGAGTTTCTGACTGAAGCTGTAGGCATTAGAGACATAGAAATGTAATCTAAATTTGAGTGGGAGTTTGAGGGCTTTTATTTAGTTATTTGATATGTTCTTGTAAAACATTCTTATGTTTAATGAAATTATTATTTCAAGATTATTTTAACTGTGATGAAATAATCGTTCCAAAGTGATATGAACCATTTTATAGGTCATCGAAGTAAATGACTTGATCTTGAGTCATCGAAGTCATTTAGCTTGATCATGAGACCCTATATTTGATAGATGTTTTATATCATCCCGTCCCTAGTCGAAGGTTGTTGAAATTGGAACACCAATAACCGTGTGAGACTGGATTGGTACGTGACTTATGACAAAGTCTCAGTGTGTCATAGATGCGCGGCATCAAAGTCAGTACATAGGTGTATGTTTGGGAACATACGACCGGACAAGACCCGCTTATAAGAACTCTTCAGGATATTTATATCTGTGTCATAAGAGATTCTTACTACGACTATAGAGTATAGTCCTTAGACCTGAGTTCGCATGCATGTGACTGCACATGGACTGATGCACTTTGATCATTGTCTAACGCTATCGTTCTGCGATAGTTATAAGGACCTTGTTTGGGTACATTATGAAATGAATAGTTTACAGTGATGGAACAAGACGGAATTTGTCCCTCCAATATAAATGGAGTGAATATCTCGAGGCCAATCGGAGATTTGAATACTGGAAAATGCATGGCCATGCTCAAACGGACTTTCCCGAGTCGTTTGGATTGTCAGTATCAAATCAGAGTCCGATGAACAAGATTAGGCTTTATAAGGATGACACCAATCTTGCCTTATGACTAATCGAGATATTGTGACAAAAGGATTATGAATACAGAGATTCCAGTACAAGTGGGAGATTGTTGGAATTGTGTCCAGTAATCTCGGTACTGTCTCTAGAAAGTAAGAGTATGTCAATGATCAGACATAAGTCATATAATACTGGGGGTCATGATGGCTTGCTAGAGTCCTCTCATGATCTATAAGTCTTGGACTTATTGCCTTTATTATATGATCCCATATGGGTCACACGCCTAAGCTAACAGGAAAATGTGTAGGAACGGTTTAGCAGAAGTACTGTATCGATCGACACAGTGCGCGAATGCCGTCTAGTTAATTGGTGTTTGGGCCAAATGGCCCAAACGAAATCAGACAAGTTTTATAAGGTAAAACTCGAGTTTCTGGACAATTAACCCTAGCCCCAGCCGAAAACTCTCTCTCTCTTTTGCGCCGAGCTCCTAGTGGTATAGCAGCTGTTTTCCTGTGATCGCGTGTGTGAACCTTTGGAGGATTCATCCCTCGGTGTTTCTCTGATCTCAGACATACCATCAATTCCGCTGCAAACAGGTATAAGGTGAGATCATCATTTGTTTCTATTCTGAGAAGAACCTAGATCGCATGTTTAGGTTGATATGAATCTAAGAATTGAATCAGGATCAACCAAACAATCCTTCAGAACCGCCACTTAGAGTCTGTACCAGCTCCTTTGTGACTGATCCTCACTGCCCAAAACACTCGCCATTCCTCCTGAGAACACCTAAACACAAAACAATACTCAAGCAACACAAGTTTGATCAGGACTAATGAGACTAATGAGCTTGAATTAAGTTCATGTGCAAGAATAAGATAGTTCTTTAGGAGTGAAGATAAGGACATCAGATGATGTAAGATCAAAACCTTGATCTCACAATGATGGACGGATGAGGGATGCTAGCTGGTTGTACAACTCTCTCTAGCAAGCCGGTGGATGATTTTATGGATTTGTGAGATAAAAAGTGATGGTAAGCAACTCTCTTGCTCAGTGGCCTTGATTGACTCTCTCAATCAGATTGCAAACTATCTGAATCACTCAAGAATAGTCTGAACCGAAACTCCTAAGAGGATGTGAATCACTCACAAAACTCTAAGAAGAACAACTCTCCAAAGAACACAACTTTGAAAAGAAAGAAATTACTCTGATTATTTCTGAATAGATTGAAAGGTGATTTAGTAATGAGACTAGGATGAGCTTATATAGTGCTCAATACAATTCAAAGATAAAAACTAAGCAAAGGAACAAATAATCTACATTTAAGCCATATGGACGTCGGAGATGATTTAGTTTGCCAAATAAGGAAATTCGTTGGCTCTTGTATCTTGACAATTTGGGGAGATAATTTAGTGCCTTAGGGACATTCTGGATGATGTAGATCACGTCCAAAATGCAGCCACATTGAAGAGGAAAGAGCCGTTTGATATTACAGCCGCGAGGCTCTAAATAAGGCAAGTGTAGCATCTCCTGGTTTAGAAGTTGAATAACTTTTAAACCATAATTTCTTTTGAACCGAATCCAATTCTTCCTGAACCTATGTTGAGTACGGTTTCCAAAACAAGTTGGTTTACAACTTGATTCATCCTGGTCCGATCTGTACTCTCCAATATGTAGCAGTTGGTCTCCAGCGGGTTCCTTGGAAATCTTATGAGTTGTAACTTGCATATGTTCTTCATCTGGAAATATTTTGAAACATTTCCACTTCGTGATGATTCCTTGATGAGTTAAGTTTCCGGAACAGGTTGATTTGTTGCTTAAGTCTTCTTGGTTGGGTAGATATACTCCAAGACATGCACATATGTCTCTGGTGGGCTCAAACTACTTCTTTCCAAGGATCTTGGTTGGTTGATTTATTTCCTCTCCATGATCCTTGGTTGATGATGACTTGATGTCCTCATCATACTCTTCCGCTTAAAGAAGTTTCGACCTCGAAACTATACAATCTACACCAAGAGAAAGCAAGTTAGCCTTCATCCTAAGTTGAGGGTCTAGAACCTTACCTTGATTGTTTTGTGGTCTGGTGATGTAAGGGACATCAGGTGGTTCTCCTTGTAGCAAATAATTCAGTATCACTCCTCTTCTCTGGTCCTTTTGGAAATGATAGTTTATTGGTGATGCCTCCATGTTCTGAACTTGTTCAAGCAATAAGTTTTGTTCCGATGTAACTTCTCTATGTTTTGCTCCTTTTGTTCTTCAAACAACATTGACACTTTGGACAAGAAAGAAGTGCATAGTAGGTTCTCTATAATAAGATAAACATTTTGATTCTAATTTCTTAGCACTAGTTTCAGATAAACTCTCTTCTGCTTGCGGTTTTATACTCACTGATTTTTCATGCTCTTGTATGTATAATACAATCTTTAGTATAGCATTGGCTTCATCAGAAACAAATGGAGTCAAAGAGAGACTTACTTGTTTGACACCTTCAGTGTTCTTAGCATGGTCTGGTGGTTTTTCTTTGATGCTCTCTTCTCCTTTAGTACTTTGATCATCCTTGGTACTTAGTGTGATAGCAATGGCTTGTGATTCCTCCTTTCTGTCCATATCTTCTGGTCCTGCATCAAATCCCTTTTACAAAGACAAGTGCATTATACTAGAATTGGAATTTAACAAATCTATTTGAATCAAACTATCACTGGTTTTGGATACTTCTATTTTCTCTTGTAGTAATTTAACCTTTTTTAATGGACATTGTGTTGGAATTGTGTCCAGTAATCTCGGTACTGTCTCTAGAAAGTAAGAGTATGTCAATGATCAGACATAAGTCATATAATACTGGGGGTCATGATGGCTTGCTAGAGTCCGCTCATGATCTATAAGTCTTGGACTTGTTGCCTTTATTATATGATCCCATATGGGTCACACGCCTAAGCTAACAGGAAAATGTGTAGGAACGGTGTAGCAGAAGTACGGTAAAAGTGCTAGGCATTTACTGTACTTAGAGAGAATTATTGGGTTTGGCCACTGTGTGTCGATCGATACACAAGGAGTGTCGATCGACACAGTGCGCGAACGCCTCGGAGTTAATTGGCCTTTGGGCCAAATGGCCCAAAATGAACTGAACGAGTTATATAAACTTAAGACGAGTTCAGGTCGAAAATAAGCCCTAGCCGCGAGTCTCCTCTCTCTCTCTGCGCCGATTTCCTCCTGGTCTAGCAGCCTCTTCCTGCTCGGTGTGCGTGTGTGAACCTCTGGAGGAGTTATCTCTCGGTGGCTCTCTGATCTCTGACATACCATCCCTTTCCGCTGCAAAACAGGTATAAGGTGAGATCAACAAATGTTTCTATTCAAGAGAACCTAGATCCGCATGTTTAGGACAATCTGAATCAGAGAATTGAATCAGGATTCATCTAAACATTCCTTCAGTGGTATCAGAGCTATTGGTTCTGGTTTTTCTTGTTTAGATTCAAGTTTAGGATTGTTTTTCTTGTTTAAAAGTGTTTTGAATCAACTACTGATAAGAGAAATCACTTAAGTAACAAGAATTGAAACCTAAACATATGAAAAAATCGCATGATCAAGCTATATGATTTGATATGCGATCGAATCCGAGAGAATCGGCCAGAATCGCATGGATCGATCGATACGATCGCATGGATCGGTCGATACAATCGGAGATCGCATGGATCGATCGATACGATCGCATGGATCGGTCAATACAGTCTATCGGGTAACCCTGTTAACGCGTGAAAGCATCGATCGATGCAGGATCGATGCAGGTTCGATGTTGGTGCATCGACCGATGCGGTTGGTGCATCGATCGACACGGTTAGGGTTTTGGCTCGGTTCCGTGCATGCGTGAGAGCGTCGATCGATACAGGATCGATGCACGATCGATGCAGGATCGATGCTAAGAGCATCGACCGATGCGGTTGATGGATCGATCGACACAGTTGGTTCATCGATCGACATGGTTGGTTTAAGGCTCGGTTTAACATTTTGATTAGAATTAAACGTCCTGGTTTAATAAACAGATTTAATAATTTTATTAAGTCTGGTTAAACCGGGACAAGAAATCCAATGTCGAAAGAATTATTGGATTTAGTGCCTAAACCAGGATTTTCTAATTTGATTTGGTTGGACCAAATAAATTGAGAAAATCCGGTTTAGTAAATAACCGGTTGACAATTGTGGTCATCGTAGTAATTAAAATTTGGTTAGACCAATTTTAATGAACCAGACCGGTTATGTCATTTAATTGGACAATTGGGTCATGTCTTGGACATGGACCAATTCTTGGGCCTCGGGCCAAGAAGTTAAAACAATTGGGCCAATTATTTGAGTCTTTCTTCAGATTAATTTAAAATTTATTTTATAAAATTATAAATCGATTTTAAATTAAAGTTTCCGATATTTTGAAATTAGAAAGTTTCTTTATTTATAGAAGTTTCTAGATTTGCATGATTCGGATTTTAAGAAATTTCTAAAGTTAGAAAGTTTCCGGTTTTAGAAAGTTTCCAATTTTAGAAAGTTTCCAAAAATAGTAGGTTTCCAAAAATGGAAAGTTTCCCGAAATAGTAATCTTCTATTTTGGGAATGAATTTTTTAAATAAACCTACGAACCTCAAACAATATCAAGCGTTGGATGTCTTGTCCATTCTATGTCAGCTGTCGAAGCCCATTCAATTGTATTCATGGCCTTACAGTGTGAGGGTGTCTGCTTTTGCGTGGATAAGACGGTTTGTGGTTCATAAATGTCATTGGGAGTCCCAGACATTAATGATTACATGACTGTATAGTCTGGTTTTCTTGACTAGGCCATCGGGAGTCCCGGGCCTTGAGACATCAGAGTGGATTGGGCCTCGGGCCCAGATTCACAACCAAGAGTTATATCACGGATATAATTAGCCGATATAGGGCTTACCGATATAAGCTAAGGTTGGGTGACGGCCAGTGGCCCACTTTGATCTTAGTTATATGTGGATCTTGGAATCATTATATTCTATTGAGGGTAACTTATGTTATTGAATATAATGCGTGATTAATCATATTAAGTATAATACAAGATTAATCATATTGAACATATTAACTAAAATCCTTTTATCTTAATTTTCAGTTATGACTAGCACAAACAATCAAAACACTTTCTCGATCCGGTCTGTCCTTAAGATGGACAAGCTGAACGGATCAAATTTCTTGACTTGGTCGCGGAACCTGAGGCTAGTCCTCAGACAGGAGAGAAAGGACCATGTCCTTGAGAGAGCTCTCCCCGTAAGGATCGGGTCCAATGCTTCTCATGCAGTATATGATGCTTGGAATAAGCATTATAATGATGCGGTAGATGTGCGTGGTCTGATGTTGGCTACCATGGAATCAGATTTGCGGAAGCAATATGAGAACATGGAGTCGCCAATAGAGATGATCAGCAGCCTGAAATTGAAATTTCAGGAGCAGGTAAGAGTGGAGAGATACCAGTTGGTTAAGTCTCTCACTAGCTGCAAGCTACCAAATGATCATCCAGTGAGTCCTCATGTCAGTAAAATGATGGGTTACATTGATAACCTGAGGAAACTGGATTATCCAGTTAGCCAAGAATTGGCAACTGAGATCATTCTGCAGTCACTGCCGTCAAGCTATGATAAGTTCAGAAGGAACTATATCAAGAAAGGCTTAACGAAGACGCTGACTGAACTGCATGATATGCTCAAGACAGTTGAGCCAAACGTGAAGAGTACCCTGAATAATCTCATGAATGAGAAGGGTAGGTTTGATAAACCTAATGCTGACAAGGGTGAAGGCAAAGTTGTCCAGATTTTGAATCATGGCAAGCGTGTGTCTTCTGAGCCCGAGTCAGATACCTCTTACGTTGGTAAGTGCTGCTACTGTAAGGAGACAGGGCATTGGAAGAGAGATTGCATTAAATTCATGGAAGATGATGAGGAGTTGAAGTTGATGTATGCAACTACTTCCTCAGGTATTCATGTTATTACTTCAAGTTCTACCTTATAGGTATTGGATACTAGTTGTGGCACTGATATTTGTTATAATATGCAGAGCCTGGGCAACAGTAGAACTTTGAAGGAAGGGCGAGTAAAACTACATGTCTGGAAGGAGCTTGGGATGCTGCCTCAGCCGTAGGGTTTTTCACTTATAGATCCCTTTGAGGCTTGGTTTTGTATTAAGTAATTGCTACAATGTACCTGCTTTAAGCAGAGTTGTCTTTCATTTTCTTGTAAGAATTTGAATGTTTTTCATTTTGATAAAAGACAAGTTTTGTTCTTTTGATCTTAATGAAATATTAATTGTAGCACCCTATTCATGGAATGGGTTTTATATCTTAAACCAAAGAGTGCCTAAATGTAACATAAATACCGAATTGGTTTAAATCTGATGAATTAAACCTGATTTTTCTTGGCATAAAGTCTTGGTCACATAGAGTAAGTCGGATTCAGAAATCCCATAGTCATGGACTGTTGGGCTCATTTGATAAAATATCTTATGAGACTTGAATTCTGTTTACTAGACCAAAAGGTAAAGGGCCTATCTTAGCCGAGCTAGAGAAAAGCCCAAAGGCTTATTGGACCTGGAACATACTCATGTATGTGGCCCAATGAGCAGTAATGCCAGAGAAAATCTCATGTACTTCATTGTCTCTACTGATTACTTCAGTGAGTGTGACTGTGTTCATTTGATGAGACACAAGTCGGAATTCTTTGACATGGTCGAAAGAATTCCAGATTGAAGTATAGGATCTGAATGACAGAAGTATTATGACTCTGGATCAGATCACGAGTGAGAATACTTAAGTCATTGATGGTGTGATCATCTGAATGAGTGTGAAATCGTTTCACAGCTCATTTCTCCTGAAAACCTTAAGGTGTTTCTGTGAGAAAGAATCAGATCTTATTAGAAATGATTAAAGATGAGTCACACGAATCTTCCATGATATTATTTAAGAATAACGCTCTAAAATATCTAAGTTTACGCTGAAATAGTTCCACAAATATCAGTTGAAAGACACCACGTAAATGTGGATTGGAATCGATTCAAATTTGTCTTTACTGAGTATTTGTAGTTATGCTACTTCGCTGGTTGTCCTAGAGAAACTAAGGCTTGTTACTTTTACGTCCAATCTGTTTTCTAAGAAGGGAAGTTATTTTCCAAGAAGAACAGTGGGAGTAAAAGTATAACTCGAACAAATTCGAGACATACAGGAGGTTGCTCAACCTGTTGAGGGAGAGCAACGGATGGATTTACAGATTTCTGTAGAATCTACACCTGTGAAGCCTTGTCCGAAGGAAACCAAGGCTTGTTACTTTTACGTCCATTCTGTTTTCTAAGAAGGGAAGTTATTTTCCAAGAAGAACAGTGGGAGTAAAAGTATAACTCGAAGAAATTCGAGAAGTACAGGAGGCTGCTTAACCTATTGAGGGAGAGCAGCGGAAGGATTTACAGATTTCTGTAGAATCTACACCTGTGGAGCCTGAAGTTCGCAGATATGAAAGAATCAGTCACTAATCCGAGAGTGAATTCTCGTCATTAGTTCAGCCTGATGATCATTGAATGTTCGCATGATCTGATGATCATTGAAAGCGACGAATCTGCAAAATTCAAGGAAGCGAAAGTGAGCCCAGACTCCGAAGAATTACATTTTGTGTAAGTTGGCTTCATCGATCCATTCATGGATGGAAGCAAACATATCGGAGTTGGAATCTTCGTTCTGTTGAAGTAGTCAAGGTTTTGACTTAAGCAGGAACGAAATGGAACTGTGCGTTTACTAATAGATTAGTGGGAGCGATATTGCATTTCTCATATTGTATGTCGATGACATATTGATTCTCGGATATAACGTCCCAACGCTGTAGTCGGTAAAGGACTAGCTTGGGAGTTGGTTTAATGATTGACATGGGTAAAGCCACGTAGTTCTTGGATTTTGGATCTAAAGATAGAGATCCAAAAGAGCTGGTAGGACAAAGTCAGGATTCTTAAATTGACAAAGTCCTACACGTTTTGAGCAATCCAAGAAGGGTTTTATGCCAATGTCACATGGCATTAAGTTAAGCAAGATACAGTATCCTACGATAACTGCTGAGCTTAAATGCATGGATGAGATTCCATATGCGTCGGCAATTGGATCTATCATGTATGCCATGAAACATACTTGTTTGATGTTGCTTTAATGTAAAGCAAGAAAAGTAAAGACCAGTCAAATCCAGCAAAGAATCACTGGATTGCCGTAAAGAATATCCTAAAGTATTTGAGGAATACTAAGGATAAATTCTTGAGTTACGGAGAAAGTGAGGTGCTACGAGTCGGTAGAGTCTGAAAGGCAAGTTTCCAATAGACAAAGATGATTTCCGATCACAGTCCGGTTATATCTTGTGTCTATCTGGCGGTGCAAGGCACTGTTGCTGACTCCATGACTTAAGCTGAACATTTCGCAACTTGGGAAGTGGCGAAAGAGGTTGTTTGGAAAGAAGAGTTCGTCACTGAACTTGATGTGATTTCCAGCATAGATGAGACTAGCTGCACATCAGAGGTCCAAACACCTTGAGGATAGGTATAACCTATTCCGTAAGATAAATGACAGAGATGTTAAGTAGATCAGCAAGTTTCAACGAATGAGAACGTTGCTAATCTATTAACGAAGCCACTCCTTAGGCCTAAGCACGAGTCGCGGACTGTTGCTGTAGGATAAGTGAAATTAAGATGTAATCTTAATTTCAGTGGGAGTTATTAAAGGGCTTTATTTAGTTATTGGATATGTTCTTGAAACAACATTTAAGATGTTTAATGAAATTATTATTTCAAGATTATTTTAACTGTGATGAAATAATCGTTCCAAAAATGATATGAACCATTTTATAGGTCATCGAAGTAAATGACTTGATCTTGAGTCATCGAAGTCATTTAGCTTGATCATGAGACCCTATATTTGATAGATGGCTTATATCATCCTGTCCCTAGTCGAAGGTTGTTGAAATTGGAACACCAACAACCGTGTGAGACTGGATTGGTACGTGACTTATGACAAAGTCTCAGTGTGTCATAGATGCGCGACATCAAAGTCAGTACATAGGTGTATGTTTGGGAACATACGACCGGACAAGACCCGCTTATGAGAACTCTTCAGGATATTTATATCTGTGTCATAAGAGATTCTCACTACGACTATAGAGTATAGTCCTCAGACCTGAGTTCGCATGCATGTGACTGCACATAGACTGATGCACTTTGATCATTGTCTAACGCTATCGTTCTGCGATAGTTATAAGGACCTTGTTTGGGTACATTATGAAATGAGTAGTTTACAGTGATGGAATAAGACGGAATTTGTCCCTCCAATATAAATGGAGTGAATATCTCTAGGCCAACCGGAGATTTGAATACTGGAAAATGCATGGCCATGCTCAAACGGACTGTCCCGAGTCGTTTGGATTGTCAGTATCGAATCAGAGTCCGATGAACAAGATTAGGCTTTATAAGGATGACACCAATCTTGCCTTATGACTAATCGAGATATTGTGACAAAAGGATTATGAATACAGAGATTCCAGTACAAGTGGGAGATTGTTGGAATTGTGTCCAGCAATCTCGGTACTGTCTCTAGAAAGTAAGAGTATGTCAATGATCAGACATAAGTCATATAATACTGGGGGTCATGATGGCTTGCTAGAGTCCGCTCATGATCTATAAGTCTTGGACTTGTTGCCTTTATTATATGATCCCATATGGGTCACACGCCTAAGCTAACAGGAAAATGTGTAGGAACGGTGTAACAGAAGTACGGTCAAAGTGCTAGGCATTTACTGTACTTAGAGAGAATTATTGGGTTTGGCCACTGTGTGTCGATCGATACACAAGGAGTGTCGATCGACACAGTGCGCGAACGCCTCGGAGTTAATTGGCCTTTGGGCCAAATGGCCCAAAACGAACTGAACGAGTTATATAAACTTAAGACGAGTTCAGGTCGAAAATAAGCCCTAGCCGCGAGTCTCCTCTCTCTCTCTGCGCCGATTTCCTCCTGGTCTAGCAGCCTCTTCCTGCTCGGTGTGCGTGTGTGAACCTCTGGAGGAGTTATCTCTCGGTGGCTCTCTGATCTCTGACATACCATCCCTTTCCGCTGCAAAACAGGTATAAGGTGAGATCAACAAATGTTTCTATTCAAGAGAACCTAGATCCGCATGTTTAGGACAATCTGAATCAGAGAATTGAATCAGGATTCATCTAAACATTCCTTCACATTGCGCAGCATAGTGTCCTCTCTTATGACATCTATAACATGTCTGATCTTTAACTTTATTAGAGTTGGAATACTTACCTTGGTGTGGTGCTGCTGATTGCTTGTGTAAGGTAGTAGAGCTTGAGACATTGACCTCTTCTTGTGGTTTACTGGTACTCTTCTCTTGTACTGCTTTCTCTGCCGGTTTCTTCCTAACCTTGGAAGCTTGTTGCTTCTTCTTGCTGGACGTTTTTCTTATTGTTTTAGGGCTGGTAGTCTTTGTTGGTGGGGTAATTGTGATCCACCTTCTTGGTTCCTCAGGAATTTGGCACCGTGAGTAGTATGGGTCTGTTGAGATTTCTTCTATAAACTCTTTATGCAGCAGCTGCTTCATCTCTTCCCAAGTGCGGTCTGGTAGATCATATTCAATCCTGAGATAAGCATCCTGATCCCATTCTAAATAGGCTTCTTCAATTAAAGTTTCTTCAGCAATGGTTGTCTTCTCCTCTTGTGGAACTTGATTTGCTTGAAACCAGTTATCCATATCTCTTTCCCACCTTAAGTAAGCCCATGGTCCTTGCACAAGACCTGAAAAGCAGATGTTGTATGGCTCCTCCTGACTAGAATCACTTTCTGGCTCACAGTCTTGTGGTTGGTTTCTCATGGACTGATTGTATTATGAGCACTCATCTTGAAACACTTCCACAAACCACTAATCTTCTTATGGATCAGTCTCAGCTTCACTGAATGGGGATTCATTTTTTTCTTCCCATGAGTCTTCTTCGTCTGTGTACCACTCTCTATAGCTTGAGCTTTCTTGAATATGGTCTGGTGGCTCAGGTTCAGGTGTTTCTATGCCTGGTTCATCATTACCATAGTCCTCATCTTCCTCAGAACATGAGTCATTTATGTATGCATTGTCCTCATCACTTATGCTCTGCTCAGAATCAACTCCTTGATCCCAAGTGTCTTCCTCATCCATCATGCTTTCTGGTCACTTGAAATTCCTTGCACTCAACAAACACAGCAAGCAAATCAATGATACCACATAATAGAAAGAAAGCAAACTTGACGACAGAACACAAACTAACAAAATGGAAAAAACACAATGAGTGACTAAAAGATATATATTCAACAAGATATATTTCGACCAGACATCAATATGTGTTTTAAAACCAAGGTGTTAATACTTTTGAACCAGAATAAGTGCTTTCCTAAAAAGTAAAACCGTGTAGCAAATTTTGGGAAGTAAATAATCCTTTTTTTGATATTTTGATATCTTTGGAAACAAATAGAATAACAAATAAAAACAAACAGATTTTTTTGTGCTTTTGTGCTAAAAGTCGGATCAAAATAGAGAATTAGTAGGAAAACTAAGATGAACACTTTTTGTGGTTTTCGATGGAGTTTAAACAAAAACAAAAGAACTAGATGCGAATCGATTTTGTTTTGTTTTTTTTTTTCTAATGCAAAGCTTAACAAAAAAAATGAAAGATAAACCAGTGAATCTATGATGCAATGGTTTCTTTTAGTTTTTTTTTATAATGGATGAAATGAATAGAAACAGAACAAACTATGAAGCAAACATAACCAATTTTTATGGGTTTTTTTTTTCTTCTTAAGATTAAACTGAAACAGAAAGCAAAACAAAAGATCTAAAGGGATAGAATGATATAACCTGATGTAGGAGCGTTTTAAAGCTCTGATACCAGATGATGTAAGATGGGAGGTGGATAGTTGTTTGGGTCGCACAGATGGTCGGAGACGCTCTCTGGTTGATCTGTGGTCGATGGCCAATGGACGATGGTCGGTGGTCGAATGGGAAAAGCTTGCTGGCCGAAGGTGCTCTCAAGGCTTCTCAATGGATGGTTAGATGGAGTTGATGATGGATTGAAGATCGCCACTCAAAGGTGTAAAAACCTTTGTGATAAGATCACAAATCTAGACCTTAGTGAATCCACACAAAGGACATAGATCCAAAACAAAGCCTAAGCTTTAGAGAAATCTCTTTTATTTTCCAAAAATTCTATATATTTACAATAGAACAATTGAGCTTTTTATAGCTCTTACAAGGTGATCTTTACAATAAAATACATTAAAAGAAATGATTTACATCTATATAAAACGGGGAAAATTAGCTAAATCAAATATTATTCTTCTTGCCACCAATTTAGCCATTGCCATTGAATGAGAATCCTTGACTTTTTTTATGAAGTTATGAGGCTGAGATTCTCATAATAAACTCATGTATTGAAGACATTGATTCACTTTTTTCATATTGCATCATTCTCTCCCTCTTCAAATGGTTTTGTCCTCAAAACCGTTTCACCTTGAGAATTTTGTTTTTTTTTTAGTGCAAAGAAGAAAAACGAATTATTTTTTTCAAGAAACAAAACGAAAGTAGTTTTTTTTTTTGAAAAGTTTTTATGGATGAAATTTTATTTAGGAAAAAAGAATATAATTTTTTAAAAGTTTTTTTTGGTAAACTGAAAAATCTAAAATAAAATGAAATATTTTTATGAGAAAAAAATAAAACTTTAGGGAAAATAAAGGAAAACTATTTTATATTTTTTTAAGATTTTTTTTTTTAAAAGAACAAAAACAGAAAACATTTTTTTGTTGGTTTTCGATATTAAAATGAAATGAAAAAGAAAACAACTAAACAAAAAATTAAAAAGATATATGATAGGACATTCGGCTCTGATACCAGATGATGTAAGATCAAAACCTTGATCTCACAATGATGGACGGATGAGGGATGCTAGCTGGTTGTACAACTCTCTCTAGCAAGCCGGTGGATGATTTGTTGGATTTATGAGATAAAAAGTGATGGTAAGCAACTCTCTTGCTCAGTGGGCTTGATTGACTCTCTCAATCATATTGCAAACTGTCTGAATAACTCAAGAATAGTCTGAACCAAAACTCCTAAGAGGATGTGAATCACTCACAAAACTCTAAGAAGAACAACTCTCCAAAGAACACAACTTTGAAAAGAAAGAAATTACTTTGATTATTTCTGAATAGATTGAAAGGTGATTTACAAATGAGACTAGGATGAGCTTATATAGTGCTCAATACAATTCAAAGATAAAAACTAAGCAAAGGAACAAATCATCTACATTTAAGCCATATGGCCGTTGGAGATGATTTAGCTTGCCAAATAAGGAAATTCGTTGGCTCTTGTATCTTGACAATTTGGGGAGATAATTTTGTGCCTTAGGGACATTCTGGATGATGTAGATCACGTTCAAAATTCAGCCACATTGAAGAGGAAAGAGCCGTTTGATATTACAGCTGCGAGGCTCTAAATAAGGCAAGTGTAGTATCTCCTTGTTTAGAAGTTGAATAACTTTTAAACCATAATTTCTTTTGAACCGAATCCAATTCTCCCTGAACTTATGTTGAGTAAGGTTTCCAAAACAAGTTGGTTTACAACTTGATTCATCCTGGTCCGATCTTTACTCTCCAATAAGTGGCCGTTGGTCTCCAGCGGGTTCCTTGGAAATATTCTGAGTTGTAACTTGCATATCTTCTTCATCTGGAAATATTTTGAAACATTTCCACTTCGTGATGATTCCTTGATGTGTTAATTTTCTGGAACTGGTTGATTTGTTGCTTAATTCTTCATGGTTGGGTAGAATATGCTCCAAGACATGCACATATGTCTCTGGTGGGCTCAAACTACTTCTCTCCAAGGATCTTGGTTGGTTGATTTATGTCCTCTCCATGCTCCTTGGTTGATGATGACTTGATGTCCTCATCAAGTGAACTTTAGAGTAATATATAAGTAACCAGAAGTATAATGAAGAATGCAAGTATGGGTGTCACACAACTACGATTAAGAGTTTGCATCAGAGAATGAGAGTATGTGATTCTGGAAGACAAAACTCAGATTAAGAGCATGTAAACGAAAATCAGAGATTTTTAGAATGAACTGAGAAGAAAAGTGTTAGAGAATATGTTTCTGGTTCAGGGAATAAGATAGCTTAGTATAACTCAGAAAAAAAATCACATGTTTAAGGTTCAGGGACTGAAACTCTTGCTCAGTTTCACTCTTAAACATTTCAATAGTCCAGGGACTGAGTTTGCTTAGTATGATACAAGCGGAAGCAATAAAGAATGATGAGGACATGGATCCTAGCCAAGATGCAATTGAGCAAGTTCCTGTGGTTAGAGTTGCACCAAGGACAAGGTCTGGTACAAGAGTGTTGCAAAGAGAGTTTAACCAAGCTGTGGAGAGTTTAATCAACCAGAAAGAGCTTGAAGACATCACCAGCCAGCTTGATCAACTCACCATCACACCAATCGAAGATGTTACTACAGAGACACTTGGAGATCACAAGCAGCTTCAAGCCAAGCTGAATCCAGATGGGAAGGACGGTCCAAACAAACACATACAAGAATGGCCCTTAATGAAATATAAACAAGAACTTACCTTATTTAGCATTTCAGCCACCTAAAAGCAAAACAGCAAGCAAGGCTTCTCCAAACCAGAAACACCAAGCAATTCAAGAGGAGCCTACTTAAAACCTTCCTAAACTACTTTACAACGGTCACAAAGAGGTAAAATCAATTCAAATATTATTTGCTTAACTTGTGATCTTTTTCTTATTGCAGCTTTCTTGTTTTAGCACCTTTGTTTCCTTAGTTTATCTTTGTAATTTTCGAGTTGTACTTTGTTTCCAAGACCCTAGAAGGGCAACCCTGCTTGGAGTGATTCTATAAAGTCCCCTGGTCAGGCGTGTATTCTTTTACCCTATCAATAAAGCACACAAGTTTTCTTCAAAGCAAGAACTTTTCTCTGTCTTTCTAGTGTTTGTGAGATTCAAGCCTTAGAGAGATCTTGTCTTATCAAAGCTCTTGTCCATAGAGTTTTGTGGCGACCTCGATCCATCAACACTTTCATACCATTTCTTGTCCATTGCAAAGAGACTTACAAAACCAGTTGCAAAGGATCCATCTTCATATCACTTCAATCCATCTTCTGAACCGGCTGAAAGAGTTACACAACCAGCAGCATGTTTCCATCAAAGCCTTGTGAGATCAGCCTCCATTCTGATCTTACATCATCTGGTATCAGAACTTAGGCTCACACATTAGGTGGTTTCTATCCAGCTCGTTTTTATTCTATTAGTTAATTGTATTTTGTGTTCATCTCTAGTTTCTGTGTTTTGCATTCTCAAATTGAAAAACCAAAAAAAAATTTAGTATCTCCGTGATAGTTTCATTGTTTATCATTCAGTTTAGTTTTGCATCAAAGAAAAACCAAAAAAAAATTGATTGCATCTAGTTCTTTGTTTCTGTTTAAACTGCATAAAAAAAAACCCAGAAAAAGCTGTTCATCTTGTTTTCTAGTTTATCAGCCTGTTTGATCCGTTTCTTCAAGAAAAACCATAAAAAGTTGTTTGTGTTATTCACTTTTCCATATTTGCACTCTCTGATTTCAAAATTTTGTTCAAAAAAGCCAAAAAAAATTAGTCTTACCTTATTTATTTCACAAGGTTTCCCTGAAAAGGAAAGCTGCATATTTTCTTCATTACTCTAGCATCTTTACATTATAATTTCGAAATTCCTCATTGCTTTACAAAAAAAAAAGTATTTGAATTGTTACCATTGAGTTTTACCTTTTTACTATTTCATTAAACTCCTTTGTTAGGCTTTGATACTCCTTTGAACTTGTTACGCTGGAGCAGAGAAGTACAATGGGAGAAGAAGCTAACACTGCCCAAATCACCATGACTCAAATGCTGGAAGCACTCCAAAGCATCAGTGCACGCATGACTGCATTAGAGCACATAAAAGCACCACCCAGAAGAGGTCCAATCCGTGGTGCATCTATTGGACAAAACCAGAGAAGAACTGATGAAGAAACTGATGATGATATGCCAAGTCTGGAAGATGATGCTGATTATCCCCCACCTGATCCTAACCTGCATAGAAGACATGATAGAGACAGAGCCAGAGGCAGAGGGAGGTCTAGAGACAGAGATTTTGGTGAAGATAGGCGTGGAGGAAAGGAACTCAAGTTGTCACCTCCAACCTTTGCTGGAAAAGTTAATCCAGAAGCATACTTGGATTGGGAGATGAGGATGGAGTATATTTTTGAATATTACCAATACTCCAATGCCAAGAAAGTGGCATTAGCTGCAGCACAACTCACTGATAATGCTCTGACCTGGTGGAATAGAGAAGCTTCTGAGAGGATCAGGCACAGACATGGACAGATAAACACTTGGGAAGATATGAGGTACCAGCTGAGGAAGAGGTATGTGCCATCATACTATCACAGAGATTTGCAGAAGCGGTTCAGGAAGCTTACCCAAGGCACCAGACCAGTTGAGGAGTACTTTGAGGAGTTTGAGACCTTAAAGAACAGGCTGGAATTGGAGGATTCAGGAGAGCCATTGATGGCTCAGTTTCTTGATGGGCTCAATGACAGAATTGCTAGAAAGGTTGAGAGGCAGATATTTGGATATTTGGAGGAACTCTTGCACTTATCCATACAGGCTGAACAACATATCAAGAGGAAGAATGCAGCTACCAGCCGTGGGAAAGCAACATGGACACCACAACTTCCCAGAAGTGTTGATAAGGGCAAAGCAGCTGAGACAACTAAGTACAAGACACCAGCAGCTGAATCTTCAAAGGGAGCACGAGCTGAACCAACAAAACCTCAAAACCAGAGAACCAGAGACATCACATGCTTCAAGTGCCAAGGAAAAGGCCATTATGCAAGAGAATGTCCCAACCAGAGTTATGATTCTCAAGGACAATGGAGAATATGAATCTCAGGATGAAGTAGAGCCAGAATCAGTGGAATAAGAAGAAGAAGCCATTGATTATCCAGACGTTGGAGAGCTCTTAGTAACCAGGAGGTCTCTAAGTGCAATGTTTGAACTAGAAACTCTCCAAAGAGAACATCTTTCACTCTAGATGCACTGTAGCATCCAAGGTATGTAGTCTCATTATTGATGGAGGCTCATGTACTAATGTTGCTAGTCAGTATTTGGTGCAGAAGTCAGGACTCAAGACAACCAAGCATCCTAGGCCATACAAGCTGAAATGGCTTAATGATGAAACAAAGCTTAAGATTGGAGAACAAGTGACCATACCATTCAGTATAGGGAAGTATGTAGATCAGGTTACTTGTGATGTTGTTCCTATGCAGGCAGGTCACATTTTGTTGGGGATACCTTGGCAATTTGACAAGGAGACACTCCACAATGGCCGCACCAACTACTACAACTTCATGCACAACAACAAAAAGCACAGCCTTGCACCACGTACCCCACATGAAGTCTTTGATATGCAAAGGGCTATGGACAAAGGAGGCAAGGTAAGTGATAGGGTCTAAGTTTTAATCCTATTCTATTGCAAGTGCACAGTTAAGTGATTGTAGTATATAGGGTATCGAATCCACAGAGACTCTGGTCTCGATAGAATAAGAGCCGTAGAGATTAATACTAAGAAGAAAGCAGATGTGAAGTGAATTAAAAGCAAAACAAGAAAATAAATTAGTAGCAAGATTGGTTGTGAAAGCAGTTAACTAAAAGCGCTAAGTCTAGGGAATTCTCAGGAAATCAGACAAGCAGACAAGTTAATCAGTCATGATCTAATTAAACACAGTTCTAGAACTCAAATCACGGAATTAGAATTAACCAAATCTCTTTGCGAAAATCCTCTAAGTCTAAGTGCAGTAATCCAAATCTCTTTGCAATTACTAACAGATTAAACCAGCATTAATTTCAAGTTCGATATGTTCACAATTAAACTAAGCCAAATCTCTTTGCGAATAATTTAATTGCTCAACCTAAATAGTTCAGATTCTAAACCACACTCTCGTGTCATATTTAGCAACCTAAGATCTAGATTCTAATTGATCAGGTTAGAACTAGCATTAAACTCAATTTAGATTGAAGAACATTCTATTCATGTGAATCCTTAACTGAATTAAGCAAGTCTAGCAAGTCATGAAATCCTTTATGAGAAACCTTAAACCTAACTATGAATCTACTCAGACATGATTAATGAAACAGAAATCATAGAAATAATAGATTGCATATAAGAAATTAAATAGATAAAGGGGTTCGAAATCTTCTCCAAAATAGATGAAGTACAGGATTAGATCAGCTCCAAAAGCTCTAAAAATCTCTTAGCTCTAAGTATGAAAGCGTATGTAAAATAAACACCAAAATCCTAAATATATATAGGCATAATCTCGGCTGGGGCTTCTTCGTAAATACTGGAAACTTCTGGGCCAAAGTGTAAAGTCTTGATAACTTCATTAAACCGCCGCGTTCGGCCCATCTCGCTAGTGTGTCGATCGACACCAAAGGTGTGTCGATCGATGCATGATCATCAAATCGGACAGTGAGTTTAAACTCTTGGCCAAAACACTCCAAAAGTCCCAAAATGCTCCAATATCTCCAATTCTGGTCCAAACCTGATTAAACCTGTAAAACACTCTAAAAGAACACAAAAGACACTAAAAACACAATTATATCATGGCATAAAACCGGTAAAAACCATGATATATCAACTCCCCCACACTTAGCCTTTGTTTGCCCTCAAGCAAAACAGAGAACTAGAATGTAGTGAAGAGGTTTGAAAACTCTTCAGAAACTCTTTTCATCCTAGAAGCAGCAACACTCAGATTCCCCTTAGTAAACCACATGAAAGAATCAACCTGCAGACATCAAGACCAACATATACTTCCCCCACACTTAGCAACTGTCCTAAGTAAACTCCACAATTACATTCACGCATTCAAATTCTCCCTACTGACTTCTGCAAGTATTCAAGTGTGGTCTCACCTAAGGAGTATCGATCAAAGGCACATGGATTCTTACCTTATCAGCTCTAGACCACCATACTATCTTTCTCTAGTCCCTTTCTTCTCTTTTCCCTTCCTTAGCATTCTGATTTTTCCCCATTGGGTATCATTTTATTTTTTTTATCAGTGCTCTTCCCGTTAAGGGGTATACTTTGGACACATTCCATGGATCGCATAAGAGATAATAGTGTTTGCTACTATTCCCATGACCACTTCGGAGTTACTAACTCATCCTCAGTTTATTATCTTTTTTTTTTTTATGGAAGGGGAGAAGGGAACTAGATGAGACAGGTTTACAGGCTGTGTCAGAACTAACAAGGGAATCCGACACAAAGTATACCAAGCCCTTAGGTGAGAAAATCTAAGTCAGTATTAGGGTGAAGTCAGTAAAAGGATCCTCTGATACCTGAAGTGATGTGGGTGTCCTCAGTAGGTTGATCCATGTCTGGGTTTTCTAATAGTCAGAGATAATCTGCAGCTTCATCCCAATGGTTAGTTAAGTTCCTGCAAGTGCTGCTAATCTTCTCAAAAAATCATTGTTTCTTACTTAAACAAATTTTGACTCAATAAAACAAATTTTTTAAAAATTTAACTGACTCTAAGAAAACAAAAGAAAGAAGTTAGTAGAACCTCCCCCACACTTAAGACACACTGTCCCCAGTAGTGTCAAGCGAAGGATTGGCAAAAAGAAAATAAAAATTTGTTTAAGGAATGGTTAAGTTCTGTCTGGTTTTACCTCTGTCGCTCAGGCATCGATCGTTGCACTAGGTGCATCGACCGTTGCTAGGCGATTTTTCGTGTATGATCGATCGTTGCTCAGGACCGCAACGAGCGCTGCAGTGCGATTTCGATCGTGTTGTGACGATCGACACAATAGTGTGTCGATCGACGCACTGCGATTCGTCCGAGACCTGCAAACAAAAACTCACCAAAACCAGAAACGTAAAATCCTACAAAAACACTAAAATTAAAATGCAAAAATGAAAACAGTGGGTTGCCTCCCACTCAGCGCTTGTTTAACGACAATAGCTTGACGCTTCAACTGATTTAGGTAGAGGGTGGATCATCCAGAGGCAGAATCTGACCTTCAGGAATCTCGGCCTTAGCCCAATAATGTTTCACCCTCTGACCATTCACAGTGAATTCAATACCGTCCTTACCAGTTAGAACAACAGCTCCATACGGATGCACCTCTTTGATTGTGAAAGGACCAGACCACCTTGATTTCAGCTTACCTGGAAACAAATGCAAACGAGAGTTATACAAAAGTACCTGATCATTAGGCTCAAACTGTTTGGAGACAATCTTCTTGTCATGATATGCCTTAGTCCTCTCCTTGTACAGCTTTGAGTTCTCATAAGCAAAATGTCTAATCTCATCCAACTCATTAAGCTGTACTAATCTCCTCTCTGCAGCAGTCTTAAGATCAAAGTTCATTTGTTTTACAGCCCATGCTGCCTTGTGTTCAAGTTCTACTGGCAGATGACATGCTTTTCCATATAGCAGATGGAATGGAGTGGTCCCAAGTGGTGTCTTGAATGCTGTCCTGTAAGCCCGTAATGCATCATCCAACTTTGCTGCCCAATCTTTCTTTGTCTTTCCAACTGTCTTCTCAAGGATCTCCTTAATCTGTCTGTTAGAAACCTCGACTTGTCCACTAGTCTGAGGGTGATAAGGAGTAGCGACTCGGTGATGAACTCCATGCTTCTTCAGCAGCTTCTCGAAGACCTTATTGATAAAATGAGATCCTCCATCACTAATCACTATACGAGGTACTCCAAATCTGGGGAATATGATGGTCTTAAACAGCTTAATGACCACCGAAGAATCATTGGTTGGACTAGCTATTGCTTCTACCCACTTGGACACATAGTCCACAACAACCAAGATGAACTTATTCCCATAGGATGAGAGAAAAGGACCCATGAAATCTATTCCCCAGCAATCGAAAACCTCAACTTCCAAGATGAAATTATGTGGCATCTCATGCTTCTTATTGATTTTCCCTCTCCTTTGACAGGCATCACATTGAGAGATGAAAGAATGAGTGTCTCTAAACATTGTAGGCCACCAGAAACCTGCTTGCAGAACCTTAGACACAGTCTTGAATGTAGCAAAATGTCCAGCATAATCTGATCCATGACAGTGGAAGAGGATGTCTGGAACTTCTGATTCAGCAATGCATCTCCTGTAGAGACCATCTGAGCAGTGCTTATAGAGATATGGCTCATCCCAGTAGTACCTTCTAAGCTCCCTAAAGAACTTTTTCTTTTCATAGCCCTTTAAATCCTCTGGTTCAGTCTCTGCAGCGAGGTAATTAGCTATATCCGCATACCAGGGTCGATCAGTAGTTGCTACAGCGGAAATCTCAAAGTCGTAATTCCCAATTCTGATCCTGAAAGACTCTCGGTTTGTATTAGGTATGCATCGATCGTTGCGCGTAAATGTGTCGATCGTTGCTTCCCCGATACTTGTATCGACCGTTGCCAATGTGGCATCGATCGACACAGTGCGATTATCCCGACAGTTCTGTAACTCTCTGCCCAAATCTATGTGAAAAATTGTACCAATCATGTTGACGTTTTCCTCAGGCAAATAATCATTTATGGGCACGTCTTCCTCAACCAGCAACCTTGAAAGATGATCAGCAACTCCATTCTCAACTCCCTTCTTGTCCCTCACTTCAATGTCAAACTCCTGAAGCAACAGAATCCATCTCAACAATCTTGGCTTAGCATCCTTCTTCTGCATCAGATACTTCAGGGCTGAATGATCAGTATGAACAACCACCTTGGAGCCAACAAGATAAGGTCAGAATTTCTCAAATGCAAAGACAACAGCCAACAACTCCTTTTATGTGGTTGCATAGTTTCTCTGCGCATCATCTAGTGTCCTACTAGCATAATAGATAGCATGAAGATTTCTATCCTTCTTCTGCCCCAGAACAGCTCCTACAGCATAATCACTTGCATCACACATAACCTCAAAAGGTAGATCCCAATCCGGTGGTTGTACTATTGGAGCACTCACTAATGCTTGCTTGATCTGTTCAAATGCAGTCTGCATTGAACTCAAATTTGGTATCCTTACACAGCAAAGCAGTTAGTGGCCTAGCAATCTTACTGAAGTCTTTGATGAAACGTCTATAGAAGCTAGCATGTCCAAGAAAGCTTCTTATAGACTTAACAGAATCAGGCGCCTGAAGGTTTGTCATTACCTCAATCTTAGCGCGGTCCACTTCGATCCCTGCTTCAGACACTTTATGTCCAAGTACAATGCCATCTCTGACCATGAAATGGCACTTTTCCCAATTAAGAACTAAGTGCTTCTCTTCGCATCTAGTCAGAACCTTGCACAAATTATCTAAGCAATCATTATAAGATGATCCATACACTGAGTAGTCATCCATGAATACCTCCATAAAGTCCTCAATCATATCAGTGAATATGGACATCATGCATCTCTGGAAGGTGGCAGGAGCATTACAGAGTCCAAAAGGCATCCTACGGTAAGCAAATGTGCCATATGGACAAGTGAAAGTGGTCTTTCCCTGATCTTCTGGGTGGATAGGAATCTGAAAGAAACCTGAGTATCCATCGAGGAAGCAATAGTAAGGATGATTAGCTAACCTCTCCAGCATCTGATCAATAAAAGGTAAGGGAAAGTGATCCTTCCTGGTTGCAGCATTCAGCTTCCTGTAGTCTATGCACATCCTGTGACCCGTCACAGTCCTAGTAGGGATCAGCTCATTCTTCTCATTCTTCACAACTGTAACTCCGCCCTTCTTAGGCACTACATGGACTGGACTTACCCAATCACTGTCTGAAATAGGATAGATGATCCCAGCATCAAGGAGTCTCATAATCTCCTTCTTAACTACTTCTTGCAGATTAGGATTAAGCCTTATCTGATGCTCAACAGATGTCTTAGACTAATCCTCAAGATGTATCCGATGCATGCACAGCTCTGGTGAGATACCTGAAATGTCATCAAGAGAATAGCCAAGAGCTTTGCAATGCTTGCGCAGCTTGCTTAATAGTAAGGTGAGCTCTGCGTTGTTCAAACTAGCATCTGTAGGAATTGTTTAGTTGATCCTGATTCAATTCACAGATTCATATCAACCTAAACATACAGATCTAGGTTCTCTTGAATAGAAACATTAGATGATCTCACCTTTTACCTGTTTGTTGCAGCGGAAGGAATAGAACATGCCAGAGATCAGAGAGATACACCGAGGGATGAATCCTCCAAAGGCTCACACACGCGATCACAGAAAACGGCTGCTAGACCGAGCTGGTGGGAGGCGCAGGGAGAGAGGATTTTCGGCGCAGGGGCTAGGGTTAGGAGAAAGAGATTTGGCTTTTAGTTTATTAAAAGCCTTCTCTTTCCCTTTTGGGCTTATGGGCCCAAAACACCAATCTGATTAAATCCCATTTAATCAGACCCATTAATCTTTCTCTCTTAGTACGACAAATGCCTGGCACTTTTGTCGTACTTCTGCTAAGCCGTTCCAACACATTTTCCTGTTAGCTTAGGCGTGTGACCCATATGGGATCATATAATAAAGGCAATAAGTCCAAGACTTATAGATCATGAGCGGACTCTAGCAAGCCATCATGACCCCCAGTATTATATGACTTATGTCTGATCATTGACATACTCTTACTTTCTAGAGACAGTACCGAGATTACTGGACACAATTCCAACAATCTCCCACTTGTACTGGAATCTCTCTGTATTCATAATCCTTTTGTCTCAATATCTTGATTAGTCATAAGGCAAGATTAGTGTCATCCTTATAAAGCCTAATCTTGTTCATCGGACTCTGATTTGATACTGACAATCCAAACGACTCGGGAAAGTCCGTTTGAGCATGGCCATGCGTTTTCCAGTATTCAAATCTCCGATTGGCCTAGAGATATTCACTCCATTTATATTGGAGGGACAAATCCCATCTTGTTCCATCACTGTAAACTACTCATTTCATGATGTACCCAAACAAGGTCCTTATAGCTATCGCAGAACGATAGCGTTAGACAATGATCAAAGTACACCAGTCCATGTGCAGTCACATGCATGTGAACTCAGGTCTAAGGACTATACTCTATAGTCGTAGTAAGAATCTCTTATGACACAGATATAAATATCCTGAAGAGTTCTTATAAGCGGGTCTTGTCCGGTCGTATGTTCCCAACATACACCTATGTACTGACTTTGATGCCGCGCATCTATGACACATTGAGACTTTGTCATAAGTCACGTACCAATCCAATCTCACACGGTTGTTGGTGTTCCAATTTCAACAACCTTCGACTAGGGACAGGATGATATAAAACATCTATCAAATATAGGGTCTCATGATCAAGCTAAATGACTTTGATAACTCAAGATCAAGTCATTTACTTCGATGACCTATAAAATGGTTTATATCACTTTGGAACGATTATTTCATCACAGTTAAAATAATCTTGAAATAATAATTTCATTAAACATAAAATAATGTTTTACAAGAACATATCAAATAACTAAAATAAAGCTCACAAAACTCCCACTCAAATTTAGATTACATTTCAATGTTTCTAATGCCTACAGCTTCAGTCAGGAACTCGAGCTTAGGCCTTGGGAGTGGCTTTGTCAACGGATCAGCGACATTATCATCTGTCGGAACTCGGCTGATCTTGACTTCCTTTCTATTAACGATGTCACGTATCAAGTGAAATCTTCTTTGAACATGCTTGGATTTCTGGTGTGATCTTGGTTCCTTTGCCTGAGCTATAGCACCATTGTTGTCACAAAACAGTGCCATAGGCTCAGCCGCATTTGGTATCACACCTAGTTCCATAATGAACTTTCGTATCCAAACAGCTTCCTTCGCTGCTTCTGAGGCGGCGATATATTCAGCTTCTGTAGTGGAATCAGCAACGGTGTCCTGCTTGGAGCTTCTCCAACTTACTGCACCGCCATTCAGACAAAAGATATAACCGGACTGTGACCGGAAATCATCTTGGTCTGTCTGGAAACTTGCGTCCGTGAATCCACTGACTTTAAGCACATCACTTCCACCGTACACTAAGAACTTATCCTTAGTATGTCTTAGATACTTCAAGATATTCTTTACGGCAATCCAATGGTTTTCACCTGGATTTGACTGGTATCTACTCGTCATGCTTAATGCATAAGCAACATCAGGACGAGTACAGATCATGGCATACATGACAGATCCTATTGCAGATGCATAAGGAATATTCTTCATGCTCTCAAGCTCAGCAGCCGACGTAGGGCTCTGCTTCTTGCTTAGCGTTGTGCCATGCACCATTGGTGTGAAGCCCTTCTTGGAATCTTTCATGCTGAATCTTTGTAGGACTTTGTCAATGTATGAGTCTTGACACAAGCCTATCAGCCTCTTAGGTCTATCCCGATAGATCCTAATTCCAAGAACGTATGCGGCTTCACCCATGTTTTTCATGGAAAAACAACTTCCAAGCCAGTCTTTTACGGACTTTAGCATTGGAACGTCGTTTCCGAGAAGCAGTATGTCATCGACATACAGAATAAGAAATACAATCTTGCTCCCACTAGATTTCTTATACACGCATTGTTCTTCTTCGTTTCTAATGAAGTCAAATTGCTTGATCGCTTCATCAAAACGAAGATTCCAGCTCCTCGATGCTTGCTTCAATCCATAAATGGATTTATGAAGCTTGCATACTTTCCCAGCATTCTTTGGATCTATGTAACCGTCAGGTTGCGTCATATACACATCCTCTTCCAGAATACCATTCAGGAAGGCGGTTTTCACGTCCATCTGCCAAATTTCATAATCATGAAAAGCTGCAGTTGCTAGTAGAATCCGAATAGATTTCATCATAGCCACTGGTGAATAGGTTTCATCGTAATCCACTCCGTGAACTTGTCTGAAACCTTTTGCCACCAACCTGGCTTTATAAATCTGGACATTCCCATCCACGTCAATCTTCTTCTTGAAGATCCATTTGCACTCGATGGCTTTTACACCAGCAGGCAAGTCAACCAACGAAAATACTTGGTTGACCGACATGGAATCCATTTCGGAATCAGTGGCCTTACGCCACTTAGAGGAATCTGGGCCCATCATGGCTTGGTTGAAGTTCGATGGTTCATCACCATCAATGATCAGAAGATCATGACAGTCAGTCACGAGGAACCCTTGATATCTCTCGGGTTCGTGACGGATCCTCCCGGATCTTCGAACTTCAGGTACTACAGGTTCAGGCTCTACAATTTCTTGTAGGTCCTCCTGCTGCTCTTCCTCATTAGGTTGAGCAGTATCCTGTTCATCTTGAATTTCTTCAAGCAGTACCTTACTCCCACTGTCTTTCTTAGAGAGAAACTCCCTCTCAAGAAAGTTACAATCCCGGGCAACAAAGATCTTGTTCTCGGAACGTAGATAGAAGTAATAAGCCTTGGTTTCCTTCGGATAACCAATGAAGTAGCATTTATCAGATTTTGGTGTAAGCTTGTCTGAGATCAATCTCTTGACGTAGGCTTCACAACCCCAAATTCTGAGATAAGATAGCACTGGAGCTTCTCCAGTCCATAATTCATATGGTGTCTTTGCTACTGCTTTTGATGGCGCTCTATTTAGAGTGAACACTGCTGTTAGCAGAGCATATCCCCAAAGGGATATTGGAAGGTCTGTGTGACTCATCATAGATCGAACCATATCCAATAAGGTCCGATTTCTCCTCTCAGACACACCATTCCATTGAGGTGTTCCAGGAGGAGTGAGTTGGGATACAATCCCACACTCTCTCAGATGATCACTGAATTCTTGGCTTAAGTATTCTCCTCCTCGGTCGGACCGAAGAGCCTTAATGCTTTTGCCAAGTTGGTTCTGTACTTCATTTTGGAATTCTCTGAACTTCTCAAAAGATTCAGACTTATGTTTCATTAAATAAACATATCCATACCTACTGAAATCATCAGTGAAGGTAATGAAGTACTGATAGTTTCCTCTTGCATTTGTGGACATTGGGCCACACACATCAGTGTGTATCAGGCCCAATAAGTCACTGGCCCTCTCGTTAGGTTTATTAAAGGGAGCCCGTGTCATTTTGCCCATCATGCAGGATTCGCATTTCTCACATGACTCAAAGTCAAATGAGCCAAGAAGTCCATTCGAATGGAGCCTCTTGATGCGTTTCTCGCTGATGTGCCCTAAACGACAATGCCATAAAAACGTTCGGTTTTCCTCATTAGGTTTAAACCGTTTTGTATTAATGTTATATATTGGCGCGGATTGATCGAGTAGGTAAAGCCCATTCGAAAGAGGGGCAGAACCATAGAACAAATTGTTGCGATTGAAGGAACATAATTTATTCTTAACTGAAAAATCATAACCTTCCAAATCCAACAAAGAAATTGAAATAATATTTCTGCTTATAGCAGGTACAAAATAACAATTATTCAGTTCTAAAATAAATCCCGAAGGTAAAGACAACAAGTATGTGCCTACAGCTAGTGCTGAAACTTTCGCTCCATTCCCAACTCGTAGCTCCACTTGTCCTTGCTTCAGCCTTCTACTGTTGCTGAGTGCCTGCATATTAGTACAAATATGAGCCCCACAACCAGTATCCATGACCCATGAGGTATTATCAGAAGTAGTTGTATTAACTTCTATAACAAAAATACCTGATGAAGAAGTCTCGAAAGTCTTCTTCTTCAATTCCTTTAGACCTTCCTGGAATTTCTTACAATCTCTTCTCCAATGCCCCAGTTCTTTGCAGAACCTGCACATGTCAGTAGGCCCAGCCTTGGACTTGGGCTTGGGCTTTGGCGTGTCCTTGTCCGCGACTTGGACAGCCTTGGCCGCTCCCTTATCCTTAGCAGAGGATTTCTTAAACCCCTTGCCCTTTTGTACCATAATCACATTGGGGTCCTTGGCGGTTTTCCTCAAGTTGGGCTCTGCAGTCTTGAGCATTCCGTGAAGCTCAGGTAGTGTCTTACTCAAGCCATGCATGTTAAAGTTCAGAATGAACTGATCATAGCTTGCAGGTAAAGAATGCAGAATGATGTCGCAGGCAAGTTCCTGGCTGATTGGGCAGTCGAGTTTCTGAAGATGATCGAGATAACCCATCATCTTCAAGACATGAGGACTCACTGCCGCATTCGCAGCCAACTTGCAGTCCAAGAGGTTCTTAACTCTTTGAAACCTCTCAGTCCTAGCCTGCTCCTGAAAAAGCGATTTCAGGCTTGCCATTATCTCGATGGGAGACAATACACTTTCGAACTGTTTTTGCAGCTCAGGAGTCATTGTCACCAACATCAGGCAATAGACATCATTTTCATCTGACGAATGCTTTTCCCAAGCATTGTGCAGAGTCCTGGCAGCATTGGCAAGAGGCCTCTCGGGGAGGGGATCACGAAGGACATAATCCTTCTTCTCCTGCTTGAGGACCAGCCTCAAGTTCCTTGACCATGTCAGGAAGTTCGTTCCAGTCAGCTTCTCCTTCTCGAGAACAGACCGGATCGAGAATGTGTTTTGTGTGCTTGTAGTAGTCATATCTGAAATATATAAATAAAAAGGTTATTAGTTATTATGTTCAAAATGACTAATCTCGTATTAAAAATTTAATATGATTAATCACGCATTATATTCAATAACATCAGTTACCCTCAATAGAATATAATGATTCCAAGATCCACATATAACTAAGATTAAAGTGGGCCACTGGCCGTCACCCAACCTTAGCTTATATCGGTAGGCCGTATATCGGCTAATTATATCCGTGATATAACTCTTGGTTGTGAATCTGGGCCCGAGGCCCAATCCACTCTGATGTCTCAAAGCCCGGGACTCCCGATGGCCTAGTCAAGAAAACCAGACTATACAGTCATGTAATCATTAATGTCTGGGACTCCCAATGACATTTATGAATCACAAACCATCTTATCCACGCAAAAGTAGATACCCTCACACTGTAAGGCCATGAATACAATTGAATGGGCTTCGACAGCTGACATAGCCTGGACAAGACATCCAACGCTTGATATTATTTGAGGTTCGTAGGTTTATTAAAATTCATTCCCAAAATAGAAGATTACTATTTCGGGAAACTTTCTATTTTTTTGGAAACCTACTATTTTTGGAAACTTTCTAAAATTGGAAACTTTCTAAAACCGGAAACTTTCTAACTTTAGAAATTTCTTAAAATCCAAAACCCGCAAATCCAGAAACTTCTATTTAAAGAAACTTTCTAATTTCAAAATTTCGGAAACTTTAATTTAAAATCGACTTTATAATTCATAAAATAAATTTTAAATTGATCTGAAGAAAGACTCAAATAATTGGCCCAATTGTTTTAACTTCTTGGCCTGAGGCCCAAGAATTGGTCCATGTCCAAGACATGACCCAATTGTCCAATTAAATGACATAACCGGTCTGGTTCATTAAAATTGGTCTAACCAAATTTTAATTACTACGATGACCACAATTGTCAACCGGTTATTTACTAAACCGGAATTTCTCAATTTATTTGGTCCAACCAAATCAAATTAGAAATTCCTGGTTTAGGCACTAAATCCAATAATTCTTTCGACATTGGATTTCTTATCCCGGTTTAACCAGAATTTAATAAAATTATTAAATTTGTTTATTAAACCGAGACGAAACAATTTTAATTAAAATTTTAAACCGAGCCTTGAACCGAAACGAATTGGTCACGAACCGAACCGAGTTGGTCGTGACCTAGCTCCATGATCACTTCCCAGCCGTAAGCCGCACGCTACGATCCGAGATCGAGACGGCAACGGACGGGACGATCGGCACCATGCTCGGGACGCGGACGGTTTGCTCGGGTCGTGTGGCTTCATGCGAACGCCACAGCCGGGACGAGAGCACGACGATGGTGGGACGATCGCAGCTCGGTCCATCAGGACGATCGCCGAGCGATCCGCTCGATCGAGCCACACTATCGCTTGCTTATCCTCTCACGCAAGCGATCGGCCATCATCATCACACGGTCGATCGATCGACCGATCCATGCTATCGTCGGCCGATACATGCGATTGGTTTTGGTCGATCCGATCATACCACGGCCGATCACAAAACATGTCATATAGCATGTTTTGCGATTCGATTAATGTGTTTATGGGTTAATTCATGTTTCTTAAGTGATTTATCTTATCAATAGTTGATTCAAAACACTTCTAAACAGATTAAACAACCTAAACATGAATCTAAACAAGAAATCCTAAGAACCAATGGCTCTGATACCACTGTAGGAATTGTTTAGTTGATCCTGATTCAATTCACAGATTCATATCAACCTAAACATACAGATCTAGGTTCTCTTGAATAGAAACATTAGATGATCTCACCTTTTACCTGTTTGTTGCAGCGGAAGGAATAGAACAGGTCAGAGATCAGAGAGATACACCGAGGGATGAATCCTCCAAAGGCTCACACACGCGATCACAGAAAACGGCTGCTAGACCGAGCTGGTGGGAGGCGCAGGGAGAGAGGATTTTCGGCGCAGGGGCTAGGGTTAGGAGAAAGAGATTTGGCTTTTAGTTTATTAAAAGCCTTCTCTTTCCCTTTTGGGCTTATGGGCCCAAAACACCAATCTGATTAAATCCCATTTAATCAGACCCATTAATCTTTCTCTCTTAGTACGACAAATGCTTGGCACTTTTGTCGTACTTCTGCTAAGCCGTTCCAACACATTTTCCTGTTAGCTTAGGCGTGTGACCCATATGGGATCATATAATAAAGGCAATAAGTCCAAGACTTATAGATCATGAGCGGACTCTAGCAAGCCATCATGACCCCCAGTATTATATGACTTATGTCTGATCATTGACATACTCTTACTTTCTAGAGACAGTACCGAGATTACTGGACACAATTCCAACAGCATCAACAATCACTGGATAAGTTGAATTTGGTCCAAGAAACAGGTACCTTAGCCCGGATGGAAGTTGTTTCAGCTCTATTTTCGGAGCCTTTTCCTCGGCCCAGTCCCTGTCGACTTGCAACGACCGATGCTTGGCTTGTGTCGATCGTTGCATCGTCGCGTCAGACACTTCCACCTTCATCGCCACTTCAACCGAATCCATCAGTCTTGCATAGCACATTGCTGGCTCGTCCTGCAGGTACTCCAGCTCCAATATAGAGCTCAGTAAAGCTCTTTCTAGTGGATCTTCAGCCTTTGACTTGTGAAAGTATTCTGTAGCCAAATCACCTAGTGTGTCAACATAGAAGGTCTGTCCGTCGATGGTTGGTCTCTTTGCCAGCTTGTCCATATCAAAACTCATCTTCAGATCACCCACATTCAGAACTATTCTACCTCCTTGACAGTCAATCATCGCACCAGCTGTAGCTAAGAAAGGCCTGCCTAAAATCAGTGGATCCTTTGGTTCCTCTCCATACTGCAGAACCACAAAGTCAGTAGGAATCACGCATTGGCCAATCATTATGGGCACATCCTCCAACAATCCTTCGGGAATCCGGATTGTTCTATCTGCCAAAACCAGTGATATCCTAGTGGGTATAAAGTCAGTCATCCCGAGCCTCTTAGCAACTGAGAAAGGCATAAGATTCACACTAGAACCAAGATCACATAGAGACCTTTCGAATCTCTCCCTGTAGATAGCACAATCTAGTACAAAGCTTCTTGGATCTTTTAACTTCTCAGGAATTCTGCCCTGAATCACTGCACTACACACCTCATTGATCATCATTACACTCTCCTTGTCAGACCACTTCCCAGAAATCATATCCTTGAGACATCTTCTCATCACATGAGAGGTTTCCATGGAATCAATCAAAGGCACTTCAACTTTCACCTTTTTGATGAACTCTTTACATTTGGCATATTGTCTATCGTTTTTAGCCTTTCTGGGATTCTTGGGATAAGGTAACTTAGGCTTGTAAACCCTCTCGGTCGACTGTTTCGGTTTCTCTGGTTTTGAGCTCTCTGCAGTCGCCTTGCATCGACCGTCACTGGCATTGTGTCGATCGTTGCTGGGTGACTTTGTGACGACGGTTTCTTCGTTATCGCCTTGCATCGACCGTTGCTTGGTTGCGTCGATCGATGCATTGCGAATGTCACGGATTCCACGAGCTCTTCAGCACTTAACTGCCTTTTCTGGCCAGGTAGCAGCTCCTTACCACTTCTCAACGTCACTGCATTGCATTGGTACTTGGGATTAGCATCAGTTCGTCCTGGGAGATATCCATCTTCCCTCTGAGCATATCCAGCAGTTCTTGCAACCTTAGCATCAAGCTCCTTCATATGTGCGCTCAGGTATTCAATTTTTCCATTCAGCTCCCCATAGACTGTATCTATCTTTTTGTCGAAGTCTGCAGCACTCTTAATCTGACCCTCCAGCAGCTGTTTAATCATTGCCTCCATCTTACTCCCATGAGCAGTGGCTGCAGGAGGAGTCTGATAAGATGAAGATCCATAGGTTCTCTGAGTACCTTGTCCAAAAGGCTTCTGAAAACCACTTGTCTGTCCAAAAGAGTTTTGATTGCCTGTGAAGGCACTCTTCTGTCCTCTATTGAAGAATCTGTTTCCCTGCTGATTACCAAATCTGTTACCTTGGAAACCAGATCCTCCAATGTAATTCACATCTTCTTCCTGAGTGTCCTCCTCAGTCTGAATTACCTCTACATCTTGTGCAAAGTGGACTGCCTTCTTACCAGCCAGGAGATTGCAAATTGTGTCCAGCTTAGATCTAAATTCAGCTATCTCTGAATTCTCTACACTTCCACCTGATTTCTTCCTCCTATCATCCATAGTCTTGCAACTGTTGCTGCTCACTAAGTTCTCAATCAACTGCTTAGCTTGTGCAGGAGTCCTGGTGTTGAAGTTTGCATTACTGGAGTTATCCAGCGCAGACTGATATGGCAGATCTATGCCTCTGAAGAAGATACCTAGCAATGTGACCTCAGTGAATCCATGGTGTGGGTAGTCACGCTGGTACTTCCTAAATCTCATCCAAGCAGTCTTAAGAGGCTCAGTAGGACCTTGGGTAAATGTCAGAATGTTCTGTCTGGACTGATCGGAACGCGCATCATCATATAAGTGACGCAGAAACTCACTCTTCAGGGCTGCCCAAATAGTATACTGACCAGGTGCCAGTTGCTTCAGCCATGCAGCAGCGTCTCCAGCGAGACTGTATGGAAAGAGCTTGAGGAAAAGATAATCCTGGCAGACTCCATCATACTTCATGCCATTGATTAGGTCCTCAAATGTATCAATGTGATCCATAGGCTGCTCCGTAGGATGACCATGGAAGGCATTCTATCTCATCAGCGAGTAGTAGATGGTCTTGATCTCAAAATCATCCCTCTCAAAACCAGGAAGTACTAGAGCTGACCGGTTTGTATGAAACTCATCCGGTCTGTTGTAGTCAGCTAAAGTCCTCTCATGGACAACCAACTGTCTACCTTGGTTCTGTCCTTGTGCGTGCAGCTGTGGTTGTGGTTCAGGTTCCTCAACCTCGGGGATCACACGTCCCTCAGCATCAATCCTCTGCCCAGCAGCATTGTAAGGATTGTTTTGTGGATCCCTCAGGGTACCTTGAGCATCAGGCATAATGATTAGCTTCTGTACCACCATCCTTGCTCTTCTTTCTCTTCTGTTAGTCCTCTCTAGACGTCCAAGCTCTTCAAGTCCGAGATTAACTAAGTTCAGGTTCTGATTACTTCGAGTTTCACGCGTCTGCATAAACTGTATGTAATCGTCAAGCAACGATCGATGCTAGCAGTGAAACGATCGATTCAATCTCAGAATCGCCTAGTGACGATCGACACAAAGGTGCAACGATCGACGCAAAGCGAAATCGGTACCTGCGATAGAGAGAAAACAAAGAGAAATCAGTAACTTAAAATAAAAACAAAATAAAACGAAAAAAAAAAAAAATCCTAGTAAAAACCCTAGGTTCGATCCTATCGAAGACTCTAAGAGTCCCCGGCAACGGCGCCAAAAACTTGATAGGGTCTAAGTTTTAATCCTATTCTACTGCAAGTGCACAGTTAAGTGATTGTAGTATATAGGGTATCAAATCCACAGAGACTCTGGTCTCGATAGAATAAGAACCGTAGAGATTAATACTAAGAAGAAAGCAAATGTGAAGTGAATTAAAAGCAAAACAAGAAAATAAATCAGTAGCAAGATTGGTTGTGAAAGCAGTTAACTAAAAGCGCTAAGTCTAGGGAATTCTCAGGAAATCAGACAAGCAGACAAGTTAATCAGTCAGGATCTAATTAAACACAGTTCTAGAACTCAAATCACGAAATTAGAATTAACCAAATCTCTTTGCGAAAATCCTCTAAGTCTAAGTGCAGTAATCCAAATCTCTTTGCAATTACTAACAGATTAAACCAGCATTAATTTCAAGTTCGATATGTTCACAATTAAACTAAGCCAAATCTCTTTGCGAATAATTTAATTGCTCAACATAAATAGTTCAGATTCTAAACCACACTCTCGTGTCGTATTTAGCAACCTAAGATCTAGATTCTAATTGATCAGGTTAGAACTAGCATTAAACTCAATTTAGATTGAAGAACATTCTATTCATGTGAATCCTTAACTGAATTAAGCAAGTCTAGCAAGTCATGAAATCTTTTATGAGAAACCCTAAACCTAACTATGAATCTACTCATACATGATTAATGAAACAGAAATCATAGAAATAATAGATTGCATATAAGAAATTAAATAGATAAAGGGGTTCAAAATCTTCTCCAAAATAGATGAAGTACAGGATTAGATCACCCCCAAAAGCTCTAAAAATCTCTTAGCTCTAAGTATGAAAGCGTACGTAAAATAAACGCCAAAATCCTAAATATATAGGCATAATCTCGGCTGGGGCTTCTTCGTAAATACTGGAAACTTCTGGGCCAAAGTGCAAAGTCTTGATAACTTCATTAAACCGCCACGTTCGGCCCATCTCGCTAGTGTGTCGATCGACACCAACGGTGTGTCGATCGATGCATGATCATCAAATCGGACAGTGAGTTTAAACTCTCGGCCAAAACACTCCAAAAGTCCCAAAATGCTCCAATATCTCCAATTCCGCTGCAAACCTGATTAAACCTGTAAAAGACTCTAAAAGAACACAAAAGACACTAAAAAACACAATTATATCATGGCATAAAACCGGTAATAACCATGATATATCAGTAAGTAAAACCAGTTTGTATGTAACACCCACTACTGTGCTTAAATCACTAGAATCAAATGCAAAGGTGTTACTAATGGTTTACAAAGAAAGCTTGTTAACAGGACCAGAAGGAGAACAGGAGCTACCATCTGAGATACTTGAACTACTAACCAAGTTTTCTGATGTTTTTCCTGATGAGATTCTAGCAGGACTTCCTCCTATATGTGGCATAGAGCATCAAATTGATCTAGTACCAGGAGCTCCTCTTCCAAACAGACCAGCTTATAGGGTCAATCCTGAAGAAGCTAAAGAGTTAGAAAACAGGTCCAAGAGCTCATGTCCAAGGGTTACATCAGAGAGAGCTTAAGCCCTAGTGCAGTACCAGTCTTGTTAGTGCCTAAGAAGGATGGAACATGGTGGATGTGTGTGGATTGTAGAGCAATAAACAACATTACCATCAAGTACAGGCATCCCATTCCACGCCTAGACGACATGCTGGATGAGCTTAGTGGGGCAACCATCTTCTCCAAGATAGATTTGAAGAGTGGATACCACCAAGTAAGAATGAAAAAAGGAGATGAATGGAAGACAACCTTCAAAACCAAGAGAGGACTTTATGAATGGCTGGTCATGCCATTTGGACTCACTAATGCACTAAACACATTCATGAGACTCATGAACCATGTCCTGAGAGCATACATATGTAAGTTTGTAGTAGTATACTTTGATGATATACTGATTTACAGTCAATGCTTCTTCAAGTTATGCATTTGGAACAAGTGATGGCAACACTTAGGGCAGAAGGGTTATATGCTAATATGAAGAAATGTACCTTTTGCACTGATCAATTAGTCTTTCTAGGCTTTGTTGTTAGTTCACATGGACTTAAGGTGGATGAGGAAAAGATCAAAGTCATACAAGAATGGCCTACACCATCCACCATTGGACATGTCAGAAGCTTCCAAGGTTTAGCAAGCTTCTACAAGAGATTTGTTAAAGACTTCAGTACCAAAGCTGCTCCTCTAACCTCAATCATCAAGAAGGACACTGCCTTTAGTTGGGGACCAGCTCAAGAAGTAGCCTTTAACAAGCTCAAGGACAGCCTCACGCATGCACCCATTCTGGTACTTCCAAATTTTGATAAAATGTTTGAGATTGAATGTGATGCATCAGGTACAGGCATTGGAGCAGCCTTGACACAAGGTGGAAAACCAGTAGCATATTTCAGTGAGAAGCTCAATGGAGCAGCTCTCAACTATCCCACCTATGATAAGGAGCTCTATGCACTTGTTAGATCACTTGAGACATGGCAACACTACCTGCTCTCTAAAGAATACATCATTCACACAGACCATGAGACACTCAAACACCTTAGAGGTCAGACAACACTGAAGAGAAGGCATGCAAAATGGCTGGAATTTGTTGAATCTTTTCCCTATGTAATCAAATACAAAAAGGGGAAAGAAAACATTGTAGCTGATGCTTTGTCCAGGAGATATACAATGATTACAACCATGGAGGCAAAGGTAATGGGTTTTGAACATCTAAAAGATCAGTATGCTACTGACCCTGATTTTGCAGAAACATTCAAAGATAGCACAAACGGAGCAGTGGGCTTATTCTATCAACATGAAGGATACTTGTTCAGAGATAAGAGGCTTTGCATACCTCAGGGATCAATGAGGGAATTGCTCTTAAGGGAAGATCATGGTGGTGGACTGATGGGGCATTTTGGTGTGGATAAAACCTTAAGCATCATCACTGAACACTTTTTCTGGCCACATCTTAAAAGAGATGTAGAGAAGTTCTGCTCCAGATGCATCATATGCCTTAAGGCTAAATCCAGGTCACGTCCTCATGGTCTCTACATTCCTTTACCTATTCCTAACATGCCTTGGGTAGATGTTTCCATGGATTTTGTTTTAGGACTTCCAAAGATCGGCACAAGGATTCTATCTTTGTGGTAGTAGACAGGTTCTCAAAAATGGCTCATTTCATCCCTTGTGCCAAATCAAATGATTCCACACAAACTGCTGATCTCTTCTTCAAGGAGGTGGTGCGTGCGTCTTCATGGCTTGCCAAGGACCATTGTATCTGACAGAGACACCAAATTTCTCAGCCACTTTTGGAGAACATTGTGGAGAAAATTGGGAACAAAGCTGCTCTTCTCAACAACATGCCATCCTCAAACTGATGGGCAAACTGAGGTTGTGAACCGGACACTCTCCAACCTGTTAAGGGCCACGGTTGGTAGAAATTTAAAGAATTGGCTTGATTGTTTATCTTATATTGAGTTTGCTTATAACTGTGTGCCTCATTCTGCTACTAAGCTCTCACCCTTTGAGATTGTCTATGGCTTTAAGCCTATTACTCCTTTAGATCTTATACCACTGCCACAACATGAGCAAGCAAACCAGGATGGAGAAAGCAAGGCGTAGATGGTCAGAAATATCCACCAGAAGGTTAAAGAGAACATTGAGAAGAAAACTAACCAGTACAAGAAGTATGCAGACAAGGGCAGGAAGGAAGTAACTTTTGAACCAGGAGACTGGGTTTGGCTTGCTATGAGGACTGAGAGGTTTCCAAATCAGAGGAAATCTAAGCTTGCACCAAGGGGAGATAGCCCATTCAAAGTCCTAAAGCGCATCAATGACAATGCCTATGAATTTGAACTGCCTGGTGAGTTTAATATCTCCTCAAGCTTCAATGTATCTGATTTAGCTCCTTATGATGCAGAGGAACCAGTTCTGAGCTCAGAACCTTCTCAAGAGGGAGGAGATGATGAGGACATGGATCTTAGCCAAGATACAATTGAGCAAGTTCCTGTGGTTAGAGTTGCACCAAGGACAAGGTCTGGTACAAGAGTGTTGCAAAGAGAGTTTCACCAAGCTGTGGAGAGTTTAATCAACCAGAAAGAGCTTGAAGACATCACCAGCCAGCTTGATCAACTCACCATCACACCAATCGAAGCTGTTACTACAGAGACACTTGGAGATCACAAGCAGCTTCAAACCAAGCTGAATCTAGCTGGGAAGGACGGTCCAAACAAACACATACATGAATGGCCCTTAATGAAATATAAACAAGAACTTACCTTGTTTAGTATTTCAGCCACCTAAAAGCAAAACAGCAAGCAAGGCTTCTCCAAACCAGAAACACCAAGCAATTCAAGAGGAGCCTACTTCAAACCTTCCTAAACTACTTCACAACGGTGACAAAGAGGTAAAATCAATTCAAATAATTATTTGCTTAAATTGTGATCTTTTTCTTATTGCAGCTTTCTTGTTTTAGCACCTTTGATTATGTACTTTTTTTCCTTCGTTTATCTTTGTAATTTTCGAGTTGTACTTTGTTTCTAAGACTCCTAGAAGGGCAAACCTGCTTGGACTGATTCTATAAAGTCCCCTGGTCAGGCGTGTATTCTTTTACCCTATCAATAAAGCACACAAGTTTTTTTCAAAGCAAGAACTTTTCTCTGTCTTTCTAGTGTTTGTGAGATTCAAGCATTAGAGAGATCTTGTCTTATCAAAGCTCATGTCCATAGAGTTTTGTGGCGACCTCGATCCATCAACACTTTCATACCATTTCCTGTCCATTGAAAAGAGAGTTACACAACCAGTTGCAAAGGATCCATCTTCATATCACTTCAATCCATCTTCTGAACCGGCTGAAAGAGTTACACAACCAGCAACCTGTTTCCAACAAAGCCTTGTGAGATCAGCCTCCATTCTGATCTTACATCAAAGAACCAGAAAAGTAAGATATAAAGAAACAAACATAGGCTCTTCTTCTTCTCTGATTTCTTAACAACAACCTTTTAGCTTGGTCAATAGTAAACATTGCGGAAGCTAGAGGTACAAAGATTCAAAGTTTCCTCAGTTTTTGAAAACGTTTTTGCAGCCAAGAATCAAGCTGCTCTAATACCATGTTAGAATTTCAGATGCATCAATGAGGAATCTTTAATCATCTAGTTTGGTTCATGAGACATCCATAAGAAGCTCTGAACCATAACTCATAACAAGAACAAAAAATGATATAAAGAAGAAGAATGAAAACGATACTGTGGAAAGAAGAACAACTAGTTTGGTCTTAGATTCAACCTTATTGGAGCTTTAAACTCTAGAGAATATCTTAAGCCAGTAATCTAGTGTTTAAGAGGAGCTCCTTAGCTATATGAAAACTAGTCCAGGAGCGTAACTACTCATCAAGAGAGTTTACTCATGAATTTGGAGAGAATCAACAATTAGCAAGGAGTTATCCTAAAGAAGATGAGATGAGCTTTGTATGAACCGATTCTGCTCATCATACTTGGACTAACTATGGAAGAGTTATCCAAGCATGATGATGGGTTGCCTTAAGAAGCCATAACCGTGGCTCTTAGAGGATCTACATTGTGTCTGAACTCAAGAACATAATGAGATACAATGACATAATCGATATGAGAAGGAGAGAAAGAGATAAGACTTGTTTGTAACCAAATGAGTTCTGATTTATATAAAGTGAATTAACAACCATTACAATGTCGTGTGAGGCCTTTAAATAGGCATACAATTAGGTTAAACGTATAAACTAAGGCTTTGAATCACAACCATTGATTTAATGGAGGGAAAACTAAGTTTGAATGAATGGCTGGATCTTCTCCTCTTGTCCAGCTCGGTTCTGATGTGTTCAGACCATGATAGTGACTTGTCTTAGCCACTTGCTTCTGGAGAGAGAGAGTGCACAGTCCCAAGAGTGAGTGTGACATGTCCTTGTAACCACTTTCCTCCTTAAATACACATGTGACTGTTCTTGAGTCTGATTCTTGACAGACTTTTATTTGTCCCCAACTTTGCACATACTTGATTGTCTGATTATATAAGTTTCCCAACTTTGCACTTCACAACTTTGGCCCTGATTTTTCACATGATGATCTTGCCCTAACTTTGCACATTGATCATATGTCTGTCTGTGTCAGTGTCTGTGTGCCCCAACTTTGCACATTGCACATCTTGATAGTTGCCTTTGTTGCTCACTTAAGCACAACTTCACTTGCTTCTGATCAACACCAAGGCTTCTTCTTGGAGTGAGCCTCGGCTTTGTCTGATTGACTTCAGCCTCTCCTCCTCCATTTAATCATCCTCTATAATACAAATCTCTCTTGGAAGCTTACTCTTATTTTGAAACATCTAAGGATATGTGGGACACTCTCAAGAAGGTCTATGGGAATATGTCCAATCTGAGCAGAGTGTTTGAGGTCAATCTTGCTATCAACAATCTTCATCAAGAAGACATGGAGTTCAATAAACACTTTGGGAAGTTCAGAGCTTTCTGGACAGAGTTGGAGATGTTGAGACCAGCTACTGTTGATCCACTTGTTTGCCCTCCTATTGACTCTGAACTCATCCTACAACAGCCTGATTCAGCATATGGTAAGGGCAGAGACACTCACAACCTTGGATGATGTTTGTGCTCAAATTCAAAAGGAGTAAGGATCATTTGGGCTCTTTGGTCGAAAGCGTGAGCTAGTGACTGCCAATAAGAGTGCATTCAGACATGAAGAAAGGCAAGGCAATGGTGTTGATAAGAGACCAGTCTGGTTTTGTGAGCATTGCAAGAAGAGTGGACATCTCAAAGAGAAGTATTGGCGCCTTCACCCTCACCTGAGGCCATCATCTTTCAACCGGTTCAAAGATCAAAGAGAAAACTTCTCAAATGGAGCCTCCGAGCCTTGTTCATCTTCAATGCAATTTGGTGAGGAAGGAAAGGCAATGGTGGTTCATCAAGCTCCTGCTATGGCTGTTCAAAATGATGTGGTAAGGAGGTCAGACCTTGAAGCTCTTATCAAAGCTCTCAATGAGAACTCTGGTATGACTCTTGGTAACTCTCTCTTTGCTTCAAATAGAACCAGACCATTAATTGTTGATTCAGGAGCATCCCATCATATGATCAGCGACTCTAAATTGATAGATAATATTAAACCTTCTCTTGGTAATGTTGTGATTTCAAATGGTGATAAGATTCCAATTCAAGGCATAGGAAATCTTAAGTTGTTTAGCAAAGAATCAAAAGCTTTCTATATGCCTAGTTTTACATCAAACTTATTATTTGTGAAGAAAGTAGCTACTGATCTTAATTGCAATGTCATTTTCAGTCCTAATGATGTGGTTTTCAGGATATTTAGACAAGTAAGTTGCTTGGGAAAGGTGTTACAAAGGATGTGGATGGTTCTGTTTGGCATGCTAGGCTAGGACATCCACATTCTAGGGCTTTAGGAATCTTATTACCTTCTGTTTCTTTCAAAAATGATGATTGTGAGGCTTGTATCCTTGGAAATCATTGCAAATCCGTCTTTCCTATTTCTAAAACTATCTATGAACAATGCTTTGATCTTGTTCATTATGATATGTGGACTGCCCCTTGTGTATCTAAAGAAAATCATAAGTACTTTGTCACATTCATTGATGAAAAATCTAAATTCACTTGGATAACCTTGTTAGAAACTAAGGATATAGTGTTAGAAGCTTTCATGAATTTTCAGAACCATGTTACTAACCATTTCAATGTTAAGATCAAATTTTTTAGATCAGATAATGGTGGAGAGTACAGAAGTCATGCCTTCAAACAACATTTATCCAAGCATGGGATCATTCATCAAACAAGTTGCCCTTATACTCCACAACAAAATGGGGTAGCTGAAAGGAAGAACATGAACTTAATGGAGGTTGCAAGGTCCATGATTTTCTATAAGAATGTTCCTAAGAGGTTTTGGGAGATGCAGTCATGACTGCTTGTTACTTGATCAATAGAAGTCCTACAAAAGTTCTTCATGATCAATCATCTTTTTAAGTACTACACAAATCCAATCCATCAGTTGATCACTTACGTGTGTTTGGGTGCATTTGTTTTGTGTTGATACCAGGAGAACAAAGAGATAAGCTAGATGCTAAGAGTACTAAAGCTATGTTCATTGGATACTCTATCACACAGAAAGGATATAAGTGTTATGTTCCTGAGACTAGAAAGGTGTTGATATCAAGAGAAGACAAGTTTAGTGAATCCAAGTGTTTTTATGAGGAGAAGAATTGGGATCACTTGAAGGATCTTCCCAACTCTCCATCAGACCGTGCCACTAACCTCAGGCTTATTATGGAGAGCCTTGGAATTAGCCAACCAAAGGAACCGGCCGAGGAAGCTCATATACCTTCAGTACCTGATGCATCTCCAGCAGCTACACAAGAACCCCATCTTGATCATGAGGGGGACACTCAAGAATCAGAACAACCGCAACAATCTGATTCAGTTACACATGATCAAGATGGTGTTGAGGAGCATGAGATAAAATCTGATAAGTTGGATCATGATCCGCAGAATGGAGAGACTGAACAGCCAAATAACCAGCCAATTCAAGTGCTAAGGAGAAGCACAAGGGAGAGGAAGGATCATAAGAATGGAAGAAGACAAGGGTTTACTTCAACAGCAATGCAGTAGCTCATCCTACACAAGTAGTGTGCACTTTAGCTCATGTACCCTTGGAACATCAAGTGTTCATTGGACAGTTGGATCAAGAACAAGTGCCAACAACCTATGAAGAAGCCAAGGGAGATAAGAGATGGATGGAAGCTGTGAATGAAGAAACCAAAGCAATGGAAAACAATGAGACCTGGTATGAGGCAGAACTCCCCAAAGGAAAGAAGGCAGTGAGTTCTAAGTGGGTATTCACTATCAAGCACAGGAGTAATGGGGAGGTTGAGAGATACAGGGCAAGGCTGGTTGCAAGAGGTTTTACTCAAACCTATGGAAAGGATTATTTGGATACTTTTGCACCAGTAGCTAAGCTTCATACAGTCAGGATCATCTTGTCTTTGGCAACAAACCTTGATTGGGAACTTTGGCAAATGGATGTCAAGAAAGCATTCCTACAAGGGGAACTTGAAGATGAGGTGTATATGACACCACCTTCTGGTCTTGAAGACATTGTTAAACCAGGGAAGCTGCTAAGACTCAAGAAGGCTATCTATGGACTGAAGCAATCACCTAGAGCTTGGTATCAAAAGCTGAGCTCAACACTTATGCAAAGGGGATTCAAGAAGTCTGAGGCAGATCACACCTTGTTCACTCTTCAAGATCAGAAAGTATCATTGTCATTCTTGTGTATGTTGATGACATTATCATATCAGAAAGCAACAAGTCTGGAATACAAGACACTAAGGCTTACCTCAAATCTGTTTTTGATATAAAAGACCTTGGTGCTCTAAAGTACTTTCTTGGGTTAGAGGTTTGTCGATCTAATGATGGACTCTTCTTAACTCAAAGAAAGTACACACTTAATTTGTTATATGATGCAGGAAAGCTAGGATCAAAACCGGCTAAGACACCCCTTGAGGAAGGCTACAAAGTCATAAGAGAGGGGGAGATTGAAGACAGACCATTTCAGAACATTACACAGTATAGGAGGATGGTTGGTAAGCTCATTTATCTAACCATAAGTAGACCTGATCTATGTTTTGCAGTGAATCAAGTAAGCCAACATATTCAAGCTCCCAAGATGCATCATTGGAATATGATTGAAAGAATACTAAGATACCTAAGTGGAGCTCATGGTCAAGGCATTTGGATGGGATGCAACGGGAGCACATAAGTGGTTGGGTATTGTGATGCTGATTGGGCAGGAGATAGAGTGGACAGGTGGTCTACTACAGGATATTGCACATTCATTGGAGGTAACCTAGTCACTTGGAAGAGCGAGAAGCAGAAGATAGTCTCATGCTCAAGTGCTGAAGCTGAATATAGAGCAATGAGGAAGTTAGCAACCGAGTTGGCATGGATCAAAGCTCTTCTTGTGGATTTGAGAATTGAAACCTCAAAGCCAATCACCATGCATTGTGACAACCAAGAAGCCATTCACACTGCCTCAAACTCAGTCTTCCATGAAAGGACAAAGCACATAGAAGTGGATTGTCACAAGGTTACACAGATGATTGAGCAAGGAGTGGTGCTGCCATGTTTTACAATAAGTGAAGAACAACTAGCTGACGTCTTCACCAAAGCAGCTAGCTTGAAGGTGTGTGAGTCCATTCACACAACTTGGGCTCATAGACCTTCCTAAATCCTCTAAAGCCGTGGAGACTACACTCTTTTTCCCTTCATGAAATTTTGTCCCATGTGGTTTTCTTCATGAAGGTTTTTAATGAGGTAGATCTCCAATGCTACTCCAAGCTTGATTCAACTCTTGAATTCAAGCTTGAGGAGGAGTATTGAAATGGAGATACAAAGTGCACAAGATCAATGTACAAACATTGTGCACTTTGTGATAATTCTTAATGTGCAAAACTCGGGTCATTGTTTCTTATGTGCAAAGCTTAGGATGGTCGGTACAAGAAGTCTTCACCTATCCATTAATACTTCAAGAGAATCAGAAACCAAAGAGCATCAATCCCAAGTCTGAACCAAACGCAGAGATGTCACTTTCACTCTTGGACCAAGCAAGGAGATGTCATTGTCTTTGTGACCGTTACTCCCTCTCTCCTCACTCACGAGTTCATTTTGTCTTTTACCTTCTATTCATTGTTTATTCAGTAGATGCCCTAGTTGTATAGTCTATTTAATACCTTGTACACTCTTCTTATGAATCATATTGAGGTTTATACTTCTCAATAGCCGCCTCTCTCTTAACTCTCTCTTTACGGCACACAAGAACCCTAATTGGTTCCTTGTGTGTTCTCTCTCAATCTACTTTATTCTACTACTCTAAACTTCATATTCTAACAAGGTCAAGCTCAGACCAGGCTGATGAGAACTTCCCAAGATACATGGTGAACTCACAATCCTCTCGGTGAAGGTCACTGATTGTCTTCTTCACTTCATACACACGGCTGAGGTTGGAGACATCACCATACACATTCTTAAGAGTGTCCCACAGTGATTTAGCAGTTTCACAATGGGAGTAAGCTTCAAGTATGGAGGAATCCAGTGAGTTTTGAAGGAAACCAAGAACTGACTGGTCTTCTTGAAATCACCTTGCCTCCTCCTTCTTTGTTGCCTCATCTTTCTCCTCTTTGGATCTTCATCAGGCGGTGTCCTGTCCTCAATGATGTTCTCCCAAAGTCCTCTACCACAGATTGATGTCTTCGATGTTCTCTGCCATGTTCTGTAGTTTAAGCCCTTAAGAACCACAGGAACGACAGTGGGCTTGAGCTTGAGTTCACTTGGACAGTGTCTTCCATTGATGAGGTTTGAGAAGCCTAATAACACAGAGAAGTGTATAAGGACGAAATGAAGAAGAAAGAACAGATTTTGAACCGAAATAAGGAGACAATATTGAGAGATTAAAGAGAAATAAGGAGACAATATTGAGAGATTAAAGAGAATCAGTGAACAATAACATCTATTGCTCTGATACCATGTTAGAATTTAAGAGAATAAACCAGAGATTTATAGATTTAAGCACAAAAACATAAGATCAGAAGATTAGAGAGAGTTTGAGAGAGTAAGAACAAGATAGAGATTAGAGAGAAAATTAGTCTCCTTAGATTCAAATTTCGAAATCTTTTGATACAATATAGAGAAATAGCTATTAGACTTATCCTAAAACATGTGGCTAATAATTTTCCACATATTTTAGCTTACAAGGGAAGCTAATCCAAAATATCTTAAAGTAACTAAACTGTTTTTACTGTTCATCCACGGGTACTATTCACAGATGCTTCTCTTCTAGTTACTTGTTCTAGTTTGGTTACTCCAAGAGCTCTTAGCTTCCATGTGGATTGATAGTCTTTAAGCTATTCATCTCTGTATTGAAATGAAGATCATGAAGTTCACATTATAGCATTGTGCACACATTGTGCATTATGGGATAAGAGAAGCGGTTCACATTAATGCACATTACTTGGAGTTATCATTATGATAAGGATGTGTGCACTCCTATCTTGGTTGAAATCTATTTGAGGAAAGTCTTAGGAAGTACAAGACTCTGATGCACAGACCAGACAAGTCACTCTCACCTTGGGATAAGCATTGGAGCTGTCACTATCCGTTATAGCCGTTGGAGACTCTCGGACATAACATCTCTTTGTCCTCTTCCTGTTTATCATTTCTTTATTCTAGTTGTAGCCCTAGTTTGTGTAGCTCATATAAGACCTTGTAAACTCTCTTTTATGAATCAATGGGACTTATTCTTCCCTTCATACAACCGCAATCTCCTTAACCCTAGTTTCTCTCTCTACCCGGCTTTCTAATCGGATTCTAAGCCTTCTCTCCTTATTCTCTCATCATTCTCTCAACATTCTCTCAATCTAATCTTCATATTCTAACATGGTATCAGAGCTATAAGCTCCTGTCCTTCTTTACTTCCGCAAATTCTTTCTAAAACCTGTTCTTGAGCTCTTGAAAATCTGTTCCGGTTCTTGCAAGCTCTTAAGCTCTTAAGCGCATCTGCTTTACTTCATTCTCTACCGGTTGTGTTCTCTGTGAGTTGAGAACTTTATCATTTCATCTTGAATACTCCCTCCTTGCTACAAATCAGTCTTAGCAATGGAGAACTCAAGAGTTGTTATCCCTGTGATTCTCAAAGGCACCAACTACATTGTTTGGGCCAGAATGGTGAAGTCTGCACTTGGAGGCAGAGGACTGTGGAAGTATATCTTGAGTAAACTGCTCCACAGAAGGTGTTTAAAGCCAGGTCTGAAGCTGAAGCCAAGAGTGGAGCTGAAGCAGAGACTAAAAGTGGTGGTGAGTCTCATGAAGAGGCGTCTGAAGCTGATGAAGAAGCGTGGATACAAGGGGACCAGAATGTGCTCTCCATACTCCAAAGCTCACTTAACCAGCACCTATTGGAAGCCTACTCTTACTGTGTGACTTCCAAGGAGCTGTGGGATACCATTGAGAAGGTTTATGGAAATAAATCAAATCTGAGCAGAGTCTTTGAGGTTAAGTTGGCCATCAACAACCTCCAACAAGAAGATATGGAGTTTAAAGCTCATTTTGGAAAGTTTAGCTCACTGTGGGCAGAGTTGGAGATGTTGAGGACACCAGCACTGACCCTTTGGTGTTACAAGAAAGGAGAGAGCAAGATAAAGTCTTTGCTCTTCTGCTCACCTTGAACTCATCCTACAATGGGTTGATTAAGCATATTCTAAGGGCAGACACTCTACCTGACCTAGATGATGTGTGTGGACAGATTCAGAAAGAGCAAGGATCATTTAGATTGTTTAAGGGCAAACGTGAACTTGTAACCGCCAACAAAGTTATGTACAAGGCTGATGAAAGGCAGAATCATGGAGGTGACAAGAGAGGAGTCTTGATGTGTGATTTTTGCAAGAAGTGTGGGCATTTGAAGGATAGATGCTGGCGCCTTCATCCAAACCTCAGAACCTCATCTCACAACAACCGGTTCAAAGATCAAAGGGCAAACTACTCCTATGGTGCAGCTGGACCAGGTTCTTTTTCAATGCAGCAATGTGATGAAGGGAGAGCAATGGTGGTCCATCAAGCTCCAGCCATGACTGATCAGAGTGATGTGGTAAGAAGGTCAGACCTTGAGGCTCTCATCAAAGCCCTCAAGGATAACTCTGGTATAGTTCTTGGTACTTCACTCTTTGCTTCAAATAAAATCAAACCTTTGATCATTGATTCAGGAGCTTCTCACCACATGATCAGTGACCCTAAGTTGATAGAAAATGTTAAACCAGCCTTAGGATCTGTAGTGATTGCAAATGGTGATAGAATCCCAATTCAAGGCATGGGAAACCTAAAATTGTTTGATAAAGAATCTAAAGCTTTCTTTATGCCCAGTTTCACATCCAACTTAGTATCTGTGAAAAGAATAGCCAATGATTTAAATTGCAATGTTGTTTTTAGTCCTAATGATGTTGTGTTTCAGGATATTAAGACAAGTAAGTTGATTGGGAAAGGTGTGACAAAGGATGAGCTCTACATGATTGAAGACACCAACCCTTCTTCTGAATTATCTCCTGCTTTATCTACTGCTTTTTCTACTTGTGTTGGTGTGGATGACTCTATTTGGCATGCTAGACTAGGACATCCACACTCTAGGGCTTTAAGACTTATTACCTTATGTATCTTTCAAAAATGATGAGTGTGAGGCTTGTATTCTTGGGAAACATTGCAAATCTGTTTTTCCAACTTCTAAAACCATTTATGAAAGTTGATTTGATGTTGTTCATTATGATGTGTGGACAGCCCCTTGTATGTCTAGAGAGAATCATAAGTACTTTGTCACCTTCATTGATGAAAAATCTAAGTATACTTGGATAACACTGATGCAAACTAAGGATAGAGTGTTAGAAGCTTTTATGAACTTTCAAAGTCATGTTACTAACCACTTCAATGCCAAGATCAAAAATTTTAGATCAGATAATGGTGGTGAGTACACAAGCAATGCTTTCAAACAACACTTGTCCAAACACGGGATTCTTCATCAAACAAGCTGTCCATACACTCCACAACAAAATGGAGTGGCTGAGAGAAATAACAGACACTTAATGGAGGTGGCAAGGTCCATGATGTTCTACAAGAATGTTCCTAAGAAGTTTTGGGGAGATGCAGTCATGACTGCTTGCTACTTTATCAATAGAACTCCCACAAGAGTTCTTAAGGATCAATATCCATTTCAGGTATTAAACAAGACCAATCCATTAGTTTATCACTTACGTGTGTTTGGGTGTATTTGCTTTGTGTTAAACCAGGAGAACAAAGGGATAAGTTGGATGCTAAGAGCACCAAAGCTATGTTCATTGGTTACTCCACAACACAAATAGGATACAAGTGCTATGTACCTGAAACAAGGAAGGTTTTGATCTCAAGAGATGTGAAATTTATGGAGACAAGGAGTTTCTATGATGAGAAGAATTGGGATAGCTTGAAGGATCTTTCCACTTCTCAATCAGATAGAGCTGCTAACCTAAGGATGATTATGGAAACTCTTGGTATTAGTATGCCTCAACAACCGGCCAAGACTAGTCCTGCTCCTTCAGTCCCTACTCCAACTTCAGAAGCTCCTCAACATCCCCATCCTGATCATGAGGGGGACACTCATGAATCAGCATTAGAACCGCAAGAATCTGATTCTTCTACGCATGATCAAGCTGGAACTGAGGAGCATGAGGAAAATGAGGTTGAACCAGAGGAGTTGGATCATCAAAATGAAGAGGTTGAACAAGAACAGCCGGTTCATGTGAATGAGCAACAAGTTCAAGTATTAAGAAGGAGCACAAGGGAGAGAATAGATCCATCAGAATGGAAGAAGACTAGAGTTTACTTCAACAGCAATGCAATAGCTCATCCTATTCAAGCTGTTTGCACCTTAGCTCAGGTACCTTTGGAACATCAAGTGTTTATTGGGAAGTTGGATCAAGATCATGTACCAACAACTTAAGAGGTAAGAGGTGGATGTAAGCAGTGAATGAAGAAACAAGAGCAATGGAAAACAATGAGACTTGGTATGAAACTGAGCTTCCCAAAGGCAAGAAGGCAGTGACTTCTAAATGGGTCTTCACCATCAAGTATAGAAGCAATGGAGAGGTTGAGAGGTACAAAGCAAGGCTGGTTTCAAGAGGCTTCACTCAAACCTATGGAAAGGACTACTTGGACACTTTTGCACCAGTAGCTAAGCTTCACACAGTTAGGATCATCTTATCTCTAGCAACAAACCTTGATTGGGAACTTTGGCAAATGGATGTCAAGAATGCATTTCTTCAAGGAGAGCTTGAAGATGAGGTATACATGACACCACCTTCTGGTCTTGAAAGCATTGTGAAACCAGGGAAGGTGCTAAGGCTCAAGAAGGCTATCTATGGACTCAAGCAATCACCTAGAGCTTGGTACCATAAGTTGAGCTCAACCCTTATGCAAAGATGATTCAAGAAATCTGAAGGAGATCATACCTTGTTTACTCTTCATGATCAGGAAGGTATCATTGTCATCCTTGTTTATGTTGATGACATTATCATATCAGGGAGCAACAAGTCAGGTATACAAGACACTAAGGCTTACCTCAAATCTGTTTTTGATATAAAAGACCTTGGTGCTCTAAAGTACTTTCTTGGGTTAGAGGTTTGTCGATCTAATGATGGACTCTTCTTAACTCAAAGAAAGTACACACTTGATTTGTTATCTGATGCAGGATGGGTTGCAATCAAAGTACAGAGATAGTTGGGTATTGTGATGCAGATTGGGCAGGGGATAGAGTGGACAGGAGATCTACTACTGGATTTGTACATTCATTGGAGGCAACCTTGTTATTTGGAAGAGAAAGAAGCAGAAGATAGTGTCATGCTCAAGTGCTGAAGCTGAGTATAGAGCAATGAGGAAGCTAGCAACAGAATTGGCGTGGATCAAAGCTCTTCTTGAGGATTTGGGGATTGAGACTTCAACACCAATCACCATGCATTGTGATAACCAAGCAGCCATTCACATAGCATATAGAGGTGGATTGTCAGAAAGTAAGGCAGATGATTGAGCAAGGAGTTGTTTTTCCTTGCTTCACAAGGAGTGAAGAACATAGCTGATGTGTTCACCAAGGCAGCTAGATTGAAGGTGTGTGAGTCCATTCACACCAAGCTTGGACTCATGGAGCTCCCAGAATCATCTAAGGCCATGGAATCATCTACACTCTTTTTCCCTTCATGAAGTTTTATCCCAAGCGGTTTTCTTCATTAAGGTTTTTAATGAGGTAGATCTCCATTGTCATTCCAAGCTTGATTCAATCCTTGAATACAAGCTTGAGGGGGAGTATCGAAATGAAGATCATGAAGTTCACATTATAGCATTGTGCACACAATGTGCATTATGGGATAAGAGAAGCGGTTCACATTAATGCACATTACTTGGAGTTATCATTATGAGAAGGATGTGTGCACTCCTATGTTGGTCGAAATCTATTTGAGGAAAGTCTTAGGAAGTACAAGACTCTGATGCACAGACCAGACAAGTCACTCTCACCTTGGGACAAGCATTGGAGCTTTCACTATCCCTTATAGCCGTTGGAGACTCTCGGACATAACATCTCTTTGTCCTCTTCCTGTTTATCATTTCTTTCTTCTAGTTGTAGCCCTAGTTTGTGTAGCTCATATAAGACCTTGTAGACTCTCTTTTATGAATCAATGGGACTTATTCTTCCCTTCTTACAACCGCAATCTCCTTAACCCTAGTTTCTCTCTCTACCCGACTTTAGAACCCTATTCGGATTCTAAGCCTTCTCTCCTTATTCTCTCATCATTCTCTCAACATTCTCTCAATCTAATCTTCATATTCTAATACTCTGATCAGTAGAGCTTCTTCTCAATAGTTATCTCATGATCAATTCAAGGTACATTTTTATTTCTCGCGACCTCTAGGGAGATCATTCTTGCTAGCTTGGTCACTAAGTCGACTCCAACTGAAGTAGACCAGTTCTTAGAATATCCCCAAGAACAATTGGAGTAGTGTATACCCGAACTATCGACATATATAACCGCAATCTATTTACTAATTGACAATATTTTTATGACTACAAGTGCCTTGTAGAATTTTTATTATTGAAATTAATTATATGGTTTTTATGTAGTCGTTGTGTTGGGGCGGGTCTTTGTGGATAGGAAATATAGGCTGTCTAGGGGCTAGTCAAATTATGGGATAATGTGTTTGTTTGAGCCATCCATCTTCATTTATAATGGATAGCTATTTATTACGACCAATCATGTTATTACTAACATGGATATATGTTTTGGCTGAGATATGGCATTTTTCATTCAGATGCATTGAATTAAAGATGGGAGGAAACTGAAATGTTGTGCCCTTTCGACATCTATAAATAGGAGATGTCGATACATACGCTATGTCCACACACTCAATACAAATCATTCAAAATGAGCAGTTTTAATCTCGTCTATCTGTCGGCCGACCTAAGAAGGATAATCCTTGCGAAGAATGCTAGAGATAATATTTGAGAACACTTTAAGGTTTGAGCAGTGTACAGGACTCTTCGTGACGACGCAGACCACGTGGATACTCATTCTAAAATAAATCTTATACAAAATGTACCTTCAGAAGGAAACCGCAATGGCATTACCATTTTATACAATGCTTTCTTGGATGCCAACAACATATCCGTTTTGTTTTTGAAGGAAATCTCCGACTTCATGTACATAGATGGAAGACCAGAAGATTTTCATATGATCAAACATTGCGTCATCGCTGGCTCCAAACGTGATGTGTATTGCTACAAAGTAATCCCTCGATCTATCTCCCTTGCCTTGGATTCAGGTTCGACAATTCCTTTTCTTTATCGTTTTGCTATTCATGCTCTTATGAGGCATGTTAGGAAGTTCGAGCAATACAACAGGCATGTCGGCATCTCAGTCGATCTCGCGGAGATAAGGGATGCGGTTGACAAGGGAAGCTTAAGGACATGCCCTTGCTCCATTTATCGGTACTGGTTAAACATCCTCCATGAGAATGTCAAAGGTCACGGTATGTGCAATGATTGTTTTTGGACTATCGAGAATTTTGTCTTCTTCGAAATCATTCCGCCGACTTTCTTCGAATGGCCTGATATAGAAAAAATACCAGTCGCCGGCGGTTGGGGTGATGGTGGGGTGCTAAACACAGGCGGTTGGCACGACGTTGCAATGCAAAACACTGGCAGTTGGGACCAAGGTGGAGTACAAAACGCTGGTGGTTGGGGTCAGAGTGCAGTGCAAAACGGTAACGGTTTGGGAGACGGTGGAGGATGGGACAACGGTGCAGGAAAAAACGTTGGCGGTTGGGCGCGTAAAGTTCAACTACAGATATTTTACTTAATATTTTCCTAATGATCTTTAATTTTATAAGGAATATCGAATTGTTTTTGTTATCAAACATTAACCATTATTCGGTATCTATCAATATTAACTTAAAGTTATCCATTATCTTCTATAAAGTATTAGCATGTCTTTTTCTACCAAATCTATTAATCCTAACCTTTTTAAAAATCCAATTGAATATTTGAAAAATTCGAAACTTAAATATCACAACCTTTGAAACCACAATCCTTATAGCCGTCAAATCATTGTTTAGAGTTCCAAGGCCATCATTATACACAATAACATATATAAATAATCTTTATCCAAACGGAAACTTACATTTGGGAAGTGACCTTTACTCCCTTCATCGTGATGAGCTCGTATACACCTGGCTTGACCAATTTGGAGTAGATGTAGAGACCTTCCCAATTAGCGCCGAGCTTGCATGCTCGGTATTCGCGAGTGTTTTCAAACACCTTGCGAAGTACTAAATCGCCTTCAACAAAACGTCGGCCTTTAACCTTCTTGTTTTAATGTCGGTGATTTGCTGCTGGTAATTCTGCAGACGGAGCAGTGCTCGGTCACGTAGTTCTTCCACATGATCGAGTTGGTCGACGATCATGTAGTTGTTCAGCTCCTTGTGGTCGGGTGAGACACTCAGTCGGATCGTTGGGACGCTTAGCTCGGCGGGGGACATTGCTTCCATTCCATGAGAGAGGGAGAAAGGTGTCTGACCAGTTGAGTTCCTTTGCGTTGTTCGGTGGGACCAAAGGACGCCGTCCAGCTCGTCGGCCCAAAGGCCTTTCTTGCTCTCCATTAGTTTTTTGAGTCCATCGGTGATCGTCTTGTTTGTTGCCTCGGCCTGTCCATTCCCTTGCGGATATCTCAGGGTAGACTTGCTAAACAGAAACTTACATTTGGGATCCGTTGTCGGTTACGATCTCATACGGGAGCCCGTGGCTACAGATTATGTATTTCCATACGAATTTCTGAACATCGAGGTCATGGATTTCAGAGTAGGATTCCGCTTCGACCCACTTCGTAAAGTAGTCAGTCATGATTAAGATGAACTTCTTTTGGTGAGAGGCCGGGAGGGGTCCGACGATATCCATCGCCCATCGCATGAAAGGGCAGGGTGTGCCCGCAGTTGTGAGAAGTTCGGCTGGCTGATGTATGCTTGGTGCGTGCCTTTGGCATTTTTCACATCATAACACGTACATTTCGCAGTCGGCGATCATGGTCGGCCAAAATTACCCTTGCCGCCTTATTTTTGCAGGGAGAGCTCGGCCACTTGTGTGGTTTCCGCATGCTCCTTCGTGAGTCTCCTCGGTAACCCACTTGATTTCTTGTCCGTGTATGCACCGTAGAAGAGCCTTGGATGCACTCCACCGAAACAGCTCGTCCTTCATCATCACGTACTGCGCGCATCGGGCTTTTAGTCTGCGAGCCTCCCATCGATCTTTGGGGACCTTTTCATTGAGTATGTACTCTTTTATCTCGTCCCTCCAGTCGATGGCTTCGTCTGGTTCGGGTGCTGCGACCTTGGTGATTTCTTCATTACTTTTGTGAGCGACATCCATTCCTTCCTCTTCTTCAGTAATGATGAGCACTTCTTCATCCTGGGAGATGCTCGGTCGGGTTATACATTCGACTGGGATGATTCTTCGAAGATCGGGGTCGGATGTCGATGCTAGCGCGGCCAAGGTGTCTGCGGATGAATTGTTGCTTCGGGGGATTTTGGTCAGTGTTACCGAGCCAACCCTGGCGACGATTTGTTGGACGAGTTTCAAATACGCGTCCATGCGTTCATTCTTTGCTTCGTACTCACCGTTATACTGATTTACGACGAGCTGTGCATCGGCGAAGACGTCTACTTGTTTTGCTCCCGCGACCTCGGCTAACCGTAAACCAGCTAGTAGTGCTTCGTACTCAGATTCGTTGTTAAAAGCTGAGAAGGCGAGGCGGAATTACTGCTCGATTATCTCGCCAGTTGGGGAAGTCACTTTGACTCCTACCCCCGAACCATTTCTTGATGAAGAGCCGTCAACGAACATGATCCACTTCTCCTTAGGGACCTGGTCTTCGCTTATTGATCAGGAAGTCGGCTAGGACCTGGGACTTGGCGCTGGTTCTAGGTTTATTCTCAATCTCATACTCGCTCAATTCGACCGCCCCCTTGGCAATCCTGCCCGGTTGACTTGGGCTGTGTAAGATCGTTCTGATTGGTTTATTCGTGAGGACTACCACCTAATGTGATTGAAAATAGGGGCGGAGTTTCCTTGCCGAGACGACGACGGCTAGCGCGAGTTTCTCGAGCGTGTTGTAGCGTGTTTCTGCATCGGTCGTCTCGAACGAGCACGCTACTTATTGCCGAAGTGGATATGGAGATGTATAAGTAAAGCGTCTCTCCCTCCTCGGGTTTGGCCAGGACAGGCGGGGTGGACAGATAGGTTTTTAGTTGATGAAATGCGTCCTCGCATTTGGTGTCCCATTCGAATTTCTTGTTCTCTCGGAGAAAGTTGTAGAACGGGAGGCATTTATCGGTTGATCGTGAGATGAACCTGTTTAATGCTGCGACTCGTCCAGTTAAATGCATAACTTCTCGAGTGTTTTTCGGGGATAGGAGTTTGGTGATCGCTGTTATTTTCTTCGGATTCGCCTGGATTCCTCTCCTCGTGACAATGCAACTGAGAAATTTTCCCGACGTGACTGCAAATGTGCACTTGGTCGGGTTTAACTTCATTCCGTACTTGTTTAGGCTTGCGAAGCATGTTTCCTGATGATCGACATGGTCGTTTGCCGTGGTGGACTTGATGAGCATGTCGACAATATAGACCTCCATTGTTTTGTCGAGTTGATCGGGGAACATTCGGTTGACTAACTGTTGATATGTTGCACCCGCATTCTTGAGTCCGAATGGCATCACCTTGTAACAGTAGGTGCCACGGTCAATGATAAATGAAGTCTTCTCGCGATCGTTGGGATGCATCATGATTTGGTTATACCCCGCGAAGGCGTCCATGAACGATAGAAGATCGTGTCCGGTGGTTGCTTCCACAAGTCGATCGATATGTGGCAGAGGGAAGCTGTCCTTGGGGCATGCTTTGTTGAGGTCGGTGAAATCGACGCAAACTCGCCATTTGCCGTTCTTTTTTTCACAACTACTGGGTTTGCTAGCCAGTGTGGATACTGTACTTCGGTGATCGAGCCTGCCTTGGAGAGTCTTTCCACTTCGTCGTTCACAGCTTTGGCGCGCTCGGGGCCGAGCTTCCTTCTTTTTTGTTCGATTGGTTTGAACATTGGGTCAACGTGCAGCTCGTGGCATGCGATTGATGGATCGACTCTAGTCATATCGTTGGTGGTCCAGGCGAAGGTTGTTGCGTTTTTCTTGAGGAATTCGACGAGCCTGTCTCGTAGATCTTCGCGAAGGTCGGCTCCTATTCCCACGCAATGTTCTGGATCGCTGATGTCGATGTTGACTTGAACTCTAGCATCCTTTTGTGGTCGGTCGGACGGTGGCAGCTCGATCCGAGGCTCAGAGACCAGGTAAGCTTGTGACTTATGGCGGAGCTTGTGCTCGACGCAGAAGCATGTTCGCGAGATCCGCTGATCTCCTCGGAGAATAAAGATGTGGAACGGTGTAGGGAACTTGACACATTGTGATAGGTAGATGAGACTACTTTCATCTGGTGTATCCACGGTGTGCCGAGAATGACGTTGTAGATCGCTGGTGATGTAAGACAGAAGCGTGGATGGTTAGAACGGGGACTAAAGTCTCTCCTTTCCAGATCGTGAGTGATGGTGAGAATGAACGGATTCTCGCAGTTGGACTGAAGTCTCAACAAGCGTGGACATAATGTGATGAGAATAAAAAAGGATGGATCGAGAGTCGCCACACAAGTGATGGATTGACTTGTGATAAGACAGTAATGGATCTGGTCGCCTTGATTCACACACAAGGAAAGCTGATTCGTGAGAGAGATGGACTCTGAGAATTCTTAAGAGAATTGTGTTATGTTATTGATACTTGGTAAATGATACACGGCTGCTAAGGATCCTTATAAAGGGGATCGTGCAGCTGGTGCCTTCTAGGACAGAAAACCTAATACAATGATTAGTAAAGCATTGAAATAACCTATGGTTGGAAATACAACTTATACTAAGAAAGGAAATAAAATAACTTAAAACATACAAGTCTTGGACCTGCAAAACTGAACAAACACATACATCTTTGTTTGGGCGTCCAATATTGGGCCTAGATGGGCTTGGCGTTTTTAATGTGTTTTGGGCATCTAATATTGGGCCTAGATGGGCTGAATTGAGAAAATCATCTTTAAGTCTTCAAATGGCTTCAGTTGGGCCTCTAAGCACTCCTCTTGATTTCTGGCCGATTTCTCTTGATAAACATGAACTAGGAGGCTCTGAATTGAGTTGTTAAACAATGCTCTAAGTCTTCTAGTTCCTGATCTTGTCCTTGGCGGATCCCTCATGGTTGTGATGTCTTGAGAAGCAGGTGCATCTTCTAAGTCTTCTTGATGAATCTCTATGCTTGGGTCGATGTCCTCATCATTCCCTCCCTCTTGAGAAGATTCTGACCTCAGAATTCCATCATCTGCATGATAAGGAAGCAAGTCAGTAACATTAAACACTGGCGAAATGGTTAACTCACCTGGAAGATCCAGTTTGTAGGCATTGTTGTTGACTCTCCCCAATACACGAAATGGTCCAGCTCCTGTTGGTGCTATCTTGGATTTCCTTTGATTTGGGAACCTCTCTGTACGCATATGAACCCACACCCAATCTCCTGGATTAAAGATTAGCTCCTTTCTCCCATTGTCAGCAGCCTTCTTATACTTAGCCGTTTTCTCCTCTATGTTGGTCTTCACCTTTTGATGCAACTTCTTGATCATTTCAGCCTTTGACTCTCCATCCTGGTTAGTGACATCTAAGGGCGGCAAAGGAACAATATCTAGAGGGGTTTCTGGCTGAAATCCATAAACAATCTCAAAAGGGGACAACTTAGTAGAGTGGTTAGCATGATTATAAGCGAACTCAACATAAGGAATACAATCTAACCAGTTCCGTAAGTTCTTACCAACCGTGGCTCTCAAAAGAGTAGATAAAGTTATGTTTAAAACCTCAGTTTGCCCATCTGTCTGCGGATGACAAGTTGTTGAAAAGAGTAGCTTGGTTCCTAGCTTTCTCCAAAGAACTCTCCAGAAATGGCATAGCAACTTTGTGTCTCGATTAGAAACAATAGTTCTTGGAATTCCATGCAATCGTACTACTTCTTTAAAGAACAGTTCAGCTGTTTGAGTGGCATCATTTGTTTTGGCACAAGGGATGAAATGCACCATTTTTGAGAACCTGTCCACTACAAAAAAAAAAAAATCCTTTCCTCGGATTTTGGGTAAGCCTAAAACGAAATCCATTGATATATCAACCCAAAGCATACTAGGAATAGGAAGTGGCATATATAAACCATGTGGATGTGACCTGGATTTGGCTTTGAGACATGTTACACACTTTGAACAGAAGCGTTCCACATCCTTCTTGAGATGAGGCCAAAAGAAGTGTTCAACCAAAACACTTAGAGTCTTATCCACTCCAAAATGTCCCATGAGTCCACCACCATGTGCCTCCTTGATCAGTAGCTCTCTCTTTGATCCCTGCGGAATGCACAAATGTCTTTCTCTAAAAAGATATTCATTATGTATATAGAAATAACCTGATGGGGAAATGCTACAATCTTGATAGATTGAGCTGAAGTCTGGATCATCCTTGTAAGCTTCTTTAAGATGCTCAAATCCCAGAACTTTGGCTTCTAATGTCGAGATCAGTAGATGTCTTCTCGATAGTGCATCAGCTACGACATTCTCTTTGCCTTTCTTGTACTTTATCACATATGGAAATGATTCCACGAACTCCATCCACTTAGCATGTCTTCTCTTGAGTGTTGTCTGCCCTCTAAGGTGCTTCAAAGTCTCATGATCAGTATGTATGACAAACTCCTTGGACAGAAGATAATGCTGCCACGTTTCCAACGATCTCACTAGTGCATAGAGATCCTTGTCGAATGTTGGATAGTTCAAGCTGGCTCCACTTAATTTCTCACTAAAATAGGCTACTGGACGTCCTCCTTGAGTTAGCACAGCTCCAATACCTAAACCTGAAGCATCACATTCAATCTCAAAAGTTTTGTTAAAATCAGGCAGTACCGAAACTGGTGCATGTGTTAAACGATCTTTGAGCCTGTTGAATGCATCTTTTTGAGCTGATCCCCAATGAAATGCCACGTCCTTCTTGATCACAGCAGTTAGAGGGGCGGCTAAGGTACTGAAATCTTTGACAAAACGCCTATAGAAGCTTGCCAATCCATGGAAATTCTTAACTTGTCCTATGCTGCTTGGTCTCGGCCAGTCTTGGATTGCTTTGATCTTCTCTTGATCAACCTGTAAACCTTGAGAACTGACAACAAAACCTTGGAAAACCACTTCATCAATACAAAATGAGCACTTCTTAAGGTTCCCATATAGGCCTTCCTTTCGAAGTGTTTCAAGAACTAATTCAAGATGTTTCTGATGATCCTCAAACGATTTGCTATAAACCAATATATCATCTAAATAAACTACTACAAATTTACTGATGTATTCTCTTAGAACCTGGTTCATTAGCCTCATGAAGGTGCTGGGTGCGTTGGTTAGACCAAATGGCATGACTAACCACTCATAGAGCCCCTGCTTGGTCTTGAAAACAGTCTTCCATTCGTCACCTTCTTTCATTCTTACTTGATGGTATCCACTCCTAAGATCAATCTTAGAAAACACATTAGATCTAGATAGTTCATCAAGCATATCATTTTAACCTTGGAATTGGATGTCGATATTTGATGGTGATGTTGTTGATTGCTCTGTAGTCTACACACATCCTCCAAGTTCCATCTTTCTTTGGCACTAAGAGAACATGTACAACACATGGACGTAAGCTCTCTCTAATGTATCATTTCTCCATGAAGTCATGAATCTGCTTCTCCAATTCCTTAGTTTATGTTGGGTTCATGCGGTAGGTTGGACGGTTGGGCAATGGTGCGCCTGGGAATTGATCAATTTGATGCTCTATTCCTCTAATAGGTGGTAATCCAGCTGGTATCTCTTCAGGAAATACGTCTTTGAACCTGTCAAGAAATGAAACAATTTCTGGCGCAAGTACTATTTCCTGTGAATCTGTAATCAGCACATCTCTAAACACAATTAGTAGCATCATTTCTTTACGTTCTAAAGCCTTATAAACAGTTCTAGGAGTGATGTAAAGGGTAGTCTTACTTACCTTGGATTCAGCAGCAAATTTGGATTGCATCTCATGTACCTCTTGAGGAGACAAGGGAGAAATCTGGAATTTGCGCTTGTTATGTGTGAAAGAATGAGTGTTGGTGCGTCCATTGTGTAGAACCTCTCTATCAAATTGAAAGGGACGACCTAGTAGCATATGGCCTACTTGCATTGGGACAACATCGCACAAAACTTCATCCTCATACTTTCTGATCTTGAACTGAATTAAGACTTTCTCTTGTATCCGGATTTCTGTGCTTGAATCTAACCATCTCAGACAGTATGGCCTTGGAAGTTGGGTTGTCTTCAAACCTAGCTTTTCCACAATAATCTTGCTAGCAGTGTTAGTGCAAGATCCACCATCAATTATAAGACTACATACCTTGTTCTGAACTGAGCAACGAGTGAAGAACAAGTTCTCTCTTCGGACGGTGTCTGGATCACTCAAGGCACTCAGTGTCCTACATACTACAACTAACATATCTCCTATTTCTGGAAATGCTACTTCCTCTTCGGAATCCACAACTTCAAGGTGTTCTTCTTCGTCTTGAGACTCATATCCTCCATCGGGTATTAAGATCATGACTCGCTGATTGGGACAATCCCTTGCATAGTCACCTTTACCCTGACATTTGAAACAAGTCATGTCTCGAGCTCTTGTATTGGACGTTGAAGACTTACCTGGATCCAAACGGTTGTTCCTTAGCGCTTCATAAGCTGCTTTTTTGTCTTGGGAACCTGACACAACGGTCTTGCCTTTGTCAACATTCTTAGGTTGAGGTGCACTCCATTGGTTCCTAGATGGAGGTGTGTTCCATTGATTAGGTCTTGATCGGCTTGCTGCTGCTGTCTTCCTCTTGATTCCCTGTTCAGCCTGCACAGCTACATGCAATAAATCGTTAAGATCATGACAAGGTTGACGTTCTACCTTCCGGGCGATTCGGTCATTGAGTCCATCAATGAAATGACCCATGAGAACTTCTTCACTTTCATCTAAAGCCATAATGTTCTTAAGTTGCTCAAATTCCTCATAGTATTCCTCGACACTCTTGTTCTTCTGTGACAACTGCCTGAACTGCTTCTGCATCTCCCTATGGAAATGTGGTGGCAAAAAATGCCTCCTAAAGTTGTACTTCATGGCTGCCCACGTCGTGATTCGTTCGAAGTTGTTCCTCCTGCGGTCTTGGACTTCTCTATCCCACCAGGACAATGCGTGATCTGTAAGCTGATCTAAAGCTAGAGCTATCTTCTTCTCATCATTGTACTCATAGTAATCGAAGATGTACTCCATGCGTCTCTCCCAATCCAGGTATGCTTCTTGGTTAACCCTACCTGCAAAAGTTGGCACAGTCAGTTTCAAGTCATTCGAAAAGTTACGGTTTACCTCTTGTTGTGGTGGGCGGTCTCTTCTTCTTCCTCATGCCTCCATAGTATGCTCACTCTCTTCATCGTCCGATGGCTCATCATTTCTTGGAAGTTCTAACCGTCCAACTCTTTGGTTAATCCATCCAATCTGAGCTGACAAGTCATTCTTCAAGGCTTGAAGCGCCTCCAACAGAGCTGCGTTAGGGTCGGCCTGATCTCCTGCCATTGTTTTCCTTCTCCTACACACACTTGAACAAACAATCAAGGGACTAGAGAACAAAAGAAACAATAGAAGAAAAATGAATCGGAACAAGCCCAAAAGCCCTATGATAACAATTACTTCAAACTAAAACTTGTAAACAAACCCTAAAGCCTGTCAACAATCGATTTACAACTAACAAACGAGTTCTAAGCAACAAGATTGAACCTATCAAGGAAATCGATTATAAGGAAGCAAGAGAGATGAACAAAATGAAAACAGAAAACAGGAAACTATAAATCTAGATGCAATGGAAACCAAAAGGAAAAAGAGTAGATACATCTGATCTAGGAACCTTTCGGCTCTGATACCAGATGATGTAAGACAGAAGCGTGGATGACTAGAATGGGGACTAAATTCTCTCCTTTCCAGATCGTGAGTGATGGTGAGAATGAACGGATCCTCGCAGTTGGACTGAAGCCTCAACAAGCGTGGACAGAATGTGATGAGAATGAAAAAGGATGGATCGAGAGTCGCCACACAAGTGATGGATTGATTTGTGATAAGACAGTAATGGACCTGGTCGCCTTGATATCACACACAAGGAAAGCTGATTCGTGAGAGAGATGAACTCAGAGAATTCTTAAGAGAACTGCGTTATGTTATTGATATTTGGTAAATGATACACGGCTGCTAAGGATCCTTATAAAGGGGATCATGCAGCTTGTGCCTTATAGGGCAGAAAACCTAATACAATGATTACTAAAGCATTGAAATAACCTATGGTTCGAAATACAACTTATACTAAGAAAGGAAATAACATAACTTAAAACATACAAGTCTTGGACCTGCAAAAGTGAACAAACACATATATCTTTTATTGAAACACATACCTTGGCGTTTGTAATGTGTTTGGGCGTCCAATATTGGGCCTAGATGGGCTTGGCATTTTTAATGTGTTTGGGCGTCCAATATTGGGCCTAGATGGGCTGAATTGAGAAAATCATCTTTAAGTCTTCAAATGTCTTCAGTTGGGCCTCTAAGCACTCCTCTTGATTTCAGGCTGATTTCTCTTGATAAACATGAACTAGGAGGCTCTGAATTGACTTGTTAAACAATGCTCTAAGTCTTCTAGTTCCTGATCTTGTCCTTGGGGGATCCCTCATGGTTGTGATGTCTTGAGCAGCAAGTGAATCTTCTAAGACTTCTTGATGAATCTCTAGCTTGGGTCGATGTCCTCATCAGCTGGTCGTTCGACGACCACGAACTTTGTGAGCTTAGATATTTGGCCGACGTAGACGGGGAGGTTGATTGTTCCGATCGTGGTGATCGAATCCCCGGAGAACCCCGTTAATGGCTTCGCGGATGGCTTGACGCGATAGATACTGAGCTCCATGCGCTGTAACGTTTCTTTAAGGATTAGTTCTACCAAGCTTATAGTGTCAACTAAGATCTTGGAAACTTCGCAGTCGCCTATCCGAAGTGCGATGACAAGTGGATCGTTATGTGGTTGTTCTACTCCTTCTACGTCTTGCTCGGTGAAGGTGATGTCGCTGCCAATCTTGAGATTGTCGCCACTGTTTCTTTGCCACTGTTGTTGAGTCGCTGCTCGCCGTTCGTACTATTTGATTGACCGTACAGAGTCGTTGACTAGTGGTAATCCTCCCATTATCATGTTTATGCGCCTTCTCGATATGGGTGTTCCTTCCTTGTCCTCTTCGTCACGAGCCCGCTTGTTTGCAGCTGTTGTGTTCGCTTCTATCTACTCGATTTCTTATGCGAAGGCCACTTGCTTCTTTTTCTCTTCTTGGACGAGTTTGAAGCGTTCGGCTTCATTTTTTGGCTGCGTAGCCTGATTGACTTGCTTCGGGGGAGGTTGGTTGCGGTTTACTACCAACTTTTTGCCGTCCTTTTGGTAGTCAGTGTAAAGGAAAGCTTGAAGGTTTCTGTGATATCCTCCTCCTTCGTCCTTTTGTAGTCTTGATCGTAATGTTGACGCGGTTCATACTGTTCGTCGCTTTTCTCTGCCTCTTCCTTCGTGGTTGAATACTTTGGACCGAACTTCTTAGCTAAGGTTTCCTTTTCTTCTTCGAGGTTGATGAAGATCGTTGCTCGGTGCAGCGCGTTTTCGAGCGAGCTCGGCTTGTTTTTCTAACTCTTCACGAAAGCTTGATTCGTACCATAGGCCATTCCTGAGTGCGGGCAGACCTTCACTGTCAGTAATTGAGATCTTAGCGAGGATGCTTTTGAAGCGGGTGATGTACGATCGAAGACTCTCTTCCTTGCGAGATGGCCCGGAGGTCGGCGTTAGATACTTCTTCTTGAATGTACATCGAGTCGTGCTTGAGGAATGCGTGTGTTAGATCTTGATATCCGTCGATTGAGTTTGGCTCTAAGCGAGAGAACCAAGCTAAGGCGGATCCGGTCAGATGTTTGACGAACAGCTGGCAGTATCCTGCGTTGCATTCTCCGAGGCCGAACGAATGCGGAAAGCTGTCAGAATCTGCCTTGGGTCTGATTTTCCGTCATATGTTATCATCTTGATCTTGCATGGATGCTCGACTTGGATATCCATGAGACGGCGAGTAAAAGGAGTATTCTGGGTTTCCTCGAGCACGCGGTCGATCTCGGGTGCCGAACTGATCGCTTGGTGGTCCTTTGACGTCATATTCAGCATTAACTTCAGATCCTCGATCTCGCTGTCCCTATGCGCGTCGAGTGTTGAACTGCTTGGGATTTCGTTTACAGGAGGTTGATCGTTGGTCTCTTTGGTTTGCTGGCCCGAGGAGTGTGAGAATGTTTATCCTCCTTGTCCGGGGTTCGTGGTCGGCGATCCTTGAAATAAGGTACGTCGAAGGCGTGGTATGGAGTTTGTTGTCCAAGGTGCAGATGCTTGTTGTCCCGATGCTTGCAGATCGCTGATCTGTCCTTGGCTTAGCGCTTGGGCTGTGACGAGCTGGTCGAAACGAGCATTGCTCCCTCAGGACAGCTCGTCCACTTGGGTTATGAGGCCCCTCAGGAGGACAAACATATCCTGCTTGTTAGATTGGTTGTTTGCAATCTGCCGAGGTTGCTCGGTACCTGAGGATGTTTCTGTGTTTGTTGGTTGGATGATCGGGTTGACGACTTACGAAACGTGATGAGCCTTGTCGGGTTGACCCTTGGCTTGCGAGGGCGTCCCCGAGCTTTACTTGTCTGGAATGATGATGAAATCCTTGTTCGTTAGAGGTCCTGTTATTGTCGAAATTGTCTGTTAGTGAAGAAAAAATTTTGATTCCCCACAGACGGCGCCAATTGTGATAACCGAGTTCGTCACAAAGGCTAAATGCTCGTCTTGCTTGGGAGAGCTGACGTGCTCGGGGATCCGTGTGTCAAAGTTTGTCTTAAAGAAGAACTGTCTAAGTTCGCAAACGAACAAGAAAGAGTGAAGGCTGCTCGGTGACGAGCGTGTTTGTATTAAATATAAAGAAAGAGGTCTGAGCAGGTCGAGAGACGAGCTCGGGTTACAATTCGGGACGTGTTAATTCTAGAGAGAGAAAGTAGTAAGAAATGCACAAATCCCCAAAAGTTACATTAGTGTACAGTGATGGCTCCCATTTATAGTAAAATACGGTCGGACATTGTACGGGCCGTTGACTCCTTGTCGAGCTTGTGCAGATGGGCCGTACTTTAGTGACGAGATGGGCCAAGCCGAACTCATTCTTTGTATCTAAGTGAAGCTGAGCTGATCCGAGGTCGTGAGCTGAGCCGAGCAAGGAATAGTCTTCGAGCCGAGTCGTTGGTGACGAGCTTGGTTTGAATGAGTGTAGTGTTCGGGCTTTTGCTTATGGGACGAGTTTTGCTTTTGTTGGGCCGACCTTTAACTCAGAGAACATGTATGGGCCCTGCTAAGTGATGGGTGCTAAATCCATATATAACACCTCGGATCGGATCCGAAGATCCAGAAATATATTTAAGAGAGAAGGTAAATCAGATCGAGATCACAAAATCAGAAAAAGCTAATCAAAGTTTCACGGGGATAATAAGAAGGATAATTCATGTTTGTAATAAATCAAACCCTAAAAATCAGCCATTACAAAGCTTGAGGTAGCCACATACCATGAATCGGAAGATCTACAGTCTGGTTCAAGGGAAGAGGAGGCGATATGGTCTACAGAGAAGTTTTTTTTTTTGAGATTTTTTTTTTGAGCAACTACAGAGAAGATATGTGTTAAGAAGTTAATGGGCTTATGAAGCCTAAAACATTTAATCGATGATTGTTAATGTATTAGCGTGATTTTTTTTTCAAAGGAAGATACCTTAAAAATTGTTTTGACACCTGGCACCTAGACATAAAAGTTTTTAGGCTGACGTGGATAGCCTCTGGAGCCTCAAACAGCTCCTATTATATAATATAATTTGTATTGTTCAAATTAGATATTTGCTATATCTAATCATATCAAACGGAAACATAAAACAATTATATATTTGATCTCGAATGATGTAATATCTGTGGATTACATCAAGTCAGCGGATAAAATTTCGGATCAGTTTATCAAGGGTTTAACACGAGATCAAGCACTAAACTCATCAAAGAGAATGAGTTTATTGCATATGACTGAAAAAGTGTTTGATGAAAATCTCACCAACGTGATTGGAGATCCAAGATGTATGTTCAAAGAGACAACTAAATGAAGCATAATCATATACAAAGCATTGAAAGATGCTCAGCTCCCAAGATGATAAACACTGCTTCATGTAAGTATATAAGGATACAAATATAAATTTTAATGACATGAAACCATAAATTTCACCATCATGGAGATCTGACTGTATGGAGCTATCGTCCTTACGAATGTTAATGGCCGACCTCGCTTGATGTAACATGTTCATTATGCTGAAACCTTTCTTGTGTCTATCCATGTGTACATGTGCATTGGTTGATGCAGAACCCCAAGAGGTAACTGCCTTTAAATTATTTCTTCTTCTAACCTCCTCATTTTTCCCTCTGCCGAAAAAACGCAAACTTCCACCCCCAAATCGTCAACTCTCTTGTATATTAAGCGATTTTCACCTTCGTTCCATTTCAATAATCCATTTCTTCGATCTCCAGGGTATGTCCTTCGAATCTCCACTTTTTTAATGACGTCCCTAAGGTATAAAAACTCGAATGTCACCCTGTCCTTGATGAATTGGTTCTGGAATAATTCATACTAAGGTTTTGTGATATTGAATTTGAGTTTTCCATGTGGTTTCATGAGCAATTTCACAGGTTTCGGAAAATCTTCGATTTGCCGACGAAATTATGCGCTTTACGATTTTGCATGGTTCTATGATAAAATTTGGATAGATTGTTGATAATTTTAGTATTGTGGACTTTTCCTTGTGACGATTAGTACTTAATTTTGTCATTTTTCGATCATTGAAGTTTTGCCTAATTCTCGAGATTGTTTTGTTCTTGCGTCTTTGATCGCAGATGGCTCCTAAAACCAAGGAGTCTCGCAAGCAAAATGGCAAAGCATTAAGATCTAACGTACCTACACCATCTCCTTCACCACCTCACTCACCCGATTCCTTGCCTCCTCCTCAGCCACTAGTTGCTCCTAATGCACATATTAGGCATCCTTTGCCTAAATTAAAGATCAAGAAGATGAAGATGCATCACAATTGGGAGCATGATCCCAAGATATAGACCGATAAAAAGGAGTGCACACAAAGGCCTATTTCTGAGGAATGTGATGAGGATGACACGATTTCTACAATGCGTGGATGAATATTGATATCAATCCCACACGCTAGTCGACTACTGGACCTTCAAAGCGATGGGGATCATGGAAGATGTGCAGAGGATCATGGGGATGATCGGTTTAGGCCACCAGATAGTATGATCTCTTCCTTGATCTGGTACGATATTTGTGGGCCACTTCTCGTGTCTATTACGAGAACGATCCAGCGAAGATAGCACAAGAATTGGTCATATCCTTAATGTGCAAGGGCGTTAGGTACCACATCTCTATCACTGTTCTCTGCAGTTTGTACAAGTTCAGAAGGATCCCATTCACTTCGTTCTTACATCTTAGTGGCCCGATGTTCAAACCTTCTAGTAACATTTTGGTAATGGGATATATGACGCTCGAGAGTCGAAGCAGACAACAGTGAGACATCCTGTCATGAGGTAAAACTTGTGTGTCCCGGGAAACACCATCTTGTGAAAAGCTGAGCCAAACAAGATGAGGAAGTTGATTCGGGTTGCCATTTGCTACGGTTTGTTTTTGGAAAATGATTTTTTATTTATTTTGGGTTCGGATTTGTGGAGCTCCATAAAAAAAATTTAGAAACCCTTGAATTCGATTAAAAATTAATTAAAAGAAAAGACTAAAAATGGGATTGTTTCCAAATATATGGTTTAGTCCGAATCAAACACAACGCACATAAGCGGTACATGTTGAAAAACAAATGGATCGGTTTGATCTTTTTGTCTCAAATTGAATGGTCTCCTACTTCACAGTAACAAACCCTTTCCGTTTGACATCATGGGTTTGATCAGTCATGTCTTGTTTGATTGTTGGCCGGTAAGCTCGTCGGCCAGCGGAGAACGAGAAGGGGATGTTCTTGTTTGATTAGGATCACTTGTACTGAACTAAAACTTGATTTCTAAGTTTTGTTTCTTAATGTATGAAACTAGAGTCCTGAATGTAGATCTCTAAAGCTATGAAAGTGCTGAATTTTTAACTTGTCCTAGCTTGGGAGTGTATTTGTGTTGCAAGGTGAAATATATCACTTTTAGGGCAATGTGAACATTTTGATTAACTTGATATTAATGCAAGATCTTCCTCGTGGCTAGCTCTGAGAGTTTACTGGTCGAGTTAGAGAGACTAGGTGTGTAGTCCTACGATAGTATGTTGGACATATTATTGTGTTCGAGTTTATGGAACTATATATAAACAACTGAAAGCCAAGTTTTACTTTTAGTAATCGTTCTGACTCTCTAAATACTCTTTGGATGCCCACTACTTTCCCATCTAAGTACATTTTTGTTTGACAATCTCTTTTACTTGATACTTTGATTACGTGACACTCACACAATCTTCCATCGTTCTAGATATCCTCTAATCTTGCTTGACCTTGCAGATATGTGTAGCTTATATGTTGAATGATACCCAAAGTATTACAGTGTACATATGTGTAGTTGCAGAATCGGGTTTTATAAATTTAAAACTCGAAAACGCTGAACAAAAAGAGGCACATCATATATCAAATATAAGATCACAGTAGAAAACTTATTATTCTTCTAAACTAAAGGCAATTGAAAGAGATAACTTCAAAGATTACATGAAATGAAAGGAGTATGCAATCCTAATACTATGGTTTATAAATTGGAGTCTATATGAATCCATTTTAAATATATCACACAAAGTTTAGCCAACTCAGAGTGTGGTAAGTAACGGATGGATGGACTAACATATACACGAATTCTGAGATCGAACCGATGCTACCCCATACCCTACCCGAACTAATATATCCTTAACCTGAGCCTGGCCTGCCCTTTGACCAACTTTGACCCAAGGTTTGACTTAGCGTTGACCCAAACTTAACCGATAGTTGACCCAAACTAACTAACCGGCGAGGAGGAGGGCGTTGATCGGCGGCGAGAGGAGGCGTTGACCAGCATTTTCCGGTTACACCAAATTTGACCGGCGAATAACTAGCGTGGAGAGGAGGCTGTCGACGGTTGACCGGTTGAGAGATGATCGCCGGTGAGTCTCCGGCGAGAGAGATCATTTCGAGAGATCCGGGAAAGAAGAAGAAGCTCACGGAGAGAGCTTTACCGGCGGCGTGGCCTCTCCGGCGGTGGTGGACAGTTTCGGCGAGATCTCCAGTAAAGAGCAAACTGGCGTGAAAAGGTGGAGGGGAGATCCGGCGTGAGGGGAGGAGAGAGGGACGAACCAGCTGAGCAAAGAGGGAGAAAAAATGGAGCTTCGCTAGTAGCGGTGAATTTCAGAGACTCTCAGGCGGCTTCGAGCAATTTTGACCGGCGATTGATGAGCTAGAGACAATTATTTATGTGATAAAGATGTTTTGTGGAGGATAGCTTCAAAGATTCATAAATAAGAATTACTTGGAGAGCAAGCTATTCATAAAAAAGGAGAGATGAAGGTGGTGGTGGATCGCCGTGGAGGAGACGGAGAGAGAGAAATTAGTTTTCTATGCTTCCTTGAGTGAGTGAGATGACTGAGAAAGGAGATGGACAGACCACATGCTTTTAAGGTGATAATGATTTATGAATCTAGAGATTCACTGAATCTAAGATGGCAAAATGTCAAAAAATGAAAGAGGTGAGCGACACTTGTATGCCCATGTGTCTTCTACATATGCTCCAGCGAAGTGAACTGAATTGAGACACCAATCAATACAATGAACCTCATCCCATGCATTGAATCTTATTTTTTCATGCGTTGAATCTTAGGCTAGGTGTCACTTAAGGCTCTTAATAAATGACATATATCCTCTTACGTGTCTTCACCTCGTTCTCCCCAGAATATTCATTGAGTGTAGCAGCTCAAGATTCCATAAATCTTCTATTAATCGATCGGCGATCATCACGTGGCGGTGGCGATCTCGGTCTGTTATTCCGTCGCTTCCTGAAATTTCTGAAAAATTCTCGCAACTCATTTTTATTTTCCCATATATTAATAAGAAGAATTTCACAATTCGTTTGATCCAGTTTGGCTCCTCGTAGCACTTGAAACGTCCATTAGAAATTTTCTCATCTTTTCTTGATTTTGTCGGTTATCCATTCCCGACAACCCGTAAACTCTTTTTAAATCCCGATTTAAGTGTTCCCGTATTCTAAGTATCTTCTTTAAATAAAAACGGAGTTGCTTAGCCCTCTAAGCTTTCTGTCTTCTTTTGGTAAAATTAACAAAATGCCCTTATCTTCTGAAAACTGCAGAACTTTGTAAGTCTTGTTGCTTCTGAATCTGATCCAAACTGTATTCCATTGCTTACAATCTAACTCCACATTTATGATGTCCAATCTGATTTTCTTCTAGAACCGTCCATAAATGTCTGCCATACATATATCTTGAATCACCCAACTCTGAATCCTTCGGCTCTGAACATTTTCTGACTTAAAATCCCACTCGCTTGAACTGATGCTTCTGATCCATCATCTGATTCATATTCTCGTTGTTACCTTCTGAATTGCTTAACTCTGATTTCCCAATCCATCTTTCCATATGCTGATCTCTTCAAAACCATAACACAAATTTTCTGCCATGCTCAGACTTCTGAATGACCCATAATACTTGCCAATAATAATGATCTTTGAATCTCCCATTTCTTACTTGGTCTCAATTTCCATTGCTTAAATCCGATACTTTGCTAATGTCGCTACCCAACACTTTCGTCAAACTTAATTACCAACCCATAGTGTCTTGTCCTTCCCGTGATCACCGAATCTAAAACTTAATTGGACCTCAAAACAGTGCTTCCCAAGTGATACCTCTAAGTCGATCCCTTAATGAAACTGATGTATCCAAATCTCTTTGTTAACTCACTCTGCTTGACTAACCTGGATTTAACTGTCGCTGATACTCAACTCTCCTTTTTGAACCCACGCTAACTTGCTTTGTAGGCTCTAGTCAAACTGCCACGCTTATCCTGAAACATCATCTTGACTTTCGGGTTCGGGTTCGGTCTCGTGTTCACGTCTCATTGTCCATCACGTCTTTTATCAACAATCTCAACAACACAGGAACGGTTAGAAATTTTACCTTACTTATCGATATATCTTCCTTCAATAGGTATTGTCAATTAGTCGTGTATCCAACATTCGCGTGTGGCTAATTACCAATAACTTATAATTCCGCTTTATCGTAAATAAGAATCCTATCCTAATCGATTCAATTTCGAGCTTATTTCTAACCAAATGGTTTTCTTATCTTCCATATAACAATAAGTCTAACCGATAACTTATCATTCTGTCTATACAAGACTAGCGGTTAATGCAATGAATCTCAACTTAGCGATTTAACCAAACCAATGTTCTAGCAACCTAGCAATAAATTAAATGCAACAACTCTCAAATTATCGAACTATCAACCTAACGACCAATCAATGCATGAACCACATCAACCATTTTGACATCCTAACGAAGCAATCAATCCAATCACACGCAATCAAACAATAAACAAAATTGGCTCAACATACGGGCAATGCAAACACGGTAGTCTCTTAGGGTCCTAGTGAATACCGTATGTTCGGAACATCATTTGTTTTCACGTTGTAATTGTATTGCATTCACTATCCATCACATACATGCAATAAAATTACTCTAATACTCAAAACAATATCTGAAATCACCCAACATCCACCATGTATATAAAACATCCATATATCACATTAGAGGTTTTAATACATAGGTATGTCCGGCATTGAGCGATTGTACATGCCCTGAAAAGATACCTACTACATAGCCGCTACACAATCCGATCCGTCAATGACTTCAAATATAAGTCATGATGATATACACATCAAAAAAATTTAGCGCCCTTACTTACCTGGGCCTAATCTAAACTCTTCAACTTGAGTGGTACGCTCCGGACTGAGTACAATACGGCTCATGTGGATCGTAACCGGCCGGTGCGCCAGGAGGATGGAATGGGTGCAGTAGTGTTGGAAGTAGTGGCAAAGCGACGCGGTCTCGGTAGAAGGGTCCAACAAGGCCGAAAGGAGCATAGTGTCCTACTTGTCTGCAAATGAGGAAATGCGGGAGCTGCGCTGGTGGCGGCGGCTGATATGCCCAGTAAAACAATTGGCACCAAGTAAAATGAAAACCCTTTGAGATGCATGCAAGGTAGGAAGGGTCCGGTGCAAGATATGCGAGTCAGACTGGCGGCGGGGATGGATGAACAGCTAGTCGCTGATGCTGAGTGGCTTCAAATTCATGAGGCTTGACTAAATTGAACATTTGGGCAACTACCATGCCGTGGGGAAGGGATAATCGGCGGTGAAGGAGCCGATGGTGATGGTGCCGACACTAGAGGAGGCGGCGTCCTTAAGGTTGGGAATGTTGGGTGAGCAATACTGGAAGCCTTAAGTAAATCCATGTGCTCAAGATGGGGTACTCCGGACGAAGAAGTATCATAAGGCGGCCCCAGAATAGGTGGATCGGCAACTGGCTCTGCGCCGGTATTGACGTGCTCTGGGATAGGCTTACGAGAATACTCCGCAGGCTGGAAGTATTGGCCTCGACTAGCTAGAGCAAGGCTTACGAGAATACTCCGCATGCTGGAAGTATTGGCCTGGACTAGCTAGAGCAGATCCAACGGACTCACGGTCGTCTATCCTGATTGCGCTTATACGGACGTCACAACCACACACACACATCAATCTTTCTAGGGAAACTCTATGCAAGACTACGGAAAACACAATGGTCGGTACACTCCTAGCAAAATCACTAGCTTACCCCTTTTCCCCGGTTTGACGGACACGGCTAAGATTTCTAATGGTTGCATTGGCGACAAATTTTGACTATATAAAACATTGAAATTTTTGAACAATCGAAATTTTTGAATCCATGACTAACCATGCTCTGATACCACCTTTTGTAATGCCCCCTTCCTGTTATCCGCTGACCGACGAGCTTACCGGCCAACAATCAAACAAGAACATGACCAATCGAACCCGTGCAGGCCGAAAGAGAAGCGTTCACTAGATAGGGTCTGGTTTGTATCAATGGCTTGAACCAAACCATCCTTGACTTTGTTTACCTCGTTTCCACGATTCAAGGCTTTTTAACCCGTACCGCTTCCACTAGTTGTGTTCGGTCTGGACTAACAGTATATCAGAAAATAATTTTGTTTTTAAGAAATTTAAATCTTTAAATAGGCTTTACCATTTCCACAGGTTTTCTAAAAGCATTTTAACTGGTATACCCCAAAAATTCAAAACCGAAGTAAAACCAAATGATTCGAAAACAACCCGTTAGCCAAATGCAAACATGAATCTACTCTCTGAGGTCCTCCCGCGTCCGCCGAGCTAATCCTCAAAACTGAAAAATACAAAAACGAGTGTAATGAGCAATCTCAGATTACCCAACGAGTTGGCTCCCACTAAAAGGTCTGCTAAAACATGTTATAATAATCCCCGCCCAAAAGGCCAAAATAGCAATCATGAAAAACCATAGTAATACAAATAACTGATCACATGCTGCCACGACATGATGAGCTTCACAACACATAGGAATTCTCTACCAATAAAATGAACTACGGAAATTGAGGTCACTGCGGCACATGCTTTCGATTAGACTCGATCTATCTATCGTGGCTTTAACATAACTCCACACCATTGGGCCCAAAATGTGAACACGGTAACTTCCACTAGAACAATCAGCTACCCCCATGATAACTAAAACTACCCATGACTCCTAGACGTAAACACAAAGTCCTACGACCTAGGACACCGTCCACAGTCCAGCAATACACGGTGACTCGGGCTACCCCTAGATAGCCTAATTTTCCATGCAGTCCGACCCTAGGACAAGACCCTGTTTCTCCAGACTACACACCTACAGACGTCACTCTGTCGGTTAACACCAGAACCAGAACCACTACCCAAAGGCACATCATATATCAAATATATGATCACATTAGAAAACTTATTATTCTTCTAAACTAAAGGCAATTGAAAGAGATAACTTCAAAGATTACATGAAATGAAAGGAGTATGTAATCCTAATACTATGGTTTATAAATTCGAGTCTATATGAATCCATTTTAAATATATCACACAAAGTTTAGCAAACTCAGAGTGTGGTAAGTAATGGATGGATGGACTGACATATACACGATTTCTGAGATCGAACCGATGCTACCCCATACCCTACCCGAACTAATATATCCTTAACCTGAGCCTGGCCTGCCCTTTGACCAACTTTGACCCAAGGCTTTGACTTAGCTTTGACCCAAACTTAACCGATCGTTGACCCAAACTAACTAACCGACGAGGAGGAGGGCGTTGATCGGCGGCGAGAGGAGGCGTTGACCAGCATTTTCCGGTTACACCAAATTTGACCGGCGAATAACTGGCATGGAGAGGAGGCTGTCGACGGTTGACCGGTCGAGAGATCCGGGAAAGAAGAAGAAGCTCACAGAGAGATCTTTACCGGCGGCGTGGCCTCTCCGGCGGTGGTGGACTGTTTCGGCGAGATTTCCAGTAAAGAGCAAACCGGCGTGAAAAGGTGGAGGGGAGATCCGGCATGAGGAGAGGAGAGAGGGACGAACCAGCTGAGCAAAGAGGGAGAAAAAGTGGAGCTTCGCTAGTGGCGGTGAATTTCAGGGACTCTCAGGCGGCTTCGAGCAATTTTGACCGGCGATTGATGAGCTAGAGACAATTATTTATGTGGTAAATATGTTTTGTGGAGGATAGCTTCAAAGATTCATAAATAAGAATTACTTGGACAGCAAGCTATTCATAAAAAAAGGAGAGATGAAGGTGGTGGTGGATCGCCGTGGAGGAGACGGAGAAAGAGAAATTAGTTTTCTAGGCTTTCTTGAGTGAGTGAGATGACTGAGGAAGGAGATGGACTGACCACATGGTTTTAAGGTGATAATGATTTATGAATCTAGAGATTCACTGAATCTAAGATGGCAAAATGTCAACAAATGAAAGAGGTGAGCGACACTTGTATGCCCATGTGTCTTCTACATATGCTCCAGCGAAGTGAACTGAATTGAGACACCAATCAATACAATGAACCTCATCCCATGCATTGAATCTTATTTTTCCATGCGTTGAATCTTAGGCTAGGTGTCACCTAAGGCTCTTAATAAATGACATATATCCTCTTACGTGTCTTCACCTCGTTCTTCCCTGAATATTCATTGAGTCTAGCAGCTCAAGATTCCATAAATCTTCTATTAATCGATCGGCGATCATCACGTGGCGGTGGCCATCTCGGTCTGTTATTCCGTCGCTTCCTGAAATTTCTGAAAAATTCTCGCAACTCATTTTTATTTTCCCATATATTAATAAGAAGAATTTCACAATTCGTTTGATCTAGTTTGGCTCCTAGCACCTGAAACGTCCATTAGAAGTTTTCTCATCTTTTCTTGATTTTGACAGTTATCCATTCCCGACAACCCGTAAACCCTTTTTAAATTCCGATTTAAGTGTTCCCGTATTCTAAGTATCTTCTTTAAATAAAAACGGAGTTACTTAGCCCTCTAAGCTTTCTATCTTCTTTTGGTAAAATTAACAAAATGCCCTTATCTTCTGAAAACTGCAGAACTTTGTAAGTCTTGTTGCTTCTGAATCTGATCCAAACTGTACTCCATTGCTTACAATCTAACTCCACATTTATGATGTCCAATCTTATTTTCTTCTAGAACCGTCCATAAATGTCCGCCACACATATATCTTGAATCACCCAACTCTGAATCCTTCGGTTCTGAACATTTTCTGACTTAAAATCCCACTCGCTTGAACTGATGCTTGACTAACCTGGATTTAACTGTCGCTGATACTCAACTCTCCTTTTTGAACCCACGCTAACTTCCTTTGTAGGCTCTAGTCAAACTGCCACGCTTATCCTGAAACATCATCTTGACTTTCGGGTTCGGGTTCGGTCTCGTGTTCAGTTCTCATTGTCCATCACGTATTTTATCAACAATCTCAACAACACATGAACGGTTAGAAATTTTACCTTACTTATCGATATATCTTCCTTCAATAGGTATTGTCAATTAGTCGTGTATCCAACATTCGCGTGTGGCTAATTACCAATAACTTATAATTCCGCTTTATCGTAAATAAGCATCCTATCCTAATCGATTCAATTTCGAGCTTATTTCTAAACAAATGGTTTTCTAATCTTCCATATAACAATAAGTCTAACCGATAACTTATCATTCTTTCTATACAAGACTAGCGGTTAATGCAATGAATCTCAACTTAGCGATTTAACCAAACCAATGTTCTAGCAACCTAGCGATAAATTAAATGCAACAACTCTCAAATTATCGAACTATCAACATAACGACCAATCAATGCATGAATCACATCAACCATTTTGACATCCTAACGAAGCAATCAATCCAATCACACGCAATCAAACAATAAACAAAATTGGCTCAACATACGGGCAATGCAAACACGGTAGTGTCTTAGGGTCCTAGTGAATACCGTATGTTCAGAACATCATTTGTTTTCACATTGTAATTGTATTGCATTCACTATCCATCACATACATGCAATAAAATTACTCTAATACTCAAAACAATATCTGAAATCACCCAACATCCACCATGTATATAAAGCATCCATATATCACATGAGACGTTTTAATACATAGGTGTGTCCGGCATTGAGCGATTGTACATGCCCTGAAAAGATACCTACTACATAGCCGCTACACAATCCAATCCGTTAATGACTTCAAATATAAGTCATGATGATATACACATCGAAAAATTTTAGCGCCCTTACTTACCTGGGCCTAATCTAAACTCTCCAACTTGAGTGGTACGCTCCGGACTGAGTACAATACGGCTCATGTGGATCGTAACCGGCAGGTGCGCCAGGAGGATGGAATGGGTGCAGTAGTGGTGGAAGTAGTGGCAAAGCGACGCGGTCTCGGTAGAAGGGTCCAACAAGGCCGAAAGGAGCATAGTGTCCTACTTGTCTGCAAATGAGGAAATGCGGGAGCTGCGCTGGTGGCGGCGGCTGATATGCCCAGTAAAACAATTGGCACCAAGTAAAATGAAAACCCTTTGAGATGCATGCAAGGTAGGAAGGGTCCGGTGCAAGATAAGCGAGTCAGACTGGCGGCGGGGATGGATGAACAGCTAGTCGCTGATGCTGAGTGGCTTCAAATTCATGAGGCTTGACTAAATTGAACATTTGGGCAACTACCATGCCGTGGGGAAGGGATAATCGGCGGTGAAGGAGCCGCTGGTTATGGTGCCGACACTAGAGGAGGCGGCGTCCTTAAGGTTGGGAATGTTGGGTGAGCAATACTGGAAGCCTGAAGTAAATCCATGTGCTCAAGATGGGGTACTCTGGACGAAGAAGTATCATAAGGCGGCCCCAGAATAGGTGGATCGGCAACTGGCTCTGGGCCGGTATTGACGTGCTCTCGGTGTTGGGAATGTCCTGAAATCTATTTGTACTTACTCTGAGAGAAAGTCGTGTTGTCGAGATAAGACAATCATATGACACTAGGTAGTCATAACGCTTTGCTAGAAGCCACTTATGATCAATGAGTTGAGAACTCATTGCTAGTGTTATATCATCCTACAGGGTCACACACCTAAGCAAACTGGAAATTGCATGAGAGGATGATCATTAATGTAATGATCGGGTGAATGCATATTTGATATGCATTCAATATCGACATTTCTGGGCGATGTCGATCGACACACTAAGAGTGTCGGTCGACATAGATTGGCCGTGTCGATCGACACATAGAGTGTGTCGGTCGACGCGACTCGCGGATTGACGGATTAAATTGGTTTAATCATTAGTTAATCCCGGGGCGGTTTAAGTCGACATATATAAGATATATGGTCGACCAAAACTCGTTTCTAACCTAATTCATAGCCACCAGAAACAGAAAAGAAACCTCTCTGAGATTAGATCTCAAAAGGCACTAGCATCCCTTCCTGTTCAGCTTGTGTGCGTGTGGATACCAGTAGAGGCGCAGCATTTGAGGCGCTCTAGATCTCGATTATCTGCAAATAACTTCCGCTGCTAATCACCAGGTAATCTCCAGATCTGATAGATTCAATTACATGAACCTGTAGATCCTAGGCTCGGAATTCAGACTAGGGTTGCTAATCCTGATTAGAACTGCTAGAAATTCCTTTAGTGGTATCAGAGCTTTAGGGTTCCATTGAATCTGTGGCATGTTGATTAGATTAGTTGAATCTGGATCTCTGTATAGTTGATACAAGCATGCTGAAATTCGTTTTTGATTAAAATCTAGTTTTAGGGTTTTAACTTGAAAAACGATTAGGGATTATCACCCTGTGTCGATCGACACCAAGCGGGTATCGGTCGACACAGAAGGATAACCCGAATAAAACTTTTCGCCTAGTGTCGATCGACACAAGAGTTGTATCGGTCGACACAAACCTCGCGAGATTGATGAACCGGTTCAATTGGATTGGACCGGTTATCGAGCTTGGTTAAATGGTTTGAATTGCGATTGGTTTGATTAGGTTGGTATCGACCGATGCTAGTGTAGCATCGATCGACACCGACTGGTATTCGAAACCGGATCAATTGGATTGATCGGTTATCGCGGATTGCTTTTGGTTATTCTGTATCGATCGACACTATAGTAGTGTCGGTCGACATCAGATTCGATGATTGGGTTTTGGAGCCTGCAATCACAGAACCAAAGCATGATAAAATAATTAATTATAAGAATTAAAACATAATAAAACTGAACGTTTTAATGATTCCGTTCCTCAATCAAATATCAAGTGATACTTGATGTCTTTCCAATCTTGTCAACTGTCAAGACCCATTTAGTTGTGTGATAGACTTGCAGTGCAAGATGTCCACAATTTCATGAGTAAGACAGAGGTAATCGTGTTGATGGACTTGTAGTGCAAGACATCAACAATTATATGACTGAAGAGATTGGTTCACTTGACTGGGCCATCAAAATCGTTTTGGGCTCAGAGACATCAGGTGGATTGGACATAAGATGTCGATCCACAACCAAGAGTTATATTGGATATAACTAGCAAGGTTGTTGCTTACCTAAATAGCTAAAGTTGAGTGATATCCAGTGGCTCACTTGAATTTAGTAAAATATGGGTCTTGGATCATTATATTCATCTGAGGAAACATTGATTGAATATAATGCGAGTTTTTCTTAAATGTTAAGATTTCTCATTTCCTGAACATCATAACTAAACTTTTTCTTTTCTATGTTCTCAGCTATGACTAACACTCATAACAACTCTTTCTCCCTGCGATCCTTCCTTGAGAAGGACAAGTTAACTGGATCGAATTTTCTCGAATGGTATCGGAACTTGAGAATTGTTCTCAAGCAGGAGAAGCGGGACTATGTCCTTGAAAATGTTCTCCCTGAAAAACCGAGAGCCAATGCTCCACATGCAGAAAGGAATGCTTGGGATAAGCATTCTAATGATGTGGTCGATGTGAATTGTCTCATGTTGGCTACCATGAACTCGGATTTTCAGAAGCAATACGAGAACGTGGAGTCGCCCGTGGAGATGATCACTAGCCTGAAAAGTATGTTTCAGGAGCAGACACGAACTGAGAGATACCAGACGGTTAAATCTCTCATTGAATGCAAGCTACCAAAGGACAGTCCAGTCAGTCCTCATGTCATTAAGATGATGGGTTATATTGATAACCTGGGGAGGCTGGATTGTCCCATTAGCCAAGAGTTGGCTACTGACATCATTTTGCAGTCACTGCCGTCAAGTTATGATCAGTTTGTTATGAACTATAACATGAATAACTTGACAAAGACATTGACTGAGCTGCATGGCATGCTCAAGACAGCTGAGCCAAATATCAAGAAGGGCACTCCTAATGTACTTATGGTACAAGGGGGTAAGAAGTTTAAGAAACTTGGCAAAGGTAAGGGAAAGGGCAAGGCAGTCCCGGTTGAGAACCAGGACACGCCGGCGCCAGCCCCAAAGCCCAAGCCGGGCCCATCTGAGACTGATAAGTGCCATTACTGTAAAGATTTTGGGCATTGGAAGAGAAATTGCAACAAATTCTTGGAAGAGAAGAAGAAGAAGAAGACTTTCGAGACTTCATCTTCAGGTACTTATGTTATAGAAGTAAATGTTACTACTTCTGTTTCTACTTCTTGGGTATTGGATACCGGCTGTGGTGCTCATATTTGTACAAATATGCAGGGCCTAAGCAACAGTAGGAAGTTGGAAAGGGGACAAGTGGACCTGCGCGTGGGAAATGGAGCAAGAGTTGCTGCATTAGCCGTAGGAACATATAACTTGTCTTTACCTTCTGGTTTGGTTTTAAAGCTTAATAATTGCTACTATGTACCTGCTATAAGCAGAAATATTATTTCCATTCCTGTTTTGGATGTGGAAGGATATCAGTTTTCAATTAAGAATAAATGTTGTTCTTTTGATTACAATGATATATTTTATGGTAGCAGCCCATTAGAGAATGGGCTTTATGTTTTAAACCAAACTACACCAATCTATAACATTAACACCAAGAGATTCAAATCAAATGACACGAATCAGACTTTTCTTTGGCATTGTCGTTTGGGCCACATAAACGAGAAACGGATTCAAAAGCTCCATAGTGATGGGCTTTTGGGCTCATTTGATTATGAATCATGTGAGAAATGTGAGTCTTGTTTACTAGGCAAAATGGCAAAGGCGCCTTTCAACAAACAAAATGAAAGGGCCAGTGACCTATTGGGCCTTATACATACAGATGTATGCGGCCCAATGAGCACAAGTGCCAGAGGAAATTTTCGATACTTCATTACCTTTACTGATGATTTTAGTAGGTATGGCTATGTCTATTTAATGAGACACAAGTCGGAATCTTTTGAAAAGTTCAAAGAGTTCCAAAATGAAGTACAGAATCAACTTGGCAAAAGTATTAAGGCTCTTCGATCAGATCGTGGAGGAGAATACTTAAGTCAAGAATTCAGTGATCATTTGAGAGATTGTGGAATTGTTTCACAACTCACTCCTCCTGGAACACCACAATGGAATGGGGTGTCCGAGAGGAGAAATCGAACTCTATTAGATATGGTTCGATCAATGATGAGTCTCTCAACTCTTCCATTATCCTTTTGGGGATACGCTCTAGAAACGTCTGCGTTTACACTTAATAGGGTTCCGTCAAAATCAGTTGCAAAGACACCACATGAGATGTGGACTGGAAATGTTCCAAGTGTGTCTTTCCTGAAGATTTGGGGTTGTGAAGCTTATGTCAAGCGATTAATTACAGATAAGCTCGAACCCAAATCTGATAAATGCTACTTCGTTGGTTATCCTAAGGAAACCAAGGCATACTACTTTTACAACCAATCCGAGAACAAAGTGTTTGTTGCTCGGAACTGCGTTTTTCTTGAGAGAGAATTTCTTTCCAAGAGAAACAGTGGGAGTAAAGTACAACTCGAAGAGGTTCGAGAACCGCAGGAAAATGTTCAACCCGTAGAGGAAGAGCAACAGTTGGATCTACAAAGACTTGTAGAAACGGCGTCTGTGGAGCCTGAAATTCGCCGATCCGAAAGGATCCGTCACGAACCCGAGAGATATGGATTTCTCGTAACCAATTGTCATGATTTGTTAATCATCGACTGTGACGAGCCAGCAAATTTCGAAGAAGCAATGATGAGCCCTGACTCCGCAAAGTGGCTGAAAGCCGCTGAATCCGAGATGGGATCCATGTCACAAAACCAAGTATGGACTTTGGTTGATTTACCCAATGGTGCAAGACCCATTGAGTGTAAATGGATTTTCAAGAAGAAAATTGATGTGGATGGAAATATTCAGATATACAAAGCAAGGCTAGTGGCAAAAGGTTTCAAACAAATTCATGGTATTGACTATGAAGAAACCTATTCACCTGTCGCCATGCTTAAATCCATTCGGATTCTCCTAGCAACAGCTGCTCATTATGATTATGAGATCTGGCAAATGGACGTGAAAACAACTTTCCTTAATGGAATTCTGGAAGAGGATGTGTACATGACACAACCCGAAGGTTTCATCGATCCTAATGCAGCTAGGAAAGTATGCAAGCTTCATCGATCCATTTATGGATTGAAGCAAGCATCTCGGAGTTGGAATCTTCGTTTTGATGAAGCAGTCAAAGAGTTTGATTTCATCAGAAGCGAAGAAGAACCATGTGTTTACAAGAAGACTAGTGGGAGCGCTGTTGCATTTCTCGTGTTGTATGTAGATGACATACTTCTTCTCGGAAATGACGTTCCGTTGTTACAGTCTGTTGAGACTTGGCTCGGAAGTTGTTTTTCAATGAAAGACATGGGAGAAGCCGCGTATATTCTTGGAATAAGAATCTATAGAGATAGATTAAACAAGTTAATTGGACTGTGTCAAGACACTTATATCGATAAAGTCTTACACAGATTCAGAATGCAAGATTCCAAGAAGGGCTTCATACCAATGTCTTATGGCATAAGTCTCAGCAAGAAGCAGTGTCCTGAGACACCTGCTGAGCGAGAGCGCATGAGTCGGATTCCCTATGCCTCGGCGTTGGGATCCATCATGTATGCCATGCTCTGTACTCGTCCAGATGTTGCTTGTGCTTTAAGCATGACGAGTAGATACCAATCGGATCCAGGTGAAAGTCACTGGACAGCAGTCAAGAATATTCTGAAGTATTTGAGAAATACTAAGGATAAATTCTTGGTGTATGGAGGAAGTAATGAGCTGGTAGTAAGTGGTTACACAGACGCAAGTTTTCAGACAGACCAAGATGATTTCCGATCGCAATCTGGTTACATCTTCTGCCTGAATGGCGGTGCAGTAAGCTGGAAGAGTTCCAAGCAGGACACTGTAGCAGATTCCACAACTGAAGCTGAGTACCTCGCTGCTTCTGAAGCGGCAAAGGAGGCTGTTTGGATCAAGAAGTTCATCACTAAACTTGGTGTGATTCCTAGCATTTCTGAGCCAGTGGCTTTGTATTGTGACAACAATGGAGCCATTGCGCAAGCTAAGGAACCTAGATCACACCAGAAATCCAAACACATAGAAAGGCGATATCACCTTATCCGTGATATTGTGAATAGAGGAGATGTGAAGATCAGCAGAGTCCCTACGGATGAGAATGTTGCTGATCCACTGACCAAGCCCCTCCCAAGGCCTAAGCATGAGTTTCATACAACTGCTGTAGGCATTAGATTTCTTAAGATATGATCTTGATTTCAGTGGGAGTTGTATTTGTTTTAGTTATGACATGATGTTCACAAAGACATAATAGTTATGTTATTTTAATGAAATTGTTTCAGCATTATTTAATTGTGTTAATTAAATATATATATATATATATATAATGTCCCAAAGTAATTTATGACATTTTATAGGTCATCAAGTATGTGACTTGATCATGAAACCCTATAAGCAATAAATGACATAAATTATAATGGTCCCTGGTCGAGGTTGTTAACACGGGACATTAACAACCACGTGAGACTAGTATGTGAGGTGACTGATGACCATGTTTCATGGAGTCATTAATAAGTGTATTAAAGTCAATCACATAGATATGTGTTAGAGAACACATGATCGGACTTGACCCGTTAATGAGAACTCTACAAGATGTTATATGAGTGTCATAAGAGTTTCTCATTACGACTAAAGAGTATAGTCCTTAGACCTGAGTTCATCATGTCCTCTCTTATATGGATTGGTTCGTCTTGACTTTGTCAAACGTCAGCCGTAACTGGTGATCATAAAGACACTGATTAGGCGTATCATGAAGTATAAAAGAGACATGGATGGAACAAGATGGGATTTGTACCTCCTATGTTACAAGAGTTAAATATCTCTGGGCCTATCGAAGATTTGATACTGGAAATGCGTGGCCGCGCTCAAACGAACTGATTGTCAGTTGTTTGTTTTTCATCAGTATAAATCGGGATTCGATAAACGTGATCTAGCTTAATAAGGATGACACAGTTCTTGCCTTATGCTAGATTGAGATATGGATACAAAGGGATTTAAAAGGAATAGACGATTCCAGTACAAGTGGGAGATTGTTGGGAATGTCCTGAAATCTATTTGTACTTACTCTGAGAGAAAGTCGTGTTGTCGAGATAAGACAATCATATGACACTAGGTAGTCATAACGCTTTGCTAGAAGCCACTTATGATCAATGAGTTGAGAACTCATTGCTAGTGTTATATGATCCTACAGGGTCACACACCTAAGCAAACTGGACATTGCATGAGAGGATGATCATTAATGTAATGATCGGGTGAATGCATATTTGATATGCATTCAATATCGACATTTCTGGGCGATGTCGATCGACACACTAAGAGTGTCGGTCGACATAGATTGGCCGTGTCGATCGACACATAGAGTGTGTCGGTCGACGCGACTCGCGGATTGACAGATTAAATTGGTTTAATCATTAGTTAATCCCGGGGCGGTTTAAGTCGACATATATAAGATATATGGTCGACCAAAACTCGTTTCTAACCTAATTCATAGCCACCAGAAACAGAAAAGAAACCTCTCTGAGATTAGATCTCAAAAGGCACTAGCATCCCTTCCTGTTCAGCTTGTGTGCGTGTGGATACCAGTAGAGGCGCAGCATTTGAGGCGCTCTAGATCTCGATTATCTGCAAATAACTTCCGCTGCTAATCACCAGGTAATCTCCAGATCTGATAGATTCAATTACATGAACCTGTAGATCCTAGGCTCAGAATTCAGACTAGGGTTGCTAATCCTGATTAGAACTGCTAGAAATTCCTTCACTCGGATAGGCTTACGAGAATACTCCGCAGGCTGGAAGTATTGGCCTCGACTAGCTAGAGCAAGGCTTACGAGAATACTCCGCATGCTGGAAGTATTGGCCTGGACTAGCTAGAGCAGATCCAATGGACTCACGGTCGTCTATCCTGATTGTGCTTATACTGACGTCACAACCACACACACACATCAATCATTCTAGGGAAACTCTATGCAAGACTACGGAAAACACAATTGTCGGTACACTCCTAGCAAAATCACTAGCTTACCCCTTTTCCCCGGTTTGACGGACACGGCTAAGATTTCTAATGGTTGCATTGGCGACAAATTTTGACTATATAAAACATTGAAATTTTTGAACAATCGAAATTTTTGAATCCATGACTAACCATGCTCTGATACCACCTTTTGTAATGCCCCCTTCCTGTTATCCGCTGACCGACGAGCTTACCGGCCAACAATCAAACAAGAACATGACCAATCGAACCCGTGCAGGCCGAACGAGAAGCGTTCACTAGATAGGGTCTGGTTTGTATCAATGGCTTGAACCAAACCATCCTTGACTTTGTTTACCTCGTTTCCACGATTCAAGGCTTTTTAACCCGTACCGCTTCCACTAGTTGTGTTCAGTCTGGACTAACAGTATATCAGAAAATAATTTTGTTTTTAAGAAATTTAAATCTTTAAATAGGCCTTATTATTTCCACAGGTTTTCTAAAAGCATTTTAACGGGTATACCCCAAAAATCCAAATGATTCGAAAACAACCCGTTAGCCAAATGCAAACATGAATCTACTCTCTGAGGTCCTCCCGCGTCCGCCGAGCTAATCCTCAAAACTGAAAAATACAAAAACGAGTGTAATGAGCAATCTAAGATTACCCAACGACTTGGCTCCCACTAAAAGGTCTGCTAAAACATGTAATAATAATCCCCGCCCAAAAGCCCAAAATAGCAATCATGAAAAACCATAGTAATACAAATAACTGATCACATGCTGCCACGACATGATGAGCTCCACAACACATATGAATTCTCTACCAATAAAATTAACTACGGAAATAGAGGTCACTGCGGCACATGCTCTCGATTAGACTCTATCTATCTATCGTGGCTTTAACATAACTCCACACCATTGGGCCCAAAATGTGAACACGGTAACTTCCACTAGAACAATCAGCTACCCCATTATAACTAAAACTACCCATGACTCCTAGACGTAAACACAAAGTCCTACGACCTAGGACACCGTCCACAGTCCAGCAATACACGGTGACTCGGGCTACCCCTAGATAGCCTAATTTTCCATGCAGTCCGACCCTAGGACAAGACCCTGTTTCTCCAGACTACACACCTACAGACGTCACTCTGTAGGTTAACACCAGAACCAGAACCACTACCCAAAGGCACATCATATATCAAATATATGATCACATTAGAAAACTTATTATTCTTCCAAACTAAAGGCAATTGAAAGAGATAACTTCAAAGATTACATGAAATGAAAGGAGTAGATAAACAGTCAAACAATCAATCCTTCTACCCGGCCAACACCAAAAGTAGACTAATAATCACATAATCAACAGTCTACCCGGCCCAGCACTAGAGTAGACAAACAGAAAAACAAGCAACAATAACCACATATCAATAATCGTGTAACTATTTACGTTCAAGTAAACATTCAATTCAATACTTACTTTAATTAATCCGCTACATTGGGATTAGTAAACTTATTAATCATGTATACAACTCCAATCCCATATATAATCTTTTAATTCTATTTCATTAATTCTGTATTTGAACTTCTTAATCCGTTAGATTGAGATAAGTTAACTTACTAATCTCCTAACTTCTCATTAATCTTTAATTAATTACTTAACATGTTATTCACTGTCTAATTAACCCAATTGTTATCATATTTTAAATGTGTTATGTGTTTAAGTCATTATTTTAATTAACTTTTAATTTCTCATATATAGATTTATTTATTATGTTCTTATAATATATATGCATATACGTCTTGGCATGTCGTTCTATATGAATGCATCAACCAATCAACAATCAACGGTACGATCAATCAATTACCGATAAATAAGAACTATCATGCCATGTAAGAATTCCTATCTGTATTAATCACTTATTCGAGTTACTTAATCAACATATATGTTCTATCAGATTCAATTATGGTTATACAATATTAATACTATGGTTTATAACTTTGGGTCTATATGACTCTATTCTAAATACATCACACAACGTTTAGCCAATTCACAGTGCGATAAGTGACTAATGGATAGACTGACGGGTCCACGAATCCAAGACTGAACCGATGCTACCACACACCCTATATAAACCGATTTATCCTTAACCCGAGCTTAACATGTCCTTTGACCAACTTTGACCCGGGGATTTGACTTAGAGTTGACCCTAACTTAACTGATGGCTGACCCATTCTAACTGACCGGCGAGGAGGAGGGCGTGGCCGGCGGCGAGAGGAGGCCTTGACCGTGGTGACCGGAGGCATTGACCATGGTTTTCCGGTCACATCAAGATAGAACGACAGTTAACCAGCGTGGAGACGTTGGTGCCGACAGTTGACCGGCTTAGAGATGAACGCCGGTGAGTCTCTGGCAAGAGAGATCACGACGTGAGATCCGCGCGGGAAGAAGAAGCAAACGGTGAGAGCATTACCAGCGGCATGGCTTCACCGGCAGCGGTGGACTATTCCGGCGATATCTCCGGTAAAGAGGAAACCGGCGTGATAAGATGGAGGGGAGATCCGGCGTGAGGAGAGGAGAGAGGGATGAACCGGCTGATAAAAAGGGAGACATGACGGAGCTTCGCCGGTGGTGGCGGATTCTGGCGACTCTCTTGCGACTTCCTTCGGCGGATTCCGACGATTTTGACCAGCGAGCAAGAGACAATTATTTATGTGGTAAGATTTTTTGTGGAGAATAGCTTAAAATATTCATTAATAAGAATTATTTGGGGAGAAAGCTATTCATAAAGATGAAAAAGGAGAGATGAAGGTGGTGGTGGATCAACGTGGAGGAGAGGGAGAAAGAGGAGAATGTAGTTTTCTATGTTTATTTGAGTGAGTGAGATGAGTGAGTAAGTAGATGGGCTGAGACCATGGTTTTAAGGTGGTAATGATTCATAAATCTAAGATGGCAAGGTGTCAACAAATGGAAGAGGTGAGCGACAATTTTATGCCCATGTGTTTTCTCTATATTCTCCAGCGAAGTGAACTGAATTGAGACATCAATGGATACAATGAATCTCATCCCATGCATTGAATCTTATCTTCCCATGCGTTAAATTTTAGGTTAGGTGTCACTTAAGGCCCTTAATAAAATGACACAGATCCTTTTATGTGTCTTCACCTCATTCTACCATGAATATTCATTGAATCAAGCGGCTCAAGATTCCATGAATCTTCTATTAAGTAATCGGCGATCGCCACGTGGCTGTTGGCTATCTCGGTCTGTTCTTCCGCTTCCTAAAACTCCCAAAAATTTTCCGAAACTCATTTTTATTTTCCCAGCCTTTAAAATCAAATATTTCCCAAAACGTCCATTAGAAGTTTCTCGTGTTTTTTTGATTTTGTCGGTTTTCCATTCCCGACCACCCGTAAACCCTTTTTAAATTTCGATTTCAGCGTTCTCCATCTTCTAAGTAACTTCTTTAAATAAAAAGTGAGTTACTTGGCCAGTCTAATCTTTGTACCAAAATGCCCTTATCTTATGAAAACTGCAGAAATGCCCTCGGATAACTTCTTGTTGACCTATGGATTGCTCGTTGACCATTTATTTGAGACAAGGTATTACAGTTGTTCTCCGGGAAATTGAACGGCGAGGACAATATTTGATTCTTCTATTGAGGATAATATATTACATGCAAAAACTCAACCAAATGTTCAATTATTTTTAAACACATTATTAAATTTTAACAAAACATCATTAAGATGTTGACTATTTGGCGACTGTTTATTGACCAATTTAACGACGATACAACTACTAACCAGAACATCCGAATATGGTTATGGTAAACATTTTACAACTACTTGGTGACTGTTTAATGACTGTTTTAATGACTACGCATCAACTGATCAAAATATCCATATTCGATTATGGTAATGATTGTGCCACTACTTGGCGACTACTATATGCATGTTTAATATAGTCACAAATTACTCGTATTATTTGGGACTATTTAGGGATAGTTTAATGACTAACTTAACGACAAATCAAAAATCCATATACGATTATGGTAAATATTGTTCCACTACTTTGCGACTACTTTGTGACCGTTGTGTGATTAATTGACGACAGTTTAGTGACTCTTTTATTCGTAAAAATAAGAATTTGGTATATTTCATTTGTTAAAATTTAGTGTTTGGTAATTGGTGATACTGTAATTTGAATGATCAATATTATCTACATATACAAACTCCAATATTTAAGGAGTTTCCAAATCATATAAGAAAATTTAGTTCGATAGAGGCAGTGATAAGTAACCTACGAAGCAGATTGAGTTCAAGTTGTACATATTGGGGGAAGAGGCTATGTGTTTGCTTCAGCCTTTGGGTCTTATGAAGTCGATAAACTGCGGATTACTTTTTTGCAGATACTTTTCCACCAAGAAAAAGTTCTCAATCTTTTCCGTATGCTCAGTCGCAACTCAGGGGTGCTCTGCTTCACTGGCAGCCTGCTCTTTGATTTTAGGTTAAACTTCTTTCAGTTGCTCTTGCAGGGCCATAAACGCTGAAGAGTCTCCCGGCTGTTTGCGCTTACCCATTAAGAGATTCTATTTTAGGCTTCCAATTCCATAAATGTTTCCTCATACGTCTATCTCAGTGGCCTGTGATTAAAGAAAGTAAGAGAAACAATTAAAAAAAGAACATCACATGACTTTATAAATGTGGATTGTGAAAATATTACTTTACCTAGAGAAGATGTAGTTATATTCATCTGTTGAGAGCTCCCGAGGCCGCAAAGCACCACTATCTGAAACATTTGATTTCTTTTCGTCGATCTTTACCAACTTCTCTTGCACGTTCTTTTCATAAGTACCACATGGCTTTCTATGTGTCTTGATGAATACCTCACCAATATTAATCGGTTTTCCCAATTCTTCTTTCTGCAGTGATATAACACAAACAAGGATTATTACAGAATTTAAAGTTGCAAAGATGTAAGAAACATAAATAACACACACACATATATAGGTCTAGGGCCCTGATAAGTTGATGTGATGACTTAGACCTTCCTGGTCAGACATACGACTAGAATAGGTCTCACTCCTTTGTAGTGCTTCTGCAGTACCCCATCAGTCTGTCATCGTTTTCTAGAGAGTATCGTTGATCCATTTAGGTCTCTCTCGAGTAGTCCTCGCCTTGCTAACCATGTCTTTCAATCGTCATTGACAGATCTCCTAATAAAAATCATTAACAATCCATGTAATCAAGGGATCCCAAGTTAGGGTTTTCTAGAATACAACACCAGAAAACCTATATGTGAATGGTGTATGAGAGTAAACTGTACCGCGAACTTGAGGAAGTATCTTTCGTCTTTATCACGAGGCACACATGACCATCTATAATAGGGTTGATCGATTTTTTGTAAAATTTTAGTAATCTTCTGAACCAATTAAATCCTTTGTCACAAGTAAACCCGAAAAAGGCTTTAACAGATGAAAGTTATGAATGGTATGTTCATGTCTAAAATTATACAAACCCTATCTCGTAAACGCTCGGACATTCGAACTTAACAAAACACAGGGAGTGGTTAAACTAAGATATCAAAACTCAAATGCTTGATAACTATAAGATTAACATCATAAGCATTAGAGACTCGAACTCATCAAACAATCATAACACAGATTACAAAAAACCCAACTTTTCCAGACTGTAGAGACTTATTGGAGCTGATAGAGGAATCTAGGAGTCGTTTACGAGAAAACCAGAAGCAAAGCATAAGCAAACCAACAATCAGATTCGGAAGAAATTCCATTTCAAAAGCAAAGAAAACCAGAAGAAAACTAGACGGTTTAAAAACTCATAATTAGAATATGCATAAGACAAGAACAAGAACCATACAACTAATAACATGTCCTAACCAAATTTATATCAACACCTGAAGAAATAGTAAATAATAATATACATACCAAGTAGAATTTGGCGTCGGAGTAGAAGAGGATGGTGGTAAACATTTCCCTGTCTGGCACCCGAAGCAGAATATTAAGAGCCTAGAGCATCTCCTTTTGGAGATTCAGCAAAACTAGAACAAGTTCGTCGAGGAAGTTGTGAGCTTTTTAAGATGGATGACTTTGAGCCTTAGAGTGGTGAAGTGGCAAAACTGGGGCATCCTGAAAAGGAGTCATGTTGTTCTAGAATTCTTTTGATGCCAGAGACGCATCGACTTCACGTTGATTAGTAGTTGAGTTCTGGAAAAGTTGTTGTGGCGGTGGATAGTTTTGGAAATAGAGTGTTGACGTTGACGGTTGGGAGATAACTATGTCTTTGTCTTGACGTTAGTCGCATGAGTAGGAGGAACTTCGGCCTCCGGCGTGAAGTTGAATTGAATTGGTAGAGGGTCGGTGTTCTCGACGAAGTAGTGGGGCGGTTGATCCCACCGGCTCTCTGAGAAGCGTTAGGAATGGTTAGTCTCATACATCCTTTCTTATATGTAGTTGTCGGCATCGTATCACGAAGAATATCGTTATTGAGAGATTCAAACAAGATATTAAGAGAGTAGATAGGGTTTCTGCGTAACTTAGCGATGAATTGACATCCTTGAATAAGAGATTCAATAGAGATACCAGCTAGAGATGGGTGGGCAAAGAAGATGACTTAGAGAGAGATTAGTGATATGATTCGAAAAAAGATTTCAGGAAAACATAATAACAAAATAAAATCAGAGTTTATGTTTATCGTAATTGACGATTTTTCGACACTCAGTCGAAAATTCTTGGGTTTATGCGGGGTAATTTAAATGCTTTATGCTATAAAATTGGGTTTGGTTAGGCAAATTTTTAAAAAATTCCCCACTTCTAGTCGTAACTTAATCATTATATTGCAAAACAATGATTTAACTATTAACCGTAGTTAAGATAAATTCTTAATAGGGGAATTCAATATAAGTTTGATCTCAATATAAAGTATGATTTAAGACAAATTCATGGTTTGAAATGTGATCCATTGGCTTTGTAAAGAAACTCTTAGATGAAAAAAAGAAATTAAATTGATGTTAGTAAGAAACTATCTATGTTTGAAATGATTAAAATTAAAATGATTTTATATACCAAATTTGTAAAAGGTCGATAACTTACCACTTTTTCATTAGATGAACGTCTTTAATATATGGATCAAAGTAAAGCTGTGAAATAATATCTGAATCTTGGAAAATGGAGTACTTAAATAGAATGACAATAAAAGAATCGGTAAATTAACAGTAATGGACAAATTAAACCCTAATAAAATTGCAATTAGTAAAAGTGATTTTAATAAGTTTTTACTAACTTAGAATATTATTCACGCGCAAAAACCTCAATACCACAATTGATTCATAGTTCCCAGTAGAGTACTAGAATTCATAAAACTTAATTGCATGTTTTCCTCTAGCCAAACATTTGTTGTATTTCACTTTCAAAAAATAAAATAAAAAAATAAATTACATTAAAAGGGTAACAACATATTATAAAATTTCCTAAATAAAACCGAAAAATAAAGATCGTACTTGATTTTCCTTAGATGAAACCAAACTTGTTTAACAAGATCAGAAGAAATTTGTCTTCTTTCGATCCTATCATGTTCATATGATTTCATTTCACCCACGAACTTGATGCATCCAGTCACATCTACAATATATATACATAAGATCAGTGAAACCATTAAATAAGGTAAATATATATATAACAAAAATATAATTTTCTTATAAAAAAGTAAAATTAAGTATATAATAGAAAACTTAACGATAGTGTATTTATGTGAGATTTGGTGATCTAGTATAACGTGGATGCCAACAAAATCATAAAACTTAGTAAAACATAAGTTCACCCACGAACTTGGTGCATCCAATTACATCTATAATATATATACATTAAATCAGTAAAAAAAAAAAAATAAGGTTAATATCAATATAAATATACAACAAAAATAATAATTTTCTTATCAGAAAATTATGCATAAGAGAAAACTTACCAATAGTGTGTTTAGGTGAGATTTGGCGATCTAGTATGGCGTGGATGCCAACAAAATAAAAAACTCATCATCAACAACCGTGAAACAATTTGAAATCTGAGTTTACTCGTCCATAAGAATTTTTTTCCGAAATAACCATGACAATTAAAAAGAAAAAGTTATGTAGTTGGACCATCTTCTTTTGACCAGGAACAAGACCTATCACAAGAATTTTTTTTTATTGGGGCGATAATTCTGAAAAGACAGATTTCCTATCTTTTCTTTCATCTCAGGTGAAATATGATCGGGGTAAAAGCAGAATTAAATTTAGCTAATCAGACGCGAACCCCCCCCCCCCCCCCCCCGGGCGGATTCCTCCTTTTGCTCCTCAACCTACGGGGTATTAGCAGCCGTTTGCAGTTGTTGTTCCCCTCCCAAGGGCAGGTTCTTATGGGTTACTCACCCGTCCTCCACTGGAAACACCACTTCCTGTCCGACTTGGATGTGTTAAGCATTCCTCCAGCATTCATCCAGGAATTTCAATTACGCTTATATTCATCACGTAGGAATTAGGTTCAAGCTTTCCCTATCCCCTTCTCATCAATGGACTCTTAACATATACGAAGGAGTGCGACTCGTTTGAGAAATTCTTACCTCTCTATCTATCTCTGAGATGTTCATAACCGAGGATAACATGACATTGAAGATCATGTGGACACACATTGGTTCTGCATTTCTGAATTATCTTAACCCTACATGATATTCCCTTTTTAGTATTATCGACATACCACAACAAAGATAAATTTTCTATCTGTTGTGGATTTTTTTAAATTTTGTGTCAATTTATTTGAGTCGAACGATTCAAGTAGAAGAAAAAATAAGATGAACTGGTTGATGTGAAATAGTATTACCGGTGTATGATTGTATAAAAATTAAATTCTGATTTTGTGAATTTTTTAACATACTTAATTTATTTATTGTGTATATATGTACTTACCATGTTATAGAAATTTAATAATATTGGTTAAGAGGAATATTAATTATTCTTCCTGACTTTGCGTTAATGTGTCAATATATATTACTTGCAAATCGGTTTACTTTTATGAATCTCTGAAATTTAGTAGATGTGTTTGTTTGTAGGTTTTTGTCAAATTGTAAATCGATTATATTAATATCAAAATATGTGTTATAAATTATATTTAAATATATTATTAGATAAAATTTTGGGTTTAGACGGTGTAGTTAAAATGTTTTGGCCTTTAAAATTGGGTTGCTTTTTCGGATTAATTAGACCAGTTCTTTTTAAAAAAATTCTCACATGGTCGTAACTAGAGACAATTAGATTGCGACTAATTTGCTAATATTTGATAACTAGATTAACAGCTATTTGGAAACTAATATGAACATCAAGATGCGCTTATGGTCAAATTGCCCATGTTAATACTTATTTTCAATTGGTGATGAATTTTGCAAACAAGCTATCTGATTAAATTTTTATGACATATACCTAAATTATTTTTCAACAATCGATGCAAGTAAATATATGTATATTTTTATATAAATATGAATTGTACTAAATAATGACTTAATATTATATATCATTACCTAGCCAAATAGATTCCTCATATACATAATTAATATAGCCGAAGATGCACACGGAAATATACACATTAATTTATGAAAACCCAAAGGTTGCATCGTCTCTTTAAATAATCTTTTGCGGTTGCATGTAACAATATTGATCTCCACAATATTCTACAATATTTGTTAAAATTATTATTGTCTACTTTTATCTTTTCTTTACCAAAACCATAATGGATTACCTTTCCAGTGATGTCGTACAAAAAAAAATCTTTCTAGGCATCCTTGATGGTGATCAAGGTTTACGCTATTTTGTTGAGGCAAATGCAACATGCAAGGCATTTCGGGCCGTCAGAAAAAGCTCAGATTTCTCTTAGTCAATCGATTTCTACTTCTGGAACATTAACTTAAATATATGGTGCCCACATCCGGTTATATCGAAGTTCGTCGACAAATGTCTGGAATTCGGTACGCTTCTGCTCTTCTCCTCTAATGGATGTGATGTTTTATATATTGCGACTGGATGGTTAAGGAGAGGCTATGATCAAGATACCGGTAGATAATCAATGGGAGACGGGGATACACGCGTACTCCATGCTCTTGCAGAATTTTTTTATGGAGATGGAGAAGTTTTTAACCGTGGATGTCAACGGTCTTTATATATATATGTGTGCACCAATAAAATCTTGATGGCTTGGTGGGACTATGATTTCAAAGGTAGAAACATGTGCGATAGATGCTTTTGGACCATTCAGTCACTACTCATCAGAGATAATTTAAAATTTTGGTCATCTTGTATTCATGGAGATCCTTAGTTAATACATATCCATGACCCCCAACATATTATGTTACAGTTTTCGTTTTCAAGTATATTACATTATCGTTTTCAAGTATTTATATTTTGAAATATAAGATATATTTTGTATAATTTACAATTTTGAAGGAGGAAAATTATATGTTATGGTTGTGATTATCGGCATATATATATCAACTATCGATATAAATGAAGATAACTGATCTGTCTCTATCAGTTATAATTATAAGTTAAGATAACAATTTTGATTAAGGAATAATACAGAGTTTAAGCCATTAATAACAAAGATAAATCTCATAAACAAAAAAAGAAACACGTTGAACTACATAGAGACAACGTGATTATTAATCTCATCAAATCGGTCAATTACGTGCACTCAAGTGAATGTAATAAACGAAGGTTCAGGCTTTAAATTTCCAATAACATGAATCGCACAACTGATGCTCCTTGCTCCAAAATCGTATGTTTTATTGCAAGGAAAAAAATTAATTTATCAATATTTTCCAACAATTCTAAAAATCTCGACTGTTTTGTGTAGCCTCAATACCAACTGATTTCTCATATAGTAAACATGTTACACATGGGATAAACATACTCATGATTTAGCATTGGATAGTTGTGAACTCGGCCCCTCATCAACAGACAACACTATGTTCAACATACTATCAACGAATGTCGCCAACTCATATCCTCTCTCACCGCATTGTGAATTTTTCCCTCCCTTCATCACGTAAATGGAGGATGAAGAAATCATACATATCTCTCAAGTAAATCGTCTCAGGATTCCCCATTTCATAACATCTTAATTTGAATGTTCGCACAACATTGACCTCATAATAATACGCCCAAATGTTGAAGATCAAATTAGGAGACCAATAAAATTGTTCCTCTCTCCCAATGTCGTTGAACCCACCCATGAAATGCTACTCTTAGAGCACCATGATCACATATCCTGTTAGATTTGACTTTTGAGAGAACAATATGAAGCATTGATGGTGTCATGGAACTCAAATTCTTGTTCTCCATTTCTTCTCCCAAACGTTAACGAGTTCTGAAAATGAGTGAAGGAGGAAAAGGTATTTCTTCATGTCAGAAATTATTGCAACCTTTTATGAAAAAACAAAGTAAGTTAACCAAGAATCATAATCCTTATTTGCATTATATTTAATCGTGGTTACTCTTGATTTTATGGGGAGGGGGGTCTCGAAGAGAAACACTCCTTAAATTCAAGTAGTTTCTGTACTATAAGACTCAGTTTATATTACAATGACATGTGGCATATAACAGCTCGTCTATCTTTATTTTGATGCGGCACTCGAGACTGCTTAGTAGAATAAACATGTATGATGACATAAACATAGTTACTAAGGCCCAAGCATATTTATTTTTTTTTCCAAAAAAGGAAAACATTGTATGATTGATATATAGTCATGACTTTTAGTCTCCTGCCATAAACGGTTCATTTTCTCTATTAAGTCTTAGCGAGTAATTAAGTTTTTTTTTCTCTAAATTTCCGACCAGGAAAATGCGATTCTCTCAAACGACCATGGATGTACAGATTTTCAAGCAAATATCTCATATTAGTAGCCGTCTTCCATCTCTTTGGGATTTAAGGGTGTTGCTCAATAGTGTGTGGATGTGTGTTTCTTCGAGTGGAGATTTAACTCCATGATCTTGTGCGATGAAGAGGTAGTCTCACATTTCCTTTTCCAAAATTTTAGTTTGTTTCGTTTTTTATTGTTACATGTTTTTTTAATAATTAACATTAATTATTTTGATTTAGGTTATCCGGATCGAGGCGATTGTGCACGCATCTTATTTCAAACTATTTTTGTATTTAATTGTGTTCGAGAATCATTGGTTTCGCCTTGAAGATGCTCAAGTCGTGCTTGCACCATATTTTATTTCTTTAACTCCTCACAAATTCAATCTCATATTTGAATCAAAAACATCATTCTGTGTTAACTATGATAATCTCTTCCGAGGTCATTTAATGGTTTTTTCATCGATTCCGGATATATTGAATGAGCTGGTTTATGATCTTTATCTTAAAGCTATTTTGCAATAAATATTTGGGGGGGGGGGAGGAGAGCTAAGGATTATAATAATATACATGTTATTTGCATTTGCTTTTAAATTATATATTTCATATATAGATGTCCTTGGTGTTGTAAAACATGTTAGAAAGCTCGAGTATTGATGGCCTAGACCTATGTTAAATTTTTCAATTCATGATACAAGGTGATATTCTTTGTCTTTTATTTTGAAGATTTTTTTTTATTGAAATCTAATAATTGCTTTAATAAATTAATATCATATATAGGCTCTAGTATCCATTGTGTGTTACTTGGGAGAGATGCGAAAGAATTGGTCAAAAGGTTTAGCTACGATGCATATAAGCATGTCTTCCTAATTTTCAGATGCTTCTTCGTCAAACAATAGTCAAGTAAGATGTACAAAGTATTATTATATATAGATGAGAATGATTGCAATGGGTAAGTATGTTCGTGATTGTTTATATTAGGCTATACATGGCTAAAAAGACAAGAAAGACTTTCAACGTTCATGTATGACCAGTATGAAATTTCTGACTGGATTGAAGTCATCAACATGTGTTATTATTCTTTGTTCATTTCATTAATTTATTATGTTTATATATTGTGTATAATACATTTTTTGCTTTCTTTTTTTAGGATTTCCAATCCAGTTCAGAGGAATACGACTCGAAAGAAAATCTGATGTTGTGGTTCATTAAATAATTCGTCGTCTATATCAAGTTGTTGGTTAATGAAAAATTTATCTTTTGTTTATTGTGGATCAAATGATCATGTAAATATGAACTTGTAGTTGTTCCTTTGATAATTTTATCGGTTATGTGTTTTGTCTATACTTAACTTTCAGAATTTTAAGCAACTAATGTATGTTTGTTTCTGATATCAATGCAAACAAATTATATGTGGTATGTTAGTGTAGCTTCTACCTATATATTCGATAAACGTTTATAATTATATTAATAGTGAATATCATATACAATATTTTAGAAAGAAATTTGGTAAAGGTTAATTAATTTTATTTAAGATTTTTTAAATTTAAATTTAGTTTAAGAAATATAGTTTAGGTTTAGGGTTTAGTTTTTATTGATATGTGACTAAATTATATAAACACTTGATACAAAGAGAACTATATGAGAATAATTTAGAAGATTTAATAAAATAACAAAATATAATCTAGCATATTAAAAGAAGTTTACTATACCAATAATTGAAATTATAAATATAACCAAACTATCTTATATTATGAATAAACCAAAAACATACTATATAATACGACTGATACATGACTACATTGCAACCCAATTAAAGAGTTCCACATTAGTTGTAAAACTAGCGACTAATTTGTAATTTTCTTACGACCCGCCTGTGAGATCGAAGATTCACACCAAGGATTTGTATTCGTGGATTTGGACTTTTGTATATTGTGAGATCGGGGATTCACACTAAGAATTTGTATTCGTGGATTTGGACTTTAGGATATAGAAATGGTATAGTTTCCTATGAATCAAAGACTTTATTGAGATTGAACGTCGAGATAGAACAAACACAGTCGAAAAGAGAGTACAAAGTGTAGTGATCGAGCTCTCTAGTCGAAGTGTTCTAAGCTAGGGTTGGAATGCATTGAATGAGTCGCCACTTCTTCTTTTAAATAGTCTCGACTCTGACCTCTCTGTTCCGATATTTCGGCCTCTCCTTCGTAACGATCCCCGTGATTCTTGCGGATCAGTTGAACTGGAAAAGACCGAGTCGCTCTGTCTCCACATCGTCTCCTGCCGAGCTCGAGCTCGATCGCCTCTTACTTCGGCATCGCTTGGGCCTTGTCAAAGCGTCATTCGTTTGGGCCCAACGATCGGATCGGCTCGTCTCTTCGCCTTTGATTCTGGAACGGGCTCGTGGATACGGGCCCTTGTCTTGTTTGTTAATGGGCCGGATTTCCTAGAGGGAAATCCAGTACAACCAATAGCCCCCCAGCCCATTGATTTCGAGAAGTCGAGGTTAATGGGTGGTAGACGTTTTCGGGAACACGCGCGCGTGCTCTAGGCGTTAAGGAAACCCTAATGATTATTTTCGCAACGCCCGCAGATCTTGTTTTTATCGGATGGCCAAGATCGGGCGCGTGGGTTGAACCAGCCTATTAGTGGCGCGTCCGTTACCACGGCGGATATGACTCAATCGTTAATCGTTCGCTCCTGCCTTTAGATCTTGAATTGACGGTCGAGATCGCAAGGAACCGAAGGATCCCAACAGTCTCAATCTTTTTACAAATTTTGAATTGAGCGGTTGGGATTGTGGAATACGAAAGATCCCACGGATCTCGAGCATGAGATAGTTTAAAAGGGGAAGTTACCTAGCACGATTCCCATTACTGATCGCACTACAAATCGTCAAGGTAACTTCTTCTCCCTCATTATATCTCTTTTTTTATGTTTGCCTCTCGCTCTTATTCCTTTTGCTGTTATTTCGAGACTTTCTCCTATAGAGATTTCGTCTTTCTTCTTTTCTTGAAAGAAATTTCCGATTTACCGAACTATCATGGTTCGAAAGAGTACGGCCAGGGCAAGTTCGACTGTGGCGGCGGGACCGGGCGGTCCCCATCCCCCGTCTAGTCTTACTATTAACCAAATACGGAAGTTGCGGGCGAGGTGCTGAATCCCGCCGGAGGTGGAGATACTTATCCCATCGCCAGAAATGTCCCCGGAAACTGTCGTGGAGGGTCATTGCTCTGCTTCTTATACCTACTTCGATAAATGCGAATTGTTTTTTCCAATCCCTCGCATTATCTCATGGGTTTTGGCTCAGCTCCAGCTGGCCTTTAACCATATGACTCTGAATTTCGTTCGGTATGTCGTCGGGCTCGGGGTCAGAGCCGTCGAGGAAGGCATCAACTTCGGGGTCGAGGAGTTGATGAGGGTTTGTTCGGTAAAACATAACACTCATTTTCCCGGGACCTACTACCTCTCTCCTCGCCATGGGAAGATCCTTGATGATATCCCGACGAGGGATGTGTGGAAGAATAAATACTTTTTCTTCAGGATCAGTCATCACTCGGTCGAGGATTTTGATTACTCGGTTATCCCGACAAGATGGGCATCTAGCGTTGGTTAGCTTATGGGGTTTACTAGTTTCTCTGGTTGACATCGAGCTATTCGCTAATAACCTTTTTGGTTTCTTTGCAGAGGTTCCTGAGTCATTACCTTTGAACCCAAATACATCGAATTTGGTAGCTCGCCTTCGGAGAGGAGATATCCGCTGGTCTAACTTTACGGACCAGCAAATTCGAGCTGCCCTAGGTCCTGCGGCCCGACAACCTTCTTTATACCAACCTCGTCTTTTGCGAGACGGATCACGCCTCCCTTCTCGGCCTACTTTGACCTGAATCGTTCAGGCTCCGCTTCAGATTATCGAGCGGGCTGGGGAGAGTAAGTGTTGGGATAGTGTCCTGAAATCACACTTGTACTCACTCCTGATGATAGTTGTGTGTCGAGATCAGACAATCGTATAATACTGGGTGGTTGCAATGTTTTGCTAGAAGCCTCTTGCAGTCTGTAAGTTGTAGACTTACTGCCAGTATTATATGATCCTATAGGGTCACACACCTAAGCAAACTGGAAGCATGAATGTGGAAATGATCATTATGGTAATGATCATGTTGATGTGTATTGGATACACATTGACATAGAGTTTTATGATATGTGTGTCGATCAATGCATGAGTGTGTCAAACGATGCTGGCTTTTCGTGGAGGTGTGACGATCGACACATTAAGTGTGTCGATCGTTGCATATCAGGTTTTGAAACTGATGTTTCGGATTAATGACGTAACCGAGTCGGGTTTGTCCGACGGTTTGTGATGTCATTTCCAGGTCGATATATAAAGGCTTATATGGTCGACCTGAACCCTAGCCGTCTTCTCTTCTCTCTGACAGAAAGGTAGAAACTCCAGAAACTCTCATAACCCAGAGATTCGGCACTAGCATCCCGTTTCCAGCTTGTGTGCGTGTGTATCTGGTAGAGGCGAGGCACCTGTGTCGCTACTGATCTCGTTCACCATTCATTCCGCTGCCAGTAACAAGGTAAAAACGAGGTTGGTGATTCAATATATCAAACCCTAGATCCCAGGAGTTCCAACAGTGGTATCAGAGCTTGTTAGGGTTTAGACAATTGAATCTGATGCAATTAATTCGAAAACTGAGTTTGTTGAATTGATTATTGCCTGCTAAAATCGTGTTTTCAATTATTTATCTCGGATTAAAGCCTCTGTTGAAAATTTGATGCCTGTGTTTTCGCAGTGTGTCGATCGACACAAAGCGTGTGTCAATCGATGCAGAGCGAAAACACGTAAATAATTTTAGGGTTTGTCGCAGCGTGTCGATCGATGCAAAGCGTGCGTCGATCGACACAGAGCGAAAACTCGTAAAAATCTTTTGGGTTGTTCGCATAGCGTTGATCGACACAAGCTTGTGTCGATCGATGCACCGCGAAAACTCGCACTGTATCGATCGACGCACTGGGTGCATCGATCGATTCACTTGGTTGGTTTCGGTTGGATTGGATTGAACCGGAAACCAATTTTATTGTGGTTAAGATGTGTCGATCGATGCAAAGGATGTGTCGATCGACACACAACTCGCAGACTCAGGGGTTGGACTTCTAGTTGCGAATACCAAATCAAAATGAACCTTAACTTAATAAAACTGAATGTTTTTTTTTTCTTTAATTGAATTAATAACTTCTTGAATGTATATTGGATATACATCAAGATTAAATAATTCTTTTCCTCAACCAAATATCAAGTGATCTTGATGTCTTGCCCGATCTTGTCTACTGTCAGGACTCATGTTGTTGTTGGATATCCTTGGAGTCCTTGGTATCCACAGCAACATGAGTAATGCATGTGATCATTGATAGACTTGTAGTACAACTATTAGTGATCACAAGACAAAAGAGATTGGTTTTACTTGACTGGGCTGTCAGAAGTTCTGGGCCCAGAGACATCAGAGTGGATTAGACATAGTTTGTCTCGTCTACGACCAAGAGTTGTACTAGGTACAATTAGCAATGATTTGCTTACCTAAATAACTAAAGTTTGGGTGATGGTAAGTTGCCCACTCAGATTTTGGTGAAGTATGGATCTTGGTTCATTGTATTCATCTGAGGAAACCTAGTTTTGAATACAATGCGAGTTTTTCTTATTAGATAAGAATTCTCATTCCTTGAGCATTATAACTAAAACCTCTTACATCTTTTAATTACAGCTATGTCTGTCTCAACTCACATCAACACTTTCTCACTAAGATCCGTCCTTGAGAAGGACAAGTTAAATGGATCTAATTTCTTGGAATGGTATCGGAACCTGAGAATAGTTCTCAGGCAGGAGAAAAAGGAATATATCCTTGAAAGAGTTCTCCCCGAGAGGCCACGTTCCAATGCCCCGCAGACAGAAAAGAATGCTTGGGATAAGCATTCAGCTGATGTCAAAGATGTTAATTGTCTAATGCTGGTGACTATGAACTCTGAGCTGCAGAAGCAATATGAGAACGTGATGTCACCCATTGAAATGATTAACAGCCTGAAAGCTTTGTTTCAGGAGCAAGCTCGCACAGAGAGATACCAGACGGTTAAATCTCTCATGGATTGCAAGCTGGCTAAGGACAGTCCAGTAAGTCCTCATGTCCTTAAAATGATGGGTTACATTGATAACCTGGGGAAACTGGACTGTGCCATTAGCCAGGAGCTAGCCACTGACATGATTCTGCAGTATTTGCCGTCGTGTTTTGATCAGTTCATCATGAACTACAACATGCAAAACATGACTAAGACATTGACTGAGTTGCACGGCATGCTGAAGACATCAGAGCCGAATCTTAAGAAGGCAACTCCCGGTGTACTGATGGTAGAAGGGGGTAAAAGGTTTAAGAAACCTAAGAAGGATAAGGGAAAGGCCCAAGTTGTCCAGACTGAGAGTCAGGACAAGCCCAAGCCGAAGCCCAAATCCGGGCCTTGTCCTGAGGATAAGTGCAACTACTGCAAGCAGTTAGGGCATTGGAAGAGAGACTGCAAGAAGTTCATGGAAGATTACAAGAAACTGAAGAAGACGTATGACGCGTCTGACTCAGGTATTTATGTTATCGAACTTAATGTTATATCTTCTAGTTCTACTTCGTGGGTATTGGATACCGGCTGCGGTGCTCATATTTGTACTAATATGCAGGCACTAAGAAACAGTAGAACGCTGAAGAAAGGACAAGTGGAGCTACGGGTCGGGAATGGAGCTAAGGTTGCTGCACTGGCCGTAAGCACCTGCGAATTGTCTTTACCGTCGGGCATGGTTTTAATTTTAAATAATTGCTACTTTGTACCTGCGATTAGCAGAAACATAATTTCAGTTTCCGTATTGGATTTGGAAGGTTTTGATTTTGCTGTTAAGAATAAAGTTTGTTCTTTTAATCGTGATGGTACGTTTTATGGTAGCGCCCCATTAGATAATGGGTTATATGTTTTAAACCAATAAATGCCTAACTTTAACATAAATACAAAGCGGTTTAAGTCAAATGACGAAAACCCGACTTTCTTATGGCATTGTCGTTTGGGCCATATCAATGAGAAACGCATCCAAAGGCTCCATCAAAATGGACTTCTGGGCTCATTTGATTTTGAATCATGTCAGAAATGCGAATCTTGTTTGATGGGCAAAATGGCTAGAGCCCCTTTCAACAAGAAAAATGAAAGGGCCAGTGATTTATTGGGCCTTATTCATACTGATGTATGTGGGCCGATGAGTACTGTTGCCAGAGGAAATTATAAGTACTTCATTACCTTCACTGATGATTTCAGTAGGTATGGCTATGTCTATTTGATGAGACACAAGTCAGAATCCTTTGATAGATTCAAGAAATTCAAGAATGAAGTACAAAACCAACTTGGCAAAAGTATCAAAGTTCTGCGATTGGATCGCGGAGGAGAATACTTGAGTCAAGAGTTCAGCGACTATCTGAGCGAGTGTGGAATAATTTCACAACTCACTCCTCCTGGAACACCCCAATGGAATGGAGTGTCAGAGAGGAGGAATCGAACCTTATTGGATATGGTTCGGTCTATGATGAGTCATTCAAATCTTCCATTATCCTTTTGGGGATACGCTCTAAAAACGTCTGCGTTTACACTGAATAGGGTACCATCTAAATCAGTGGAAAAGACACCACATGAACTGTGGACTGGGAATGTTCCTAGTCTGTCTTTCCTGAGGATTTGGAATTGTGAGGCTTATGTCAAACGTTTAATCTCTGACAAGCTTGCACTCAAATCAGATAAATGCTACTTCGTTGGTTATCCTAGGGAAACCAAGGCATACTACTTTTACAACCAATCTGAGAACAAAGTATTTGTTGCTCGGGACTGTTCTTTTCTTGAGAGGGAGTTTCTCTCTAATAAAAACAGTGGGAGTAAAGTACATCTTGAAGAAATTCGAGATGCACAGGAGACTGCTCAACCTGTTGAGGAAGAGCAGCAGTTGGATCCACAGAGTTCTGTGGAACCGGCGCCTGTGGAGCCTGAAGTTCGCAGATCCGGAAGGATCCGTCACGAACCCGAGAGATACTATGGATTTCTCGTGACCAATTCAAATGATCTGATGATCATTGATAGTGACGAACCAGCGACCTTCGCGGAAGCAATGATGGACCCGGACTCCGAAAAGTGGCTTGGAGCCTCTAAATCCGAAATGGGAACCATGTCAGAAAACCAAGTATGGTCCTTGGTCGATTTACCTAATGGTGCAAAAGCCATTGAGTGTAAATGGATCTTCAAGAAGAAGATTGACGTGGATGGCAATGTACAGATTTACAAAGCGAGATTGGTGGCTAAAGATTTCAAGCAAATTCATGGTATTGACTATGATGAAACCTATTCCCCAGTCGCTATGCTTAAATCCATTCGGATTCTTCTAAGGATTGCTGCTCATTATGACTATGAGATTTGGCAAATGGATGTCAAAACCGCATTCCTGAATGGTGTTCTGGAAGAGGATGTGTATATGACACAGCCTGAAGGTTTTGTCGATCCTAAGAACGCTGGGAAGGTATGCAAGCTTCATAAATCCATTTATGGATTGAAGCAAGCATCACGGAGTTGGAATCTTCGTTTTGATGAAGCAGTAAAACAATTTGGTTTCATCAAGAACGAAGAAGAACCATGTGTATAGAAGAAGACTAGTGGGGGCAGAATTGCATTTCTTGTACTGTATGTCGATGACATACTCCTCCTCGGTAATGACGTTCCGTTGCTTCAGTCTGTTAAGACTTGGCTTGGAAGTTGTTTTTCCATGAAAGACATGGGAGAAGCCGCGTACATTCTTGGAATCAGAATCTACAGAGATAGAACTAACAGGTTGATTGGATTGTGCCAGGACTTATATTGATAAGGTGTTGCACAGATTCAGGATGCAAGATTCCAAGAAGGGCTTCATACCGATGTCTCATGGCATGAGTCTCAGCAAGAAGCAGTGTCCGGCGACACATGCTGAGCGAGAACGCATGGATAGGATTCCTTATGCTTATGCAATAGGATCTATCATGTATGCCATGCTCTGCACTCGTCCAGATGTAGCTTACGCGTTAAGCATGACGAGTAGATACCAATCTGATCCAGGTGAAGTTCACAAGACAGCTGTCAAGAACATTCTCAAGTATTTGAGACATACAAAGGATAAGTTCCTGGTGTATGGAGGAAGTGAAGAACTTGTGGTGAATGGATTCACCGATGCGAGTTTTCAGACGGACAGAGACGATTTCCGATCAGTGAGCTGGAAGAGCTCTAAGCAGAATACCGTAGCTGATTCTACGACGGAAGCTGAATATGTTGCTGCTTCAGAAGCGGCAAAGGAAGCTGTTTGGATCAAGAAGTTCATGACTGAACTTGGTGTGGTTCCTAGTATCTTGGAGTCAGTGGCTTTGTTTTGTGACAACAATGGAGCCATTGCTCAGGCGAAAGAACCCAGGTCACACCAGAAGTCCAAACACGTAGAGAGGAGATATCACCTGATTCGTGATATCGTCAATAGAGGTGATGTGAAGATCAGCCGAGTTCCGACAGACGAGAATGTCGCTGATCCTCTGACTAAGTCACTCCCAAGGCCTAAGCATGAGAGTCATACGACTGCTGTAGGCATTAGAGATCTTAAGATGTAATCTTGATTCTAGTGGGAGTTTTAGTTTTATTTTAGTTATAATAAGATTCTCTTGTAAACATTCTTTTGGATATGTTTAATGAAATTTGATTTCAGCATTATTTATTGTGATTTAAATAATGGTCCCAAAATAAGTTTATGCCATATTATAGGTCATCAAGTTGAGGACTTGATCATGAAACCCTATAAGTTTATGTCATAAATTATGTTCTGTCCCTAGTCGAGGTTGTCAAAGTGGGAGAATGACAACCGCGAGAGACTAGATTGTGAGGTGACTGTTGGCTAAGTTTCATGGAGCCAATGATATGATTATCGCAGTCAGTCACATAGATATATGTTGGTGAACATATGATCGGACATGACCCGCTGATGAGAAGTCTACAAGATAGTTATATCTGTGTCATAAGAGGTTCTCATTACGACTATAGAGTATAGTCCTTAGACCTGAGTTCATCATGCTTTCTTGCATATGAATTGGTACATTTTGAATTTTTCAAACGTCGACCCGTAACTGGCGACTATAACGGCACTGTTCAAGTATATCATGAAGTGTGCGTTGAAATAGGGATGGAACAAGATGGGATTTGTCCCTCCTGAATAACGGGAGATAAACATCTCAGGGCCTATCGAAGATTTAATACTGAGAAAAATGTGTGGCCGCACTCAATCGAACAGTAGTTCAGTTGTTTGTAATGTTCAGTATGAGATCAGGAGTTCGATAAACACGATGTTGGCTTAATAAGGATGACACCAATCTTGCCTTATGCCAAATCGAGATATAGAGACAAAAGGATTATAGGAATTGATGATTCCAGTACAAGTGGGAGATTGTTGGGATAGTGTCCTGAAATCACACTTGTACTCACTCCTGATGATAGTTGTGTGTCGAGATCAGACAATCGTATAATACTGGGTGGTTGCAATGTTTTGCTAGAAGCCTCTTGCAGTCTGTAAGTTGTAGACTTACTGCCAGTATTATATGATCCTATAGGGTCACACACCTAAGCAAACTGGAAGCATGAATGTGGAAATGATCATTATGGTAATGATCATGTTGATGTGTATTGGATACACATTGACATAGAGTTTTATGATATGTGTGTCGATCGATGCATGAGTCTGTCAATCGATGAAGGCTTTTCGTGGAAGTGTGACGATCGACACATTAAGTGTGTCGATCGTTGCATATCGGGTTTTGAAACTGATGTTTCGGATTAATGACGTAACCGAGTCGGATTTGTCCGACGGTTTGTGATGTCATTTCCAGGTCGATATATAAAGGCTTATATGGTCGACCTGAACCCTAGCCGTCTTCTCTTCTCTCTTATAGAAAAGTAGAAACTCCAGAAACTCCCATAACCCACAGATTCGGCACTGGCATCCCGTTTCCAGCTTGTGTGCGTGTGTATCTGGTAGAGGCGAGGCACCTGTGTCGCTACTGATCTCGTTCACCATTCATTCCGCTGCCAGTAACAAGGTAAGAACGAGGTTGGTGATTCAATATATCAAACCCTAGATCCCAGAAGTTCCAACCATAAGTACTTTGGCAAGTCCGTACAAGGATTTTTGCGCCGTATACTTTTTTGTTTGCCTGGCTGACTTGAGTTTGTGTTGTTTGCAGATCGATTTGTTTCGGACGACAGTTCTACCGCAAGCACCCCTTCTCTTGGAAAGATGTCACGAAGATCTAGTAGCCGTTGGAACGGGAAGGATCCCGTTGATCTGGCGAAGAAAATGAAGGCCGGCGACTTGAGCAACGCCCTTCTTTTTGCCATGGACGAGCGGCCTCCTCCTCCTCCTTCGATTCCTCCTCCAAACCCTGTTCAGGTTTCTCTCCCCAAGGTCGCAGGGTCCGGAGAGGTAAATGTGGTGGTGGAGGATTTACCTCCTCTTTCGGCCAGTCAGGAGCCGGTTCAGATCCCGTCTGGGGAGCCTGTTTTGCGCAACTCCTGGTCAAATGGTTCGAGGGGATCAAACGGTCGGAGCCGGGGCGGCCCTCCTCCTCCGGCGGCGAAGCGTCAAAGGACTGACGCGGAGGTGAGCTCTAGGAGATCAAACCAGAGTGTTGAGGCAAGACCTGCTTCTTCCGGGTCCTCCGGTTCGTTCAACTGGCACTTCAGGCACCAGAAGGAATGTCCGATTGCGGATGACCCGACGGGTGTGGCCTATCTACTGAGGCATTTTAAGCCCGCAGGTGTTCAGCTCCCGGCTGTCGAGGATATGGCTCTCGGTGACGTTTATACCGAGATGATGGCGGCTTCTGGGAAGGTGACGATTTTCTTCCTTTGCTTTTTGATATGTTTTATGCTCAATTCTCGTTTTTCTCGTAGGCCTTGGAGGCTGTGAACAGGTTTGCGGCTAGGGCCGAACGAGAGCTGCGGGAGATACCACATGCAAGTGAGATCGATACCGTTGAGAAGACGGTTAGGGACCTGAGAGCGCAGTTGAAGGGAGCCTTGGCTCGGGAGGAGGAGCTACAAAAAAAGGCGGGTGACCTGGATGCACAGTTGCAGGGTGCCTTGGCTAGGGCTTCGCTTGCGGAGGAAGCGAGTCGAACCACTATTGAGGCAGGTCGGGTTGCGGATGTGCGGGCCGCGCAATGTCAGGGCGATCTAGACAAGGCTCTCGCCGACCGAGAGTTTGACGTCAAGGTGGCGGCCCATGAGGCGAGGAAGGGGCTGAACGGTGAATACCTCAGGATCCTCGAGGGAATTACGGCGAAGGAGAGCTAAAGGAAAGTCGTTGTGAGTGCCGAGATGAGGCTTCAGGAGGCTTTGGCCAATATTGCGCTTATCGCTGAGTTCGCTTCTGGCGAACTTGATCTGACCAAGGAGGTGATGGACCTGGCCGAGAAGAAAAGGTTGGCCACGGAGGAGATGAATGCCGCAGCGGTGTCGGACTTCAGTATCAGCAAACTTAATTTGCCGGTGATGTCGGACGATTCCGTGATCTTGGCGCGCCCTTTAAACCAGGCGGCCGCTCGTCTTGATCAATATGGATCGAACCTTCCGACCGGAGTTAGCTCGCGAGTTAGCGACGAGGTCGAGGGTCGGCTTGAGGAGGACAGGGCGACTGATGATCAGATGGAGGATCAAGACGAAGCTTCCTCTCTTTCCAAGCAGTTCTAGTCCTCCTTCTTTTTTTTATTCGTTGTTGCCCAAGTGGGCTTTTGATTTGTTTCCAGACTTTTGTTGCCCAAGGGGGCTTTTCTTTTTGTTTTTGGTGTTGCCCTTAGTGGGCTTTCGTTCGAACTCGAGGACATCGTGTCCTCTCTCTCTTTATGAATTGCTTTAAAATCTTGCATGCCTTAGCATAGATTTTACTGTTTTTAGCGCTTTAGCATAAAGTTTGGCTGTTAAAGCGACTTGAACCTCCTCGGAGGGGTCGACAAATAACTCGTCTCGAATTGCCTTAGGGAGTTCTTTGCGAACTTTCAGGTCGATTGCATACGAGGTACCACTCTTTTGAAGTGTAGGATTCGAGCTTATAGCTGGATGCTTTCGAAATTGCTGAATATAAGGAATACTAAGTATATAAGAATGAATCGAAGTAGACTTACAAAGGTTGTTTGTTTGAATGACTGTCTTGACTTCGTTGTCCTTTTCTTGGAGGGAGGGGGTAGTCCCCCAATTCTTTTAATCCGTATAAGGTTTAGAAGAATTATTGGTTTTGGAAGGATCGCTCTGGATCTCTCTCTTTGGGACGATCATTTCAGCTCGTTCGATTTGGAGGGACCGTTTCGGGTCGCTTGTTTTGTGACGATCATTTCAGCTCGTTCGATTTTGGAGGACCATTTCGGGTCGCTTGTTTTGGGACGATCATTTCAGCTCGTTCGATTTGGGAGGAATATTTCGGGTCGCTTGTTTTGGGACGATCATTTCAGCTCGTTCGATTTGGGAGGACCATTTCGGGTCGCTTGTTTTGGGACGATCATTTCAGCTCGTTCGATTTGGGAGGAGCATTTCGGGTCGCTTGTTTGAGGGGATAATTTCATATCACTTTGACTTTGGGAGAGGCCATTTCAGGTCGCTCGGAAGGGATAATTTCATATCGCTTGATTTTGGGAGAGGCCATTTCAGGTCGATCGGAAGGGATAATTTCATATCGCTTGTTTTAGAAGAGATAATTTCATATCACTTTGGCTTTTGAAGACATAATTTCATATCACTTTTTGGGAATGTATTGGTGAGGTACTTCACAATGACTCTAACCTTTACGACAGAAAGAAGCATTGGATTAAGAGACTTATTTTGATTTCACAAAGATAAGCTAGTATGACTTCGTTTGAAGTTGTTGAGCTCGGTAAGAGCTTTGTGTTTGGGGGTGGCTGCGCTCGAAGTCGAGCTGCCTACGTACCCTTTTAAGGGGATCAAGCCATTTCGTAGTTCGATTATGTTGTCGTACTCCTAGTGGAAGTACTTTTTGAGGTTGATGATGTTCCAAGGTCGTAGTTCGGGTTTCTGGGTTTCCACCGACTTGAGTCGGTAGACCCCGTCCTTTACAACATCGGTGACCTGGTAAGGACCTTCCCACTTTGCTCCTAACTTCCCAGCGTGTTCTTCCTTTTTATGGTCGAACACTTTCAGTAAGACGAGCTCTCCTACTTGAAACCTTCGAGTTTTGATCTTAGATTCGTAGTAACGAGCTGCGGCTTGTTGGTAGTTCTGGATTCGAGCTAGTGCGAGGTTCCTCCTTTCGTCGACGAGACCGAGCTCGTTAGTTATCATCTTGTTATTGAGTTCCACTTGTCGTGGGCATTCCTCTTTGCGGATGCTTGATACGAGGATTTTGGCAGGTACTACCGCCTCGATCCCGTAAGCCAGCGAGAAGGGAGTCTCGCCGGTGGATTTGCGAGGGGTAGTCCGGTAGGCCCAGAGTACGGCTGGGAGCTCGTCACTCCAGCTTGTTTTGGACTCATTAAGTCTTTTCTTGAGGCTACTCATGATTGCCTTGTTAGCCGCTTCCGCCAGCCCATTCCCTTGGGGATAGCATGGCGTTGAGTAAGTCATCTTTATGTTCCACGTTCTGCAGAACTCCTTAAAGGCGTTTGATATGAACTGAGATCCGTTATCGGTGACGATCTCATGGGGTAGTCCATGTCGGTAAACGATGTTTCGCCAGACGAACTCTTTAACGTGGACGTCCTTAACTTTTTGGTACGACTCTGCTTCAATCCACTTGGTGAAGTAGTCCGTCATTACCAATAGGTGTAGCTTTCTTTTTGCCGGATGCGACTAGCGGTCCCACGATGTCCATTCCCCATCGCATGAATGGGTATGGCGATGAGATAGAGGAGAGATTCTTCGAGGCTTGGTGGATAATCGGGGCATGCTTTTGGCATTTATCGCACTTGTTGGATAAGGACTCGCATTCGGTGGCCATTGTCGGCCAATAGTAACCTTGCCTTTTGATTCACACGGCCAATGCTCGTCCTCCGGAATGGCTTCCGCAGGATCCATCGTGTGTTTATGTAATCATGGATGTGGCTTGCTTTTTGTCGAGGCATTTAAGGTAAGGTCCGGAGAGACTCCTTTTAAAGAGCTCTCCTTGCGTGACGCAGTACCTTGCGCTCTGTGTTTTGATTTTTCGTGCCTCCCATTTGTCGTCGGGAACTTTGCCGTTAGTAATGTATCGAATGATCGGAGTTCTCCAATCTTCGTCATTGTTAGGCTCGAGTCCTTGACTAGTGGATGCGGCTTGGATTGGTCCGTCGGGGACGTTCGCGACGTACACGGCGAGTCTGGGATCGAGTTCATCATCTATCTCGACGATGTCGCTACTGGCGTCCTCGGGACAATCTTTGTGCTTGACATCGTCCTTCATGGCTGGTCCGTCTTCTTTTAAGGACAGAGCTTTGAGGGCTATGTCGATGCTTGGTTTTTCAATCCCCTCGACTGGTATGATCCTTTTGAGGTTATGATCTGATGTCGATGCTAATGCGGCTAGGGCAACGGCTGCAGCGTTTTCCCCTCGTGGGATTCGCGTTAGATCAAAGAATTCGATTTTTTCGGCCAGTGTATGGACTACCTGTAGGTATGCTTCCATCCGTTCGTCTTTGGCCTCGTAGTCGCCATGATATTGGCTCGTGACCAATTGGGAATCGCTGAAGGCGTTTACTTCCCGGGCTCCTATTGCTATCGCTAGTCTGAGCCCGGCTATTAACGCTTCGTATTCTGCTTCGTTATTTGATGCGGCGAAGCCCAGTCTGAACGATTGGTCTAGTACTTCGCCCGTTGGGGAGACTAGCTTTACTCCAACTCCAGATCCTTGCCTCGAGGAAGCTCCATCGACGTAGAGTTTCCATTTTTGGGCCGAGGTCGGGTCGAGTTCTATAGTCGGAGGGAGCTCGATTACGAAATCTGCCAGTACTTGTGCTTTTAGGCACGTTCGAGCTTTGTATTCTATGTCGTACTCGCTAAGTTCGATAGCCCATTTGACCAGTCGACCAGACATGCTTGGACTATGAAGGATGGTTCTTAGTGGCTGAGAGGTCATTACTATGATCGAGTGCGATTGAAAGTATGGTCGGAGCTTCCGAGCTGATGTCACTAGCGCTAAGGCGAGTTTTTCCATGGTGGGGTATCTGGTTTCAACGTCGATTAAGGTCTTACTGATGTAATACACCGGCCGTTGTTCGTTCTGTTCTTCGCGAACCAGGAATCCACTTACCGCTGCCGTCGAGACAGCTAGGTAGAGGTAGAGGGGTTCCCCTTCTACTGGTTTCGCCAATATGGGTGGTTCGCTTAAGTAAGCTTTGAGCTGGGTGAACGCTTCTTCGCACTTTTCGTCCCAGAGGAACTTTTTGTTCGCTTTGAGTAAGTGATAGAAGGGCAGACATTTATCAGTCGACCTTGAGATGAAACGGTTCAGGGCAGCTATTTTGGGGTTCTGGACTTCTCGCGTTGTTCTGGGAGATTTCATCTCTATGAACATTGCGATCTGTTTGGGGTTCGCTTCGATCCCTCTTTCGGTTACTAGGTAACCTAGGAATTCTCCAGAGGGGACCCCGAAGGTGCACTTTGCTGGGTTGAGTTTCATCCTGTATTTATTGAGAATGATAAAACATTCTTTTAGTTGTGGGATGTGATCCTCATACCTGGAAGATTTGACCAGCATATCGTCGATGTAGACTTCCATGGTTTTGCCTAGGAGTCTTGAGAACATCTTGTTGACGAGGCGTTGGTAAGTTGGTCCTGCGTTTTTTAGTCCGAAGGGCATGACTTTGTAGCAGTATGTGCCTCGATCAGTTATGAACGAAGTCTTTTCTTGGTCCTCGGGGTTCATTAATATTTGATTGTACCCCGAGAAAGCGTCCATGAAGGATAGTAGCTGGTGTCCGGCGGTGGCTTCGACCAACCGGTCGATGTGTGGGAGTGGGAAGCTGTCCTTCGGACATGCTTTGTTGAGATCTGTGAAATCTACGCAGACTCTCCACTTCCCGTTCTTTTTCTTGACCACTACAGGGTTCGCAAGCCAGTCGGGGTATTTGACCTCTCTGATCGATCCGATTTTTAACAATCGATTGACCTCGTCATTGACGGCTTGAGCTCGTTCCGGGCCTAGTTTTCGACGTTTCTGTCTTACCGGTTTGTAGGTTGCATCGACATTCAGCTCGTGGCTGGTAACGTCAACGTTGATCCCTTTCATGTCTGCTGAAGACCAGGCAAAGGAGTCGACGTTTTGTTTAAGGAAATAGATCAGTTCGTTTTTGACTGGCTCTGATAGGTCGATTCCAATGCCAATGAGTCTTTCGGGATGAGCATCGTCTATGCAGACTTGGGTCGTGAGGTCCTTTGGGGGTCCTATTTGACTCGGGCCATTCGACCTTTTGGTCTGCATGGTGGCGAGCTCGTCCTCTTTCTGTAATTGCTACGCAGGGGATTTCTCAATTTGCTTGTATCCATTCATGTAGCAATCGCGGGAAATCTTTTGACTTCCGTACACGGTTTTTACCCCTTTCGGAGTTGGGAATTTTACGCATTGATGGTAGGTCGATGGTACCGCTTTCATGTCGTATATCCATGGTCGACCTAGAATAGCGTTGTAGGGGGCTGGCCGATCCACTATGACGAACTCTGTCATTCTTCGGACTCCTCCAGCTATTACCGGGGCGAAGAAAGAGCCCATCGAGTACGTTGTTTCGCCATCGAACCCTACTAGTGGTGTCTTTTCTTCCACGATCTCGGATTCGTTGAAGTCCATCTTTTTGAACGCATCGTAAAAGAGGACATCCACCGAGCTTCATGTGTCGATCATTATCCTTGAGAGTTCGACATCTCCCACTACTAGACAAACGAGGAGGGCGTCGTCGTGTGGTTTGTCGAGATTGCTTGTCTCGCTCTCGTGGAAAGTGATCTCGTGGTCTGGACCTATCATTGGGATTCTCCCCCCCTTGTCAGTTTCGACTCTTCTTTGAAGAGCTTTGATTGAATTGACCGAGTCTCGGCAAAGCTTGGAGCCACCGAAGATGAAGTCGATTCGTTTAGGGGGTATAGCCCGTTCACCCCCCCCCCCCCCCCCCCCGCGCAGAGACGAGGGAGATTGATTCGTGAGCTTAAACTCTTAAAGGGAGCCGTAGGTGGGGATAACGCCGACCCTTCCGGGGTGCGGCTCAGGCTGAGCTTGCCGAGAATAAACTTAACTCGCTTCCGTGACCCTTGAGGAAGTGTTTCGGGAGATTCCGGCTCCTTTGTCCGTTCTCGTTTATTCTGAGAAGGCCTCTTGGTGTTTGACTCTTTGGTCTATTTACTTTCCTTTTTGTCGGACGGAGTTTACTCCTCGACTTCGGAATCTTGTTTGCTTTCGGACTCTCGCTTTTGAGCCCCGGCTTTAGCTCGAGTATAGCAATCTTCGGTCGAGTGTCCCCTTTTGTTGTGAAACTCACAGAATTTTTCCTTGTCGAACTCGAATTTCTTCGAGCTCTTCGGGCTCTCGACCGCATTGACGTTCCCTGATTTACGGGAATCCTTTTTCGAGTTTGAGTTCTGCGAGCCCGAAGGGTTCTTTTCTTTTCTGTGCTTTTCTCTGAGGGTCGTGGTTTCGTCCTCGAGGCGAGCGAAGGTCGATGAGCGATGAAGGGCGTCATCGAGTGTTTGTGGTTCGCAGACTGTTATTTCCTCGCGGAATCTGGTTGAATACCACAGTCCACGTCGCAGCGCTTCTGTGGCTACTTCATCTCGTGGGTTTGCGATTTTTGATTTTATTTCCTTAAATCGGTCGATGTACGAGCGAAGTGATTCGTCCGGTTTTTGGGAGACGCCAAATAGATCTGCCTCGGTAGTCTTTTCCTCGATAAAGACAGAGTATTGTTTGAGGAAAGCCGTCATGAACTGGGTGAAATTGTTGATGGACCTTTCTTCCAGTCCGGCAAACCATTCTAGGGCGGAGCCCGATAGGTTTTCGGCGAAGAGCCTGCAGAAAGCCGACACTCTCTCCTCGTCGGTAAGGTATACCCTTGCCATCGCTAATCGGAATGCCCTGATCTGGGCTTTGGGGTCCGACTTCCCGGAGAATTCCGGAAATTTAGTTTTCTTGATTTCTCGGATTCTTGCGAAGGCGATCCGGTCTGTGAACGGCGTTTGTCGCGTTTCTTCGATCACTCGATCGATGTCAGGTGCCGCGCTTGTCGCCATGTGAACTTTGGAGCTCAGACTGACGAACTGAGCCTTAGCTTGTTCAATACACTGTCTAAGCATATCGTGGTCGTCGCCCGTCGTAGGTGCGAACTGGGCTTGTGCTTGATTGGATATTTGCCCAGGGAAAGTGGGGTCGAAGAGATCGATTGTTGGAAACGATCCCGTCTGGCCGACATGCGGCATTCGGAACTGTACCGTATTTGACCCGTTAGCGGGTCCTGAGCTCGAGGCGAAGGCGGAGCCTCCTAGTTGCCTCTGCCGGATATTCGAACTACTCGGGAAAGGTGGTGGCCCGGGTAATGGTCGACTACCCGATCCGGTTGGATCTGTGATCGCCGAGTTCGGACCGAATGGGCTCGGAGTCGCGATGGGCGTCATTATAGGGCGAAAACCGCTATTTGACGTACTGGCGAAATTCCCCGACGTTCCCGGTGGAGTTACTACCTGGGAGAAGTCCAAGCGTGTGCACGGTGGGGGACTTATGGGGATTCGTGGATCGTGTGTTGATCTCCCCCCTGGTTTTGGCTGGCGAGCTCTTCAAGACGGGCGTTAATGCGCCTTTCCTGTTCGTCGAGTTGTGCGGCCAGAGAGCGATTTGCGATCTCTTGGGCCCTTGCGCTTGCCTCATTATTTCTCGTTTGATCTACCAATAGGCTTAACATCGAACGGATTTCGGCAAGATCATTTGGCCCTTGTCTCTGTGGAGCAGAAGGCAGTGGCGAATTGGGTCTGGTTGTTCCAGATCCGCCTCCAGGGGTGGGAATCGAATCATTTCTCATCCACACCCAGTTTCTGCTCGGATCGTTAGTTCCTGACAAAACATTTGTCGGAGTCTGGCTCGTCGCGATTGTTTGAGCGACTGAGCCGGCTGGTGCCGAGGTCGTGGAGACTGAGACAGAACTCGTCAACACTCCATCTGTCTGACCCATGATCCTTACCCCAGCGGTGTTCTGAGGAACGTTGTCGACCGTTTGAGGGTGGTCAACCGGTGGTGTGGCGCTGGGAGAGCCAGTTTGGTCGGGATTCATCTCGATCTATCGGATCTAAGATCTGATTCTTAAGACAGGAAAACTATAGATGTCCCCACAGTCGGCGCCAAATGTGAGATCGGGGATTCACACTAAGAATTTGTATTCGTGGATTTGGACTTTAGGATATAGAAATGGTATAGTTTCCTATGAATCAAAGACTTTATTGAGATTGAACGTCGAGATAGAACAAACACAGTCGAAAAGAGAGTACAAAGTGTAGTGAGAGCTCTCTAGTCGAATTGTTCTAAGCTAGGGTTGGAATGCATTGAATGAGTCGCCACTTCTTCTTTTAAATAGTCTCGACTCTGACCTCTATGTTCCGATATTTCGGCCTCTCCTTCGTAATGATCCCCGTGATTCTTGCGGATCAGTTGAACTGGAAAAGACCGAGTCGCTCTATCTCCACATCGTCTCCTGCCGAGCTCGAGCTCGATCGCCTCTTACTTCGGCATCGCTTGGGCCTTGTCAAAGCGTCATTCGTTTGGGCCAAACGATCGGATCGGCTCGTCTCTTCGCCTTTGATTCTGGAACAGGCTCGTGGATACGGGCCCTTGTCTTGTTTGTTAATGGGCCGGATTTCCTAGAGGGAAATCCAGTACCAACATATATGAAAGAATATAGGTTTCCTATGAATCAAAGATATTATTAAGATTGATTGTCGAGATCGAATTAACACAATCGAAAGAGAGTACAAAAAGATGATTATCGAGCTATCTAGTCGAAGTTTTCTTGATTAGGGTTGGAATGGTCGAATAAATCTCTACTTCTTCTTTAAATAGCCTTCGAGCCTCGATCTCCTTGTTCTGATTCTTCTGCCTTGCAATGGTAACGATCTCCTGGATTTACGGAGATCGCCTCAACTGACAACGATTTGGTCATTCTTCCTCGACGTCGTCTTCTGATCGAGCTCGAGCTTGATCATATCGCATTTCGGACCAAATAGGCCTACATTATTTGGTGTTCGAATGGGCCATAGGCCTCAGACAAACTTATTCATCAGTTAGCGAACTAGACCCATGATTTCGGGCCTTCGAGTCTGTATTTTTATGGGCTGAATTTCCTGGAGGGAAATCCAGTACCAACAATAGCCCCAGCCCATTGATTCGACGAGTCGAGGTTAATGGGCAGTGGATATTCTCAGGAAAATGTGCGCGCGTGCCTCGGGCGCCGAAGCCCTAATGATTACTTTACCCTTGTCCGTAAATCTTGTTTTGATCGAGCGGTCGAGATCGAGTGCATGGATCGAATAGATCTACTTGTGGCGCGTTGACGGCTACGAAAAGTAATTAATAGAGGGTATTATGATCTACCGTCGATCTGGTCGATCATTAACGGTTGAGATCTTCAGCTTCTAGTAAATCTTATCGACCTCGATCTACGTGTATGTGACTTAATCATCAACCGCTTGCTCGCAGCCGTCGATCTCGAATCAACGGCCAAGATTTCGAGAAGTCGAAGGATCCCAATTGTCTTGATCTCTTCATAATCATTACAAATTTGAAATCGTGCGGTTGAGATTCTGGGATACGAAAGATCCCTCGATCTCGAGGGAGAGAGAGCACGAGTTGGCTTTAAATGGAAGTTGCTTTGCACGATTCCCATTACTGTTCGCACTACAAATCGGCAAGGTAACTCCTTTTCCCTCATTTTGGTTTTTCTGCTTCTCGCTCTAGTTTTCGCGTTTTACTGTTTCTGAAGCTTTCTCTCTCTGGATATTTTCTTCTTTCTTCTTCTTGATCGATCATTATGGCTCCGAGAAACACCACGGGGCGAGTACCCGTTCGTCGGCGGGACCGTTTGGTCCGCATCCATCGTCTGTCTTAACCGCGAATCATATTCAGGGGATGCGGACGAAGTGCCGGGTCCCGCCGGGAGTGGAGATAGTGATTCCGCTACCGACAGAGTCACCGGAGACCGTAGGGCTATTACTGTGCCTCATATACATACTTCCAAAAATGCGGACTTTTCTTCCACATCCCCCGCCTCGTTTCTTGGGTCTTGGCCCAACTCCAGCTGGCGTTTCACCAGATGACGCCGAACTTTGTTCGGTACGTCATCGGGCTTGGAGTCAGGGCCGCCGAAGAAGGAATCGAATTCGGGGTGGAGGAGCTTATGCGGGTTTGCTCGGTGAAGCATAATACTCGCTATGCGAGCAAATACTATCTCTCTCCCCATTTCGGGAAGATTCTTGATGATATTCCGGGGAGAGATGTATGGAAAGACCGGTATTTTTTTAAGATAAACCGGTACACGGTTTAGGACTTCGACTATTTTGTCATCCCGACTCGATGGGCCACTGATAGGCTCAGAGTTTTTATCCTATTCTACTGCAAGTGCACAATATGCAATGTATTACTTAGGGTATCAAATCCACAAGGACTCTAGTTTCGCGCGATAGATTATGAGTAATCGAATTAAGCGAAGCGAAGCAGATTGTAAGGCAGTTAGAAGACAGCAAGTAAACGAATGAAGTGAGGTGAATGTAAGCAATTAACGAAAGCGTCAGATTTCAGGAAGTTCTCAGGAAATCAGGAAATCAGATAACAGACAATCAGGATTCAATCTATAGCCCTCTTGAACTAGAATCACAGAAGTATAACTAACCAGCTCTCGCTGCAATAATTATCTATGTCTAACAACCTAGTGATCCAAATCTCTTTGTCATCCTAGAGTTCTAAACATGCATTAATTCCGAGTTGCTCACCTAAATTCTTTCTAGCTAATTAACCAACTCTCGTTGTGTAAATCAACCTAATATCAATAATCTAAATAGCCAGTTCAGATCAAGCGTTAAGAACGATTTAAATGAAAAACAAGATAATGAATCCAAATTAATCAATTACTCTAACATTCCTTGAAATCCCTAATGAGAATTCCCTAACCTAACAGGAGATCTACTCAGACATATCAATCATCACAAAAGACATAATCCAAATAGATATCATATATAAATCAAAAGAGTAAGACCAGGGGTTTGAAATCAAGTCTCTCTCGAGAACAAAACCAGCCCCCAAATCTCCTAATCTCTGATAAAAGAAAGCTTAGCCTAAAAAATGGCTGAAAAACCTAATTAATAGTCTAAAACACGATTTGGGTCTTTCTGCAAATATGGGAAATTTCTGGGTAAATCTTTCAAATCTCCAAAATTTGTATTTTTGACGCGCACAAATTTTGTCCTTTAGTGGTGTCGACAGACACCAGGTGCAGACGCCCCCAGTGAACTCTGTGAAATCCATGTATGCTGCAGGATCACTCCAAAAGCTCCCAGAATCTCCAGATAAACTCCAAACGTACCTAAAACCTGTAAAACACCTAAAGGATTTGAAAGACTCTATAAAAGACTCGATTATGTACATATATTATGGCTCAAAACACCTAAAAACCATGATATATCAACTCCCCCACACTTAGCCTTTGCTTGCCCTCAAGCAAATAAAGAACCAAAGCAATGAGAAAGAAGTTTGAAAACTCAGAAACTCATTTCGTTTTAGGAACATTAACATTCACATTCACTTAGTAAGCCACTGAAAACATCCCTGCAGAGATCAAGACCACAATGTACTTCCCCCACACTTAGCAACTGTCCCAAGTAAACTCCACAATCAAGACAGAGCATCCAAATTCACCACACTAACCTCTGTGTACAATTAAGTGCGGTCTCACAAAGGGAGTATCGATCAGAGGACACATGGACTCAACCCAGTCAGTAGCTTACCACCAAACTGTCGGTTTCTGGTTCCTTTCTTCTCCCTTTCTCCCTTAGCAACTGATTTTTCCCCACTGGGTATCATTTTATTTTTTCTATCAGTGCTCTTCCCTTTCCACTTGGGGTTTAACTTTGGATCTTTCCATGGATACACAGGAGATAATAGGGGTCTCTACCACTCCCATGACCACTTCGAAGCTACTAGCTTATCCGCAGTTTATTTCTTTTTACTTTCAAGGGAGGGGAGAAGGGAACCATACTCAGACAGGATCATAGGCTGTGTCAAACACATCAGAGGAATCCGATCTAGAGATACCAAGCCCCTAAGTTAGAAAATTAAGTCAAGATTAGAGGTGAAGTTAGTAGTTGATTGATAGGGTGTAAAGTTTTATCCTATTCTACTGCAAGTGCACAGTTATGCAATGTAGTACTTAGGGTATCGAATCCACAAGGACTCACGGTCACACGATAGATTATATGTCGTCAAGCTAAGGTAAATCAATTCCAGAGAAAGCAGCACTACAAGAAATATGAGTATTGATAGCACTCGAGGATAGCACGATTTTGCTAAATGCTATTATAGAGACTGTGTTGGATGGACTACTCTATTAAAACATTAAATCCATGCTATACCGTTATTTTATTAAGTGGGAAGCCAAAATTATATTTTGGAGTCTAATATCTGCTATGAAAAAGTGGACGCCAATACTTATACAAAATTTACATATTTTGGATCCAAATCATTATGTTTTAGAAAATAAAAATAAAAACTAACTTAAGAACAAAAAATCTCATCCTTTCTCGATCAAAAAGAAAAAAAAAAATCTTCATTCTCTCTCGTCCTTACTCGCACATCTTTCTCTTTCAAACCTAACCTAGCCTTCAATCGATTTTCTGATTTCTCTTAATCGCACATCTCCGGCAAAATCTTATACATGTATCGTGCCGTTCTTGATGAAGGTGGATCGGGTCCGAGATCTAACGGCTACGCAGCTGTCGCAAAGAGGCCGAAGACTAAGCCGAAAGATGGAGAAGAAGGTGGTAAAGATGGTGAAGATCTGTAGCAATCAAAGCTCCGAGATGGATTGAACTCTAAGATTATAAGGGAGAAGCCTAACATTAAGTGGACAGATGTTGCTGGGCTTGAAAGCGCCAAGCAAGCTTTGCAGGAAGCTGTGATTTTGCCTGTCAATTTTCCACAGTGCTTCACTGGTAAGTGTTGTGAATCTATCTGGCTTTACATTGCAAATAAAAAGAGATCTCTTTATGAATTCTGCTTATTGAAACCATGTAGTAAAGGTGGTGAATTTGACTCAATAGCACCATGTTCGAGAAAAAGGCTCAGAGAATTTCAGAAACTGCGATAGCATTCAAGGATGAAGCTGCTAGTGTTTGGCTTGAGGTAAAAAAAACACTTGATGTCATTCGAGATACAGTTGATGAGGAGTCTCTTGCTAAAGAATCTATTCATAAGACTACAATGGCGTTATCTCTCGCTGAAGCAAGGCTTCGGGTTGTAGAGGAATCACTTGATGAAGCAGGTGGTATTGTTGGTATTCCAAAAGCGTCTCAAGAGACTGAGAAAACAGATGATCTTCAAGTTAGGGAAGAAGCCATTTTAGCTGCTGAGGATGACATAAAATAATGCCAAGTGAATTTAGCAAATTGTGAAACTCAGCTGAATTGTTTGCAGAGCAAAAAAGACGAGCTGCAGAAGCAAGTGGACAAATTGAATGACTTTGCTGAGACAATACAGATCAATGCCTTAAAATCAGAAGAGGATGTCACAAATATCATGAAATTGGCTGAACAAGTTGTCGGTTTTGAGCTTGAGGCTTTTATTGTTTAATTCGTGCTTGTTTGTTCTTAGAAAAGAGGCGGCCATGGCAAGTTGACAAGTTTTTCGAGGTTAGACCGTAAAGATTGTTTCTTACAAACAAGGTACTTTTTCCATATGCAAACAGAGTTTATTCTTGGTGCAGGCCATCGGTGTGAATGTACAAAATGGATATGGTTTGACAGCAACCAATATCAGACCGAGGGGATTTCATGACTGGAACTACTGATAGGTAAAGTTAAACATTAGTGGAGAGTTATAACAGAACAGTCTGTTATATATCTCTTGTGTCTAAACGTTGTTAAATGGCAAAAATTGACAGGAAAGTGAGCATCACAGGGTCACAGAGAGCAATCCAACAAGCTGAGACCATGATAAAACAGAAAGTTGATTCAGCCTCAGAGAGAGCCAATAAATAAAACCGATCCATCTTGGTTCCTATCTTTGGTCATTTGTTGAGGCTTAAGCTTTCAGATGGGGATCACATGGGGATCACAAATCATCTTTGAGTGAGGCAGAGAGTTTTACCTAGGAGCTTTGTTTCTTCTTTCGTTTGTTTTTATGTCCTGACATTATGTAATTTGTTTTCTTTTCTGTGAGAGAGAAGCAAATTTGGAGTTAGAAGTACTATTTTCATTTGTTTTTTTAATAATTTTATTTCAATTTGTTGAAGTTTTGTTTCCCTTTGAGGTTTAGGGTATTGGGCAATAGTTTTGATTTTATAGGTTTTAATAAAATCATCTTCTAAACCAAATTTTAAATTTTAATATTTTATATAAATCTAATTGATAAATACTAGTAATTAAAGGTATATATTGTTAGGGTTTAGAGTGAAAAAAGGGTTTAGGGTTTGAAAAAATAGAATTTAGGGTTTAAGATATAAATAGGGTTTAGGGTTTGAAAAGAAAAAATCTAACTATTGTAACAATAATATAAAAGTTTAAAGTCTCACAAACACATTGTATAGGGTTTAGGGTATTGGAGGGTTAGGGTTTAGAGTTAAGGTGTTGATAATTATTTTTCATCCTAAATTCTAAAACCTTAATTCTCTACCATAAACATTAATCATAAACCCTAACACCTAATATAGGGTATTGAAATATAGATTTAGGGTTTAGGGTATTGGAATATAGGTTTAGGATATTGGAATATAAATTTAATTTGTTTAAGTCTTGGTTCTAAACATTAACCTCAATAAGATATATAATTAAAAACATAATCCTAAAAATATAATTGTATAAGATTTAGATCAAAAACACAAATCATAAGGGTCTAACCCTATATTTCTAACTCCTAATCATAAGTACTAAATTTATAATTGTATATCATTAAACATAAACATAAGATAATATGCAAAAACAAATCCAACACTTAATAAAAATTCAAAGCATAATTATTTTTTTCTTCAAAACTTTAAAACCTTAACTCTATACCCTAAATACAAACCCTAAACCCTAAACTTTAAACCTTTAATAATAAACACTAATTTAAGATATACCATCAACTAATTTGTAAACAATTCTAAGGTATATAGTTTATCTTTTATTAGTTTACCACATATGTAAAGTATTTTAGAAATTAACAAAATATTAAACTTAAATTTTTAATCCTAAGTGTTGTTAAGAAAAGGAAAAAGAAACTCTTTTCATGATGTTAATTAATAAACTCTAAAATTTTATTAACTAGACATAAGCCTCTGTGAATCTTCTTTTCCCATTTTTGGCGCAACATTCCCAATTTTTTTGGGTTTGGCGGTACATCGAAATTTTGGGCCAATTTTATCAAACCCTAACCCACCGTCATCTCTCTCTCTCTCTCTCTCTCTCTCTCTCTCTCTCTGAATCCACCATCTGCTATCGCTCTGCTTGATTCTACTGCTGGTTCTCTCGCTTTTCGATTCTGAATCGTCTTTGTTCTTTCATCGCCTCATCGGTGACGAAAGGTTTTGTTTTGTTTCAGATCTGTATCTTTTTTCTTCTTCTTATTTTCCCTTTTGTCCTCGGATTTATTTAGGGCTCCATCTCGGGAACATATCGGTATTTGGCTCTCTTTTTCATACTATTCATCGACTAAGGTAAGGTTTAGAAATATAGATTGAGCGTAGGCTTGACGATTGCCTGAGTTACTGCATTGTCGCTGGGAAGAAGGCTCTTGAGAGTGCTAATCTTGGGGGATAACAATGTCCGACCCCGATATTCCACAGCTTCAGCAATCATCGACAGGTGAAAACCCTACTCTTTCTCTTTTTCAATTTAGAATATTTTGTTTTTATTTGGAGAGGTTCCTGGGGTTTGGAGGAGGATGAGTATTGATCATAGATGAAAACTTGGGAGATTTGTGGTTGTTTAGTTCAACGTAATCGTATTTTCCGGTGTATAATGTTTATTGAAGACAAGTTGTCTAGTGGACATTAAGAAACTGAGAGCAAAACATAAGTTCAACTTGCGGATCCAGCTTACGAGTTAATAGAGTTGTCACATGGAAGAGTATGTGTTTCTCTTCTTTTTTTTTGGGTGTTTCACTGTTTGGATAACTTGGTTTCAATAATCACTTCGGGAATCTAGAATTTGTAATCTGTTCTCTAATGCCTTGTTTTGTAACATGTATCATGATGGTCAAATAGACTCTACTGATGTTGGTTGGTACATTCTTGGTGAGAACCAGCAAAACCTGGGCCCATATACCTTCTTCGAACTGTGTGGTAAGCGTTCCATGTAATTAGTCCTTGATGTATTAAGTTCAATCCTGTAACTTTTCTTGTAATAAGCTATTAAGGGACTTTACTTTGCTTGTTTGCTTTGACTGGGCAGACCATTTCAGGAATGGTTGCCTACTGGAAACAACCCTAGTATGGGCTGAAGGAAGAAGCGAATGGCAGCCACTTTCTGCCATCACTGAGTTAATGACAAGGATTTCTGAAGCCGAGGTCGCCTATTCAGCTGGAGGTAACATCCCTTTCACCATTGTTAGGTAGTTGAATTCTCGCTTTGTTTTGTAAACAATTCCTAGCATAGTTTTGTTTCCTGGATTTGTGGAACTTTCTATCTTGTATCTGACCAGGTGCTTCTGGGTCAATAAATGGATATAATGCTAGAACCAACCAAGAGAAGCAAAAACTACTGGTCAGCTATTTAGACAGAAAATGGCAATTTTAATATTATGATTTGCGATACTTACCGCATCATGTTCCCTAACGTCGACTACTTGATACGAACATGTTCCTTAACGTCGACTACTTGGAAAGAATGATTCTACTTACCTTTATATTGCAATTTTATCTTAGTACTAGTGTTGAACTTTGATAGGTTATCCGATCTTACCGTGTTTGCTTATTTGCAGGTGTGGGATATTCATACTCAAGACATGAGAGCACCGTTTGTGCTGTTTTTACTCAGTCCAACAATACAGGTTCATCGAGAAGTAATTGACTATTGGCTATTGTTGTAGAAGGCTGGGCTAATGCAAGAGGATCAACAATGTTAGGAATATATTAGGAATTTCTAGATATGTATCTTTTATTATGTTTGTGTAAAACATGTTTTAAGTTATCAATAAAAAATCCAGTTTTAAAATATAATTGTTTTATATAAATCTAATTGATTTTTAAATAATAATTCATAATCAAAATTCAAAATAATATTATATAATAAAATTTCAATAGTTTTTTTATGGCAAAAAAATAAAAGTGTTCATAAGATATACAATAGCGATAAAGATGGTCCATTATAAATAATAATACAACAAAACAAAAATGCTAGTATAAAATATAATACAGCCCTAAAATACTGTCACTATAATATGTATTATTGCAAGAATAATATGCTATATTAATCTATAAAATGACGATAAACCAATGCTACTGAAAACTATACAATCACATCGAAATTAGTGCTATCGTAGACAAATATACGATAGCATATCAAATTAGTGCTATCGTAGATGGCTGACCTAAGATGGCAGCGGCAAACATAGCGTTTATGGAAACGCTATCATAGACATATGATAGCGTTTTCGTGGTGCTATCAATACCCATATTTCTTGTAGTGCAGTAAACAAAAGCAATAAACTAGTAGGTGTTTTCAATAGGAAGAAAGGTGCTAGACTTAGGAACTTCTCGGGAATTACGCTACGCAAGATACTTAACTAACCGGATTCAGATTAAACACAGGTTCAAGAATTAGAAACACAATGCTAAATAATCCAACTCTCGCTGAGATTATTTCTATATCTAGCAACCTAGCGATCCAAATCTCTTTGTGATCCTAGAGTTCTAAATAAGCATTAAGAACAGGTTCTATCGGTTCACAATTCTCCTAAACCAAATCTCTTTGCATCTAGTCAAACTGCTCACTCTAAGTTTGTTCAGATTATAACTCACACTCTCGTGCTATTGTTAATTGTCTAAGATCTAAACCCTAGGTGATCAGTCTAGAATTCAGTGTTAAGAACACTTAGGTGATGAACAAAAGATGGTGAATCCTATTTAATCAGTTATCAAGCAAGCATAAAACCTTTGTGAGAATCCCTAAATCTAACTAGGTTACTACTCAGACATATCAGCAATCAAACAATACATCATGAATAGAAAACCAAAGGAATGAATAGATAAAGAAAAAGGGTTCGAAATTCTTCTCTCAGTGTTACAAGTAGCAAGAATCAGCCCTCTCCTCAAATCACTCAAGCAAGAACAAAGTTAAGAACAAGATAAAAGGTAGAATGAGTCTGAAAACCTAATTAAACTCTCTAAACACGTTTTGGGGTCAGTTTAGAATTAAGGAAAACTTCTGGACAATTCTGCAAATCTTCAAAACTTGTCTCTAACTCGAGGATGTTGTTCTGTCGCGCTCAGTGTCGACCGACATCCAAGTCAGTGTCGGTCGACACTCAATCGTGGTCGAGACACCAACTTTAGTTCGTTGCACAAATCACCAGAAACGTCCTATAATCCCATCCTTTTCTCCAACCGCAAGTCTACTTGTAAAAGACTCAATAGACTCTAAAAACCAGGTTAAAGACTCAATATATATAGCTATATCATGGTTGAAAACCTTGAAAAACCATGATATATCAACTCCCCCACAATTAGCTCTTGCTTGCCCTCAAGCAAGTAAAAAACCAAAGTATAAGAGAAGAGGTTTGAAAATACAGAAAATCATTTCGTCTTAGGAACTTTCGCATTCATATTCATTTAGTAAACCACTGAAAACTTTCCTACAGAACTCAAGACCACAATATACTTCCCCCACACGTAGCTACTGTCCCAAGTAAACTCCACAATCAAGTTAAGACATTCAAGTTCACCACACTAGCCTCTGTATACAATTAGGTGCTGTCTCACAGAGGGAGTATCGAATCAAAGGACACATGGACTCAACCTATTTAGTATCTGACAACCAAACTGTCGGTTTCTGGTTTCTTTCTTTTCCCTTTCTCCCTTAGCACTCATTTTTCCCCACTGGGTATCATTTTATTTTTTCTATCAGTGCTCTTCCCTTTTTATTGGGGTTTAACTTTGGATCTTTCCATGGATACACATGAGGTAATAGGGGTCTCTACCACTCCCGTGACCACTTCGAAGCTACTAGCTTATCCTCGGTTTTTATCTCTATTTTTTTTTACTTTCAAAGGAGGGGAAAATCAGAAACCATACTTTAGAACAGGATCATAGGCTGTGCCAAATACATCAAAGGAATCCGACCCAAAGATTACCAAGCCCCTAAGTGAGTAATTTAAGTCAAAATTAAGTGTGAGACTAGTGATGGATCCAATGAATACCTGGTTAGATATGGGTGTCCTTGGTAAGTCGATCCGTTTGGGGTTCTCTAATAGTCATAGAGGTCCTGCAAGTCTTTCCAATGGTCACTTAGTTCATGTTCAAGCGAAAATTTTCCTCGAAAAATCATAGTTTCATACAAGTTTTGACTCAATAAAACAATTTTGAAAACTAGTGAAAAACATGGGACTGACTCTAAGAAAACAAAACACAATGTCAGTAGCCACCTCCCCCACACTTAAACTGCACTATCCCCAGTGCAATTGCAGTATGAGATCGGTATTAAGCAAATTGGAACTATAGAGATTTTGAGTTAAAAATCCGAACCTTTTCAAGGTCGATGTCGACCGACACTAAGCTTAGTGTCGGCTGACATCGAGCTCGTGTGAGCATACGCAGGATGATCAATCTGTTCGTGGTTAAGATCACAAGTTAGCACCCAATTTTCTCACCTGTTAGCTGCGTTAGATCACTCAAAATCTCATCAGAAACAACAATGAAGATGCATAAACTCAAAAAGTCATAGTTCCAAGCAAATAAGACTGACAGACTGACTTAAAAAAACATAAAAACTGACTCAAGAAAGGAAAAAGAAAAATAAAACCAGTAGCAGCTGCAAGTCTTGAACTCCTGGGAGTCCTCATCATCCATATCCTCATCGGAGTTAGCAGATACCTCTACTTCCTCCTCCTCTAAACTGATGTGCTCAGGATCTGGTGCAGGTGCACGGCGTCGTGGCTGTGGGTGGTGAACGCGCTGAGACTGCTGGCAGGACATCTTGTGAACCGTCTTCGATATGCCCTTAAGCACCTTTGCTGCCCATTTCTGGAATTGCGGTGGTGGCATGTCTTTTGCTGGTCCGGGAAGCTCAGGAAAGCCATAGGTTTCAACTGTATCAGCAGCAGGAACATCCTCATGCTCAGCAGCAGAGGCAGCAGCTCCAAAAGATGCGCCTCGGAGTACGGTGGAGCGACGCGGAGCAAGCTGACATAGATCTACGCTGGGCTGGAAAGTGAGTGAGAGAGGTGCGTTGGTGATGCTTGTAAGCTCGGTGAATGGGAGCGGGAAGAGGCGCTCAACGCCATGTACGTCAAGGAAGCTCCACAGGAACTGCCTTCCCTTGATATCTCCTTTAACCCAACGCATGCTCTTCAGATGAGTGAAATTCGTGGTAGGCCTCGCAGTACAGATCTTCATCTGAGTCCTGTCCAGCTGAAAGTGATCAAAAATTGGATTTAAGAGACTCCCAATTGACTCCGTCTTCGCCGCCTTTCCAGCGAAAGGCTTCGTCACTCTCAAATACTCCAAATGGTGAGAAAAGAGAGCTCCCATGTTGACGTCCAGCTCCAGGTGAGCATCTTCAAATTCAGCGACATTAATGCTGCCACCAATCCCAATATAGGGCAACAGAAGCTCAGCTATCCTCATCATACCAGTCTCCATTTTACACAGGATCGTGTTGGCGAACACCCTGACTAGATACCGTAGAACCGGATGCCGCACAGTGGACTTCCTGGTAGTCTGAGAATCATATACTCCAGTCTTAAAATGCTTCCAGAAAATCTGCACATCTGACCAGTGCTCAGGCAAACTGACCCTCTCTCGCGTCCTGTTGAACTCATAAATATCACACAGCTCCAGAAGTCTGAGCCTGTATCTCCTGCCCTTAGCCATGAAGGTCAATGTCCCTTCTGAAGCCTTCTTTTCCACATCGTTGGTGTAGTACACGCGGACTGTGGCCATGAACTGGCGGCCTAGCTCTTTGTGCAGGTCATAAGGCTTGGTACAAATCGTACCCAAACCTATCATCCGTATCACTCGCAGGACATCAGACCGTATCTTCAGATTGGTCATGGTGGTCATGCAGGGAAGCCTTGTAGGCTCCATCTTAACGCCACACCAAGCGTTGTAGAATAGACTGTCATAATCGTCCCAATGCTCCAGAATCGGCCTATGGGTACACATCCTCGAAGCAGGTAAGCTTGAACCACTTCTCTTCCATCCTAGGCCAAGGTGCCTGATACTGTGCATCGCGTTGCTGCGACGAGGAGCCCGAAGTGTCGGTATCAGTCCCTCTCCGTGCTCGTTTCCCTGGATTGCCTGTAGGATTCATCTGCACAACATTGAACGAGCAATCAAAAAGCATGAGGTTCAAACACACCAAATTTTCAGTCATAATCTCATCAAATTGAGCATAGACAATCATCCACATTACTCATATCAATCATATTCCACTATCAATACATCCTAGACATCCATAAATCAACCAAAAATCGAAGCTTTTTACCATTGGACACGAACTGAAAAATTGAGATTCAGAGCCATACCTTCGCAGATCGATGAAATGGATGCTAGAAATAGATAGAGCACGAAAAATCGAGTGGAATAGAGGTTTGAATCGTTAAATATGGTGAAGATTTGAGGGAGATGGTGATTTTTGAAAAGCTCTCGGCGAAAGAGAAATAAGGAAGAAGAGAGAGGCTCTCGGGTTTTTAAGAAACTGTACCTCGTGTTTATCGATGTCGACCGACATCAAGCTTGATGTCGGGCGACACTTACATTTATAGAACAAATCGACCTCTGAAATCGACCTCGGTAGATTATTGTCCGTGCTCGAAACTTCCTCAAATCGAGGTCGACCGACATCCATTTGGAAATCGACCGACACTGATTCTGCAGTGCTACGGGTTCTGCGAAACTTGACACAAAAACTCCAAAACGAAAGAAATTAAAATGCAAAACTCAAAGTCCTAATATTGACAACTTACTAGTGGGTTGCCTCCCACTCAGCGCTTGTTTAAGGTCATTAGCTTGACCGGACGAACGAGATTAGGCTCATGGAGGTTTCGACAGAGGCTGTGAGTGCCTCTACGAAAGTCTCCTCATCCAAGGTGGAGAGTAAGCATTGTCAGCGTGAGCTTGTCCAAGGAACAAAGGTATGTGATGTTCTCCTGTATTCACAGCAGTGAAATCAGTATAATCAAGTTGTGAAGACGCGTACCTTTGTTCCGGTGAGGCTCTGATGTTTGGAGCTTTCTGCTTAGAAGCAGTTGCAAGCTCTAAAGATGTTAGAGTGGAATCCTGAGAAACCACCATCTTCTCTTCTCCAGGATCAGGAAACTGGAACCTCTCTAGTCTGAGTTTCCTGTTCATGCTCAATGCTAAAGGTCTGACAATCGATCTTCGGCCTTCGCAGCATATCCATCTCAAAGTGTAGAGGCACATCTCCTAGGTGGAGATCAATCAAACCATGCCTCACATCAATCTTCGCTCCAGCTGTGGCTAAGAAAGGTCTTCCCAGTATTAGGGATTCTTCCGGCTCACTATCGTACTTCAAAACCACAAAGTCTGTTGGGACTAGATAGTCTCCAACTCTGACTGGGACATCCTCAAGAACTCCTTCCAGAATCCTTCTTGACTGATCAGGTAATACCAGAGAGATCTGAGTGTGTGAAAACTCTGTCATCTCCAGTCTCTCTGCCACAGAGTATGTCATGAGATTTCCAGCATCTCCTAAATCACACAAGGAGAGCTTGAAGCCATTCTCAAAGATAGAACAACTCAGCACAAATATACCAGGAGCTGGTAGCTTCTTGGGGAGTTGATTTAGCAGCACATCACTTATTTGCTTAGGAAGTACTACCACCCATTACTTCAGTACCTCGTCCATAGGCAGCATCATCTCTAAGTACCTCTGCACACAAGGATGATAGGGTGAAGTGTCAATTTGCGGATCCGCTTTCAACTTCTTATCCATCACTTCCAACTGTTTAGCTTCATCAAGCTCTTGTTGAGACTTCATTGATATCTTAGGGAAAGGTACAAGAGGTTTATGGTCTGTTTCTTCAGCAACAGCACAAGATGTTGGCAATTCCTGCTCCTTACGCTCTTGATGTCGACCGACGTTGCACTGATGTCGATCGACATCAGTCAATTCACTACTGATGTCGACTCCAAAATTGACCATGCTCGATTTCTATTCGTCATGAGAACTCGAAATCCCGTTTGAAAGTGGATGTCGACCGACATCGAAGTCCAAATCGATTGACCCTGGGATTTCAGTCTCGGGTTTTTCAGCATCTTCAACAAGTTCAGCAGTCTTAATCTCAAAATTCTCTCCTTGACTTGACCCATCATCAATCTGAACTGACAAAGCCTTAATGTGGGTGTCCATAACACTCTTTCCCTTAATTGAGCTTGAAATTTGGTTCACTTGTGTGTACAACTGCTTCATGTGAGTACTCAATGACTCAAACTTACCATTCAGATCTTCATACACAGCATCCAGCTGAAGGAACTTGGGCCAATTCTAACAGTTTCAGAATTCCACAAGTTCTAAGCCTAGGATCAGAGTTTGAGTAATTGAATCCTTACCGATGGATCTCGTGTTTACCTTGAGATATGCAGCGGAATGATGAACAGGTAATTGAGATCTCCAGCGCCTCAGATGCTGCGCCTCTACTGCAGTCCACACGCACACAAGCTGGAATCCGCCAGGATGCTAGTGCCGGAAATCGGATCTCTTGGGAAAACTATGTTTAGAGAGGTGGCTGCCAAAAATCAACGATTAGGGTTCCAGGTCGTTCATATAAACCTATATATAGACCTGGAATGACTAAACCAATCATTGGACTAATTCCAAAACGTTTAAGTCATAATCCGAAACATCAGTTTCGGGACCAGCCTTGTGTCGATCGACACACCCAATGGTGTCGATCGACACACCTCTTAAAACTCGATTTCAATGTGTATCCAATACACATTGGCCAGACCATATGCCAATGATCAATCCCATACAAAGTGTATCCAGCTTGCTTAGGTGTGTGACCCTGTAGGTTCACATAATACTAGCAATGAGTTACAACTCATTTGTCATAAGCGGCTTCTAGAAAAACATTATAACCACCTAGTATCACATGAATTGTCCGATCTCGACAATACACCTATCATGCAGAGTAAGTACAATATGATTTCAGGACATAATCCCAACAATCTCCCACTTGTACTGGAATCATCTATTTCCATAATCCCTTTATCGCTATATCTCGATATGGCATAAGGCAAGAAACTGTGTCATCCTTATTATAGCCAACATCATGTTCATCGAACTCCTGATTTATACTGATAAAACAAACGACTGACAATCACCTCGTTTGAGCACGGCCATGCATTTTCTCAGTATCAAATCTTCGATGGGCTCTGAGATATTTATCTCCTGTTATATAGGAGGGACAAATCCCTTCTTGTTCCATCCCTGTTTCTACACACACTTCATGATACGCCTAAGCAATGCCTTTATAGCCGCCAGTTACGGAACGACGTTTGACAAGGTCAAAGCGCACCAATTCACATGCTAGAAAGCATGATGAACTCAGGTCTAAGACTATACTCTATAGTCGTAATGAGAACCTCTCATGACACTAATATAACTATCCTGTAGAGTTCTCATTAGCGGGTCATGTCCGATCATATGTTCACCAACATATATCTATGTGACTGACGTTGATACTCATATCAATGACTCCATGAAACTTAGTCATACGTCACCTCACATACTAGTCTTAACGGTTGTTAGTGTCCCACTTTAACAACCTACGACCAGGGACAAACATAATTTTATGTCGTCTTTCACTCATAGGGTTTCATGATCAAGTCCTCAACTTGATGACCTATAAAATGACCATAAAATACTTTGGGGCCATTATTCAATTATCCAATAATCAAATAATGCTGATGTCAGTTTTTCATAAACATGACCATAGCATGTCTATGTGAGCATCATAACTATCATAACCCCCACTAGAATCTATTGGGATTATGTCCTGAAATCACATTGTACTTACTCTGCAGATAGTTGTAATGTCGAGATCGGACAATTCATGTGATACTGGGTAGTCATAATGTTTTGCTAGAAACCGCTTATGACAAATGAGTCGTAATTCATTTCTATCGTGTGAACCTACAGGGTTACACACCTAAGCAAGTTGGATACACTTGGTATGGGATTGATCATTGGCATATGGTCCGATCAATGTGTATTGGATACACATTGATATCGTGTTTTAGGAGGTGCATCGATCGACACCATTGGGTGCGTCGATCGATACAAGAAATGTGTCGATCGACACCATTGGGTGCGTCGATCGATACAAGATATGTGTCGATCGACACCATTGTGTGTGTCAGTCGACACAAGAGCGAAACCGAAACTGATGTTTCGGTTTACATCGAGGTCAATATATAAACGCTTGTGTATTTTTCGACCTCGTAGTGAGTGCCGTTGCAGACAGTTTTTCTTGATAGAAAAACTGATCCTCTTCCTCTAGAAAACACAGAAATCCCAAGAGATCCGATTCCCGGCGCTAGCATCCCGGCGGATTCCAGCTTGTGTGCGTGTGGACTACGATAGAGGCGCATCGATTGAGGCACTCCAGATCTCGTTTACCTGCTTATCTTTCCGCTGCCAATCTCCAGGTAAACGCTAGATCGGCAAGGATTCAATTAAATAGACCCTAGATCCTAGCCTTCAGGAACATGACAGGATTCGAACTGATGTTAGAATTGGCTCAAGTTTCAACAGAATCAAGACCACGTCTTCAGATATCTAGTACCTATAGCAACGGTATGAAACTCGTTCTTAGGTTGTGAGAGAGGCTGCGGTGTTCTTGCTTGGAACCATTCCAACAAACTACACCGCTATTCATTAATAATCACTATTCTACGGTCCCCTACTTGGAGCCCTTCCAACAGATAGCACCCCTACACAGACAAAGAGACATAACCAGGTGGGAACCGGGAGTCGTCTTTGTCCGTCAAACTACTTTTAACATATTCGTCACCTACTCGGTTTAACAAGAACCTATCTTTAGTGTTTCTCAAACACTTGGGGATATTCCTTACAACTGTCCAGTGACTTTTACCGGAACATATTGGTATCTTCTCGTCATGCTATATGTGTAAGATGCATCTAGACGAGCGCAAAACATGGCATTTATGATGTATTCTATTGCAGAAGCATAAGGAATCACACTCATAGATACTAGCTCAGCCAATGTCCAAGACACTTCTTCTTGCTAAGATTATTGCCACAAGACCTTTGGTGTGAAGCCATTCTTGGAATCATGCATATTGGAACTGTCCAATACCTTATCAATATAAGGATTCTGACACGATCCAATAAGCCTACCCCAATCCATTTCAATAGATCCTTATTCCAAGAACTCACATTGCTTCTCCCATTTCTATCCTTTAAAATGACTTCCGACCCAAGTCCTGATAAGACTTAAGCGACGGAACGTCGTTTATGAGATTAAGTGTGAGAAATGCAATTACGCTCCCACTAGACTACTTGTAAACGCACGGTTCCTATTCGTTCCTGATCAAGTTAAAACTTTTGACCGTTTTAACAGAACTTCGATTCCAACTCCAAGATGTTTGCTTCAACCCAGAAATGGATTGGTGAAGCTAACATGCATACCTAGCAAATTTTCGGAGTTAGGGCTCACCATCGCTCCTTCAATCTCGCATGCTCGTCACTTTTCAATGATCATCAGATCATGGCAATCGGTCACGAGAAATCACTCTCGGGTTAGTGACGGATCCATTCGGATCTACGAACTTCATGCTCCACAGGTGTAGGTCCTACAGCACTTTGTAGATCCAACCGCTGCTCTCCCTAAACAGGTTGAGCAGCCTCCTGTGTTTCTCGAATTTCTTCGAGCTGTACTTCTACTCCCACTGTTTTTCTTGGAAAGAAACTTCCTATCTAGAAAAACAGAGTTCCGAACAACAAAACTTTGTTTTCGGATTGGTTGTAAAAGTAATAAGCCTCGGTTTCCTTAGGTCAACCAACGAAGTAGCACTTATCAGATTTTGTTTCAAGGTTGTCTGTTGTCAACTGCTTTGCATAAACCTTGCAATCCCAATTAATCAGGAAAACATACTTGGAAAACTTCCAGTCCACATCCAATGTGGTGTCTTTCAACTGATTCTGATAGAAACCTATTTGGCGTAAATACATACATTTCTAGAGCGTATTTCTAAAAGGATAATGGAAGATTCGTGTGACTCATCATTAATCGGAGCATATCCAATAAGGTCCGATTCATTCTCTCAGAAACACCATTAAGGATTTCCAGGAGAAATGAGCTGTGAGACGACTTCACACTCACTTAGATGATCACTGAATTCTTGACTCAAGTATTCTCCTTCGCGATCTAATCGAGGATCTTTAATACTTCTGTCATATCGGTTCTATACTTCATTCTGGAACTCCTTTGACCATTTCAAAAGATTCCTACTCGTGTCTCATCAAATGAACACAACCATACATACTGAAGTCATCAATAAAGGTGATGAAGTACTGAAAATTTCCTCTGGCACTAATACTCACAGGGCCACATACATCAGTATAAGCAAGGCCCGATAAGCCTCAGGCCCTTTTCTTTAGCTCTGCTAAAGAAGCCTTAGTCATTTGGCTCAGTAAGCAGAATTCATATCTCATATGATTTATAATCAAATGAGCCCAAAGGCCCATAACTATGGATCTTCTGAATTCGCTTCACTCCATGTGCTTGAACAAAGTTAAGAACTATGGATCTCTCAAGAAAGAACAAAGTTAAGAACAAGATAAAAGGTAGAATGAGTCTGAAAACCTAATTAAACTCTCTAAACATGTTTTGGGGTCAGTTTAGAATTAAGGAAAACTTCTGGGCAATTCTGCAAATCTTCAAAACTTGTCTCTAACTCGTGAATGTTGTTTTGTCGCGCTCAGTGTCGACCGACATCCAAGTCAGTGTCGGTCGACACTCAATCGTGGTCGAGACACCAACTTTAGTTCATTGCACAAATCACCGGAAACGTCTTATAAGCCCATCCGTTGCTCCAAACGCAAGTCTACCTGTAACAGACTCAATAGACTCTAAAAACAAGGTTAAAGACTCAATATATATAGCTATATCATGGTTGAAAACCTTGAAAACCATGATATATCATGGATCCTCTGAATATCTGAGAAGATGTAAAGGTTAGTTTTACTTACCTTGGCTTCAGCAGCAAATTTGGATTGCATCTCATGTACCTCTTGAGGAGACAAGGGAGCAAGCTGGAATTTGCGTTTGTTATGTGTGAAAGAATGAGTGTTGGTGCGTCCATTGTGTAGAACCTCTCTATCAAATTGCCAGGGACGGCCTAGAAGCATATGGTCTACTTTCATTGGGACAACATCGCACAAAACTTCATCCTCATATTTTCCGATCTTGAACTGAATCAAGACTTGCTCATGTATCCTGATTTCTGTGCTTGAATCCAACCATCTCATGCGGTATGGCCGTGGATGTTGAGTCGTCTTCAAACCTAGATTTTCTACCATAATCTTGCTTGCAGCGTTAGTACAAGATCCACCATCAATTATAAGACTACATACCTTGTTCTGAACTGAACATCGAGTGAAGAACAAGTTCTCTCGTTTGATGGTGTCTGGATCACTTAAGGCGCTCAACGCCCTGCATACAACTAACATTTCTCCTGTTTCTGGGAATGCTACTTCCTCTTCTGGATCCGCAGCTTCAAGGTGTTCCTCCTCGTCTTGAGACTCATATCCTCCATCAGGTGTTAAGATCATAACTCGCTAATTGGGACAATCTCTTGCGTAGTGACCTTTACCCTGACACTTGAAACAAGTTATGTCTCGAGCTCTTGTATTAGAAGTTGAGGACTTACCTGGGTCTGAACGGTTGTTCCTTGGCGCTTCATAAGCTGGCTTTTTGTCTTGGGAACCAGAGACAACGGTCTTGCCTTTGTCAACATTCTTAGCTTGAGGTGCACTCCATTGGTTCCTAGCTGGAGGTGCGTTACATTGATTAGGTCTTGATCGGCTTGCTGTTGTTGTCTTCCTCTTGATTCCTTGTTCAGCCTGCACAGCTACATGCAATAACTCGTTAAGATCATGACAAGGTTGACGTTCTACCTTCCTGGCGATTCGGTCATTGAGTCCATCAATGAAATGGCCCATGAGAACTTCTTCGCTTTCGTCTAACGCCATCTTGTTCTTGAGTTGCTCAAATTCCTCATACTATTCCTCGACACTCTTGTTCTTATGAGACAACTGCCTAAACTGCTTCTGCATCTCCCTCTGGTAATGGGGTGGCACAAAACGCCTCCTAAAGTTGTACTTCATGGCTGCCCACGTCGTTATTCGTTCAAAGTTGTTCCTCCTACGGTCTTGGACTTCTCTATCCCACCAGGACAATGCGTGGTCTGTAAGCTGAGTTGAAGCCAGAGCTATCTTCTTATGGTCATTGTACTCATAGTAATCGATGATGTACTCCATGCATCTGTCCTAATCCAGATATGCTTCTGGGTTAACCCTACCTGCAAAAGTTGGCACAGTCAGTTTCAAGTCTCTCGAAAAGTTACGGTTTACCTCTTGTTGTTGTGGGCGGTCTCGGCGGTGGTGATTATGATCACGGTCTCTTCTTCTTCCTCCTGCATCCATAGTATGCTCACTCTCTTCATCGTCCGATGGCTCGTCATTACTTGGAAGTTCTAACCGTCCAACTCTTTGGTCAATCCGTCCAATCTGAGCTGACAAGTCATTCTTCAAGGCTTGAAGCGCCTCCAACAGAGCTGCATTAGGGTCGGTCTGATCTCCTGCCATTGTTTTTCTGCTCCTACACACACTTGAACAAACGATCAAGGGACTAGGGAACAAAAGACACAATCGAAGAAAAATGAATCGTAACAAGCCTAAAAACCCTATGATAACAATTATTTCAAACTAAAGAAAATTAACTAAGAAACAAGGAAAACCAAAAAAAAAAATATCGAAAAACTTAAAAATCTGAATATTTTTTTTTTTTGAAAACTTAAAAATCGAAATAAGGATAAGATAACAAAAAAAAAATTAATTTAGAACGATTTTAAAAAAGATTCAAAGAAAGGAATTACCAAAAAAAAAAAGTGGGAGATAAAGATCTCTAAAAAATCTAAACAATATATTCAAAATCTTTTTTTTTAAGTTTTAGAAAACGATTTTATATAAAACAGAAGGAAAAAAATAAACTTAAAATAACTAATCGTAGAAACCCTAAAGCTAACAAAAACCAGTGTTCGAATACGCGCTAGGCGCTAGTCGGGCGGTTGGGTTGGGCCTAGCGCCTAGAGAGAAAATCGGGGATTAAGAGGGATTTACTCGGGGCGGAATTTTAGACTATTTTTATGTTAAAAACATGTAACTCTTTAATTTTGTATAACAATGGTACACTCAAGCGCACAAAATTCATAAAACATACAAATTATAACATTTTATAATTGGATTTTGTTCAAAATGCATAAAGAAACTATGTTTTAAATTAGGTTTATAGACAATTTGCTATTTGCTTTAATTTACATCTAATAAAAAAAACAGTTCAAATCACAAAATAATCTAAAAAGATATTTGTTGTAGAGATATACGAAATAATCTGCTAGTTTTAAGATATATTGAATAGTATACCATCTAATTCAATATTAAAAAGATATCTACTTTTTTTTAATAAAGAAATATTAAAAATGTGATAATTATATAAAACGTAAAGAAGCGTTGCAAAGAACAATATTTTCAGTTTTGATTGAGTTGGTCGGTCCAACATGTGTTTTGTTGAGTGTTTATGGGCCCAATAACTTAAAATAATCTATCCTACTGTCGTATTAAAAATGTTTTTAGTTAAGAAGAAAACTATCCCACATCCCACATCGGAAGGAGAAGGAAGAGTATCTCCAGAGTGATGGTTATAAATAAATCTGTTTGCTACATGTTTATTCCAATACAACAAGTGGGCTTCTTACAATAAGGTCCATACGTTTTGATATTGGGTTAAGCGCCTAATCTCAGTTTTGTTATAAAAAATTGTTTATAAATCCGATTTTTTAGCGCGTAGTATATTTAGGCGGGTCAAACTCGTTGACCGCTTTATTTATCCGATTTGGACAAAATCGCGGCGGAAGATACCCGATCAGCGATTATGTGGCCGCCTAGATGGCTAGGCGGCTGAGTTTTCGAACACTGATAAAAACTAACGCTTAAATGAACAACACACAAAAGAAATAAGAAACCAAAGGACAGCGATTTATAACAATCCTAAATAGAGCAAGGATAATGATTACAAAGAAGCAAAAGACACCTAAAACTCGTAGATAAATCCCTAAAGCCTGTAAACAATCAATTTAAAACAAAAGAACGAGTTCTAACCAACAAGATTAATCCTATCAAGGAAATCGATTAGAATGCCGCAAATGGAATCTAAAACAAACATAAAACTTGAATGATGCAGTGATAATCTACAATAATCAATAGCAATGATAATCAACAATAATGATAATCAATAGCAATGATAATCAACAACAATGATAATCAACAAGAATGATAATCAAAATGAACTAATGGAATGAATCTGAAAGATACTAGATGGAATACACCTGATTTGGAACCTTTCGGCTCTGATACCAGATGATGTAAGATCAGATTGGTGATGATCTCACTTGACATGAATTGGATCTAGAAGATGGACTCAAGCCGCTCACCTCTAGACAGTAGATGATCGATGTGGATTGATGGATCTTCTCAGCGGGACTGAAGTCACTCCCTGATCAGATGGTGAATGGTCAAATGAATAGAGATGGAACAAGAGACGCCACACAAGGGATGAGAACACTTGTGATAAGTCAGGAACAGATAAAGGTCGCCTTGATATCACCCACAAGGAAAGCTAGATCGAAGGTTGTTTTTCTCTCGAGAAGAACTGCGTTATTTTATATCATCAAAGGTAATGAATACACGGCTGCTAAGGATCCTTATAAAGGGGATCGTGCAGCCGGTGCCTTCTAGGGCAAAAACCTAATACAGTGATCACTAAGGCATAAAAATAACTTATGGTTCGAAATACAACTTGTACTAAGAAAGAAAATAACATAACTAAAAAAAATACAAGTCTTGGACCTGCAAAAATGAACAAACACATATATCATTTATTGAAACACATACCTTGGCGTGTTTTGATGTATTTGGATGTCCAAGATTGGGCCTAGATGGGCTGAATTGAGAAAATCATCTTTAAGTCTTCAAATGGCTTCAATTGGGCCTCTAAGCACTCTTCTTGATTTCTGGCCGGTTTCTCCTGATAAACTTGAACTAGGAGGCTCTGAATTGACTTGTTAAACAATGCTCTAAGTATTCTAGTTCCTGGTCCTGTCCTTGGAGGATCCCTCATTGATGTGATGTCTTGAGCAGCAGATGCATCTTCTAAGTCTTCTTGATGAATCTCTATGCTTGGATCGATGTCCTCATCATATGGGTTTGTGCAATATGAAGCTGAAGAATCTGCCCAGAGAGCTATGGCTCAATTGAACGGCATGATGTTAAATGACAAGCAAGTGTATGTTGGACCCTTCCTCAGGAGGCAAGAAAGAGATTCTACTTGTAACATAACAAAATTCACCAACGTGTATGTGAAGAATCTGTCTTAATCAACTACTGATAATTGTGAGATCTGGGATTCACACTAAGAATTTGTATTCGTGGATTTGTACTTTAGGATATAGAAATGGTATAGTTTCCTATGAATCAAAGACTTTATTGAGATTGATCGTCGAGATAGAACAAACACAATCGAAAAGAGAGTACAAAGTATGATGATCGAGCTATCTAGTCGAAGTGTTCTAAGTTAGGGTTGGAATGTCTTGAGTGAATCGCCACTTCTTCTTTAAATAGTCTCGACTTTGACCTTCTTGTTCCGATATTTCGGCCTCGCCTTCATAACGATCTCCGAGATTTACGTGGATCAGTTGAACCGACGAAGACCGAGTTGCTCTATCTCCATGTCATCTCCTGCCGAGCTCGAGCTCGATCGCCTCTTACTTTGGCATCGCTTGGGCCTTATCCAAGTGTCATTCGTTTAGGCCCAACAAATGAATTGGCTCGTCTCTTTATCTTTGATTCTGGAATGGGCTCAAAAATATGGGCCTTTGTCTTATTTGTTAATGGGCCGGATTTCCTAGAGGGAAATCCAATACCAATAATAGCCCCCAGCCCATTAATTTTGACAAGTCGAGGTTAATGGGCGGTGGACGTTCTCGGGAAGACGCGCGTGTGTCTCGGGTGGCGAAAACCTAATGATTACTTTCGCCCTATCCGTATATCTTGCTTCGATCTAACGGCCAAGGATGAGCGCGTGGGACGAGCTGAACTTCTTTTTAGCGCGTCGGCAGTCGTGGCGTGTATTTGTTTGAGAATTTCATCTCCTACCGTGGATCTGGTCGATCATCAACGGCTAAGATTCGAGGGTCGCGAAGAGTCTTTTCAGGCTCGTTCTTTCGCTGATGTGACCTAATTATCGCTCATTCGTAGCCGTCGATCTTAAATCAACGGTTGGGATAAAGAGAAAGCGAGGAGTCCAAACCGTCTCGATTTTCTCAGTAATTAATACGAGCTTGGGAGTTGTGCGGACGATATCTTGCATGATTCCCACTATAGATAATCATACATATTGTCGAAGGTAACCCTTTGCCTTCTCCTTTTTACCCTATTTCTTTCTCGCTTAAGGTTTTCCTTCATATCTCTTCTGCAATCAGAAAAAGTTCTTTCCGAAGATTTTCTGTTTTCTTTACTCCGATACACATTTCCTCATGGCTTTGAGAGACCCAACGGGAGCGAGTACGAGTGCGGCGGCGGGATCATTCGGTCCGCACCCGCCGTCTTCGTTAACCGTAAACCACATTCAGCAGTTGAGGGAGCTTTGCCGGATTCCGCCGGAAGTCGAGATCGTCATCCCTTCTCCGGCGGTGTCCCCCGAAACGGTCGTAGAAGGCTACTCCTGCACCTCCTACACTTATTTCGAAAAATGTGGGCTCTTCTTCCCCATTCCCCGCCTCGTTTTCTTAGTGTTGGCCCGCCACGAAAAATGTGGGCTCATCAAATGACGCCAAATTTTGTTCGATACGTTATCGGACTTGGAGTCAGAGCCGCGGAGGAGGGGATTGAATTTGGTCCCGAGGAGCTCATGCGGGTTTGCTCGGTGAAGCAGGATTCTCGCTTTCCGGGGACGTATCGTCTCTCTCCTCGGTTCGTGAGGATCCTCGACGGTCTTCCGTCGAGGGATGAATGGAAGGGCCGATATTTTTTCTTTAGGATTACCCATCATTCGGTAGGAGAGTTTGATTGCTCGGTCGTCCCTTCACGGTGGGCTTCCAACGTTGGTAAGACTCTTGGTTTTACTACTCGATCCTTTCTTTTTTTGTTGTCAGTCCGATTCTTGATTTGTTTTAGTCTGTATCACAGAGTTTCCCAAATCGCTTGACCTCAACCCTATTACGGAGGCCTTAAAAACCCGACTGAGGAGGGGTACCGTCAACTGGGACAGTTTTACAATGGAGCGCGTGCAGGCTGCTCTGAGGATCGATCTGGGGGGGGGGGTTCCGCGGGATCGATTTCGGATTTCCCGAGACTTACCGCTTCCTCCTGCACCTCCCCGGGCTTCCCCGGTTCGAGCTGTCCGACCTCCGCTTCGTATCATCGAGCGGGCAGGATAAAGTGAGTTGTCTGTTCGTGACGTTTTGTTCGTCATTATTTGGAAAGGCTTAAACCCTTTTTTTTGATAATTCTACAGGTCGTCCTCCTTTGAGTGAGGGTTCAGACGCTAGCACTCCGTCTCATGAGAAGTTATCTCGGAGATCGAGGAGTCGCCGAAACGGGAAGGACCCTATGGAATTGGCGAAGAGGGTGAGGGATGGGAGTCTGAGCAACGCAATCGTTTTTGCCATGTGTGATTCTCCTTTCCCTCCCCCAGTTATTCTTCCGAGCTCCGAGGCTCTCGACGCGGCCGTAGAGACGAGGGAAATTCCCTCCTCTCCGATTGTAGGGGAAGTGGACCCGGTCTCGTTCAGGGAGCCGGCTTTGCGCGGCCCTTACCCGAATGATTCGAGAAGGCCGAATGGCCAGCGTGGGGGTGGAAACCTTTCCCCCGCACCAAAGCGTCATAGGACCGATACGGAGGTGAGCTCGAGTAGATCGAGAGAGGATGGTGGGGCGCCGGGGAGCGCGGCCCATTTATTAAGGCTCTTTAGGCCTACGGGTGTTCGTCTTCAGGGCGTCGGGGACATGGTCCTTGGTGATAGGTACACGGAGATGGCGACAGCCGCTGGGAAGGTAACAGTTGTACCGCTTTGTTTTTGCCATTTTTTTTTCTGTATGGGAGACTTATCATTCGTGTGCTTATGTAGTTCCTGGAGGCTACGAACGGGCTCGTGGCCCAATCCGAGCGTGAGCTTCGCGGGAGGTTGCAAACAGGCGATCTTGAGGCTGCCAAGAGATCGGTGGGTATTTTGACCGCGCAGCTGCAGGATTCCTTGGCTCGAGAGGAGGATCTTGAAAGGAAACTGGCTAGATACGAGGGAATAGAAGCTCGGTTGTTGGTTCTCGAGAATCGTGAGGAAGATCTTTCCCAGAAGCTTCGGGCGGCTGAAGGTCGCACACTGGCCGCTGAAGAAGCGAGTCGGGTTGCAACTGCGCGAGCTGCTCAAGATCGAGCCGACCTGGAGAGGGTCCTCGTGGGGAGGGACTTCGACGTGAAGGTCTCGGCTCACGAGGCGAGGAAGAAGATGAGCGGGGAGTACTTGGATCTTACTAGCTGAACAAGCTCTCTTCTCAAGATTTTACCAGCAGCAGATTTTGGAACACTGCTAATGAAGCTCACTCTTCGTAATCTTTTAAAAGAAGCGACCTAATGAAAGGAAACGAAAATGGTTCAGAGAAGAAAGAAACAAAACACATTCATTTGAAAGACTTGAGGCACAAGTTATTAAACCCGTTTGGCTATGAATTTCTGAATATCTCCCTCTGTTATTGAACTATCCGGTGACCGTACAACAAATGCAATTGGAACTTCACCTGCTTCTTCATCAGCATCTTCAACAAGTTCAGCAGTCTTAATCTCAAAATTCTCTCCTTGACTTGACCCATCATCAATCTGAACTGACAAAGCCTTAATGTGGGTGTCCATGACACTCTTTCCCTTAATTGATCTTGAAATTTGGTTCACTTGTGTGTACAACTGCTTCATGTGAGTACTCAATGACTCAAACTTACCATTCAGATCTTCATACACAGCATCCAGCTGAAGGAACTTGGGCCAATTCTAACAGTTTCAGAATTCCACAAGTTCTAAGCCTAGGATCTGAGTTTGAGTAATTGAATCTTTACCGATGGATCTCGTGTTTACCTGGAGATATGCAGCGGAATGATGAACAGGTAATTGAGATCTCCAGCGCCTCAGATGCTGCACCTCTACTGCAATCCACACGCACACAAGCTGGAATCCGCCGGGATGCTAGTGCCGGAAATCAGATCTCTTGGGAAAACTATGTTTAGAGAGGTGGCTGCCTAAAATCAACGATTAGGGTTCCAGGTCGTTCATATAAACCTATATATAGACCTGGAATGACTAAACCAATCATTGGACTAATTCCAAAACGTTTAAGTCATAAACCGAAACATCAGTTTCCGGACCAGCCTTGTGTCGATCGACACACCCAATGGTGTCGATCGACACACCTCTTAAAACTCGATTTCAATGTGTATCCAATACACATTGACCAGACCATATGCCAATGATCAATCCCATACAAAGTGTATCCAGCTTGCTTAGGTGTGTGACCCTGTAGGTTCAAATAATACTAGCAATGAGTTACAACTCATTTGTCATAAGCGGCTTCTAGCAAAACATTATGACCACCTAGTATCACATGAATTGTCCGATCTCGACAATACAACTATCATGCAGAGTAAGTACAATATGATTTCAGGACATAATCCCAACAATCTCCCACTTGTACTGGAATCATCTATTTCCATAATCCCTTTATCGCTATATCTCGATATGGCATAAGGCAAGAAACTGTGTCATCCTTATTATAGCCAACATCATGTTCATCGAACTCCTGATTTATACTGATAAAACAAACGACTGACAATCACCTCGTTTGAGCACGGCCATGCATTTTCTCAGTATCAAATCTTCGATGGGCCCTGAGATATTTATCTCTTGTTATATAGGAGGGACAAATCCCTTCTTGTTCCATCCCTGTTTCTACACACACTTCATGATACGCCTAAGCAATGCCTTTATAGCCGCCAGTTACGGAACGATGTTTGACAAGGTCAAAGCGCACCAATTCACATGCTAGAAAGCATGATGAACTCAGGTCTAAGACTATACTCTATAGTCGTAATGAGAATCTCTCATGACACTGATATAACTATCCTGTAGAGTTCTCATTAGCGGGTCATGTCCGATCATATGTTCACCAACATATATCTATGTGACTGACGTTGATACTCATATTAATGACTCCATGAAACTTAGTCATACTTCACCTCACATACTAGTCTTAACGGTTGTTAGTGTCCCACTTTAACAACCTACGACCAGGGACAAACATAATTTTATGTCGTCTTTCACTCATAGGGTTTCATGATCAAGTCCTCAACTTGATAACCTATAAAATAACCATAAAATACTTTGGGGCCATTATTTAATTATCCAATAATCAAATAATGCTGATGTCAGTTTTTCATAAACATGACCATAGCATGTCTATGTGAGCATCATAACTATCATAACTCCCACTAGAATCTATTGGGATTATGTCCTGAAATCACATTGTACTTACTCTGCAGATAGTTGTATTGTCGAGATCGAACAATTCATGTGATACTGGGTAGTCATAATGTTTTGCTAGAAACCGCTTATGACAAATGAGTCGTAACTCATTTCTATCGTGTGAACCTACAGGGTCACACACCTAAGCAAGTTGGATACACTTGGTATGGGATTGATCATTGGCATATGGTCCGATCAATGTGTATCCAATACACATTGATATCGTGTTTTAGGAGGTGCATCGATCGACACCATTGGGTGTGTCGATCGATACAAGATATGTGTCGATCGACACCATTGTGTGTGTCAGTCGACACAAGAGCGAAACCGAAACTGATGTTTCGGTTTACATCGAGGTCAATATATAAACGCTTGTGTATTTTTCGACCTCGTAGTGAGTGCCGTTGCAGACAGTTTTTCTTGACAGAAAAACTGATCCTCTTCCTCTAGAAAACACAGAAATCCCAAGAGATCCGATTCCCGGCGCTAGCATCCCGGTGGATTCCAGCTTGTGTGCGTGTGGACTACGATAGAGGCGCAGCGATTGAGGCGCTCCAGATCTCGTTTACCTGCTTATGTTTCCGCTGCCAATCTCCAGGTAAACGCTAGATCGGCAAGGATTCAATTAAATAGACCCTAGATCCTAGCCTTCAGGAACATGACAGGATTCGAACTGATGTTAGAATTGGCTCAAGTTTCAACAGAATCAAGACCACGTCTTCAGATATCTAGTACCTATAGCAACGGTATGAAACTCATGCTTAGGTTGTGAGAGAGGCTGCGGTGTTCTTGCTTGGAACCATTCCAACAAACTACACCGCTATTCATTAATAAGCACTATTCTACGGTCCCCTACTTGGAGCCCTTCCAACAGATAGCACCGCTACACAGACAAAGAGACATAACCAGGTGGGAACCGGGAGTCGTCTTTGTCCGTCAAACTACTCTTAACATATTCGTCACCTCCTCAGTTTAACAAGAACCTATCCTTACTGTTTCTCAAACACTTGGGGATATTCCTTACAACTGTCCAGTGACTTTTACCGGAACATATTGGTATCTTCTCGTCATGCTATATGTGTAAGCTGCATCTAGACGAGCGCAAAACATGGCATTTATGATGGATTCTATTGCAGAAGCATAAGGAATCACACTCATAGATACTAGCTCAGCCAATGTCCAAGACACTTCTTCTTGCTAAGATTATTGCCACAAGACCTTTGGTGTGAAGCCATTCTTGGAATCATGCATATTGGAACTGTCCAATACCTTATCAACATAAGGATTCTGACACGATCCAATTAGCCTACCCCAATCCATTTCAATAGATCCTTATTCCAAGAACTCACATTGCTTCTCCCATGTCTATCGTTTAAAATGACTTCCGACCCAAGTCCTGATAAGACTTAAGCGACGGAACGTCGTTTATGAGATTAAGTGTGAGAAATGCAATTACGCTCCCACTAGACTACTTGTAAACGCACGGTTCCTATTCGTTCCTGATCAAGTTAAAACTTTTGACCGTTTTAACAGAACTTCGATTCCAACTCCAAGATGTTTGCTTCAACCCAGAAATGGATTGGTGAAGCTAACATGCATACCTAGCAAATTTTCGGAGTTAGGGCTCACCATCGCTCCTTCAATCTCGCATGCTCGTCACTTTTCAATGATCATCAGATCATGGCAATCGGTCACGAGAAATCACTCTCGGGTTAGTGACGGATCCATTCGGATCTACGAACTTCATGCTCCACAGGTGTAGGTCCTACAACACTTTGTAGATCCAACCGCTGCTCTCCCTCAACAGGTTGAGCAACCTCCTGTGTTTCTCGAATTTCTTCGAGCTGTACTTCTACTCCCACTGTTTTTCTTGGAAAGAAACTTCCTATCTATAAAAACAGAGTTCCGAACAACAAAACTTTGTTTTCGGATTGGTTGTAAAAGTAATAAGCCTCGGTTTCCTTAGGACAACCAACGAAGTAGCACTTATCAGATTTTGGTTCAAGGTTGTCTGTTGTCAACTGCTTTGCATAAAACTTGCAATCCCAATTAATCAGGAAAACATACTTGGAAAACTTCCAGTCCACATCCAATGTGGTGTCTTTCAACTGATTCTGATAGAAACCTATTTGGCGTAAATACATACATTTCTAGAGCGTATTTCTAAAAGGATAATGGAAGATTCGTGTGACTCATCATTAATCGGAGCATATCCAATAAGGTCAGATTCATTCTCTCAGAAACACCATTAAGGTTTTCTAGGAGAAATGAGCTGTGAGACGACTTCACACTCACTTAGATGATCACTGAATTCTTGACTCAAGTATTCTCCTCCGCGATCTAATCGAGGATCTTTAATACTTCTGTCATATCGGTTCTATACTTCATTCTGGAACTCCTTTGACCATTTCAAAAGATTCCTACTCGTGTCTCATCAAATGAACACAGCCATACATAGTGAAGTCATCAATAAAGGTGATGAAGTACTGAAAATTTCCTCTGGCACTAATACTCACCGGGCCACATACATCAGTATAAGCAAGGCCCGATAAGCCTCATGCCCTTTTCTTTAGCTCTGCTAAAGAAGCCTTAGTCATTTGGCCCAGTAAGCAGAATTCATATCTCATATGATTTATAATCAAATGAGCCCAAAGGCCCATAACTATGAATCTTCTGAATTCGCTTCACTCCATGTGGTTGAAACGACTATGCTAAGGAAAAATCGAGTTCGAGTCTTCAGACTTAAACCGTTTAGTATTTATGTTATTTACAGGCGTACATTGGTTTAAGATATAAAACCCATTTCAAAAAGGGGTGCTACTATAGAATATTTCATCAAGATCAAAAGAGCAAAACTTGTCTTTTATCAAAATGAAAAACATCCAAATTCTTACAACAAAATGAAAGACATCTCTGCTTAAAGCAGGTACATAGCAGCAATTACTTAATTCAAAAACCAGGTTTGAAAGGCTCCTACAAGTGGATGATCTCTACGGCTAATGCAGCAACCATTGCTCCATTCCAGACGCGCAGTTCCACTTGTCCTTTCTTCAACGTTCTACTGTTGTTTAGGCCCTGCATATTTCAAAAATATCAGTACCACAACCAGTATCCAATACCTACGTAGAACTTGAATTAATAACACAATACCTGAAGAAGAAGTTCTGTACATCTCCTTCATCTCTTGTGAATCTTCCAAGAATTTAATGCAATTTCTCTTCCAATGCCCAAACTCTTCACAATAGCAGCTTTTATAAGATGACACATGCTTATCCTGATTCCAAATCTGGACGACCTTGCCTCTACCCTTGTCTATACAAGATTTCTCAAACCTTTTACACTTTATGATGTTTTGCTCAACTGTCTTGAGCATGCCATGCAGCTCAGTAAACGTCTTCGTCAAGCCATTCTTGATATAGCTCTTGATAAACTTATCATAACTTGACGGCAGTGACTGCAGGATGATTTCAGTAGCCAACTCTAGGCTAACAGGATAATCCAGATTCCCCAGGTTATCAATGTAACCCATCATTTTAATGACATGAGGACTCACTGGAGCATCCTTTGGTAGCTTGTACCCAATGAGAGACTTAACCATCTGGTATCTCTCAACTCGTTCCTGATCCTGAAACATCAGTTTCAGGCTAGTGATCATCTCGATTGGTGACTCCATGTCTCGTGTTGACTCTTTAAGTCCGCGTTCATGGTAGCCAACATCAGACCACACACATCTACCACATCAATATAATGCTTATTCCAAGCATCATATACTGCATGTGAGGCATTGGTCCCAAGCTTCTCGGGGAGAGCTTTCTCAAGGACATAGTCCTTACTCTCTTGCTTGAGAATAAATCTCAAGTTCTGATACCAATCCAGGAAATTTGATCCATTTAACTTGTCCTTCTCAAGGACGGATCGCAACGAGAAAGTAGTTTTAGACATAGGCTGAAAACTAAGAAAAGAAAAGTTTTAGTTATGAAGTTCAGAAAATGAGAAATCTTATCTAATAAGAAAACTCGTATTATATTCAAACTATGTTTCCTCTATGAATATAATGATACAAGACCTATACTTCACCAAAATTTGAGTGGACGACTCGCCATCACCCAAACTTTAGTTATCTAGGTAAGCAAATCATTGCTAATTGTACCCAGTACAACTCTTGGTCGCAGATAAGACAATCCATGTCTCATCCACTCCGATGTCTCTGGGCCCAGAACTTCTGATAGCCCAGTCAAGTAAACCAATCTCTTCAGTCTTGTGATCATTGACAGTCGCACTGCAAGTCTATAAATGATCACCTGCCTTACTCATGTAATTTTAGATACCAAGGACTCCAAGACTATCCAACAACGAAATGAGTCTTGACAGTAGACAAGATTGGGAAAGACATCAAGGTCACTTGATATTTAGTTGAGGAAACGGAACTTTAAAAGGTTAGTAAATCAATCTCTTAGGTCATGTAATTGTTTATGTCAAGCACTGCAAGACCATCAACACAACTACCTGCCTTACTCATGTAATTGTGGACACCAAGCTCTTGGCATGACTATCACAACAACGAAATGAGTCTTGACAGTTGACCATATTGAAAACTAAGCTTTGATCTAATACACATCCAATGTGTATTCGATAGGTTTAGAACACGTTTAACTTTTAATTTTAATTGAGTTTTAATTATTCTAATAAAAGTGGGTTAGGTCATTTGGTTCGGTTTCTCAATCATTTGGTTCAATAACCAAACGATTACGGTTCGCATCCAACCTTAACAAAACCCGATAACCGGTCAATCCAATTGAACCGGTAATTGACCAAATGAACCGGTTTTAGACCAATTGAGATACCGGTCAAATCTAATTCAACCGGTCCATCCAATCAAACCGATTCAATCAGTTTTAACTAATCGCGAGAACCGGTCCAATCCAATTGAACCGACTTATCCAATCAAACTGATCTTATCTAATCAAATCGGTTTATACTAATTGAGATAACCAGTCAAATCCAATTGAACCAATTCATTCAATTTAAACCGATCTGATCTACCTTAACAAGGCATGATAACCAGTTCAATCCAATTGAACCGATTAACCAATCACACAAGGAGAGCTTGAAGCCATTCTCAAAGATAGAACAACTCAGCACAAATATACCAGGAGCTGGTAGCTTCTTGGGGAGTTGATTTAGCAGCACATCATTGATTTGCTTAGGAAGTACTACCACCCATTACTTCAGTACTTCGTCCATAGGCAGCATCATCTCTAAGTAGCTCTGCACACAATGATGATAGGGTGAAGTGTCAATTTGCGGATCCTCTTTCAACTTCTTATCCATCACTTCCAACTGTTTAGCTTCATCAAGCTCTTGTTGAGACTTCATTGATATCTTAGGGAAAGGTACAAGAGGTTCATGGTCTGTTTCTTCAGCAACAGCACAAGATGTTGGCAATTCCGGCTCCTTACGCTCTTGATGTCGACCGACGTTGCACTGATCTCGATCGACATCAGCTAATTCACTACTGATGTCGACTCCAAAATCGACCATGCTCGATTTCCATTCGTCATGAGAACTCGAAATCCTTGAAAGTGGATGTCGACCGACATCGAAGTCCAAATCGATTGACACTGGGATTTCAGTCTCGGGTTTTTCAGCATCTTCAACAAGTTCAGCAGTCTTAATCTCAAAATTCTCTCCTTGACTTGACCCATCATCAATCTGAACTGACAAAGCCTTAATGTGGGTGTCCATGACACTCTTTCCCTTAATTGAGCTTGAAATTTGGTTCACTTGTGTGTACAACTGCTTCATGTGAGTACTCAATGACTCAAACTTACCATTCAGATCTTCATACACAGCATCCAGCTGAAGGAAATTGGGCCAATTCTAACAGTTTCAGAATTCCACAAGTTCTAAGCCTAGGATCTGAGTTTGAGTAATTGAATCTTTACCGATGGATCTCGTCTTTACCTGGAGATATGCAGCGGAATGATGAACAGGTAATTGAGATCTCCAGCGCCTCAGATGCTGCGCCTCTACTGCAGTCCACACGTACACAAGCTGGAATCCGCCGGGATGCTAGTGCCGGAAATCGGATCTCTTGGGAAAACTATGTTTAGAGAGGTGGCTGCCTAAAATCAACGATTAGGGTTCCAGGTCGTTCATATAAACCAATATATAGAGCTGGAATGACTAAACCAATCATTGGACTAATTCCAAAACGTTTAAGTCATAAACCGAAACATCAGTTTCAGGACCAGCCTTGTGTCGATCGACACACCCAATGGTGTCGATCGACACACCTCTTAAAACTCGATTTCAATGTGTATCCAATACACATTGAGCAGACCATATGCCAATGATCAATCCCATACAAAGTGTATCCAGCTTGCTTAGGTGTGTGACCCTGTAGGTTCAAATAATACTAGCAATGAGTTACAACTCATTTGTCATAAGCGGCTTCTAGCAAAACATTATGACCACCTAGTATCACATGAATTGTCCGATCTCGACAATACAACTATCATGCAGAGTAAGTAAAATATGATTTCAGGACATAATCCCAACACCAGCTTCTTGTTGAAGTCCACAGTGACCTTCGTCTGACCCTTCAGACACCGCTCCAACATAGCTTCCATCTTGCTCTCTTGAGTATTAGCAGCAGGAGGTGTCTGATAAGAGGATGATCCATAAGTCCTCTGATAAGAATTACCTTGCTGAAAAGGTTTCTGATAACCAGCATTCTGACCATATCCAGAAGAGTTTTGGTTGCTTGTGAAAGCACTCTTCTGTCCACCATTAAAGAACTTGTTACCTTGCTGATTTCTAAACCTGTTTCCTTGGAATCCAGAGCAACTGATGTAGTTCACATCCTCTTCTTGGCAGTCTTCTTCAGCTTCAAACACTTCAACTTCTTGAGCAAAGTTGACAGCTTTCATACCGGTCAACAAACTATGAACAGTGTTCAGCTTGTTCCTGATATCACTCATCTCCAGATTATCAATCTTTCCACCAGACTCTTTCCTTCTCCTATCAGCAATCTTTGTGATGTTACTACTAACCTAGTTATCAATCAGCAATCTCGCTTGCTCAGGAGTCTTGGTATTGAAATTGCCATTGCTGGCAGCATCCAATGCAGACTGGTAATTGAGATCAATCCCTCTGAAGAATATGCCCAGCAGCGTTACTTCTGAGAATCCATGATGAGGACATTCACGTTGGTACATCTTAAACCTCATCCAAGCAGACATAAAGAGGCTCTGTAGGACCTTGAACAAATGTCAGAATGTCCTGTCTGTGCTGATCTGAGCGAGCATCATCGTAAAAGTGTCGCAGGAACTCTCTCTTCACAGCATCCCAAGTAGTCAACTTCCCAGGTGGAAGTTGCTTCAGCCAAGCAGCAGCCTCTCCAGCAAGAGAGTATGGGAAAAGCTTCAGATACAAGAAGTCATAATCCACCCCATTGTACTTCATTTCAGTGATGAAGGCTTCAAAATCCTCAATGTGGTCGATGGGTTGCTCATGTGGAAGACCATGGAAGGGTTGCTGTCTCAGCATAGCGTAGTAGACAGTCTTGATCTCAAAGTCATTCCTCTCAAAAGAAGGAGGAACAATTGCTGACCGGTTAGCATAAAACTCATCCGGACGGTTGTAGTCAGCAAGAGTCTTCTCAGCAATAACCATCTGTCCCTGACCTTGAGGCTGTTCAGGCGCAGGTTCAGGGATTACATTCCCTTGGGCATCAATCCTATGCCCGTCATCATTGTAGGCGTTGTTCTGTTGGTCTCTCAGAACGCCCCCAGCATCAGGTCTCAAAATCAAACGGTTGTTCATCATTCTTGTTCCTTAACAATTTCTGTTCGTTCTCTCTCGTCTAGCAAGCTCCTCAAGTCTGAGGTTCAGAAGTTCTTCGCTCTGGTTGCTTCGAGTATGTCGACTTGGCATACACTGATCTCAAAACCATATCTCGAGGTCGATGTCGAGCGACACTGGAGTAGAAATAGATCGACACTGAATGCGTCTGTCGAATCCTGCAGCAACAAAAACAAGCCAAACAAGAGAAAAATAGGTAACAAACTAAATAAAAACGACCTAGACTCAACTCTAAAACAAAATCTATCGGCGAACTCAGTTGAGTCCCGGCAAAGGCGCCAAAAACTTGATAGGGTGTAAAGTTTTATCCTATTCTACTGCAAGTGCACAGTTATGCAATGTAGTACTTAGGGTATCGAATCCACAAGGACTCACGGTCACACGATAGATTATATGTCGTCAAGCTAAGATAAATCAATTCCAGAGAAAGCAGTAAACAAAAGCAATAAACTAGTAGGTGTTTTCAATAGGAAGAAAGGTGCTAGACTTAGGAACTTCTCGGGAATTACGCTACGCAAGATACTTAATTAACCGGATTCAGATTAAATACAGGTTCAAGAACTAGCAACACAATGCTAAATAATCCAACTCTCGCTGAGATTATTTCTATATCTAGCAACCTAGCGATCCAAATCTCTTTGTGATCCTAGAGTTCTAAATAAGCATTAAGAACAGGTTCTATCGGTTCACAATTCTCCTAAACCAAATCTCTTTGCATCTAGTCAAATTGCTCACTCTAAGTTTGTTCAGATTATAACTCACACTCTCGTGCTATTGTTAATTGTCTAAGATCTAAACCCTAGGTGATCAGTCTAGAATTCAGTGTTAAGAACCCTTAGGTGATGAACAAAAGATGGTGAATCCTATTTAATCAGTTATAAAGCAAGCATAAAACCTTTGTGAGAATCCCTAAATCTAACTAGGTTACTACTCAGACATATCAGCAATCAAACAATACATCATGAATAGAAAACCAAAGGAATGAATAGATAAAGAAAAAGGGTTCGAAATTCTTCTCTCAGTGTTACAAGTAGCAAGAATCAGCCCTCTTCTCAAATCTCTCAAGCAAGAACAAAGTTAAGAACAAGATAAAAGGTAGAATGAGTCTGAAAACCTAATTAAACTCTCTAAACATGTTTTGGGGTCAGTTTAGAATTAAGGAAAACTTCTGGGCAATTCTGCAAATCTTCAAAACTTGTCTCTAACTCGCGAATGTTGTTTTGTCGCGCTCAGTGTCGACCAGCATCCAAGTCAGCGTCGGTCGACACTCAATCGTGGTCGAGACACCAACTTTAGTTCGTTGCACAAATCACCAGAAACGTCTTATAAGCCCATCCTTTGCTCCAAACACAAGTCTACCTGTAACAGACTCAATAGACTCTAAAAACCAGGTTAAAGACTCAATATATATAGCTATATCATGGTTGAAAACCTTGAAAAACCATGATATATCATGGATCCTCTGAATATCTGAGAAGATGTGGGTGTCCTTGGTAGGTTGATCCGTGTGTGGTTTTCTAACAGTCATAGAGCTACTGCATGTCTGTCCAATGGTCACTTAGTTCCTGTTCCAGCGAAAATTTCCTCGAAAAATCATAGTTTCATACACATTTTGACTCAGTAAAACAATTCTGAAAACAAAAGAAACCAAGGACTGACACTAAGAAAAGAAAACATGATGGCAGTAACCATCTCCCCCACACTTAAACAACACTGTCCCCAGTGTTATCGCAGCTTTGGTTCTGGAGAACAAGGTATAACCAGCGAAAAGCTCGGAAAATCAGAGACCTTACCTGCAGTCGCGGTTGGTGTCGACCGACACACAGCCAGTGTCGAACGACACAAGGCTTTGGTCGACATAGATCTGATCTGAATCGAGCGTCCTTGATTATGGTCTGTGTTTTCGAGTTTGGTGTCGACCGACACTAAAGGCGTGTCGACCGACATTGCTGTCTGCAAACCTGTTCTTCACGATTCTAACACACAAAGAGCAGAAAAATCAAAAGACTCAAGACTAAAAACCAAAAAGAAGAGAAATCTGACCCTACAGTGGGTTGCCTCCCACTCAGCGCTTGTTTTAAGTCGTTAGCTTGACTGTGGTAGATGGTCAGATGTCAGGTGGCTACGCTAAAGGCAGAGCGTGCCTTTGCGAAATTCTTCTCATCCATGGTGGCGTATATGCATCGTGTGCGTGAGACTGACCGAGGAACTTGGGAATCACAGCAAGGTCAGGTGGAACATTATGTTTCCTGACTCTATTCCCTGCAAAATCAGCATCAGAGTTAGCATACTCAATGTCAGAAAATGGATACCTTGACTTTATCATAATTGGCTCAGGTGAGATGTTTGGAGCTTTCTGCTTAAGAGCAGGTATAGGTTTGAAGATGTTAGAGCAGGCTCAGTATGAACCGCCATCTTCCCTTCTCCAATCTCCGTCTCGGGTTCTATCTCAACACTGAAGCTTTGTCCATCAATGGTGTATCTGTGCAACCTATCCATCTTGAACTGCAAAGGCTTACTCCTAGGTGGAGATCAATTAGACCATGTCGCACATCAATTACAGCTCCAGCAGTGGCTAAGAAGGATCTACCGAGTAGTAGAGGATCATCAGGCTCAATCTCATACTTCAGCACCACAAAGTCCGTTGGAATCAATTAATTTCCATCTCTTAGAGGGATGTTCTCAAGAACTCCTTTTGGATACCTCTTTGATCGATCAGCTAGGACAAGAGAGATCCTAGTGGGCTGGAAGTTCAACAGTCCTAATCTCATAGCCACAGAGTATGGCATGAGATTCACACTTGATCCAAGATCACACAATGACCTCTTAAATCTTTCTTTGTATATAGAACAGTCTATCATGAAACTCCATGGATCCTTTAGTTTCTCAGGAATCCTGCCATGAATAACGGCATCACACACTTCAGAGACCATCAAGGCACCTTCTTCTTCAGTCATGTTACTAGAAAGAATGTCTGTAATACATCTCGTCACCACAGGAATGGTCTTAGTAGCATCAATTAATGGAACTTTAGTTAGCTTATCTCTCATTATCTTCTTGTACCTTTCCAACTGACTCTCTTGCTTGGACTTCCTAGGGAAAGGAATTTTCGGTTTGTAGACTCTCTCTTTGGCCACATTCGGTTTCTCTATGCAGACTGGTCGCTCTCGCCCATAGTGTCGATCGAAACTGAAGTGAAATCGATCGACATTAACTCCATTCGAGTCGACCTTGATGTCGAGGCGGGTCGATTTCAGTTCGTCATGAAAATTCGAAACTGGTGTCGACCGACACGGTTGTGTGTCGATCGACACAATATCTTCATCTCGACAATCACTCGAATTTTGCAGCTCCAAAGTCTTTATATCATAATTCTGCTCAGCTTCGTCCTCTACCAAAACCGCCTTAACATGTTCTTTCTGAGATTGAGTCATCCTTTCCTTAACACCGGCCTCTGCTTGCCTTATCCTAGTATCCAGATTATCAACTCTGCTTGTCAAAGCCTCCAATTTCCCACTTAGATCTTGATACATGGAATCCAGCTTTCCATTCAGATCTTCGGTCATCTTATTCTGCCCAAGAAGAAACTGCTCAAGCATGGACTCAATCTTTGTCTGCTCATTGGTGAGAGGAGCATGGTGAGATGAATAACCATTGTCCCTTGATCTTGGTGTGTAACCAGAAGTTTGTCTCTGCTGATTTCTATGTGTCTGCTCATAATAATCAGTCTCAGCGATATAGTTCACCTCTGCAAACTCTTCAGCTTCTGCATCTGATCGGATTTGCCTCTTCCTAAATAGGACGCTGTGGACAGAATCAATCTTGTCCTTCATATCGGCCATCTGCAAGCTATCATCTTTGCCACCAGATCTCTGCCTCTCTTTGTCAGCATTCTTGACACCATTTCTAGTTATCAAGTTCTCAATAAGCTCCTTAGCTTCCTCTAGGGTCTTGGTATAGAAGTTCCCATTACTTGCAGCATCCATAGCCGTCTGATACCACAAATCAATTCCTATGAAGAAGACACACAATAGCTGTACTTCAGAGAAACCATGGTGTGGACAATATCTTTGGTACCTCTTGAACCTCACCCAAGCAGTTTTAAAAGGCTCTGTAGGTCCTTGCTTGAATGTCAAAAGATCTTGTCTAAGCTGGTCGGATCTAGCATCATCATAAAAGTGTGTAAGGAACCCCTTCTTGACCGCATCCCAAGTAGTCAAAGATCCTGGTGGTATCTATTTCAACTAGTGGGCTGCTTCTCCATTGAGAGAAAATGGGAAGAGCTTGCAGAAAAGATAATCAAGTGAGACTCCTTTGGCCTTAATACTGCTAGCCAATTCCTCGAAAGTCTCTGTGTGATCCATAGGATGCTCGCTAGAGAGACCATGAAACTGATCCTGCCCAACCAATGCGTAGTACTCTGGTTTCAGCCTGAACTCAGTAAATGGAGGTGGTCGATTCGCAGACCGATTAGCGTAGAACTGATATGGTCTGTTATAGTCAGCAAGTGTCTTCTCGTGACCAGCTTCCCGTTGTGAATGTTCCGCGCCCACAACAACATCTGGCACGATGGGGTTTCCTTCCCCATCCAGTTTCTGACCATTTGTGTTGCATATATGACCCTCTTGGTCACGTAAAGTGCCGTCCTCACCGCGAATCGGAATCACAGGTTCCATAGAGAAAAACCTGCTAAGTGTTCAAGCACTTGGTATCACTGGTCGCGCCTGCTGTCGATCGATTTAAGATTAGTGTCGATCGACACTAAGCGATTCCTGCAACACCCAAGAAACAAGAACGTGAGTAAACGAGAAAAGAAAAGAAAAATGCTTAGTCTAAATTCTAATACTGAATCTATCGGCGAACTCAAAGAGTCTCCGGAAACGGCGCCAAAAACTTGATAGGCTAAGAGTTTTTATCCTATTCTACTGCAAGTGCACAATTATGCAATGTAGTACTTAGGGTATCGAATCAACAAGGACTCTAGTTTCACGCGATAGATTATGAGTAATCGAATTAAGCGAAGCGAAGCAGATTTTATGGCAGTAACAAGACAGCAAGTAAACGAATGAAGTGAGGTGAATGTAAGTAATTAACAAAAGCGTCAGGTTTCAGGAATTTCTCAGGAAATCAGGAAATCAGATAATCAGACAATCATGATTCAATCTATAGCGCTCTTGAACTAGAATCACAGAAGTATAACTAACCAGCTCTCGTTGCGATAATTATCTATGTCTAACAACCTAGTGATCCAAATCTCTTTGTCATCCTAGAGCTCTAAACATGCATTATTCCGAGTTCGTTTGTTCACAACTTCTCAAGACCAAATCTCTTTGTGAATAGATAAGTTGCTCACCTAAATTCTTTCTAGCTAATTAACCAACTCTCGTTGTGTAAATCAACCTAATATCAATAATCTAAATGGCCAGTTCAGATCAAGCGTTAAGAACGATTTAGATGAAAAAAAAATGATGAATCCAAATTAATCAGTTACTCTAATATTCCTTGAAATCCCTAATGAGAATTCCCTAACCTAATAAGAGATCTACTCAGACATATCAATCATCACAAAAGACATAATCCAAATAGATATCATATATAAATCAAAAGAGTAAGAACAGGGGTTCGAAATCAAGTCTCTCTCGAGAACAAAACCAGCCCCCAAATCTCCTAATCTTTGATAAAAGAAAGCTTAGCCTAAACAATGGCTGAAAAACCTAATTAATAGTCTAAAACACTATTTGGGTCTTTCTGAAAATATAGGAAGCTTCTGGGTAAATCTTGCAAATCTCCAAAATCTGTATTTTTGACGCGTAGAAATTTCGTCCTTTAGTGGTGTCGACCGTCATCAAATTGGTGTCGACCGACACCAAGTTCAGACGCACCCAGTGAACTCTGTGAAATCCATGTATGCTGCAGAATCACTCCAAAAGCTCCCAGAATCTCCAGATAAACTCCAAACGTACCTAAAACCTGTAAAACACCTAAAGGACTCGAAAGACTCCATAAAAGACTCGATTATGTATATATATCATGGCTCAAAACACCTGAAACCCATGATATATCAGCCACCGGCGTTGGTTGAATTTTAGGGTCTAATGATTAATATTTCTTTTTGATGATGTCGAACTGCTTCTAACCTCTTTTTTTTTGTAAAAGCCCCCGAGTCGCTTTCTCTCAAACCGATAACAGAGGGTTTGATAGCTCGTTTGAGAAGAGGCGAGGTTAATTGGGCTAGCTTTACAGTAGAGCGCGTACAAGCCGCTTTAAGAGTTGAGCCTCAGCGGACTTCGCATGGCCGACCTCGAATCCCTCGAAACGTACCACCCCCACGAGCTCTCCCTCATGCTCCTCCGGCCCGAGTAATTCAGCCTCCGCTTTGTATCGTCGAGCGGACTTGAGAAAGTAAGTAGTTTACTTATTCGATTTGTGTAGGGATTTCCCTATTGTCGCTATGTATGCTTTTATCTAGCTGATTTGGCTCGATATTTTGCAGATCGACCTATCTCGGACGACAGTTCAACCGCTAGCACGCCTCCTCACGAGAAGATGTCTCGTCGAGCAAGTAGCCGCCGGAACGGGAAGGATCCGGTTGACTTGGTCAACAAGATGAAGGCTGGCGATTTGAGCAACGCCATCCTTTTCGCTCTGGGCGAAGCTCCTCCTCCGCTGGGTCACACTCCTCATCCTGCCTGGGCCTCCCTTTCTCCGGCTCCAGAAACCGGGGAAGAGATTTTGGAGGTCGAAAACTTGCCTCCTCCTTCGACCGAGCAGTAGATAGCTCCATCCAGGGAGCTCGCTTTACACGATTCCCATTCGAACGGCTCTAGGGGGTCGAACGGCAGGAGTCGGGGTGGTTATCTTCCTCCTGCGCCGAAGCGTCAAAGGACTGACGCGAAAGTGAGCTCGAGGAGATCGAGCCAAAACAATGAGGCGAGGCCTGCCTCTTCTGGGTCCTCTGGATCCTTCAACTGGCGCTTCAGGCACCAAAAGGAATGCCCGATCGCTGATTATCCGAAGCCTGCAGGCGTTCAACTCCCGTCTGTCGGGGATATGGCCCTCGGGGATGTTGGGATTATGTCCTGAAATCACATTGTACTTACTCTAAAGATAGTTGTATTGTCGAGATCGGACAATTCATGTGATACTAGGTAGTCGTAATGTTTTGCTAGAAACCGCTTATGACAAATGAGTTGTAACTCATTTCTAGTATCGTGTGAACCTACAGGGTCACACACCTAAGCAAGTTGGATACACTTTGTATGGGATTGATCATTGGCATATGGTCCGATCAATGTGTATTGGATACACATTGAATTCTTATTTTAAGAGGTGTGTCGATTGATGCCATTGGTGCGTCGATCGATACAAGAGGTGTGTCGATCGATACCATTAGGTGCATCGATCGACACAAGGTCGATACCAAAACTGAAGTTACGGTTTGTGATCCGTGGACCTATATATAAGGGCCTGGACACACGACCTAAAGTGAGAGCCGTCGCAGACAGTTTTTCTTGACAGAAAAACATAGAATCTTCCTCAAGAAACACGTAGAGAATCCCAGGAGATCAGATTCCCGGCACTAGCATCCCGGCGGATTCCAGCTTGTGTGCGTGTGGACTGCGATAGAGGCGAGGCATCTGAATCGCTCCTGATCTCGTCTTACCATTCATTCTGCTGCCAGAACAAGGTAAACACGAGATCCATGATTCAATAACACAAACCCTTAGATCCTAGGCTCGGAATTCAGACTTAGGGTTGCCTAATCGGATTAGGAACTGCTAGGAATTCCATCAGTGGTATCAGAGCCTTAGGGTTTTCCATTGAATCAGCATGTTTAATAGAATTTGATGATTTAAATTCGCTCATAAGATAATATGAATAAGAACAGGTTGGATCAATTTTGATCAGAAACGATTCTGAGTTTTCGTATGGTGTCGATCGACACAAAAGGTGTGTCAGTCGACACAGAATAGTGAATTCGTCAGAATCGGCGGCTAGGGTTTTTCGCGAAGAAAACTTAAAAGCCTACTGTGTCGATCGACACAGATTGAGTGTCGGTCGACACAGACCTTGCAATTGGTTAATCGGTTCAATTGGATTGGCCGTACTTGATGACGAGATAGGCCACGCCGTACATTCCTTTGGCCGTTAGTGAAGCCGAGCTGGTTTGTTATCACAGGCCGAGCCGAGTCGAGTCGAGCCGATAATGATGGGCTCGGTTTGAGTATGTATGTTCGGGTCTTTGCTTTATTGGGCCGAGTTTGCTTTTGTTAGGCCGACATTTGTACAGAGAACAGGTATTGGGCCCTGCTAAGTAGATGGGGTGCTAAACCCATATATAACATAGGGTTCGGTTATGTTTCCAGGCACCGAACAAGTATGTTAGATATACTTACATTTTTTATATTTATTTAATACTCTATAAAAGAAAATATATTAAATATTACATTGAAAGTGTCGTTAGCTTAGTTGTAAGAGACTCGTTTTCGTCCCGACATCGTTTTATTTAATGGTCAAGGCAAATATATATAACTGTTCCGTCATCTTTTTTTTTGAATGGTGTGTCATTTTGATAATACAACAAAAACTTTAGTATTTAAATTAAAAATCAAATAAAATTTAATGTTTTTTTGTCCGAAAATTTGTGTATTTTTTTCCAAACTTACAAAGTTTAATATTTGTTTGACATTTTTCCAGATTATAAAATCATAAAATCGGAATCGTGTTGTCTCTCATTCCTCCTTTCCTCATCGCAATTGTCTTCAGTCTCGCCCAAATCTCTCACAAAACTATCTTCGATATAGCACGCGCACCCGCAGGCTTCGCCGCTGGCAACTGCTCTTACCCTTTTCTTCTCTCCTCTCTTGGTCTTACCTTCAATTCATAAAACCCAGAAAAGGACGTAAGAAGAAATCTCTTTGTTTTGTTTTTATCTTCTCCGCTTCAATTTTTCTCTTATTGCTTTGTTATTCCGTTTCTATCTTGATTGCTCTGAAATAAACGAGAGGGGAGAGAAGAGCAAAGAAAAAACCCAAAAAGGAAGAAAAAGTTCCAAAAACTAAAAAAAAAGAAAAGAAAATGGCTCAAGTTCAACCTCAAGGTCAAACTCCCAACGGCTCTGTTCCGCCGGTTGGTTCGGGAGAAGCGGGTGCTCAGTTTGGTTCTACGTCCCTTTATGTTGGAGATCTGGATGTGAATGTTACCGATTCGCAGCTTTTGAATGCATTTAGCCAGATGGGTCAAGTTGTGTCGGTTCGTGTGTGTAATGATTTGGATACTCGGAGATCTCTCGGATATAGATATGTCAACTCCAGCAGTCCTCAAGATGGTTAGGCTCTCTTAGTTAGGGTTTTGATTGATACCAATGTCTGTGCAATTATGAGTTTTTTATTTAGTTCTCTGTGAGTTTGAGTAGTGTTAGGGAGACAATGGATCGAAAAGAATGAAAAATGTTTTTTATGCAAGTTTGGGGTAAAAGATTTAGACAAAAAGTAGGGGGTGTTTTGTGAATATTGCACAATATTTGTTACCATGATTGGGGCAAGAAAAGCAGATGTAATTTGTTGTCTTCTTTTAGAATATGTTTTCTTCTGTTTCTTTTCATTCAGACGCACTTGTTTGTTGTTAGACCATCTCCAATGTATTCCTCTATTTCTACCTTTAAAATAGAAGAACTCTATAATAGATGTGGGTTTTGCTCCAATGTATTCCTCTATATTTTTTCTCTAAAATGGAATATTCTTTTTTATTTTACTAATTATACCTTTTATTTATAAAAGTTACAATTTAACCCTTTTATTTTGTTTTATAAATTTTTATAAAATTATAATATTATTTAAATTAAATATGTACTATATAAAAAATTATATTACATCTTATAAAAAATATAAAACATATTAAACTTTTGTTTAACCATTTACATTAATGTATTTTTCTAAGTATGAATATTCACGTATCGGATCAGGTTTGGGTCGTGTATTTCGGATTTCGGGTATTTCGGATATGAACAAAATGATATCGTTTGCGTGATATTATATTTCAAATCGGATTCAAATCGGTACCAAATCGGATCGGGTATTTAGAAAAAGATCTAAAAATTTTCGGTGCCGGATCGGATCCGGTGCGGGTTCTATATTTTTATCTGAAAGTAATCATATAAATTCGGATATATTCGGCTACCCGTCGGATCTCAGATATTATCCGATCAAGTACCAAAATAAGAGATTTTCGGATCAATATCGATTCAGATTTTCGGATCCGGATAAAATGTCTACCCTAATTTTTTCACAAATGACCAAAAGATGTTTTTCTCAAACAAAAAATATTTTGATTTTTCAATATTTATTTTAAATATATAATAGTATTATTTATAATTTGTTAATTATTATATTATTAGTTATTAGAAATATTAATATTTATTGTTTTAGTCATAAATAAAAGTATTTAAAAGTTGAAGGACTGATTTGTAAATTAAAAAATTCACCTCTATTATAGAGTAAAAAATAGAATTCCTCTATATATAGAAGAAAAAATAGATATCTGTATTTTAGATGAGGAAATAGAGGTGGGTTAGAGTGAATTTTTCTTTAAAATAGCATTTGGAGTCAAATATTGAGGTGGGTTGGAGATGCCCTTAAGAATGTGTACCTTTTCTGCTTTCGGGAACATTATCTCGTGCAAAGTAGCTGTTGATTCTTCAGGTCAATCAAAAGGCTATGGTGATGTAAGATCAGATTGGTGATGATCTCACTTGACAGGAACTGGATCTAGAAGATGGACTCAAGCCGCTCTCCTCTAGGCAGTAGATGATCGATGTGGATTGATGGATCTTCTCAGCGGGACTGAAGTCACTCCCTGATCAGATGGTGAATGGTCAAATGAATAGAGATGGAACAAGAGACGCCACACAAGGGATGAGAACACTTGTGATAAGTCAGGAACAGATCAAAGTCGCCTTGATATCACTCACAAGGAAAGCTAGATCGAAGGTTGTTTTTCTCTCGAGAAGAACTGCGTTATTTTATATCATCAAAGGTAATGAATACACGGAAGCTAAGGATCCTTATAAAGGGGATCGTGCAGCTGGTGCCTTCTAGGGCAAAAACCTAATACAGTGATCAATAAGGCATAAAAATAACTTATGGTTCGAAATACAACTTGTACTAAGAAAGAAAATAACATAACTAAAAAAATACAAGTCTTGGACCTGCAAAACTGAACAAACACATATATCATTTATTAAAACACATACCTTGGCGTGTTTTGATGTATTTGGATGTCCAAGATTGGGCCTAGATGGGCTGAACTGAGAAAATCATCTTTAAGTCTTCAATTGGGCCTCTAAGCACTCCTCTTGATTTCTTGGCCGGTTTCTCTTGATAAACTTGAACTAGGAGGCTCTGAATTGACTTGTTAAACAATGCTCTAAGTCTTCTAGTTCCTGATCTTGTCCTTGGAGGATCCTGCATTGTTGTGAGTGAAGGAATTTCTAGCAGTTCTAATCAGGATTAGCAACCCTAGTCTGAATTCCGAGCCTAGGATCTAAGGTTCATGTAATTGAATCTATGGGATCTCAGATTTACCTGATGATTAGCAGCGGAAGGTTTGCAGATAATCGAGATCACGAAGCACCTCAAACGCTGTGCCTCTACTGGTATCCACACGCACACAAACGGGACAGGAGGGATGCTAGTGCCTGTAAGAGATCTAATCTCTAGAGAGGTTTCTATCTCGTTCTGGTGGCTGTGAATTAGGTTAGCTTTGAGTTTAGGTCGACCATATATCTTATATATGTCGGCTTAAACCACAACGGAATTAACCAACGACTAAACCGTATTAATCTGGTTAATCCCCGAGTTGCATCGATCGATGCACTAACTGCAACGATCGACACTGCCCCAGAATATTGATATCGAATGTGTATCAAATATGCATTCACTGGATCATTACATTAATGATCAACCTCGTCTTTAACGTCCAGTTTGCTTAGGTGTGTGACCCTGTAGGATCATATAACACTAGCAATGATTTCTCAACTCATTGATCATAAGTGGCTTCTAGCAAAGCGTTATGACTACCTAGTGTTATGTGATTGTCTCATCTCGACAATTCGACTTTCACTTAGAGCAAGTACAATAGATTTCAGGACATTCCCAACAATCTCCCACTTGTACTGGAATCATCTATTCCTTTAATCCCTTTGTAGCTATATCTCAATCTAGCATAAGGCAAGAACTGTGTCATCCTTATTAAGCCAGATCACGTTTATCGAATCCCGATTTGTACTGATAAAACAAACGACTGATAATCACCTCGTTTGAGCGCGGCCACGCATTTCCAGTATCAAATCTTCGATAGGCCCAGAGATATTTAACTCCTGTTATACAGGAGGTACAAATCCCATCTTGTTCCATCCATGTCTCTTTTATATCTCATGACACGTCTAATCAGTGTCTTTATAATCACCAGTTACGGCTGACGTTTGACAAAGTCAAGACGAATCAATCCATATAAGAGAGGACATGATGAACTCAGGTCTAAGGACTACACTCTTTAGTCGTAATGAGAAACTCTTATGACACTCATATAACATCTTGTAGAGTTCTCATTAACGGGTCAAGTCCGATCATGTGTTCTTTAACACATATCTATGTGATTGACTTTAATACACTTATTAATGACTCCATGAAACATAGTCATCAGTCACCTCACATACTAGTCTCACGTGGTTGTTAATGTCCCATTTTAACAACCTCGACCAGAGACCATTTATAATTTATATCATTTATTGCTTATAGGGTTTCATGATCAAGTCACATACTTGATGACCTATAAAATGTCATAAATTACTTTGGGACAATTATTTAATAACACAATTAAATAATGCTGAAACAATTTCATTAAAATATCATAACCAAATTATGTTTTACGAACATCATGTCATAACTAAAAACCAAATATAACTCCCACTGAAAACAAGATCATATCTTAAGAAATCTAATGCCTACAGCAGCAGTGTGAAACTCATGCTTAGGCCTTGGGAGGGGCTTGGTCAGTGGATCAGCTACGTTCTCATCCGTCGGGACTCTGCTGATCTTCACATCTCCTATATTCACAATATCACGGATAAGGTGATATCTCCTTTCTATGTTTTTGGATTTCTGGTGTAATCTAGGTTCCTTTGCTTGCGCAATGGCTCCATTGTTGTCACAATACAAAGCCACTGGCTCAGAAATACTAGGAATCACACCAAGTTCAGTAATGAACTTCTTGATCCAAACAGCCTCCTTTGCTGCTTCAGAAGCAGCGAGGTACTCAGCTTCAGTTGTGGAATCTGCTACAGTGTCCTGCTTGGAACTCTTCCAGCTGACTGCACCGCCATTTAGGCAGAAGATGTAACCAGATTGCGATCGTAAATCATCTTTGTCTGTCTGGAAACTTGCATCTGTGTAACCACTTACTACCAACTCATCACTTCCTCCATACACCAAGAATATATCCTTAGTATTTCTCAAATACTTCAGAATATTCTTGACTGTTGTCCAGTGACTTTCACCTGGATCCGATTGGTATCTACTCGTCATGCTTAAAGCACAAGCAACATCTGGACGAGTACAGAGCATGGCATACATGATGGATCCCAATGCCGAGGCATAGGGAATCCGACTCATGCGATATCGCTCAGCAGGTGTCTCAGGAAACTGCTTCTTGCTGAGACTTATGCCATAAGACATTGGTATGAAGCCTTTCTAGGAATCTTGCATTCTGAACCTGTGTAAGACTTTATCGATATAAGTGTCTTGACACAGTCCAATCAACTTGTTTAATCTATCTCTATAGATTCTTATTCCAAGAATATACGCGGCATCTCCCATGTCTTTCATTGAAAAACAACTTCCGAGCCAAGTCTTAACAGACTGTAACAATGGAACGTCATTTCCGAGAAGAAGTATGTCATCTACATACAACACGAGAAATGCAACTGCGCTCCCACTAGTCTTCTTGTAAACACATGGTTCTTCTTCGCTTCTGATGAAATCAAACTTTTTGACTGCTTCATCAAAACGAAGATTCCAACTCCAAGATGCTTGCTTCAATCCATAAATGGATCGATGGAGTTTGCATACTTTCCTAGCTGCATTTGGATCAATGAAACCTTCGGGTTGTGTCATATACACATCCTCTTCCATAATTCCATTAAGGAAAGCTGTTTTCACGTCCATCTGCCAGATCTCATAGTCATAATGAGCTGCTGTTGCTAGGAGAATCCGAATGGATTTAAGCATGGCAACCGGGGAATAAGTTTCTTCATAGTCAATGCCATGAATTTGTTTGAAACCTTTTGCCACCAGCCTTGCTTTATATATCTGAATATTTCCATCCACATAAATTTTCTTCTTGAAAATCCATTTACACTCAATGGGTCTTGCACCATCGGGTAAATCAACCAAAGTCCATACTTGGTTTTGTGACATGGATCCCATTTCGGATTCAGCGGCTTTCAGCCATTTTTCGGAGTCAGGGCTCATCATCGCTTCTTCAAAATTCGCTGGCTCGTCACTGTCAATGATCAACAAATCATGACAATTGGTTACGAGAAATCCATATCTCTCGGGTTCGTGACGGATCCTTTCGGATCGGCGAATTTCAGGCTCCACAGGCGACGTCTCTACAACTCTTTGTAGATCCAACTGTTCCTCTTCCTCTACGGGTTGAGCATTTTCCTGCGGCTCTCGAACTTCTTCGAGTTGTACTTTACTCCCACTGTTTCTCTTGGAAAGAAATTCTCTCTCAAGAAAGACGCAGTTCCGAGCAACAAACCCTTTGTTCTCGGATTGGTTGTAAAAGTAGTATGCCTTGGTTTCCTTAGGATAACCAACGAAGTAGCACTTATCAGATTTGGGTTCGAGCTTATCTGTAATTAATCGCTTAACATAAGCTTCGCAACCCCAAATCTTCAGGAAAGGCAAACTCGGAACATTTCCAGTCCACATCTCATGTGGTGTCTTTGCAACTGATTTTGACGGAACCCTATTAAGTGTAAACGCAGACGTTTCTAGAGCGTATCCCCAAAAGGATAATGGAAGAGTTGAGAGACTCATCATTGATCGAACCATATCTAATAAAGTTCGATTTCTCCTCTCGAACACCCCATTCCATTGTGGTGTTCCAGGAGGAGTGAGTTGTGAAACAATTCCACAATCTCTCAAATGATCACTGAATTCTTGGCTTAAGTATTCTCCTCCACGATCTGATCGAAGAGCCTTAATACTTTTGCCAAGTTGATTCTGTACTTCATTTTGGAATTCTGTGAACCTTTCAAAAGATTCCGACTTGTGTCTCATTAAATAGACATATCCATACCTGCTGAAATCATCAGTGAAGGTAATGAAGTATCGAAAATTTCCTCTGGCACTTGTGCTCATTGGGCCGCACACATATGTATGTATAAGGCCCAATAGGTCATTGGCCCTTTCATTTGATTTGTTGAAAGGGCCTTAGTCATTTTGCCTAGTAAACAAGATTCACATTTCTCACATGATTCATAATCAAATGAGCCCAGAAGTTCATCACTATGGAGCTTTTGGATCCGTTTCTCGTTTATGTGGCCCAAACGACAATGCCAAAGAAAAGTCTGATTCGTGTCATTTGATTTGAATCTCTTGGTGTTAATGTTATAGATCGGTGCAGTCTGGTTTAAAACATAAAGCTCATTCTCTAATGGGCTGCTACCATAAAATATATCATTGTAATCAAAAGAACAACATTTATTCTTAATTGAAAACTGATATCCTTCCACATCCAAAATAGGAATGGAAATAATATTTCTGCTTATAGCAGGTACATAGTAGCAATTATTAAGCTTTAAAACCAAACCAGAAGGTAAAGACAAGTTATATGTTCCTACGGCTAATGCAGCAACTCTTGCTCCATTCCCCACGCGCAGGTCCACTTGTCCCTTTTCCAACTTCCTACTGTTGCTTAGGCCCTGCATATTTGTACAAATATGAGCACCACAGCCGGTATCCAATACCCAAGAAGTAGAACCAGAAGTAGTAACATTTACTTCTATAACATAAATACCTGAAGATGAAGTCTCGAAAGTCTTCTTCTTCTTCTTCTTCTCTTCCAAGAATTTGTTGCAATTTCTCTTCCAATGCCCAAGCTCTTTACAGTAATGGCACTTATCAGTCTCAGATGGGCCCGGCTTGGGCTTCGGGGCTGGCGCAGGCGTGTCCTGGTTCTCAACCTGGACTACCTTGCCCTTTCCCTTACCCTTGCCAAGTTTCTTAAACTTCTTACCTCCTTGTACCATAAGTACATTAGGAGTGCCCTTCTTGATATTAGGCTCAGCTGTCTTGAGCATGCCATGCAGCTCAGTCAACGTCTTCGTCAAGTTGTTCATGTTATAGTTCATAACAAACTGATCATAACTTGACGGCAGTGACTGCAGAATGATGTCAGTAGCCAACTCTTGGCTAATGGGACAATCCAGCCTCCCCAGGTTATCAATATAACCCATCATCTTAATGACATGAGGACTGACTGGACTGTCCTTTGGTAGCTTGCATTCAATGAGAGATTTAACCGTCTGGTACCTCTCAGTTCGTGCTTGCTCCTGAAACATACTTTTCAGGCTAGTGATCATCTCTACTGGCGACTCCACGTTCTCGTATTGCCTTTGCAAATCCAAGTTCATGGTAGCCAACATGAGACAATTCACATCGACCAAATCATTAGAGTGCTTATCCCAAGCACTCCTTTCTGCATGTGGAGCATTGGCTCTCGGTTTTTCAGGGAGAACTGTTTCCAGGACATAGTCCCTTTTCTCCTGCTTGAGAACAATTCTCAAGTTCCGATACCATTCGAGAAAATTCGATCCAGTTAACTTGTCCTTCTCAAGGACGGATCGCAGGGAGAAAGAGTTATTATGAGTGTTAGTCATAGCTGAGAACAAAGAAAGGTAAAAGGTTTAGTTATGATGTTCAAGGAATGAGAAGTCTTAACTTTTAAGAAACTCGCATTATATTCAAACAATGTTTCCTCAGATGAATACAATGATCCAAGACCCATACTTCACTAAACTCAAGTGAGCCACTGGCTATCACTCAACTTTAGCTATCTAGGTAAGCAACAACTTTGCTAGTTATATCCAATATAACTCTTGGTTGTGGATTGACATCTTATGTCCAATCCACCTGATGTCTCTGAGCCCAAAACGATTTTGATGGCCCAGTCAAGTAAACCAATCTTTTCAGTCATGTAATTGTTGTCGTCTTGCACTGCAAGTCCATCAACACGATTACCTCTGTCTTACTCATGAAATTGTGGACATCTTGCACTGCAAGTCTATCGCACAATTAAATAGGTCTTAACAGTTGACAAGATTGGAAAGACATCAAGTATCACTTGATATTTGATTGAGGAACGGAATCATTTAAAACGTTCAGTTTTATTATGTTTTAATTCTTATAATTAATTGATTTATCTTGCTTCGGTTCTTGTGATTTCAGGTTCAATAACCTAATCATCAAATCTGATGTCGACCGACACTACTATAGTGTCGATCGATGCAAGATAACCAAAATCAATCCGCGATAACCGATCAATCCAATTGATCCGGTTTTGAATACCGGTCAGCGTCGATCTATGCTACATTAGCATCGGTCGATGCCAACCTAATCAAAACAATCGCAATTAAACCATTCACAGAGTTCAACCATTATTAACCAAGCTCGATAACCGGTCCAATCCAATTGAACCGATTGATCAATCCAAGCTCGATCAACATTTGTGTCGATCGACACTAGGCGAGAACTGAGTTTTATTCGGGTTTTCGCCCTGTGTCAATCGATGCCGGATTGGCAACGATCGACACCATGCGAAAAACCCTAAATTTTATTCGGGCTTTCGCCCTGTGTCGATCGATGCCGGATTGGCATCGATCGCCACCATGCGAAAAAGCCCTAAAACGTTTTCGAGCAGAACCCTAAACTAGGTTTTCATGAAAACGAATTTTAGCAAGTTTGTATCAACCATACACATATTCAGATTCAACCAATCTAATCAACATGCTACAGATTCAATGGAACCCTAAAGCTCTGATACCACTGAAGGAATTTCTAGCAGTTCTAATCAGGATTAGCAACCCTAGTCTGAATTCCGAGCCTAGGATCTAAGGTTCATGTAATTGAATCTATGGGATCTCAGATTTACCTGATGATTAGCAGCGGAAGGTTTGCAGATAATCGAGATCACGAAGCACCTCAAACGCTGTGCCTCTACTGGTATCCACACGCACACAAACGGGACAGGAGGGATGCTAGTGCCTGTAAGAGATCTAATCTCTAGAGAGGTTTATATCTCGTTCTGGTGGCTGTGAATTAGGTTAGCTTTGAGTTTAGGTCGACCATATATCTTATATATGTCGGCTTAAACCACAACGGAATTAACCAATGATTAAACCGTATTAATCTGGTTAATCCGCGAGTTGCATCGATCGATGCACTAACTGCAACGATCGACACTGCCCTAGAATATTGATATCGAATGCATATCAAATTTGCATTCACTGGATCATTACATTAATGATCAACCTCGTCTTTAACGTCCAGTTTGCTTAGGTGTGTGACCCTGTAGGATCATATAAAACTAGCAATGAGTTCTCAACTCATTGATCATAAGTGGCTTCTAGCAAAGCGTTATGACTACCTAGTGTTATGTGATTGTCTCATCTCGACAATACGACTTTCACTTAGAGCAAGTACAAAAGATTTCAGGACATTCCCAACAGTGAGGTCTTGAGAAGCAGGTGCATCTTCTAAGTCTTCTTGATGAATCTCTATGCTTGGATCGATGTCCTCATCATTCCCTCCCTCTTGAGAAGATTCTGACCTCAGAATTCCATCATCTGCATCATAAGGAAGCAAGTCAGTTACATTAAACACTGGCGAAATGGTTAACGCACCTGGAAGATCCAGCTTGTAGGCATTGTTGTTGACTCTCTCCAGCACTCGAAATGGTCCAGCTCCTCTTGGTGCTAGCTTGGACATCCTTTGATTTGGGAACCTCTCTGTACGCATGTGAACCCACACCCAATCTCCTGGATTAAAGATGAGCTCCTTTCTCCCTTTGTCAGCAGCCTTCTTATACTTAGCCGTTTTCTCCTCTATGTTAGTCTTTACCTTTAGATGCAACTTCTTGATCATATCAACCTTGGACTCTCCATCCTGATTAGTGACATCTAGTGGTGGCAAAGGAACAAGATCTAAAGGGGTTTCTGGCTGAAATCCATAAACAATCTCAAAAGGGGATAACTTAGTAGTAGAGTGGTTAGCATGATTATAAGCGAACTCAACATAAGGAATACAATCTAACCAGTTCCGTAAGTTCTTACCAATTGTGGCTCTCAAAAGAGTAGATAAAGTTCTGTTTACAACCTCAGTTTTCCCATCTGTCTGCGGATGACAAGTTGTTGAAAAGAGTATCTTGGTTCCTAGCTTTCTCCAAAGAACTCTCCAGAAATGGCTTAGAAACTTCGTGTCTCGATCATCAACAATAGTTCTTAGAATCCCATGCAAGCGTACTACTTCTTTGAAGAACAATTCAGCAGTTTGAGTGGCATCATTTGTCTTGGCACAAGGGATGAAATGCGCCATTTTTTAGAACATGTCCACTACAACAAAAATAGAATCCTTTCCACGGATTTTGGGTAAGCCTAAAACGAAATCCATTGATATATCAACCCAAGGCATACTAGGAATAGGAAGTGGCATATATAAACCATGTGGATGTGACCTGGATTTTGCTTTGAGACATGTTACACACTTGGAACAGAAGCGTTCCACATCCTTCTTGAGATGAGGCCAAAAGAAGTGTTCAACCAAAACACTTAGAGTCTTATCCACTCCAAAATGTCCCATTAGTCCACCACCATGTGCCTCCTTGATCAGTAGCTCTCTCATTGATCCCTGCGGAATGCACAAACGTCTTTCTCTAAAAAGATATTCATTGTGTATATAGAAAGAACCTGATGGGGAAATGCCACAATCTTGATAGATTGAGCTGAATTCTGGATCATCTTTGTAAGCTTCTTTAAGATGCTCAAATCCCAGAACTTTGGCTTCTAATGTCGAGCTCAGTAGGTGTCTTCTCGATAGTGCATCAGCTACGACATTCTCTTTGCCTTTCTTGTACTTTATCACATATGGAAATGATTCCACGAACTCCATCCACTTAGCATGTCTTCTCTTGAGTGTTGTCTGCCCTCTAAGATGTTTCAAAGTCTCATGATCAGTATGTATGACAAACTCCTTGGACAGAAGATAATGCTGCCACGTTTTCAACTATCTCACTAGTGCGTAGAGATCCTTGTCGTATGTTGGATAGTTCAAGCTGGCTCCACTTAATTTCTCACTAAAATAGGCTACTGGACGTCCTCCTTGAATAAGCACAGCTCCAATACCTAAACCTGAAGCATCACATTCAATCTCAAAAGTTTTGTAGAAATCAGGCAGTACCAAAACTGGTGCATGTGTTAAACGATCTTTGAGCCTGTTGAATGCATCTTCTTGAGCTGATCCCCAATGAAATGTCACGTCCTTCTTGATCACAGCAGTTAAAGGGGCGGCTAAGCAACTGAAATCTTTGACAAAATGCCTATAGAAGCTTGCCAATCCATGGAAACTCCTAACTTGTCCTATGCTGCTTGGTCTCGGCCAGTGATTGCTTTGATCTTCTCTTGATCAACCTGTAAACCTTGAGAACTGACAACAAAACCTAGGAAAACTACTTCATCAGTACAAAAGGAGCACTTCTTAAGGTTCCCATATAGGCCTTCCTTTCGAAGTGTTTCAAGAACTAATTCAAGATGTTTCCGATGATCCTCAAACGATTTGCTATAAACCAATATATCATCAAAATAAACTACTACAAATTTATTGATGTATGCACTTAGAACCTGGTTCATTAGCCTCATGAAGGTGCTGGGCGCATTGGTTAGACCAAATGGCATGACTAACCACTCATAGAGCCCCTGCTTGGTCTTGAAAGCAGTCTTCCATTCGCCACCTTCTCTCATTCTTACTTGATGGTATCCACTCCTAAGATCAATCTTAGAAAACACATTAGATCCAGATAGTTCATCAAGCATATCATTTAACCTTGGAATTGGATGTCGATATTTGATGGTGATATTGTTGATTGCTCTGCAGTCTACATACATCCTCCAAGTTCCATCTTTCTTTGGCACTAAGAGAACAGGTACTGCACAAGGACGCAAGCTCTCTCTAATGTATCCTTTCTCCATTAAGTCTTGAATCTGCTTCTCTAGTTCCTTAGTTTCTGTTGGGTTTATATGGTAGGCTGGACGGTTGGGCAATGGTGCGCCTGGAACTAGATCAATCTGATGCTCTATTCCTCTAATAGGTGGTAATCCAGCTGGTATCTCTTCAGGAAACACGTCTTTGAACCTGTCAAGCAATGAAACGATTTCTGGTGCAAGTACTAGTTCCTGTGAACCTGTAATCAGCACATCTCTAAACACCATTAGTAGCACCGTTTCTTTATCTTCTAAAGCCTTATAAACAGTACTATGAGGGATGTAAAGGTTAGTTTTACTTACCTTGGCTTCAGCAGCAAATTTGGATTGCATCTCATGTACCTCTTGAGGAGACAAGGGAGCAAGCTGGAATTTGCGTTTGTTATGTGTGAAAGAATGAGTGTTGGTGCGTCCATTGTGTAGAACCTATCTATCAAATTGCCAGGGACGGCCTAGAAGCATATGGTCTACTTGCATTGGGACAACATCGCACAAAACTTCATCCTCATACTTTCCGATCTTGAACTGAATCAAGACTTGCTCATGTATCCTGATTTCTGTGCTTGAATCCAACCATCTCATGCGGTATGGCCGTGGATGTTGAGTCGTCTTCAAACCTAGATTTTCTACCATAATCTTGCTAGCAGCGTTAGTACAAGATCCACCATCAATTATAAGACTACATACCTTGTTCTGAACTGAACATTGAGTGAAGAACAAGTTCTCTCGTTGGATGGTGTCTGGATCACTTAAGGCGCTCAACGCCCTGCATACAACTAACATTTCTCCTGTTTCTGGAAATGCTACTTCCTCTTCTGGATCCGCAGCTTCAAGGTGTTCCTCCTCGTCTTGAGACTCATATCCTCCATCAGGTGTTAAGATCATAACTCGCTAATTGGGACAATCTCTTGCGTAGTGACCTTTACACTGACATTTGAAACAAGTTATGTCTCGAGCTCTTGTATTAGAAGTTGAGGACTTACCTGGGTCTGAACGGTTGTTCCTTGGCGCTTCATAAGCTGGCTTTTTGTCTTGGGAACCAGAGACAACGGTCCTGCCTTTGTCAACATTCTTAGCTTGAGGTGCACTCCATTGGTTCCTAGCTGGAGGTGCGTTACATTTATTAGGTCTTGATCGGCTTGCTGCTGCTGTCTTCCTCTTGATTCCCTGTTCAGCCTGCACAGCTACATGCAATAACTCGTTAAGATCATGACAAGGTTGACGTTCTACCTTCCTGGCGATTCGGTCATTGAGTCCATCAATGAAATGGCCCATGAGAACTTCTTCGCTTTCGTCTAACGCCATCTTGTTCTTGAGTTGCTCAAATTCCTCATTCTATTCCTCGACACTCTTGTTCTTATGAGACAACTGCCTAAACTGCTTCTGCATCTCCCTGTGGTAATGGGGTGGCACAAAACGCCTCCTAAAGTTGTACTTCATGGCTGCCCACGTCGTGATTCGTTCAAAGTTGTTCCTCCTGTGGTCTTGGACTTCTCTATCCCACCAGGACAATGCATGGTCTGTAAGCTGAGCTGAAGCCAGAGCTATCTTCTTATGGTCATTGTACTCATAGTAATCGAAGATGTACTCCATGCATCTGTCCCAATCCAGATATGCTTCTGGGTTAACCCTACCTGCAAAAGTTGGCACAATCAGTTTCAAGTCTCTCGAAAAGTTACGGTTTACCTCTTGTTGTTGTGGGCGGTCTCGGCGGTGGTGATTATGATCACGGTCTCTTCTTCTTCCTCCTGCATCCATAGTATGCTCACTCTCTTCATCGTCCGATGGCTCGTCATTCCTTGGAAGTTCTAACCGTCCAACTCTTTGGTCAATCCGTCCAATTTGAGCTGACAAGTCATTCTTCAAGGCTTGAAGCGCCTCCAACAGAGCTGCATTAGGGTCGGTCTGATCTCCTGCCATTGTTTTTCTGCTCCTACACACACTTGAACAAACGATCAAGGGACTAGGGAACAAAAGACACAATCGAAGAAAAATGAATCGTAACAAGCCTAAAAACCCTATGATAACAATTATTTCAAACTAAAGAAAATTAACTAAGAAACAAGGAAAACCAAAAAAAAAAAATTTCGAAAAACTTAAAAATCTGAATTAAAGATTACCAAAAGATTTTTTTTTTTGAAAACTTAAAAATCGAAATAAGGATAAGATAACTAAAAAAAAATTTAATTTAGAACGATTTTAAAAAAGATTCAAAGAAATGAATTACCAAAAAAAAAGTGGGAGATAAAGATCTCTAAAAAATCTAAACAATATATTCAAAATCTTTTTTTTTAAGTTTCAGAAAACGATTTTATATAAAACAGAAGGAAAAAAAATATACTTAAAATAACTAATCCTAGAAACCCTAAAGCTAACAAAAACCAGTGTTCGAATACGCGCTAGGCGCTAGTCGGGCGGTTGGGTTGGGCCTAGCGCCTATAGAGAAAATCGGGGATTAAGCGGGATTTACTCGGGGCGGAATTTTAGACTATTTTTATGTTAAAAACATGTAACTCTTTAATTTTGTATAACAATGGTACACTCAAGCGCACAAAATTCATAAAACATACAAATTATAACATTTTATAATTGGATTTTGTTCAAAATGCATAAAGAAACTATGTTTTAAATTAGGTTTATAGACAATTTGCTATTTGCTTTAATTTACATCTAATAAAAAAAACAGTTCAAATCACAAAATAATCTAAAAAGATATTTGTTGTAGAGATATATGAAATAATCTGCTAGTTTTAAGATATATTGAATAGTATACCATCTAATTCAATATTAAAAAGATATCTACTTTTTTTAATAAAGAAATATTAAAAATGTGATAATTATATAAAACGTAAAGAAGCGTTGCAAAGAACAATATTTTCAGTTTTGATTGAGTTGGTCGGTCCAATATGTGTTTTGTTGAGTGTTTATGGGCCCAATAACTTAAAATAATCTAGCCTACTATCGTATTAAAAATGTTTTTAGTTAAGAAGAGAACTATCCCACATCCCACATCGGAAGGAGAAGGAAGAGTATCTCCAGAGTGATGGCTATAAATAAATCTGTTTGCTACATGTTTATTCCAATACAACAAGTGGGCTTCTTACAATAAGGTCCATACGTTTTGATATTGGGTTAAGCGCCTAATCTCAGTTTTGTTATAAAAAATTGTTTATAAATCCGATTTTTTAGCGCGTAGTATATTTAGGCGGGTCAAACTCGTTGACCACTTTATTTGTCCGATTTGGACAAAATCGCGGCGGAAAATACCCGATCAGCGATTATGTGGCCGCCTAGACGGCTAGGCGGCTGCGTTTTCGAACACTGATAAAAACTAACGCTTAAATGAACAACACACAAAAGAAATAAGAAACCAAAGGACAGCGATTTATAACAATCCTAAATAGAGCAAGGATAATGATTACAAAGAAGCAAAAGACACCTAAAACTCGTAGACAAATCCCTAAAGCCTGTAAACAATCAATTTAAAACTAAAGAACGAGTTCTAACCAACAAGATTAATCCTATCAAGGAAATCGATTAGAATGCCGCAAATGGAATCTAAAACAAACGATCTAAAACAAACATAAAACTTGAATGATGCAGTGATAATCTACAATAATCAATAGCAATGATAATCAACAATAATGATAATCAATAGCAAGGATAATCAACAGCAATGATAATCAACAAGAATGATAATCAAAATGAACTAATGGAATGAATCTGAAAGATACTAGATGGAATACACCTGATTTGGAACCTTTCGGCTCTGATACCAGATGATGTAAGATCAGATTGGTGATGATCTCACTTGACAGGAATTGGATCTAGAAGATGGACTCAAGCCGCTCACCTCTAGACAGTAGATGATCGATGTGGATTGATGGATCTTCTCAGCGGGACTGAAGTCACTCCCTGATCAGATGGTGAATGGTCAAATGAATAGAGATGGAACAAGAGACGCCACACAAGGGATGAGAACACTTGTGATAAGTCAGGAACAGATCAAGGTCGCCTTGATATCACCCACAAGGAAAGCTAGATCGAAGGTTGTTTTTCTCTCGAGAAGAACTGCGTTATTTTATATCATCAAAGGTAATGAATACACAGCTGCTAAGGATCCTTATAAAGGGGATCGTGCAGCCGGTGCCTTCTAGGGCAAAAACCTAATACAGTGATCACTAAGGCATAAAATAACTTATGGTTCGAAATACAACTTGTACTAAGAAAGAAAATAACATAACTAAAAAAAATACAAGTCTTGGACCTGCAAAAATGAACAAACACATAAATCATTTATTGAAACACATACCTTGGCGTGTTTTGATGTATTTGGATGTCCAAGATTGGGCCTAGATGGGCTGAATTGAGAAAATCATCTTTAAGTCTTCAAATGGCTTCAATTGGGCCTCTAAGCACTCTTCTTGATTTCTGGCCGGTTTCTCCTGATAAACTTGAACTAGGAGGCTCTGAATTGACTTGTTAAACAATGCTCTAAGTATTCTAGTTCCTGGTCTTGTCCTTGGAGGATCCCTCATTGTTGTGATGTCTTGAGCAGCAGATGCATCTTCTAAGTCTTCTTGATGAATCTCTATGCTTGGATCGATGTCCTCATCATATGGGTTTGTGCAATATGAAGCTGAAGAATCTGCCCAGAGAGCTATGGCTCAATTGAACGGCATGTTGCTAAATGACAAGCAAGTGTATGTTGGACCCTTCCTCAGGAGGCAAGAAAGAGATTCTACTTGTAACATAACAAAATTCACCAACGTGTATGTGAAGAATCTGTCTGAATCAACTACTGATAATTGTGAGATTTGGGATTCACACTAAGAATTTATATTCGTGGATTTGGACTTTAGGATATAGAAATGGTATAGTTTCCTATGAATCAAAGACTTTATTGAGATTGATCGTCGAGATAGAACAAACACAATCGAAAAGAGAGTACAAAGTATGATGATCGAGCTATCTAGTCAAAGTATTCTAAGTTAGGGTTGGAATGTCTTGAGTGAATCGCCACTTCTTCTTTAAATAGTCTCGACTTTGACCTTCTTGTTCCGATATTTCGGCCTCGCCTTCATAACGATCTCCGAGATTTACGTGGATCAGTTGAACCGACGAAGACCGAGTTGCTCTATCTCCACGTCGTCTCCTGCCGAGCTCGAGCTCGATCGCCTCTTACTTCGGCATCGCTTGGGCCTTATCCAAGTGTCATTCGTTTAGGCCCAACAAATGAATCGGCTCGTCTCTTTATCTTTGATTCTGGAACGGGCTCATAAATATGTGCCTTTGTCTTATTTGTTAATGGGCCGGATTTCCTAGAGGGAAATCCAATACCAATAATAGCCCCTCAGCCCATTAATTTTGACAAGTCGAGGTTAATGGGCGGTGGACGTTCTCGGGAAGACGCGCGTGTGTCTCGGGTGGCGAAAACCTAATGATTACTTTCGCCCTATCCGTATATCTTTCTTCGATCTAACGGCCAAGGATGAGCGCGTGGGACGAGCTGAACTGCTTTTTAGCGCGTCGGCAGTCTTGGCGTGTATTTGTTTGAGAATTTCATCTCCTACCGTGGATCTGGTCGATCATCAACGGCTAAGATTCGAGGGTCGCGAAGAGTCTTTTCAGGCTCGTTCTTTCGCTGATGTGACCTAATTATCGCGCATTCGTAGCCGTCGATCTTAAATCAACAGTTGGGATAAAGAGAAAGCGAGGAGTCCAAACCGTCTCGATTTTCTCAGTAATTAATACGAGCTTGGGAGTTGTACGGACGATATCTTGCATGATTCCCACTATAGATAATCATACATATTGTCGAAGGTAACCCTTTGCCTTCTCCTTTTTACCCTATTTCTTTCTCGCTTAAGGTTTTCCTTCATATCTCTTCTGCAATCAGAAAAAGTTCTTTCCGGAGATTTTCTGTTTTCTTTACTCCGATACACATTTCCTCATGGCTTTGAGAGACCCAACGGGAGCGAGTACGAGTGCGGCGGCGGGATCATTCGGTCCGCACCCGCCGTCTTCGTTAATCGTAAACCACATTCAGCAGTTGAGGGAGCTTTGCCGGATTCAGTCGGAAGTCGAGATCGTCATCCCTTCTCCGGCGGTGTCCCCCGAAACGGTCGTAGAAGGCTACTGCTGCACCTCCTACACTTATTTCGAAAAATGTGGGCTCTTCTTCCCCATTCCCCGCCTCGTTTTCTTAGTGTTGGCCCAGCTCCAGTTGGCGTTTCATCAAATGACGCCAAATTTTGTGCGATACGTTATCGGACTTAGAGTCAGAGCCGCGGGTTTGCTCGGTGAAGCAGGATTCTCGCTTTCGGGGGACGTATCGTCTCTCTCCTCGGTTCGGGAGGATCCTCGATGGTCTTCCGTCGAGGGATGAATGGAAGGGCCGATATTTTTTCTTTAGGATTACCCATCATTCGGTAGGAGAGTTTGATTGCTCAGTCGTCCCTTCACGGTGGGCTTCCAACGTTGGTAAGACTCTTGGTTTTACTACTCGATCCTTTCTTTTTTTGTTGTCAGTCCGATTCTTGATTTGTTTTAGTCTGTATCACAGAGTTTCCCGAATCGCTTGACCTCAACCCTATTACGGAGGCCTTAAAAACCCGACTGAGGAGGGGTACCGTCAACTGGGACAGTTTTACAATGGAGCGCGTGCAGGCTGCTCTGAGGATCGATCTGGGGGGGGTTCCACGGGATCGATTTCAGATTTCCCGAGACTTACCGCTTCCTCCTGCACCTCCCCGGGCTTCCCCGGTTCGAGCTGTCCAACCTCCGCTTCGTATCATCGAGCGGGCAGGATAAAGTGAGTTGTCTGGTCGTGACGTTTTGTTCGTCATTATTTGGAAAGGCTTAAACCCTTTTTTTTTTTGATAATTCTACAGGTCGTCCTCCTTTGAGTGAGGGTTCGGACGCTAGCACTCCGTCTCATGAGAAGTTATCTCGGAGATCGAGGAGTCGCCGAAACGGGAAGGACCCTATGGAATTGGCGAAGAGGGTGAAGGATGGGAGTCTGAGCAACGCAATCGTTTTTGCCATGTGTGATTCTCCTTTCCCTCCCCCAGTTATTCTTCCGAGCTCCGAGGCTCTCGACGCGGCCATAGAGACGAGGGAAATTCCCTCCTCTCCGATTGTTGGGGAAGCGGACCCGGTCTCGTTCAGGGAGCCGGCTTTGCGCGGCCCTTGCCCGAATGATTCGAGAAGGCCGAATGGCCAGCGTGGGGGTGGAAACCTTTCCCCCGCACCAAAGCGTCATAGGACCGATACGGAGGTGAGCTCGAGTAGATCGAGCGAGGATGGTGGGGCGCCGGGGAGCGCGGCCCGTTTATTAAGGCTCTTTAGGCCTACGGGTGTTCGTCTTCAGGGCGTCGGGGACATGGTCCTTGGTGATAGGTACACGGAGATGGCGACAGCCGCTGGGAAGGTAACAGTTGTACCGCTTTGTTTTTGCCGTTTTTTTCTGTATGGGAGACTTATCATTCGTGTGCTTATGTAGTTCCTGGAGGCTACGAACGGGCTCGTGGCCCAATCCGAGCGTGAGCTTCGCGGGAGGTTGCAAACAGGCGATCTTGAGGCTGCCAAGAGATCGGTGGGTATTTTGACCGCGCAGCTGCAGGATTCCTTGGCTCGAGAGGAGGATCTTGAAAGGAAACTGGCTAGATACGAGGGAATAGAAGCTCGGTTGTTGGTTCTCGAGAATCGTGAGGAAGATCTTTCTCAGAAGCTTCGGGCGGCTGAAGGTCTCACACTGGCCGCTGAAGAAGCGAGTCGGGTTGCAACTGCGCGAGCTGCTCAAGATCGAGCTGACCTGGAGAGGGTCCACGTGGGGAGGGACTTCGACGTGAAGGTCTCGGCTCACGAGGCCAGGAAGAAGATGAGCGGGGAGTACTTGGGAATCCTTAAAGAGATCAAGGAGAAAAGCGAAAAAACGAAAGCTCGAGACCAATGCTGAGATTCCCCTCTAAGAAACCCTAGCCAATATCGAACTCATCGCGGAGTTTGCTTCCGGCGAGCTCGACCTGACTCGGGAAGTGCTGAGGTTGGCTGACAAAAAGAGGGCGGCCATGGAAGAGATGAATGCCGCAGCGGTCTCCGATTTCAGTGTTGGCAAGCTAAACTTGCCAACTGTGTCGAGCGACTCAGTTATTTTGGCGCATGCTCCGCCGCCGGCTGCTTCCCATCCTGATCAGTACGGATCGAATCTCCCGACTGGGGTTACATCTACCGGTGATCAGGCGGAGGATGGGGACGAGGCTTCCTCGCGATCGCGGCGATTTTGATTGTTTCAGTCGTTGCACGAAGGGGCTTTTGATTTTTTTTTTAACATTTACTTGCCCAAGGGGGCTTCGTTTTAGTGTTGCCCTTAGCGGGCTTTTTTTCGAACTCGAGGACATTGTGTCCTCTTTTCAATGAATTTCTTTTTGAGTGTTTCATGCCTTAGCATAGACTTTACTGTTTTGGCACCTCAGCGCGAAGTCGTTCGTACTCGAGTTCGAGCTCTTTCGAAATGTGCAATACGAGTTTGATGTTCAATGGGAATGATAAATCGGGGTAGACTTACAAAGATCCGTTTTGAATGTGCGCGGAAATCTTTCCGTATGATCGGTTGCCTTGACTTCGCCATTTTCGCTTAAAGGGAGAGGGTGGCTCCCTAATTCTTCTGAGCTGTATAAGGTTGGGAGAATTTTAGGTTTGTGAGAGGTCGTTTCGGACCGCTTAATTTTGAAGAGATAATTTCATATCGCTTGATTTTAGGGAGAGGCCATTTCAGGTCACTCGGAGAGGATGACTTAATATTGTTTGTTTCTGAAGAGATAATTTCATATCACTTTAGTTTTTGAAGAGATAATTTCATATCGCTTTAATTTTTGAAGAGATAATTTCATATCGCTTTGTAATGGCGAAGTATTTCGCGATGACTCTAACTTTTAAGACAGAAAGAGACATTGATCGGGGGACTTATTTTGATTTCACAAAGATAAGCTAGTAAGACTTCGTTTGAATTTGTTTAGCTCGGTAAGAGCCTTGTGTTTGGGGGGTGGCTGCGCTCGAAATCGAGCTGCCTACGTACCCTTTTAAGGGGATCAAGCCATTTCGTAGTTCGATTATGTTTTCGTACTCTTAGTGGAAGTATTTTTTGAGGTTGATGATGTTCCAAGGTCGTAGTTTAGGTTTCTGGGTTTCCACCGACTTGAGTCGGTAGACCCCGTCCTTCACAACGTCGGTGACCTGGTAAGGACCTTCCCACTTTGCTCCTAACTTTCCAGCGTGTTCTTCCTTTTTATGGTCAAACACTTTTCGTAAGACGAGCTCGCCTACTTGAAACCTTCGAGTTTTGATCTTGGAATCGTAGTAGCGAGCCGCAGCTTGTTGGTAGTTCTGGATTCGAGCTAGTGCGAGGTTCCTCCTTTCATCGACGAGATCGAGCTCGTCCGTTATCATCTTGTTGTTAAGTTCCTCTTGTCGTGGGCATTCTTCTTTGCGGATGCTTGACACGAGTATTTCGGCAGGTACTACCGCCTCGATCCCGTAAGCCAGCGAGAAGGGAGTCTTGCCGGTGAATTTGCGGGGGGTAGTCCGGTAGGCCCAGAGTACGGCTGGGAGCTCGTCGCTCCAGCTCGTTTTGCACTCATTGAGTCTTTTCTTGAGGCTGTTCATGATTGCCTTGTTAGCCGCTTCCGCCAGCCCATTCCCTTGGGGATAGCGTGGCGTTGAGTAAGTCAGCTTTATGTTCCACGTTCTGCATAACTCCTTGAAGGTGTTTGATATGAACTGGGGGCCGTTATCGGTGACGATCTCGTGGGGTAGTCCGTGTCGGCAAACGATATTTCGCCAGACGAACATGAACGTCTTTGACTTTTTGGTACGACTCTGCTTCAATCCATTTGGTGAAGTAGTCCGTCATTACCAATAGGTGCGTGGCTTTCTTTCTGCCGGACGCGACTAAGGGTCCCACGATGTCCATTCCCCATCGCATGAATGGGTATGGCGATGAATTAGAGGAGAGTTTCTCCGATGCCTGGTGGATAATCGGGGCATGCGTTTTGCATTTGTCGCATTTGTTCGAGAAGGACTCGCATTCGGTGGCCATTGTTGGCTAAAAGTAGCCTTGTCTTTTGATTCGTACGGCCAAGGCTCGTCCTACGTAGTGGCTTTCGCAAGACCCATCGTGGGCCTGTGTGATCACGGCTAGGGCTTGCTTTTTGTTGAGTCATTTGAGGTAAGGTCCGGAGAGACTCCTTTTAAAGAGCTCTACTTGTGTGATGCGGTACCTTGCACTTTGTGTCTTGAGTTTCCGTGCCTCCCATTTGTCGTCGGGAACTTCGCCATTTGTAATGTATCGAATGATCGCAGTTCTCCAATCTTCGTCATTGTCAGGCTCGGGTCCTTGACTAGCGGATGCTGCTTGGATTGGTCCGTCGGGGACGTTCGCGATGTACACGGCGTTTCTTGGATCGAGATCATCATCAATCTCGATGATATCGCGACTGATGTCCTTGGGACATTCCTTGTGCTCGACATTGTCCTTTATGGTAGGCTCGTCTTCTTTTAAGGACAGAGCTTTAAGGGCTATGTCGATACTTGGTTTCTTGATCCCTTCGACTGGTATGATCCTTTTGAGGTTGGGATCTGATGTCGATGCTAATGCGGCCAGGGCATCGGCTGCGGTGTTTTCCCCTCGCGGGATTCGTGTTAGATCAAAGAATTCGATCTGTTCGGCGAGCGCGTGGACTACCCGTAGGTATGCTTCCATTCGTTCGTCTTTGGCCTCGTAGTCGCCATGATATTGGCTCGTGACTAATTGGGAATCGCTCAAGGCGTCTACTTCGCTATTTGATGCGGCGAAGCCCAGTCTGAACGACTGTTCCAGTACTTCACCCGTTGGGGAGACCAGTTTCACCCCGACTCCGGATCCTTGCCTCGAGAAAGCTCCATCAACGTAGAGTTTCCATTTTTTGGCAGGGGTCGGGTCAAGTTCGACGGTCGGAGGGAGCTCGATTATGAAATCTGCCAGTAGTTGTGTTTTAGGCACGTCCGAGCTTTATATTCTATGTCATACTCGCTAAGTTCGATAGCCCATTTGACCAGTCGACCTGACTGGCTTGGACTGTGAAGGATGGTTCTCAGTGGCTGAGAGGTCATCACTATGATCGAGTGAGATTTAAAGTATGGTCGGAGTTTCCGAGCTGATGTGACTAGCGCTAAGGTGAGTTTTCCATGGCGGGGTATCTGGTTTCAGCGTCGATTAAAGTCTTATTGATGTAATACACCGGCCGTTGTTCGTTCTGTTCTTCGCGAACCAGGACTCCACTTACTGCTGCCGTGGAAACAGCTAGGTAGAGGTAGAGGGGTTCCCCTTCTACTGGTTTCACCAGTATAGGTGGTTCGCTTAGGTAAGCTTTAAGCTGGGTGAACGCTTCTTCGCACTTTTCATCCCAGAGGAACTTCTTGTTCGCTTTGAGCAAGTGATAGAAGGGCAGACATTTATCAGTCGACCTCGAGATAAAACGGTTCAGAGCAGCTATTTTGCCAGTCAGGCGCTGGACTTCTCGCGTTGTTCTGGGAGATTTCAGCTCTATAAACATTGTGATTTGTTTGGGGTTCGCTTCGATTCCTCTTTCGGTCACTAGGTAACCTAGGAATTCTCCTGAGGGGACCCCGAAGGTACACTTTGCTGGGTTGAGTTTCATCCCGTATTTATTGAGAATGATAAAACATTCTTTTAGTTGGGGGATGTGATCCTCATTCCTGGAAGATTTGACCAGCATATCGTCGATGTAGACTTCCATAGTTTTGCCTAGGAGTCCCGAAAACATCTTGTTGACGAGGCGTTGGTAAGATGGTCCTGCATTTTTTAGTCCGAAGGGCATGACTTTGTAGCAGTACGTGCCTCGATCAGTTATGAACGAAGTCTTTTCTTGGTCCTCGGGGTTCATTAATATTTGATTGTACCCCGAGAAAGCGTCCATGAAGGATAGTAGCTGGTGTCCGGCGGTGGCTTCGACCAGCCGGTCGTTGTGTGGGAGTGGGAAGCTGTCCTTCGGACATGCTTTGTTGAGATCCGTGAAATCTACACAGACTCTCCACTTCCCGTTCTTTTTCTTAACCACTACGGGGTTCGCAAGCCAGTCGGGGTACTTGACCTCTATGATCGATCCGATTTTCAATAATCGATCGACCTCATCATTGACGGCTTGAGCTCGTTCCGGACCTAGTTTTTGACGTTTTTGTCTTACCGGTTTGTAAGTTGGGTCGACATTCAGCATGTGGCTGGTGACGTCGATGTTGATCCCTTTCATGTCTGCTGAAGACCAGGCAAAGGAGTCGACGTTTTGTTTAAGGAAAGAGACCAGTTCGTTTTTGACTGGCTCTGATAGGTCGATTCCAATGCCAATGAGTCTTTCGGGATGAGCATCGTCTATGCAAACTTTGGTCGTGAGGTCCTTTGGAGGTCCTATTTGACTTGGGTCATTCGACCTTTTGGTCTGCATGGTGGTGAGCTCGTCCTCTTTCTGTAATTGCTACGCATGGGATTTCTCAATCTTCTTGTATCCATTCATGTAGCAATGGCGGGAAATCTTTTGACTTCCGTACACGGTTTTTACTCCTTTGGGAGTTGGGAATTTTACGCATTGATGGTAGGTCGATGGTACCGCTTTCATGTCGTATATCCATGGTCGACCTAGAATTGCGTTATAGGGAGCTGGCCGATCCACTATGACGAACTCTGTCATTCTTCGAACTCCTCCAGCTATCACTGGGGCGAAGACAGAGCCCATCGAGTACGTTGTTTCGCCAGCGAACCCTACTAGCGGTGTCTTTTCTTCCACGATCTCGGAGTCGTTGAAGTCCATCTTTTTGAACGCATCGTAAAAGAGGACATCCACCGAACTTCCTGTGTCGATTATTATCCTTGAGAGTTCGACATCTCCCACTACTAGACAAACGAGGAGAGCGTCGTCGTGTGGTTTGTCGAGATTGCTTGTCTCGCTCTCGTGGAAAGTGATCTCGTGGTCTGGACCTATCATTGGGATTTTCCCCCCTTTGTCGGTCTCGACTCTTCTTTGAAGAGCTTTGACTGAATTGACCGAGTCTCGGTAGAGCTTTTAGCCACCGAAGATGAAGTCGATTCGTTTAGGGGGTATAGCCCGTACACCCCCCCTGCAGAGATGAGGGAGATTGATTCGTGAGCGTAAACTCTTAACGGGAGCCGGAGGTGGAGATAACGTCGAACCTTCCGGGGTGCCGCTCAGGCTGAGCTCGCCGAGAATAAACTCGACTCGCTTTCGCGACCCCTGAGGGAGTGTTTCGGGAGATTCCGGCTCCTTTGTTCGTTCTCGTTTATTCTGAGAAAGCCTTTTGGTGTTCGACTCTTTGGTCTGTTTACTTTCCTTTTTGTCGGACGGAGTTTCCTCCTCGACTTCGGAGTCTTGTTTGCTTTCGGACTCTCGCTTTTGAGCCTCGACTTTAGCTCGAGTATGGCAATCTTCAGTCGAGTGTCCTCTTTTGTTGTGAAATTCACAGAATTTTTCCTTGTGAACTCGAATTTCTTCGAGCTCTTCGGGCTCTCGACCGCATTGACGTTTCCTGATTTACGGGAATCCTTTTTTTAGTTCGAGTTCTGCGAGCCCGGTGGGTTCTTTTCTTTTCGATGCTTTTCTCTGAGGGCCGTGGTTTCGTCCTTGAGGCGAGCGAAGGCCGATGCGCGATGAAGGGCGTCATCGAGTGTTTGAGGTTCGCGGACTATTATTTCTGAAGGAATGTTTAGTTGATCCTGATTCAATTCTCTGATTCATATCATCCTAAACATGCTGATCTAGGTTCTTCTCGAATAGAAACAATTGATGATCTCACCTTTTACCTGTTAATTGCAGCGGAAGGAGATAGAACAGGTCAGAGATCAGAGAAACACCGAGAGATGAATCCTCCAAAGGCTCACACACGCGATCACAGAAAACGGCTGCTAGACCACTAGGGGAACTCGGCGCAGAGGGAGAGAGAGTTTCGGCTAGGGTTTTTGGTTCTGAACCCGAGTTTTATTTATAAAACTTGTCCGGTTCCGTTTGGGCCATTTGGCCCAAACACCAATTAACTCGACGGCATTCGCGCACTGTGTCGATCGACACCCCTTGTGTATCGATCGACACACAGTGGCTAAACCGTTTTATTCTCTCTAAGTACAGTAAATGCCTAGCACTTTTACCGTACTTCTGCTAAACCGTTCCTACACATTTTCCTGTTAGCTTAGGCGTGTGACCCATATGGGATCATATAATAAAGGCAATAAGTCCAAGACTTATAGATCATGAGCGGACTCTAGCAAGCCATCATGACCCCCAGTATTATATGACTTATGTCTGATCATTGACATACTCTTACTATCTAGAGACAGTACCGAGATTACTGGACACAATTCCAACAATCTCCCACTTGTACTGGAATCTCTGTATTCATAATCCTTTTGTCACAATATCTCGATTAGTCATAAGGCAAGATTGGTGTCATCCTTATAAAGCCTAATCTTGTTCATCGGACTCTGATTCGATACTGACAATCCAAACGACTCGGGACAGTCCGTTTGAGCATGGCCATGCATTTTCCAGTATTCAAATCTCCGATTGGCCTAGAGATATTCACTCCATTTATATTTGAGGGACAAATTCCGTCTTGTTCCATCACTGTAAACTACTCATTTCATAATGTTCCCAAACAAGGTCCTTATAACTATCGCAGAACGATAGCGTTAGACAATGATCAAAGTGCATCAGTCCATGTGCAGTCACATGCATGCGAACTCAGGTCTAAGGACTATACTCTATAGTCGTAGTAAGAATCTCTTATGACACAGATATAAATATCCTGAAGAGTTCTTATAAGCGGGTCTTGTCCGGTCGTATGTTCCCAAACATACACCTATGTACTGACTTTGATGCCGCGCATCTATGACACACTGAGACTTTGTCATAAGTCACGTACCAATCCAGTCTCACACGGTTGTTGGTGTTCCAATTTCAACAACCTTCGACTAGGGACGGGATGATATAAAACATCTATCAAATATAGGGTCTCATGATCAAGCTAAATGACTTCGATGACTCAAGATCAAATCATTTACTTCGATGACCTATAAAATGGTTCATATCATTTTGGAACGATTATTTCATCACAGTTAAAATAATCTTGAAATAATAATTTCATTAAACATAAGAATGTTTTACAAGAACATATCAAATAACTAAATAAAAGCCCTCAAACTCCCACTCAAATTTAGATTACATTTCAATGTCTCTAATGCCTACAGCTTCAGTCAGAAACTCGAGCTTAGGCCTTGGGAGTGGCTTTGTCAACGGATCAGCGACGTTATCATCAGTCTGAACTCGGCTGATCTTGACTTCCTTTCTATTAATGATGTCACGTATCAAGTGAAATCTTCTTAGAACATGCTTGGATTTCTGGTGTGATCTTGGTTCCTTTGCCTGAGCTATAGCACCATTGTTGTCACAAAACAGTGCCAGAGGCTCAGCCGCATCTGGTATCACACCTAGTTCAATAATGAACTTTCGTATCCAAACAGCTTCCTTCGCAGCTTCTGAGGCGGCGATATATTCAGCTTCTGTAGTGGAATCTGCAACGGTGTCTTGCTTGGAGCTTCTCCAACTGATTGCGCCGCCATTCAGACAAAAGATATAACCGGACTGTGACCGGAAATCATCTTGGTCTGTCTGGAAACTTGCGTCCGTGAATCCACTGACTTTAAGCACATCACTTCCACCGTACACTAAGAACTTATCCTTAGTATGTCTTAGATACTTCAAGATATTCTTTACGGCAATCCAATGGTTTTCACCTGGATTTGACTGGTATCTACTCGTCATGCTCAATGCATAAGCAACATCAGGACGAGTACAGATCATGGCATACATGACAGATCCTATTGCAGATGCATAAGGAATATTCTTCATGCGCTCAAGCTCAGCAGCCGTCGTAGGGCTCTGCTTCTAGCTTAGCGTTGTGCCATGTACCATTGGCGTGAAGCCCTTCTTGGAATCCTTCATGCTGAATCTTTGTAGGACTTTGTCAATGTATGAATCTTGACACAAGCCTATCAGCCTTCTAGATCTATCCCGGTAGATCCTGATTCCAAGAACGTATGCGGCTTCACCCATGTCTTTCATGGAAAAACAACTTCCAAGCCAGTCCTTTACGGACTTCAGCATTGGAACGTCGTTTCCGAGAAGCAGTATGTCATCGACATACAGAATAAGAAATACAATCTTGCTCCCACTAGATTTCTTATACACGCATTGTTCTTCTTCGTTTCTGATGAAGTCAAATTGCTTGATCGCTTCATCAAAACGAAGATTCCAGCTCCTCGATGCTTGCTTCAATCCATAAATGGATTTATGAAGCTTGCATACTTTTCCAGCATTCTTTGGATCTATGTAACCGTCAGGTTGTGTCATATACACATCCTCTTCCAGAATACCATTCAGGAAGGCGGTTTTCACGTCCATCTGCCAAATTTCATAATCATGAAAAGCTGCAGTTGCTAGTAGAATCCGAATAGATTTCATCATAGCCACTGGTGAATAGGTTTCATCGTAATCCACACCGTGAACTTGTCTGAAACCTTTTGCCACCAACCTGGCTTTATAAATCTGGACATTTCCATCCACGTCAATCTTCTTCTTGAAGATCCATTTGCACTAGATGGCTTTTACACCAGCGGGTAAGTCAACCAACGAAAACACTTGGTTGACCGACATGGAGTCCATTTCGGAATCAGTGGCCTTGTGATGCGGTCATCAGAACCAGATCAAACCAGGCGCTCACTGACTCAATCGCTAACTCAACCACTACGTCAATCAGCGCAAGGAGACCAAGAGAAGTCAAGGCAATAATGAGTTCTGATCCAACAAAAGGCATAGGATTGATTATACATACAACAATCAATCCTAAGAAGACATATGACCCAGGAGGAATCATAACACATGGAGAAGAGATTATGGAGCCGAGAAGATCCAACAAGGCGTATGAGCTTATCTTAGCTCAAGTGGAGACCAAGGTCAAGAAATCTAGCTCAGCTCATCATCAGCATGCCACTAAGAAGAGTCATCCCCAAAAGATGACACAAGAAGAAGATACCGAAAAGGAGCTAACCATATGTAGCATCACAGCTAGCTCAGGAAGTAGCATCGGCACTAGCTCAGCAGACTTGCCATATATGGAAGCATTCACATTTGGAAGGTCAATTCAGCACCAAACGTTTACCTATCAAAACTACAGTGTATTGAGCTCCTTTCCATCAAGTCTAGACGTTCCCAGCTGCACAAGACCACACAAGATTCTCCATAACTTCAACAAGTCATACTTACCATTTTTGGAGAAGAAAGAGATCAAACACCAACGGCTTCTTTCCAAGAATGAAAGCCACGAATTGTTTGTCAATCAAGCTGTCCCAAGGATCCTCACTTATCCCTTAAAGCCATCCAGATACAAAGAAAGCAACAAGATCAAGGATCCTCACCAAAATCAGCCCCAACGGCTAGTTTCATTAAGTTCGATTTCTTTCTTGTTCAAGGTCAATATGACCGTTTGTAAAGAGCCTATAAAGGCATAGTTTAGCTCATTTGTAAATCACCTTTCAACCTTTCAATTAATCAAAGTATTATTCAGTTCTTCAAAGAGTGTTCTTTGTAAAGATCTTTTGTCTTAGGATTCATTGAGTGATTCAATTGTTTCCGAAGATTGTTGGATTAGTATTGCTTGTGTGACTCAAGCAGAACTAGTTCACCACCGATTGAGAGAGTCAATCAACACCCACCGGTTGAGAGAGTCAATCACCTTCCATCCATTCCACCCATCTCGGTCAAGTAAGAGAGCTTTTAAGCCAGTGCTTGTCCTCCATCAATCCATAACTCAAGCTTCCGCTCCGGGGCTGCATCATCTGGTATCAGAGCCGAAAGGTTCCTACATCAGGTGTATTCTATCCTTTATCCTTTCGGTTTTCATTTCATTTAGTTTCTTAATTCTCTGATTTTTGTTTGCATCTTTAAAAAAAAAAAAAAAAAAAAGTTTGTTTTGAGTTCTTGTTTTTGTTTTATAAAACCAGAAAAGTTTTAAAAAGAAAGAGGAGAAGTTTTGTTATTTGATTCGATTTCTTAAACCAAAAAAAAAAAAAAGTGTTCTTTCCATATTAGTTTTGTTTCATTTCGAAATTTAAAAAAAAAAAAATTTACATTTAAGTTTTGTGTCACCAAAATCTTGTTTCCATTTCTTGTTTATTGCATTTATAAAAAAAAAAGGAAGTTTTTCAATTTTCATTCAAATCACTTCGAATCCATTGATACTCTTTTAATTTGAATTGTTTCAGGAACTAGCTCATACATGGGAGAAGGAGCAGCTGCTGATCAGATCACCATGAATCAGCTTCTTGAAGTCTTGAGAGGCATGAGTGAGCATCTGACCCAGCTAGAGAAGTCCCATCCTACACAACAACAAGAAGAGAATGGACTTGGGAATGCACCAGGAACTACTTATGTGGAGCCTAAACCACCAGACCAACCTTGGAGAACAAGAACGACAAAGTCACATCCACCAAGGGCTTCCCAACGAAAATCAGGGAGTGACTCAAGCCGTGCAACATTCAAAGCCACCTACAAGTCAAAAGTCAGGTTAATTTGGGATGATGGATATTATTATTATGGACCTGAATTCTTTGTATATCCAGGAGGTAAAGCAAGCTATATAGATTGGGAAAGCAACATGGAAGAGTACTTTAGCTACTATTGTGTTCCTGAGGAAGAGCGACTCCACATAGCACTTGGACAACTCACCAAAGAGGCTCTAAAATGGTGGAACAAGGAAGAGTATGAGAGATGGTATTACAAGGAGCCAAAGATCAGAACATGGGATGACTTAAAGCTGAGCATGTGGGAGAAGTATTGTTCACAGAACAAAACTACTTATCCACCAAAGAGATCATCAACTCCTAAGCTTGTGCAAGATGCCCATAACTCTCAAACAAAGTACAAAGGTAAGTTCTCTGTCTCTAAGAATACATTAGAACTAATGTGTTGCAAGTGTAAGAGCAGGGATCATGTTGCTAAGGACTGTCCAAGAAAGAGGACCACAACATCAAATGGTGAAAAGCTAGTACCACAAGAGACCAAAGGAGGAGAAAAGCGACCAGCAGCCTCTAAACCATTTAATGAGTTTCCCACCTTCAGATTTGCACCAGTAGAACACACTCACGAAGTCTTGAAGGAGAAGCAAGAGTTGAGCCCCAACTCATTGTCTAAATCGCAAGACATGCCAACACAAGGTAAGTTTTCTAACTTTGTGAATTCCAAAGAGCCAACATGTTATAGGTGCCATATGAGAGGACATTTTGCTACAAATTGTCCATCTAGGAAGTTGATCAAAAATATAATATCAGAGTTCAAATTGGAAGTAACTGATACAAATGAGCAATCTGATATTTTAATTTCCAATTCAAGACTCATGCACTTGTCTTTGCCCAAGGATTTTGAATCAGGAACAAGATCAGAAGAAGAGCATGGAGGTCAGAGTACACTACCAAACCTGATTTGTTCAAAGGAGAATGAAAAAGTCAAGTGGACCGATGCACCAACATCACAACCTGATCAAGTGATGCTACCAGCATCCATAGATGTCACACACCAGACTACATCCCATAGTGACTGCCCTAAGAGAGCTATGGTCATCTCTAGAGTAAAGGAGAGTCGCAGCCAAGTAGCTCAAGAGCACACAAGTCAAAAGGACAACAACCGTGAGGTGCAAGCAAACAAGGTGAATTCTGAACTTAGAGTAAATAAACTTGTTTTTCCAACCACTGTTATGATGCACTTGTGTCTGGACCAAAAGGTTCATAAAAGTTTAGGTGTTAAAGAAGAAGTGGAGCAACACCAATGTCATGAGCTACAAGCTAGTGAAGGACAAGAGTACATTCAAGGTACCATCATGACTGATGCACCAAGACATGAACAAGGCAAGGTGAGTAATTGTCTTACTGAAACAGTTTATAATGATTCCAAGGATATAATAATGCATTTGTCTTGTCCAAGAGAACTTGAGAAAGATATAGGTCATGAAGTCAAGTTTCGGACAGAACCATCAACACAAAGGAATCAAGATGAGAAAGATCAGGGAGCTTCAACCAATGATGGACTAGAGCATGAAACTTCTAGTAGTACACGCATAAGGAGAGAGGCAACTCTGAACCAGCTTATCAAAGCCATAATGGTAAGCTTCAATCTTATGCAACCTGTTTTTAAAGCCTCAAACTCAGATATAATCCACTTGCTCTTTCCCTTAAGAGTTGACTTAGGTACAGGTCTGATAAAGATCAAGAAGCCAAAGGAAGAAGGAGTCTTGAAAGAGAGACCAAAACCGAGCCATGTTTCCACACATGAGCCACAAGCAAATCAAAGGCTTGACGTATATCATGCTTCAACCAAACATGAGGTTATTTCTGAACTTCGAATGAGTATTCTTGATTATCAATCCACTGGTATGATGCACTTGTTTCTTGAGTCAAGTGTTGAGACAGGGATTAGATTTAAAGATAAGGCCAAATGGGAGATCAAGGAAGAGCCACCAGACCAAAGCAAGGACACTACATCAAATAACATTGTGAGTCTTTCTTTGATCCACTTCATTTCTCATGACTCAACAGCTGTGCTAAAGGATTTGTTAAGCTTACAAGAGGATGAGATATCAGTAGCACATGAAGATGACTCTAGGGAAAATGATTCAAACCGTTATTTATGTGATAAGGATCCCATAATGCACTTGTTTCTTCGCCAGATTGTTGAGGATATTTCAGGTCTTAAAGAGAGCAGAAGCAAGATAAGCAAAGGAGGCATCACACCAGCTCAAAGAAGAGGAGCATTGCTGTCCTATTTACTCAAAGAAGAGCCACCGGATGCTCCACAACTATACCAGAATCAAAATGATTCCCAAGGTAATCTTCTAAACCCTCATTCACTTCACTGGACTAACTTGACTTATCTATGTGCAGGTTATCAAGTTTTGAGGTCAAAACTTCTTGAAGAGGGAGGGTATGATGCGGTCATCAGAACCAGATCAAACCAGGCGCTCACTGACTCAATCGCTAACTCAACCACTACGTCAATCAGCGCAAGGAGACCAAGAGAAGTCAAGGCAATAATGAGTTCTGATCCAACAAAAGGCATAGGATTGATTATACATACAACAATCAATCCTAAGAAGACATATGACCCCGGAGGAATCATAACACATGGAGAAGAGATTATGGAGCCGAGAAGATCCAACAAGGCGTATGAGCTTATCTTAGCTCAAGTGGAGACCAAGGTCAAGAAATCTAGCTCAGCTCATCATCAGCATGCCACTAAGAAGAGTCATCCCCAAAAGATGACACAAGAAGAAGATACCGAAAAGGAGCTAACCATATGTAGCATCACAGCTAGCTCAGGAAGTAGCATCGGCACTAGCTCAGCAGACTTGCCATATATGGAAGCATTCACATTTGGAAGGTCAATTCAGCACCAAACGTTTACCTATCAAAACTACAGTGTATTGAGCTCCTTTCCATCAAGTCTAGACGTTCCCAGCTGCACAAGACCACACAAGATTCTCCATAACTTCAACAAGTCATACTTACCATTTTTGGAGAAGAAAGAGATCAAACACCAACGGCTTCTTTCCAAGAATGAAAGCCACGAATTGTTTGTCAATCAAGCTGTCCCAAGGATCCTCACTTATCCCTTAAAGCCATCCAGATACAAAGAAAGCAACAAGATCAAGGATCCTCACCAAAATCAGCCCCAACGGCTAGTTTCATTAAGTTCGATTTCTTTCTTGTTCAAGGTCAATATGACCGTTTGTAAAGAGCCTATAAAGGCATAGTTTAGCTCATTTGTAAATCACCTTTCAACCTTTCAATTAATCAAAGTATTATTCAGTTCTTCAAAGAGTGTTCTTTGTAAAGATCTTTTGTCTTAGGATTCATTGAGTGATTCAATTGTTTCCGAAGATTGTTGGATTAGTATTGCTTGTGTGACTCAAGCAGAACTAGTTCACCACCGATTGAGAGAGTCAATCAACACCCACCGGTTGAGAGAGTCAATCACCTTCCATCCATTCCACCCATCTCGGTCAAGTAAGAGAGCTTTTAAGCCAGTGCTTGTCCTCCATCAATCCATAACTCAAGCTTCCGCTCCGGGGCTGCATCACCTTGCACCACTTAGAGGAATCTGGGCCCATCATGGCTTGATTGAAGTTCGATGGTTCATCACCATCAATGATCAGAAGATCATGACAGTCAGTCACGAGGAATCCTTGATATCTGTCGGGTTCGTGACGGATCCTCCCGGATCTTCGAACTTCAGGTACTACAGGTTCAGGCTCTACAATTTCTTGTAGGTCCTCCTGCTGCTCTTCCTCATTAGGTTGAGCAGTATCCTGTTCATCTTGAATTTCTTCAAGCAGTACCTTACTCCCACTGTCTTTCTTAGAGAGAAACTCCCTCTCAAGAAAGTTACAATCCCGGGCAACAAAGATCTTGTTCTCGGAACGTAGATAGAAGTAATAAGCCTTGGTTTCCCGTGGATAACCAATGAAGTAGCATTTGTCAGATTTTGGTGTAAGCTTGTCTGAGATCAATCTCTTGACATAGGCTTCACAACCCCAAATTCTGAGATAAGACAGCACTGGAGCTTCTCCAGTCCATAATTCATATGGTGTCTTTTCTACTGCTTTCGATGGCGCTCTATTTAGAGTGAACACTGCTGTTAGCAGAGCATATCCCCAAATGGATATTGGAAGTTCTGTGTGACTCATCATAGATCGAACCATATCCAATAAGGTCCGATTTCTCCTTTCAGACACACCATTCCATTGAGGTGTTCCAGGAGGAGTGAGTTGGGATACGATCCCACACTCTCTCAGATGATCACTGAATTCTTGGCTTAAGTATTCTCCTCCTCGGTCGGACCGAAGAGCCTTAATGCTTTTGCCAAGTTGGTTCTGTACTTCATTTTGGAATTCTCTGAACTTCTCAAAAGATTCAGACTTATGTTTCATTAAATAAACATATCCATACCTACTGAAATCATCAGTAAAGGTAATGAAGTACTGATAGTTTCCTCTTGCATTTGTGGACATTGGGCCACACACATCAGTGTGTATCAGGCCCAATACGTCACTGGCCCTCTCGTTAGGTTTATTAAAGGGGGCCCGTGTCATTTTTCCCATCATGCAGGATTCGCATTTCTCACATGACTCAAAGTCAAATGAGCCAAGAAGTCCATTCGAATGGAGCCTCTTGATGCGTTTCTCGCTGATGTGCCCTAAACGACAATGCCATAGAAACGTTCGGTTCTCCTCATTAGGTTTGAACCGTTTGGTATTAATGTTATAAATTGGCGCGGATTGATCGAGTATGTAAAGCCCATTCATAAGAGGGGCAGAACCATAGAACAAATTGTTGCGATTGAAGGAACATAATTTATTCTTAACTGAAAAATCATAACCTTCCAAATCCAACAAAGAAATTGAAATAATATTTCTGCTTATAGCAGGTACAAAATAACAATTATTGAGTTCTAAAATCAATCCCGAAGGTAAAGACAACAAGTAAGTGCCTACAGCTAGTGCTGGAACTTTCGCTCCATTCCCAACTCGTAGCTCCACTTGTCCTTGCTTCAGCCTTCTACTGTTGCTGAGTGCCTGCATATTAGTACAAATATGAGCCCCACAACCAGTATCCATAACCCATGAGGTATTATCAGAAGTAGTTGTATTAACTTCTATAACAAAAATACCTGTTGAAGAAGTCTCAAAAGTCTTCTTCTTCAATTCCTTTAGACCTTCCTGGAATTTCTTACATTCTCTCCTCCAATGCCCTGGTTCTTTACAGAACCTGCATATGTCAGTTGGCCCAACCTTGGACTTGGGCTTGGGCTTTGGCGTGTCCTTGTCCGCGACTTGGACAGCCTTGGCGTTTCCCTTATCCTTAGCAGAGGATTTCTTAAACCCCTTGCCCTTCTGCACCATAAGCACATTGGGGTCCTTGGCGGTTTTCCTCAAATTGGGCTCCGCAGTCTTGAGCATTCCGTGAAGCTCAGGCAATGTCTTACTCAAGCCATGCATGTTAAAGTTCAGAATGAACTGATCATAGCTTGCAGGTAATGACTGCAGAATGATGTCGCAGGCAAGTTCCTGGCTGATTGGGCAGTCGAGTTTCTGAAGATGATCGAGATAACCCATCATCTTCAAGACATGAGGACTCACTGCCGCATTCGCAGCCAACTTGCATTCCAAGAGGTTCTTAACTGTTTGAAACCTCTCAGTCCTAGCCTGCTCCTGAAAAAGCGATTTCAGGCTTGCCATTATCTCGATGGGTGACAATACACTCTCGAACTGTTTTTGCAGCTCAGGAGTCATTGTCACCAACATCAGGCAATAGGCATCATTTTCATCTGACGAATGCTTTTCCCAAGCATTATGCAGAGTCCTGGCGGTATTGGCAGGAGGCCTCTCGGGGAGAGGATCACGAAGGACATAATCCTTCTTCTCCTGCTTGAGGACTAGCCTCAAGTTCCTTGACCACGTCAGGAAGTTCGTTCCAGTCAGCTTCTCCTTTTCGAGAACAGACCGGATCGAGAATGTGTTTTGTGTGCTTGTAGTAGTCATAGCTGAAATATATAGATAAAAAGGTTATTAGTTAAAATGTTCAATATGATTAATCTCGTATTAAATTTAATATGATTAATCACGCATTATATTCAATAACATCAGTTACCCTCAATAGAATATAATGATTCCAAGATCCACATATAACTAAGATTAAAGTGGGCCACTGGCCGTCACCCAACCTTAGCTTATATCGGTAAGCCCTATGTCGGCTAATTATATCCGTGATATAACTCTTGGTTGTGAATCTGGGCCCGAGGCCCAATTCACTCTGATGTCTCAAGGCCCGGGACTCCCGATGGCCTAGTCAAGAAAACCAGACTATACAGTCATGTAATCATTAATGTCTGGGACTCCCAATGACATTTATGAATCACAAACCGTCTTATCCACGCAAAAGCAGACACCCTCACACTGTAAGGCCATGAATACAATTGAATGGGCTTCAACGGCTGACATAGCCTGGACAAGACATCCAACGCTTGATATTATTTGAGGTTCGTAGGTTTATTTTAAAAATTCATTCCCAAAATAGAAGATTACTATTTCGGGAAACTTTCCATTTTTGGAAACCTACTATTTTTGGAAACTTTCTAAAATTGGAAACTTTCTAAAAACGGAAACTTTATAACTTTAGAAATTTCTTTAAAATCCAAAACCCGCAAATCCAGAAACTTCTAATTTCAAAATTTCGGAAACTTTAATTTAAAATCGACTTTATAATTTTATAAAATAAATTTTAAATTAATCTGAAGAAAGACTCAAATAATTGGCCCAATTGTTTTAACTTCTTGGCCCGAGGCCCAAGAATTGGACCATGTCCAAGACATGACCCAATTGTCCAATTAAATGACATAACCGGTCTGGTTCATTAAAATTGGTCTAACCAAATTTTAATTACTACGATGACCACAATTGTCAACCGGTTATTTACTAAACCGGATTTTCTCAATTTATTTGGTCCAACCAAATCAAATTAGAAAATCCTGGTTTAGGCACTAAATCCAATAATTCTTTCGACATTGGATTTCTTATCCCGGTTTAACCAGACTTAATAAAATTATTAAATCTGTTTATTAAACCAGGACGAATTAATTTTAATCAAAATATTAAACCGAGCCTTAAACCAACCATGTCGATCGATGAACCAACCGTGTCGATCGATCCATCAACCGCATCGGTCGATGCTCTCAGCATCGATCTTGCATCGATCGTGCATCGATCCTGTATCGATCGATGCTCTCACGCATGCACGGAACCGAGCCAAAACCCTAACCGTGTCGATCGATGCACCAACCGCATCGGTCGATGCACCAACATCGAACCTGCATCGATCCTGCATCGATCGATGCTTTCACGCGTTAACAGGGTTAGCCGATAGACTGTATCGACCGATCCATGCGGTCGTATCGATCGATCCATGCGATCGCAGTCGATACTGACTTTTGAAAATCGCATTCTACCAAATCAATATAGCTTGGTTTCTGCGATTTTAAGTGTGTTTAGGTTTCAATTCCTTGTTGCTTAAGTGATTTCTCTTATCAGTAGTTGATTCAAAACACTTTTAAACAAGAAAAACAATCCTAAACTTGAATCTAAACAAGAAAAACCATAACCTGGCTCTGATACCACTGAAGGAATGTTTAGTTGATCCTGATTCAATTCTCTGATTCATATCATCCTAAACATGCTGATCTAGGTTCTTCTCGAATAGAAACAATTGATGATCTCACCTTTTACCTGTTAATTGCAGCGGAAGGAGATAGAACAGGTCAGAGATCAGAGAAACACCGAGAGATGAATCCTCCAAAGGCTCACACACGCGATCACAGAAAACGGCTGCTAGACCACTAGGGGAACTCGGCGCAGAGGGAGAGAGAGTTTCGGCTAGGGTTTTTGGTTCTGAACCCGAGTTTTATTTATAAAACTTGTCCGGTTCCGTTTGGGCCATTTGGCCCAAACACCAATTAACTCGACGGCATTCGCGCACTGTGTCGATCGACACCCCTTGTGTATCGATCGATACACAGTGGCTAAACCGTTTTATTCTCTCTAAGTACAGTAAATGCCTAGCACTTTTACCGTACTTCTGCTAAACCGTTCCTACATATTTTCCTGTTAGCTTAGGCGTGTGACCCATATGGGATCATATAATAAAGGCAATAAGTCCAAGACTTATAGATCATGAGCGGACTCTAGCAAGCCATCATGACCCCCAGTATTATATGACTTATGTCTGATCATTGACATACTCTTACTTTCTAGAGACAGTACAGAGATTACTGGACACAATTCCAACAATTTCCTCTCGGAATCTGGTTGAATACCACAGTCCACGTCGCAGTGCTTCTATAGCTACTTCGTCTCGTGGGTTTGCGATTTTGGATTTTATTTCCTTAAATCGGTCGATGTACGAGCGAAGCGGCTCGTCAGGTTTTTGAGAGACGCCAAATAGAGCTGCCTCAGTAGTCTTTTCCTCGATAAAGACGGAGTATTGTTTGAGGAAAGCCGTCATGAACTCGGTGAAGTTGTCGATGGAACTTTCTTCCAGTCCGGCAAACCATTCTAGGGCGGAGCCCGATAGGTTTTCGGCGAAGAGCCTGCAGAAAGCCGGCTCTCTCTCCTCGTCGGTAAGGTATACCCTTGCCATTGCTAGTCGGAATGCCCTGATATGGGCTTTCGGCTCCGATTTCCCAGAGAATTCTGGAAATTTAGTTTTCTTGATTTTTTGGATCCTTGCGAAGGCGATCCGGTCTGTGAACGGCGTTTGTCGCGTTTCTTCGATCACTCGATCGATTTCGGGCGCCGCGCTCGTTGCCATGTGAACTTTCGAGCTTAGACTGTTGAACTGGGCCTTAGCCTGTTCGATGTACTGTCTAAGAATATCGTGTTCATCGCCTACCGTAGGCGTGAACTGGGCTTGTGCCTGGTTTGATGCTTGTTCCGGAAAAACGGGGTCGAGGAGATCTATTGTTTGAATCGATCTCGTCTGGTCGACCTGCGGCGTTCGGAACTGTACCGTATTTGACCCGTTAACGGGTCCCGAGCTCGAGGCGAAAGCAGAGCCTCCTAGTTGCCTCGGCCGGATGTTGGAGTTATTCGGAAAAAGTGGTGGCCCGGGTAATGATCGGTTCCCTGATCCGGTTGGATCTGTGACCATTGAACTCGAAGTGAATGGTGTCGGTATCGCGATAGGGGTCATTATAGGGCGGAGGCCGCTACTTGACGTATTAGCGAAATTTCCCGACGCTCCTGGGGAAGTTACTACCTGGGAGAAGTCCAAGCGTGTACACGGTGGAGGACTTATGGGGGTTCGTGGATTGTGTGCTGACCTACCCCCTTGATTTTGGCTGGCGAGCTCTTCGAGACGGGCGTTAATGCGCCTTTCCTGTTCATCGAGCTGTGTGGCCAGAGAGCGGTTCAAGATTTCTTGGGCCCGTGCACTTGCCTTGTTGTTCTTCGTTCGGTTTACCAGTAGGCTTAACATCGAACGGATTTCAGCGAGATCATCTGGGCCTTGTCGCTGTGGAGCAGGAGGCAGTGGTGAGTTAGGTCTGGTTATTCCAGATCCACCTCCAGGGGTGGGAATTGAATCGTTTCTCATCCACACCCAGTTTCTGCTTGGATCGTTAGTTCCTGACAAAACATTTGTCGGAGTCTGGCTCGTCGCGATCGTTTGGGCGACTGAGCCGGCTGGTGCCAAAGTCGTGGAGACTGAGGCAGAGCCCGTCAACACGCCATCGGTCTGACCCATGATTCTTACCCCGGTGGTGTTCTGAGGAACGTTGTCGACCGTTTGAGGGTGGTCGACTGGTGGTGTGGCGCTGGGAGAGCCAGATTGGTCGGGATTCAACTCGATCTATCGGATCTAAGATCTGATTCTTAAGACAGGAAAAACTATAGATAGTCCCCACAGTCGGCGCCAAATGTGAGATCTGGGATTCACACTAAGAATTTGTATTCGTGGATTTGGACTTTAGGATATATAAATGGTATAGTTTCCTATGAATCAAAGACTTTATTGAGATTGATCGTCGAGATAGAACAAACACAATCGAAAAGAGAGTACAAAGTATGATGATCGAGCTATCTAGTCGAAGTGTTCTAAGTTAGGGTTGGAATGTCTTGAGTGAATCGCCACTTCTTCTTTAAATAGTCTCGACTTCAACCTTCTTGTTCCGATATTTCGGCCTCGCCTTCATAACGATCTCCGAGATTTACGTGGATCAGTTGAACCGACGAAGACCGAGTTGCTCTATCTCCACGTCGTCTCCTGTCGAGCTCGAGCTCGATCGCCTCTTACTTCGGCATCGCTTGGGCCTTGTCAAAGTGTCATTCGTTTGGGCCCAACAAATGAATCGAATCGTCTCTTTATCTTTGATTCTGGAACGGGATCATAAATATGGGCCTTTGTCTTATTTGTTAATGGGCCGGATTTCCTAGAGGAAAATCCAGTACCAACAATAATGATTTGAAGAACAGTTTCGGTGAGTATGGAAAGATAACAAGTGCTGTGGTGATGAAAGATGGAGAGGGGAAGTCAAAGGGCTTTGGGTTTGTAAACTTCGACAAAACCGATGATGCTGCCAAGGCTGTGGAAGCTCTTAAGGTAAAAACATTTGATGACAAAGAATGGTATGTTGGTAGAGCCTAAAAGAAGTCTGAAAGGGAAACAGAACTGAAGGTTCGGTATGAGCAGAGTTTGAGGGAAGCTGCTGACAAGTTTCAACGCGATAACTTGTATGTTAAGAACTTAGATGACAATGTGTCTGACGAGAAACTCAAGGAGCTCTTTACACCTTATGACACTATTACATCTTGCAAGGTCCAAGACTCCCTTCTCTGCTAATCTGAATTGTACTGAGTATGTTGATTGCTTAACAGGTGATGCGTCATCCTAATGGGATAAGCAGGGGCTCTGGTTTTGTAGCATTCTCAACTCCTGAAGAAGCGACCAAAGCTGTAAGCTGATCGTAATATCTTACTGAGATCAAGCATGGTGAGCAAATACAGCTCCTCAGCTTTTACTAACAGTGGAATTTTGTTACAGATGTCAGAGATGAGTGGTAAAATGATCAAAAACAAACCACTCTATGTTGCTGTTGCTCAGAGAAAGGAAGACAGAAGGGCTAGGCTGCAGGTTTGTTCTCTTAAATTTGCCTCGTCTAGTAAGATACTGAGCTTCCTGACTCTTTTTCTCTGTTGACTTCGGTCAATTAGACCTGTGAATAAAATTTATGTTTCCAATTCCCGTCACTAAAAAGCAATGCAACTCGGTAATCTGTGTCTGAGTCATTTGGAATATTAGTTTCTGAGTCATCTGACATATTAGTCGTGGTTATCATCCCGTCGTGTATCTATCATGAACTCGTTTTTGTCATATTTTCCTAAATATGCTTACATAAAATGCTACTGACTTGACTTTATAGAGAAAAGGAATTGTATGTCTTATTGATCTTGAGAGTACAAAGTTAAATACAGAAGATGCTAGGGCTGCATTACTTATTAACGTATATACACTTTACATATGTGGAATGATCTTATTCCTTGATATCCTCCCTCAAGATGGAGGGGTCTTGAGCACTCCAATCTTGGAAGATAGTGTGATGAATGGTGAACGAGAGAGAGGTTTGGTGAGGGCGTCTGCGAGCTGATATTTGGTGGAGACATGTGCAACGCGAAGAGTCCCTGCTGCTACTTGATTGCGGATGAAATGGTAGTCAAGTGCGAGATGTTTAATCCTTGAGTGGAAGACTGGGTTGGCCGAGAGGTAGGTTGCGCCAACGTTGTCGCAGTATATGACTGGTGTAGGGTAGACATTGATTCTGAGCTCATTGAGCAGTGAGCATATCCATCTGATCTTTGCGGATGTGTTGGCAACAGATCGATATTCCGCTTCTGTGGAGGAGCGTGCGACACCTTTTTGTTTTCGCGAGGCCCATGACACTGGATTTTTGCCAATGTAGATTATATGGGCGTTTGTCGAGGTGTAGTCGTCTCTGTCACCTGCCCAGTCGAAGTAAGCATGAATAGAGTTGATGTTGTTCCTGTGGAAGAAAATCCCATGTGTTGTGGTGCCAGCGAGATAGCGAAGCAGACGTTTTAGCGCTGTCCAATGCTCCATCGTTGGCTGGTGCATGAATTGAGATAGGCGGTTGACAGTGTCAGATATGTCGGGTCTGGTGAAAGCCAGATATTGGAGACTGCCGACGATAGTGCGGTATTGAGACGGGTCCGATAGCTTTGTTCCTGCATTCAGTGTGAGTTTAGGAGTTGTGTCCATCGGAGTGCTTACCGGTTTTGTGTCGATCATGTTTGAGCGAGTGAGCAGGTCCAGTATGTACCGGCGTTGAGTGAGGTGAAGACCCGAGGACGTGCGAATCGGTTCGATTATGAGGAAGTAATGGAGGTCCTCTGGATCTTTGATTGAGAATCTGTTGGCAAGGGATTCCAGTGTTTGCTGAATCATGTTCTTGTTATTGCCGGTGAGTACGATGTCATCCACGTACACAAGGAGGTAGAGGAGAGTGGTGCCAGAGTGGAGAATGAAGAGTGATGGATCGGCGAGTGAGTTTGTGTAGCCGATGTTGAGCAGGAAGTTATGCAGTTCTTGATACCACGCGCGAGGATCCTGTTTTAGACCGTAAAGAGCTTTGTGAAGACGGCAGAAATGATGGGGTTTGTCAACATCTACAAATCCCTGTGGTTGGCTGATACAGACTTCTTCAGTGAGGTTGCCTTGAAGAAAGGCGTTGTTGACATCCAACTATTTGATGGGCCAACCAGATCGTGTGGCTGTTTCGAGGACAATGCGGATTGTCGTTGATTTGATGACCGGTCTGAACGTCTCGTCGTAATCAATTCCTTTGTGTTGCTTGAAACCTTTTGCGACGAGCCTTGATTTGTATCTGTGAATTGATCCATCAGGTAGATATTTCAACCGGAAAATCCATTTGGTGTTGACGATGTTCTGTGACGGAGAAGGTGGAACCAGTGACCAAGTCCGATTTTTCAGTTGAGCATCAAATTCCTCAGACATTGAGGTTCGCCATTTCTCGTTCTGCAGAGCTTGTATCACGGTTCATGGTTCTGTTTCTGAGACGAGAGCTCATAAGGCATATTTGGGATTCGGTTTTCGAATACCATCTTTGGCTCTAGTGGTCATTGAGTGGTTTTCTAGGCTGGTTGATTTTTGTTGGGCGGATGAAGTAGGGATGGTGGTGGTTATTTGTGGTCCAGGAACCAAAGAAGTGGGATTTTGGCTTGTGTTTGGTAGTGAGAGTTGTGTTGTTTGTTTTGGTGGGCGTCGTGAGTATGTGAATCGAAAAGTAGGGAGAGGCGGTGGTGAAGGAATCGGGCTTGGTTATTGCTGGATCGTGGGTTGCGATTCATTTTGTGGTGGAGCAGTGGGCTCTTGGGAAGATTTGTTAGGCTGAGCTGTGGGTGGCGGCTCATTTTCATGGTGAGCAGTGGGCTCTTGCGGTAAAGTAGAGTCAAGAGAAGTAGAAGACAATACATGAGCCTCAGTTTGAGGTGTATGAGCCGGTGATGAGGACGAAGTCTCCTGAGATTGAGGTGTTGCAGCCTGCTTTTGGTGTGTTGATGGCGAAGCTGGGCTGTTGTGAGTTGAGGCCGATGGTAAATGATCCGAGCTCGGTGCATTGATCCATACGAGTGGCAGTAGTGGTGAGGATAGGACTGGTTCGGATGTAGAGGTAGAGAGGCTGGTGTTCGGTGTCGTCGACAGTGAGCTGAATGGGAAGCTTTGTTCATCAAACTGGACATGGCGCGAGACGTAAAGACGACTCGTTTTGGGTTCTAGGCAGAGGAATTCACTTTGTGTAAGAAAGTTATTGATCATGATGAGTTCAAATGTGCAATGGCTGTGTATTGTCTAAATGTGCACAAGTCTTGCACCATTTGATAATGTGCAACAAAGGGACATTGTGTAATGTTTAAGAGGCGCCAGACTTGTATAAGAAGAGTAAGTATTGGTTTGAAGAAGCAAAGGAGCCGTTAGAGCTTAAGAGAAGGAGCAGCTGGTGTGGACCACAAATGGGACCACTCTCTCTCTCCTCTTCAGCGTATCAGAACTTTGTCTTGTAGCTCAGTTTGTCTCTTTGCTTCTTTAGGTTAAACATGCTTGTAATGTCCCTCATATAAGAGTGTAAAAACGCACAGAAATGAACTAAGGGTTTGAGACTCTCTTTCTCTTATTCTCTAGCGCCTCCATCTCTCTTTATTCTCTCAAGAACACTCATGCTTAATCTCAAAAACTTTCATGGTATCAGAGCATAGATCTCTATTCTCTTGATTCTCTCTTTGTTTCATCATTCTCTCACTCTTAAATCTCTTGGTTACCTACTCTCTGTCCGAAAACCCTAATCTTCTCTGTCCTAAATCACTCTCGGTTTCTTAAATCTCTCCTGGTTCTTCACTTTTTCATCACTTGTTCATCACTCTTTTACTCTCTGTCCTAATCTCCAAGACCGGTTCTAAGCCTCAGCTTCTCTAGTTTCTCGGTCCTAAAACCCTAGGAACTTAACTACTTCTCTCGGTACTTCAGTCCTCACTCACTCTCTTCAGTCACCTACCATGGAAGACTCTACTCATCTCAGCTCAAGCTTGAGGCCTACTGTTGTTCATGTTGTGCTCAAAGGGATCAACTACAGGACATGGCAAAGGACCATCAAGACTGCCATTTGTGGAAGAGGATTGTGGGATCACATCTTGGAGGATAAAACACCAACTGAAGAAGATGAAGCTAAGAAGAAGGATGAGGAAACCAAGAAGGCAGAGGCTAAATGGTTTCAAGAAGATCTGCTGTTGCTTGGCATTCTACAAAACTCTCTCGACCCATCCATCCTTGAAGCTTACTCTCATTGTGAGACAGCCAAATCACTGTGGGATACACTCAAGAAGATTTATGGAGATGTTTCAAATCTGAGCAGAGTGTATGAGGTGAAGAAGGCCATAAGTGAGCTGAAACAAGAAGACCATGACTTTACCAAGTATCTTGGGAAGTTCTCTTCAGCATGGTCTGAACTTGAGATGCTAAGGCCAAGTACTATGAACCCCAAGGTTCTCATTGAGAGAAAGGAGCAAGACAAGATCTTTGGCCTTCTACTCAACTTGAATCCGGTTTACAATGATGCCATCATGAAGATCCTAAGGGAGACTACACTTCCTGATTTTGAAGAGGTGTGCTCAAGGCTCCAAAAGGAAGAAGGAAACATTGGTTTGTTTGGAGGAAAGGGGGAGTTGGTGACTGCCAACAAAGCCGGCTTCAAACCTGAGGAGAAGAAGGCTGGCGCTTGTGAGCATTGCAAGAGGAAAGGCCACTCCAAGGATAAGTGTTGGATCCTTCATCCCCACCTCAAACCAGCCAAGTTCAAGAACTCAAGGGCAAATGCAAACATCTCTCAAGAAGTTGTGAATGAGCCTGCTTCTACTTCAGCTCAAGGAGGGGAGCTTGCACTCTACACAGCCACTGAGTATGTCAAGAAGAGTGACCTTGAGGACCTCATCAAGGCTTATGCCTCTAAGCTCTCTGGTATCTCTTTATTTTCACATAAATTGCTTGCTAAAACTGATCATAAGTTGGTAGTAGATTCAGGAGCTTCTCACCACATGATTAGTGATGCTAAGTTGTTAAAAGATATTAAACCTGCCCTAGGAAGAGTAACTATAGCTGATGGTCAAGGGATTCCTATAATAGGTACAGGAAAGTTAAGATTATTTAACAAGGAAAGTGATGCATTCTATGTTCCTAAGTTTAAATCTAACTTGCTGTCGGTTAAGAGGATCACTAAAGACTTAAATTGCAATGTTATCTTTGGGCCTAATGAAGTTTGTTTTCAGGATATTAAGAATGGAAAGGTTATTGGAAGAGGTGGTACACAAGATGAGCTTTACCTCCTTGAAGACACTTCTCCAAGCAACTCGGATTCATTAGCTTTTAAATCATGTTTTTCTTTCAATCAAAATTTCCTATGGCATGCTAGACTAGGACATCCTCATGCTCGTGCTTTGAACTTAATGTTGCCTAATGTTAGCTTTGATCATTCAACTTGTGAAGCTTGTGTTCTTGGCAAACATTGTATAACTATGTTTCCTAAATCAACTACTATCTATGAACATTGCTTTGATCTTGTGCACTCTGATGTTTGGACTTCACCTTGTCTGTCTAGAGATAAAAACAAGTATTTTGTGACCTTCATAGATGAAAAATCAAAATATACTTGGGTAACTTTGCTGCCATCTAAAGATAGGGTGTTTGATGCATTTCTAAACTTTCAAAACTATGTTACTAATCAATTTAATGCCAAGATTAAAGTGTTTAGATCAGATAATGGAGGCGAGTACACAAGCCAAAGATTCAAAGCTCACTTGAACAAACATGGGATCCTGCATCAAACAAGCTGCCCACATACTCCTCAACAAAATGGTGTGGCTGAAAGGAAGAACAGACATCTAATGGAGGTTGCTAGGTCTATGATGTTCCACACCAATGTTCCTAAGAGGTTTTGGGGAGATGCTGTGTTGGCAGCATGCTATCTTATCAACAGGATCCCAACTAGAGTCCTTCAAGACACTTCACCATATGAGGTATTGAACAAAGCCAAACCATTTATTGAACACTTACGTGTGTTCACTACAAGAAAAATTGTATTTAGCCACGAATTTTTTCGTGGCTAAAGCCAAAAATCCGTGGCTAGTTCGCCCTTAGCCACGAATAGCCACGAAAATGTTTCGTAGCTTCGAGCTCGTTGCTAATGTTTAACCGTGGCTATTCGTGGCTAATCGTAGCAACCTTGCCACGGTGTAGCCACGAATAGCTACAAACGAGTTCGTGGCTATTTAGCTACGACTAACCACGATATATTCGTGGATATTAGCAACGAATAGACACGATCTTATTCGTGGATATTTACCACGTCTAGCCACGATATAGTCGTAGCTATATAGTTACAAAAAACAAAAAAAAATATAAAAATACAAAAAAATAAAATCTTTATTTTTTTATTTATAACAAAATACAATACAAATACAAAATACAATATATATATATGTATGTATATTCCTATATGAATCATTAATTTTCTTATTTACAAACAAAATACAAAAATACAAATACAATATATATACATGTGTATATATATATATATATATATATATATATATATACACGACGGAAGGATGAGGCTCGTCTCTGCCGTGCCGCCACCACCTTTTGCCGATCTGCCTCCGCCGTGCCGCCCGTGACTCCGTTGCGCCTCCGAGCACCCTGAATCCGCCGCAGCACCACGAATCCACCGCGGATGCTCGTCTCTCCGTTGCTCCGCCGTAAACAAACCACACCACTGTGTCTCTGCCTTCGCCGATTCTTCCTCACCACGCCTTCGCCGATTTGATGAAGAGTCTGCAGCGGTGCGAGATCGATACGCGGCGATGAAGCTCCGGCGGCTCCTCCTCTGCGCCATCGATTCTTCTTAACGGCGTCATCGATTCTTCTTCTCCGACGATTCTTCACGAAGAGAGGTTAACGCCGGCGAAGATGGAGACTCCGGAGACGATAATGGCGGATCTGAAGACTGACGACTCCGTCTTCTTCTCACGGAGGCCTCCGCGAATACCACCGTCTCCTCTCTCTCAGATTCGCCGGAGAAGATCTTCGTTTGCCACCTCCTCCACCGGTTATCTGCTTCGTCTTCCTCTTCTAGTGGTCTTCATCTTCCTCTTCGTTCTGGAAATAAGGCGGTGAAGTATGATTGAAGAAGAAGAGTCGGATGAAGGTGAAAATGATTGAAGAAGAAGAGTTGGGCAAAAAAATTGAAAGAGAAGAGTTGTGAAGGTGAAGAAGAGTGGGCAAAATATTGAAGAAGAAGATTCAGCCGCATATTGGAGAAGCTTTTTTGTATCTTAAGTGTAAGATAATTAGGGTTTAGGAAAAATCAATGGCCATGATTTAATGTGTGATAGATCCAACAGCTAAGAAGCTAATCCACTTGTTTGATGAAAACCAATCTAAACCGTTCATATGTTTTAATCAACGGCTGTGGCTTGTGATCCTGGTGATGCACCAATCGACCAATAGAATTATTTTCAGATATATATAATATATAATAACCAGAAAATAATTTAAAATTAATGAAATTGCTAAAACGAAAATTTTAAAAATGTCAAGTTTAGAAATAAAATAGATAAAAATTATAAAAGTGTTAATTTTATAAATAATTTTTTATTTAAAATAAAAATAAGTAAGTAATGGTTATGTTATAGTATTTGAAAAATATTGTTGATAAACAAAAATTTTATAAATAATTTTCAAATAAAAATATATTTGAAAAAAAATTTGTAAGTGTTGAATATTTGTTTTGGTTATGTTATAGTATTTAAAATTATATTAATTAGAGTTTTGATTATATTTTAGAGTTTTAGGGTTTGATTAGGGTTATATATATGGTTTATTTATGATATGAAAATATTGTGGTATTGGATTTCAAAATAATAGTTTTATGTATGTATAATAATGGTTTGAATTTTAATTGTTAGTTATATTTTTGTTTATAATTTATAGTTTAGGGTTTGTTTAGGGTTTATGAGTTGTTTAGGATATGAATATGTGGTATTGAATTTGAAAGTAGTAGATTTGAAAATAAAAATTCTTTTTGTAAGTTTTGAATCTTAATTTAGGTATATTATAATTTTTAGAGTTTTAGTTATTAGATTTTGGTTATAGTTTAAGGTTTTATATGTATATGTTTATATAATTTAGGATATGAATATTGTGGTATTAAATTTGAAATAATAGTTTTATGTATATATAACTAATGGTTTGTATTTTGATTTTATAGTTTATGATTAAGAGTTTAAAATTTTAAGTTTGGGGTTTTAGGGTATATTTAGGGTTTAGGGTTTGAAATAGCCACAAATAAAATTCGTGGCTATTCGTGGCTATTTCGTGGCTAATCTCTTCCACGATAATATCATGGCTATTCGTGGCTAAATTAGCCACAAATAGCTACGATTTCAGATCGTGGCTAGGTAGCCACAAATATCTTCGTGGCTAGTTGTGGCTATGCTCTTCCACGACTAGTTCGTGGCTACTTGTGGCTAATTATCCACGGATAGCCACGAATATTTTTTCGTGGCTAAATAGCCACGAATATCTACGAATTAGCCACGATTTGCAGTCGTGGCTGGTTTGTAGCTATTCGTAGCTATTCGTAGCTGGAAAATTCTTAGCCACGAACTGTTCGTGGCTCGTTCGTGGCTAAAAACAGTTTTTCTTGTAGTGGTTTGGTTGTGTTTGTTTTGTATATATCTCAGGAGATCAAAGGGATAAGCTAGATTCTAAGAGCATAAGGTGTATGTTCCTTGGATACTCCACAACTCAGAAGGGCTACAAGTGTTTTGATCCAAGCAACAACAGGACATATGTTTCAAGGGATGTTAAGTTCATGGAGGGGCAGAGATACTATGAGAAGAAGGATTGGGAAGGTTTGAAGGACCTCTCAAGATCACCTTCTGATTTGGCTACAAGTTTAAAGTACTTGTTTGATCACTTGGGGAATGACATCCCACGGCCAGAGAAGCCTAAGACAACTACCCAAGAAGCTCCACAAGAGGATACTGAACAAGCAACACACACACATGAACTGGCTCAAGCTCAAGAAGACACTCCACCTCAAGATCAGAACCAAGTGGACTTGGATATGAATGAGGATGAGATGGTTTATCAAGAGGCAGTGGGTAATGAGGAGGTGGTTGATCAACAGGTTCAGCAACTTAGGAGAAGTACAAGGGAAAAGAAAGATCCATCAGAATGGATGAAGACAAGGGTCTTCTACAACAACCAAGCAGTAGCTCATCCTAGTCAGTCTACTTGTTCTATTGACTTGTTGCCATCCAGTCACAAGGCCTTTCTTGGAAAGATTGAGCTAAACCAGGTTCCTAAGACTTATGAAGAGGCTGAGGGTATCAAGGTTTGGATGGATGCAGTAAAGGATGAGAAAGAAGCTATGGAGAGGAACCACACTTGGATTGTGGAGAAGCTGCCAAAAAGGAAGAAGACAGTTAGCTCTAAATGGGTCTTCACAATCAAGTATAAAAGCAACGGAGACATAGAGAGGTACAAGGCAAGGCTTGTGGCAAGAGGATTCACACAAACCTATGGAGAAGACTATACAGACACATTTGCACCAGTGGCTAAACTTCATACAGTGAGAGTCACATTGAGCTTAGCCACAAACCTCTCATGGAATCTATGGCAAATGGATGTGAAGAATGCTTTTCTACAAGGTGAACTTGAAGAGGAAGTGTATATGACTCCACCACCAGGATTGAAGCACTTGTGTAAAGATGGTGAGGTATTGAGATTGAGAAGGGCGATTTATGGCTTGAAACAATCACCAAGGGCATGGTACCATAAGCTTAGTCACACTCTCATGGACCATGGTTTCAAGAAGTCTCAATCTGATCACACATTGTTCACGCTTCAAAGTGCCCAAGGAGTGGTGGTAGTTCTGATATATGTAGATGATTTGATCATCACAGGAAGTGATAATGATGGGATTCAGTCTACAAAGGATTTCCTCAAGAATTCCTTTGATATTAAAGACCTTGGAGAGTTGAAGTTCTTCTTGGGTATTGAAGTTTGCAGATTCAATGATGGGTTGTTTCTGTCCCAAAGGAAGTATGTTAAGGACTTGTTGACAGAAACAAGTATGCTTGATTGCAAGATTGCAAAGACTCCTCTTGAAGATGGCTACCAAGTCAATAGAAAGGGGGAGAAATCAGATGAAGTCAAGTTCAAGGATATCTCATTGTATAGGAGGCTGGTTGGGAAGCTTATCTACCTCACTCTCACAAGACCAGACTTGTGCTTTGCTGTGAATCAAGTTAGTCAACATATGCAATCACCCCCAGTGTATCATTGGAGTTTGATTGAGAGGATACTCAGATATCTCAAAGGATCAACCGGACAAGGCATTTGGATGGGTAAGAATGATAGCACAGAAATTGTTGGCTATTGTGATGCAGATTGGGCAGGTGATAAGAGTGATAGGAGATCAACAACCGGCTATTGCACCTTCATTGGAGGCAACTTGGTAACTTGGAAGACAAAGAAGCAGAAGGTGGTATCTTGTTCTAGTGCTGAAGCTGAGTATAGGGCAATGAGGAAGCTTGCAACCGAGTTGACATGGCTGAAGGCTTTGCTTAAGGACTTTGGCATAGAGCAATCAAGTCCAATCACCTTCCATTGTGACAACCAGGCTGCTATTCACATTGCAACCAACTCAGTGTTTCATGAGAGGACAAAACACATTGAGATTGATTGTCACAAGGTAAGGGAGAAGATTGAAGATGGAACCATTCTGCCTTGTTACACAAAGAGTGAAGATCAGCTTGCAGACATCTTCACAAAGGCTGCTAGTCTTAAGGTTTGCACTCATGTCATTGGCAAACTAGGGCTGGTGGCTATTCATGATTAGAACTCTCCTGATTCATGAGCAGCATACTCTTTTTCCCTTGATGTGGTTTTGTCCCAAGTGGTTTTCCACATCAAGGTTTTTAATGAGGTGTTACCATGATCATTCCAAGTCCAGTCTTTAGGGTGATTCCAAAGTCTGAACTTGAGGGGGAGTATTGATCATGATGAGTTGAAATGTGCAATGGCTGTGTATTGTCTAAATGTGCACAAGTCTTGCACCATTTGATAATGTGCAACAAAGGGACATTGTGTAATGTTTAAGAGGCGCCAGACTTGTATAAGAAGAGTAAGTATTGGTTTGAAGAAGCAAAGGAGCCGTTAGAGCTTAAGAGAAGGAGCAGCTGGGGTGGACCACAAATGGGACCACTCTCTCTCTCCTCTTCAGCGTATCAGAACTTTGTCTTGTAGCTCAGTTTGTCTCTTTGCTTCTTTAGGTTAAACATGCTTGTAATGTCCCTCATATAAGAGTGTAAAAACGCCCAGAAATGAACTAAGGGTTTGAGACTCTCTTTCTCTTATTCTCTAGCGCCTCCATCTCTCTTTATTCTCTCAAGAACACTCATGCTTAATCTCAAAAACTTTCACAAGTAACCAAGAAATACGCACGGGCTTGATCTGGTTTCAAGCTTATGACTGCGATATGGCCTAAGCCATGGGAAGCAGAGGCATCCAAAAAATTTCAGCTTCTGATAATTGGGTTGAGCATTGAATAGAGTCTGATATGGTGAGGCTAGAGAAAGGACAGGTGTTGGCATCCTGTTTATAGGATAGACTGCCGCAGCCTTGCGTAAGACCAATATGTGTTCGGCATCTTGGCGTGATGGAGAAGAGATAGACCAGTCTCAACGATGTGGCGATGACGTCCCGACAGTCCGTTGTGTTCTGGTGTGTGTGGAGGTGAGGAGAGATGACTGATCTCAGAAGAGGACAGAAAATAACGGAGTGCGATAAACTCGCCACCGTTATCAGAGAAAAGAGTTCCAATTTTGGTGGAGAAGCGATTTTCGGTTAAGGCTTTGAACTTGATAAAGGTTTCTTTGACATGGGATTTGACTTTGAGTGGATAGAACCAGGTGTAACGAGAGAAGTGGTCAACAATGATTAGGTAGTGTTTGTAGTCCACAAATCAGTGAAGAGATATTGTAATGGACGAGTGGAAGAAATAGATGTTTGAGCAAAGGCTAACTTATGACTTTTATTAGAAAAGCAATCAACACATGAAACTGTTTTTGAAAAGGAATCAGAAACTGGTAATTGAAAAGCACAAATAATGTTTTTGAGGATGGGAAGAGATGGATGCCCAAGTCTTGAGTGACAATCGGAGAGAGTGGTTTTCGCTGTTGGAGTTTCATAGTAGGAGACTGGTTTTGTCGCAGAGATTGGCCACTCGTACAGCTCCTGTTTAGTACGACCTTGGATCAATGAGACACCCGAGCTCAGATCTTTCACCTGAAATGTAGAAGGGAAAAATTCGACAGACACGTTATTGGCGTTGCATAAGCGATAGACATATATTAGGTTCTTATGAATATTGGGAACATAAAGAGCACGAGTGTTAGAGGTGAGAGAGGTGGAACCCGTGTTTTGTATCTGTAGACCGGAGTTGTCGCCAATAAGAACTTCTTCACCTCCATTTTATGGTTGGTGAAGGGAGAGATTCGACAGGTCTGAGGTTAAATGATGAGTAGCACCTGAGTCGAGGATCCATGGGTTCTGCTGTTGTGTGCGAGCTATATTGGCTCTGGGATTCCAGTGCTGCGGTGGCGTGGGGAGCAGAGGTGGTTGAAACGGTGGGTGGGCAGACTGGAATTGAGGACTGCGACGCGCGGAGTGGCCCTGGGCGTTGCAGATCTGGCATTTTCCCAGATACGGCTTGAAGGTACGAGTGACGTTGCTGTTTGCGACCTGATTGGTCCACTGTTGCGACGAGCGAGGCTGGTTCGACTTGTTTGATCGATTCCGATTGTTGGTGTAGTTGGCGGTGATGGGAGCAGAGGTGTTGGGGGTCGAAGCTAGGATCTTTGCTTCGTGATTGAGAAGTTTCTCGTGCAGTTCAGTGAGAGACGGAGGTGAATCATGACCTTTGGTTTGGTCAATGACCGTCTTGTACTCCTCTGGTAGACCTTGAAGAACATAGTTGATCTGGTCTTCATGATCCACCATCTTACCGAGAATTGCAAGCTGGTCAAATCGCATTGTTAATCCCATAAGATACTCATCGATGGTGTGTGTACCTTTCTTCCATTCTTTTAATTGGAATTTGAGCTGTTGAATGTGGCCTCTGCTTGGCTTGGCGTATGTGGAGACAAGAGTTTCCCAAATCTCAGCAGAGGTAGTTGCCCGAGAGAGCAGTGGTTGAAGTGGCATAAAGATGGCTCCAATAAGAGCACTCAGTATCAGCTTATCCTGACGCTTCCAAATGGTGTAAGCGGGATTGGCCGTGGTGTTGCCATCAACGGTGAGAGCCGGATCTGGTTTGGTAACAGATCCATCGATGTAGGAGACCAAGTCATAGCCATCAAGGAGAGCATGGACTTGGCGACTCCAGATGAGGTAGTTTGAGGAAGTGAGTTTGGTGACATTGGTCATGTTGAGGTTGTAAAGATTACGAGAGTTGAGGGGGACAGATTCATGGGAATGAGTGATGTGAGTTTGAGAGTTGAATTCGTACGCCATTGATTTTGGGACAGAGAGAGAGAGGCGACAGGGATAGACACTACAAGAAAACAGGGCTATTACCGACGGAATTACCGACGGAAGAAATTCCGTCAGAAATTACAGACGATAAAACGACGACTTTCAGACGGAATACCGTCGAAAATTTCTGACGGTTTTCTCATTCCGTCGGAAACACCCGACGGTAAACCGACGGTTTAATTTTCCGTCGGTTTTCCGTTGTATTTCGGTCGGTTTAGCGTCGGTTTAATATAGCCGTTAAACTGACCGTCAATGGAACTGTTGGGTCGACTAGAAACCGACCGATTTCCGACGGAATTCCGTCGGAAATTATGCTACATATACCTCATCCCTCCTCTCTTCCCCTCCACACCTATCCCTCCATAACTCTCTCTCTCTCTCTCTCTCTCTCTAATACTTCTAGTAACCGAGAAAAATGTCTTCTTCTAACTATTTTAGATCGTGGATGGACGGAGTTAGGATTGTTGAGGCGACGAAGCTAGTGGAACAGGAATATGCACTCGGTATTGCAGAGTTTATGTCGTTAGCTTGCAATCAACCACAAACACTGAAAAAAGGTAAGTTAAGATATCCATGTGTTAATTGCCAAAATTCTAGAAATATTCCGATTGGCGAAGTATGGTTTCACTTGTATTCTGTTGGGTTTATGTCGGGTTATAAGATTTGGTATCTTCATGGGGAAACTTCGGATAATGCAAGTTGTAGTAGAGAACATTACGGTTGTACTAGTACTAGGGAACCTAATGTTAGTTCTAGCGAACCTTGTACTGCCGATGTAGATTTTGGTGTAGGCACCATTCAGACGGTTAATGATGCACATAGAGAAAATATTCCAGAGGTAGGAGAATATCAAATTCCTAGGGTAGGTGAGGAACCAAATGTAGAATCTAGGAGATTTTTTGACATGTTAGATGCAGCGAAGAAGCCGCTTTACGATGGTTGCAGAGAGGGTCATTCGCCATTATCAGCTGCTACAAGATTAATGGGCATAAAGTCGGACTACAATCTGGCGGAAGAATGTGTGGATGCGTTTTGCGAGTTTGTGAAAGATATTCTTCCAGAAGATAACCTTGCGCCGGGTTCATACAACGAGGTAGAGAAACTTGTACAAGGGCTGGGATTACCGTATGAGATGATAGATGTGTCCATCGACAACTGTATGATATATTGGCGAGAAGATGAATTCCGTCTGGTTTGCAAATTCTGTAAGAAGCCGCGCTATGAGGATACTGGGGGAAGAGCTAAGGTTCCGTTCAAGTGAATGTGGTATATGCCGTTAACCGATAGGCTTAGGCGCTTATACCAGTCGGAGCGAACTGCAGGGGAAATGAGATTGCATGCTGAGCATAGTAGAGGAGCAGAGATTGCACATCCGTCGGATGCTGAAGCGTGGCAACATTTTCAGAGAGTATATCCAGATTTTGCATACGAGCGACGTAACATGTACCTCGGATTATGCACATATGGTTTCAACCCGTTTGGAAGGCATGGGAGACAATATTCGTTGTGGCCAGTGATTCTGACTCCATATAACCTACCGCCGACTATGTGCATGCGTCGAGAGTTTCTTTTCCTCTCCGTACTCGTTCCCGGTCCTGAGCATCCGAGAAGAGCACTTGATGTATTCTTGCAGCCCCTAATACATGAGTTGCAAATGTTATGGCTGCCCGGTGTTGTAGCATACGATGTCTCATGCAAGGAAAATTTTCTGATGAGGGCTGCATTGATGTGGACCATTAGCGATTTCCCGGCTTACGGTATGTTATCAGGATGGACAACGCACGGGAGGTTAGCATGTCCGTATTGTCAGGAAAAGACAGATGCATTCCAGTTGAAGAATGGACGCAAATCGTGTTGGTTTGATTGTCATAGAAGATTTCTACCGCATGATCATCCATACCGGAAAAACACTAAACTTTTTACGAAAAAAGGAAAGTGTTTGATGATCCTATTCTCCAAGACGATGGGTCGACTACCTTGGTACTCTTAGAAGGATTTGGGGCATTAAGAAGTCGTGAGTGTGGTGGGAACGGGCATGAGAATATATATGGAGCTGGTGTAGTCCACAACTGGCACAAGCAAAGCATCTTCTGGGATTTACCATATTGGAAGGACCAGTTACTAAGGCATAATCTTGATGTCATGCACATTGAGAAAAATTTCTTTGATAACATTATGAACACTCTTCTCAACGTGCAAGGGAAGACGAAAGACAATGTGAAGTCTACGCTTGATTTACCTGAAATTTGTGATCGGCCTGAACTTCAGCTTCAGAATAACGGAAAACCGCCAATTCCAGCATATTGGGTAGACTCGAAGTCAAAGGAAGAGTTATTTAAGTGGATTATGCTACAAGTTAAATTCCCGGACGGGTATGCATCAAACTTGCGTAATTGTGTGGACACTGACGGAGGAAAGTTTATCCGAATGAAGAGTCATGATTGTCATGTGATGATGCAGCGACTCCTGCCATTTGCATTTGCTCATCTCCTTCCTCGTGATGTCCACAAAGCAATTGCAGCTGTTGGATTTTTTTTTCAGGGATATATCCACCAGGACACTCACTGCTGATGGGATCAGAAGTCTGGAGCAAAACATTCCAAAAATCTTATGCAATCTGGAAAAGTTATTTCCACCGTCTTTCTTCGACGTCATGGAACATTTTCCTATCCATATACCGGGTGAAGCTAGACTTGGTGGTCCGGTACAATATCGGTGGATGTATCCGTTCGAGCGCTATATGTTCCACCTTAAAAAAAAGGTGAAGAATCCCGCTAAAGTGGAGGGCTCTATTGCCGCTCAATATAACAACGAAGAGACTGCGACCTTTGCTGGCTACTACTTCCCTTCGCAAGTACGCACAAGGAGCAGGCGCCCAGCTAGGAACGATGATAGGGGAGAGAGGAAAATTTATCGGTCAATTGTTCCTAACATTTTTCAACAGGTTGGGCGGTTAAGTGGGAAAGAAGGCAAGCGGCTATTAACACCTCAAGAGCATACACATCTCCACAAGTACATTCTAACCAACTGCGAGGAAGTATTTCAATATGAGAGGTATACATGTTAGATTTCTAATTTTGTATTGCACTTTCTTTACTTATTTATATTCTTTTAACTTTTTGTAGGATATATATGGAAGCTCTCAAGTTTCATCATCCAGAATTGAACGAGAGCGAACTTGAGGCTCGGAAACAAAAATACTTCAGCCATTGGTTATCCTTTTATGTAAGAATTAGTTTCTTGAATCATTTAAAACACTTAAGAATTTGAGCAAAATATTTTTAACTTTGATGTGATCTTATTGTTAGGTCAAGGAGGAACTCAAAGCTGGACGCATCCCCGATGATTGGTTAGTTGACATAGTAGAGGGCCTCCACTACACAGAAAAGTCTTATCCGAGATATTGCACTAGAGGGTACGCATTTAAGGTGCATGTAGAAGGGTCAACAAGAATTACTGCCGATCATGGAGTATCATCTGCATCCGGAGAAGCTGTCTACTATGGTATTCTTAAAGAAATACTAGAAGTTAAATACATAGGGAAGCTTGGAATGCGCTGTGTAGTTTTTCTATGCGACTGGTATAGCCCGATCCTAGGGCAAGGTATTGTGATCGACGAGTTTGGTGTGACGTCGATTAATTCGAGCAGAAAACTGAGAAACTACGATCCTTTCATTATTGCTTCACAAGCAGATCAGGTTAGTAATTGCAAAAAATTATGTTTCTAATTCAAAACTCCGATAAAATAAATTTCTTAATTAATATAACATTTACGCAGGTGTGTTACATTCCATACCCTCGTCTAACTTATAAAAATGATCCATGGATCACCGTTACAAAAATAAACCCTCGAGGGAAGGTGTACGGAGTCGAAGAACGCGAAGTAGAGCCCTTACAAACAAGTGGAAGTAATTACATTGCTCCAGTAGAAGAAGCGCTTGAAGTTAATTTAGTTGTCGACTTTAGTCAATTCGGGGACATTGTTCTTTATTCAGAATCAGAAGAAGAAAGAGGCGAATTTGATGATAGCGACTCAATTTCGTCCGACTACGATACACAGAGTGATGGAGAATAAAAATGTATTATGAATTTAATATTTAAGATTGTTTTTAAATAAATAACATGTGTTTTGCTTTAAACATCTATAATATTTTTAAAGGAAGATTAAAGTTTGAGCGACGCTAACTTGATCAATTATTTTTTATGATTATATTAATAAGATTGTATCAAAATTACAACGTACTTCTTAGATCAACTGGTCCGTAAACACTTATGTCACTTGTCATCTCTCGTGTTCGAACCTCGCTTGGTGCAAATTTAAATTTTGTTTAATAGAATTTTAATTTCCGACAGATTATCGTCGGTTTATTGTCGGTTTACCGTCGGTTTAACGTCGGTAAACCGTCGGTTGATCGTCGGTTTCTGTCGGTTTTGTTGGGAATGTCCTGAAATCTACTGTACTATCTCTAGAAAGTATGATAAGTGTCGAGATCAGACATAAGTCATAAATACTGGGTGATCATGATGACTTGCTAGAGCCCGCTCTTGATCTATAAGTTTAGGACTTATTACCAGTATTGTATGATCCCAAAGGGTCACACACCATAGCTAACAGGAAAGTTAAATGGAATTAATACGGTAAGATGCACGGCATTTACTGTATTTGTACAGAGAATTGGGCCAGACAAAATACAGTCTTTTGTCTGATTTGGGTCTTGGGCCCAAAAGCCTAATAGGCCATTAGTTTAATCACTTGGGCCCATATAAGGAAGAGGATAGGCGCCAGTAAGACTGGGCTTCTGCGATTTTTTTAGGTCTGGCCGTCCTCTCTCTCTCTGTTGTTCCAGCTTGGTCTAGCAGCCTGATCCAGTAGCTTGTAAGCGTGTGGATACCTAGGAGGAGCCGGTAATCATCAGCTCTTGCAGATCTCGATATTCCTTTGATCAATCCGCTGCAATCACAAGGTAATGATCCTGATCTGTTTATGATTCAACTGCAAATCACCTAGATCCTAGCTGATTATGTTAGGTTGTAATCTGATAATTACACCAATGAACACACATAATCCTACAGTGGTATCAGAGCCTAGGTCGTTAGGTTTTTGCGGTTTGGATCATATTTAGGTTGTTGTAATGTTTAGAATCGAATTTGGCTTAAGAAATTTGATTAGAAAAACTTAAAAACCTAAGTATATGAATCGCATAATCCGATTGAAACCCATCGGTATGCGATGTGATCGCCCGTGTCGATCGACGAGGGAGCGAGATATCGATCGATATGAATCGGATCGATTGCTTCTCGCTGTCCCGATGACCCGATCGCAACGAGCTGATGCACGCCGGTATCGATCGACGCAGGAGCGTGATATCGATCGATACACTGGCGAGAGATACGGTCCGCGAGTTGCCAATCGGTTCAACCGAGCTTCGCGGTTCGTTCTTCCCAAACCCGAGACAATGAACCGATCAAACCGATTGTGGTTCATTGTCAGCTTTAGCTTAAACCGCAGGTTAGGTCAAAATTGGCTAAAACACAAGGTGTTTCTTCCTGATTTTGGACTTAACCGAACCGATCCAATTTAATTGGTGGTTCAAGCGGTTAACCCAAATCGCGGTTTGCTGGAAATTATTTAATACAATTGGTATTATTTAATTTCTGGTTAAACCGGATTTAAATTCAAAATTGAATTTTAACCTAAACCGAAGGCTGGTCTAAGTTTGATTTGGTTGGACCAAATAATTTAGAGCTGGTCTGGTTTAGTAAATAACCAGTTGGATTTAGTAGTTAATTTGGTCTTGGACCAGAATTAATGAACCGACTCGGTTATGTCAAATTATTGGGCCAATTGGAATTCTGTGGTCTTGGGCCAAGAATTGGGCCTATAATTTGTGACCCAACCGAAAACTTTAATAAAACATTAAATTAGAAAGTTTCTTTGATTAGAAGTTTCTAATTTTGGCATGTTAAGAAATTTCTAAATATAGTAAGTTTCTGAATTTAGAAAATTTCTAAAATAAGCATGTTTCCCGATTTAGAAAGTTTTTAAAATAAGCATGTTTCCGGTTTAGAAAGTTTCTAAAATAAGTAGGTTTCCTAAAATAGAAAGTTTCCATATTTAGTAAGTTACCTATAATGGAAAGTTTCCCAAAATAGTAATCTTCTATTTTTGGGAGGAAATCTATTGAAACCTAAAATCCTCAAAAACAATATCAAGCTTGGATGTCTTGCCCAATCTTGTCAGCTACTTAACGCTTATTCAATTACAGATATGGCTTACAGTGTGAGGTGTCTGTTTTTGCGTAAGTAAAGTAGTATATAGTCACTAATTTCATTGGGAGTCCCAGACTTTAATGATTATTTGGCTGTAAGAGATTGGTTTCCTTGACTGGGCCATCGGGAGTCCCGGGCCTTGAGACATCTGGTGAATTGGGCCTTGGGCCCAATCCACAACCGAGAGTTATATGGATATAACTAGCTGTGTGTATGCTTACCAAGTAAAGCTAATTCCGGGTGACGGCCAGTGGCCCACTTTGGTTTTAGTTGAACATGGGTCTCGGAATCATTGCATTCATATGAGGTTAAACAAAGAAATTTTGAATGCAATGCGAGTTTTCTTATAAGTTATTAAGATTACTCTTTTATGAACTGAATAACTAAAACTCTATTTATCTCTAAATTTCAGTTATGACTAGCACAACAAATCAAAACACTTTCTCGATCCGGTCTGTCCTTGAGATGGACAAACTGAACGGATCAAATTTCTTGACTTGGTCGCGGAACCTGAGGCTAGTCCTCAGGCAGGAGAGAAAGGACTATGTCCTTGAGAGAGCTCTCCCCGTGAGGATCGGGTCCAATGCCTCTCATGCAGTATATGATGCTTGGAATAAGCATTATAATGATACGGTAGATGTGCGTGGTCTGATATTGGCTACCATGGACTCAGATTTGCTTAAGCAATATGAGAACATGGAGTCGCCAATAGAGATGATCAGCAGCCTGAAATTGAAATTTCAGGAGCAGGTAAGAGTGGAGAGATACCAGTTGGTTAAGTCTCTCACTAGCTGCAAGCTACCAAATGATCATCCAGTGAGTCCTCATGTCAGTAAAATGATGGGTTACATTGATAACCTGAGGAAACTGGATTATCCAGTTAGCCAAGAATTGGCAACTGAGATCATTCTGCAGTCACTGCCGTCAAGCTATGATAAGTTCAAAAGGAACTATATCAAGAAAGGCTTAACGAAGACGCTGACTGAACTGCATGATATGCTCAAGACAGTTGAGCCGAACGTGAAGAGTACCCTGTATAATCTCATAATGGAGAAGGGTAGGTTTACTAAACCTAGTGCTGACAAGGGTGAAGACAAAGTTGTCCAGATTTTGAATCATGGCAAGCCTGTGTCTTCTGAGCCCGAGTCAGATACATCTTACGTTGGTAAGTGCTGCTACTGTAAAGAGGCTGGGCATTGGAAGAGAGATTGCATTAAATTCATGGAAGATTATGAGGAGTTGAAGGTGATGTATGAGACTACTTCCTCAGGTATTCATGTTGTTACTTCAAGTTCTACCTTATAGGTATTGGATACTGGTTGTGGCACTGATATTTGTTATAATATGCAGAGCCTAAGCAGCAGTAGAACGTTGAAGGAAGGGCAAGTGGAACTGCGTGTCTGGAAGGAGCTATGGATGCTGCCTCAGCCGTAGGGTTTTCACTTGTAGATGCCTTTGAGGCTTGGTTTTATTAAGTAATTGCTATAATGTACCTGCTTTAAGCAGAGTTGTCTTTCATTTTCTTGTAAGAATTTGAATGTTTTTCATTTTGATAAAAGACAAGTTTTGATCTTTTGATCTTAATGAAATATTAATTGTAGCACCCTATTCAAGGAATGGGTTTTATATCTTAAACCAAAGAGTGCCTAAATGTAACATAAATACCGAATTGGTTTAAATCTGATGAATTAAACCTGATTTTTCTTGGCGTAAATTTTTTGGTCACATAGAGTGAGTCGGATTCAGAAATCCCATAGTTATGGACTTTTGGGCTCATTTGATCGAATATCTTATGAGACTTGAATTCTGCTTACTGGACCAAAAGACAAAGGGCCCATCTTAGCCGAGCTAGAGAAAGGCCCAAAGGCTTATTGGACTTTAAACATACTCATGTATGTGGCCCGATGAGCAGTAATGCCAGAGAAAATTTCCTGTACTTCATTATCTTTACTGATTACTTCAGTGAGTATGACTGTGTTCATTTGATGAGACACGAGTCAGAATTCTTTGAAATGGTCGAAAGAGTTCCAGAATGAGGTATAGAATCTGAGTGACAGAAGTATTGAGACTCTGGATTAGATCACGAGTGAGAATACTTAAGTCATTGATGGTATGATCATCTGAATGAGTGTGAAGTCGTTTCACAGCTCATTTCTCCTGAAAACCTGGAGGTGTTTCTGTGAGAAAGAATCAGATCTTATTAGAAATGATTAAAGATGAGTCACACGAATCTTCCATGATATTCTTTAAGAATAACGCTCTAGAAATATCTAAGTTTACGCTGAAATAGTTCCACCAATATCAGTTGAAAGACACCACATAAATGTGGACTGGAAATAATCCAAATTCGTCTTTACTGAGTATTTGTAGTTGTGCTACTTCGCTGGTTGTCCTAGGGAAACCAAGGCTTGTTACTTTTTACGTCCATTCCGAAAACGAAGTTAGATTATACGGAATTATGTTTTCTAAAAGGAAAGTTTCTTTCCAAGAAGAACAGTGGGAGTAAAAGTATAACTCGAAGAAATTCGAGAAATACAGGAGGCTGCTCAACCTGTTGAGGGAGAGCAGCGGATGGATTTACAGATTTCTGTAGAATCTACACCTGTAGAGCCTGAAGTTCGCAGATCTGAATGAATCCGTCACTAATCCGAGAGTGATTTCTCGTGATTAATTGCCATGATCTGATGATCATTGAAAGTGACGAACCTGCGAAATTCACAGAAGCGAAAGTGAGCCCGGACTCCGAAAATTTATACTGTATGTAAGTTAGCTTCATCGATCCATTCATGGATAGAAGCAAGCATATCAGAGTTGGAATCTTCGTTCTGTTGAAGTAGTCAAGGTTTTGACTTGAACAGGAACGAAGTGGAACTGTGCGTTTACTAATAGATAAGTGGGAGCGATGTTGCATTTCTCATAGTGTATGTCGATGACATACTGATTCTCGGAAATAACGTTCCAATGCTGCAGTCGGTAAAGGACTGGCTTGGGAGTTGTTTTTATGATTGACATGGGTAAAGCCACATATGTTCTTGGATTTTGGATCTAAAGATAAAGATCATAAAGAGCTGATAGGACCAAGTCAGGATTCTTATATTGACAAAGTCCTACACGTTTTCAGCATTCCAAGAAGGGTTTTATGCCAATGTCACATGGCATTACGTTAAGCAAGAAACAGTGTCCTACGATATCTGCTGAGCTTGAATGCATGGATGAGATTCCATATGCGTCGGCAATTGGATATATCTGTTGGGAATGTCCTGAAATCTACTGTACTATCTCTAGAAAGTATGATAAGTGTCGAGATCAGACATAAGTCATAAATACTGGGTGATCATGATGACTTGCTAGAGTCCGCTCTTGATCTATAAGTTTAGGACTTATTACCAGTATTGTATGATCCCAAAGGGTCACACACCATAGCTAACGGGAAAGTTAAATGAAATTAATACGGTAAGATGCAAGGCATTTACTGTATTTGTACAGAGAATTGGGTCAGACAAAATACAGGCTTTTGTCTGATTTGTGTCTTGGGCCCAAAATCCCAATAGGCCATTAGGATAATTCCTTGGGCCCATATAAGGGATGAGAGGTGCAGCCTAGGGCTTTTCAACACCCCATCTGCGATTTTGAGAGCTAGCCGTCCTCTCTCTCTCTGTTCATTCCAGCTTGGTCTAGCAGCCTGATCCAGTAGCTTGTAAGAGTGTGGATACCTAGGAGGAGCCGGTTTCTATCAGCTCTTGCAGATCTCTTCATTCCTTTGATCAATCCGCTGCAATCACAAGGTAATGAATCTGATCTGTTTATGATTCAACTGCAAATCACCTAGATCCTAGATGATTATGTGCTAGGTTGTAACCTGTGAATTACACCAATGAAAACACATAATCCTACAGTGGTATCAGAGCCTAGGTCGTTAGGTTTTTGCTTTTTGGATCATACTAGGTTGTTTATTAGTTTGATGAATCGATTTTAATGAGTAAAATTGATTGAAACTTTGAAAACCTAGAAATAAGAAAAACGATAAGATTGTTGATGTTCAATCGATTTGTTATGTCACGATCGCTTGTTAATGTCACGATCGTTTTTGTCACGATCGCTTGTTAATCGTTTTTGATCGCTTGTTTATGTTTTGCGCTGCAATCATAAGAAACGTCTTAGGTTTGTAAATGTTCAAAACGATTTTGTCCTTAAGTGAATGTTGAAACGAATCGCATGTTGACATAAGGTAAATTAATTATCATACAATGAGGAAAAAGTCAAAACCGGTTTTTTGTCTTATGTCATGATCGATGAGGATAAGCAATTGTTGATTGAATTAATTGAAAACAGTTGAAAACGTTTTTGCTTGACTCGATAAGTAAAAGGTTAAAATCAATTTTGTCCTTTTGTGTATGTCATGAATCGATTATTGAATTGGAAAAGGACAAAACGTTTATGCTTGACTCGATTATTGAATATCACGTTCGATTGTTAACATAAGGTTAGCGATCATCAAGTTTTTGTTTTTAAGCTAAAGACTTGATAATTGTGGTTCGTTTTTCCCAAACCCGCGACAATGAACCGATCAAACCGATTGTGGTTCATTGTCTGCTTTAGCCAAAACCGCAAGTTAGGTCAAAATTGGCTAAAACACAAGGTGTTTCTTCCTGATTTTGGACTTAACCGAACCGATCCAATTTAATTGGTGGTTCAAGCGGTTAACCCAAATCGCGGTTTGCTGGAAATTATTTAATACAATTGGTATTATTTAATTTCTGGTTAAACCGGATTTAAATTCAAAATTGAATTTTAACCTAAACCGAAGGCTGGTCTAAGTTTGATTTGGTTGGACCAAATAATTTAGAGCTGGTCTGGTTTAGTAAATAACCAGTTGGATTTAGTAGTTAATTTGGTCTTGGACCAGAATTAATGAACCGACTCGGTTATGTTAAATTATTGGGCCAATTGGAATTATGTGGTCTTGGGCCAAGAATTGGGCCTATAATTTGTGACCCAACCGAAAACTTTAATAAAACATTAAATTAGAAGTTTCTAATTTTGGCATGTTAGAAAGTTTCTAAAAATAGCAGGTTTACCTAAATAGAAAGTTTCCATGTTTAGTAAGTTACCTGAAATGGAAAGTTTCCCAAAATAGTAATCTTCTATTTTGGGAGGAAATCTATTGAAACCTAAAATCCTCAAAAACAATATCAAGCTTGGATGTCTTGCCCAATCTTGTCAGCTACTTAACGCTTATTCAATTACAGATATGGCTTACAGTGTGAGGTGTCTGTTTTTGCGTAAGTAAAGTAGTATATAGTCACTAATTTCATTGGGAGTCCCAGACTTTAGTGATTATTTGGCTGTCAGAGATTGGTTTCCTTGACTGGGCCATCGGGAGTCCCGGGCCTTGAGACATCTGGTGTATTGGGCCTTGGGCCCAATCCACAACCGAGAGTTATTGGATATAACTAGCTGTGTGTATGCTTACCAAGTAAAGCTACTTCTGGGTGACGGCCAGTGGCCCACTTTGGATTTAGCTAAACATGGGTCTCGGAATCATTGCATTCTTACGAGGTTAAACAAAGAAATTTTGAATGCAATGCGAGTTTTCTTATAAGTTATTAAGATTACTCTTTTATGAACTAAATAACTAAAACTCTATTTATCTCTAAATTTCAGTTATGACTAGCACAAACAATCAAAACACTTTCTCGATCCGGTCTGTCCTTGAGATGGACAAACTGAACGGATCAAATTTCTTGACTTGGTCGCGGAACCTGAGGCTAGTCCTCAGGCAGGAGAGAAAGGACTATGTCCTTGAAAGAGCTCTCCCCGAGAGGATCGGGTCCAATGCCTCTCATGCAGTATATGATGCTTGGAATAAGCATTATAATGATGCGGTAGATGTGCGTGGTCTGATATTGGCTACCATGGACTCAGATTTGCTGAAGCAATATGAGAACATGGAGTCGCCAATAGAGATGATCAGCAGCCTGAAATTGAAATTTCAGGAGCAGGTAAGAGTGGAGAGATACCAGTTGGTTAAGTCTCTCACTAGCTGCAAGCTACCAAATGATCATCCAGTAAGTCCTCATGTCAGTAAAATGATGGGTTACATTGATAACCTGAGGAAACTGGATTATCCAGTTAGCCAAGAATTGGCAACTGAGATCATTCTGCAGTCACTGCCGTCAAGCTATGATAAGTTCAAAAGGAACTATATCAAGAAAGGCTTAACGAAGACGCTGACTGAACTGCATGATATGCTCAAGACAGTTGAGCCAAACGTGAAGAGTACCCTGTATAATCTCATAATGGAGAAGGGTAGGTTTACTAAACCTAATGCTGACAAGGGTGAAGACAAAGTTTTTCAGATTTTGAATCATGGCAAGCGTGTGTCTTCTGAGCCCGAGTCAGATACATCTTACGTTGGTAAGTGCTGCTACTGTAAAGAGACTGGGCATTGGAAGAGAGATTGCATTAAATTCTTGGAAGATTATGAGGAGTTGAAGTTGATGTATGAGACTACTTCCTCAGGTATTCATGTTATTACTTCAAGTTCTACCTTATAGGTATTGGATACTGGTTGTGGCACTGATATTTGTTATAATATGCAGAGCCTAAGCAACAGTAGAACGTTGAAGGAAGGGCAAGTGGAACTGCATGTCTGGAAGGAGCTATGGATGCTGCCTCAGCCGTAGGGTTTTCACTCGTAGATGCCTTTGAGGCTTGGTTTTGTATTAAGTAATTGCTACAATGTACCTGCTTTAAGCAGAGTTGTCTTTCATTTTCTTGTAAGAATTTGAATGTTTTTCATATTGATAAAAGACAAAGTTTGTTCTTTTGATCTCAATGAAATATTAATTGTAGCACCCTATTCAAGGAATGGGTTTTATATCTTAAACCAAAGAGTGCCTAAAAGTAACATAAATACCGAATTGGTTTAAATCTGATGAATTAAACCTGATTTTTCTTGGCGTAAATGTTTTGGTCACATAGAGTGAGTCGGATTCAGAAATCCCATAGTTATGGACTTTTGGGCTCATTTGATCGGATATCTTATGAGACTTGAATTCTGCTTACTGGACCAAAAGACAAAGGGCCCATCTTAGCCGAGCTAGAGAAAGGCCCAAAGGCTTATTGGACCTTAAACATACTCATGTATGTGGCCCGATGAGCAGCAATGCCAGAGAAAATTTCCTGTACTTCATTATATTTACTGATTACTTCAGTGAGTATGACTGTGTTCATTTGATGAGACACGAGTCGGAATTCTTTGAAATGGTCGAAAGAGTTCCAAAATGAGGTATAGAATCTGAGTGACATAAGTATTGAAACTCTGGATTAGATCACGAGTGAGAATACTTAAGTCATTGATGGTGTGATCATCTGAATGAGTGTGAAGTCGTTTCACAGCTCATTTCTCCTGAAAACCTTGAGGTGTTTCTGTGAGAAAGAATCAGATCTTATTAGAAATGATTAAAGATGAGTCACACGAATCTTCCATGATATTCTTTAAGAATAACGCTCTAGAAATATCTAAGTTTACGCTGAAATAGTTCCACCAATATCAGTTGAAAGACACCACATAAATGTGGACTGGAAATGATCCAAATTCGTCTTTACTGAGTATTTGTAGTTGAGCTACTTCGCTGGTTATCCTAGGGAAACCAAGGCTTGTTACTTTTTACGTCCATTCCGAAAACGAAGTTAGGTTGTTCGGGATTCTGTTTTCTAAAAGGAAAGTTGCTTTCCAAGAAGAACAGTGGGAGTAAAAGTATAACTCGAAGAAATTCGAGAAATACAGGAGGCTGCTCAACCTGTTGAGGGAGAGCAGCGGATGGATTTACAGATTTCTGTAGAATCTACACCTGTAGAGCCTGAAGTTCGCAGATCTGAATGAATCCGTCACTAATCCGAGAGTGATTTCTCGTGATTAGTTGCCATGATCTGATGATCATTGAAAGTGACGAACTTGCAAAATTCACAGAAGCGAAAGTGAGCTCGGACTCCGAAAAATTATACTGTATGTAAGTTAGCTTCATCGATCCATTCATGGATAGAAGCAAACATATCGGAGTTGGAATCTTCGTTCTGTTGAAGTAGTCAAGGTTTTGACTTGAACAGGAACGAAGTGGAACTGTGCGTTTACTAATAGATAAGTGGGAGCGATGTTGCATTTCTCATAGTGTATGTCGATGACATACTGATTCTCGGAAATAACGTTCCAATGCCGCAGTCGGTAAAGGACTGGCTTGGGAGTTGTTTTTATGATTGACATGGGTAAAGCCACGTATGTTCTTGGATTTTGGATCTAAAGATAGAGATCCAAAAGAGCTGATAGGACAAAGTCAGGATTCTTATATTGACAAAGTCCTGCACGTTTTCAGCATTCCAAGAAGGGATTTATGCCAATGTCACATGGCATTACGTTAAGCAAGATACAGTGTCCTACGATATCTGCTGAGCTTGAATGTATGGATGAGATTCCATATGCGTCGGCAATTGGATCTATCATGTATGCCATGACACGTACTTGTTTTGATGTTGCTTTAATGTTAAGCAAGACAAGTAAAGACCAGTCAAATCCAGCAAAGAATCACTGGATAGACGTAATGAATATCCTCAAGTATTTGGAAAATACTTAGGATAAGTTCTTGATTTACGGAGAAAGTGAGGTGCTACAAGTTGGTAGAGTCTGAAAGGCAAGTTTCCAACAAACAAAGATGATTTCCGGTCACAGTCCGGTTATATCTTGTGTCTGTCTGGCGGTGCAAGGCACTGTTGCTGACTCCATGACTTAAGCTGAATATTTCGCAGCTTGGGTAGCGGCGAAAGAGGTTGTTTGGAAAGAAGAGTTCATCACTGAACTTGATGTGATTCCCAGCATAGATGAGACTAGCTGCACATCAGAGGTCCAAACACCTTGAGGGTAGGTATAACCTATTCCGTGAGATAAATGACAGAGGTGTTAAGTAGATCAGCAAGTTTCAAAGAATGAGAACGTTGCTAATCTATTAAGATGTAGTCTTAATTTCAGTGGGAGTTTGTAAAGGGCTTTATTTAGTTGTTTTGAAAGGTTCATGTAAACATAATATTTTATGTTTATGAAATCTATGATTTCTGGATTATTTTAACTGTGATATAAATAATCGTTCCAAAATGATTCATGTCATTATATATGGGCCATCGAAGTACATGAGTAGACTTGATCCTGAAACCCCATGTTTAACGAAATGACATAAATCATAGTGTCCATAGTCGAAGGTTGTTGAAATTGGAACACCAACAACCACTTGAGACTAGAGTGTGTTGAGACTTATGACCAAGTTTCGAGGGGTCATAGATGCGCGGCATCAAAGTCGACACATAGGTATATGTAGGGGAGCATATGACCGGACATGGCCCGCTGATGAGAACTCTACAAGATATTAATATCTGTGTCATGAGAGGTTCTCATATACGACTATAGAGTATAGTCCTTAGACCTGAGTTCGCATGCATGTGGCTGCACATGGATTGATGCGCTTTGATCATTGTCTAACGCTGTTTCGTAACTGGGAGCTATAAGGACCTTGGTTGGGTGTATTATAAAGTGTGTAGTTCATAGTGATGGAACAAGATGGGATTTGTCCCTGCCGTTTAACGGAGGTAATATCTCTAGGCCAATCGGAGACTTGATAGCTGGTAAGAGAGTGGCCACTCCCAAACGGACTTGCCCAAGTCGTTTGCATTGTCAGTATCAAATCTGGTCCGATGAACATGGTCTGGCTATATAAGGATGACACGCATCTTGCCTTATGCCAGATCGAGATATTGAGACAAAAGGATTAGGGAATGTAGGATTCCAGTACAAGTGGGAGATTGTTGGGAATGTCCTGAAATCTACTGTACTATCTCTAGAAAGTATGATAAGTGTCGAGATCAGACATAAGTCATAAATACTGGGTGATCATGATGACTTGCTAGAGTCCGCTCTTGATCTATAAGTTTAGGACTTATTACCAGTATTGTGTGATCCCAAAGGGTCACACACCATAGCTAACGGGAAAGTTAAATGGAATTAATACGGTAAGATGCAAGGCATTTACTGTATTTGTACAGAGAATTGGGTCAGACAAAATACAGGCTTTTGTCTGATTTGTGTCTTGGGCCCAAAATCCCAATAGGCCATTAGGATAATTCCTTGGGCCCATATAAGGGATGAGAGGTGCAGCCTAGGGCTTTTCAACACCCCATCTGCGATTTTGAGAGCTAGCCATTCTCTCTCTCTCTGTTCATTCCAGCTTGGTCTAGCAGCCTGATCCAGTAGCTTGTAAGAGTGTGGATACCTAGGAGGAGCCGGTTTCTATCAGCTCTTGCAGATCTCTTCATTCCTTTGATCAATCCGCTGCAATCACAAGGTAATGAATCTGATCTGTTTATGATTCAACTGCAAATCACCTAGATCCTAGATGATTATGTGCTAGGTTGTAACCTGTGAATTACACCAATGAAAACACATAATCCTACACTATCATGTACGCCATGACACGTACTTGTTTTGATGTTGCTTTAATGTTAAGCAAGACAAGTAAAGACCAGTCAAATCCAGCAAAGAATCACTGGATAGACGTAATGAATATCCTCAAGTATTTGGAAAATACTTAGGATAAGTTCTTGATTTACGGAGAAAGTGAGGTGCTATAAGTCGGTAGAGTCTGAAAGGAAAGTTTCCAACAGACAAAGATGATTTCCGGTCACAGTCCGGTTATATCTTGTGTCTGTCTGGCGGTGCAAGGCACTGTTGCTGACTCCATGACTTAAGCTGAACATTTCGCAGTTTGGAAGCGGCGAAAGAGGTTGTTTGGAAAGAAGAGTTCATCTCTGAACTTGATGTGATTCCTAGCATAGATGAGGCTAGCTGCACATCAGAGGTCCAAACACCTTGAGGGTAGGTATAACCTATTCCGAGAGATAAATGATAGAGGTGTTAAGTAGATCAGCAAGTTTCAACAAATGAGAACGTTGCTAATCTATTAACAAAGCCACTCCTTAGGCCTAAGCACGAGTCGCGGACTGTAGCTGTAGGATAAGTGAAATTAAGATGTAGTCTTAATTTCAGTGGGAGTTAGTAAAGGGCTTTATTTAGTTATTTTGATTGGTTCATGTAAACATTTTTAAATGTTAATGAAATTTTTATTTCTGGATTATTTTTAACTGTGATATAAAATAATCGTTCCAAAATGATTCATGTCATTATATATGGGCCATCGAAGTACATGAGTAGACTTGATCCTGAAACCCCATATTTAACGAAATGACATAAATCATAGTGTCCATAGTCGAAGGTTGTTGAAATTGGAACACCAACAACCACTTGAGACTAGATTGTGTTGAGACTTATGACCAAGTTTCGAGGGGTCATAGATGCGCGGCATCAAAGTCGACACATAGGTATATGTAGGGGAGCATATGACCGGACATGGCCCGCTGATGAGAACTCTACAAGATATTAATATCTGTGTCATGAGAGGTTCTCATATACGACTATAGAGTATAGTCCTTAGACCTGAGTTCGCATGCATGTGGCTGCACATGGATTGATGCGCTTTGATCATTGTCTAACGCTGTTTCGTAACTGGGAGCTATAAGGACCTTGGTTGGGTGTATTATAAAGTGTGTAGTTCATAGTGATGGAACAAGATGGAATTTGTCCCTGCCGTTTAACGGAGGTAATATCTCTAGGCCAATCGGAGACTTGATAGCTGGTAAGAGAGTGGCCACTCCCAAACGGACTTGCCCAAGTCGTTTGAATTGTCAGTATCAAATCTGGTCCGATGAACATGGTCTGGCTATATAAGGATGACACGCATCTTGCCTTATGCCAGATCGAGATATTGAGACAAAAGGATTAGGGAATGTAGAATTCCAGTACAAGTGGGAGATTGTTGGGAATGTCCTGAAATCTACTGTACTATCTCTAGAAAGTATGATAAGTGTCGAGATCAGACATAAGTCATAAATACTGGGTGATCATGATGACTTGCTAGAGCCCGCTCTTGATCTATAAGTTTAGGACTTATTACCAGTATTGTATGATCCCAAAGGGTCACACACCATAGCTAACGGGAAAGTTAAATGGAATTAATACGGTAAGATGCACGGCATTTACTGTATTTGTACAGAGAATTGGGCCAGACAAAATACAGTTTTTTGTCTGATTTGGGTCTTGGGCCCAAAAGCCTAATAGGCCATTAGTTTAATCACTTGGGCCCATATAAGGAAGAGGATAGGCGCCAGTAAGACTGGGCTTCTGCGATTTTTTTAGGTCTGGCTGTCCTCTCTCTCTCTGTTGTTCCAGCTTGGTCTAGCAGCCTGATCCAGTAGCTTGTAAGCGTGTGGATACCTAGGAGGAGCCGGTAATCATCAGCTCTTGCAGATCTCGATATTCCTTTGATCAATCCGCTGCAATCACAAGGTAATGATCCTGATCTGTTTATGATTCAACTGCAAATCACCTAGATCCTAGCTGATTATGTTAGGTTGTAATCTGATAATTACACCAATGAACACACATAATCCTACAGGTTTGTCGTCGGAAAATCGTCGAAAATACCGTCGGTCAACGCAGTAACTATCTACTCTAGCCTAGGCGACGTTCTGGTAAATGTCATTTCTGAATTAACTCGATTTCCGACGGAAATCCGTCGGTTTTACCGTCTAAAATTTTTGTATATATAGACGTCCCATGCATGAGTTTTTCATTCAAATCATAAACACATCATCTCACCAAATGATTTCGTTTATTTCTCTCCCGAAGCCCGTGAATCTGCAATACGACAGCTCAGAATGCCGGGTCGGAGACAGCTTCCTAATCTCGACCCAACCCGGCAGGCACACCGGGCGATTTGGTTCGGATACAACACGGTTATTATATCCGTGACCAGTGAGATCATTCAGACACGTTGGTCTGGCGGCTATGTGGCGTACTACCAACTCCCGACATCCTTCAAAGAAGCGTGGTTCAGTGACTTTCTCGTAAGTAATGTCCTATTCTTAGAAATTATTATAATGTAATTATAATTAAGTATTTATAAAATTACAGGAATACTTCACCTGCTCTACGGATAATTTGTTCCTCGTCTGGCGGGAATTCCACAGGACTGCTAGGCGGGTTTTCCAAACAAAAATAGGGCGGTTGAAGCTACTTTGGCAAAGAGGAGAAGGAAGACCTGCGTGGATTCCTGCGAGGTCTTGGAGATTGATGGTGAACCAATGGCGCGAGACGGACGTCGGAGATTGGTTTACTAACCAATTCCCGAACTACAATAGATTTTAAATTATGTTGTTTTTAATTTCTTGTAATGTTTTAAATTTCATGCCGTTTTTAAAATATGTTTTTAATTAAAGTATTAACCTATGTTATGTTTTTTTTTTGAAAAATCAAAACAAAAGCATAATTACATATACGATTAATATGTAATCCTAAACGACTAACACAAACTGGCTCAACTGGTATAATGCGAAAGAACAATAGGTTTAGGTGGCGGGTTCGAAACGAGCCCGCCCCATTTTATGTTTTTTTAATTTAAATTTCGACGGATAACCGTCGATTTAAAATTATTCCGACGGTAATCCGTCGCTATTTATTTTTCAGATGGTAATCCGTCGGTAATTATTGACGGATTTTCGACGGTTTAGGGTTTAGGGTTTTAGAATGATAAAAAGGAATCGCAAAACCCGTCACTAGTCAATGTAATGTTAGAATATATTATAATTCTTTAGTATCTGATCTATTTGACATTTTTTGTTTGATTTGAAAAATTTAAAACACGTAGGACCAAAACATTTCGAATTGTACATTAACGTTTAAGAAGAAGTTTATGTCAAACACTATCTAACTATGATTTTCCTAATATTCTTCAAATTGAGACGTGTAATTATAAACCTCATGCTTAATGGTACATTAATGTGTTACTAGCAAAAAATGTCAAACCCTAAAACCTAATTGAAACCCTAAACCATGTTCCCTCGGAATTCCGTCGGAAATTTCCGACGGTTATTCGTCGGTTTACCGTCGGTTTACTGCATTTATCGGTCAAAATCTAAATTAACTCCCCTCTCTTCCCCATGCAACGCTTTGGTAAGTGTATAGTCAGTAATTAAAACTATTTCCGACGGATTTCCGTCGGAAATGCTGTCGAAAATTATTGTATAAATATGTACGGACTTGTCCTTGTTTTTTCAAACATTTCATCTAAGATTCTCTTCCCAAAAAAAAAAAAATGGATAACGTTTTTCTGACCCCGTCATGGCGTTCTTGGATAATTTCAGGGATATTATCTCAACCGGGACAAGAACATCTTTCTGTTATGGATCCTTACCGCCAAAACCGGACCATTTGGTTCGGTTACAATGCTGCAATTCCCGCTGTTATTAGCGACATAACAGAGGCTCGGTTTTTTGGAGGTTACCTAGCTTACTACAATGTCCCGAGAAACGTTAAAGAGTTATGGTTCGAGGATTTTCTGGTAAATAATTTATATTTTTTTTCTTTTATTTGCAAATTCTACAATTAATATTTATTCACTTATTAAATTGCAGGCTTATTTTAATTTTAATCCGCAAGTAATCTTCGCGGTTTGGGTGGAATTCCACGTGGTGGCTAGGCGTGTTTTCCAGACCAAAATGCGTCGGGCCAAACTGCGATGGTTTAGAGGACAAGGAAGACCGTCATGGATGTCGGAGGGGGATTGGAACCGAATGGTTCAGCTTTGGGAGGAGACTGACATCGGAGAATGGTTCGGGAACGATTCTCCAAATAATGACTGAACAATTTTATAAATATGCTATTTATTTCCATGTAATGTTTAATATATGTTATGGATTATGTTTTTAATATATGTTATGTTTTTTTTTTTTAATAATCAAAACAATAGCATAACAATAACTAAAATTTCCATGTAATCATAAACAACTAACACTAGTTGGATCAACTGGTTAAGGGTACACAATACATTCTTCAAGGTTGGGGGTTCGAACAGAGCCTTCCACCGATATTAGGTTTTTTAAACGATTATAGATATATAGAAGTACTTTGTATCCATATACAACTAACACTAAATGGATCAACTGTTTAAGGGTACCTAATACATTGTTCGAGGTGGGGGGTTCAAACAGAGCCTTCCACCGATTTTATGTTTTTTTTAAACGGTTATAGATATATAGAAGTACTATGTATCCTTAAACAAATAACACTAAATGGATCAACTGGTTAAGGGTACACAATACATTGTTCGAGGTGGGGTGTTCGAACAGAGCCTTCCACCAATTACTTTTTTTAATTTCCGACGGATAACCGTCGGTTTTCAGATAACCGTCGGTTATCCGTCGAAATATTTGGCGCCTTAAACCCGAAATTTTTCGAGTTAACCGCCAATTTTTGGCGAAAACAATTGGACCGCCTAAAATACCGACGGAAAACCGACGACAAATGATTTCCGACGGAGTTCCGTCGAAAATCAATTCATATTCTCCCGATCGAACTTCTTCTTCTCCATTTCTCTGTAACTTCTCTCTCTCTCTCTAATCATGACATCGGACCATCTCTCTACGATTCCGCCGGATTATCGCCGTTAATCCTCAAATCCGACCGCCACCAACACCACAAACATGTAAGTTATCCTTTTAACCGATTGATTTTGCATAATTTTGTTTAGATTTGTAGAAATGGTTGCATGTGTTGGATTAAAAGGTAGTATAGGTTGACTAATGGATTGAACAATATAATTACTAGGATTTAGGATTGTTTGGCTTAGATTGATTGTGAATTCCTTTTTTAAGTTTCTCCAAACTTTATAAACCTTTTTTTGGTGTAATTTTGGAATTTTGTTTTGGTTTTTTAAACGTTTTTAAAATTCTTATGAGTTCTAAAACGTTTTTTAATTTTTAAAAAATTTGAAACGTTTTTGTAATTTATTTTCAATTTTAAAACGTTTTAGGAAATTTTATTGTTGATTTTTTTAAACGTTTCTAAATTTTTTATGAGTTCTAAAACGTTTTTGAATTTTTTTTAAAATTTAAAATCATTTTTGTAATTTATTTTGAATTTTCTTAAAAGGTTTTAGAAAATTTTATTGTTGATTTTAAAACGTTTTTAAAATTTTTTATGAGTTCTAAAACGTTTTTGAATTTTTTAAAAACTTAAAAACGTTTTTGCAATTTATTTAGAATTTTGAAACGGTTTCGAAATTTTTATTGTTGATTTTAAAACGATTCTAATTTTTTTCGAGTTCTAAATTGTTTTTTATTTTTTTTTTAAATCTTAAAAACGTTTTTGTAATGTATTGTGAAATTTAAAACGTTATAAAAGTTTATTTTGTTGATATTATAACGTTTTTTATGAGTTCTAAATTTTTGATTGGTTTGTAAGGATACTTTTATGACGTTTGAGGAAGTTATGAACGACATTCCACTCAATGAGGTGCATCAGGAACCGGTCCAGCAACAACAACCGAGAGCCCGACGGTCTCGGTCGACTCAGGTGCGACCCACACCGGATCCGACACAGCTGGGAACGTCTGAGACTATGCCGGAGGCTAGTGGGAGTCATTCCGTGTCTCAGGTGCCCCATTATGTTTTGCCGTCAATTGCCGATGAGATATCGGCATTAGTCGATCAGCCGGGGCGAGAGATGCTCAAACGGCTCGACCCTTTCTACGAGACCAACCCGGGCACTTTCTGGTATAAAACTTATAACTTTAGATTCTCATTTACACTTTTTAGTATATACAATTTTTGTAAACCTTTGTTTTTCCTTGTCTTATTAGGTTTACGTTGACCGAGTCGAAGGTCACGAAGAGCATCTTGGGAATGATGTACAGCATGCTCAAGTACGGATACCCGACGTACAGGGAGATGCCTTTATCCGATAGGCATAACTGGTTCCGCCAGTTCGCGGTAATACCTCCTCGTTAACTTTGTTGTATATATATATATATTTTATTATTATTTTATATAATTTATTTTTAAAGTTTATAATTCTAACAAATATTTATTTTTTGTTTTGAATAGCAAGAGTATACTTGGGATAGGAAGTATACGGTTATGGTGGAAGAGGAGTTCCACCAGAAAGCGTCGACGCATTACTCAAACGTCATCAACACTTGGAAACAGAAGTGGTGCCGTAATGAAGTTCCCAAGGGTATTAACAAAGAGAGCGATACTTGGCAGGGCTTCATCCGCCATTGGAGTAAGCCTGCAACCGCATCAATCTCTTCGACGAACTCCCAGAACCGTAACAGTGAGAGGGATGGTGCCGGTCCCGCAACTCATAATGCGGGAGCAAGAAGCACCGCATCAAGGAAGATAATCCTGGTAAGCAGTTCTTTTTTTTTAATTTTCAATATGTTAAGTTATTTTTAAATTTTAAGTTCAAAATTGTTTTTGCAGAAACAAAAGAAGGGGCGAGATCTGAATCATATTGAGATCATCGAGGATGGCCACAAGAACAAGGAAACGGGTCAAATCCAAGATCCAATTGCTCGGAGGATTGTGGAGTCGACGAAGAGGCGTTTGGATGAGGTGGTTACCCAATCCGAAGGAATCGGTTTAACGGAAGAGATACCTGACGAGCAGATCAACCAAGTCTTCCTCGCGGTAAATTTTAAAATTTAAAAAAAAAATGAAATATGTTTAACCCTAAACTCTAACTTAAAATTCATAACGTATTATTTACTTTACAGGAAACTGAGAAGAGAAGAGGACGAGTTTTTGGTTTGGGAAACTTGGCGGACAAAGTGTCGACACCGCATTCCCGTTTTCGTCCGGAAGGCGAGGACGATGCCCAGATCTTAAGGGAAAAGGATGCGGAGATCGAAGCGTTGAAGGCTAGTCATTCGCGGATGGAAGCCCGGATGGCAGAACAAGATGTAGCAAACACAAAGAAGTTCGAAGAAATGAACCAACGGTTTGAGACCTTCATGCAGCAAGCCAATCTTCCAAATGCCGGACCGTCGACCAAGACCGGGGGGAAGGGCGGAAAGAAGTTGAGGAAGAGGGCGACGTGAGCGTGATCCGCTCCCGTTGAATGTAATTTTTTTTATGGACGAATGTAGTTTTTAAAACATGTATTGAATATTTAATAAATTTCTTTTTTTGTTTTAATTAATAAATTTGCGATATATATATATATATATATATATATATATATATATATATATTTTTTTTTTTAAATTATTAATTATCCGTCGGTAAACCGTCGATAACCGATCGTCGGAAAACCATCGGTAAAACGCCCTCAGAATGCCGTCGGTAATCTTTCGTCGGAAGACCGTCGGTAAACTTCTGTCGGAATACCGTAGGTATTATACGTCGGAATACCGTCGGTATTATACGTCGGAATACCGTCAGTATTAAACGTCGGAATACCATCGGTATAACTCGTCGGAATACCGTCGGTATTACTCGTCGGAATACTGTCGGTATGTACGGTCGGTTATGGTCGGTAAACCGTCAGAATGAACCGTCGGTTTACGGTCACAAAACCGTCGGTAAAGGTGCGTCGATAAACCGTCGGTGATCCTTCGATATTATATCTGTCGGTATTCCGTCGGTTTTTATAGACGAAAAACCGACGGAATTTTTTTACCGACGAAATAGAAATGACGGACTATTTTCGTCGGAAATCCGTCGGAATACGTCTTCTCCGATGGAAACCCGTCGATTTCATCCCTCGGTAATGGCCTGTTTTCTTGTAGTGAGAGAGGAAGAAGACTGTGATGGCTAGAAAAGAAGAGAAATTTTAGGTTAGAGAGATCTTCTACTCTGATACCATATAGAGAATAGAAATTTTATGTCTTATTGATCTTGAGAGTACAAAGTTATATACAGAAAATGCTAGGGCTGCAGTACTTATTAACGTATATACACTTTACATATGTGGAATGATCTTATTATCCTTGACAGACTTCACCGTACATTTTTCCAGTTTTATAAAACAAAGAAAAGCCCGTGCATCATGCATGCTCTCTTAGCTGCTATGCATCCTATAATCTAGGATTTAGATATGCCTTTTGTAACTTTATATTTTCCTGTGAAGTGTGTGAACCCTATGGTCGTGGAAGTTTCATGTAATGACGGATGTCTATTTAATAATGTTAACAGGCTCAGTTTTCCCAAATGAGATCAGTTGCAATGCCACCATCCGTTGGTCCTCGTATGCAGATGTATCCCCCGGGTGGTCCTGGTATCGGACAACAAGTGTTTTATGCTCGGGCACCTCCCACTATGGTATTTCTTTTTCCTAATACCTAATCAGTACTTGTATTACTATGAAACATTTGTTCATGTACATGAAATCACTAGTCTGTTTTGCATCTTCGTCTTCACATAGAATTACTAGCTTTAAGCTGATTTAAACACCCTTTTATCATGATGATGTAAGTCTTAGTAATGTATAGTACTTTGTCTGTCTTCTCATTCTTAAGAATGCTGGTTTTACAAATAGTTTTCTTGTTATCTGTTGGGTGATTTATAACCTGTGATTGTGCATGATAGCCTGGGTTTGGTTACCAACAGCAGATGGTTCCTGGAATGAGACCTGGTGGGGCACCGATGCACAACTTCTTCAGGCCAATGGTTCACCAGGGCCAGCAACGTCCTGGTGGGAGACGCCCTGGAGGAATCCAGCAAGTTCCCATGATGCAGCAGCAGCAGCACCAGGTTCTTTTTCCTTCTCAATCGTAGTTATCTTTTGGTTATGCCTTACTAGGAGCTTTCATAATAATCTTTCATTGTGGGTAATAATTAGATGCATCCGAGGGAATGTTCCGCTATCCGCAAGGCCGTGGGAGTGGTGGTCCCCCTCATGTTCCTGGTATGCTTCCGTATGAGATGCCTAGTAACATGCCGGTACGTGACCCTGTACTTTCTCAGCATGTTCCTATTGGAGCTTTGGCTACATCCCTTGCTAATGCGCTCCAGAACACCAGAGGACAGTGAGAAAGCTTCTTTTTCGCTTTTTTTTTATGTGGGCTTGGTTCTTAAATGTTGAATGTAATGTTGGGATGTGTAGATGCTTGGTGAGAATCTGTATCCACTTGTGGAGCAGCTTGAGGCAGAGTCTGCAGCCAAAGTGACTGGGATGCTTTTGGAGATGGACCAGACGAAAGTGCTCCACCTCTTGGAGTCGCCTGAAGCTCTCAAGGCCAAAGTAGCCGAGGCTATGGACGTTCTCAGAAGTGTCGCTGCGGGTGGTGCGGCCGAACAGCTTGCTTCCTTGAACCTCAGCGACAACCTTGTCTCTTAAGTGTTCTTGCTTTCTTTTTCTGTAGGATTATTTGACATGGTTTTGTCTTATCCTCTTAAACCCGGAAATTAGGAAAGCTCTTTTCAACATAAACCCGGATAAAGCTCCAGGACCTGATGGAATGACCAACATATTTTACCAGAAATTTTGGTACCTTCTTAAAGCTAACATTGTGAAACTCGTCTTGGATTTCTTCGAGTCAGGATGTTTTGATCCCAGACTAAATCAAAAAAACTTCTGCTTGATTCCTAAGAAAGAGAGACCGAGAGAGATGGCTGAATTCAGACCTATAAGTCTTTGCAACGTTTGCTACAAGATTATTTCAAAGCTTCTGTGTAAACGATTAAAATCCGCCCTACCCCCGCTTTTCTCAGAGACCCAGTCGGCTTTTATGGCTAAAAGAGTGATTACAGACAATATCTTGTTGGCACAAGAAAATGTCCACGCTTTACGGACTAACCCCACACTACAAAAAAAGTCCTCATTCATAGCATATTAGCATAGCACGGTTTACTGATCTGCTGTCGTAGATGTTTATGAAATTTCCAAACTATAAAATAGCATTTGATTAATGCTATAATAGACTTTCCATAAGCGGGAACAAAAATTTAGGTGAACCGCCAAACATTTAGTGAAAATTTTGGTTGTGAAATAACTCATCTCATTTTCCCTCTTGTGTTTTATTTTCCCTCTGTGTTTTCCCTCTCCAAATTCATTCTCTCTCTTCTATGTCAATCATCTTAGACCAAAATTAGTTCTCTAATTTTCACTGCCAAAACCTCTAAGCCACCGAAATCAATTTTTCTCTAAGAACCCTAAATCCATTCGATTCTAATTTCACAATCGTTGTGTTGAAGTGAGCTCAAGCCGAAAGCATGTTTTCTTGCTTTGATTTTTATTGCTCGTTCGAATTTTCTTTGTCATCGTTTCTGTAAAACATTTCACCCTCACGCTCTAAAAATGAAGCTGTCGCTCACGAACCTAACATGGCGCAACCACTTACCCAGATTTCTCAGATCCTCAAATCTGGTCCCAACCACCTAATAATCCGCCGCAGAACATCTTCGCCAATATAATTTCAAGACCTGCTCCACTGATTTTTGCATCTTTCAGGTCTGTCGTGAAGGATTGATAAAACCTAATTATTTATGTTCTGTTGTAAGAGTTGAAATTTCTCCATCAAAGTTTTTAGATCGATAATGTTCTTTTTCTGTTGTTCAAGGAATTGATGCGTTGGTCATTCTTACGAGCGCTGTACCGCAAATGAAACCTGGTTTTGATCCTAGCAAAGGAGGTAGACCTGAGTTTTACTTTGAAGAAGGAGCTTATCCAGAACAGGTGACAACAACTGTGCTCTTGTGGATTTATTCATTCTCGTTTGGTTTTGATCCTTATCTTTCTTTTGCAGGTTGATTGGATTGGTCAGAAGAATCAGATAGATGCTGGTTTGTATTCAATCTCTTTAAGCTTTTATATGTGTGTTTATAGAGAAAGTGCTAATGATTTAAAAAAATTTGAACAGCTAAGGCAGCAGGAGTTAAGCAGATTGTTTTGGTCGGGTCGATGGGAGGAACAAACATTAACCACCCCATGAATAGTATTGGCAATGCCAACATTCTGGTGATTCCTCTTTCTTTGTGTTTCTTGAACAAAGAAAATGAGTTTCACAGCACAATCTTTAACCATCATATCTGCAAATTTGTAGGTTTGGAAGAGGAAAGCCGAGCAGTACTTGGCTGATTCCGGTATTCCGTACACCATCATCAGGGCGAGAGGTCTGCAGGACAAAGAAGGTGGCATTCGAGAATTACTTGTGGGAAAAGATGACGTGCTTCTCGAGACAGAAACAAGAACAATCGCAAGGGCTGATGTTGCAGAAGTCTGCGTTCAGGTGTGTACATTACAACTGTTGCACCACATTTTTAAGAATCATTTTTTTTTCTCCTAATCCATGGTGTGTGTCTTATTCGAGCAGGCTTTGCAGCTCGAGGAGGCAAAATCTAAAGCACTTGATTTAGATTTCAAGTGAGACCTTGAAATATTGGACTGATGATGGCCTTGGCCATTTCGAATTATTTCAAGTGAGACCTCTTTTTTTTCTCTATCTAGTCTATGAAACTCTGCAGTTTGGATCTAGATAAGTCCATTGACATTAGTATTCTTTACTAGTTCTTCACCTTCATGCAGGTATAAGTCACAAGGATGAAGTTGAAACTGTCAGTGTCATGCCCTTGTTCAAGTACTGTGAAACCCTCTGTTTCACTAGCGATGAAGCTGTAAACCAAAAGCGAGTAAGGAACCTAGCTCAAAAAGAAGTAAGTGAAAAGGCTTTCATAAATTTCCTGCTCTTAGATGCATTTTGGGAATTTGGATTTTAATCAAGATCTAGAGCAGTTTGTAACAAATGTTTTTGTATATATCTATTCTGCAGTCCGTTTGAGGCTTAACTGAGACTGTTTTTGTTTGTCAACCCATGTGGAAAGGAGCCATTGTAGCCTATGTCATCGTAGCTTTCTGCTACTTACCTTTGGCTCTTCTAGGGTTTAGGACCTATGGGAACACTGAGATGAAAACATACTCATATCACTCCATGACCCCAATGCACTTATCATTTTGGCCAACATGTTTGTGGTCGTACACTTAGTGGGAGTAAGCTACCAGGTACGTATATACCAGAAAGTTTGCTATATCTTATTATTTATAAAACATGCATGTAACAAACCAAACATCAGGACAAGAATTACTACAAGAAAATGGATATAGTGACTTTGAATTAAAGCTTTAGTCGTTTGTTTCAGAATCTCATGTTTATTTGATAAATGTTTCTCAGATATGGAGTACTCTTCTTGAAGTACATAGCTGACAGGAACACTGAGCACAAAGAACGATGTGAGTACAGTGAACTAAATTACACTTTGGCCTTACTTATAGTATACATTTTTCAATATATTCAAGACTTACTCCGCTGATTTTCTATATCTGTGTTTCAAGGCTGAATGTTGATTAATATTTGCTTTTTATATTTCTCTCTTTCGTCTCTTAAACTATGATATGCTCAAGTAAAAGTTTTTATATGGGTAGAAGGACACATTGAAATCAGTCACAGTGTTTGTTTATTTGGCAGAAAGGGAAAATGGTCGAAGACTTGAAGAAAAGAAAAGAAGGAAAGAGCAAAAAGAGTGGAGAAAGCAAGAAAGGTAGGATCCATAGCTTGATTTCTTGGATGAGTTTTGGTAGACTTAATTTAATGTTAATTAGATAGTTTTGTTAATATTTTTTATGTACATTTTTTATTCATTAATAAAATCATTTCAAATATAATTTTTTGTATATATAAATCTAATTGATACACAAAAGATATATATATAATACGGCTCGGCTCGACTCGACTACAAAAGCTATGATAGATAGATTCAACTATAGCAAGTAAAATTATCGCTATCATAGATAAAAGATATTATAGCACGTACAAAAACGCTATCGTATCTGGCCTACCTATTATAGCTGGGGCAGACATAGCATTATCACAAACGCCATCATATACATACGATGGCGTTTTTCGTGTGCTAAGAATAGAGCTTTTTCTTGTAGTGCCAGGTGCCAAAAAGACTTTATGGCAATCAAGACGGACATGAGCAAAGCCTATGATAGAGTGGAATGGAAGTTCATAGAAATGTTGATGCTTAAGATGGGTTTCGATGAGAGATGGGTAAGACTTGTTATGTCATGTGTGACATCAGTCTCCTACCAGGTTCTGATAAATGGAAAACTAAAAGGCAAGATTGTTCCATCTAGGGGTATAAGACAAGGAGACCCCCTTTATCCATTCCTATTTATCATTTGTACCGAAGCACTGCTTTGCTTAAGGGAGCGGAGGAGTTAAAAACGTATCTTGGGCCTTAGGGTGGCAAGGGAAAGCCCAAGAGTCTCACAACTCCTTTTTGCAGACGACATCTTAATTTTTTGTAAAGCAGAAGTTAACAAATGTTTAGAAATCCTCAAGATTATCGACTCTTATGATAAGGCGTCAGGACAGCTCCTAAATACTTCGAAATCCTCGATTATGTTTGGCAATAAGGTGGCGGCTGAAAGGAAAATGGAACTAAATATTTGTCTAGGCATTTCAACAGAGGGAGGTATGGGACTCTATCTGGGACTCCTAGAACTTATCAGTGGATCCAAAATGTAAGTCTTTTCCTTTGTACATGATCGGCTTAATAATAGAACCTCTACTTGGTCTTCTTGCCTACTATCTAAAGGGGGAATAGAAGTACAAATAAAATCTGTTGCACAACCATACCAACCTTTGTCATGTCTTGCTTTCTACTCCCCCAAGGACTAACCGATAAACTTAGGAGCTCTGTTTCAAGATACTGGTGGAGTTCTAGCCAAAAGAGTGGAGGTATTCATTGGATTGCATGGGATACTTTGTGCTTACCTCAGGTATCTGGAGGATTGGGTTTCTGAGACTTTCATGACCAAAACATAGCCTTGTTAGCTAAGAAACTTTGGCGCCTTATCCAATTTCCCACCTCTCTATTAGCCCGAGTTATGCGGGGACGATACTTTAATCGATCCTGCCCTATGGAGCATTGCCATGTGTATAGCCCTTCCTATGGATGGCAGAGTCTTCTCGCAGCTAAGCCTTTACTCAAGATGGGCTTGAGAAAGACGATTGGTTCTGGACAGAATATGAGTGTCTGGAGTGATCCTTGGATTCTATATTTAAAGGCAATAACGCCAAGACCTTCTGCTACCATTGAGGATCCTCCCCCTCAATTAATGGTCCATGCTCTTTTTTTGCCAGAGACGAGAGATTGGAATATTCCTCTCCTTCATGAATATTTCCACCCAGATGACATACCTCTTATCTTAGGTCTGAGACCAAGCATAGCTTTGACCCTAGATGGGTATGTTTGGAACCACACAAAGAATGGTGTTTATACTGTTAAATCGGGCTTTGAGCTGCTTCAGGACGTCAAGACCAGTCTAAAGGAAGCCTTTGTTGACGAGCCTAGTATTATCCCTTTGAAAGAACATGTTTGGAAGACTAGAACCGCTTCGAAACTAAAACATTTTATGTGGAAAGAATTATCAGCTTGTATGGCGACCTGCGAAATACTTACTTATAGGCATCTGGCTACTAATAGGACTTGTCCTAGATGTAGTAGCACAAAAAAATCTATAAATCATGTACTTTTTGAGTGCCCCCCGATTTTACAAGTTTGGGCTTTATTTGACTTTCCGTCCAATCCGGGATTCTTCCCCAGTTCATCTCTATACAGAAATATGGACTTCCTTTTTGGAGAACAAAAGATTTTGGACTTACAGATACCCAACGGTCTACGTTTCCATGGATACTTTGGTCTATATGGAAAGCTCGCAATGACAAAGTGTTTAATGGGAGGAATACCTCCCCAAGAACCTCTCTACAGATGGCGTTTCTGGAAGCGGAGAGTTGGCGTTTGGCTGTCAACAAGAGGGAGGAAGAAGAAGAAGATGATTAGTAGGAATCCCAGGTTCTTGAAGAACTGAATGACTCCCTTATAGACACTCGGACCCTAACATGTCAAATTGAAGCTTCTTGGATCGATCATGATTTTGTTAGTAGATTAGGGTTGTGCTATAAGGATTATATGGGTCGTGAGGGCTTTGGTATCCAAGATTGCCGTCGAAGCTTCTCGGCACTTCACGCAGAGATGGATGGACTTATATGGGCGGTTTCAAGTCTTCTTGAGAGACGAATTCCACGGGTCCAGTTTGAAACAGATTGTTCAACCCTTGTGGATATGATAGAAGACCCAGGAGATTGGCCAAAGTTTGTCTCGGAGTTAGAAGCCTTATCCCTTTTAAAACAGGGTTTTGAATTTTTCAACATTCGGCATATCTCTCGAAGTTTAAACTATCAAGAGGATTCCTTAGCTAAGGAAGCTCGGTCTTGTGGTATACTATTTTCCCACATAAGCCAGACTATTCCGATTGATGGAACTCTCCGAGGACCTCCTAATAGCGGATTAAACTTGGTTTAAGTTGAAGTGGGCAGAAGACAAATAAAAAGAACAAAACCACACAATTGGTTTTCCGATTCAACAAGGTCTTTTAACCAAAATAAAATATTAAATCAGGTTTTCAAACATAAGATTGCCCTCTATCTTCTGTTGTCACACTTCTTTCAATAAGAGAGGCATGCTTGTTTGTATTTTGTAATTCAAATTCAACATTCCATTCTTCTATCTCTCTCATGTCAGTCATGCAGCAGAAAAGCTGGCTAGGATTGTGGTCGTAAAATCCCTAAAAAAACTTATACTCCTCAACATATTTAACACAAAGCTAAGGAGAAGAAAACCATACTGAACATCCAAAATTACTTGTAGTTGCATCTATTCCTCCTCATTGTCGCCTGCGTTGAAGCAATGTATTTTTGTTTTCGTTGAAGCAATGTAAGATAGTATTGTAGTTGTATCTATCATTTAGCTGGGAGAGGACGAGGATGTAAGCAGATTCAAAACAAAAATAATAGCTCATTGAGCCAAGAAATAAAGAAAGGATGAATAACTTAAGATTGTCACCAAGGATAGAAAGATTTCGATTGATTCATAAAATATGGAAGAAGGCTTCCCAAAGATGCAGCCAAGGTTACAAGTTATGTTCTCAATACAGAGTAGTTATATTGTTGGATATGGGTTTAATACTCATCCCTAAGCCCATTGGAAATCTTACTAAATCAGCAAAATCATCTCGGCCCAAGAAGACAAGCCCACTAAGAAGTCAATAGCCTAAAAAGATGTCACCCTTCAAGCACTATAAATAGGACCCTTCATTCTTCATTCTAGACACATTGTAACTTGCGAGAGTGCCGAGCTACTCTTATAAAGCTCCGAGCTCAAGCTCCCACCTCGTAATCCTCTTGTTCATTGCTCGGACTCGGCCTTAAGACTAATAAAGAACAGTTTCGACCTCATTTAAGTTTATTTCGCACCTCGTAGTTCGGACTTCTCAGATCGTAACCCGACCTTCGGACTAGATCGAATTTCCGTAACAACAATTGGCCCCGTCTGTGGGGACCGATATAAACTTTTCCACACTCTAAAAACGAGGCCGAGATGACAGGACAACTTTCAGCGAGCAACAACCCAATATCGCCCAAACGAACTCGAAGTCCGCTTGCTCCGAGCTCAACTCTGCCAAGCTTGTTGGACGGGGTACAATCACTAATCTTACCAGTCGGTTTTCAGGATGACCACGCAGAGGCAACACACATCCATCAAGGTGTCGAGCTGACAAACAAAACTCCTGACGTCCAAAGCTAAGATGCCTCTTCCCTCATCAAGACCCTAACCACATTGGTCACGAGCTGACCCGGAATGACGACATCCATACCGACCAGGCGGTAAGCGAGCCCGCTCAATATCAGGTGACGACTAGCAGAGATGACATGCTCAAATCACCAGCGACGCAACCGATCCGTGAAGCACCATACAAATAAGGGACACCCAACTCAGTCCAGAGAGACGACCAATCCCTCGAAGAGCGACAAGACACGCCGTTCACAGTAAAAATAATGGGTACGCCGATCGGGCACCTCAATGTTGTCAAGTTACCAATCTATGAAGGAACTACAGACCCTCTCCAGTACCTAACGGCTTTCAATACTGCGTTAGCACGAACACGGCTCCCTCCGGGGGAGCGCGACGCCGGTTTTTTGTTGACTCTTCGTGGAGAAACTGGGTGGCGCCGTTTTCGAATGGTTCTTACGCTTATAAGCGCACTCCATTGACAGCTATCACCAGCTAACGACCGCCTTCCTCGAGCACCATTCCACAATTGGCCAGGAGGAAATTTCTACTGCCGACCTCTGAGCCATAAACCAGGGGCCAAGGGAGTCCCTTAAGTCATATATTGATAGGTTCGAAGACACCGCCTCCAAAATCCCAGTGGCCAACGAAGAGGGGCTCCTAGCGCTGCGATACGGACTCTGGTATGAATCACCCTTCCGCGACGAGCTGATGATAAAGAAGCCATGAACCCCTGAAGACACCCTCTCCCCGGCGTCCGCCTTCGCAAAAACAGAAGAAAAAGAAACTCGCTGATAAAGAAGTTCGCCTCAACTAAAAAAGTAAAGGATCATGCGCAAAGATACCTCAACGATAATAAGAAGAAGCCGATAACATATTACGGCATCAGTCAGAAAAACCGAACATGGAGTAAGCCCACATGAATCGACAACCAAGATTGGCTCTTATGCACCTTTCATCACCGATCCGGGCATGACACCACCGAATGTCGTCATTTACGAAGTCTTTTACTCAGCGGATACCAAAGTAAAATAACAACCCTAGCTGACCAAGGCGCACCAACAACTCCTCTTGGGAGTAAAGAAGGGAGCAACAGCCCAAACGCGAGGAAGAGTGGCTCAAACAACCCGGTCGGTGATGGGAAGAACATGGAGCAACCAACGTGGTGCAGCTTAAGCGAATTTGCCACAAGGACGACAAAGAAACCCCCACGCCAGGTAAATGCATAAACACGATCGCTAGCAGATTGCCTGCCCACACGAGCTCGGAGCGGCCAACACAAGCACATGCCGATGAAGTCGGCATACAACAGCGATGGGATAAGGCAATCGTTGAGGAAACGGCAAGCAACAAGGAGGTCGGTCACACCACGAAAAGTCGGGCAAATCTCAGAACATCCCATAACGACTCACTCATCGTCGAGCTTCGATCAAGAAACCAAAAAGCAATCAAAATCATGTTGAAAGCCAACTGCTCAATCAACCTCACCCTCAAAAGGACCCCACAGGGAACGGAGCCAGAAAAAGCGGGAGAAAAGGCATCCAGAAAAACTTCCAACTGATCCCAGTTGCAACTGAGACAATCAAACTGTTAGGACATATCGAGCAGATAATCATAACCAACGAAGGCGAACAAAACCCGACAGCAGAAGGAGAAAACACGCTGATCAGCTCGGAGCACTCCAGCACCCCCTAAAAACGGCATTACCTAAGCAAAATTAACAAAGGAAAAAGTAAGCCCGGACTCGTTTTTGTAAAAAAAAAAAGGGGGAGAACTACACACGGCTTGATCTTCCATCAGGAAGTACGTAGGCAACCCATTTCCAGGTGCAGCCACCTTATTTGACCAGCTAGAACATTCCCACCCTGCACAACAACAAGAAGTAAATGAATTTGGAAATGCACCAGAAGCTAAATATGTTGAGCCTAAACCACCAGATTAACCTCGGAGAACAAGGAGACAAAAACGAGTGATTTACACATACCAAGCATAAGATAAGAAGACTCTTCAAGCAAAGCAGGATTAGCAATGGCAGAAGGTCATGGAGATATTGCACCCAAAGAAACCAAAGCAGAAGCAGAGCCACAAAGCTTCACCCAATGCCGGACCTAGCTTTGATGCCTGGTATATCATGGTTTTTACCGGTTTTAGACCATGATATAAGTGTGTTTAAGAGTCTTTTAGTGTTTCTTTAGAGTCTTTTACAGGTGTTATTAGGTACTAGCACGTTTGGAGCAGAATTGGAGTTATTGGAGCTTTTTGGAGCATTTTGGTGCTTTGACCCGAGAGATAGAGCTCACTGTCCGAAACAGAGTAATGCATCGATCGACACACTATGTGCATCGATCGACACACGAGCGAGATGCGCCAAACTCGGCGGTTAATGAAGAATGAAGTATTCACAGTTTTGCCCAGAAGTTTCCAAGAATTACAAAGAAGCCCCAAGACGTGATTAGCTTATATAATTAGGTTTTTACATCAGTTTTGAGATACGCTTTCATACTTAGAGCATAGAGTTTTTAGAGCTTGGGGCTAATCTAATCCTGTACTGCTTTCTGCTTTTTGGAGAAGATTTCGAACCCCTTTACTTCTTTATTCTCTTTTATGCAATCTATTATTTCATTGATTATGTTTTCATATTCTATGTATGAGTAGATTCGTAGTTAGGTTTAGGGATTCTCATTAAGGATTTTATGACTTGCTAGATATAATTAATTCAATTAAGGATTCATATCATAATTGTTCTTCGATCTAAATTGTGCTTAACACTAGTTTCTAACCTGATCACTTAGAATCTAGATCTTAGGTTGTTAAATTGACACGAAAGTGTGGTTTAGAATCTGAACTATTTAGGTTGAGCAATTGAATTACTCGCAAAGAAATTTGGTTAAATTGAATTGTGAACATATCGAACTTAATCTTAAAGCTGGTTTAATCTGTTAGGAATTACAAAGACATTTGGATTTCTGCAATTAGGCTTAGAGAATTCTCACAACGAAAGTTGGTTATTTCTATATCTGTGTTTGAGTTCTAGAACGGTACTTAATTTGATCATGACTGAATGATTTATCTGCTTGTCTGATTTCCTGAGAACTCCCTAGACTTAGCGCTTTTAGTTAATTGCTTACAACAAACCTTGCTACTAATTTACTTTCCTGCTTGTTTTTAGTTTCTCATCACATTTGCTTTCTCCTAGTTTAATCTTGACTGTTCTAAATCTATCGTTGCCCAGAGTCCTTGTGGATTCGATACCCTAAGTATTACACTCACATATTGTGCACTTGCAGTTAGTATAGGGATTAAAACTAGAACCTATAAAGTTTTTGGCGCCGTTGCCGGGGACTCTTTGGAGTCTTCGATAGATTCGAACTTAGGGTTTAGACTAGGATTTTTATTTTTTTTGTTTTTAGTTACTGATTTTTATGTTTCTTCTCTGTCGCAGGTTTGACAATCGCCTAGCATCGATCGTTGCATCCTTTGTGTCGATCGTTACTAAGCGACTGGAGTTGAGTCGATCGTTGCACCTCAGCATCGATCGTTGCACTGCGATTACAGACGGTTTATGCAGACGGTCTATCTGTTTCTCAAAATTTTCCCCTACTCTCTCGCTGGAGATGCTGCTGCCTGGCTGAAACAACTTCCACCCTGGAAGTTTACTACTTGGGATGCTGTGAAGAGTGAGTTTCTGAGACACTTCTATGATGATGCTCGCTCTGATCAGTCGAGACAGGACATTCTCACTTTCTCCCAAGGTCCTATAGAGCCTCTTAAGACTGCATGGATGAGGTTTAAGAAGTACCAACGTGATTGCCCGCATCATGGATTCACTGAGGTAACATTGCTGGGTATTTTCTTTAGATGTATAGATCTCCCTTACCAGACCGCGTTGGATAATTCCAGCAATGCAAATTTCAACACTTGAACTCCTGAGCAAGCTAAGCAACTGATAGATAACTTAGTAAGCAGTAATAGCTGCAAGACTACTGATAGTAGAAGGAAAGAGTCTGGTGGGAAGATAGAGAATTTGGATATTGCTGATATTAGGAGTAAGTTGGACAATGTTTGCAATCTTCTAGCTGGAAAGAAAGCTGTCCATTTTGCTCAAGATGTTGAAGTGATCAATGCTGAAGAAGATGGTCAGGAAGAGGATGTGAACTACATTGGAGGATCTGGTTTCCAAGGAAACATGTTTGGAGGACAGCAAAGTAATAGATTCTTCAGTGGACAGCTAGAGTGCTTTCACAAGCAATCAAAACTCTTCTGGCTTTGGACAGAATGCTGGTTTCCAGAAGCCTTTTCAACAAGGTAATCAGAGGACTTATGGATCTTCCTCTTACCAAGCACCTCCTGTTGCTAATGCTCATGAGAGCAAGATGGAGAATATGATGGAGCAGCTGCTGGAAGGACAGATTAAGATTGCTGTGGACTGCAACAGGAAGTTAGATGCTGTTTATGAGGATCTCAATGGGAAATTTGAGTCTCTAAGTACTCATGTGAAGCAATTGGACACTCAGGTGAGCCAAATTTCAAGCTCTATTAAGGGAAAGAGTGTCGTAGACACCCACATTAAGGCCTGGTCAGTGTACATTGATGATGGATCACACCAAGGTGAAAGATTTGAGCTAAATACAGCTGAACTAGTGGAAGAGGCTGAAAATTCTGAGTTTGAGGAAAATCTCTCGGGTGGAATCTGTGAAAACTTATTTGCATCGATCGATGCACCTCTAGCGTCGATCGTTGCATGTCGTGGACAGACAGATTCACATGACTTTTATGGCATTGATGCAGAGGCAGATCAAGAGCTTAATCGTTTATTCCCTGGAGTGTCTGAGATAACTCAACAGGAGATTGATGAGCTCAGACAGCTGGAAGAGATGGATGAGAAGTTGGAAGAAATTCCACCATCTGATGATCCACCTTATCACCCTTGTGTGCAAAGGTACTTGGAGAAGATGCTGCCAATGGACGAGATGCTGAAGGATTGGGTTATAATGGTTCCTCAACAGATCAGTGATGTGCTATTAACTCGGATTCCTAAGAAGCTACCTGATCCTGGGATATTTGTGCTGAGTTGTTCTATTTTTGAGGATGGTTTCGAGCGCTCTCTGTGTGACTTAGGAGCTGCTGGAAGTCTCATGCCATAATCTGTGGCAGAGAAGCTGGGGCTGATGGATTTTTCACCCACTAGGACCTCTCTTGTCCTAGCTGATCAGTCAATAAGGATTCCGGAAGGAGTTCTTGAGGATGTCCCAGTAAGAGTTGGGAACTACTTGGTTCCGACAGACGTCTTGGTGCTTAAGTACGACAGTGAGCATGATGATGCTTTGATACTGGGAAGACCATTCTTAGCCACAGCTGGAGCAGTGATTGATGTGAGGCACAGTTTGATTGATCTCCATCTGGGAGATGAGCCTCTGCACTTTGAGATGGACATGCTGCGTAAACCGCTGATTGATGGGCAAACCTTCACTATTGAGGATGGATATGGAGCTCAGACGAGCAACACTTTGGTCTCAGATCCTGGAGATCAGTTTACTCCTTCTTTTCTTGGACTAGCTCACAGTGAGACAGCTTATTCTCCGCCTTGGATGAGGAGACTTTCGCAGAGACAATCAAAGTCTCTGTTGAAACCTCCAGGAGCTTGATCTTGTTCGTCCGGTCAAGCTAATGACCTTAAACAAGCGCTGAGTGGGAGGCAACCAACTGTTAGGTTTTAGTGTTTTTCTTATTTATTTTTGGTGTTTTTCTCAGGATTTCACGTTTTTATTTTATTTTTGCTAAGTTTTTCTATACAGAACACTGTCTGGAGTTGTGTGGTGATCGTTGCCTATATGTGCAACGGTCGTTGCAGGGAGAAATGACGAAGAGATGGGATCGCCTTGTGACGATCGTTGCTGTCCTGTGCACGGTCGTTGAAAATGGTTCAAATTGCAAAATTTAAGGTACGAGTGCTAAACCGGAATCAATTTTGTTCACCAGCGACGATCGTTGCATTAATGCATCGATCGTTGCATCCACGATCCAGGTAAGTGCCTTAAACCCTTTCTCTCTTCTCTTCTTCCTCATTTCGCCGTCCGTACAACCGCGACTCCTATACCCTAAATCACTCAAATCTTCATCATTTTCTCTGATTCAAAGCTTGTTATTCTTGTTTTTACTTGATTTATTTATTTCTCTAACCCATTTGAAGTGATTCCAAGGTAAGAACTCTCATTTTCATCATTTTCAAATTCGGTTCTAGGGTTTTGGAATTAGGAGATTTTGGCTTGAAATTGATGATTATGTACTGTATTGGACTTGATTAGGGTTGATTGGTGATGGTATTAGGCTGTTTTTGAGATTATGGAACGAATTTAGAAACGTTTTTGAGATTGTTTGTCGACTGTGAAATCGCCTTGCAACGATCGACGCACTTGTGCAATGGTCGTTGCACTGCGACTTCACAGGGAGATTCTGTCGAGACTTATATGTTTTATTTTCTTGCAGATGCCTCCTCGACAACCTCGCAAGCGTAGAGCTACCACAGCAGCTGCAGCTACAGCTCATCATCCTCCACCAGTTGAGTGGTTTCCTCGAGACTCGCCATATCCTGAGCCTTATCAGAGAGATCAGGAAGCGATACAGCTGCCTTAGCCTAAGGCAGATAAGGAGCTGATTATGGAGATTGATCAGCTGCTTAAGACCGATACCTTCACAGAGAGGACACTACTTGACCATTGGGACGAGTTCGATACATTGCTCTACAATGGTTGGTGTGGCATGACGATTAAGCCGACCAAGTTTGCTGACTACTGGACTTGTAAAGGTCTAGGCATCGATGAGCAGGTGCTGACACTGGTTAAGGGTATTGGTCTGGGGACAATGCCTATGCAGCATTACGAGTTGTATCCTGATTTAGTGAGACAGCTGCTTGTCACCTGCAGAGTGATTTACCCTGACCCAGAGAGCAGGAAAGCTTCAGGAGGTTTCTTTACCTTCATGTGCTTAGGAGCCAGGTATCGGATTCCCCTTCTTGATATCTGTCGGATTTATGGATTCAGCATTGAGCTTGTGCGTATTGGTATGTCTCTTGAGTGGGATGTGCCAGAAGCTCAGAATTTATGGGACTGTGTTGGCAACGGTCGATATTGCTCGAGGACGACGAAGCTGATACAGGTTAGGCATCATGTTCTCAGATATGTCTTGCGCATCTTGGGATGTACTCTGTTGTGCAAAGCTGAAGCCAACAAGATGCGTAAGAACGAGCTGGAGATGCTTTTCATTGGGTTAAGGGAGCAGTTTTCTGAGACTGATTTGAGAGATCCCACCAGAGGACTCAACTTGGGAGCTATCTTTGCTCATCACTTGTGCGGTCTGCAGAAGAAGCCATTCGATGGGAAGGGCATTGAGATAGTAGGGAGTCTGCTTACTCCCATTTTTGAGCATTGCAGGATTTCCTTAGAGGGTACAGAGTGTGATGACAGCAAGGAATTCCTTGATTTTACCCACCTGCAGAGTGCTACATGGCTGAAGGAGGGACGTATTTTGGTCTATTATGACTCCGCTACGAAGCGCGGTATAGATCTTCCTGCTGCTGGTCTGACACAGATTGATACGCTGGATGCCTTGAGGTTCCAGCCTCCTACGAGAGATCAGCGCAGTGTGCCTACGATGGCTCATCCTCTGGGAGAGCCTTCTACACGCCCTTCTACTTCATCTGCGCCTGCACCTGCTGCTCCTGCTGATGATATTGGTCCTTATCCTGAGCCTTCTATGCCTTTTGGTGATATGTCTGAGGGAGAGTGGAGAGATCGTGAGGATGGTATTCTACGGAGCATCTGGAACTTCATGCGTACCTGCACTTGCAGGAGACAGCCGCAGATTCATCATCACGGACCTTCTCGTTGACGTAGACAACAATCTCCGACTCCCGAGGTTTCGAGCGATACTGATTGCTATGATGGCATAGATGACGAGTGAGAGTAGTGGCTTCTCTAGACATCGGTTCTGTATTTTCTTTTTCACTTTTCTTTTGCATTTTTCTCTTGATTTTCTTAGGATTCTTATGTTTGGATGTTGTTTTTACATTGAGACTATCAGTTGCTTTGATTTTATCTGTTTGCTTTGGTTTTTAGCTTGCAGGTTTGAAATTTGACAATTTCTCACGGACTAACCTGCTAACTTGCTGACTGTTCTCGGATATCGCAATGCAACGATCGACACGGACCTGTGTGTCGATCGTCACAACACGAAAATCGCATTGCAGCGATCGTTGCGGTCCTTAGCAACGATCGAGACATGACGCAAATCGCCTTGCAACGGTCGTTACATTTATATATCGATCGATGCATGAGCGACAGAGGTAAAAATCAGACAGAACTTAACACATCCATTAACATTTTCTTTCTTTTGCCAATCCTTAGCTTGACATTACTGGGGACAGTGTGTTTCAAGTGTGGGGGAGGTGGTACTGACTACTATCTTTCTGTTTTCTTAAGAGTCAGTCCGTTTTTCAAAAAAAAAAATTTGTTTTATTGAGTCAAAACAAGTTTAAGTAGGAAACATTGAATTTTTGAGAAGTTAACAACATCTTGCAGGAACTTAAGTAACCATTGGGATGAAGTTAAAGGAACTATCTATGACTATTAGAAAACCCAACACAGATCAACCTACTGAGGACACCCATATAAATTCAGGTATTCAGAGGATCCTTTACTGACTTCACCCTTAATTTGACTTAATTTTTTCACCTAAGGGCTTGGTATACCTTGAGTCGGATTCCTCTGTTAGTTCTGACACAGCTTGTAAACCTGTTCGAGTATGGTTCCCTTCTCCCCTTCCATAAAGTAAAAAAAAGAAAGTAATAAACTGAGGATGAGCTAGTAGCTCCGAAGTGGTCACGGGAGTAGTAGCAAACACTATTACCTCCTATGCATTCATGGAATGTGTCCAAAGTACACCTCTTAACGGGAAGAGCACTGATAAAAAAAAAAATAATGATACCCAATGGGAAAAAATCAGAATGCTAAGGAAGGGAAAAGAGATGAAAAGGAACCAGAAAAAGATAGTATGGTGGTCTAGAGCTGACAAAGTAAGAATCCATGTGCCCTTTGATCGATAATCCTTAGGTGAGACCGCACTTAATAGCTTATAGAAGTCAGTAGGGTGAATTTGAATTGCTTGGATTGATTGTGGAGTTTACTTAGGATAGTTGCTAAGCGTGGGGGAAGTACATGTTGGTCTTGATGTCTTGCAGGTGACTCTTTCAGTGGTTTATTAAGGGGAATCTGAGTGTTGTTGCTTCTAAGATAAAAAGAGTTTCTGAAAGTTTTCAAACCTCTTCACCATGTTTTAGTTCTCTGTTTTACTTGAGGGTAAGCAAAGGCTAAGTGTGGGGGAGTTGATATATCATGGTTTTTACCGGTTTTAAACCATGATATAAGTGTGTTTTAGAGTCTTTTAGTGTTTCTTTAGAGTCTTTTACAGGTGTTATTAGGTACTAGCACGTTTGGAGCAGAATTGGAGTTATTGGAGGTTTTTGGAGCATTTTGGTGCTTTGACCCGAGAGATAGAGCCCACTGTCCGAAACAGAGTATTGCATCGATCGACACACTATGTGCATCGATCGACACACGAGCGAGACGGGCCAAACTCGGCGGTTAATGAAGAATAAAGTATTCACAGTTTTGCCCAGAAGTTTCCAAGAATTACAAAGAAGCCCCAAGACGTGATTAGCTTATATAATTAGGTTTTACATCAGTTTTGAGATACGCTTTCATACTTAGAGCATATAGTTTTTAGAGCTTGGGGCTGATCTAATCATGTACTGCTTTCTGCTTTTTGGAGAAGATTTCGAACCCCTTTACTTCTTTATTCTCTTTTATGCAATCTATTATTTCATTGATTATGTTTTCATATTCTATGTCTGAGTAGATTCGTAGTTAGGTTTAGGGATTCTCATTAAGAATTTTATGACTTGCTAGATATAATTAATTCAATTAAGGATTCATATCATAATTGTTCTTCGATCTAAATTGTGCTTAACACTAGTTTCTAACCTGATCACTTAGAATCTAGATCTTAGGTTGTTAAATTGACATGAAAGTGTGGTTTAGAATCTGAACTATTTAGGTTGAGCAATTGAATTACTCGCAAAGAAATTTGGTTTAATTGAATTGTGAACATATCGAACTTAATCTTAAAGCTGGTTTAATCTGTTAGGAATTACAAAGACATTTGGATTTCTGCAATTAGGCTTAGAAAATTCTCACAACAAAATTTGGTTAATTCTATATCTGTGTTTGAGTTCTAGAACGGTACTTAATTTGATCTTGACTGAATGATTTATCTGCTTGTCTGATTTCCTGAGAACTCCCTAGACTTAGCGCTTTTAGTTAATTGCTTACAACAAACCTTGCTACTGATTTACTTTCCTGCTTGTTTTTAGTTTCTCATCACATTTGCTTTCTCCTAGTTTAATCTTGACTGTTCTAAATCTATCGTTGCCCAGTCCTTGTGGATTCGATACCCTAAGTACTGATATACCATGGATTTTAGGGCTTTTAACCATGGTATATGTGTTATTTATCGAGTCTTTTACTATGTTTTAGAGTCTTTTCAGGTGTTTATTAGGTACAAGCACATTTGGAGCATATTTGGTGATTTAGACACTTTCTGGAGCTAATTGGAGTATTTGGCCGAGAGATGAAGTTCACTGTTGATATTTCCGAGTTGCATCGACCGACACACTTGTGGCAACGATCTATGCACCAGCGAGATGGGCCAAACGACGGTTTGATGAAGAATGATGACATTGCAATTCTGCCCAGAAGTTCCTGATATTTACAAAGAAGCCCCAAAACGTGTTTTAGGATTATAATTAGGTTTTTAAGCCAATGTTTAGGCTAAGCTTTTCTGACGTTAAGTTTTACTCAGAGAGAGTTGAGGGGCTGATCCTGATCTCGAAAGAGACTTGATTTTGAACCCCAGTTCTTATTTGATTATATGATATTTGGTTTTCTACTTATGATATCTTCTGTCTCGATGAATATGTCTGAGTAGATTACCTGTTAGGTTGAAGGATTCTCATTAGGGATTTCAGAGAATTATAGTTTAAATCAATCTGTAGAGATTTATATCTGCTAGTTCTTTATCTAAGTTGTTCTTAATGCTAAATCTGAAGTAGCTAATCAGAGTTATGATGTTAGGTTGATTAATTCAGCGGAAGTTGGTTAATTTAACTAGAAAGAATTTAGATAAGCAATTAAACTGTTCGCAAACGGAAGTTTGGTTCAGGTTAATTGTGAACATATCAAACTTGGAATTAATGCTAGTTTAATCTGTTAGTTCTCGCAAACGGAAGTTTGGTTTGTTGCACTTAGACTTAGAGAATTATCGCAAAGGAATTTGGTTAATTCTATATCAGTGTTTGAGTTCTAGAATAGTTATTGATTGGATCTAGATAGATTGATTGCTTGCGTTCCTGATTTCCTGAGAACTCCTGAAACCTAACGCTTCGCCTTCTTGCTCGCAAACTCACTTGATTTACTTTGCTATTTCGTTTACTGTTTTCAAATCTGCTTCGCTTAATTTAATCTGAACTGCTATTAATCTATTGTGTGACTGAGAGTCCTCGTGGGATTCGATACCTTATATACTACGATTGCATTAACTGTGCACTTGCAGTAGAATAGGGAAAACTATACAACCTATCAAGTTTTTGGCGCCGTTGCCGGGGACTCTTTGAGTTCACCTATAGATTTAGTACTAGGATTTAGACTAAGCATTCTTTTTAATTTTCTTGTTTACTCACGTTTTTAGATTTTTGGATTCGCAGGGATTCGCACTGCATCGATCGTTGCTCACCTTGCATCGATCGACGCAAGGCGAGAACAGCGATGCTGAGATCTGAGACGTTCAATAGGTTCCGCACCATGGAACCTGTTATTTTAATTCGCGGTGAAAACGGCGTTCTACGAGACCAAGAGGGTCACATATGCAACGCAAAAGGTCAGAAAACAGATGGGAAAGGAAATCCCATCTTACCAGATTACCATGTATTAGTTGGGCAAGTAGCTGAGATGCAGAGTAAGATAGATGACATCCATGACATCTTACTTAGGGAGAGACAGTTCCGAGCAGAGGCAAAAACTGATAAATTTGCAGAGGTACATTATATGGCTGGAACCGACTCTTATGGACGTACATTGGAACATCAACACAGACAAGGTTCTAGGCATGCTCAAGGATCAAGAGACCATAACTACACTTCCTATCTAGCACCTCCTACACAAAGGAGCAGACTAGAGATGATGATAGAGCAATCAATTGAAAAGCAACATCAGAACACAGCTTCTTTCAGCTCGAAGCTGGAGAACCTGTACACTAATCTGAATGAGAAATTTGAATCCTTGAGCATTCGCATGAAGCAGCTGGACACACAGATGGATCAAGGTTCAAGTTCTACTCCAAGGAAGGATTCTCAAGAAGCTCATGCCAGCAACATTCCCATTCAGGATGACATACAGATGGATCATGGATCATATCTAGCAGTTAAGGCTGTGGAATTTATGGAAGACAGTGTGGAATTTGATGTTGAATTGCCTGAGTTTGAAAGCTTCAATGCACCCGACTCAACAGAGATTGACATGGATCTCTTGACTTGGATAGTTCAGATCGAAGTGGGACCAAGCCAAGAAGAGAAATTTGAGTCTGAGATGGCTGGAATGGATCAAGAGGCGGATAAACCCGAGACCATAGTTGAAACACGAGAGGAGACGATAGCATCGATCGATGCTCCACACGCACCGATCGTTGCACCCCGAAAGGAACCAGTTTCACTCACATCTCAAGGACCTGCTAAAGAAAGAACCTATAAACCTCCATTACCATTCCCGAAAGCTCCCGTTACGCCTAAAGAGATAGTTCAGTGCACAGTAGTGGTTGACAAGAAGATGGTGGTTCCACAAGAGCCTATTTTAACATCTTCAAGGCCAAAAGCTACTCATAAACAAAAGGCCCCGAACATCAAAACTTTGCCAAAGGTGAAGCATAAATCCTCTAAGTTTAAACCTCCTGACTCCACTGTTTTGAATGCAGGAAAGAGCGTTAAAACACCCAAGTGTCAATTTCATCCTACATTCATCCCGACGTTTCTTGGACGACATCATTCTGCTACTGCTTACACACCACCATGGATGATAAGGCATTCACAGAGACACTCAAAGTCTCTGTTGAAACCTCCATGAGTCTGACCCCTTTCCAAAAGTCAAGCTAATGACTTAAAACAAGTGCTGAGTGGGAGGCAACCCACTGTTAGGTTTGATTATTTTTCTTTCTCATTTTTGGTATTTTTCTTAGGATTTCACGTTTTTAGTTGTTTTTGTTAGTTATTAGATACAGAACACAAGTCTGGAGATGTGTGTCGATCGTTGCTCACATGTGCAACGGTCGTTGCAATTGGTTTAAATCGAAATTAAGGTACGTAGAGCTAAACCGGAATCAATCTGGTTCACCCAGCATCGATCGTTGCCGCTAAAGCAACGATCGTTGCACCCACGACCAGGTAAGTCACCTTAAACCCTATTTTTTTTCTTCTTCCCCATTTCTTTCGGTCGACACACCGAGAACCCAAACCGAAAATCACCATTTCTTCATCGATTTCTTTGATTCTAAGCACTATTTCACTTATTTTTACATCCCCAATCTGTTTCTCCTACCCAATTCTCACGAAATCAAGGTAATGTACTTCTATTTTTGATTTTTCGGATTTCACTTTTAGGGTTTTAGAAATTGGAGATTTTAGATGGAATTGATGAATGCATGCTGACATGATTATGCTTTAGGTTGTTTAGTGATGGATTGTTGTTGATTTTGTGGTTGATAACACAATTTTGAACTGATTTTTGATGAATTGTTTGCGGCAAAATCGCCCTGCAACGGTCGTTGCTCTCGAGCAACGGTCGTTGCACTGCGATTTTGGGAAATGTTCGATAACGCGAAATCGCCTTGCAACGATCGATGCCTTAGATGCAACGGTCGATGCTTCGCGATTTCACAGTGAAATTTTGCCGAGACTTGATGAATGTTTGAACTTTGTTTTTGCAGATGGCGTCTCAAAGGCAACCCCGCAAGAAGCGAGCCACAGCATCCACAGCAACAAGACACTACACCCCACCGCCTCAATGGTTTAACAGGGAATCAGAGTCACCCGCACCGTACAACAGATATGGGCCACCAATTGCTTTACCTTGGCCCAGAGAGGACGCGACACCATTTCAGACGACCAGACAGTGGCCGGAGGACCTCACACGTTTCTTAAGGTCCGCTGAATTCACAGAGCGGCCATTTCTCTCTTTATGGGACGAGTATGACTCGCTTCTCTACAGTGGTTGGTGTGGGATGATCATCAAGCCGACCAAGTTCGCGGACTACTCCACCTGCAGGATTCTGGGGATCGATGAGCAGGTGATGGCTGTGTGCAGAGGCATTGGTCTAGGGACAATGCCGATGCGACACTATGACCTCTATCCTGAGCTGGTCAGGCAGCTGTTGGCCACTTGCAGAGTGGTTTACTCGGATCCCGACCACAGGAGCGCTACAGGGGGTGCTTTCACCTTCATGAGTAGGGGAGTCAGGTATCAGATTCCTCTACTTGATCTCTGCAGGATCTACGGGTTCAGTACTGCGCCGAGGCGCATAGCCATGCCACTCGAGTGGGATCCGCTGGAGGCTCGCACATTCTGGGAGAGTATTGGCAGCGGTCGATACAACTCCAGGACCACGCCAGTAGTGCAGATGAGACATCCGGTGCTGCGATATGTCTCGCGTATCTTGTGCTGGAGCTTGCTTTGCAAGTTTGAGGCCAACAAGATGCGCAAACTTGAGATGGAATTGCTGTTTATGGGGCTGAGAGATCAGTTTAGGCAGAGTGGCGTGAGAGATCCGACTGTGGGTCTAAACTTGGGGGCTATTTTCGCACAGCATTTGGTTGATTTGCAGCTGAAGCCGTTTGATGGAGCTGGTACAGAGACGGTAGGGAGTTTACTTACTCCCATTTTTGAGTATTGTGGGATTCCTCTGCATGGCACAGAGCGTGATACGGCTCGCGAGTTCCTGGATCTCAGTCATCTGCAGAGCGCTACCTGGCTCAAGGAGGGGCGCATTTGGGTTTACACTGATCCGACCACTGGGAGGACTGGTATCGAGCTTCCCGCTGCCAGATGGACACAGATTGACACATTAGAGGCACTGAGATTTCAGCCTCCTGAGTCTGCGCAGCGTGGGATCCCGACCATGGCTCATCCGCTGGGAGAGCCTTCCTCACGAGCTTCGACATCTTCTGCCCCTGCTCCTGCGCCCGCGCCTGCCCCGGTCGACATTGTGGGTCCCTTTCCTGAGCCTGCGATGGCTTACGGTGCATATTCTGAGGCAGAGTGGAGAGAGAGATCCGATGGTATGTTTCGAGTTCTTTGGAACTTCATGCGTACTTGCAGCTGCAGGAGGCCACCACAGATCCATCAGCCCGTACCTGACCGTCGTCGACAGCGATCTCCGACTGATACTGATCCCGCACCCGAGGCAGCCGATGATGATGCACTGTATGGTGGGATAGATGATGTTAGCGAGTGAGATCAGTCTCCATGTTCAGTCTTTCGGTTCTGTATTCTGACTTTTTCTTTTCTTTTGCACTTTTCTTCTTTGATTTTTAGGATTCTACTTTGTTTGGATGATGTGTACTTTATTCGATGCATCTTTTGCTTCGGTTTTACTCTGTCTCTAGTGTTTTCAGCCGGCAGGGATCAAAATTGACAAAAACAGACGGATTAACCTGCTAACTTGCTAACTGTTCGTGAAAGCGCAGTGCGTCGATCGATACACCATTGTGTCGATCGTTACAATACGAAAGAATCGCACAGCAACGGTCGGTGCACTTAGTGCAACGATCGATGCTTGTGCGACAGAGGTAAAACCCGACAGAACTAAAACATCCATTAACAATCTTTCTTTCTTTTTACCGATCCTTCGCTGGACACTACTGGGGACAGTGTGTCTTAAGTGTGGGGGAGGTGTTACTGACTTTTGTTTTCTGTTTTCTTAAGAGTCAGTCCGTTTTTCAAAAAAATTTTGATTTATTGAGTCAAAATTGTTTAAGTAAGAAACTATGATTTTCTGAGAAGATTTACAAGACTTGCAGGAACTTAAGTAACCATTGGGATGAAGTTGCAGGATCTATCTCTGACTATTAGAAAACCCCATCACAGATCAACCTACTGGGAACACCCACATCACTTCAGGTATCAGAGGATCCTTTACTGACTTCACCCTAATACTGACTTAGATTTCTCACCTAAGGGCTTGGTATACTTTGTGTCGGATTCCCTTGTTAGTCCTGACACAGCCTGTAAACCTGTCCCATTTAGTTCCCTTCTCCCCTTCTGTAAAGTAAAAAAAAAATAATAATAATAAACTGAGGATGAGTTAGTAACTCCGAAGTGGTCATGGGAATGGTAGCTGAAACTCTCATATCCTGTGTATCATGGAATGTGTCCAAAGTACACCCCATAACGGGAAGAACACTGATAAAAAAATAAAATGATACCCAGTGGGGAAAAATCAGTTGTTAAAGAAGGGAAAGAGAAGAAAGGAACTAGAGAAAGATAGTATGGTGGTCTAGAGTTGATAAGGTAAGAATCCATGTGCCCTTTGATCGATATTCCTTAGGTGAGACCGCACTTAAATACTTGCAGAAGTCAGTAGGGAGAATTTGAATGCTTGAATGTGATTGTGGAGTTTACCTAGGACAGTTGCTAAGTGTGGGGGAAGTACATTGTGGTCTTGATATCCTATGATTGATTCTTGCAGTGGTTTACTAAGGGGAATCTGAGTATTGTAGCTTCTAGGATGAAATGAGTTTCTGAAGAGTTTTCAAACCTCTTATCTACATTTAGTTCTTTGTCTTGCTTGAGGACAAGCAAGAGCTAAGTGTGGGGGAGTTGATATACCATGGATTTTAGGGCTTTTAACCATGGTATATGTGTTATTTATCGAGTCTTTTACTATGTTTTAGAGTCTTTTCAGGTGTTTATTAGGTACAAGCACATTTGGAGCATATTTGGTGATTTAGACACTTTCTGGAGCTAATTGGAGTATTTGCCCAGAGATGAAGTTCACTGTTGATATTTCCGAGTTGCATCGACCGACACACTTGTGGCAACGATCGATGCACCAGCGAGATGGGCCAAACGACGGTTTGATGAAGAATGATGACATTGCAATTCTGCCCAGAAGTTCCTGATATTTACAAAGAAGCCCCAAAACGTGTTTTAGGATTATAATTAGGTTTTTAAGCCAATGTTTAGGCTAAGCTTTTCTGACGTTAAGTTTTACTCAGAGAGAGTTGAGGGGCTGATCCTGATCTCGAAAGAGACTTGATTTTGAACCCCAGTTCTTATTTGATTATATGATATTTGGTTTTCTACTTATGATATCTTCTGTCTCGATGAATATGTTTGAGTAGATTACCTGTTAGGTTGAAGGATTCTCATTAGGGATTTCAGAGAATTATAGTTTAAATCAATCTGTAGAGATTTATATCTGCTAGTTCTTTATCTAAGTTGTTCTTAATGCTAAATCTGAAGTAGCTAATCAGAGTTATGATGTTAGGTTGATTAATTCAGCGGAAGTTGGTTAATTTAACTAGAAAGAATTTAGATAAGCAATTAAATTGTTCGCAAACGGAAGTTTGGTTCAGGTTAATTGTGAACATATCAAACTTGGAATTAATGCTAGTTTAATCTGTTAGTTCTCGCAAACGGAAGTTTGGTTTGCTGCACTTAGACTTAGAGAATTATCGCAAAGGAATTTGGTTAATTCTATATCAGTGTTTGAGTTCTAGAATAGTTATTGATTGGATCTAGATAGATTGATTGCTTGCGTTCCTGATTTCCTGAGAACTCCTGAAACCTAACGCTTCGCCTTCTTGCTCGCAAACTCACTTGATTTACTTTGCTATTTCGTTTACTGTTTTCAAATCTGCTTCGCTTAATTTAATATGAACTGCTATTAATCTATTGTGTGACTGAGAGTCCTCGTGGGATTCGATACCTTATATACTACGATTGCATTAACTGTGCACTTGCAGTAGAATAGGGAAAACTATACAACCTATCAAGTACTACACTCACCACTACAAGAAAAATCAACATTCATAGCACACGATACAAGCCATCATACGTCATAGATAGCGTTTCCACAAACGCTCTGACAACGGCAGCTATAATAGACCCCCCCCCTACGATAGCGTTTCTTTCGTGCTATGTTATTGTCTACATATAATAACGTTAATATTTGGTTGCTATGTTTGACACAATCTATTATAGCGTTTTATATACGTGGTGTACTTGTTCTATAATAGCGTATATAAAACGCTCTAACATAAACAGATAGCGGACCTATATAAGCTATAGTTTCGATCTACTACGGCTCAATACTTTTGCTATGAAATGAGACTTTATAACAGTTTTTATATGCAATTATATATGTTAAGATGGCATTAGTAATACTTGTCTAACATGCTATGAAATATACATATAACCATTCCAAATGCACCTGATTTCATTAACTTTTCATAAAACATAACATACAGTCTCAATCCAACAACAACATCCAAGTACCAGAAACATATCAAACATACACATAATATCACACAACATTTCAAGAAACCATCATCATACTAACAGTCTTCATTCAAGTCTAGAGTTAACCTGATCTAAGCCAAGGACACTTTGTCTTTTGGCCATGCGATGGTTGATCCAATAGCATCTCCCATACACTCTATCTCGGTTGATGGGCGCCAAACTACTGCAGTTGCCACCTTCACTACATCAATCCAAACCTTTACTGCATCAGGACCCAAGGGAACAAAATGGCAGCGGTCTTCTGGGTTGTCTGAAGCCCAGTGACCTTCAGCAACAATCACCTTCTTTCCTGTAATGTCCCACAACTTGCACTTCTGATTTTCTTTCGCCACTGTAGTTGGACCGTGACGCTGTAATGAATCAAACATAGACTGTTTGGTTATATGGTTTCAACACAATAACATCAAAGTAGTTAATAAGGCCTGAAATAATTACCAGAGATCTTCGAGTAGGTGATTGTGGAGCTGGTTTAGATTTCTTTACGGCTGGAGCTTTTGGACAAGACAGAGGACTTTTCTGTGTATGAGCTCTAGGACTTGGTGATGCAAAAACTGAAACTTCAGGGATTTCATTGATTGAACTTGTATGATTCTCTGCAGGAGGCGTTGGACATGTAACAGGCACAGCTGTGGAATCTTCAAACACCAACTTCTTCGCAGGCCATGCAACAAAACACTTAACCGATTGTCCAAGGTATGGCTTCTCTTTAGTTGGCCTCCATAGAAATGTCTCAGGTTCATGGACCACATCAACAAATACCTTGACTGCATTTGGTCCTAGCGGAAGACCATTAACCGTAGCTTTTGATTCTCAACACTGCCAACGCCCTTCAGCAACAATAACATCATCACTTTGAGCCCAATCCAGAAGCTTGCAATTGTTGAAAGAATCAGTCCTTGGGCTCTATCATACATACAGAAAAGAATACGATTACTCTAAGCATAGACAAGTCAAGCATAACTAAATTAAAGTTATGTATCAAAGACTTTACCAGAAGAGGAACGTCTTCAACGTTGAACCCATGGTGATCAATAATAACACACCTACTGGCCGGCCATGCAATCATTTCTCCTACAGCTTGGTCAACATTATATATCTCAGAAGCATGTCTCCATAGAAAGGCTTCTCCGTTGATTGCACTTTCAACCAAAACTTTAACAGCATTAGGGCCTAAAGGGATTTCATTCACATGGTCATTCGGGTCAGAAGAAACAAGACGTCCCTCAGCAACATTGTCTTCAGTAAGGTCCCAATCAACTAACATACATTTAGGTCCGGTTCTTGACTTAACACTCTACAAATTGGTGGGTTGAACGTGTCAGAATTTAAAATAAAAGATAACTGAAATTAACAATGAAACAACTGACTTACTCTTGCATCAGCTGAGTTTTCACCCATCTCAGGTTCATGCCTCTTGAATTTGGCTAGTTCATCTTCTAAATAAGACACCTTGTCCATCAGCTGATACTGCTTCTCTTCCATTTGAGCCATAAAGTGCTGCTTTACTTGAAAGCAAGCTAACTTGGTCATATTCATGCTTCTACCCATTGCCCTAATCCGACCAGGATTATCAGGACCTAAGAGCTGCGTAAGGTGATCTTCTCTTGGGTTTGTTGAGTCGGATGGACCTTCACTGTCAACAAGCTCAGCTGCCTTTCTCTGCATTACATGAATCAAAAATTAAAGAAGGTAGTGTTCAGTAACATCCAATACTAATTCAGTTACTTACAAACTTCTCAGCCGCTTTTGTATTGACTGGTGTACCATCCCTTTTAGTACGAGACTTGACCCACACCTTTAGTCTAGTCACTTGAGATGGTTCGCCGCTCTCTTTTTTCTGTTGAAAGAACAAGACACCAATTGTTTTCAGTGAGTTAATAATATATGCAACTCTTAGAAGCATTAAGTTAAACTGTCTTACCAGTTGTTCTGCGAGCCTGACCATTCCCCTACGGCTGGAGGTGTGAGGAATCTGTAACTTCCTTCTCTCTTTGTAAGAATCACTCACAACCTAGGATATGAGTGTTAGTTATACACTGATGCAGCCCCGGGAGCGGAAGCTTGAGCGATGGATTGATGGAGGACAAGCACTGGCTTAAGAGCTCTCTTACTTGACCGAAATGGATGAAATGAATGGATGATGATGAACAACTCACTTGTTCGATGGGCTGATTGACTCTCTCAATCTGTGGTTGAACAACTTATTTGAATCACACAAACAAGTTAATCCAATAATCTTCAGAGACAAATGAATCACTCAAATGAATCTTAAGACAAGAAACTTCAAAGACACTCTTTGAAAAGAAGAAAAGAATTCTTTTGTATAAACTTAGTTGATTGAAAGGGTGAAAGGTAATTATTACAATAGATGATACTGAGCTTATATAAGCTTTTTACAACGGTCCTATTGACCTTGAACAAGAAACAAATCGACAATTAATGAAAACTAGCCGTTAGGCTGAAAAATGGCAAGAATCCAAGCTCTTGATGATTTCCTTGTATCTGGATGGCTTTAAGGGATAAGTAAGGATCCTTGGAACAGCTTGATTGACTAATAACTCGCAGCTTGCATTCTTGGAAAGAAGCCGTTGGTGTTTGATCTCTTTCTTCTCCAAAAATGGTAAGTATGACTTCTTGAAGTTATGGAGAATCTTGTGTGGTCTTGTGCAGCTGGGGACGTCTAGACTTGATGGAAAGGAGCTCAATACACTGTAGTTTTGATAGGTAAACGTTTGGTGCTGAATTGACCTTCCAAATGTGAATGCTTCCATATATGGCAAGTCTGCTGAGCTAGTGCCGATGCTACTTCCTGAGCTAGCTGTGATGCTACATACGGTTAGCTCCTTTTCGGTATCTTCTTCTTGTGTCATCTTTTGGGGATGACTCTTCTTAGTGGCATGCTGATGATGAGCTGAGCTAGATGTCTTGACCTTGGTCTCCACTTGAGCTAATATAAGCTCATACGCCTTGTTGGATCTTCTCGGCTCCATAATCTCTTCTCCATGTGGTATGATTCCTCCTGGGTCATATGTCTTCTTAGGATTGATTGTTGGATGTATAATCAGTCCTATGCCTGGTTTTGGATCAGAAATCATTGTGGTCCTGACTTCTCTTGGTTTCGTTGCGCTGACTGACGTAGTGGTTGAGTCAGTGATTGAGTTAGTGAGCGCCTGGCTTGGTCTGGTTCTGATGACCGCATCATACCCTCCCTCTTCAAGAAGTTTTGACCTCAAAACTTGATAACCTGCACATAGATAAGTCAAGTTAGTCCAGTGAAGTGAATGAGGGCTTAGAAGATTACCTTGGGAATCATTTTGATTCTGGTTGGGTTGTGGAGCATCCGGTGGTTCTTCTTTGAGTAGATAGGACAACAATGCTCCTCTTCTTTGAGCTGGTGTGACGCCTCCTTTGCTTATCTTGCTTATGTTCTCTTTAAGACCTGAAATATTCTCAACACTTTGGCAAAAAGACAAGTGCATTATGGGCTTCTTATGAAGAGATAAACTTGAAGCTATTTCACTATCCCTAGTTGTAGTAACTTCTGGGAAGTTTAACAAGTCATTCAACAGAGCTGTTGGGTCATTAGAAATGAGGTGGAGTATCGATAGACTTACCTGGCTAACATCCTGATGGTGGTGACTTTCTTCAGTGGGCATGATGGTAGAGCCATGTGATGTTTGGTTCGGTGGATTTTCCTTGATCTCCCATTTGGCCTTATCTTTGGCTCTAATCCCTGTCTCAACACTTGACTCAAGAAACAAGTGCATTATACCAGTGGCTTGACAATCAGTGTTAGGCACTTTAAGTTCAGAAATAACCTCAGGTTTGGTTGAAGCATGATATACTTCAAGCCCTTGATTTGCTTGTGGCTCATGTGTGGAAACATGGCTCGGTCTTGGTCTCTCTTTCAAGACTCCTTCTGCCCTTGGCTTCTTGATCTTTATCAGACCTGTACCTAAGTCAACTCTTAAGGGAAAGAGCAAGTGAATTATATCTGAGTTTGAGACTTTAAAAACAGGTTGTACAAGGTTGAAGCTTACCATTATGGCTTTGACAAGTTGGTTCAGAGTCTCCTCTCTCCTGGTGCGTGTACTACTAGAGGTTTCATGCTCTAGTCCATCGTTGGTTGAAGCTCTCTGATCTTTATCATCTTGATTCCTTTGTGTTGCTGGTTTCGCCCAAATCTTGACTTCAAGACCTATATCTTTCTCAAGTTCTTTTGGACAAGACAAATGCATTATCATATCCTTGGAATCAGTATGAAAATTTTGAGTAAGATATTGACTTACCTTGTCTCGCTCATGTCTTGGTACAACAGTCATGATGGTACCTTGAATGTACTCTTGTCCTTCACTAGCTTGTAGCTCTTGACATTGGTGTTGCTCCACTTCTTCTTTAACACCTAAACTTTTATGAACCTTTTGGTCCAGAGACAAGTGCATCATAACAGTGGTTTGACAGACAAGTTTATTCACTTTAAGTTCAGAATTCACCTTGTTTGCTTGCACTCTTCTGTTGTTGTCTTGCTTGGTTTCCTCTTTCGCGGTCTCCTTTGAACAAGTAAGGTGTAAGAATTGATTTTCTTCACCTTTGCTTATATGCCATTCTCCTTGTCTTATTCCTGCATCAAAACTCTTTGGCAAAGACAAGTGCATGAGTCTTGAATTGGAAATTAAAATATCAGATTGCACAAAACTATCATTTGTGTTAGTTACTTCCAATTTCAACTCTGATGTTATATCTTTGAACAAGTTCTTAGATGGACAATTTGCAGCAAAATGCCCTCTTTTATGGCACTTATAACAGGTTGAATATTTGGAATTTACAAGGTTAGAACACTTACCTTGTGTTGGCATGTCTAGGAGCTTGAGTGAGGCATCAAAGCTGGATCCGGTTGAATTGGGTGAGGCTTTGTGGCTCTGCTTCTTCTCTTGCTTCTCCTTCAGGATTTCGTGAGTGTGTTCTACTGGTGCAAATCTGAAGGTGGGAAACTCATTAAATGGTTTAGAGGCTGCTGGTTGCTTTTCTCCTCCTTTAGCCTCTTGTGGTACTAGCTTTTCACCATTTGATGTTGTAGTCCTCTTTCTTGGACAGTCCTTAGCAACATGATCCCTGCTCTTACACTTACAACACATTAGTTCTAATGTATTCTTAGAGACAGAGAACTTACCTTGATACTTTGTTTGAGAGCTATTGGCATCTTGCACAAGTTTAGGAGTTGATGATCTCTTCGGTGGATAAGTAGTTTTGTTCTGTGAACAATACTTCCCCCACATGCTCAACTTTAAGTCATCCCATGTTCTGATCTTTGGCTCCTTGTAGTACCATCTCTCATACTCTTCCTTGCTCCACCATCTTAGAGCCTCTTTGGTGAGTTGTCCAAGTGCTATATGGAGTCGCTCTTCATCAGGAACACAATAGTAGCTAAAGTACTCTTCCATGTTGCTTTCCCAATCTATATAGCTTGCTTTACCTCCTGGATATACAAAGAATTCAGGTCCATAATAATAATATCCATCATCCCAAATTAGCCTGACTTTTGACTTGTAGGTGGCTTTGAATGTTGCACGGCTTGAGTCACTCCCTGATTTTCTTTGGGAAGTCCTTGGTGGATGTGACTTTGTCGTTCTTGTTCTCCAAGGTAGGTCTGGTGGTTTAGGCTCCACATAAGTAGTTCCTGGTGCATTCCCAAGTCCGTTCTCTTCTTGTTGTTGGGTAGGCTGAGAATGTTCCAGCTTTGTGATGCGTTCTCCTATAGTTTGAATAACCTCAAGGAGTTGAGCCATACAAGTTTGATCAGCATCTTCCATGCTTCTTTTCCTGAAACAAATTTAAACAAGAGAGTATCAATGAGATCTCACAAAGGAATAGTTCAAATTTCGAATTGTAAAGGAATGGAAATTTGGTATATCCAACCTTTCCTTTTTCTTAAAAAGTCTACACAATTTGAAACACAAAAGGGAAACAAGATTTTATGACAAAAACTTAAATGTAAACTTTTTTTTTTTTTTTTAAATTTCGGAAACACTGAAACAAAAATGGAAAGAGCACTCTCTTTTTTTTTTTTTTTTGGTTTAAGGAATTCAAATCAAACAATAGAAAACTTTTTTTTTTTTTTTTATAAAATGCAAAATAAGAACTTTTGAAACTAAACTTGAAAGATAAAATAGCAAACGATTTTTTTTTTTTTTTTTAAATATGCAAACAAAATCAGAAACTAATTAATATGATAAAACAAACAATTTTTATGGCTTTTTCTTTAAGGATGCAAATAAAACAAAACTATGAATCTAGATAAAATGAAAACCGAAAGGTAAGGATAGATAACACCTGATTAGGAACCTTTCGGCTCTGATACCAGATGATGCAGCCCCGGGAGCGGAAGCTTGAGCGATGGATTGATGGAGGACAAGCACTGGCTTAAGAGCTCTCTTACTTGACCGAAATGGATGAAATGAATGGATGATGATGAACAACTCACTTGTTCGATGGGCTGATTGACTCTCTCAATCTGTGGTTGAACAACTTATTTGAATCACACAAACAAGTTAATCCAATAATCTTCAGAGACAAATGAATCACTCAAATGAATCTTAAGACAAGAAACTTCAAAGACACTCTTTGAAAAGAAGAAAAGAATTCTTTTGTATAAACTTAGTTGATTGAAAGGGTGAAAGGTAATTATTACAATAGATGATACTGAGCTTATATAAGCTTTTTACAACGGTCCTATTGACCTTGAACAAGAAACAAATCGACAATTAATGAAAACTAGCCGTTAGGCTGAAAAATGGCAAGAATCCAAGCTCTTGATGATTTCCTTGTATCTGGATGGCTTTAAGGGATAAGTAAGGATCCTTGGAACAGCTTGATTGACTAATAACTCGCAGCTTGCATTCTTGGAAAGAAGCTGTTGGTGTTTGATCTCTTTCTTCTCCAAAAATGGTAAGTATGACTTCTTGAAGTTATGGAGAATCTTGTGTGGTCTTGTGCAGCTGGGGACGTCTAGACTTGATGGAAAGGAGCTCAATACACTGTAGTTTTGATAGGTAAACGTTTGGTGCTGAATTGACCTTCCAAATGTGAATGCTTCCATATATGGCAAGTCTGCTGAGCTAGTGCCGATGCTACTTCCTGAGCTAGCTGTGATGCTACATACGGTTAGCTCCTTTTCGGTATCTTCTTCTTGTGTCATCTTTTGGGGATGACTCTTCTTAGTGGCATGCTGATGATGAGCTGAGCTAGATGTCTTGACCTTGGTCTCCACTTGAGCTAATATAAGCTCATACGCCTTGTTGGATCTTCTCGGCTCCATAATCTCTTCTCCATGTGGTATGATTCCTCCTGGGTCATATGTCTTCTTAGGATTGATTGTTGGATGTATAATCAGTCCTATGCCTGGTTTTGGATCAGAAATCATTGTGGTCCTGACTTCTCTTGGTTTCGTTGCGCTGACTGACGTAGTGGTTGAGTCAGTGATTGAGTTAGTGAGCGCCTGGCTTGGTCTGGTTCTGATGACCGCATCATACACAACCCAATGCATAAGTCTATGTGAAAATATAACATTTTACCTTAAAGGCTGAGCTAGTCTTTGCTTTGACAAATTTACGCCATTCAGTTGGAGAAACATTCTTTGGTCGCAGATTCATCCTCTCTTGATTAGTACTAGCTACATTCCTTATCTGCGAGACTAGGCGTGATTTTGAAGATCTCCACAGACAGCCCATTTGCTTCATCACAACAGCCTTTTGATACTCCTCATCAACCTCAAATCTTGCCTACACACAGAAAAATTCAAACTGAGTATGTATTTCTTAAATTAACACATGAAAATTTGAAAGAAAAGATCACCTGAACAGACTTCCAGAGAACCGTTTTTATTTCTTCAGTGATCTTTCTCCAATCCTCAATCGTCACAGGGACATGTTCCCTCACCAATGGTCCTAGATATGATGATAGCAAAACTGATCCTGGCCCAAGAGGTTCTCCCATGTCATTAAACTCAACCTTAACTCTGCTATTAGGATCCTTTGCAATGTGTTTCATTTTTGTAGGTCCTCGCTGTCTCTTACGAGAAGGTCCTTCTTGATGGTCATGCTCTTCATTCAACTCAACTTCACCGATAGGCTCTTCATCAATAGCCTCTGCTGTCTCAGTACCATCCGCTTCTCTTTCCTCTTCATTCACCTCTTCATTCTCTCTCTCCTTCTCTGTAGTATCTGCTGCTTCTCTATCCTCCTCATCCTCTCTTTCCGCTTCGTTCTCTCTTGACACTTCAATGTCTGCTTCCTTCTCATTCTCTTCATTGATTTGCTGTTCTTCTTCATGAGCACTTTCTCTCAAAGTACACAAATATTCCACAACTTCTGCTTCTTCCTCTTCTATGACCTTCTTCTTGGTTTCTGTTTTTTTTAGAGTCTTGTTTCCAGTGTTTTTACCTCGTGTTGTCTTCTTGCGCCCCATGTTTAGTCACCTGAACAAAAAATAATTATATTAGTAGCAGCTAAATCCGGTTACACAACACAGCAAAACAAATTCCTAATCAAGCACACATTGCTCAAGCATAAACAACACAAAATTCACAAGGAAACACTAGACACTAACACACAGAGCAAGAAATCACACAAGAAGCAATCATATCAAACATAAATCCCCTCGCAATCAGGTCTGGCATTGTGATCTTCTTCTATTTCTGCATCCATCTCAATATGTGATGGCAATGGTCCTATCTCTGCATTCATATCAGTTTCCTCTTCCTCTCTGTATCTTCTTGAAGGGCCTTTCAACACCACATACCAATTCGATGTGTCATTCTCTCTTGAGTAAAAAACTTGCTTCGCTTGAGATGCTAAGATGTAAGGGTCCCTCAAAAAAGAAACTTGACTCTGGTTCAGATTAACTAGAGTATATCCATCTTCTATCTTAACCCCGTTGCCTCTTACTGCCCATTGACACTTGAATATAGGCACGTAGTGATGGATTATTGTGTTTGTTCAAGGTTTAATTCCCAAATTACAACCTAACACATAATCTTAACAGATCTAGGTTCTTGCAAAACGAATCATAAAACCAACCTGATCTTTACCTTTTGCAGCGGAGTGATTGGTGGTAATGACAAGATCAGATTAGAGCTGATGAGAATCGGCTCCTCCTCAAGTATCCACACTCTTACAAGCTTGGGATGGTTGCTAGACCAAAGTTGAAGGAAACAGAGAGAAAACAGGACGGCTCTTTTCAGATTCGCAGACTTACAGTCGAAATAATAAATCCTAAGACTTATATATCTCGACTCGTCATAAACCTAAACTGATGTTTCGGTTTCGCTGTTGTGTCGACCGACACATATACCTGTGTCGATCGACACAAGTCCTGTATCTCGATATGGGCCCAAGTAATTAACTAATGGCCCAAGTCTCTCTGTACAAATACAGTAAATGCCTTGCATCTTACCGTATTAATTCCATTTTAACTTTCCCGTTAGCTATGGTGTGTGACCCTTAGGGATCATACAATACTGGTAATAAGTCTTAAACTTATAGATCAAGAGCGGACTCTAGCAAGCCATCATGATCACCCAGTACTTATGACTTATGTCTTATCTCGACACTTATCATACTTTCTAGAGATAGTACGGTAGATTTCAGGACATTCCCAACAATCTCCCACTTGTACTGGAATTCTACAAAGGATATTCCCAACAATCTTCCGATTGTACTGGAATCCTACATTCCCTAATCCTTTTGTCTCAATATCTCGATCTGGCATAAGTCAAGATGCGTGTCATCCTTATATAGCCAGACCATGTTTATCGGACCAGATTTGATACTGACAATGCAAACGACTTGGGCAAGTCCGTTTGGGAATGGCCATTCTCTTACCAGCTATCAAATCTCCGATTGGCCTAGAGATATTACCTCCGTTAAACGGCAGGGACAAATCCCGTCTTGTTCCATCACTATGAACTACACAATTCATAATACACCCAACCAAGGTCCGTATAGCTCCCAGTTACGAAACAGCGTTAGACAATGATCAAAGCGCATTACTCCATGTGCAGCCACATGCATGCGAACTCAGGTCTAAGGACTATACTCTATAGTCGTATATGAGAACTTCTTATGACACATATATTAATATCTTGCAGAGTTCTCATTAGCGGGCCATGTCCGGTCATATGCTCCCCTACATATACCTATGTGTCGACTTTGATGCCGCGCATCTATGACCCCTCGAAACTTGGTCATAAGTCTCAACACAATCTAGTCTCAACAGGTTGTTGGTGTTCCAATTTCAACAACCTTCGACTATGGACACTATGATTTATGTCACTTCGTTAAATATGGGGTTTCAGGATCAAGTCTACTCATGTACTTCGATGGCCCATATATAATGACATGAATCATTTTGGAACGATTATTTATATCGCAGTTAAAATAATCCAGAAATCATTAGATTTCACAAACATAAAATGCTATGTTTTCATGAACCATTCAAAATAACTAAGTAAAGCCCTTTACAAACTCCCACTGAAATTAAGACTACATCTTAATTTCACTCATCCTACAGCTACAGTCCGCGACTCGTGCTTAGGCATAAGGAGTGGCTTTGTTAATAGATTAGCAACATTCTCATTCGATGAAACTTGCTTATCTACTTAACACCTCTGTCATTTATCTCGCGGAATAGGTTATACCTATCCTCAAGGTGTTTGGACCTTTGATGTGCAGCTAGTCTTAACTACGCTGGGAATCAAATCTAGTTCAGTGATGAACTCTACTTTCCAAACAACCTCTTTCGCCGCTTCTCAAGCTGCGAAATGTTCAGCTTAAGTCATGGAGTCAGCTACAGTGCCTTGCACCGCCAGATAGACACAAGATATAGCCGGACTGTGACCAGGAAGTATCTTTGTCTATTGGAAACTTGCCTTTCAGACTCTATCGACTTGTAGCACCTCACTTTCTCCGTAAATCAAGAACTTATCCTAAGTATTCCTCAAATACTTCAGAATATTCTTTACGGCAATCCAGTGATTCTTTCTTGGATTTGACTGGTCTTTACTTGTCTTGCTTAGCATTAAAGCAACATCAAAACAAGTATGTGTCATGGCATACATGATAGATCCAATTGCCGTCGCATATGGAATCCTATCCATGCATTCAAGCTCAGCAGATATCGCAGGACACTGTATCTTGCTTAATGAATTGCCATGTGACATTGGCATAAAACCCTTCTTGGATTGCTGATTACGTGTAGGACTTTGTCAATTTAAGAATCCTGACTTTGTCCTACCAGCTCTTTTGGATCTCTATCTTTAGATCCAAAATCCAAGAACTACGTGGCTTTACCCATGTCAACCATAAAACCAACTCCCAAACCAGTCCTTTACCGACTGCAGCATTGGGACGTTATATTCGAGAATCAGTATGTCATCGACATACACTATGAGAAATGCAATATTGCTCCCACTTATCTTTTAGTAAACGCATAGTTCCACTTCGTTCCTGTTCAAGTCAAAACCTTGACTACTTTAACAGAACGAAGATTCCAACTCCGATATGTTTGCTTCCATCCATGAATGGATCGATGAAGCTAACTTACACACAGTGTAATTTTTTCGGAGTCCGGGCTTACTTTCGCTTCTTTGAATTTCGCAGGTTCGTCGCTTTCAATGATCATCAGATCATGCGAACTTTCAATGATCATCAGGTTCAACTAATGACGAGAAATCACTCTCGGATTAGTGACTGATTCATTTTTATCTGCGAACTTCAGGCTCTACAGGTGTAGATTCTACAGAAATCTGTAAATCCATCCGTTGCTCTCCCTTAACAGGTTGAGCAGTCTCCTGTATTTCTTGAATTTCTTCGAGTTATACTTTTACTCCCACTGTTCTTCTTGGAAAGTAACTTCCCTTCTTAGAAAACAGAATGGACGTAAAAGTAACAAGCCTTGGTTTCCCTAGGACAACCAGCGAAGTAGCACTACTACAAATACTCAGTAAAGACGAATTTGGATCGATTCCAATCCACATTTACGTGGTGTCTTTCAACTGATATTGGTGGAACTATTTCAGCGTAAACTTAGATATTTCTTGAGCACTATTTTAGAGAATATCATGGAAGATTCGTGTGACTCATCTTTAATCATTTCTAATAAGATCTGATTCATTCTCACGGAAACACCTCTAGGTTTTCAGGAGAAATGAGCTGTGAAACGACTTCACACTCATTCAGATGATCATACCATCAATGACTTAAGTATTCTCACTCGTGATCTAATCCAGAGTCTTAATACTTCTGTCATTTAGATTATATACTTCATTCTGGAACTCTTTCGACCATGTCAAAGAATCCCGACTTGTGTCTCATCAAATGAACACAGTCACACTCACTGAAGTAATCAGTAGAGACAATGAAGTACAGGAAATTTTCTCTGGCATTACTGCTCATCAGACCACATACATGAGTATGTTCAATCTCCGATAAGCCTTTGGGCCTTTCTCTAGCTCGGCTAAGATGGGCCCTTTGTCTTTTGGTCTAGTAAGCAGAATTCAAGTCTCATAAGATATCCATTCAAATGAGCCCAAAAGTCCATAACTATGGGGTTTCTGAATCTGACTTACTCTATGTGACCAAAACATTTATGCCAAGAAAAATCAGGTTTAACTTATCAGATTTAAACCAATTGCGGTATTTATGTTACATTTAGGCACTCTTTGGTTTAAGACATAAAACCCATTCCTTGAATAGGGTGCTACAATTAATATTTCATTAAGATCAAAAGAACAAAACTTGTCTTTTATCAAAACGAAAAAAGTTCAAATTCTTACAAGAAAATGAAAGACAACTCTGCTTAAAGCAGGTACATTGTAGCAATTACTTAATAAAACCAAGCCTCAAAGGCATCTACAAGTGAAAACCCTACGGCTGAGGCAGCATCCCAAGCTCCTTCCAGACACGCAGTTCCACTTGCCCTTCCTTCAACGTTCTACTGTTGCTTAGGCTCTGCATATTATAACAAATATCAGTGCCACAACCAGTATCCAATACCTATAAGGTATAACTTGAAGTAATAACATGAATACCTGAGGAAGTAGTCTCATACATCGACTTCAACTCCTCATAATCTTCCATGAATTTAATGCAATCTCTCTTCCAATGCCCAGTCTCTTTACAGTAGCAGCACTTACCAACGTAAGAGGTATCTGACTCGGGCTCAGAAGACACACGCTTGCCACGATTCAAAATCAGGACAACTTTATCTTCACCTTTGTCAGCATTAGGTTTAGTAAACCTACCCTTCTCATTCATGAGATTGTACAGGGTACTCTTCACGTTTGGCTCAACTGTCTTGAGCATATCATGCAGTTCAGTCAACGTCTTCGTTAAGCCTTTCTTGATATAGTTCCTTACGAACTTATCATAGCTTGACGGCAGTGACTGCAGAATGATCTCAGTTGCCAATTCCTGGCTAACTGGATAATCCAGTTTCCTCAGGTTATCAATGTAACCCATCATTTCACTGACATGAGGACTTACTGGATGATCATTTGGTAGCTTGCAGCTAGTGAGAGATTTAACCAACTGGTATCTCTCCACTCTTACCTGCTCCTGAAATTTCAATTTCAGGCTGCTGATCATCTCTATTGGCGACTCCATGTTCTCATATTGCTTCAGCAAATCTGAGTCCATGGTAGCCAATATCAGACCACGCACATCTACCGCATCATTATAATGCTTATTCCAAGCATTATATACTGCATGACTGGCTTTGGATCCGATCCTCTCGGGGAGAGCTTTCTCAAGGACATAGTCCTTTCTCTCATGCCTGAGGACTAGCCTCAGGTTCCGTGACCAAGTCAAGAAATTTGATCCGTTCAGTTTGTCCATCTCAAGGACAGACCGGATCGAGAAAGTGTTTTGATTGTTTGTGCTTGTCATAGCTGAAATTTAGAGATAAATAGAGTTTTAGTTATTAAGTTCATAAAAGAGTAATCTTAACAACTTATAAGAAAAACTCGCATTGCATTCAAAATTTCTTTGTTTAACCTCATATGAATACAATGATTCCGAGACCCATGTTCAGCTAATTCCAAAGTGGGCCACTGGCCGTCACCCAGAATTAGCTTTACTTGGTAAGCATACACACAGCTAGTTATAACCAATAACTCTCGGTTGTGAATTGGACCCGAGGCCCAAATTCACCAGATGTCTCAAGGCCCGGGACTCCCGATTGCCCAGTCAAGGAAACCAATCTCTTACAGCCAAATAATCACTAAAATCTGGGACTCCCAATGAAATCAGTGACTATATACTACTTTACTTACGCGAAAACAGACACCTCACACTGTAAGCCATGTCTGTAATCAAATAAGCGTTAAGTAGCTGACAAGATTGGAAAGACATCCAAGCTTGATATTGTTTTTGAGGATTTTTAAGTTTTATTTCCAAAAATAGAAGATTACTATTTTGGGAAACTTTCTTATTTTAGAAACTTTCTAAATTTAGTAACTTACTAAAAATAGAAATTTCTAATTTAAATATTTCATTAAATATTTTGGGTTGGGTCACAAATTATAGGCCCAATTCTTGGCCCGAGACCACAGAATTCCAATTGGCCTAATAATTTGACATAACCGATCCGGTTTATTAATTCTGGTCCAAGACCAAATTAACTATCAAAACCATCGGTTATTTACTAAACCAGACCAGCTCTAAATTATTTGGTCCAACCAAATCAAACTTAGACCAGCCTTCGGTTTAGGTTAAAATTCAATTTTGAATTTCAATCCGGTTTAACCAGAAAATAAATAATACCATGTATTAAATAATTTCCAGCAAACCGCGATTCGGGTTAACCGCTTGAACTACCAATAAATTGATCGGTTCGGTTAAATCCAAAATCAGGAAGAAATCAATTGGTTTAACCAATCAATTTTAGCTGATTTTGACCTAACTTGCGGGATTGGCTAAAGCAAACAATGAATCACAATCGGTTTGATTGATCCTTTGTTTGCGGGTTGGGAAAGTACCAACCGCGAAGCTCGGTTGAACCGATTGGCTTTTCGCGGATTGTACACCACGCACATGTATCGATCGATACAACGCTCCTGCGTCGATCGATACTCGCGTGTATCAGCACTTATCGATCGGGTCATCGGGACAGCGAGAAGACAATCGATCCGACTTATGTCGATCGATATCACGCTCCCTCATCGATCGATACTAGCAAACAACAGCTCGTTGTGATCGGGTCTTCGGGTCAGCGACACAATCGATCCGATATGCATATCGACCGATATCGCCCCCTTCGTCGATCGACACAAGTGTCCAAATCGCACACCGATGGCTTTCAATCGGATTAATGCGATTTCATTTAGGTTTTTTTGAGATTCTTAATCAAATTTCAACATTCAAATTCGATTCTAATCAGTAAAACAACCTAAGAATGATTCAAATTTACAAGAGACCTGAAACCTGGCTCTGATACCACTGATGGATTATTGTGTTTGTTCAAGGTTTAATTCCCAAATTACAACCTAACACATAATCTTAACAGATCTAGGTTCTTTCAAAACGAATCATAAAACCAACCTGATCTTTACCTTTTGCAGCGGAGTGATTGGTGGTAATGACAAGATCAGATTAGAGCTGATGAGAATCGGCTCCTCCTCAAGTATCCACACTCTTACAAGCTTGGGATGGTTGCTAGACCAAAGTTAAAGGAAACAGAGAGAAAACAGGACGGCTCTTTTCAGATTCGCAGACTTACAGTCGAAATAATAAATCCTAAGACTTATATATCTCGACTCGTCATAAACCTAAACTGATGTTTCGGTTTCGCTGTTGTGTCGACCGACACATATACCTGTGTCGATCGACACAAGTCCTGTATCTCGATATGGGCCCAAGTAATTAACTAATGGCCCAAGTCTCTCTGTATAAATACAGTAAATGCCTTGCATCTTACCGTATTAATTCCATTTTAACTTTCCCGTTAGCTATGGTGTGTGACCCTTAGGGATCATACAATACTGGTAATAAGTCTTAAACTTATAGATCAAGAGCGGACTCTAGCAAGCCATCATGATCACCCAGTACTTATGACTTATGTCTTATCTCGACACTTATCATACTTTCTAGAGATAGTACGGTAGATTTCAGGACATTCCCAACACGTAGAAGACATGATAGTCCAGCAATATGATCTCTGTCACTCTCCCATAATATGAAACTAAATCAACAACTTGAGCAGTGTCTTTAGCACTTGATCTGCACATTGATGTTGCCTCATAATATACTCCACTATTTTGACTCTTCTTATCAACTGAGTTTATATGAAACCTCTGTCCATTCACTATGTATCCAGTATACATCCTTGCAGTATTCCTGGGACCATATGCCAGCCATTTCAGAGTCTTCTGATGACTCTCTGAATCAATTGGTACCTAGTTAATACACAGAAAGATAAAAGATTTCACTGAATATGAAACAGTATCACTGGGAAAATAAACAGGATAAACAGTTATTTAATACTTACTTGTTCCTTCATCCAAGAAGCAAAATTATGTGTATGAGTGTTCCATAAAACAGTTGCATCGCGTCCACACTTTGAATTTGTGTCTTGCAAATATTGCAGATGCATGCTTATGACCAAAAGAGATAAAAGACATCAGCAATATGAACATCAGAGATATTAAAAGTTAAAAAAGTACTAAGCAGTAACTTACTCTACATAAGGATCCACACAGGCCGTGTTCTGAATGACAGCGAGATGAGCAATTCTCTTCTCCATATCAGACAAATTTGTTGTGGTGGCTGCTGATATTGGACGGCCTTCTAGTATAGAATCACTCTCATACTCTATATTCCTATCTAGTTTTTCCTCCACGTTTGTAGTCTTTCTAAGGAAGTCACTACAGAACCGCACACACTCTTCTGCCAGGTAAGACTCGGCTATGCACCCTTCAGGTCTTGCAGGATTTCTAACGAAATCTTTGAGGACTTTCATGTACCTACAGAGAAAATAAGAAGTTAGAGTGTATCACCTTGTAAGACTTAGAACTTTCAAAATAACAGAAAGGCAATTTTTACCTCTCAAATGGATACATCCAGCGAAAGTGGACTGGTCCACTAAGCCTAGCTTCCCTTCCTAGATGAACTGTCAAGTGAACCATAATGTCGAAGAAGCTTGGAGGGAAGTATCTCTCAAACATGCATAGAGTCTCAACAATTTCAGTTTCCATTACTGAAATCTGCTCCATATTTATCACTCTCTGGCAAAGGTGGTTGAAGAATGCACATAAGCGTAGAATTGCATACCTAGGACCTTTAGGTAATAGACCTCTGAGAGCAACTGGCAAGAACTGCTGCATTAACACATGATAGTCATGTGATTTCAGTCCAGAAACCTTACTATCTTCTAGTGATACGCCTCTTGAAATATCTGAACAGTAACCATCAGGACCTTTAAAGTCGTAAAGCCGTTTGCAGAATACTTTTTTCTCAGCTTTGTTCAAAGACCACGGAGCTGCTGGAAGATATACTCTTTTGCCTTTGGTGGTAGGATGCAGATCCTTTCTAATACCAAGCAGCTCAAGATCTTTGCGAGCATTGAGCCCATCTTTTGATTTACCACAGTGAAGTAATGTCGAGACAATACTTGCAGCAACATTTCGCTCTATGTGCATCACATCTAAGTTGTGCCTAATAGGTAGCTCCTGTGTAATACAAACATAGTAAAAGAAAAAAATCAGAGAACTATAATTTATATGATGTTATTTCATGTTAATGTAATAATGTTATATGTGAACATACCTTCCAATAAGGCAGATTGAAGAATATTGACCTTTTCTTCCATCTAGACATCTCCTCCTCGTCTACTTCTGATTCTTCCTCTTCCTCAGATTCACTAGAACCATCCTCGCTAACATCTTCTTCTGCTACAGTCTCTGCTTTCTTTCTCTTCCTTCCAGATGTTTTAACATTCCCAAAATTGTTTTTGAAGTTTCTCAGCTGCTTTGAAATATCATGACCAGATAAGATCCTACCATTTCTCCCATGCTCAGCATGTCCATCAAACCAAGACTTCTTTGCCCTGTATGTATGCGTTGGTGAGAGACCCCTCCTATGAGCCATATACACATGCTTTCTACTGAATTTTAGCCACTTACTATCTTTGTTTTTCCCGCATATAGGACAACCCATCTTTCCCTTCACCTTACATCCAGCTAGATTTCCATATGCAGGGAAGTCACTGATGGTCCAAAGAAGGATTGCTTTGAGAGTAAAAATAGATTTACTGGCAGCATCATATGTCAACTCACCTTCACTCCACAGCTGGTTTAGATCATCTATCAGGGGCTCTAAGTACACGTCAATGCTGTTACCAGGCTGATGTGGACCAGGAATCAATAAGGTTAGCATAATATTCTCCTTCTTCATGCATAGGTCAGGCGGCAAGTTATAATTAACAAGTAGGACAGGCCAGCAACTATACTTACTATTCTTCATGTTGAATGGATTAAATCCATCTGTGGATAATCCAAGCCGTACATTCCTTCCTTCAGCAGAAAACGATGGATACCTGTCATTGATTTGACTCCAAGTCACTGAATCTACAGGATGTCTTAGTTTCCCATCACTGCTCTTGTTACTATAGTGCCACCTTAAGTTTTTGGCCATGTCCTCAGACCTAAACATCCTCTTGAGCCTTGGGATAATTGGAAAGTACCTTAGTACTTTCTGTGGGACACCTTTCTTGATCTCACCATTATGCATGTTAACCTTCCACCTAGACGCTTTGCATTTAGGACATTCGTCTAGCTTCTTGAACTTTTTTCTGAAAAGACAACAGTCATTGATACACGCATGAATCTTTTGATATCCCATATCAAAAGACCTCAGAAACTTCTTCACATCGTAAAATGAAGTATGCAACACGTTGTCCTCTGGTAACATCTTCGGCAATGTCTCCAGTAGATCATTGAAACTCTTGTCAGACCAGCCATTCTGAGTCTTCAATCTGAATAATGACACAATAGCTGAAAGCTTACTATGATTCGCACAACTAGGATATAAAGGAGTCTCTGCATCTGCTAGTTTGGCCAAGAACTCATCCTCTTCTTTATCCTCTCCCTCTTCCATATCACACAAGACACCCGAAGCAGCTAACTCCTCGTCTAAACATTCTGCAGCTCTGTATAACCCAAAGACTTCTTCATTCCGCTGATTCACTTTGATTTCACCATCACCCTCTGAGTTAACTTCTCCATGATGGTACCAATCCTGACACAGTTTGTAGACTTCATCCATTCCCCTAGTAACTAGATGACCAACAACATCACTGCCAATGTGTCGATCCACATTTCGACAGTCTATGCAGGGGCATATCATCATCTTTCTTCCTACTAAATCCCCAGTCACTGCCCGAACAAACTTCCAAGCACCAAGCTCGTAATCAGGATCAAGTCTTCATTTGGAGACAACAAAAAAATTTAAACAAACTAATCTCCAACATTTACCTAAGCTATATTAGCAAATTCCTTACCTGGAAAGATGGACCCATGCCTTGTCCAACATTATATGATCTAACTTTACTTAAAACCTTTAAACAACAGCACAAACAACATTATACACGAAGCAATGAGTTTAAAATGACACCAAATCACTCAATTCCAGAGACTTAATCAGCTTTTCATTTCATTTAACGAAAACACAGAAACGAATCAAGCCTGTGTACCAAACGAATCAAAATGACACCAAATCACTCAATACAATTTCACATAAGGACTATAGATAATGCACGGTACCAAACAAATCATAAACAACAACATTAAACCAAAGTTAAACACATAGATCAACAAGCACATAAATGATAGGAAATTTGGTACAAACCTGTGTCATGATAAGAACGAAAGATAAGCCTCAGATTCCCATTAGTGCACTCACCAACACTTGCAAAATAAATAAACACAGTGAGTATAAGGATATGAAATATAATGTGAAGCCAAGAAATAAGAATATCTAGTATTGAGTGTTCAACAAAACAAAACAAACCAAACTGAGCATATTCATTTGAAGAAAGAGTCCACAAAAATCATGACATAGAAACCAATAATCCAAGAAGAATAAAAACAGATGAACAAACGAAGCTTGAATTCACTGATATCTAAACCAAACATGTTCATTTCTTTCATATCTAAGCTAGAGCAGTGATAGTTTTAGATCTAAAAGCAGTATAGTGTGACATGCATGTAAAATCTAAGAGTACAAATCGTAGCTGTAATCGAAGTAAAGAAAGAACATGAGAACATAGTTAGCATCCACAAAATCGACAGATTCCTTATAGCGACATCTTAAAATCGAAGCTTATAAACATCCAAATAAGGAGAAATGTTGTCAAGAAGAACAAACAATGAACAATAGCAGAGATAAATCGAATGAACAATAGATTAGTGAAGTAAGAAACTTGCCTTCGGCTAGAGCTCACTGTCAATGGATTTAGGGTTCTTAGGGCCGAATTGATTTAGGGTTCTTAGAGGAGAAAGGATTTCGGTAGCTTAGGTCTTTTGGGAATGAAAATTAGTGAAGTAATTTTGGTCTGGGATGATTGTCGGAGAAGAGGGAAACGAAATTTAGAGAGGGAATTCGCAGAGGAAAAATGAAACAAAAGGGGGAAAATGAGTTATGTCTAATTTAGGACCAAAATTTCGCTAAGTGTTTGGCGGTACACCCAATTTTTTTTTCCCGCTTATGAAAACCCTATTATAGCGTTAATGCAATGCTATCTTATAGTTGGAAATTTTCAGAAACATCTACGATAGCATATCAGTAAACCGTGCTATGCTTATATGCTATGAATGAGACATTTTTTTGTAGTGCACATACTGTGCACTTGCAGTTAGTATAGGGATTAAAACTAGAACCTATCAATGCCTCACTCAAGCTGTTAGACATGCCAACACCAGGTAAGTGTTCTAACTTTGTGAGTTCCAAAGAGCCAACATGTTATAGGTGCCATAGGAGAGGGCATTTTGCTACAAATTGTCCATCTAGGAAGTTGATTAAAGATAGAATATCAGAGTTGAAATTGGAAGTAACAGAAACAAATGATAGCTTTGTGCAATCTGATAATTTAATTTCTAATTCAAGACTCATGCACTTGTCTTTGCCCAATGATTTTGAATCATGAACAAGATCAGAGGAAGAGCATAGGAGTCAGAGTACACTACCAAACCTGATTTGTTCAAAGGCAGATGACAAAGTCAAGTGGACAGAAGCTCCAACATCACAGCCTGATCAAGTGATGTTATCGCACCCATAGACGTCCCACACAAGGCCACATCCCATGGTGACTGCCCTAAGAGAGCTATGGTCATCTCTAGAGTAAAGAAGATTCGCAGCCGAGTAGTTCAAGAGCACAAAGAACATACCATGTTACAATTTGCTAGCACCATCTCTGTGAGTTTAAGTATTTCCAGCCCTATTATAGCAAATTCAAACACAGATATGATGCACTTACTCTTAAGCATTATTTCAGGTACAAGTACTACAAAAGAAGAGCTGATCAGGAAAGAAGATGAACATCTAATGATCACTATATCACAAGAGCAGAAGGTCCAAACCCTCATACAACTTACTGAAGCTGACAATGTAAGTACAAGTATCATACAATCTGTTTTTACTACTCCAAGAATAGATATAATGCATTTGTTCTTCCAAATGAGCATCTCTACAGATATAAAGTACAAGGGAGAAGAAAATGTGAAGAGAAGATCAGAAACAGTCCTTACACTAAGTGTTCAGACTGATCAAGGCATGATAGAAAAGGAGAACATCAAGGAGAAACCTCCAGATCAGATGCCTATCAAGAACGTTCAACATGTTCTTCAAGTAAGCCCTAACTTAACCAGCCTTGTTCCACTTACTCCTAAGTGTGTGCTACTGAACTTGCTAGAACTAAAGGAAATTGCATATTACAGAGGTGTAATTCCTTGTGTAGAAACACCATTTGTGAAGGAAATTGTTTCATCGTATCCTAAGAAACCTATGACACACTTGTTTCTTTGCCAAAGTGTTGAGCATATTTCAGGTCTTAAGGAGAGCAGGATCAAGATAAGCAAAGGAGGCGTCACACCAGCCCAAAGAAGAGGATTACTATTATCCTATTTACTCAAAGAAAAACCACCGGATGCTCAACAACTCCACCGGAATCAAAATGATTCCAGAGGTAATCTTCTAAATCCTCATTCATTTCACTGGACTAACTTGACTTATCTATGTGCAGGTGATCAAGTTTTGAGGTCAAATCTTCTTGAAGAGGGAGGGTATGATGAGGTCATCAGAACCAGACCAGACCAGGCGCTCACTAACTCAATCACTGACTCAACCCATACGTCAGTTAGTGCAAAGGAACCAAGAGAAGTCAAGGCCACAATGAGTTCTGATCCAACACAAGGCATAGGACTGATTATACATCCAACAATCAATCCTAAGAATACATATGGCTCAGGAGGAATCAGAACACATGGAGAAGAGAGTATGGAGCCGAGAAGATCTAACAAGGCATATGAGCTTATCTTAGCTCAAGTGGAGACCAAGGTCAAGACATCTAGCTCAGCCCATCATCAGCATGCCAGTAAGAAGAATCATCTACAAAGGATGACACAAGAAGAAGATACTGAAAAGGGGCTAACCATATGTAGCATCACAACTAGCTCAGCGAATAGCATCATAACTAGCTCAGCAGACTTGCCATATATGGAAGCATTCACATTTGGAAGATCAATTCAGCACCAAACCTTTCCCTATCAAAGCTCCAATGTTTTGGGATCAATTTCATCAAGCCTAGACATCCTAAGCTGCTCCAGACCACACCATAACACACGAAATAATAAGGAAATTAACTTACCATTTTTGGAGCGGAAAGAGATCAAACACCAACGGCTCTTTTCCAAGAATGCAAGCTGTGAATTCTATGCCATTAAAGATGTTCCAGAGATCCTCACTTACCCCCTAAAGCCATCCAGATACAAATAAAGCAACAAGAGCTTGGATCCTTACCAAATTCAGCCCAACGGCTAGTTTCCATTATTTCAACGATTTCTTTCTTTATTTCTGGTCAATAAGACCGTTGTAGAAAAGCCTATATATGCTTAGCATAGTCCATTGTATTATTTACCTTTCAATCAACTAAGTTTATATAAAAGAATTCATTTCCTTCCTTTTCAAAGAGTGTCTTTGAAGTTTCTTGTCTTAGGATTCATTTGAGTGATTCAATTGTCTCTGAAGATTATTGGATTAGGATTGCATGTGTGATTCAAGCAGAACTGATTCACCACAGATTGAGAGAGTCAATCAACACACAACAATTGAGAGAGTCAATCATCCATTCATTCCATCCATCTCGGTCAGGTAAGAGAGCTTTAAATCCAGTGCTTGTTCCTCCATCAACCTATCCATCAAGTCTCATCCTTCGGGGCTACTGAAGGAATTTCTAGCAGTTCTAATCAGGATTAGCAACCCTAGTCTGAATTCCGAGCCTAGGATCTACAGGTTCATGTAATTGAATTTATCAGATCTGTAGATTACCTGGTGATTAGCAGCGGAAGTTATTTGCAAGTAATCAAGATCTAGAGCGCCTCAGATGCTGCGCCTCTACTGGTATCCACACGCACACGAACTGAACAGGAAGGGATGCTAGTGCCTTATGAGATCGAATCTCCAGAGAGGTTTGTTTCCTGTTTCTAGTGGCTATGAATTAGGTTAGAATCGAGTTTAGGTCGACCATATATCTTATATATGTCGACTTAAACCGCCCCGGGATTAACTAATGATTAAACCAATTTAATCCGTCAATCCGCGAGTCGTGTCGACCGACACACTCTATGTGTCGATCGACACGGCCAATCTATGTCGACCGACACTCTTAGTGTGTCGATCGACATCACCCAGAAATGTCGATATTGAATGCATATCAAATATGCATTCACCCGATCATTACATTAATGATCATCCTCTCATGCAATGTCCAGTTTGCTTAGGTGTGTGACCCTGTAGGATCATATAACACTAGCAATGAGTTCTCAACTCATTGATCATAAGTGGCTTCTAGCAAAGCATTATGACTACCCAGTGTCATATGATTGTCTCATCTTGACAACACGACTTTCTCTCAGAGTAAGTACAATTAGATTTCAGGACATTCCCAACAGCTACATCACGCCATAATCAAAGCACCCACCATATTACGAATGCCCCCCAGGCAAAGCTGAGATGGAGCCAACTTCTTCCTTCACAAGACTTGAACAGGAGCCTCAGAAGGGGGAACAACATATGACACTCAGAGAATAAACTCTCGTACAAGGAAACCCATCCAGGAGGGCATTCCAGGGTCTTAGGACTATACTATATAGTCGTAATGAGAAACTCTTATGACACTCATATAACATCTTGTAGAGTTCTCATTAACGGGTCAAGTCCGATCATGTGTTCTCTAACACATATCTATGTGATTGACTTTAATACGCTTATTAATGACTCCATGAAACATAGTCATCAGTCACCTCACATACTAGTCTCACATGGTTGTTAGTTTCCCATCTTAACAACCTCGACCAGGGACCATTTATAATTTATGTCATTTATTGATTATAGGGTTTCATGATCAAGTCACATACTTGATGACCTATAAAATGTCATAAATTACTTTTGGGACTCTTATTTAATAACACAATTAAATAATACTGAAACAATTTCATTAAAATAACATAATCAAATTATGTCCTACGAACATTACACCAAATATAACTCCCACTGAAAACAAGATCATATCTTAAGAAATCTAATGCCTACAGCAGCAGTGTGAAACTCATGCTTGGGCCTTGGGAGGGGCTTGGTTAGTGGATCAGCAACATTCTCATCCGTCGGGACTCTGCTGATCTTCACATCTCCTCTATTCACAATATCACGGATAAGGTGATATCGCCTTTCTATGTGTTTGGATTTCTGGTGTGATCTAGGTTCCTTTGCTTGCGCAATGGCTCCATTGTTGTCACAATACAAAGCCACTGGCTCAGAAATACTAGGAATCACACCAAGTTCAGTGATGAACTTCTTGATCCAAGCAGCCTCCTTTGCCGCTTCAGAAGCAGCGAGGTACTCAGCTTCAGTTGTGGAATCTGCTACAGTGTCCTGCTTGGAACTCTTCCAGCTGACTGCACCGCCATTCAGGCAGAAGATGTAACCAGATTGTGATCGGAAATCATCTTTGTCTGTCTGGAAACTTGCGTCTGTGTAACCACTTACTACCAGCTCATCACTTCCTCCATACACCAAGAATTTATCCTTGGTATTTCTCAAATACTTCAGAATATTCTTGACTGCTGTCCAGTGACTTTCACCTGGATCCGATTGGTATCTACTCGTCATTCTTAAAGCACAAGCAACATCTGGACGAGTACAGAGCATGGCATACATGATGGATCCCAACGCCGAGGCATAGGGAATCCGACTCATGCGCTCTCTCTCAGCAGGTGTCTCAGGACACTGCTTCTTGCTGAGACTTATGCCATAAGACATTGGTATGAAGCCCTTCTTGGAATCTTGCATTCTGAATCTGTGTAAGACTTTATCGATATAAGTGTCTTGACACAGTCCAATTAACTTGTTTAATCTATCTCTATAGATTCTTATTCCAAGAATATACGTGGCTTCTCCCATGTCTTTCATTGAAAAACAACTTCCGAGCCAAGTCTTAACAGACTGTAACAACGGAACGTCATTTCCGAGAAGAAGTATGTCATCTACATACAACACGAGAAATGCAACAGCACTCCCACTAGTCTTCTTGTAAACACATGGTTCTTCTTCGCTTCTGATGAAATCAAACTCTTTGACTGCTTCATCAAAACGAAGATTCCAACTCCGAGATGCTTGCTTCAATCCATAAATGGATCGATGAAGCTTGCATACTTTCCTAGCTGCATTAGGATCGATGAAACCTTCGGGCTGTGTCATGTACACATCCTCTTCCAGAATTCCATTAAAGAAAGCTGTTTTCACGTCCATTTGCCAGATCTCATAATCATAATGAGCAGCTGTTGCTAGGAGAATCCGAATGGATTTAAGCATGGCGACAAGTGAATAGGTTTCTTCATAGTCAATACCATGAATTTGTTTGAACCCTTTTGCCACTAGCCTTGCTTTGTATATCTGAATATTTCCATCCACATCAATTTTCTTCTTGAAAATCCATTTACACTCAATGGGTCTTGCACCATTGGGTAAATCAACCAAAGTCCATACTTGGTTTTGTGACATGGATCCCATCTCGGATTCAGCGGCTTTAAGCCACTTTGCGGAGTCAGGGCTCATCATTGCTTCTTCGAAATTTGCTGGCTCGTCACTGTCGATGATTAACAAATCATGACAATTGGTTACGAGAAATCCATATCTCTCGGGTTCGTGACGGATCCTTTCGGATCGGCGAATTTCAGGCTCCACAGGCGCCGTTTCTACAACTCTTTGTAGATCCAACTGTTGCTTTTCCTCTACGGGTTGAACATTTTCCTGCGGTTCTCGAACTTCTTCGAGTTGTACTTTACTCCCACTGTTTCTCTTGGAAAGAAATTCTCTCTCAAGAAAAACGCAGTTCCGAGCAACAAACACTTTGTTCTTGGATTGGTTGTAAAAGTAGTATGCCTTGGTTTCCTTAGGATAACCAACGAAGTAGCATTTATCAGATTTGGGTTCGAGCTTATCTGTAATTAATCGCTTGACATAAGCTTCACAACCCCAAATATTCAGGAAAGACACACTTGGCACATTTCCAGTCCACATCTCATGTGGTGTCTTTGCAACTGATTTTGACGGAACCCTATTAAGTGTAAACGCAGACGTTTCTAGAGCGTATCCCCAAAAGGATAATGGAAGAGTTGAGAGACTCATCATTGATCGAACCATATCTAATAGAGTTCGATTTCTCCTCTCGGACACCCCATTCCATTGTGGTGTTCCAGGAGGAGTGAGTTGTGAAACAATTCCACAATCTCTCAAATAATCACTGAATTCTTGACTTAAGTATTCTCCTCCACGATCTGATCGAAGAGCCTTAATACTTTTACCAAGTTGATTTTGTACTTCATTTTGGAACTCTTTGAACTTTTCAAAAGATTCCGACTTGTGTCTCATTAAATAGACATAGCCATACCTGCTGAAATCATCAGTGAAGGTAATGAAGTATCGAAAATTTCCTCTGGCACTTGTGCTCATTGGGCCGCATACATCTGTATGTATAAGGCCCAATAGGTCACTGGCCCTTTCATTTGTTTTGTTGAAAGGCGCCTTTGCCATTTTGCCTAGTAAACAAGACTCACATTTCTCACATGATTCATAATCAAATGAGCCCAAAAGCCCATCACTATGGAGCTTTTGAATCCGTTTCTCGTTTATGTGGCCCAAACGACAATGCCAAAGAAAAGTCTGATTCGTGTCATTTGATTTGAATCTCTTGGTGTTAATGTTATAGATTGGTGTAGTTTGGTTTAAAACATAAAGCCCATTCTCTAATGGGCTGCTACCATAAAATATATCATTGTAATCAAAAGAACAACATTTATTCTTAATTGAAAACTGATATCCTTCCACATCCAAAACAGGAATGGAAATAATATTTCTGCTTATAGCAGGTACATAGTAGCAATTATTAAGCTTTAAAACCAAACCAGAAGGTAAAGACAAGTTATATGTTCCTACGGCTAATGCAGCAACTCTTGCTCCATTTCCCACGCGCAGGTCCACTTGTCCCTTTTCCAACTTCCTACTGTTGCTTAGGCCCTGCATATTTGTACAAATATGAGCACCACAGCCGGTATCCAATACCCAAGAAGTAGAAACAGAAGTAGTAACATTTACTTCTATAACATAAATACCTGAAGATGAAGTCTCGAAAGTCTTCTTCTTCTTCTTCTCTTCCAAGAATTTGTTGCAATTTCTCTTCCAATGCCCAAGCTCTTTACAGTAATGGCACTTATCAGTCTCAGATGGGCCCGGCTTGGGCTTTGGGGCTGGCGCCGGCGTGTCCTGGTTCTCAACCGGGACTGCCTTGCCCTTTCCCTTACCTTTGCCAAGTTTCTTAAACTTCTTACCCCCTTGTACCATAAGTACATTAGGAGTGCCCTTCATGATATTTGGCTCAGCTGTCTTGAGCATGCCATGCAGCTCAGTCAATGTCTTTGTCAAGTTATTCATGTTATAGTTCATAACAAACTGATCATAACTTGACGGCAGTGACTGCAGAATGATGTCAGTAGCCAACTCTTGGCTAATGGGACAATCCAGCCTCCCCAGGTTATCAATATAACCCATCATCTTAATGACATGAGGACTGACTGGACTGTCCTTTGGTAGCTTGCATTCAATGAGAGATTTAACCGTCTGGTATCTCTCAGTTCGTGCCTGCTCCTGAAACATACTTTTCAGGCTAGTGATCATCTCCACGGGCGACTCCACGTTCTCGTATTGCTTCTGCAAATCCGAGTTCATGGTAGCCAACATGAGACAATTCACATCGACCACATCATTAGAATGCTTATCCCAAGCATTCCTTTCTGCATGTGGAGCATTGGCTCTCGGTTTTTCAGGGAGAACATTTTCAAGGACATAGTCCCGCTTCTCCTGCTTGAGAACAATTCTCAAGTTCCGATACCATTCGAGAAAATTTGATCCAGTTAACTTGTCCTTTTCAAGGACGGATCGCAGGGAGAAAGAGTTGTTATGAGTGTTAGTCATAGCTGAGAACATAGAAAAGAAAAAGTTTAGTTATGATGTTCAGGAAATGAGAAATCTTAACATTTAAGAAAAACTCGCATTATATTCAATCAATGTTTCCTCAGATGAATATAATGATCCAAGACCCATATTTTACTAAATTCAAGTGAGCCACTGGCTATCACTCAACTTTAGCTATTTAGGTAAGCAACAACCTTGCTAGTTATATCCAATATAACTCTTGGTTGTGGATCGACATCTTATGTCCAATCCACCTGATGTCTCTGAGCCCAAAACGATTTTGATGGCCCAGTCAAGTGAACCAATCTCTTCAGTCATGTAATTGTTGATGTCTTGCACTGCAAGACCATCAACACGATTACCTCTGTCTTACTCATGAAATTGTGGACATCTTGCACTGCAAGTCTATCACACAACTAAATGGGTCTTGACAGTTGACAAGATTGGAAAGACATCAAGTATCACTTGATATTTGATTGAGGAACGGAATCATTAAAACGTTCAATTTTATTATGTTTTAATTCTTATAATTAATTGATTTATCATGCTTTGGTTCTGTGATTGCAGGCTCCAAAACCCAATCATCGAATCTGATGTCGACCGACACTACTATAGTGTCGATCGATACAGAATAACCAAAAGCAATCCGCGATAACCGATCAATCCAATTGATCCGGTTTTGAATACCGGTCGGTGTCGATCGATGCTACACTAGCATCGGTCGATACCAACCTAATCAAACCAATCGCAATTCAAACCATTTAACCAAGCTCGATAACCGGTCCAATCCAATTGAACCGGTTCATCACTCTCGCGAGGTTTGTGTCGACCGACACAACGCTTGTGTCGACCGACACAACGCTTGTGTCGACCGACACAACGCTTGTGTCGATCGACACTAGGCGAAAAGTTTTATTCGGGTTATCCTTCTGTGTCGACCGATACCTGCTTGGTGTCGATCGACACAGGGCGATAAACCCTAATCGATTTTTCAAATTAAAACCCTAAACTAGTTTTAATCAAAAACGAATTTCAGCATGCTTGTATCAACTATACAGAGATCCAGATTCAACTAATCTAATCAACATGCCACAGATTCAATGGAACCCTAAAGCTCTGATACCACTGAAGGAATTTCTAGCAGTTCTAATCAGGATTAGCAACCCTAGTCTGAATTCCGAGCCTAGGATCTACAGGTTCATGTAATTGAATCTATCAGATCTGTAGATTACCTGGTGATTAGCAGCGGAAGTTATTTGCAAGTAATCAAGATCTAGAGCGCCTCAGATGCTGCGCCTCTACTGGTATCCACACGCACACGAACTGAACAGGAAGGGATGCTAGTGCCTTATGAGATCGAATCTCCAGAGAGGTTTGTTTCCTGTTTCTAGTGGCTATGAATTAGGTTAGAATCGAGTTTAGGTCGACCATATATCTTATATATGTCGACTTAAACCGCCCCGGGATTAACTAATGATTAAACCAATTTAATCCGTCAATCCGCGAGTCGTGTCGACCGACACACTCTATGTGTCGATCGACACGGCCAATCTATGTCGACCGACACTCTTAGTGTGTCGATCGACATCGCCCAGAAATGTCGATATTGAATGCATATCAAATATGCATTCACCCGATCATTACATTAATGATCATCCTCTCATGCAATGTCCAGTTTGCTTAGGTGTGTGACCCTGTAGGATCATATAACACTAGCAATGAGTTCTCAACTCATTGATCATAAGTGGCTTCTAGCAAAGCATTATGACTACCCAGTGTCATATGATTGTCTCATCTTGACAACACGACTTTCTCTCAGAGTAAGTACAAATAGATTTCAGGACATTCCCAACAGCTACATCACGCCATAATCAAAGCACCCACCATATGACGAATGCCCCCCAGGCAAAGCTGAGATGGAGCCAACTTCTTCCTTCACAAGACTTGAACAGGAGCCTCGGAAGGGGGAACAACATATGACACTCAGAGAATAAACTCTCGTACAAGGAAACCCATCCAGGAGGAGCATTCCAGGGCCTATCATCCGGAGTCGGCAAACAAAGCTCAAGACCAGGAACACGGGCACGATCTCGGAAAAGGGTTTCCAGGGAATCCTTCTTATAGATGGATGAAGGAATTGGCCGAGGAACCACCTTCGTCCTAGATTCCTCCCTTTCACTCGTCGCCACTTGCCCCTGGCCCTTCTTCTTCTTCCCTTTTGGAATCATCGACTGAGAGTGACTGCCAGAAGCGGCAGCACTAGGCCCGAAGGATTGCCTCCAGGCTCAACCAAATCGTCGCCATCGTTCCTGCGATCCAGCGTGTCTATACCAACACCAGAATCATGCTCATTTCCGTCACCTTGGTTTTCGCCAACACGTGAGCCCAAGTTTTCTCCCTCTGAAAGCGGAGGAAAAGAAGCATCGGAAAATGGATGGCAGGCAAGAGGCTTCATCACCATCGGAGCACCCCAAAATGGAAGAGGTATCCACCCGCTGGGCGAATTACAGAATTCGTCGTCCTGAGAAAACCTAGACTGAACAAGACTCACACCCCGCAAACTGGAAGAATCTGAATCGCTACTTCTAGAGGAAAAATAATAAGTCACCCCTGCTCGCATGCTAAACTAGCAAATCTAAAGTAAAATCAATAACACAAGCGAGTGGTAGAGAAGGTACGGAGCATAAATTACAAAAGGTATCGATTTCCAAAAGAAAAGCACGGGGATCGAAGAGGCGAAAGCTTGGGATAAATAAATCGAGAATCACGCTTTCCGCAAATCGCGTCGTTTCCCTAGAAACACAATAGAATCCGATGGCGTGAATGGTATCGATCGAAGCAAAGCGACCTAACAATATTTCCGCCTGACATAAATGCTCGAAGAAATTCACCGACTCCGACTAAAACCACAGATCGATGAACGGGGGGGGACTAATTGTTGGATATGGGTTTAGCACCCATCCTTAAGCCCATTGGAAATCTTTTTAAATCAGCAAAATCATCTCGGACCAAGAAGACAAGCCCGCTAAGGATTCAATAGCCCAAGAAGAAGTCAGCCTTCAAGCGCTATAAATAGGACCCTTCATTCTTCATTCTAGACACATTGTAACTTGCGAGAGTGCCGAGCTACTCTTATAAAGCTCCGAGCTCAAGCATGATTTAGGGAGCACGTCATTTGACGGACTCCAACCTCGTAACCATCATGTTCATTTCTCGGTCTCGGCCTTAAGACTAATAAAGAACAGTTTTGACCTCATTTAAGTTTATTTCGCACCTCGTAGTTCAGACTTCTCATATCGTAACCCGACCTTCGGACTAGATCGAAATTCTGTAACAACATATATGAACCTAAAAACCCTACACATGGTTTGACTGCACTTCTGGGCTTGTGGACTTGGTTATATTGTTGGGCTCTAATAGAGGCACCGATTCCATCCACCGTGGGAGCACGAGTGGTAAGAACCATATTGAAACTCTAAAGTACAGTTCTAGATCTGAGGATGTAATTGAATATCATATCTCATCCACATTCCTGTCACAAAGAGACTGGTTAGTGAAACCATCTTGATGACCATCATTATATGAATCTGTGAGGGTTGTACAGTTGTGAGTCTGCAAATAACATGATAACAAATTATGATCGTGTTGATTCCATAGATAGACAACACCAATATCAAATGGATGCATTGCCATAGGTGCATGTTTACCGTGGCCGATATCCCACAAAATTGCCAAGATTTGTCATCATCGTTTAACCTCCAAATCTTAAAAACAGTTTCTTCCTTATGAGATAAAGCTCTAACATACATGAAAAAGCCTCCGGATGTAGTCAAGGTTCATCTAACGTCCATGTTGTCACTAGAATGGTCAAGTAATTGCACAACCCGAAATTGATCGGATTCAGAATATAAATCATGGCTACAATTACTCCAGGTACACTCACACAACTTTTGTTCAAAGGAATAAGCATGTGTTGGAACATCAAAAGTGACGTTGGAACAGGCGACAAAGTATTAAACTAGTAAAGAGTTTGATAGTTTAGAAGACCATGTAGTGGTGAGACATATAAGAGGAATCTTGTAGTCTCTTCACGCAAAGCAAGACGTGTGTGATAAAGATTAAAAATATGCCTTGTGTCATTGAATAGAATAAAGAATGAAAAAGAGAAAAGGGTGTAAGTGTGTAAGTGGTGGACAAAAAAGTTGTTCTCTCCCTATTGTTTATACAATAGACCAACAAACTTGTCTTGTTAATCCATCGAACACACCTACAAAAATAGAGAGAAAAGAAAACGTGAGTGTAAAAACTTGAGAGAAAAAAACACTTCAAGGTTTTTATAGTTTTATCTTTGTGAGAGAGTTAAAAATCATTGGTTACAAGCTAAAGATATGTCTTAGGCTGTGTTTAGTTGAGAGTGTTTTATATATCTTAAAAGATTTGTAATCTACAAAAACTTGATGCGCTGGAATTTTGGGAATTGTTGTCTATCCATTTGTTTTTTCGATTGGTATCAGAGCGGGCGTCTAAACCAAGTTGTAATTTTACAACAGGTGAAGATCCTGCGGAAAGATGGACGCAAGGGAGCTGGTGTCTCTGCAACGAAATTCTATCCTTGAGAAGAGTGACTACAGTCACTGAAAGATGAAGATGATAGCGCTTATCAGGGGAATCCATGAAGACTCATGGACTCTTCAAAAAAAGATGAATATGCAAGATCTAAACATGAGCTTGAGAGATTTGCTGATTGTTGAGTGAGACAAAAAAATCTCTCAACTATGATCTTTCTGAAATAAGAAAGAAGATCCACATGCTGAACAGTGGAACTAAGTCTTGGAAGAAGAATTTATTAGTGGGAAGAGTTGGTAACAACACTTTTGGTCTTGGATATGATGGGGGACTATCAAGTAAAAAGACTCAGTTTCTACGTGGAAACATCTCTGACCGTGTTCCAGCAGAACATACATAATATTCAATCAAGACTCATCATGTATGTAGGAACACCTCTGACCGTGATTCAGCAGAGCATACAGGAAATCAAATCAAGAACAAGATGAAAGCTGCTACAAAACATGTTGTGTATGATCCTTACCTACATGTGCAGCAGAACAACTTAAACTATACATGATATCAGAGATGTTTCTATTGTGGGAAGAAAGGACATATCAAAAGATATTGCTACAAACTTGCTGATAAGAAGAGAAGAATGATGAGGCCAAAAATTGAGTATTCAGATCTCAGAAGAAATTCTAAAGTATTGGTTGTAAAATCAACTTTACTACGGTTACTGTAAAGAAGGTCATTTTGGTGGTGGAAAACAAGGAAAGATCAAAGGAAAGGGAGATCTTACCAATTCTGAATCTCCAAAATTGGAGAACGTCTACTAAGTGCTAGGCCTCACTGCAAATCTAATCAGTGTAAGCCAACTTTGTGATGAAGGATTGACCATGATGTTCAACAAAGTGAAGTGTTGGGCATTTGATGAGCAAGACTGGATAGTTCTATCCGAAGTTCGTAAAGGAAACAACTGCTATATGTGGGAACAACCGCTACATGTGGGAACAACCAAAAGTGTGTTTAGTAGCTGAGAAGGATGATCTAATAGTGTGGCATGAAAAGATAGGTCACATGAACTTGAGAAGTATGTCAAGATTCGTCAATCAAGAACTTGTGAGAGGTGTTCCAGAGCTGAAGCATGTAAGTGTGTGGAGCTTGCAACCAAGAGAAACATATTAAGATGCAACACAAGAAAGTCAAGGGATACAAACCAGTGATGTACTGGATCTGGTTCACATGGACCTCATGGATCCTTTGCAAGTTGAAAGCATTGATGGGAAGAGGTATGTTTTTGTATTGGTGGACAACTTTTAAAGATATGCATGGATAAAGTTCTTAAGAAAAAAAATGAGACGATTGAAAGCTTCAAGATTCTAGAACTCCATCTAAAGAACGAGAGGAATGCAATCAAACAATAAGGAGTGATTATGGTGTAGAACTTCAGAATCAAATGTTTGATCAATTCTGTGAAACTCAAGGGATTCTACATCAATACTCATATCCAAGAACTTCTGAACAAAATGCACTACAGGAAAACAGTGTTTTTGCGACTCGAACTTGTGACTATACTTGTAGTCGTAACATTTGGCGACTATTAGGGGACAATATTGCTACTATTTTGCGACAATGGATATATGGACGTGTATTATTCGCTAATATATGACCAAAAATGATTGTCGGAAATTTAGTCATCGATTTACGACTGATAAACGACCATTGTCGAGACCGGAAACAATAGTTGCAGGCTAGTCGGTGATATGGTGAATATTTTTGTGTCTGATGTGAAGAGTCGTAGAAAAATAGCGAATTGGTCAGTGTATGGGCGACTAACTCGCTACTTCGTGTATAGTAATAACCAAGTAGTTTATTTGTCACTATTATTACGACTAATATTCAACTCATTATTCGTGTCACAAATTAGTCGGGTATGCGTCGTATCATAGAGTATTTTTGGATTTAGTAATAAAAATATAAGATAGTTTGGTTATATATTACATGTTTGTGCTAGGTGTACGGGTTTCAAAGCTAATCTATATTTGAAATATGTAAAGTGTATAATCTCTTTTTTACAACTTCTAATAAACATGTATAAGTTGCAATATTATATATTAACTAAATTTAAAATCAAAGTTAATTAACCCTTAAAATAGAAACCAAACGCTTACCAATCTTTACACTGGTTTTAAGTAATCAAAATTAAAATTTCATAAGTTCTTAATAGTTATAGAAAAAGAGTGAAGGAGAGTTAGAAGCGATCGAGAGTCTGGTACTCGTTTGAGTACAATGTCAAAAGAGGATTAGGGTAACTACAAGAAATCAAAGATGGAAATATGTTAGATGTTGTTAATATTTTATATGATCATAAGATGTTCAATATGACAATTTCAAAAAATTCATACCGTTCCATCAAACTGTTCAACTCATAATTTTGTTCTATATTAATTTCTTACTCATATTTTCTAGAAAACATGTCAACATACCGCAAAATCTTTCGATCCAGAAAAATCGGAGCAAAACAAACAAATGCTTGTCTGGAACTTGTTCAAAACGCCTCGACAATTCCTCAGCGGGTGGTTGATATGCTCAAAGTTTACTATCCCTAGAGCTACACTGCAAGTGATTGTAGAATATAGGGGTCGAATCCACAGAGACTCAAGTTTCACACAATAGATTATTTGTGATCGAATTAAGCTAAGAAGAACATATTGTAAGCAGTAAAAGCAATGTAAATTAAAGTGAGTGTAAGCAATTAACGAAGGAGTCCGGTTTCGAGAAATTATTAGGAAATCAGGAAATCAGATAACAAATCAATCAGGATTCAATCTATTAGCGTTCTTGAACTAGAATCACAAAAGCATAACTAACCAACTTTCGATGCGATAATTATCTATGTCTAACAACCTAGTAAGCCAACTTTCGTTGCGAATCGTAGAGTTCTAAACATGCATTAATTCCAAGTTCGTTTGATCACAATTTCTCTACATCAAATCTCTTTGCGAGAAGACAAATTTCTCACCTAGGTTTCTTTCTAGTTAATCAACCAACTGTCGTTGCGAGAATCAACCTAATCTCAATAATCTAAATGGCCAGATCAGATTAAGCATTAAGAACAACTTAGATGAAGAACTAGATGATGAACCCTAATTAATCAATTATTCTAACATTCCTTCATATCCCTAACGAGAATCCCTAAACCTAACAAGAGATCTACTCATACATGGCAATCATAACAGAAGACATAATCAAAGTAGATATCATATAAAATCCAAAAGAATAAGAACAGTGGTTCGAATTCTCTTCTCTCTCAAATACAAGTCCAACCCCAAATCTCATAATCTCTGATAAAGTAAATCTTAGCCTAAAAATGGCTTAAAACCCCTAATATAAAGTTAAAACACGATTTAGGCTTCTTTATAATTATGAGAAACTTCTAGACTAAATTGTAATTCTTCAAAGTCTTCAATAATCGGCGATTTAGTCCTGATCCGCATCTGTGTCGACCGACACCAATGGAGTGTCGATCGACACCTGTCTCAGATAATCGTACCAATTCCTCTGCTATCGCGCGAAGACTCTAATTAGCTCCAAAATGCGCCATAATGTCCAAATATGCTCCAAACGTGCTAAAACCTGTAAAACACCTGAAAGAACTCGAAAGACTCTATAAAAGACTCAATTATGTACATATATCATGGCTCAAAACACCTAAAAACCACGATATATCAGTGGTCCATATGCAACGCATTCTATGGCCCTCTTCCTTCAACTCCAACATCATTATTTAGTAAGGTTTAATTATAAGGTGATTATAAAACTCCAATACTTAAACTTACTCGGCATCTCTTAGCGTGAATTAGACTTTAGCGCGTGTACGTGAATACGAATTGACCTTTGAAGAGTGATGTACCCATGAAAGTTCTCAAACCCATGTTATAGCATCAACAACATCTATAGGAAAAATTCTTGTAAATATGAGTTAATCCCCTAAAAACAACAACCACAATTCTACAATATCCGATGATAGATTTTTCCACTTAATTTAACAATAATGTATTGTAAACAACACTTACCAATTTCATATTTATCTGAAACCGTCCAATCATTAATTATTTGGATTGGTTTGATGCTCAAGAGGTCATCCAAAGTTGGAGGATTGAAGTTCTCACTGATATTTGTCTCGTCAGTTATATAAATATCCTTATACGTTGGACATACTCTATCATACTTTGGCCCTACCGAAATCCCAAAATCAGAAAAATTAAACCAGCAACTTTCTTTCTATAAATGAAAAAGGAACTTCCGAAAGTTTTTTTCAAAATCTAAGGCTTGAATCCGACTTCCCTATTGATTATAACCAAATGTTACAAAAGGAAGTCCACAAATAAAAACGTATGAATTTATGGGTGCCATAAATACCCAATAAAATGAAAAGGTAAAATTAATTCCAATGGATAAAAATGTAGAAGAAGAATACCGTTTCATCGGATAAAATTAATTCCAAGGGAGCATCATTTTGAGTAAAACACCATGCTCTCAAAACCTTCTCTCTAACATTCCAGCGATGATCCCTCAAAATAATATCAACAATTTTGTGAAATTGTGAGTTTTCAGAATCGCATGTTATAAGCAGATTTGTTTTATGGATATCTCTTTGAATATCAAAGAATGATAGAGAGGAGTTAGAAAAAAAATGAAGAGTTTTTAGATTTATTGAAATAAATACCCGGTAACTATTTTACCTCGAAACCCAACAGTTGCAATTTTCCATTAAAATCCACTTACTTGTTTTGGGCTTTTCTCGAATGATTACATGAGAATGACCCATGTATGTTTTTCTTACATCATCTCTAGTTTTTATGCGTTAAATTTACCAAAAGAAACTGATTGTTCATAATCCTCTCTTCTTAACGAAATATATTGATTTGTTCTTCAAAAGGGAACATGTTCTGATGAGAAACGAAACAAACAGAAGCAAAAAAGAGTAGATGGATGTTGGTTATGGTATCTCGATCGGTTAATAAGGTTAGGTATTAAATTTTAATTAATGTTTGATACACATTGATTATTTTTTTCAATTTTTGGATATCATGAAATACGAGTAAAATACTAAGTTACTAAGGAAAACAAAGTTGACAAAAAAAGGTAATACTAGAGGTAACCATAAACAAAGTGCGGGTTATAAATACAAATTTAATTTAAATTCATAACCATAAGTATGTTCTTCACTTCGCAAATCCAACAAACCGTACCCAACAATCTTAACATAGAGGAGGCTTGGGGTACTTGAATAAAAAATAAATCATATTAAAACAATAACACATAAGATCGCAAAAAAAAACATAAACATCTATACTATATAATTATGCGTTGTGAGATAAACACATCTGGACAAAATCACGGAAATCTTCAACTGCATATGTATCAAAGTGTATCTTAGAAACTCGTTGAATTGCCTCCAACCTCACTAACCCTAATGAACAAAGAAATTTTAATTATTTGTCATTTTACACTAACTGGAACGAATTTACAAAAAAAAATCTTTGATGTTTCATCATATCACCATTGTTATTGGCGATATTAAAGCACTGAATAAGCAAAACAATATCCCATTCAAATTTTTTCCCCATGCCCTAACCAGCCTAACAACAAGATCGCCATTGGCCACACAATCCAATGACTCGTTTCTTCCAATATTTAGTACAAATCAAATTTCAGACATTCTAAGAATATTGTACATAAAATAAATTGATGTTATACTTACTCTAAATCTATGATTCTGAATTTTACTTGAAGTAGCCTCCAGAAATAAGTTTATGGATCATTTGCAGTAACCACTAGATCTCTTACAAAGCCATCAATTCCAAGCACAACACCAATCAAATCTATATCTCAAACCAATAAACATAACAAACAAATCCATAAAAAAAATCTTATTAAAACATTAAAATCCCATAAAACTTGTAACCTTAAATCCAAAACACTATATAGATTGGATATGTGCTAGTTATAGTGTCATTTGAAACAACATGTATAGGCTTCAAGTCTAAGTAGTGCTGGCCATTAGGGTATGAAATTTTCCAGATTAAACTCGAACTAGTTCGATACAGAGAGAATAAACTATCTGTCAAGCGGCCAAACATTGGCTTATCAAGGATATGAATGTTATCCCATTGTACCCACTGGCCCTCAGATTCCACCAGCTACTCGAAGATTTCAACGAAATCACCCCAAATTTATCCTTATATCCTTTGGCCGTATCGTTAGAAAGTGCAAGACTTAAAAGTTTATATAGCGTAAGATCAAAACTTTATACATCGCATGGACTGTGATAGAGAGATAACCTATTCATCCACCAAAAGTAGTTTGATGGTTTTGCCAGAGAAGACCCGTTGATACATCCAACACCGAAGGACCTTCAATCTCAAACAACATTTCGCCGTCGACTTGTTGATCTCCGAGAGGAATTGGTATTGACAGTGTGCCATTGGTCTTTTGCAATAGATTTTCCGTTGAGAAAATAAATTTAAGACGAAAGGAATTTGAGAGATTAAGTGAATTTGAGAGGGTTATAATGGTTAGGGTATTGGAAGTATATGGCAATTTAGGCGCCATAAATATATTGGGTTTGGCGGGCCTTAATTAGATATATCCTTACGTAAACTTCGGTTTTGATCAATGTAAATATCTTATTGATTCCCGGTGCACATAATGGTTTATTTGTGTCACTTAATGGCTAGTCATAAACTAATGTGTTACACATGGCATATTAAAGAACTACTGTTTGACACTTGCCCTCACACTTGTAACTATTGAATTAGATATCTAAAGATCTTAGGGTTCATGTAGCTAGTTATGTTGAGTTCCTCTATCAATCATTCACTTGATATTTTGTTTATGTTTTAGTAGCATATTGTTGGATTCACTTTTTCAATTAATGGTAAGTTACAATTTGTGAAAAAAATACATCGTACTAATTATCAGAATTAGTATATTTTAATCATAATATTTTAATGTTTAGTGTTGTATTAATGTATAGTATTCTACTGTGAATATTGTTACACCAGAACTGCATTGCCAATGTTGATAGCTAACAAAATCTTGCATAAAATAATGACTATGTTAGCAAGATTTGACATAAAGTAGTCTAGTAGTGACTACTTAACATATAGGGTCTACATTCGGCTTTCAGCACATACGCAACTGACATTAGTGGATAGTTGATTATCTAGGGAACTGCGCTCCAAATACACGATGATCTAGGTTATTAAAGTTAAGTAGATTTTTTGTTTCATTATTTTATTAATCATTCTTGTGTGGGAAAGTGAATAGTCGTGTCTATATGTACGATTATAATGTAGAAGAAACTCAGTCAATCAAATTAGGGATTAATAAACACCCATTCTAAAGATCTTGAAACCACCGATTCAAAACCAGTAAAATTCAACCGCTTCCTTAACCCACACTACAACAACATGCCTATGGCTTATGCGTACTGGCCATGCCGTTGATACGATCAGCCTTACTACGAAACCCGCTCAGTAAAAATAAAACGTAGAGTAATCATCTCATTCGACCTTCTAGTGTTGCATGATGATGTGATAACGAAGATACTCGCTCGTGTTTGCGAATGGGACATGCAAGATCTCCGTCATTCGAAGATAGCTTGCAAAGCCTTGAAGGAGAAGACAAAAACACATGTGTTCTTCAACTCGGTTGATCTAATCTCTAAGGAATACTTTGTTTGGGTTCCTCTATTTGACTGGGCAAAATTCAATGAAAGCTGCTACGACGCAGACAACCAGCCATCCTTCTCAAAGGAATCTAAAATTTCTTCTTCTATAACAAGAGAGATGAAGGTCTCGCACGCATACAGGCAGCTGCAAAAGATGGATGCATCTTAAGCAAGTATGTGTATGGATGCATACACAAAGTCTTTAGGGAAGACAGAGATGATGATCTCTTCGGTAGATATGAATTTACTCGGGAAGATGCATCGCAACTGCGATTAAAACTACCTCGTCTGGATCGTATTTTCTGGGGAAGATCGCTTCCTAATTGGTTCAAAGCGAAACTTGACAAAAGAAAAAATATTGATCGTGTGCGCCTCTACCGATGTTCTATCTTCGACCCTTGGCGCTCTGGGTGGCCACTGTTTAAGGACTATTGCGACCAATGTTTCTGGATTATGCAAACCAGTTTTTCTGCAGAATGATAGAGATCAACTTCTCCCAAATTCCATGTAATCGATGATGTCGTATTTTTGTATATTTTTCCAATTTCACACTAGATATTTACCCGTACAAATATCTAGTATTTTCTATCTACCACAATTTCTACAAAATTCTAATATTCTGTTTGATGGTTCAGCGTTATTGCATCCCAAAGAAATCACTTGAGTCAGTGAATTACACAAATAAACTAAACACCTTAATAATAACAGGATCAACGAGAATTGGTTATAAATTATACCCTAAACTCTAATTGCTAGACCCTATATATATATATACCTAAACTTTAAACCCAAACGTTAAACCCTAAACCTTATATATACCATAAACTCTAAACACAGACATTAAACCATAAACCCTAAATACTAAACTCCAAACCCTAAGCTCAAAAATCAAGATCAGATATATATGCGAGCATCATGGAAAAAATGCTTAAGTTAATTGGTATTTTATATGTAACGTTGTAAGATTTGTGTTTATGGGTGTTTTATTATTATATATGTAATTATATAGTCTTTTATGTAATATTATAATTATTAATAATTTTGTCAATATCTACAAACATAAATGCAAATGATCATATACCCTAAACTCTAAATCCAAATATTATACCATATACATTATCTAGGGAACTGCCAAATACACAATAATCTAGGTTATTAATGTTAAGTGGATTTTTTGTCTCATTATTTAATTAATTATTTGCGTGGGGGAAAATTAAAAGTCGTGTCTTTATGTAAGGTTATAAAGATGAAGTAAACTCATTCAATAAAATAGGGATTAATTAACACATATTCTTAAGATCTTGAAGCCACCGATTCAGAACCAATAAAAGCCCACATATTCGTTAACCCAAACTACAACAAAATGTCGATTGCTTATGCGTACAGGCCATGGCGACGCGACGACCAACCTTGTTACGAAACCCGTTCAGTAACAAGAAAACGGAGAGAAAGCATCATGTTCAACCTTCTATAACGAAGATACTCACCCATGTTTGTGAACGGAACATGCAAGATCTTCGTCATACGAAGATAGTTTGCAAAGCCTTGAAGGAGAAGACGGAAACACAATTGTTTTTAAACTCTCTTAATCTTGAACAGATGACATACTATGTTTGGGCTCCGGGTTTTGACTGAAGAAATTTTTTTGAAAGCTGCTACGACGCAGAAAACACATCAGCCATCCTCCTCAAAGGAATCTTAGACTTCTTCTATGATAACAAGAGAGATAAAGGACTCACACACATAAAGGCTGTGCTAAAGATGGATGCATCTTAAGAAATTATATGTATGGTATACTACGCAAAGCCTTCGGGGAAGACAGAGATGATGAACTATTTGGTAAATATGAATTTACTCGAGAACAAGCAACCCAACTGCGAATAAAACTACCCCGTCTTGACAATAGTTTATGGGGAATTGTGCTTCCTGATTGTTCACAGTGAAACGTGCCTAAAACGATATTGTTCGTGTGCGCATATGCCGATGTTCTAAATACGACCCTTGGCGCTCTGAGTGGCCAGTGAAAAACGACGTTTGCGACCAATGTTTCTGGATTATGCAAGCCACTTTCTTCTGCAAAATGATAGCAAACAACTTTGCCTAATTTTTTTGTAATATGTGATGTCATATATATGTATGTTTTGCCAATTTCATATTAAATGTCTTCCGGTGAACATAATTATCTAATATTTTGGGTGTATATGGATTTACATTTTATGGGATAAAATCATGTGGAATGACCTATTCATATAGATTCCAAAGAAAATTTACCATTTATATGAAATGGAAAGGAATGACAATTCCATCAATTTCACACAAAAAGAAACAAAATTTATTCCATTGCAATTTTGATAAGGAACAAATGAGATTAATTTATTCAATTTTTCTTCATATCCCATTCATGATATTTCATTCATTATTATTCCATCTATCCCATTTCATGTTTACCATTTAATCCGAGAGATAACACTTAAGATCAGTTAAATGCTCAAATAAACTAAACACTTAATTATTATTTTTTCGTATCAATGTAAAATTATATTGAAAACAAAAAACTTTGTCTCTAACTTTTCAGAGAAGCTAATGAGAAAACATAGTCAATAAAAACTATATACTTTCTTATCGACTTTGCAACCATAGCCATATAGCCTTCGAACCTTTTATCCCCCATCATAGTAATAGAAGATAACCGGTTACGGACACTTAACCGGTTATAGCCTTCAAACCTTTTATCCCCCATCATAGTAATAGAAGATAACCGGTTACGAACACTTAATTATTAATAAGAAACAACATAAACTTGGGTATTAATTTTACTATTTAACACATATCGGACAATTTGGTCAAAATAAAATGAGTAGCTCTAAACCCTAAATACTAAACCCTAAGAACTAAATACTCAACCTCAAATTATTATGTAATATTGTGATAATACTAAATACAAATGACCATATATCCTAAATTGTAAACCCAAACACTAAGCCATAAACCTTAAATACAAAACCTTGAATACTAAACCCTAAACACTAAACCACAAAACTTCTTTTTGGTTCTTATTTGGTCCTTAATGAATGTTTTGGACAGATTCTTAATTTGTTAATAATATCTTTATCACTTCGGAATGCGTTGACTGAACATGTATGTATATATATATATATATATGAGCATCATGGAAAGAATGCTTAAGTAAATTGGTTTTTATATGTACAGTTTTCACACTTTTGTGTTTATGTGTGTCTTATTATAATATATGTACTCTATATAGAACATTTCACACCAACCACTTCATCTCGCTATATATGTTTTATTAAGATCATTCAATGTAAAAGAAAAGATGAAACCTCAAATTTTAGGTTTTAGAATCTCCAAAAGAAACCTCAAACCTCATTTTTGAGGTTTTAGCATCTCAATATAATGTTAAAAGAAAATATTTTATGAATTAGTATTGTTTTATAATATTATAAATATATTAGACTACGTTACACCTACATGTGGGAACAAATTCAAAATATTTGCCAAATTAATCCGGAAAACATAAACCCAATTTTATAGCTCAAAACATTTCAATTACCCGCCTATATCCAAGAATTTTCGACAAAGTGCCGAGAAATCATCAAATACGTCAAACCCTGATTTACTTTTGATCTTCTCCTTTTCAGAAATATCTTTCGAACCATCTCTCTAATATCCCTACGAATCCTCTTCTACGCCCACCCATCTCAAACTGATATCTCTTCTTCGAATCTCTTATTCGAAGCTTTCCATTTCATAGTTAACTTTGGCCGAAAGCCTATCGACTCTCTCAAATTCTTCCTTGAATATCACAATCACGAAACCCTCTGTGATTCGATGCCTACGGGTACAGGTAGCTATATCGTTAGTTTGCTTCAGCTTTGCTTTCCTTCTAAAACGGGACAGGCTCTGAATCCGATTATTTGTTTACAAATAATTTTTGTTCTATAGGTTATAAACGACTCTTATATTCCTCTATGAGCTTCAATATGGTCTCCACAGTCTGGGTAAGTTCGTTGTTTTTTTAATGAGTGTTTGAGGAGTTAGAGTCTGATGGTTAGGATGTTAATCTTATAGTTAGCACGCAATTGAAGACACCAATCTATGCTTAACTCGTTAATGTGTTCTGCTAAGTTCGTGTGTCTGAACGCTTACAAGATAATTTTTGTATCATTTGAGACATGGCCAAACCATTCAAAAATTTCTTCTAAAACTTTGTTGAGGAGATCTATCAACGACGTATGAAAGACATGGTTAGCATCACAAAGGCATGCAGAAGCACTGCAAAGAAATGTGACCTCGTGAGATATCAACAGTTGAATATAACAACATCTTTCCTCAGGTAAAGTAACATTTATCACAATCCATGTTTATAAAGTCATCTCACGTTCTTTATTTAATTGTTTTTCTCTTAATGTATGTAATTGTCACAGGCCACTGAGAAGGATGGACGAGTAAATCCTTATCAAGTCGAAAGCCTGACAGCTAATCTTTTAATGCGCAAGCACAAGCAGCCCATACACTTTTCAGCTTTGTCGCCACCAAGAGCAACCGGTGGAAGCTCAAAGTAAACAACAACACCATATGATTCGTAGGTTACTTATCACTTTCTCTTGCACTTGTTAATTTTTTGGGATATGATTTGGCAACTCCTAAATGCTGGAGTTTGCGTATGTAGGTTGTCTGTGTCAACATGTTACCAATGTTATTTTCGATTCAAGTGTTTATTACGTTTGATGTATCATTCAAATTACGGTATCACCGATTACCAAATCGAAAATGAAATTAATCCAAATTCTTAATTTTACGGAAAAAAATACTAAACGGTCGTCAATTATTCGCCCTACATACACAAACTAGTCGCTAAATATTTACCATCTGAGAATCTGGATTTTCTAAATAGTCGCAAAATAATCGTTATTTAGTCATTACACCATCGCCAATTAGTCACCATTTTTACGACTATGTTGTGACTATATTAGACAGTCAGATAGTATTCGGCCAGACAATACCACAATCGAATCTCGATATTTCTATTAGACGCTGCATAGTCGTTTAATAGTCGACAATTAATAGCAAGATGTTTACCATAATCATATTTGGATTCTCCAGTTAGTCGTCATATAATCGGTAAATTAGTCAATAAATAGTCGCCGAAACGTCACCACACTCTACGACTAAATCGTGACTATACTAGTTAGTCACATAACAGCCGCCACATAGTGGCGAGATCATTACCATAATCGTATATGGATGTTCAGATTAGTCACGGGATATAGGTTAAAATGGTCGTTACCCAGTCACTACATAATGGCTAATATTTACGACTACTATCTAACTATACTATACAGTCACATATTAATCGCTCAGTCGTCACCTCTTTTAACGACTATTTGATGACAACATTTCTCCGACGGTCTCTAGACTCCCTCCATAGTCGTAGTAGTCACAAATGTCGCTGTAGTAGTCGAAATTAGTCCTTACATCTTCCAACAACGATATGTCTATTTTACGATTAGCTATGTTAGTCATATAAATAGCCGTAACTCGCCGACTAATAATACGACTAAACGATTTAGCGACTATGGATTTACGACTACCATATTTAGTCGTCAAAAAGTCGTAGAACGGCGATTAACAACGATTATGCGATTAAAAGTGCAGTCGTAAAAACGTTGTTTTCTTGTAGTGATGGGGTTGTAATATGAAATAATAGAACACTTCAAGATATGGCAAGGGCCATGGAAATGGATTCGTGGAACGGTTTTCGGCTGAAACAATTAACACTGCTTGTTATGTCATTAACCGGGTCTATGTAAGGATGGGAAACAACAAGACCCCCAACGAGATTTGGAAAGGAAAGAAACTGACATTGAGCTACTTCCACGTCTTTGGGTGTATTTGTTAAATTTTGAATGACAAAGACAATTTGGGGAAATTCGATGCTAGAAGTGATGAAGGGTTTCTTTCTGGGTTACTCTTCCAATAGTATTGCCTTTCATGTTACAACAAAAGGAGCAAGTTGATAATGGAATATGTCAACGTTGTTTTTGATGATATACGCCTTTCCTCGATCACGGTTTCTTCAGAACCAAAGGGACATCAGCAGAATCAACTTACAGATGAGAAGAACCATGAATCAACTCAATAAAAGGACACTCAAGAAGATTATGTAACAAGCGCAAGAAGAGAAGTTCAACCTCTAACGCTCCACAAGAATCACCCATCTCGGGATGTGATAATAGAAACGGAGGTGGGACGATGTTAGAGGAAAATAGATCAATTTCAGAGAAATGCAAATGTTCTTTTGCTTTGTGTCATAAATTGATCCAAAATCAGTCAAAGACACCTTGTATGACGATTTTTGGATTGTTACAATGCAAGCTACGTAGATAAGTGCATGATAGATTAAGAGTTTGAGGAGGACAACTTAATATACCTGAAAATGAGGACATTTCAGAGAGAAGTTAAGACTCGAAAGGTAAAGAAGCTTAAGCCAAAGTACCTAAAACCATATCCTATTTTAAGAGGATTGAGGTAGTAGCATATCTTCTTGGTTATCATCAAAGTTGGTAGATTTTGACGACGTATTTCATGTGTCAGTACTGAGGTAAGTTTCGCGAGAGCCAAAGCTTATTCTGTAGCAGCCGCCAAGCGATCTCACTTAGGATCTGTCAGTGCTTAGTCAACCATTGGCGGTTGTGGAGCGTCATTGATGCAGCCCCGGAGCGGAAGCTTGAGTTATGGATTGATGGAGGGCAAGCACTGGCTTAAAAGCTCTCTTGCTTGACCGAGATGGGTGGAATGGATGGAAGGTGATTGACTCTCTCAACCGGCGGGTGATGATTGACTCTCTCAATCGGTGGTGAACTAGTTCTGCTTGAGTCACACAAGCAATACTAATCCAACAATCTTCGGAAACAATTGAATCACTCAATGAATCCTAAGACAAAAGATCTTTACAAAGAACACTCTTTGAAGAACTGAATAATACTTGATTAATTGAAAGGTTGAAAGGTGATTTACAAATGAGCTAAACTATGCCTTTATAGGCTCTTTACAAACGGTCATATTGACCTTGAACAAGAAAGAAATCGAACTTAATGAAACTAGCCGTTGGGGCTGATTTTGGTGAGGATCCTTGATCTTGTTGCTTTCTTTGTATCTGGATGGCTTTAAGGGATAAGTGAGGATCCTTGGGACAGCTTGATTGACAAACAATTCGTGGCTTTCATTCTTGGAAAGAAGCCGTTGGTGTTTGATCTCTTTCTTCTCCAAAAATGGTAAGTATGACTTGTTGAAGTTATGGAGAATCTTGTGTGGTCTTGTGCAGCTGGGAACGTCTAGACTTGATGGAAAGGAGCTCAATACACTGTAGTTTTGATAGGTAAACGTTTGGTGCTGAATTGACCTTCCAAATGTGAATGCTTCCATATATGGCAAGTCTGCTGAGCTAGTGCCGATGCTACTTCCTGAGCTAGCTGTGATGCTACATATGGTTAGCTCCTTTTCGGTATCTTCTTCTTGTGTCATCTTTTGGGGATGACTCTTCTTAGTGGCATGCTGGTGATGAGCTGAGATAGATTTCTTGACCTTGGTCTCCACTTGAGCTAAGATAAGCTCATACGCCTTGTTGGATCTTCTCGGCTCCATAATCTCTTCTCCATGTGTTATGATTCCTCCTGGGTCATATGTCTTCTTAGGATTGATTGTTGTATGTATAATCAATCCTATGCCTTTTGTTGGATCAGAACTCATTATTGCCTTGACTTCTCTTGGTCTCCTTGCGCTGCTTGACGTAGTGGTTGAGTTAGCGATTGAGTCAGTGAGCTCCTGGTTTGATCTGGTTCTGATGACCGCATCATACCCTCCCTCTTCAAGAAGTTTTGACCTCAAAACTTGATAACCTGCACATAGATAAGTCAAGTTAGTCCAGTGAAGTGAATGAGGGTTTAGAAGATTACCTTGGGAATCATTTTGATTCCGGTTGGGTTGTGGAGCATCCAGTGGTTCTTCTTTGAGTAGATAGGACAGCAATGCTCCTCTTCTTTGAGCTGGTGTGACGCCTCCTTTGATTATCTTGCTTCTGCTCTCTTTAAGACCTGAAATATTCTCAACACTTTTGCAAAGAAACAAGTGCATTATGGGCTTCTTATCACATAAATACCGGTTTAAATCATTTTCCTTAGAGTCATATTCATGTGCTACTGATATCTCATCCTCTTGTAAGCGTAACAAATCCTTTAACACAGCTGTTGAGTCATGGGAAATGAAGTGGATCAAAGAAAGACTTACCATGCTAGTAGATGTAGTGTGCTTGCTTTGGTCTGGTGGATTTTCCTTGATCTCCCATTTGGCTTTATCTTTAGATCTAATCCTTGTCTCAACACTTGACTCAAGAAACAAGTGCATCATACCAGTGGATTGATAGTCAAGAATACTCATTCCAAGTTCAGAAATAACCTCATGTTTGGTTGAAGTATGATATACTTCAAGCCTTGGATTTGCTTGTGGCTCATGTGTGGAAACATGGCTCGGTTTTGGTCTCTCTCTCAAGACTCCTTCTGCCCTTGGCTTCTTGATCTTTATCAGACCTGTACCTAAGTCAACTCTTAAGGGAAAGAGCAAGTGAATTATATCTGAGTTTGAGACTTTTAAAACAGGTTGCACAAGGTTGGAGCTTACCATTATGGATGTGACAAGCTGGTTCAAAGTCGCATCTCTCCTGGTGCATGTACTACTAGAGGTTTTATGCTCCAGTTCATCATTAGTTGAAGCTCCATGAGCTTCTTCACCTTGATTCCTTTGTATTGATGTTCCTGCCCGAAACTTGACTCCATGACCCATACCTTTCTCAAGTTCTTTTGGACAAGACAAATGCATTATCATATCCTTGGAATCAGTATGAACATTTTGAGTAAGATATTGATTTACCTTGTCTCGCTCATGTCTTGGTACAACAGTCATGATGGTACCTTGAATGTACTCTTGTCCTTTACTTGCTTGTGGATCATGACATTGATGTTGCTCCACTTCTTCTTTGGCACCTAAACTTTCATGAACCTTTTGGTCCAGAGACAAGTGCATCATAACAGTGGTTTGACAAACAAGTTTATTCACTTTAAGTTCAGAATTCACCTTGTTTGCTTGCACTCTTCTGTTGTTGTCTTGCTTGGTTTCCTCTTTCGCGGTCTCCTTTGAACAAGTAAGGTGTAAGAATTGATTTTCTTCACCTTTGCTTATATGCCATTCTCCTTGTCTTATTCCTGCATCAAAACTCTTTGGCAAAGACAAGTGCATGAGTCTTGAATTGGAAATTAAAATATCAGATTGCACAAAACTATCATTTGTGTTAGTTACTTCCAATTTCAACTCTGATGTTATATCTTGGAACAACTTCTTAGATGGACAATTTGCAGCAAAATGCCCTCCTTTATGGCACTTATAACAGGTTGACTCTTTGGAATTTACAAGGTTAGAACACTTACCTTGTGTTGGCATGTCTAGGAGCTTGAGTGAGGCATCAAAGCTGGATCCGGTTGAATTGGGTGAGGCTTTGTGGCTCTGCTTCTTCTCTTGCTTCTCCTTCAGGATTTCGTGAGTGTGTTCTACTGGTGCAAATCTGAAGGTGGGAAACTCATTAAATGGTTTAGAGGCTGCTGGTTGCTTTTCTCCTCCTTTGGCCTCTTGTGGTACTAGCTTTTCACCATTTGATGTTGTAGTCCTCTTTCTTGGACAGTCCTTAGCAACATGATCCCTGCTCTTACACTTACAACACATTAGTTCTAATGTATTCTTAGAGACAGAGAACTTACCTTGATACTTTGTTTGAGAGCTATTGGCATCTTGCACAAGTTTAGGAGTTGATGATCTCTTCGGTGGATAAGTAGTTTTGTTCGGTGAACAATACTTCTCCCACATGCTCAACTTTAAGTCATCCCATGTTCTGATCTTTGGCTCCTTGTAGTACCATCTCTCATACTCTTCCTTGCTCCACCATCTTAGAGCCTCTTTGGTGAGTTGTCCAAGTGCTATATAGAGTCGCTCTTCATCAGGAACACAATAGTAGCTAAAGTACTCTTCCATGTTGCTTTCCCAATCTATAAAGCTTGCTTTACCTCCTGGATATACAAAGAATTCAGGTCCATAATAATAATATCCATCATCCCAAATTAACCTGACTTTTGACTTGTAGGTGGCTTTGAATGTTGCACGGCTTGAGTCACTCCCTGATTTTCGTTGGGAAGCCCTTGGTTGATGTGACTTCGTCGTTCTTGTTCTCCAAGGTTGGTCTGGTGGTTTAGGCTCCACATAAGTAGTTCCTGGTGCATTCCCAAGTCCATTCTCTTCTTGTTGTTGTGTAGGATGGGACTTCTCTAGCTGGGTCAGATGCTCACTCATGCCTCTCAAGACTTCAAGAAGCTGATTCATGGTGATCTGATCAACAGCTGCTCCTTCTCCCATGTCTGATTCAGTACCTGACACAATAAACTCAAAAGCGTATCAATGGATTCTAACACAAAAAGTAAAATTCAAAGAATTGCAAACTTTCTTTAATTAAAAAGAATCCACACGATTTGGTGCAAATATGGAAATAAAATTCTGCACAAAAGAAATGGAAACAAGATTTGTGATACAAAGATTTAAGGAAACTTTTTTTTTTTTTGAATTTCGAAATGACACAAAACTAATATGGAAATAACACTTTTTTTTTTTTTTGGTTTAAAGGAATTCAAATCAAACAATGAAAACTTTTGTTTTTTTTTTAAAACTTTTTGGAAACAACTAAAAACAAAGAAATAGAAATCAAAAGAAACACAAAACAATTTTTTTTTTTTGATTTAAGATGCAAACAACAAAACAGAATTGAACTATGAATAAAATGCAATCAAAAGATTTTTATGGGTTTTTCTTTAAGGATGAAAACAAAATCAGAGAATAAAAACTAAGCAATATAATGAAACAAACAATTTTTATGGGTTTTTGATTTAAGATAAAATGAAAACAAAAACTAGATGCAATAAACCGAAAGGTAAAGGATAGGATACACCTGATGTAGGAACCTTTCGGCTCTGATACCAGATGATGCAGCCCCGGAGCGGAAGCTTGAGTTATGGATTGATGGAGGGCAAGCACTGGCTTAAAAGCTCTCTTGCTTGACCGAGATGGGTGGAATGGATGGAAGGTGATTGACTCTCTCAACCGGCGGGTGATGATTGACTCTCTCAATCGGTGGTGAACTAGTTCTGCTTGAGTCACACAAGCAATACTAATCCAACAATCTTCGGAAACAATTGAATCACTCAATGAATCCTAAGACAAAAGATCTTTACAAAGAACACTCTTTGAAGAACTGAATAATACTTGATTAATTGAAAGGTTGAAAGGTGATTTACAAATGAGCTAAACTATGCCTTTATAGGCTCTTTACAAACGGTCATATTGACCTTGAACAAGAAAGAAATCGAACTTAATGAAACTAGCCGTTGGGGCTGATTTTGGTGAGGATCCTTGATCTTGTTGCTTTCTTTGTATCTGGATGGCTTTAAGGGATAAGTGAGGATCCTTGGGACAGCTTGATTGACAAACAATTCGTGGCTTTCATTCTTGGAAAGAAGCCGTTGGTGTTTGATCTCTTTCTTCTCCAAAAATGGTAAGTATGACTTGTTGAAGTTATGGAGAATCTTGTGTGGTCTTGTGCAGCTGGGAACGTCTAGACTTGATGGAAAGGAGCTCAATACACTGTAGTTTTGATAGGTAAACGTTTGGTGCTGAATTGACCTTCCAAATGTGAATGCTTCCATATATGGCAAGTCTGCTGAGCTAGTGCCGATGCTACTTCCTGAGCTAGCTGTGATGCTACATATGGTTAGCTCCTTTTCGGTATCTTCTTCTTGTGTCATCTTTTGGGGATGACTCTTCTTAGTGGCATGCTGGTGATGAGCTGAGATAGATTTCTTGACCTTGGTCTCCACTTGAGCTAAGATAAGCTCATACGCCTTGTTGGATCTTCTCGGCTCCATAATCTCTTCTCCATGTGTTATGATTCCTCCTGGGTCATATGTCTTCTTAGGATTGATTGTTGTATGTATAATCAATCCTATGCCTTTTGTTGGATCAGAACTCATTATTGCCTTGACTTCTCTTGGTCTCCTTGCGCTGCTTGACGTAGTGGTTGAGTTAGCGATTGAGTCAGTGAGCTCCTGGTTTGATCTGGTTCTGATGACCGCATCAGTCATGAAAAAAAAAAATCAAAAGAAAGTGACTGTGATGGTCAAAATTCGTTGGGAGAAAGAAGAAATTAAGGGAAAAAACCTTGGAGTCCCAAGAACTGTTGAGGTTAGATTACCTTGAGCTTTTTAGAGTTGTATTCGAGCAGCCGAATTTGGATCTGAATTCGAGTACAAATTCTTTGTTAGTGGAAGAAAATTGTAACGACCCTGATTTTTTTATGAATTCCAACTCTCTCTTTTTAATCTATGGCCCAATATAACCCAACTTGTTTTTCATCGTGTATATAGATATACCCTATATGCATCTTCCTCTCCGAAGAAGACCTAGCCGCACATTGTAGCTGTGTTTGAAGTTGTGGCTGTGTCTGAGGAAAGCATCATTGCTCGTCCTCACTGGACTCCGCCTTGTTCACTGTCAAATGGATAGTTACGCCATTATCGTCAAAATATTTACCAGCCATCAACACCAATTTAACCCGGTTTAATTCGGTTTAGATCGGTCACAAATCGGGTCTAGGTTGACTGGGTTGAATTTGACCATTAGTCATTGCCTTTTTCGTTAACTTTGAATGGGTTGACCCGTTTTCCATTTTGAAATCAAAGATCAAAACCATTCCTTAATAGAGGTTATCATTCGTTACATGCTCAAATAGAAGGGCATGATAATACTCTAAAGACACCAGTGTGCTGATGAATGAACCGTCTTCCTAGCAAGTACATCTGCATATGAGTAAACATTGTTTTCCATACAACAATCGTATCAATGTAGTGTTGAAGTTTGTGGTTCCGACGTGACCATTTATATGTCTTGTAAGGTTGATATTGTCACCTTGGAACTTCCCCATTCCGCTCTCAAACACTGTTATTTTTTTTTCAAACTGTTATTATCTTTTTTTCTGACGAAAAATCATAGTTTTTAGTCATTCTCTAATATTAAAGACATGATTTGAGCCACAAGAAAAACTGGAAGGACTCATACTGTGAATCAAGAAATCGAGGATTTAGAGAGATGCGGAAAATTAATGTATAAAAAAAACTTGTAGAAAAGCAAATATATTCTGCATTTCTAATCCAAAGATTGCAAAATATTCTTGAAGTGTTTTAGGACGATTTGTATACGCAAGTTTGAGTGTCTGGGGTTAGTGCGAACACTCAAAACCGCAAATTGAGAGATCATGAACCCTCAAGCTTTCACAAGTATTAAGATATACATGATATATACTTTATATTGTTGTGTTTACCTCTTCGTATATATTCCTATTAGGATTAAGATCTTAAACTCAATTGTATAAATGCACTTCGGATGTGAATAATACAAATCAACACTTCTACAATGTTTTATGGTAGCAGAGTTAAACGATATAGCCCTAAAATTTTATGCCTTTTTTTAAAATTTGCAGCCGGTTTGTTCCTTTATAAGAAACCTCTACAAATTCATCTTATTATATTATACTACTCATCTCTAATTCTACTACCTACATATTTCTGGTTCATCATTCATGGCTGAAAGCTCTCCATTATCAGCTCTTTCCGGCGTTGGTTCTACGCTTTTCATCCGTCAGTCATTCTGGACTCTCTAATAACCCGGGTTGTCCTCATTGAAGACAATTACTCATATGGGAAATTGAATTTTGAAATTCACTACAAACAGAGTAAAAGATAAGGTTCATTGATGGAATGATTTTTGAACCAACTAATAATGCTGATTTCGCTAGATGGACTGCAGCTAACTCCATGATTGTGGGCTGGCTACGACCTTCTATTGATCCACAACTTTGATCCACCGTCTCGCATCAATCCGACGCTAAGTTATGGGAAATCTCAAAAATCGATTATCGGTTAAGAAAAAATACATAAGCATATCTTACTTGACGAAATCACTAACTGTAACCAAAATGGATAGACAGTTCCTGAGTTCTATGGACGTCTCACGAAAATATGGGATGAATACAGTAACATCAGGCCGTCGTGTCTTTGCACCTATGAGTACTTGATAAACAAAAAGAAGACGCTCGAGTGCTTAATTATTTTTCGAACTTGATGAGGTCCAATTCAATGAAAAAAGTTCTCAAATATTTGACGAAGACCCTCTGCCTCCGCTGAATACGGTGTAATCTCGGGTTGTACGAGAAGAACAACATATTCTTATTATGTGATCTAAAGAAATCAAACAAGAGTCGATTGGTTTCACGGTTGGTCTAGATACTTCACCACAACAAACCTATTACTACACAAAGTTGTGACCCGAATCGATTATGCACCTACTAAAACTGCAAAGGTAAATAAAACTATGACGGATTTGCTCTGCACGGATACCCAGATTGGTGGCACAAACAACAACAACAATAAAAGAAACTGAGAGAACTGCGGTGGCACATTCATCTAAATAAAAAACTCTTCCTGTGGTTGCGGAGGTCTTGGCTCTTGGCCGTGGTCGAGCTAATTCCTCCCATGTCGCTCCAACTGATTCCTCTACACCGAATCAGGATCAAATAGCCGCTCTCAATAATCTCCTCCAAAATAAGAAATTACAACTCTCGATGGAAAGTCTTGATATATCATGGTTTTTCTAGGTTTTCAACCATGATATAAGTGTATATATTGAGTCTTTAACCTTGTATTTCAAGTCTATCGAGTCTTCTACATGTAAGCTCGCGTTTGGAGTAAAGCTAGGAATTTTGGGACGTTTCTGGAGTATTCTACAGGAATCTGAAGTTGGAGTCGTGACCACGATTAGATGTCGACCGACACTGCTCTTAGTGTCGGTGGACACTGAAGTCCAACAAGAGCTAAGCGCCGGTTTATTGCATCTTTTGAAGATTTGCAAGAAAGTCCAGAAATTTCCCTTGTTTCTAATTTGCCCCAAAACGTTTTAGACTTTTAATAGGGTTTTGGAGAGTTGTTTTCTCCTATCTTTTGTTCTTGATTTGTTTTGGTTTTTGCCATTTGGAGATTGAGAGATTTTGGCTGGGGGATGATCCTGCTACTTGTAACCTTTAAGAGAAGGATTCCGAACCCCATTCTTTATATCTATTCAGTCTTGTTTTCTATTCAAACATGTTTTGTCTCATTGATTCCATGTCTGAGTAGTAACCTTAGTTAGAGTTAGGGATTCTCATAGGGATTTCATGCCTTGTTAGATAGCTAGATAATTAGGATTCTAAATCTATCTGTTTATCACCTACTTGAGACTAATACTGAATTCTGGATTGATCACCTAGAATTTAGATCTTAGATAACTAATTAGGCACGAGAGTGTGAATTATAATCTGATAGAACTAGTGTGAACAATTTGGTTAGATGCAGAGAGATTTGATCTAGAGAGTTGTGAACCAAATAACTTGCTATTAATGCTTGTCTAGAACTCTAAGATTGCAAAGAGATTTGGATCATTAGGTTGCTAGAGATAGATAATAATCGCAGCGAGAGTTGGTTTATTAGCATTTGTGATTCTAGTTCCTGAACATGTGCTTAATCTGAATCCTGATTGTTGAACTGTCTGACATTGCATGATTTCCTGAGAACCACCTAAGTCTAGCGTCTTTCTCCTATTGAAAACACCTTTTAAATTCATTGCTTGTTTACTACTTTCACGTGATTGATTTAGCTAAGTTTGAAAACATATAATCTGTCGTGTGACCTCGAGTCTCTGTGGATTCGATACCCTTTGTACTACAGTTGCATTTCTGTGCACTTGTTGTTAGAATAGGGATAATTCTTGACCTATCAAGTTTTGGGGGCCGTTGTCGGGGACTCTTTGAGTTCGCTGATAGATTTTGTTCTAGAATTTAGACTAAGTTGTTTTTCTTTTGTTTTGGTTACTGATTCTTCTCTGTCTTGCTTGTTTATGTTGCTGCAGGAATCGACAGACGCATTTAGTATCGACCGACATCCATCAGTGTCGATTGACATCGAGCTCGAGACCAGTTTTTGAGCTCAGTTTATGCCAAGTCGTCAGACCAAAAGCAACCCGGACGATAACCTTTTGAACCTCAGGCTTGAGGAGCTTGCTAGACTTGAGAGGACAAACAGAAAAGCTCAGAAATCTTCAAGGACGATGAATCGATTGATTTTGATTCAAGATGCTGAAGGTGTTCTGAGAGACCCACAGAACAATCCCTACAATGCTCAGGGACAAAGATAGCTAGACCACTCACTTCACTTCTCTGCAAGGATGTGAAGTTTGAGTTCACAAACGAGTGTCATTCTGCATTCAAGGAGCTGAAGCAAGCTTTGATTTCTGCTCCAATTGTGCAACCTCCTGACTGGGACCTGCCTTTTGAGGTGATGTGTGATGCTAGTGACTATGCAGTAGGAGCTGTACTTGGTCAGAAGAAGGACAAGAAGCTTTACGCTATCTACTATGCCAGTAGAACTCTTGATGATGTGCAGAAGAATTATGCAACAACTGAGAAGGAGCTGCTAGCAGTTGTTTTTGCCTTTGAGAAGTTTCGTCAGTACCTGATTGGATCCAAGGTAGTAGTACACACTGACCATTCTGCACTCAAGTACTTGATGCAGAAGAAGGATGCTAAGCCAAGGTTGCTTAGATGGATCTTTCTACTTCAGGAATTTGACATAGAGGTGAGAGACAAGAAGGGAGTGGAAAATGGTGTTGTTGATCATCTGTCACAGATCAGGATCGATGAGGACGTTCCTATTGATGAGTTTCTACCTGAAGAGAACATCTATAAGGTTGAGACAAGTTTTCAGACGGATTGTGAAACTTCTCAGCGTTCAGCACGAGTTACAGTACAGGTGTCGGTCGACACTCTGTCAATGTCGATCGACATTGGACTCGAAAACACGGATGGAAATCGACCCGGATCGACATCGACTGGCCGATTGGGATCGATGTCGATCGACACCAACTTTAGTGTCGGTCAACATCAATCGCGGACGCAGGAAGATACTTCTGATGGTCAAGCTGACATGTTCATAGCTGCAATTGCCCAAGGTTCTCTCTCCACTAGACCTTGGTACGCCGATATAGCCAACTACCTTGCTGCAGAAGATGAGCCTGAGGTGTTTAAAGGCTATGCTAAGAAGAAATTCCTTAGGGAAATCAGGCGCTATTATTGGGATGAGCCATATTTTTAGAAGCACTGCTCTGACGATATCTTACAGACGTTGCATCGCAGAGTCTGAAGTTGATGATGTGTTGTACCATTGCCATGGTTCTGAGTATGTTGGGCACTTCGCAACTTTCAAGACAGTGTCCAAGGTTCTACAAGCAGGCTTCTGGTGCCCTACGATGTTTAAGGATGCTCAGTTGTTTGTTTCGCAGAGTGATGTGTGTCATAGGAGGGGGAAGATAAGTAAGAGACATGAGATGCCACAAAACTTCATCCTGGAGGTTGAAGTCTTTGACTGCTGGGGCATCGATTTCATGGGACTGTTTCCATCTTCTTATGGGAACAAGTATATCTTGGTTGCTGTGGACTATGTATCTAAGTGGGTTGAAGCCATTGCTAGTCCGACCAATGACTCTTCGGTAGATCTTAAGCTGTTTAAGACTATCATCTTCCCCAGATTTGGAGTGCCTAGGATTGTGATAAGTGATGGTGGTTCTCACTTTATCAACAAGGTTTTCGAGAAGTTTCTCAAGAAGCATGGTGTAAACCATCGTGTGGCTACTCCATATCGCCCTCACACTAGTGGGGTATATAAATGCTCCCGTGGAAGTTACCGAATTTGCATAGTGGACCCAATGGTGTGGAGTTAGTGATCGTATCACGATAGTTAGATCGAGTCTAATCGTGGATATGTGCCACAATGATCTCGATTTCCGTAGCTGCTTTTATTATTTAGAGAATGTTTGTGAGTTTTGGAGCTCATCACGTCGTGCTGGCACGTGATCTTCTATTTATTCGTTTATGTTTACTTGATTGATATTTTGGGGCTTTTGGGCGGGTTTTTACAGTAGTTTGTTTAGCAGCTTGTTAGTGGGAGTCAGCTCGCTGGGTAATATTAGATTACTCATTAGACTCATTTTGTAGATTTTAGGTTTGGCATAGCTCGATGAACGCGTAGGATACTCAGAGTAGTCTTGGATTCGCATTTGGCTACAGTTTGTTTAAGCATTTTGACTTTACTTTCGGTTTTGGATTTTGTTAGGATCCCGCTAAAAGATTTGTAGAAAACCGTAAATTGATAAGAATACAATTTATAGTTTGAAATACTAAAACAGAATTATTCCTTGATATACGGTTTAGTCTGAACAAAACAAAACTCGTGGAAGCGGTACTGGTTGAAAAGCCTCGTATCATGGAAACGAGGTAAACAGAGTCAAATATGGTTTGGTTCGAGCCATTGACTCAAACCGGACCGTCTATGGCTTTTGTATTGTGACAAAATCTCCTCGTTTGGCATGCATGGGTTCGATCGGTCAAGTTCTTGTTTGATTTTTGATATTCATACATTTTCATGCATTTAGACTTGTATATAGTTCTTGTTTTGACTTCATTTCACCATCATTCGTACCATTTTGTTGATCATTGTTGCATCTAGAGTTTAGAGGTATCTAGGATTAGGAGTAGGCACTTTAGGCTTGCATTTGGAGTGTTCTTGGTGTTTTTCAGGTGCCTTGGAGTTTAGGTGTGACTAAGGAGCAAAAGAGGACCTCAAGGGATGACGAATGGAGCTCAAAGGATGAAGAGGAGAAAAAACAGGGAATTCGTATCGGCCAGCGTATCGGCCTAGCAGGTCGATACATCTCCTCGGCCAAAAAACAGGGAGTTCGTATCGGGCAGCGTATCGGCCTAACAGACCAATACAGTATTCGTATCGGGCAGCGTATCGGCCTGACAGGTCGATACAGTTTCCTGTGAAGACCATTTTCAGACAGCTTTATTTACGAAAAATGCCACTGTGTGGCTTCCAACTATAAATACTCATTTTGGGGGATTAAAAACCCTAAGCTACCTAAGCCTAGTCTACTCCCTTCTTATGTTTATGATTTAGGATTTGTAAACCTTTGATTTTGAGTTTTAATTAAGTCTTTTGTTAGCTTTTGTTAATCTCTTCTTCCAATCTCTTTCAATTCATGATTTGTGAAGAACAATTATGATTAGGGAGTAGAGTTTTGGGGTTTTGTGGATGAGGTTAATTTAGGTGGTTTATGACATTATGTGATGATTAGTGATGCTTAGGACTTATTTATGAATGATCCTTCTCTAATTAATTGATCTCTATGCTAGGTTGCAAAGAATTGTTGAATCTAGATGTTAGGCTTTTTCATGCCCGAAAGGTGTTCGATGAAATGCTTGAATGAACTCTTTAGAGGATTTTCACATCTTAGCCTACGAGATTAGATGTCTAGGTGATTATTGGTAATGAGAACTTAAAATTAATGCTTGTTTGACTCTTAATCACAAATGAGAATTTGATCTTGATTAGGGATTAGACAAAGAGATTAGTGCCAAGAGATTGGATTAGTCTAATGATTAGTGTTCTTAGCCTAAGGATTAGCTTTGCTAAAAGGTATTTGATGGATATTAATGCATGCTTGCCTTGTAATTTGCAAATGAGAATTGAATGATTGTATGATTAGCATAGGAGTTATGAACATGAGAATGTGATTAGCTTAATTATGATCATTATCCTTGTTTAGCAATATTTGAATTATTGAAGCATCATTGATTGTCTCTAGACCACCTAGTCTCCATAGCCTCATCCTAGGACCCTTCTTTTATCTTGTTTAGTTCTATATTTTCTTTATTGCTTTCTTGTTTGTTTTAGGATTGTTAGTTAAACCTTCTTTTTCTATTTGGCTTAGCTTAAGTAGTATTTTGCATTCCTAATGTGTTGTTCTTCTTGCCTCCCTGGATTGATACCTTAAGTACTACAATGATAGGAGTAGACTTGAGGAATTGATCTAGAACTACAAAAAGTCAATCATCAATTGTTGGCAGGCCAGCTCGTCGCTCAGCATATAACAGGAAGGGGGCGTTACACACATCTACACGCGCCACCGCCTATCTGCCGCCTGTGACTTTTGATAATCTATGCCGCCTCCCCCGGCGCTGATATATCATGGTTTTTACCCAGTTTAGACCATGATATAGTTGTGTTTTTAGTGTCTTTTGTATTCGTTTAGAGTCTTTTACAGGTTTAATCAAGTTTGGAGCTAATTGGAGATATTTGGAGCATTTTGGGACTTTTGGGACGTTTTGGCCGAGAGCTTAAGTCACTGTCCGATTTATTGATCATGCATCGACCAACACACCTTGTGCATCGGTCGACACACTAGCGAGATGGGCCGTACACGTCGGTTTAATGAAGATATGAAGATTTGCAAAGAAGCCCAAGATAGTTCCAGTATTTACACAGAAGCCCCATCCGAGATTGTGCCTATATATACTAGTTTTTGGTGTTTATTTTACATACGCTTTCATACTTAGAGCTAAGAGATTTCTAGAGCTTTTGGGGCTGGTCTATTTCCTGTATTCACTTATTTTGGAGAAGATTTCGAACCCCTTTATCTATTTAATTTCTTATATGCAATCTATTATTTCTTTGATTATGTTTTCATTAATCATGTCTGAGTAGATCCATAGTTGAGTTTAGGGTTTCTCACATAGGATTTCATGACTTGCTAGACTTGTTCAATTTCAGTTAAGGATTCATAACTATATCTGTTCTTCAATTTAATTGTGCTTAAAGCTAGTTCTAACCTGATCAATTAGAATCTAGATCTTAGGTTGCTAAATACGTCACGAAAGTGGGGTTTAGGAATCTGAACTAATTAAATTGGGCAATTAAACTTTGCGCAAACGGAAGTTTGGTTTAGGATAATTGTGAACATATCAAACTTGGGATTAATGCTAGTTTAATCTGTTAGTTCTCGCAAACGAAAGTTTGGTTTGCTGCACTTAGGCTTAGAGAATTATCGCAAAGGAATTTGGTTAATTCTATATCTGTGTTTTGAGTTCTAGAACTGTTCTTAATTAGATCCTTGCTGAATGAACTGTCTGCTTGTCTGATTTCCTGAGAATACCCTAGGCTTGACGCTTTTTAGTTTATTGCTTCACAACCGTTAATCTCTGCTACTGTTTACTTTCTTGCTTCGCAATTTATTTACTTCACCATCTGCTTATTTCTAGTTTATTCTCTACGTTTCTGTTTCTATTGAGACCAAGTGTCCCTGTGGATTCGATAACCCTATATACTACTTTGACATTGCTGTTCACTTGCAGTTTAGAATAGGGTAAAACTTAGAACCTATCAAGTTTTTGGCGCCGTTGCCGGGGACTCTTAGAGTTTTCGATAGGATCGAACTTAGGGTTTTTACTAGAATTTTTGCTTTTTGTTTTTGTTCTTTTTCGTTTTTAAATTTTTTTGATTTTGCTAACTTTTTCTCTGTTTCTTTCTGTCGCAGGTACGAATTTCGCCTTGCGTCGATCGTTGCATACCTTGCGTCGATCGTCACTAGGCGATTCTGAGATTGAATCGATCGTTGCACTGATAGCATCGATCGTTGCTGGACGATTACAGACAGTTTATGCCAACGAAGAAAACTCGAAGTAATCCGAACTCGAGCTTGCTTAATCTCGGACTAGAGGAACTTGGACGTCTAGAGAGGACTATCAGAAGAGAAAAGAGAGAGAGAATGGTTCGAGAACGTCTGATCTTGATACCAGATGCTGAAGGTACCCTGAGGGACCAAGATAACAACCCGTACAATGCTGCTGGGCATCGGGTTGATGCTGAAGGGAATGTCATCCCTGATCCTCCTGAGCAACAGCAACAGGAGCTGAACCGAAACCAGGGTCAAGGACAGGCCCAAGGTAGAGAGATGGTGGTTCATGAAAGGACACTAGCTGATTACAACAGACCTGATGAGTTTCATGCAAACCGAGCAGCTCTAGTGCTTCCTGCTTTTGAGAGGAATGATTTTGAGGTAAAGACCATCTACTACCAGCTGATGAGACAGATTGCTTTTCATGGTCTTCAAGCAGAGCAGCCTATGGATCACATTGACAAGTTTGAGGACATAGTCACTGGCATGAAGTATGAAGGAGTATGCCCGGACTATCTGTTCCTTAAGCTATTTCCGCACAGTCTTGCTGGAGACGCTAGTGCATGGCTGAGACAACTGGCACCTGGTCAGTATACTACTTGGGCAGCATTAAAGAGTGAGTTCCTGCGTAACTTTTATGATGATGCGCGCTCGGATCAGTCCAGACAGGACATACTCACCTTTTCCCAAGGAGCTGTGGAGCCCTTGAAGACTGCCTGGATGAGATTTAAGCAGTATCAGCGTGACTGTCCACACCATGGATTCACAGAAGTACAGCTGATTGGTATTTTCTTCAGAGGCATAGATCTCCCTTATCAGACTGCGCTGGATAATTCCAGTAATGCTAATTTCAACACCAGAACTCCTACACAAGCTAAGCAGTTGATTGAGAACCTGATTGGCAGCAACAGTTGCAAGACAATGGATGAAAGGAGGAAGAAATCTGGTGGAACTGTAGAGAATTCTGATATAGCTAATATAAAATCCAGATTGGACACAGTCTACAATCTCCTGACTAGTAAGAAAGCTGTCCACTTTGCCCAAGATGTAGAGGTGATTCAGACTGCGGAGGAAACTCAGGAAGAAGATGTGAATTTCATAGGAGGTTCTAGTTTCCAAGGTAACAGATTTGGTAATCAACAGGGGAACAGATTCTCCAATGGTGGACAGACTGGTGGTTTTCAGAAGACCTATGGACAAGGTACTTAGAGAACCTATGGATCTACATCCTATCAGACTCCTCCTGCACCTACAGCCCATGAGAGCAAAATGGAGGCTATGATGGAACAACTGATTGAGAGTCAGACCAAGATTTCTGTGGACTGCAACAAGAAGTTAGACGCTGTCTATGAAGACCTCAATGGGAAATTTGAGTCTCTGAGCACTCACATGAAGCAGTTGGACACTCAGGTGAACCAGATGTCCAGCTCACTGAAGGGAAAAGGAGTGGCAGACACTCATGTTAAGGCCTGGTCTGTGTACATTAATGATGGATCTCACCTAGGTGAAAGATTTGAGCTAAGTACAGCTGAGTTGGTGACAGAACAGGAATTTTCGGATATTTGTGAAAAACTCTCGGGTGAAATCTGCTGCAGTGCGTCGATCGATGCAACATCTGTGCCGATCGATACACCCGTCGGGATGGCAACGATCGACACACCCTTAGTGTCGGTCGTTGCAGGGCGTGAATGGACAAAACTGTCGGATGATAATGGCATAGATGCTGACTTGGAGCTTGATCGCCTATTCAATGGAGCCTCTGAGATCTCTCAACAGGAGATCTACGAACAGATTTTTAGACAACACTCCTCAGTGTCTGAAGTGATTAGGCAAGAGATTGAAGAGCTGAAGAAATTAGAAGGTATTGGTGAAGAATTGGAAGAAATTCCAACTTCTGATGATCCACCTTATCATCCATGTGTGCAAAGGTACCTGAACAAGATGTTGCCCCTGGATGATGATCTGAAAGACTGGGTGATAATAGTTCCTCAGCATATCAGTGATGTTCTGCTAACTAAGGTCCCTAAGAAGCTATCTGATCCTGGAGTCTTTGTGCTGGATTGTTCTATCTTTGAGGATAGTTTTAGACGCTCTCTGTGTGATTTAGGAGCTGCTGGAAGTTTGATGCCTTACTCTATGGCAGAGAAGCTGGGTATGCTGGATTTTACTCCCACTAGGACTTCTCTTGTCCTAGCTGATCAGTCCATACGAGTTCCTGAAGGACTCCTTATGGACATTCCGGTGAGAGTTGGAAACTACTTAGTTCCAACGGACTTCCTTGTGCTGAAATATGATTGTGATCCGGATGAAGCATTATTGCTTGGGAGACCCTTTTTGGCTACAGCAGGAGCGTTGATTGATGTTACGAACAGCCTGATAGACCTCCATCTGGGAGATGAACCACTGCACTATGAGATGGATAAGCTGCGAAAACCACTGATAGATGGGCAGACATTCACCATAAGGGACGCAGATTTTGAGCAGCCTGATCATACCATGGTTATAGATCCTGGAGCACATTTCACTCCATCTTTTCTTGGACATGAGCATTCCGCAACAGCCTACTCACCACCTTGGATGAGGAGACTTGAACAGAGACAGAAAAAGTCTCTGTCAAGACCTCCTGGTACTTGAAAATTCCCATCCGTCCGGTCAAGCTATTGACCTTAAACAAGCGCTGGGTGGGAGGCAACCCACCATTAGGTACTGGTGTTTTTCTACTTAATTTTTGGTGTTTTGTTAGGATTTTACGTTTGTTTTTGTTTTTGGTGAGTTTATGTTTGCAGGTCTCGAATAAATCGCGGTGCAACGACCGACGCACTTCTGTGTCGATCGTCACAACACGAAAGGAATCGCATTGCAGCGATCGTTGCGGTCCTGAGCAACGATCGACTATACACGAAAATCGCCATGTAACGGTCGATGCACTTAGTGCAACGATCGATGCTTAGCGACAGAGGTAACCCGACAGACATAATTTCACCTTTTCAATTTTTATTTTCTTTTTACCGATCCTTCGCTGGACACTACTGGGGACAGTGTGTCTTAAGTGTGGGGGAGGTGCTACTGACTTTTGTTTTCTGTTTTCTTAAGAGTCAGTCCGTTTTTCAAAAAAAAAATTTTGTTTTATTGAGTCAAAATTGTTTAAGTAAGAGACTATGATTTTCTGAGAAGATTTACAAGACTTGCAGGAACTTAAGTAACCATTGTGATGAAGTTGCAGGATCTATCTCTGACTATTAGAAAACCCCATCACAGATCAACCTACTGGGAACACCCACATCACTTCAGGTATCAGAGGATCCTTTACTGACTTCAATTTAATACTGACTTAGATTTCTCACCTAAGGGCTTGGTATACTTTGTGTCGGATTCCCTTGTTAGTTCTGACACAGCCTGTAAACCTGTCCTATTTAGTTCCCTTCTCCCCTTCTGTAAAGTAAAAAAAAAAAAAAAAAAGATAATAAACTGAGGATGAGTTAGTAACTCCGAAGTGGTCATGTGAATAGTAGCAAACACTATTATCTCTCATGTGATCCATGGAATGTGTCCAAAGTACACCCCATAACGGGAAGAACACTGATAAAAAAAATAAAATGATACCCAATGTGGGAAAAATCAGTTGTTAAAGAAGGGAAAGAGAAGAAAGGGACTAGAGAAAGATAGTATGGTGGTCTAGAGCTGGTAAGGTAAGAATCCATGTGCCCTTTGATCGATAATCCTTAGGTGAGACCGCACTTAAATACTTGCAGAAGTCAGTAGGGAGAATTTGAATGCTTGAATGTGATTGTGGAGTTTACCTAGGACAGTTGCTAAGTGTGGGGGAAGTACATTGTGGTCTTGATATCCTGTGATTGATTCTTGCAGTGGTTTACTAAGGGGAATCTGAGTATTGTAGCTTCTAGGATGAAATGAGTTTCTGAAGAGTTTTCAAACCCTTCACCATGTTTTAGTTCTATGTTTTGCTTGAGGGCAAGCAAAGGCTAAGTGTGGGGGAGTTGATATATCATGGTTTTTACCCAGTTTAGACCATGATATAGTTGTGTTGTTAGTGTCTTTTGTATTCGTTTAGAGTCTTTTACAGGTTTAATCAAGTTTGGAGCTAATTGAAGATATTTGGAGCATTTTGGGACTTTTGGGACGTTTTGGCCGAGAGCTTAAGTCACTGTCCGATTTATTGATCATGCATCGACCGACACACCTTGTGCATCGGTCGACACACTAGCGAGATGGGCCGTACACGTCGGTTTAATGAAGATATGAAGATTTGCAAAGAAGCCCAAGATAGTTCCAGTATTTACACAGAAGCCCCATCCGAGATTGTGCCTATATATACTAGTTTTTGGTGTTTATTTTACATACGCTTTCATACTTAGAGCTAAGAGATTTCTAGAGCTTTTGGGGCTGGTCTATTTCCTGTATTCACTTATTTTGGAGAAGATTTCGAACCCCTTTATCTATTTAATTTCTTATATGCAATCTATTATTTCTTTGATTATGTTTTCATTAATCATGTCTGAGTAGATCCATAGTTGAGTTTAGGGTTTCTCACATAGGATTTCATGACTTGCTAGACTTGTTCAATTTCAGTTAAGGATTCATAACTATATCTGTTCTTCAATTTAATTGTGCTTAAAGCTAGTTCTAACCTGATCAATTAGAATCTAGATCTTAGGTTGCTAAATACGTCACGGAAGTGGGGTTTAGGAATCTGAACTAATTAAATTGGGCAATTAAACTTTGCGCAAACGGAAGTTTGGTTTAGGATAATTGTGAACATATCAAACTTGGGATTAATGCTAGTTTAATCTGTTAGTTCTCGCAAACGAAAGTTTGGTTTGCTGCACTTAGGCTTAGAGAATTATCGCAAAGGAATTTGGTTAATTCTATATCTGTGTTTTGAGTTCTAGAACTGTTCTTAATTAGATCCTTGCTGAATGAACTGTCTGCTTGTCTGATTTCCTGAGAATACCCTAGGCTTGACGCTTTTTAGTTTATTGCTTCACAACCGTTAATCTCTGCTACTGTTTACTTTCTTGCTTTGCAATTTATTTACTTCACCATCTGCTTATTTCTAGTTTATTCTCTACGTTTCTGTTTCTATTGAGACCAAGTGTCCCTGTGGATTCGATAACCCTATATACTACTTTGACATTGCTGTTCACTTGCAGTTTAGAATAGGGTAAAACCTAGAACCTATCAGGCGCCAGTCTCCGTGACACGCAGGTGACTTACCAAGTTGACTCGGTGACTCGGTGATTTACCGGTTTAGGCCGGTTTAATTGGTTTAGCTGGTTCAATTCAATTTCATATGGTTTAAATCAATTTGAACCGGTCGATTTAAATTAATTTGGTTTAATTTAGTTGGATCTAGTTTAGTTAAATTGAATTCGGTTTTGAAGGTTAGATTATGTTTGGATTGGGTGGGTTAATGGATGGTCAGTGGGTTAACGGGTCGGATCGGGATCAGGTCTGGATATGGGTTTTGTTTAACCAGGTTGACTTTGACCGAGTTGATGTTAACATTGCTTGTTGACCTTTTTAGTTGACCAGAACTAACTCATCCCTTATCCGTTTTGAGTCAAGAGAAAGCCTATCTCACTAAATATTTTCCCTGATTTCAGATATAGCACATATTTGAGCATCATGAGTCACCAAATTACACTTTTACCCTTTGCTAAGGTGAGGGTTATTCCACAACTTTCAGACTTATTTTGTAAACCTTCTAATATAGTTCGTTTAGTACTAAATGTTATCCTTTTGTTTGCTAAGTCTAACTAGGTTGTTTGTTCACTGGAGATATGATTATAGATGATTCAACCCATTGCTTGTATTGTGACAAAATCTACAAGTTTGGCATGCATGGGTTCGATCGGTCAAGTTCTTGTTTGATTGTTAGCCGGCCAGCTCGCCGCTCAGCATATAATCAAGAATTATCCCTATTATAACTGCAAGTGCACAAATATGAAATCGTAGTATAAAGGGTATCGAATCCACAGAAACTCAAGTTTCACACGATAGATTATGAGTAGTCGAATTAAGTTAAGCGAAGCAGGTTGTAAAGAAGTAAACAAAACAAGTAAGCAAATGGTGTGTGATCAATTAACGAAGGCGCTAGACTTAGGGAAGTTCTCAGGAAATCAGGAACACAGATCAACTAATCAACAGGATTCAGATATCGGTGTTCTAAGGAAATCAGGAACACAGATCAACTAATCAACAGGATTCAGATATCGATGTTCTAGAACTAGAATCACAATCATATAACAAACCAACTCTCGCTGCGAATTCTAACTATGTCTAACAACCTAGAAAACCAAATCTCTTTGTGAATTCTAGAGTTCTAAACATGCATTAAATTCAGGTTCTTTCATTCATAAATTCTCTAAGTCAAATCTCTTTGCGAATAGGTACTTGCTCAACTAGGTTCTTTTCTAATTAATTAACCAACTCTCGTTGCGCTAATCAATCTGATGTCAATAATCTAAGTAGCTAATTTAGATTAAGCGTTAAGAACAATCTAGATGAAGAACTAGATGCTTTGAATCCCAATTAATCAATCAATCTATAATTCCATAAAATCCCCAACGAGAATCCCTAAATCTAACAAGAGAACTACTCAGACATGGCAATCATAACAATAGACATGATCAAAGTAATAATCATATAAATCAACAGAATAAGAAAAAGGGGTTCGAAATCTCTTCTCTCTCGAGTACAAGACCAGCCCCAAAATCTCCTAATCTCTGATAGAATAAAGCTTAGAATCCAACTTAGCCTAAAAAGTGGCTGTAAAACCTAATTAATAGCTAAAACACGTTGGGCCTTCTTGTAAATATAGAAATCTTCTGGGTAAATCTTGCAAATCTCCAAAATCTGTATTTTTGACGCGCAAGAATTTCGTCCTTTAGTGGTGTCGACCGACACCAAATTAGTGTCGGTCGACACTAAGTGCAAACGCACCCAGTGAACTCTGTGAAATCCATGTATGGTGCAAAATCCCTCCAAAAGCTCCCAGAATCTCCAGATAAGCTCCAAACGTGCCTAAACTATAAAGGACTCTAAAGACTCCAAATACAAGGTTAAAGACTCAATATATACACATATATCATGGTCGAAAACCTATAAAACCATGATATATTAACTCCCCCACACTTAGATTTTGCTTGCCCTCAAGCAAACAGAAAACCAAAGTATGAAAAATAGGTTTGAAAACACATAAACTCATTTCGTCTTAGGAACATCGCATTCACATTCACATTCACTTAATAAACCACCTGAAAAGATCCCTGCAGAGATCAAGACCACAATGTACTTCCCCCACACTTAGCAACTGTCCCATGTAAACTCCACAATCAAGACAGAGCATCCAAATTCACCACACTAACCTCTGTTTATATCTAAGTGTGGTCTCAGAGAGGGAGTATCGATCAGAGGACACATGGACTCAACCCAGTCAGTACCTGACCACCAAACTATCGGTTTCTGGTTCCTTTCTTCTCCATTTCTCCCTTAGCAACTGATTTTTCCCCACTGGGTATCATTTCATTTTTTCTATCAGTGCTCTTCCCTTTTTATTTGGGGTGCAACTTTGGACATGTTTCCATGGATATAGAGGAGGTAATAGGGGTCTCTACCACTCATGTGACCACTTCGAAGCTACTAGCTTATCCGCAGTTTATTTCTTTTACTTTCAAATGAGGGAGAAGGAAACCATACTCAAACATGATTATAGGATGTGTCAGGCACATCAGAGGAATCCGATGCAGAGATACCAAGCCCATGGGTGAGAATATTAAGTCAAGATTAGAGGTGAAGTTAGTAGTGGATTCTCTAAATACGTGAGAAGATATGGGTGTCCTTGGTAAGTTGATCTGTGTGTGGTTTTCTAACAGCCATAGAGCTACTGCAGGTCTGTCCAATGGTCACTTAGTTCCTGTTCCAGCGAAAAATCTCCTCGGAAAATCATAGTTTCATACAAATTTTGACTCAATAAAACAATTTTGAAAACAAAAGACTGACTCTAAGAAAGAAAGCAAGCGGTGGTCATTAAACTACCTTCCCCACACTTAAACAACACTGTCCCCAGTGTTATCGCAGCTTGGGCTCGGGAGAACAAGGTATAACCAACGAAAATTCGGAACCTGCTAGCGTGGTCAGTGTCGACCGACACACAGCCAGTGTCGAACGACACAAGGCTTTGGTCGGCACAAATCTGATCCGAATCGAGTGTCCTCGATTATGGTCCGTGTTTTCGAGTTTGGTGTCGACCGACACTAGTTCGGTGTCGATCGACACTGCTATCTGCAATATTGTTCATCACGTTCTGAAACACCAAAATCCAGAAAAATCAAAGAAACAAAACCAAAAATCAAAAAGAAAAGAAAAACTAACCCAACGGTGGGTTGCCTCCCACTCAGCGCTTGTTTTTAGTCATTAGCTTGACTATGGGTAGGAGATCAGGCTCCTGGGGGTTCGACAGAGGCTGTGAGTGCCTCTGCGAAATCCTTATCATCCATGGCGGTGTGTAAGCGGTAACAGCATGAGATCGTCCAAGGAACGAGGGAATAAAGTTAGGGCGGGAGCGTAGCTGTTGGGAATGTCCTGAAATCTACCGTACTATCTCTAAAAAGTATGATAAGTGTCGAGATCAGACATAAGTCATAAATACTGGGTGATCATGATGACTTGCTAGAGCCCGCTCATGATCTATAAGTTTAGGACTTATTACCAGTATTGTATGATCCCAAAGGGTCACACACCATAGCTAACGGGAAAGTTAAAATGGAATTAATACGGTAAGATGCAAGGCATTTACTGTATTTGAACAGAGAATTGGGCCAGACAAAATACAGGCTTCTGTCTGATTTGTGTCTTGGGCCCAAAAGCCTAATAGGCCATTAGTTTAATAACTTGGGCCCATATAAGGCAGAGGGAGGCGCAGCCTAGGGTATGACAACACCCCATCTGCGATTTCTAGGAGCAGCCGTCCTCTCTCTCTCTGTTGATTCCAGCTTGGTCTAGCAGCCTGATCCAGTAGCTTGTAAGAGTGTGGATACCTAGGAGGAGCCGGTTATCATCTGCTCTAAGTGATCTCGACATTACCAATCAATCCGCTGCACTCTAAAAGAGGTAATGATCCTGATCTGTTTATGATTCAACTGCAAATCACCTAGATCCTAGATAATTATGTGCTAGGATGTAACCTGACAATTACACCATGAATACACATAATCCAACAGTGGTATCAGAGCTTGGTCGTTAGGTTTTTGCTGTTTGGATCATATTTAGGTTGTTTTATTGTTAAGAATCGAATTTGGCTTAAGAAATTTGATTAGAACTTGTAAAACCCTAATATGAAATCGCTTGTATCAATCGCTTTTGACATAATCGCTTGTTGACTTTTAGATCGTTTGAATAAGCAAAGCGTGTTTGATAATTAAACAATGTCACAATCGATTGTTAAATTTGAATGTCAAAATCGTTTATGTGTTTATGCATGAATGTCATAATCGCACATGTTGTTTTTGATTGGTTTGTTAATAAGCATGAATCGAAAGTCAAAGTTGATTATTGAATTAAGAATCGATAATGTGATGATCGTTTTGTCCTTTAGTGAAGTTCATAATCGAAAGTTGACCTTGTTGTTAATCATAAGAATCGTGTATGTCATGATACGATTTAGATTTGTCAAATTCGATTATTTGGGAAAAGTCAAAATCACTTATTGAAGATATTGTTAAGATTCGATTTGTTAAGTTTGTTAAAGACAAAATCGTTTCAAAAATTTGAATAATTATGGTTTAAGCGGTTAACCCAAATCGCGGTTTGCTGGAAATTATTTAATGCAATTGGTATTATTTAATTTCTGGTTAAACCGGATTTAAATTCAAAAATTGAATTTTAACCTAAACCGAAGGCTGGTCTAAGTTTGATTTGGTTGGACCAAATAATTTAGAGCTGGTCTGGTTTAGTAAATAACCAGTTGGAATTAGTAGTTAATTTGGTCTCGGACCAGAATTAATGAACCGACTCGGTTATGTCAAATTATTGGGCCAATTGGAATTTTGTGGTCTTGGGCCAAGAATTGGGCCTATAATTTGTGACCCAACCGAAAACTTTAATAAAATATTAAATTAGAAATTTTTATTTTTAGTATATTTCTAAATTTAGAAAGTTTCTAAAATAAGTAAGTTTCCCAAAATAGTAATCTTCTATTTTTGGAAAGAAAACCTAAAATCCTCAAAACCAATATCAAGCTTGGATGTCTTGCCCAATCTTGTCAGCTACTTAACGCTTATTCAATTACAGACATGGCTTACAGTGTGAGGTGTCTGTTTTTGCGTAAGTAAAGTAGTATATAGTCACTAATTTCATTGGGAGTCCCAGACTTTAGTGATTATTTGGCTGTAAGAGATTGGTTTCCTTGACTGGGCCATCGGGAGTCCCGGGCCTTGAGACATCTGGTGTATTGGGCCTTGGGCCCAATTCACAACCGAGAGTTATTGGATATAACTAGCTGTGTGCATGCTTACCAAGTAAAGCTAATTCCGGGTGACGGCCAGTGGCCCACTTTGGATTTAGCTGAACATGGGTCTCGGAATCATTGCATTCTTATGAGGTTAAACGAAGAAATTTTGAATGCAATGCGAGTTTTCTTATAAGTTATTAAGATTACTCTTTTATGAACTAAATAACTAAAACTCTATTGTCTCATAATTTCAGCTATGTCAAGCACAACAACACAAAACACTTTCTCGATCCGGTCTGCCCTTGAGAAGGACAAACTGAACGGATCAAACTTCCTGAACTGGTCCAGGAACCTGAGACTTGTGCTCAGGCAGGAGAAAAAGGCTTATGTCCTTGAAAGAGTTCTCCCCCTAGACCTGCGAATAATGCCGCACAAGCTGTGAAGAATGCTTGGGATACGCATTCTTCAGATGCTAATGACGTGGTTTGCCTGATGTTGGCGACAATGGCTCCCGAACTGCAGATGCAGTGGGAAGGCCTGACTTGTCCCATGGAACTGATGGCAAACCTGAAAGCGTTGTTTGAGGAGCAGGCCCGTACAGAGAGATTCCAAACTGTTAAGAATCTCTTGGACTGTAAAATGGCTAAAGATGCAGCAGTGAGTCCACATGTTCTGAAAATGATGGGTTATCTCGATCATTTGACTAGACTCGACTGTCCTATAAGCCAAGAGCTTGCTTGTGATATCGTTCTGCAGTCTCTTACTCCTGCATATGACCAGTTCATCTTGAACTATAATATGCATGGGTTGATAAAGACTTTGCCTGAGCTACATGGTATGCTCAAGACTGCAGAACCTAATCTGAAGAAGGCCAAGGAACCGTCTGTACTCATGGTACAGAAGGGCAAGGGTTTCAATAAATCCGCTGCGGACAAGGGAAAGGGCAAGGCAGTAAACAATGAAAAGGCCAAGCCCAAGCCCGTGTCTAAAGCTGGGCCTTCTGATATCTGCCACTTTTGCAAAGAGGCAGGGCATTATCGTAGGGACTGTAAGAAATACCAGGAAAGTCTGAAGGAGAAGAAGAAGTCCTTGGCGACTAAATCTTCAGGTATTTTTGTTATTGAAGTAAATACTACTACTTCTGATAATACCACTTGGGTATTAGATACTGGATGTGGGGCTCATATTTGTACTAATATGCAGGCGCTCAGCAACAGTAGAAGGTTGAAGCAACGGCAAGTAGAGTTGCGGGTTGGCAATGGAGCGAAGGTTCCAGCACTGGCCGTTGGCACTTACTTGTTGTCTTTACCTTCTGGATTGATTTTAGAACTTGAGAATTGTTATTTTGTACCTGCTATAAGCAGAAATATCATTTCAGTTTCATTATTGGATTTGCAAGGATTTGATTTTTCTATTAAGAATAAATTGTGTTCCTTTAATCTCAATAATATGTTCTATGTCTGTGCCCCTCTTATAAATGGGCTGTACATGCTGGATCAATCTGCTCCAGTATATAACATTAATACAAAACGGTTCAAATCTAACGAAGAAAATGAGACGTTTCTCTGGCATTGTCGTTTGGGGCACATTAGTGAGAAACGCGTCAAGAGGCTCCATTCAAATGGACTCTTGGGCTCATTTGACACGGGCCCCTTTTAATAAATCCACAGAAAGGGCCAGTGAACTATTGGGCCTGATACATACTGACGTGTGTGGCCCAATGTCCACAAATGGTAGAGGAAACTATCAGTACTTCATTACATTCACTGATGATTTCAGTAGATATGGATATGTCTACTTGATGAAACATAAGTCGGAAACCTTTGAAAAGTTCAAAGAATTCCAGAATGAAGTACAAAACCAGCTTGGTAAAAGTATTAAGGCTCTTCGGTCGGACCGAGGAGGAGAATACTTGAGCCAGGAATTCCGTGATCATCTGAGTGAGTGTGGGATCATCTCCCAACTCACACCTCCTGGAACACCTTAGTGGAATGGTGTGTCTGAGAGAAGGAATCGGACATTGTTAGATATGGTCCGATCCATGATGAGTCACACAGACCTTCCTATATCCCTTTGGGGATATGCTTTGCTGACCGCAACGTTCACACTGAACAGAGTGCCATCAAAAGCAGTAGCAAAGACACCATATGAGTTATGGACTGGAAAAGCTCCAGCAATGTCTTTTCTCAGAATTTGGGGTTGTGAAGCCTATGTCAAAAGATTAATCTCAGACAAGCTTACACCAAAATCTGAAAAATGCTACTTCATTGGTTATCCTAGGGATACCAAGGCTTATTACTTCTATCTGCGATCCGAGAACAAGATCTTTGTTGCTCGGGATTGCACTTTTCTTGAGAGGGAATTTCTCTCTAAGAAAGATAGTGGGAGTAAGGTACAACTTGATGAAATTCAAGAAGGACAGGAACCTGTTCAACCTAATGAGGAAGAACAGCAGGATGAATTACATGAAGCTGTAATAGAACCTGAACCTGCAGTACCTGAAGTTCGAAGATTCGGAAGGATCCGTCACGAACCCGATAGATATCAGGGATTCCTCGTGACTAATTGCCATGATCTTTTGATCATTGACGGTGATGAACCCTCGAACTTTGCAGAAGCCATGATGGGCCCTGACTCCTTAAAGTGGCGTGAAGCCACTGAATCCGAGATGGACTCCATGTCTGCTAACCGAGTGTTTTCACTGGTTGATTTACCCGCTGGTGCAAAAGCCATCGAGTGTAAATGGATCTTCAAGAAGAAGATTGACATGGATGGAAATATCCAGATTTACAAGGCCAGGTTGGTGGCAAAAGGTTTCAAGCAAATTCATGGTATAGACTATGATGAAACCTATTCACCAGTGGCGATGATGAAATCAATTCGGATTCTCCTAGCAACTGCCGCTTATTATGATTATGAGATTTGGCAGATGGATGTGAAAACCGCCTTCCTGAATGGAATCTTGGAGGAGGATGTGTACATGACACAGCCTGACGGTTACATTGATCCTAAGAATGCTGGGAAAGTATGCAAGCTTCACAAATCCATTTATGGATTGAAGCAAGCATCGGGGAGTTGGAATCTTCGTTTTGATGAAGCAATAAAGAACTTTGACTTCATCAGAAACAAGGAAGAACAATGTGTGTATAAGAAAACTAGTGGGAGCAAAGTGGCGTTTCTTATCCTATATGTCGATGACATATTGCTTCTTGGAAATGATATTCCAATGCTGAAGTCTGTTAAAGACTGGCTGGGAAGTTGTTTTCCATGAAGGACATGGGTGAAGCCGCGTATGTTCTTGGAATCCGAATCTTTAGAGATAGATCTAAAAGGCTGATTGGACTTTGTCAAGATTCTTATATAGACAAAGTCCTGCACCGATTCGGAATGGATAATTCCAAGAAGGGGTTCACGCCAATGATACATGGCGCCACACTAAGAAAGACTCAGTGTCCTAAAACACCTGATGAGCTTAAGCGCATTAGTAGGATTCCTTATGCTTCGGCTATAGGATCTATCATGTATGCCATGATCTGTACTCGTCCTGATGTTGCTTATGCACTTAGCATGACGAGTAGGTACCAGTCTAATCCAGGTGAGAATCACTGGATTGCCGTAAAGAATATCATGAAGTATTTGAGGAACACTTAGGATAAGTTCTTGATTTACGGAGAAAGTGAGGTGCTAGAAGTCGGTAGAGTCTGAAAGGCAAGTTTCCAACAGAAAAAGATGATTTCCAGTCACAGTCCGGTTATATCTTGTGTCTGTCTGGCGGTGCAAGGCACTGTTGCTGACTCCATGACTTAAGCTGAACATTCCGCAGCTTGGGTAGCGGCGAAAGAGGTTGTTTGGATAGAAAAGTTCATCACTGAACTTGATGTGGCTAGCTGCACATCTGAGATCCAAACACATTAAGGGTAGGTATTACCTATTCCGAGAGATAAATGATAGAGGTGTTAAGTAGATCAGCAAGTTTCATCAAATGAGAACGTTGCTAATCTATTAACAAAGCCACTCCTTAGGCCTAAGCACGAGTCGCGGACTGTAACTGTAGGATAAGTGAAATTAAGATGTAGTCTTAATTTCAGTGGGAGTTAGTAAAGGGCTTTATTTAGTTATTTTGATTGGTTCATGTAAACATTTTTTAAATGTTAATGAAATTTTTATTTCTGGATTATTTTTAACTGTGATATAAAATAATCGTTCCAAAATGATTCATGTCATTATATATGGGCCATCGAAGTACATGAGTAGACTTGATCCTGAAACCCCATATTTAACGAAATGACATAAATCATAGTGTCCATAGTCGAAGGTTGTTGAAATTGGAACACCAACAACCACTTGAGACTAGATTGTGTTGAGACTTATGACCAAGTTTCGAGGGGTCATAGATGCGCGGCATCAAAGTCGACACATAGGTATATGTAGGGGAGCATATGACCGGACATGGCCCGCTGATGAGAACTCTACAAGATATTAATATCTGTGTCATAAGAGGTTCTCATATACGACTATAGAGTATAGTCCTTAGACCTGAGTTCGCATGCATGTGGCTGCACATGGAGTGATGCGCTTTGATCATTGTCTAACGCTGTTTCGTAACTGGGAGCTATAAGGACCTTGGTTGGGTGTATTATAAAGTGTGTAGTTCATAGTGATGGAACAAGATGGGATTTGTCCCTGCCGTTTAACGGAGGTAATATCTCTAGGCCAATCGGAGACTTGATAGCTGGTAAGAGAGTGGCCACTCCCAAACGGACTTGCCCAAGTCGTTTGCATTGTCAGTATCAAATCTGGTCCGATGAACATGGTCTGGCTATATAAGGATGACACGCATCTTGCCTTATGCCAGATCGAGATATTGAGACAAAAGGATTAGGGAATGTAGGATTCCAGTACAAGTGGGAGATTGTTGGGAATGTCCTGAAATCTACCGTACTATCTCTAAAAAGTATGATAAGTGTCGAGATCAGACATAAGTCATAAATACTGGGTGATCATGATGACTTGCTAGAGCCCGCTCATGATCTATAAGTTTAGGACTTATTACCAGTATTGTATGATCCCAAAGGGTCACACACCATAGCTAACGGGAAAGTTAAAATGGAATTAATACGGTAAGATGCAAGGCATTTACTGTATTTGAACAGAGAATTGGGCCAGACAAAATACAGGCTTTTGTCTGATTTGTGTCTTGGGCCCAAAAGCCTAATAGGCCATTAGTTTAATAACTTGGGCCCATATAAGGCAGAGGGAGGCGCAGCCTAGGGTATGACAACACCCCATCTGCGATTTCTAGGAGCAGCCGTCCTCTCTCTCTCTGTTGATTCCAGCTTGGTCTAGCAGCCTGATCCAGTAGCTTGTAAGAGTGTGGATACCTAGGAGGAGCCGGTTATCATCTGCTCTAAGTGATCTCGACATTACCAATCAATCCGCTGCACTCTAAAAGAGGTAATGATCCTGATCTGTTTATGATTCAACTGCAAATCACCTAGATCCTAGATAATTATGTGCTAGGATGTAACCTGACAATTACACCATGAATACACATAATCCAACAGTAGCTTGGGTGGGATAGAGCGTTTCCCTGCATTCACATCAATGAGGTTAGGATGATTGGGTTTAGAGGATGCATACCTTCGCTTTGGAGGATGTCTGATGTTTGGAGCTTTCTGCTTATGAGCCGTTGCAGGCTCTGAAGATGTTAGAGTAGATTCCCGAGGAACCACCATCTTCTCTTCTCCAATATCAGACATTTTAGCCTCACAAATCTGAGCTTCTTGTTCTAGCTGAACACTGAAGACTTGAACATCAATTGTGGGTTTTCACAGCTTATCCATCTCGAAGTGCAGAGGCTTATCTCCTAGGTGGAGATCAATCAGACCATGCCTCACATCAATCACTGCTCCAACTGTAGCTAAGAAGGATCTGCCAAGTAGCAGAGGATCATCCGGTTCCATATCATATTTCAGCACCACGAAGTCTATTGGAATCAAGTAGTTTCCAACTCTGATAGGGATGTCCTAAAGAACTCCTTCTGGGATCCTCTTCGATCGATCAGCTAGGATTAGAGAGATCCTAGTTTGTTTGAAGTCCAGAAACCCCAACCTCACAGCCACCGAGTATGGCATGAGATTCACACTAGATCCCAAATCATACAAAGAGTGTTTGAAGCTGTCCTCAAAGATAGAGCAGTCTAGCGCAAAGACTCCTGGATCTGGAAGCTTCTATGGAATCTGATTCAGCAGCACAGAACTAACTCGCTTAGATACAATCATCACCCCCCTCTTTCAAATGACCATCAGTGGAGATCATCTTCTTCGCATATCTCTGCACACAAGGATGAAAAGACGACGATCATAGTACCAATGAGACTTCGTAAATGCGGGGAGAACAAGAAACACTTAGTTCTCATTGTTGAATTTTTTTTGTTCAACAGCTTAATTTTCATTTAACTAAAAGATGGGTTCATGGATACAATAGATCCAAGCAGGCCTTGCTTGGCACAATTATCAGCCATCCCATTAAAAGATTTTATGTTGTGCTTGAAAGAAAAAACAGAGAAAAACGAGGATAGAAATTTGATGTCGTTGCGGAATCCGTGGAGATCCGACATCATCGATCTTAAATTGATCAGGTTAACCAGTTGAAGGGAGTCTGAGATGACCTCGATCTTTCTGAAATTCTGCACCCATGCAGAGAGCAGGGTGATAGGTTCTAAGTTTTACCCTATTCTAAACTGCAAGTGCACAATATCGTCAAAGTAGTATATAGGGTTATCGAATCCACAGGGACACTTGGTCTCAATAGAATCAGAAACGTAGAGATTAATACTAGAAATAAAGCAAATGGTAAATGAATTAAAAGCAAGGCAAGAAAGTAAACAGTAGCAAGTTGGTTGTGAAAGCAATAAACTAAAAGCGTCAAGCCTAGGGTGTTCTCAGGAAATCAGACAAGCAGACAAATTAATCAGTCAGGATCTAATTAAACTCAGTTCTAGAACTCAAATCACAGAAATAGAATTAACCAAATCTCTTTGCGAAAACTCTCTAAGTCTAAGTGCAGTAACCCAAATCTCTTTGCAATTACTAACAGATTAAACTAGCATTAAGTTCAAGTTCGATATGTTCACAATTAAACTAAACCAAATCTCTTTGCGAATAATTTAATTGCTCAACCTAAATAGTTCAGATTCTAAAACACACTCTCGTGTCGAATTTAGCAACCTAAGATCTAGATTCTAATTGATCAGGTTAGAACTAGCTTTAAGCACAATTTAGTTTGAAGAACATTCTAATCATATGAATCCTTAACTGAATTAAACAAGTCTAGCAAGTCATCAAACCCTAATGAGAAACCCTAAACTTAACTATGGATCTACTCAGACATGATTGATGAAAACATAATCATAGAAATAATAGATTGCATATAAGAAATTAAATAGATAAAGGGGTTCGAAATCTTCTCCAAAATAAGTGAATACAGGAAATAGATCAGCCCCAAAAGCTCTAAAAATCTCTTAGCTCTAAGTATGAAAGCGTATGTAAACTAAACACCAAAATCCTCTATATATAAGCCTAATCTCGGTTGGGGCTTCTGTGTAAATACTGGAACTATTCTGGACCTCTTTGCAAATCTTCATAACTTGTTAAACCGACGCGTACGGCCCATCTCGCTAGTGTGTCGACCGATGCACAAGGTGTGTCGGTCGATGCTTGATCAATAAATCGGGCAGTGAGTTAAGCTCTCGGCCAAAACGTCCCAAAAGTCCCAAAATGCTCCAAATATCTCCAATTAGCTCCAAACCTGATTAAACCTGTAAAAGACTCTAAACGAACACAAAAGACACTAAAAACACATCTATATCATGGTATAAAATGGGTAAAAACCATGATATATCAACTCCCCCACACTTAGCCTTTGCTTGCCCTCAAGCAAAACAGAGAACTAAAATGCAGTGAAGAGGTTTGAAAACTCTTCAGAAACTCATTTTGTCGTAGGAGCAGCAGCATTCAGATTCCCCTTAGTAATCCACATGAAAGAGTCAATCCACAGACATCAAGACCAACTTATACTTCCCCCACACTTAGCAACTGTCCTAAGTAAACGCCACAATCACATTCACGCATTCAAATTCTCCCTACTGACTTCTGCATGTATTTAAGTGCGGTCTCACCTAAGGGGTATCGATCTAAAGGCACATGGATTCTTACCTTGCCAGCTCTAGACCACCATACTATCTTTCTCTAATCCCTTTCTTCTCTTTCCCTTCCTTAACAACTGATTTTTCCCCACTGGGTATCATTTTATTTTTTTTATCAGTGTTCTTCCCGTTTTGGGGTGTACTTTGGACACATTCCATGGATCACATGAGAGAAAATAGTGTTTGCTACCATTCCCATGACCACTTCGGAGTTACTAACTCATCCGCAGTTTATTATCTTTTTTTTTTTACTTTATGGAAGGGGAGAAGGGAACCAAATAGGACAGGTTTACAGGCTGTGTCAGAACCAACAAGGGAGTCCGACATAAAGTATACCAAGCCCTTAGGTGAGAAATCTAAAGTCAGGATTAAATTGAAGTCAGTAAAAGATCCTCTGATACCTGAAGCGATGTGGGTGTTCTCAGTAGGCTGATCTGTGTCTGGGTTTTCTAATAGTCATAGATAATCTGCAGCTTCATCCCAATGGTTACTTAAGTTCCTGCAAATGCTGTTAATCTTCTCAAAAAATCATTGTTTCCTACTTAAACTGGTTTTGACTCAATAAAACAAATTTTTAAAATTTAATTGACTCTAAGAAAACAAAAGAAAGTAATTAGTAGAACCTCCCCCACACTTAAGACACACTGTCCCCAGTAGTGTCAAGCAAGGGATTGGTTAAAAGAAAGAAAATAAAAATTTGTTAATGGAATGGTTAGTTCTCTCGGGTTTTTACCTCTGTCGCAGTCAGGCATCGATCGTTGCACTAGGTGCACCGACCGTTGCTGTGCGATTTCCATTGTAACGATCGACACAATGGTGTGTCGATCGACGCACTGCGATTTCACGAACAGTCAGCAAGTTAGCAGGTTAATCCGTCGGTTTTTGTCAGTTTCGAATCTTGCAAGCTGAAAACACTAGAAACAGAGTAAAACCCATGCAACAGATGTATCAAATAAGGTACAACCATCCAAACATAGTAGAATCCTAAAAATCAAAAGGAAAAAGTGCAAGAATAAAAAGAAAAACAGAGTACAGAACCGATAATCCAGAGATGACAGCTACGCTCACTCACTATCATCAATCCCTCCATAGCGCTCAGTATCACTGACGTCCGTAGGAGAACGCTGTCTACGTCGTGAAGCAGGGACGGGCTGATGAACTGGTGGCTGTCTCCTGCAAGTGCAGCCACGCATCCACTCCCAAACGGTCCTCCAGATCCCATCACTACGCTCTCTCCACCCAGCCTCGGACATATCTCCATAGGGAACTGAAATCTCAGGATAAGGGCCAAGGTCAACGGGGGCAGCAGCAGGCGCAGGGGCAGCAGAAGTCGAAGCTCGTGTGGAGGGCTCTCCCAGCGGATGAGCCATAGTCGGAATCCCACGCTGCTCAGTCTCTGGAGGCTGAAATCTCAGAGCCTCCAATGTATCAATCCGTGTCCACCTAGCAGCAGGAAGCTCTATACCACACATCCCAGTAGCCGGGTCCTGATAAACCCAAATGCGCCCCTCCTTGAGCCAGGTAGCGCTCTGCAAATGACTGAAGTCTAGGAACTCCTGGGCTCTATCACGCTCCGTGCCATGTAGAGGAATCCCGCAATGCATAAAAATGGGAGTAAGCAAGCTCCCTACCGTCTCTGTACTAGCTCCATCAAAAGGCTTCGTCTGCAGATCACATAAATGTAAAGCAAAGACAGCTCCCAAGTTGAGACTCGTAGTAGGATCTCTCACGCCAGAACCTCTAAACTGATCTCTCAGCCCCATAAACAGCATCTCCATCTCATACTTGCGCATTTTGTTGGCCTCAAACTTGCATAGCAAGCTCCATATCTCAGCACAGGATGCCTCATCATCTTCACCGGTGTGGTCCTGGAGTTGTATCGACCGCTGCCAATACTCTCCCAGAATGTGCGAGCCTCAACTGGATCCCACTCAAGTGCCATAGCAATGCGCCTCGGCTTGGTACTGAACCCGTAGATCCTGCAAAGATCAAGTAGAGGAATCCGATACCTGACTCCCCAACTCATGAAGGTAAAGATACCTCCTGTAGCGCTCCTCCTATCGGGATCTGGGTAAACCACTCTGCAAGTGGCTAGCAACTGTCTGACCAGCTTAGGATAGAGATCATAAGGGCGCATTGGCATTGTCCCTAGACCAATGCCTCTGCACACATCAAGTACCTGCTCATCAATCCCCATACTCTTGCAGGTAGAGTAGTCAGCGAACTTGGTTGGCTTTATGGTCATCCCACACCAACCACTGTAGAGAAGTGAATCAAACTCATCCCACTGGTCAAGTAGTGGTCGCTCTGTGAAGTCTGCAGTCTTAAGGAACGAGCGAATGTCCCTTGGCCACTGTCTGGCTGTCGGGATCTCTGTAGCGTCTTCTCGGGGCCAAGGCAAAGCGACTGGCGGTCCATCTCTTACATATGGCTCAGGTGGCTGAGAGTGTCTGTGAAACCACTCTGGAGGTGGAATGTACTGTCTTGCGGCCGTTGATGCTGTTGCTTGCTTCTTGCGGGGCTGTCTACGAGATGCCATCTGCAAAAGAAATAAAATTCAAACAATGTAAGTCTCGGCAACTCTCTGTGAAATCGCGAAGCATCGACCGTTGCATCTAAGGCATCAATCGTTGCAAGGCGATTTCACTTTATCGAACATTTCCCAAAATTGCAAAGCAACGACCGTTGCTTGAAAGCAACGACCGTTGCAAGGCGATTTCGCCGCAAACAATCAGCAAAAATTCAGTTCAAATCCATGCCACATTATCTCAATTCAGCTCAAAATCAAAACCCATCACCCTAAATTGGTCTAATCTCGCATGCAACATCAATTTTCTGTTCAAAAACCTCAAACCCTAAAACCCTAAAATTGAATCCGAAAATTTGAGAAATAGAAGTTCATTACCTTGGATTCTTGAGATATGAGTTAAAGACAAGGGTTTAGAGTGTGATATAGGAAGTATTAGCAATTGAAATGAAGAAAAATGATGAGAAATGGCGATTTTCGGGTGTGAGCTCACGGTTGTACGGATGATCGGAAATGAGAGAGAAAAGAGAAGAGAAAGGGTCTAAGGCACTTACCTGGTCGTGGGTGCAACGATCGTTGCTTTAGGGGCAACGACCGTTGCTGGTTAAATCATAATTGATTTTCCGGTTTAGCGCATACCTTAATTTTGCAATTGAACCAATTGCAACGACCGTTGCTTGTGAGCAACGATCGTCACAAAGCGATTACCCCTCTTCGTCAAATCTCCTTGCAACGACCGGTGCACAAGTGCATCGATCGTCACACCTCTCCAGATTCGAGTTCTGCATCTGAAACTTAGCAAAAACAAAAACTAAAAACGTGAAATCCTAAGAAAAACACCAAAAATAAGAAAGAAAAACAACTAAACCTAACAGTGGGTTGCCTCCCACTCAGCGCTTGTTTAAGGTCATTAGCTTGACCGGACGCACAAGATCTTTCAGGCACTAAGAAAACCTGACAGAGACCTTTTCTGTCTCTGTTCAAGTCTCCTCATCCAAGGTGGAGAATAGGCTTTTGCAGAATGCTCATGTCCAAGAAAAGATGGAGTAAAATGTGCTCCAGGATCTAGAATCACAGTGTCATCCGTCTGCTCATCATCTGCATCCATGATTGTGAATGTCTGCCCATCTATCAGTGGCTTTCGCAGCTTCTCCATCTCATATCGCAGCGGCTCATCTCCCAGGTGGAGGTCTATTAGACTCTGTCTAACATCAATCACAGCTCCTGCTGTAGCCAAGAATGGTCTTCCAAGCAGCAATGCTTCATCAGGATCGCAGTCATACTTCAGCACAAGGAAGTCTGTCGGAACTAAGTAGTTTCCAACTCTCACTGGAATGTCCTTTAAGAGTCCTTCCGGAACTCGTATAGACTGATCAGCTAGGACAAGAGAGGTCCTAGTGGGAGAAAAATCCAGCATCCCCAGCTTCTCTGCCACAGAATAAGGCATCATACTTCCAGCAGCTCCTAAGTCACACAGAGAGCGTCTAAAACTGTCCTCGAAAATGGAGCAGTTAAGCACAAAGACTCCAGGGTCAGGCAGCTTCTTCGGGATCTTGTTCAGTAGCACCTCACTAATGTGTTGGGGAACTATAATCACCCAGTCTCTCAGCTCTTCATCTAAAGGCAGCATCCTGTTCAAATACCTCTGCACACAGGGATGATAAGGTGGATCATCAGACGGTGGAATTTCTTCCAAGTCTTCACCACTTTCTTCTAGCTTCTTAAGCTCTTCAATTTCTTTCTTAATCACTTCAGATACTGAGGAGTGCTGTCTAACAATCTGTGCGTAGATCTCCTGTTGAGTAACCTCATAGGCTCCAGTGAATAAGTGATTGAGGTCCAACTCTGCATCAATGCCTTTATCATCCGGCAAGTCTGTCTGTCCACGAGTTGCATCGACCGACACTGGATGTGTGTCGATCGTTGCAATACGATTCTCACAGTTTTCACCCGAGAGTTTTTCTCCAAAATCCGAGAATTCTTCTTCCTCTACCAACTCAGCTGTACTTAGCTCGAATTTTTCCCCTAGGTGAGATCCATCATTAACGTACACAGACCAGGCCTTAATGTGAGTGTCTGCAACTCCTTTTCCCTTCATAGAACTGGAAATCTGATTCACCTGAGTGTCCAGCTGCTTCACATGAGTGCTCAGAGTCTCAAACTTCCCATTGAGGTTCTCATAAACTGCATCCAGCTTCTTGTTACTGTCCACAGAAATCTTGTTCTGGCTCTCCAGTACCTGTTCCAACATCGTTTCCATCCTAGTCTCAAAAGCAGTGGCTGCAGGAGGTGACTGATAAGATGAAGATCCGTAGGTTCTCTGATTTCCTTGTCCATAAGGCTTCTGAAAGTTACCAGTCTGTCCAAAGCTTGAAGAGTTCTGGTTACCTGTGAAGGCATTCTTCTGTCCTCCACCGGAAAATCTGTTCCCAGACTGATATCCAAACCTATTTCCTTGGAAACCAGAACCACTTATGTAGTTCACATCTTCTTCTTTGTTTTCTTCATCAGCCTCCAGAATCTCTACTTCTTGTGCAAAGTGTACTCCTTTCTTCTCAGCCAGAAGATTGCAGAGAGTGTCCAGCCTAGATCTCATATCAGCTATGTCAGAAATCTCTACACTTCCACCAGATTTCTTCCTCCTCTCATCCATAGTCTTGCAATTGTTGCTGCCTATTAGATTCTCAATCAACTGTTTAGCTTGTGTAGGAGTCCTGGTGTTGAAGTTAGCATTACTGGAATTGTCCAGTGCAGACTGATATGGAAGATCTATGCCTCTGAAGAAAATGCCAATCAACTGAACTTCAGTGAATCCATGGTGTGGGCAGTCACGCTGATACTGCTTAAATCTCATCCAGGCAGTCTTTAAAGGTTCCACAGCTCCTTGGGAAAAGGTGAGTATGTCCTGTCTGGACTGGTCTGAGCGCGCATCATCATAGAAGTGACGCAGGAACTCACTCTTTAAAGCTGCCCAAGTAGTGTACTGAGCAGGTGCTAGCTGCTTAAGCCATGCACTAGCGTCTCCAGCAAGACTGTGCGGAAAGAGCTTAAGGAACAGATAGTCCGGGCAGACTCCATCATACTTCATGCCAGTGACTACGTCCTCAAACGAATCAATGTGGTCCATAGGTTGCTCCGTTGGGTAACCATGAAATGCATTCTGTCTCATCAGCGAGTAGTAGATGGTTTTGATTTCAAAATCGTTCCTCTCAAAAGCAGGAAGCACTAAAGCTGACCGGTTTCTAGGAAACTCATCCGGTCTGTTGTAGTCAGCTAAAGTCCTCTCATGGACAACCATCTGTCTACCTTGGGCCTGTCCTTGGGCTTGCGCCTGCGGTTGTGGCTCAGGTGGGTCAGGGATCACGTTCCCTTCAGCATCAACCCGATGCCCAGCAGCATTGTACGGGTTGTTATCTCGGTCCCTCAGGGTACCTTCAGCATCTGGTATCAAGATCAGACGTTCTCGTACCATTCTCTCTCTCTTTTCTCTTCTGATAGTTCTTTCTAGACGTCCAAGTTCCTCTAGTCCGAGATTAACTAAGCTCGAGTTCGGATTACTTCGAGTTTTCTGCGTTGGCATAAACTGTCTGTAATCGTCCAGCAACGACCGATGCTATCAGTGCAACGATCGATTCAATCTCAGAATCGCCTAGTGAAGATCGACGCAAGGGATGCAACGATCGACGCAAGGCGAAAGTCGTACCTGCGACAGAAAGAAACAGAGAAAAAGTTAGCAGATTATAAAAATAAAAACGAAAAAAGCAAAAACAAAAAGAAAAATTTCTAGTAAAAACCCTAAGTTCGGTCCTATCGAAGACTCAAAGAGTCCCCGGCAACGGCGCCAAAAACTTGATAGGTTCTAAGTTTTACCCTATTCTAAACTGCAAGTGCACAGTATCGTCAAAGTAGTATATAGGGTTATCGAATCCACAGGGACACTTGGTCTCAATAGAATCAGAAACGTATAGATTAATACTAGAAATAAAGCAAATGGTAAATGAATTAAAAGCAAGGCAAGAAAGTAAACAGTAGCAAGTTGGTTGTGAAAGCAATAAACTAAAAGCGTCAAGCCTAGAATGTTCTCAGGAAATCAGACAAGCAGACAAATTAATCAGTCAAGATCTAATTAAACTCAGTTCTAGAACTCAAATCACGGAAATAGAATTAACCAAATCTCTTTGCGAAAACTCTCTAAGTCTAAGTGCAGTAACCCAAATCTCTTTGCAATTACTAACAGATTAAACTAGCATTAAGTTCAAGTTCGATATGTTCACAATTAAACTAAACCAAATCTCTTTGCGAATAATTTAATTGCTCAACCTAAATAGTTCAGATTCTAAAACACACTCTCGTGTCGAATTTAGCAACCTAAGATCTAGATTCTAATTGATCAGGTTAGAACTAGCTTTAAGCACAATTTAGTTTGAAGAACATTCTAATCATATGAATCCTTAACTGAATTAAACAAGTCTAGCAAGTCATCAAACCCTAATGAGAAACCCTAAACTTAACTATGGATCTACTCAGACATGATTGATGAATATATAATCATAGATATAATAGATTGCATATAAGAAATTAAATAGATAAAGGGGTTCGAAATCTTCTCCAAAATAAGTGAATACAGGAAATAGATCAGCCCCAAAAGCTCTAAAAATCTCTTAGCTCTAAGTATGAAAGCGTATGTAAATTAAACACCAAAATCCTCTATATATAAGCCTAATCTCGGCTGGGGCTTCTGTGTAAATACTGGAACTATTCTGGGCCTCTTTGCAAATCTTCATAACTTGTTAAACCGACGCGTACGGCCCATCTCGCTAGTGTGTCGACCGATGCACAAGGTGTGTCGGTCGATGCTTGATCAATAAATCGGGCAGTGAGTTAAGCTCTCGGCCAAAACGTCCCAAAAGTCCCAAAATGCTCCAAATATCTCCAATTTGCTCCAAACCTGATTAAACCTGTAAAAGACTCTAAACGAACACAAAAGACACTAAAAACACATCTATATCATGGTATAAAATGGGTAAAAAACATGATATATCACAGGGCAGAACGGACTGCTAGTAATTCAGCCACTAGAGGCGATTTAACACTGGAGGTTGAGGAAACAAAGGTCCGTGGAAGGGGGCTGTTTGGACTGAAGCACCAACCCAATCCTGCAAAAAAAAAATCCGGTGACCATGTTGCATCGGTGTAGATGGTGAGAATGTGGGGATCCGATCGTGGAGGAGGGGGGGGCGATGGCGTGAGTTACGCTTACGATGTGAACCGCGCTCACGGTGTGAGTCTCTTTTGTGATGTAAACATGTTCATCATTTAGCTCTTGCTCTTGGTGTGAGTCTTGTTCGCGACGTGAGTCATCTTTATCATATATGTATTGCCCTCGGTGTGAGTCATGTTCACGATGTGAATCGCGTTCATCATCTAGATCTCGCCATCAGTGCAAGTCTCGTTCACGATGTGAATCACGTTCATCATCCAGATCTCCCCCTCGGTGTGAGTCTCGTTCGGGGATATCATGGACTAGTCGTCTGAAGACGTCTCCCTTAACTTTGGAGGAAATGACGCGTCGGGACTTGGACGGGTATCTCGACTGTTGTTCGAAACGAATTTGTCCTGTTCGGTCTGCAACTGGTCGATTTTCTCCGAGAATTCTTTTAGCAAATCGTTATGGGAATCGACTTTGGCTATCAGAACGGCTAAAACAAAGTCTTGGTCGACTTGTTTTGTTGTGTCGTCGGCTGGCAGTGAAGGATTGTTTAGTTGATCCTGATTCAATTCTTAGATTCATATCAACCTAAACATGCGGATCTAGGTTCTCTTGAATAGAAACATTATGATCTCACCTTTTACCTGTTAATTGCAGCAGAAGGAGAGAACAGGTCAGAGATCAGAGAAACACCGAGAGATGAATCCTCCAAAGGCTCACACACGCGATCACAGAAAACGGCTGCTAGACCGAGCTTATGGGAGGCACAGGGAGAGAGAGATTTCGGCGCTGAGGGGCTAGGGTTAGAGAGAAAGAGATTTGGCTTTTAGTTTATAAAAGCCTTCTCTTTCCCTTTTGGGCTTTTGGGCCCAAATATCAATCTGATTAAATCCCATGGATTTAATCAGACCCATTAATCTCTCTCTTAGTACGACAAATGCCTGGCACTTTTACCGTACTTCTGCTAAGCCGTTCCAACACCTTTTCCTGTTAGCTTAGGCGTGTGACCCATATGGGATCATATAATAAAGGCAATAAGTCCAAGACTTATAGATCATGAGCGGACTCTAGCAAGCCATCATGACCCCCAGTATTATATGACTTATGTCTGATCTTTGACATACTCTTACTTTCTAGAGACAGTACCGAGATTACTGGACACAATTCCAACAATCTCCCACTTGTACTGGAATCTCTGTATTCATAATCCTTTTGTCTCAATATCTCGATTAGTCATAAGGCAAGATTAGTGTCATCCTTATAAAGCCTAATCTTGTTCATCGGACTCTGATTTGATACTGACAATCCAAACGACTCGGGAAAGTCCGTTTGAGCATGGCCATGCATTTTCCAGTATTCAAATCTCCGATTGGCCTTGAGATATTCACTCCATTTATATTGGAGGGACAAATTCCGTCTTGTTCCATCACTGTAAACTACTCATTTCATAATGTACCCAAACAAGGTCCTTATAACTATCGCAGAACGATAGCGTTAGACAATAATCAAAGTGCATTAGTCCATGTGCAGTCACATGCATGCAAACTCAGGTCTAAGGACTATACTCTATAGTCGTAGTAAGAATCTCTTATGACACAGATATAAATATCCTGAAGAGTTCTTATAATCGGGTCTTGTCCGGTCGTATGTTCCCAACATACACCTATGTATTGACTTTGATGCCGCGCATTTATGACACACTGAGACTTTGTCATAAGTCACATACCAATCCAGTCTCTCACGGTTGTTGGTGTTCCAATTTCAACAACCTTCGACTAGGGACAGGATGATATAATCCATCTATCAAATATAGGGTCTCATGATCAAGCTAAATGACTTTGATGACTCAAGATCAAGTCACTTACTTCGATGACCTATAAAATAGTTTATATCACTTTGGAACGATTATTTCATCACAGTTAAAATAATCTTGAAATAATAATTTCATTAAACATAAGAATGTTTTACAAGAACATATCAAATAACTAAATAAAAGCCCTCAAGCTCCCACTCAAATTTAGATTACATTTCAATGTCTCTAATGCCTACAGCTTCAGTCAGAAACTCGAGCTTAGGCCTTGGGAGTGGCTTCGTCAACGGATCAGCGACGTTATCATCTGTCTGAACTCGGCTGATCTTGACTTCCTTTCTATTAATGATGTCACGTATCAAGTGAAATCTTCTTAGAACATGCTTGGATTTCTGGTGTGATCTCGGTTCCTTTGCCTGAGCTATAGCACCATTGTTATCACAAAACAGTGCTAGAGGCTCAGCCGCATCTGGTATCACACCTAGTTCAATAATGAACTTTCGTATCCAAACAGCTTCCTTCGCAGCTTCTGAAGCGGCGATATATTCAGCTTCTGTAGTGGAATCAGCAACGGTGTCTTGCTTGGAGCTTCTCCAACTGATTGCACCGCCATTCAGACAAAAGATATAACCGGACTGTGACCGGAAATCATCTTGGTCTGTCTGGAAACTTGCGTCCGTGAATCCACTGACTTTAAGCACATCACTTCCACCGTACACCAAGAACTTATCCTTAGTATGTCTTAGATACTTCAAGATATTCTTTACGGCAATCCAATGGTTTTCACTTGGATTTGACTGGTATCTACTCGTCATGCTCAATGCATAAGCAACATCAGGACGAGTACAGATCATGGCATACATGACAGATCCTATTGCAGATGCATAAGGAATATTCTTCATGCGCTCAAGCTCAGCAGCCGTCGTAGGGCTCTGCTTCTTTTTTAGCGTTGTGCCATGTACCATTGGCGTGAAGCCCTTCTTGGAATCTTTCATGCTGAATCTTTGTAGGACTTTGTCAATGTATGAATCTTGACACAAGCCTATCAGCCTTCTAGATCTATCCCGGTAGATCCTGATTCCAAGAACGTATGCGGCTTCACCCATGTCTTTCATGGAAAAACAACTTCCAAGCCAGTCCTTTACGGACTTCAGCATTGGAATGTCGTTTCCGAGAAGCAGTATGTCATCGACATACAGAATAAGAAATACTATCTTGCTCCCACTAGTTTTCTTATACACGCATTGTTCTTCTTCGTTTCTGATGAAGTCAAATTGCTTGATCGCTTCATCAAAACGAAGATTCCAGCTCCTCGATGCTTGCTTCAATCCATAAATGGATTTATGAAGCTTGCATACTTTCCCAGCATTCTTTGGATCTATGTAACCGTCAGGTTGCGTCATATACACATCCTCTTCCAGAATACCATTCAGGAAGGCGGTTTTCACGTCCATCTGCCAAATTTCATAATCATGAAAAGCTGCAGTTGCTAGTAGAATCCGAATAGATTTCATCATAGCCACTGGTGAATAGGTTTCATCGTAATCCACACCGTGAACTTGTCTGAAACCTTTTGCCACCAACCTGGCTTTATAAATCTGGACATTTCCATCCACGTCAATCTTCTTCTTGAAGATCCATTTGCACTCGATGGCTTTTACACCAGCGGGTAAGTCAACCAATGAAAACACTTGGTTGACTGACATGGAGTCCATTTCGGAATCAGTGGCCTTGCGCCACTTCGAGGAATCTGGGCCCATCATGGCTTGATTGAAGTTCGATGGTTCATCACCATCAATGATCAAAAGATCATGACAGTCAGTCACGAGGAATCCTTGATATCTCTCGGGTTCGTGACGGATCCTCCCGGATCTTCGAACTTCAGGTACTACAGGTTCAGGCTCTACAATTTCTTGTAGGTCCTCCTGCTGCTCTTCCTCATTAGGTTGAGCAGTATCCTGTTCATCTTGAATTTCTTCAAGCAGTACCTTACTCCCACTGTCTTTCTTAGAGAGAAACTCTCTCTCAAGAAAGTTACAATCCCGGGCAACAAAGATCTTGTTCTCGGAACGTAGATAGAAGTAATAAGCCTTGGTTTCCTTCGGATAACCAATGAAGTAGCATTTATCAGACTTTGGTGTAAGCTTATCTGAGATTAATCTCTTGACATAAGCTTCACAACCCCAAATTCTTAGATAAGACAGCACTGGAGCCACTCCAGTCCATAATTCATATGGTGTCTTTGCTACTGCTTTCGATGGCGCTCTATTTAGAGTGAACACTGCTGTTAGCAGAGCATATCCCCAAAGGGATATTGGAAGGTCTGTGTGACTCATCATAGATCGAACCATATCCAATAAGGTCCGATTTCTCCTCTCAGACACACCATTCCATTGAGGTGTTCCGGGAGGAGTGAGTTGGGATACGATCCCACACTCTCTTAGATGATCACTGAATTCTTGGCTTAAGTATTCTCCTCCTCGGTCGGACCGAAGAGCCTTAATGCTTTTGCCAAGTTGGTTCTGTACTTCATTTTGGAATTCTCTGAACTTCTCAAAAGATTCAGACTTATGTTTCATCAAATAAACATATCCATACCTACTGAAATCATCAGTGAAGGTAATGAAGTACTGATAGTTTCCTCTTGCATTTGTGGACATTGGGCCACACACATCAGTGTGTATCAGGCCCAACAAGTCACTGGCCCTCTCGTTAGGTTTATTAAAGGGGGCCCGTGTCATTTTGCCCATCATGCAGGATTCGCATTTCTCACATGACTCAAAGTCAAATGAGCCAAGAAGTCCATTCGAATGGAGCCTCTTGATGCGTTTCTCGCTGATGTGCCCTAAACGACAATGCCATAGAAACGTTCGGTTCTCCTCATTAGGTTTGAACCGTTTGGTATTAATGTTATAAATTGGCGCGGATTGATCGAGTATGTAAAGCCCATTCGTAAGAGGGGCAGAACCATAGAACAAATTGTTGCGATTGAAGGAACATAATTTATTCTTAACTGAAAAATCATAACCTTCCAAATCCAACAAAGAAATTGAAATAATATTTCTGCTTATAGCAGGTACAAAATAACAATTATTGAGTTCTAAAATCAATCCCGAAGGTAAAGACAACAAGTATGTGCCTACAGCTAGTGCTGGAACTTTCGCTCCATTCCCAACTCGTAGCTCCACTTGTCCTTGCTTCAGCCTTCTACTGTTGCTGAGTGCCTGCATATTAGTACAAATATGAGCCCCACAACCAGTATCCATGACCCATGAGGCATTATCAGAAGTAGTTGTATTAACTTCTATAACAAAAATACCTGTCGAAGAAGTCTCGAGAGTCTTCTTCTTCAATTCCTTTAGACCTTCTTGGAATTTCTTACATTCTCTCCTCCAATGCCCTGGTTCTTTACAGAACCTGCATATGTCAGTTGGCCCAGCCTTGGACTTGGGCTTGGGCTTTGGCGTGTCCTTGTCCGCGACTTGGACAGCCTTGGCCTTTCCCTTATCCTTAGCAGAGGATTTCTTAAACCCCTTGCCCTTTTGCACCATAAGCACATTGGGGTCCTTGGCGGTTTTCCTCAAGTTGGGCTCTGCAGTCTTGAGCATTCCGTGAAGCTCAGGCAATGTCTTACTCAAGCCATGCATGTTAAAGTTCAGAATGAACTGATCATAGCTTGCAGGTAATGACTGCAGAATGATGTCGCAGGCAAGTTCCTGGCTGATTGGGCAGTCGAGTTTCTGAAGATGATCGAGATAACCCATCATCTTCAAGACATGAGGACTCACTGCCGCATTCGCAGCCAACTTACAGTCTAAGAGGTTCTTAACTGTCTGAAACCTCTCAGTCCTTGCTTGCTCCTGAAAAAGCGATTTCAGGCTTGCCATTATCTCAATTGGTGACAACACACTCTCGAACTGCATTTGCAGCTCAGCAGTCATTGTCGCCAACATAAGGCAATACACATCATTTTCATCTGACGAATGCTTTTCCCAAGCATTATGCAGAGTCCTGGCGGCATTGTTAGCAGGCCTCTCGGGGAGAGGATCACGAAGGACATAATCCTTCTTCTCCTGCTTGAGGACCAGCCTCAAGTTCCTTGACCACGTCAGGAAGTTCGTTCCAGTCAGCTTCTCCTTCTCGAGAACAGACCGGATTGAGAATGTGTTTTGTGTGCTTGTAGTAGTCATAGCTGAAATATATAGATAAAAAGGTTATTAGTTAAAATGTTCAATATGATTAATCACGCATTATATTCAATAACCTAAGTTACCCTCAATAGAATATAATGATTCCAAGATCCACATATAACTAAGATCAAAGTGGGCCACTGGCCGTCACCCAACCTTAGCTTATATCGGTAAGCCCTATGTCGGCTAATTATATCCGTGATATAACTCTTGGTTGTGAATCTGGGCCCGAGGCCCAATTCACTCTGATGTCTCAAGGCCCGGGACTCCCGATGGCCTAGTCAAGAAAACCAGACTATACAGTCATGTAATCATTAATGTCTGGGACTCCCAATGACATTTATGAATCACAAACCGTCTTATCCACGCAAAAGTAGACACCCTCACACTGTAAGGCCATGAATACAATTGAATGGGCTTCGACAGCTGACATAGCCTGGACAAGACATCCAACGCTTGATATTATTTGAGGTTCGTAGGTTTATTAAAATTTCATTCCCAAAATAGAAGATTACTATTTCGGGAAACTTTCTATTTTGGAAACCTACTATTTTTGGAAACTTTCTAAAATGGAAACTTTCTAAAAACGGAAACTTTCTAACTTTAGAAATTTCTTAAAATCCAAAACCTGCAAATCTAGAAACTTCTATTTTAAGAAACTTTCTAATTTCAAAATTTTGGAAACTTTATTAAATTTAAAATCGATTTTATATAACTTTATAAAATAAATTTTAAATTAATCTGAAGAATGAGACTCAAATAATTGGCCCAATTGTTTTAACTTCTTGGCCTGAGGCCCAAGAATTTGTCCATGTCCAAGACATGACCCAATTGTCCAATTAAATGACATAACCGGTTTGGTTCATTAAAATTGGTCTAACCAAATTTTAATTACTACGATGACCACAATTGTCAACCGGTTATTTACTAAACCGGATTTTCTCAATTTATTTGGTCCAACCAAATCAGATTAGAAAATCCTGGTTTATGCACAAAATCCAATTTTTCGACTTTGGATTTCTTATCCCGGTTTAACCAGAATTTAATAAAATTATTAAATCTGTTTATTAAACCGTGACGTTTTGATTTTAATCAAGTTTTAAACCGAACCGAACCGAATTGGTCACGAACCGATCACGGTGTGACCTAGCTTCTCGATCACTTTCGACCAGCCGCATTCGATCCACGATCCACGGACGGCCGAGCCTCACGCGATCGGGATGCAAGCTGGACGGGACGATGATCGGACGAGCTCGGGACGGGACGATGCTTGGCCGAGACGATCGCGGGACGATCACAGCTCGGTCCATCCGATCCGCTCGATCGATCCACACGATTGCTTGCTTATCCTCTCACGCAAGCGATCGGCCATCATCATGCACACGGTCGATCGGCTGATCATGCGATCGATCCATGATCGATCCATGCATCCAAGCCATCGGCCGATCACAAAAACAAGTCATATAGCTTGTTTTGCGATTTCATTAGTGTGTTTAGGGTTCAATTCTTGTTTCTTAAGTGATTTATCTTATCAGTAGTTGATTCAAAAACACTTCTAAACAGATTAAACAACCTAAACTGTTGGAATTGTGTCCAGCAATCTCTGTACTGTCTCTATAAAGTAAGAGTATGTCAGTGATCAGACATAAGTCATACAATACTGGGGGTCATGATGGCTTGCTAGAGTCCGCTCATGATCTATAAGTCTCGGACTTATTGCTTTTATTGTATGATCCCATATGGGTCACACGCTTAAGCTAGCAGGAAATAAAGTAGGAACGGCTTAACAGAAGTACGACAAAAGTGCTAGGCATTTGTCGTACTAAGAGAGAAAGATTAATGGGTCTGATTAAATGGGATTTAATCAGATTGGGCCCAAAAGCCCAAAAGGGAAAGAGAAGGCTTTTAATGACTAAAAGCCAACTCTCTTCTTCCAAACCCTAATCCCAGCCGCGATTCCTCTCTCTCCCTGCGCCTCCTTTCCTCGTGCTCTAGCAGCCATTTCCTTGTGAAGCGTGTGTGAACCTTTGGAGGATTCATCCCTCGGTGCATCTATCTGATCTCTGACCTGTTCTAATCCTTCCGCTGCAACAAACAGGTAAAAGGTGAGATCATGTTATGATTCTAAATAAGAACACCTAGATCTGATGCATGTTTAGGTTGATATCAATATGAGAATTGAATCAGGATCAACCGAACATTACTACAGTGGTATCAGAGCCATTGGTTCTTAGGTTTCTTGTTTTAGATTCATTGTTTAGGTTGTTTAATCTGTTTAGAATTGTTTTTGAATCAATTACTGATAAGATAAAACAGTTAAGAAACATAATTGAACTCTAAACACACAAGAAGAATCACATTAGACCAAGCTATATGACTTGGTACAATGGTGATCGGCCGGTATGCAAACCGATCGGCTTGGGCCGATCCAATGGTTGGATGCATCGCGCGTGATGGGCTGGTCGAGAGCATCGATCGCATCTCGTTCGCAATGCATCACGTCCCGGCTGTAAGGATGGATCGAGCTCGTCGTTCGGATGATGCTGCGATCGTCCCGATCGTTGGACGCTCACGTCCCGCTATCGTCCCGGCCGTAAGGATGGATCGTCCCGCTGTCGTCCCGGATGAAGCTGCGATCGTCCCGGTCGATTGGATGCGTGCGTCTGACCGTTCCGACCGTCAAGTCCGCAAGCCATCCCGATCATGGATCGTGCGTTTGGCTAGGGTTGGCGGCTAGGGTTTGATTGCGTGAAGATCACGACTAGGTCGTGATCGGTTCACGTGATCAAATCGGTTCGGTTCGGTTTAAAATTTTAATTAAAATTAAATCGTCCTGGTTTAATTAACAGATTTGATAAGTTTATTAAGTCTGGTTAAACCAGGATAAGAAATCCAATGTCGAAAGAAATATTGGATTTAGTGCCTAAACCAGGAATTTCTAATTTGATTTGGTTGGACCAAATAAATTGAGAAATTCCGGTTTAGTAAATAACCGGTTGACAATTGTGGTCATCGTAGTAATTAAAACTTGGTTAGACCAGTTTTAATGAACCAGACCGGTTATGTCAATTAATTGGACAATTGGGTCATGTCTTGGACATGGACCAATTCTTGGGCCTCGGGCCAAGAAGTTAAAACAATTGGGCCAGTTAATTGAGTCTTTCTTCAGATTAATTTAAAATCTATTTTATAAAATTATAAAGTCGTTTTTGAATTAAAGTTTCCAAAATTTTGTAATTAGAAAGTTTCTTAAAATAGAAGTTTCTGAATTTGCGGGTTTTGGATTTTAAAGAAGTTTCTAAAGTTAGAAAGTTTCCGGTTTTAGAAAGTTTCCAATTTTAGAAAGTTTCCAAAAATAGTAGGTTTCCATAAATAGAAAGTTTCCCGAAATAGTAATCTTCTATTTTGGGAATGATTTTAATAAACCTACGAACCTCAAATAATATCAAGCGTTGGATGTCTTGTCCAGGCTATGTCAGCTGTCAAAGCCCATTCAATTGCATTCATGGCCTTACAGTGTGAGGATGTCTGTTTTTGCGTGGGTAAGACGGTTTGTGATTCATAAATGTCATTGGGAGTCCCAGACATTAATGATTACATGACTGTATAGTCCGGTTTTCTTGACTAGGCCATCGGGAGTCCCGGGCCTTGAGACATCAGAGTGGATTGGGCCTCGGGCCTAGATTCACAACCAAGAGTTATATCACGGATATAATTAGCCGATATAGGGCTTACCGATATAAGCTAAGGTTGGGTGACGGCCAGTGGCCCACTTTGATCTTAGTTATATGTGGATCTTGGAATCATTATATTCTATTGAGGGTAACTTAGGTTATTGAATATAATGCGTGATTAATCATATTATAATTTAATACGAGATTAATCATTTTGAACATATAACTAATAACCTTTTTATTTATATATTTCAGATATGACTACTACAAGCACACAAAACACATTCTCGATCCGGTCTGTTCTCGAGAAGGAGAAGCTGACTGGAACGAACTTCCTGACATGGTCAAGGAACTTGAGGCTGGTCCTCAAGCAGGAGAAGAAGGATTATGTCCTTCGAGATCCCCTCCCCGAGAGGCCTCTTGCCAATGCTGCCAGGACTCTGCACAATGCTTGGGAAAAGCATTCGTCAGATGAAAATGATGTTTATTGCCTGATGTTGGTGACAATGACTCCTGAGCTGCAAAAACAGTTCGAAAGTGTATTGTCTCCAATCGAGATCATGGCAAGCCTGAAATCGCTTTTTCAGGAGCAGGCTAGGACCGAGAGGTTCCAGACAGTTAAGAACCTCTTGGACTGTAAGTTGGCTGCGAATGCGGCAGTGAGTCCACATGTGTTGAAGATGATGGGTTATCTCGATCATCTTCACAAACTCGACTGCCCAATCAGCCAGGAACTTGCCTGCGACATCATTCTGCAGTCTTTACCTGCAAGCTATGATCAGTTCATTCTGAACTTTAACATGCATGGCTTGAGTAAGACACTGCCTGAGCTTCACGGAATGCTCAAGACTGCAGAGCCCAACTTGAAGAAAACCGCCAAGGACCCCAATGTACTTATGGTACAGAAGGGCAAGGGGTTTAAGAAGTCTTCTGCTAAGGATAAGGGAAAGGCCAAGGGTGTCCAAGTCGCGGACAAGGACACGCCAAAGCCCAAGCCCAAGTCCAAGGCTGGGCCTACTGACATGTGCAGGTTCTGCAAAGAACTGGGGCATTGGAGAAGAGATTGCAAGAAATTCCAGGAAGGTCTAAAGGAATTAAAGAAGAAGACTTTCGAGACTTCTTCATCAGGTATTTTTGTTATAGAAGTTAATACAACTACTTCTGATAATACCTCATGGGTCATGGATACTGGTTGTGGGGCTCATATTTGTACTAATATGCAGGCACTCAGCAACAGTAGAAGGCTGAAGCAAGGACAAGTAGAGCTACGAGTTGGGAATGGAGCGAAAGTTTCAGCACTAGCTGTAGGAACATACTTGTTGTCTTTACCTTCGGGATTGATTTTAGAACTTAATAATTGTTATTTTGTACCTGCTATAAGCAGAAATATTATTTCAATTTCTTTGTTGGATTTGGAAGGTTATGATTTTTCAGTTAAGAATAAATTATGTTCCTTCAATCGCAACAATTTGTTCTATGGTTCTGCCCCTCTTACGAATGGGCTTTACATACTCGATCAATCCGCGCCAATTTATAACATTAATACAAAACGGTTTAAACCTAATGAGGAAAACCGAACGTTTCTATGGCATTGTCGTTTAGGGCACATCAGCGAGAAACGCATCAAGAGGCTCCATTCGAATGGACTTCTTGGCTCATTTGACTTTGAGTCATGTGAGAAATGCGAATCCTGCATGATGGGCAAAATGACACGGGCCCCCTTTAATAAACCTAACGAGAGGGCCAGTGACTTATTGGGCCTGATACACACTGATGTGTGTGGCCCAATGTCCACAAATGCAAGAGGAAACTATCAGTACTTCATTACCTTTACTGATGATTTCAGTAGGTATGGATATGTTTATTTAATGAAACATAAGTCTGAATCTTTTGAGAAGTTCAGAGAATTCCAAAATGAAGTACAGAACCAACTTGGCAAAAGCATTAAGGCTCTTCGGTCCGACCGAGGAGGAGAATACTTAAGCCAGGAATTCAGTGATCATCTGAGAGAGTGTGGGATCGTATCCCAACTCACTCCTCCTGGAACACCTCAATGGAATGGTGTGTCTGAGAGGAGAAATCGGACCTTATTAGATATGGTTCGATCTATGATGAGTCACACAGACCTTCCTATATCCCTTTGGGGATATGCTCTGCTAACAGCAGTGTTCACTCTAAATAGAGCGCCATCAAAAGCAGTAGCAAAGACACCATATGAATTATGGACTGGAAAAGCTCCAGTGCTGTCTTATCTAAGAATTTGGGGTTGTGAAGCCTATGTTAAGAGATTAATCTCAGATAAGCTTACACCAAAATCTGATAAATGCTACTTCATTGGTTATCCACGGGAAACCAAGGCTTATTACTTCTATCTACGTTCCGAGAACAAGATCTTTGTTGCCCGGGATTGTAACTTTCTTGAGAGAGAGTTTCTCTCTAAGAAAGACAGTGGGAGTAAGGTACTGCTTGAAGAAATTCAAGATGAACAGGATACTGCTCAACCTAATGAGGAAGAGCAGCAGGAGGATCTACAAGAAATTGTAGAGCCTGAACCTGTAGTACCTGAAGTTCGAAGATCCGGGAGGATCCGTCACGAACCCGAGAGATATCAGGGATTCCTCGTGACTGACTGTCATGATCTTTTGATCATTGATGGTGATGAACCATCGAACTTCAATCAAGCCATGATGGGCCCAGATTCCTCTAAGTGGCGCAAGGCCACTGATTCCGAAATGGACTCCATGTCGGTCAACCAAGTCTTTTCGTTGGTTGATTTGCCTGCTGGTGTAAAAGCCATCGAGTGCAAATGGATCTTCAAGAAGAAGATTGACGTGGATGGAAATGTCCAGATTTATAAAGCCAGGTTGGTGGCAAAAGGTTTCAGACAAGTTCACGGTGTGGACTACGATGAAACCTATTCACCGGTGGCTATGATGAAATCTATTCGGATTCTACTAGCAACTGCAGCTTTTCATGATTATGAAATTTGGCAGATGGACGTGAAAACCGCCTTCCTGAATGGTATTCTGGAAGAGGATGTGTATATGACGCAACCTGACGGTTACATAGATCCAAAGAATGCTGGGAAAGTATGCAAGCTTCATAAATCCATTTATGGATTGAAGCAAGCATCGAGGAGCTGGAATCTTCGTTTTGATGAAGCGATCAAGCAATTTGACTTCATCAGAAACGAAGAAGAACAATGCGTGTATAAGAAATCTAGTGGGAGCAAGATTGTATTTCTTATCCTGTATGTCGATGACATACTGCTTCTCGGAAACGACATTCCAATGCTGAAGTCTGTAAAGGACTGGCTTGGAAGTTGTTTTTCCATGAAAGACATGGGTGAAGCCGCATACGTTCTTGGAATTAGGATCTATCGGGATAGACCTAAGAGGCTGATAGGCTTGTGTCAAGACTCATACATTGACAAAGTCCTACAAAGATTCAGCATGAAAGATTCCAAGAAGGGCTTCACGCCAATGGTACATGGCACAACGCTAAGCAAGAAGCAGAGCCCTACGTCGGCTGCTGAGCTTGAGCGCATGAAGAATATTCCTTATGCATCAGCAATAAGATCTGTCATGTATGCCATGATCTGTACTCGTCCTGATGTTGCTTATGCATTGAGCATGACGAGTAGATACCAGTCAAATCCAGGTGAAAACCATTGGATCGCCGTAAAGAATATCTTGAAGTATCTAAGACATACTAAGGATAAATTCTTGGTGTACGGTGGAAGTGATGTGCTTAAAGTCAGTGGATTCACGGACGCAAGTTTCCAGACAGACACAGATGATTTCCGGTCACAGTCCGGTTATGTCTTTTGTCTGAATGGCGGTGCAGTAAGTTGGAGAAGCTCCAAGCAGGACACCGTTGCTGATTCCACTACAGAAGCTGAATATATCGCCGCCTCGGAAGCAGCGAAGGAAGCTGTTTGGATACGAAAGTTCATTATGGAACTAGGTGTGATACCAGATGCGGCTGAGCCTCTGGCACTGTTTTGTGACAACAATGGTGCTATAGCTCAGGCAAAGGAACCAAGATCACACCAGAAATCCAAGCATGTTCAAAGAAGATATCACTTGATACGTGACATCATTAATAGAAAGGAAGTCAAGATCAGCCGAGTTCCGACAGATGATAATGTCGCTGATCCGTTGACAAAGCCACTCCCAAGGCCTAAGCTCGAGTTCTTGACTGAAGCTGTAGGCATTAGAAACATTGAAATGTAATCTAAATTTGAGTGGGAGTTTTGTGAGCTTTATTTTAGTTATTTGATATGTTCTTGTAAAACATTATTTATGTTTTAATGAAATTATTATTTCAAGATTATTTTAACTGTGATGAAATAATCGTTCCAAAATGATATGAACCATTTTATAGGTCATCGAAGTAAATGATTTGATCTTGAGTCATCAAAGTCATTTAGCTTGATCATGAGATCCTATATTTGATAAATGTTTTATATCATCATGTCCCTAGTCGAAGGTTGTTGAAACTGGAACACCAACAACCGTGTGAGACTGGATTGGTACGTGACTTATGACAAAGTCTCAATGTGTCATAGATGCGCGGCATCAGAGTCAGTACATAGGTGTATGTTGGGAACATACGACCGGACAAGACCCGCTTATAAGAACTCTTCAGGATATTTATATCTGTGTCATAAGAAATTCTTACTACGACTATAGAGTATAGTCCTTAGACCTGAGTTCACATGCATGTGACTGCCCATGGACTGATGTACTTTGATCATTGTCTAACGCTATCGTTCTGCGATAGTTATAAGGACCTTGTTTGGGTACATCATGAAATGAGTAGTTTACAGTGATGGAACAAGATGGGATTTGTCCCTCCAATATAAATGGAGTGAATATCTCTAGGCCAATCGGAGATTTGAATACTGGAAAACGCATGGCCATGCTCAAACGGACTTTCCCGAGTCGTTTGGATTGTCAGTATCAAATCAGAGTCCGATGAACAAGATTAGGCTTTATAAGGATGACACCAATCTTGCCTTATGACTAATCGAGATATTGAGACGAAAGGGATTATGAATACAGAGATTCCAGTTCAAGTGGGAGATTGTTGGAATTGTGTCCAGCAATCTCTGTACTGTCTCTATAAAGTAAGAGTATGTCAGTGATCAGACATAAGTCATACAATACTGGGGGTCATGATGGCTTGCTAGAGTCCGCTCATGATCTATAAGTCTCGGACTTATTGCTTTTATTGTATGATCCCATATGGGTCACACGCTTAAGCTAGCAGGAAATAAAGTAGGAACGGCTTAACAGAAGTACGACAAAAGTGCTAGGCATTTGTCGTACTAAGAGAGAAAGATTAATGGGTCTGATTAAATGGGATTTAATCAGATTGGGCCCAAAAGCCCAAAAGGGAAAGAGAAGGCTTTTAATGACTAAAAGCCAACTCTCTTCTTCCAAACCCTAATCCCAGCCGCGATTCCTCTCTCTCCCTGCGCCTCCTTTCCTCGTGGTCTAGCAGCCATTTCCTTGTGAAGCGTGTGTGAACCTTTGGAGGATTCATCCCTCGGTGCATCTATCTGATCTCTGACCTGTTCTAATCCTTCCGCTGCAACAAACAGGTAAAAGGTGAGATCATGTTATGATTCTAAATAAGAACACCTAGATCTGATGCATGTTTAGGTTGATATCAATATGAGAATTGAATCAGGATCAACCGAACAATCCAACATAAACATGAATCTAAACAAGAAATCCTAAGAACCTGGCTCTGATACCACTGAAGGATTGTTTAGTTGATCATGATTCAATTCTTAGATTCATATCAACCTAAACATGCGGATCTAGGTTCTCTTGAATAGAAACATTATGATCTCACCTTTTACCTGTTAATTGCAGCGGAAGGAGAGAACAGGTCAGAGATCAGAGAAACACCGAGAGATGAATCCTCCAAAGGCTCACACACGCGATCACAGAAAACGGCTGCTAGACCGAGCTTATGGGAGGCACAGGGAGAGAGAGATTTCGGCGCTGAGGGGCTAGGGTTAGAGAGAAAGAGATTTGGCTTTTAGTTTATAAAAGCCTTCTCTTTCCCTTTTGGGCTTTTGGGCCAAAATATCAATCTGATTAAATCCCATGGATTTAATCAGACCCATTAATCTCTCTCTTAGTACGACAAATGCCTGGCACTTTTACCGTACTTCTGCTAAGCCGTTCCAACACCTTTTCCTGTTAGCTTAGGCGTGTGACCCATATGGGATCATATAATAAAGGCAATAAGTCCAAGACTTATAGATCATGAGCGGACTCTAGCAAGCCATCATGACCCCCAGTATTATATGACTTATGTCTGATCTTTGACATACTCTTACTTTCTAGAGACAGTACCGAGATTACTGGACACAATTCCAACAGGCAGGATATCCTTGTTGCCTTTCTGGGTTTGTCCAGATTTAGGGCCTCGCGGTGGTTTGCCGTTATTGAGTGCCCTAATCTCCCCATCGTCGGGATCACTAAGCTCGTGATAGCTCAGTTCATAGTCGACCCTAGGATTGTCCTTAGGGTCAACGTCGTCAAGGTTTTCAGACATCCCGAGTTCAGAAATTTATTAAGAAATCCCCACATTCGGCGCCAATTGTAAGATCTCAACTCGGTCTATCCGAAGATAGAAAGAGTTTTAGGGTTTCTTGAGGGATTCTAAAGAAAGGTTTCGAACTCGGTTTGAGAGAGAATGGAATTAGGGCTTTGCTAGTTTTCCGGGAAGAAACAAAGCGGCTGAGAAAAAGTGTTTAAGTCGTCGGAGAACGCTTCGCTTAGATTAGGTATTTTTGCTAAGAGATCTCAGAAAACTTGTATTCCATTCATTCGGCCTCCTTAAATAGGCTTACATAAGTCGGCGAAATACAAAGAAACCCTAGAAACAAATTATAGAATTTTTCCTAATATCTCGGCATGAGTATAATCCTCAGAACGTATCTTCTTATTCGGTATGATTCCCACGCGCGGCGCTTTTCTTTCACCGCCTTGACCTATGTTTAACCTAATTTGTTTGGGCCGAGCTGAGAACGTATTCTGATACCGTGTTGAAGTTGTCTTGTTCTTTCCTTATTGGGCGACCTAAATTCCTGAATTGGCCTTTTTGGGAAAAGTGATAATCTTGACTCCAACACAAAGGAGGAGTAAATCCACCATAGAAGTAGTGAAGGAGAGACTCTAGATCTAGAAATTGGGCAATTGCTTGTGGAGAGAGGCTGCGCGAAGAAACCGACAAACATATGTAGGGAGAGGACGACGAGCGCATCTGGAGGGTCTAATGGTTTAGGCGGGTCGATGGGATAGAGAGCTTCTAGTGAGATTGGAGAATGCTTACACGGCGACAGATCGAGAGAAGGTCTGAAGTGCGGCTGAGGAGAAACAATCATTAGTGAAGCCATAGCCATAGAAGAGGTGGGGAGGTGCTTCAGAAGACGGAGAACTGCGGCGGAAGACGAACGAAGAGAAGCCATTGAAGCGGCACCTAGGAAGACGAACCCAAGAACTTTTTCAATTCTTTTTAATTAATGGTAGATACTCTAACAAATTTAGATATCTAAATCCATTAAAATACACCAAACCAATAACCCCACCAAATTTGTACGTCTCTTAGTCTTCTCCTTCTCATCTTCCGAATAGCCAAAAAAATGTTGTTTCTTTTTTTCATTTTTTTCACTAGAAGATTTACATTATATTAACAAGAATGGATACGGTTTTGGGATACATTTTTGAAAGACAACAAAAACAGACTGAAGCCGGCTATCAAAGAACGATATTGGAGTCAAAAGCCCACAAATGGGAGACAAAACAACTAAGACCCAAAGAAAAACGCTAGACAAAACTGACTAACAACCAATACAAGGGGACATTTTTCAAATCGATAATCAGCGGACAAGGCAACGAAGAGATAGTAAAAAAACAAAAAAAGAATCGAAAAAAAGAGAGAAAACAAAAAAGAAAAACCACCACACCCACAAATTAATAAAAACAACCCATAAGTTTTCACTTTCAACAAAGAAACTTCTTTAATTTAATCTCAAGATTGCTTTCGAGACCCATCTGATTCTCAAGGTTTTTTTTTGCCCGAAACCATTTCTCCTAATCTTCTGATTTTTTTCATTGGTGTCTGTCATTGTTTCGATCGTCTTGATTTGATGCATCTGCAATAGCTTGGGCAAATCGGGATTGACCCACTTGAGGTTAGCAAGATTGGAATGTTAATTTAGCATCTGACTCTTTTTGATTCGATTTGGTTGGTAACTGAACCAGAAAGTGTTACGTAAGCTTCTTGAATAGGACTGTATGAGTATGGAGATGTGTTTTACAATCGCTTGTTGTGTCAAATTAATCTAATTTCTTTGTACTTTCATCTTCTATGTCGAAAGTACGTTAATGAAGTTTACAAATTAGGTACAAGTTGTTGTTCTTACTTCTCTTTGTGGATATGTTTAGTTTTTGTTCAAATGCTAATCTCACACGAAGGTAAATGCCAAGATCATGTTCTTATATATATGTATATATGTACTTCACTGGAGTCGGCATGAAGTTCTTGTTTTTGAAACATAATGCAGAAGCTATACTTGGAGCCTGAAGCAAGATACCAAACTGGCCTGTGACGATCGTAATGGTAAATGTGGTGCTGTTGTTTCAGTTGTTTTTACAAGTTCTCATCCATTATTTCTTATGTTTCTTTATTTTTTTGTCTGCTTCTGTTTGTATTTCAGTTGTGTAACGTTTGATCACGTTCCTTTAGAGTTCTTGAGTTCTATCTAAAATTATGAATCCAATGCAAGGGCCACGGAATACTGGTGGTTCTTCTACTGAAGTGACTCAGGGAGATGGTGAATCGATTTATAGCACACAGAGCTCTTTGAATAACATGTTGGATCCAGTAGACAATGAATTTCCAAAAAGTAGTACGCCTTCAGGACGACCAACTTACGCAAGTTCGAGTTCTCATACTGCTCAAAATCATAACTGGTGGAGGTTTGGGGAATCCAGCTCCATATCAGGGCCATTTGATCAAGTCGGGATGAAGACAAATCACCAGCTGCCCCAAGAAGGTGGTCATCAATTTGTTGTCTGTGGAACCGAAGGAAGGCAATTAGGTTTGAATGGTATGATGGTACATGGAGCAGTTCATGATGCCGGTTACATCGAAAATGGACTGTCTTTCTTGCACGGTTCAAGCTCTAATGCTATGCCGCCGCATGTACCTATAAGCATGGACATGGACATGGACAGCGATGATTATGGTTCTCAGACTTCCGGGGCCCTTTTCCGTCATAATAACTATGGGAGTTCATTAGGAAGCTCAGTTCAAGCCGCTGGAGAGAGCAGCAGTGGTCCAGCTTCTTCGTTGGGTGGTTGGGGTTCGTCCTGCAAAAGAAAGGCTCTCGAAGGAGCTCCTAGTCGTTCTTTTTCTGGTGAAACTCCTGACTGCGTTTTTCAGACTGAAAATGCAGGTCTTTCCCATTATGGTGCTTCAAGTAGTTTGAGTTTGGCTACACCCTCGCAAAGTTCTCCAAATGTTACTAATCATTTTGGTCGGACAGAACAAATGTTTGGATCAGGTGGTGGAAGAGCCGTTGCAACTAATGCTTATCATTCTGCAAGAACTGACACCTTATCTAGACCTGGCAGAAGATTAAATCCGAGGCAGCCTCAGGAGTCTGTAGCATTCAGCATATCACATAGTGGAAGTTCTGTGCGTCCCTGTGATTCTTTGCAACAGAACTTAACATTAAACTCTCCCTTCGTAGATCCTAGTGGCTCAAGCAGTGGTGAGAATCAGACAAATATAGTCCACCTCCCTGCTTTGACCAGGAATATACACCAATTTGCTTGGGATGCTTCTTTTAGTTCTAGGGCAAGCAGTTCCTCAGGTACTGGGATGCCTGCAGAGAGATTTGGACCACAGTGGGAAACACCAAGAAGCAATCCAGAGCAGCCCATATATTCACCTGCAACTGACATGAGAAATCATGTGCGTGATCAATCCATTTGGAGTTTCACACTTGGAAATCCTGGTTCATCTATAGATTCTCCCTTTGTTTCTCGATCAGGGCCTGCTTCAGCTATTCACACGCAGCAGCTCAGTCCTGCATGGATTCCTCCTCAGAGTGCCCCACTACATAATCCGTCGAGAGCATCAGAAATTTCTCTTTGGTCTTTATTTCCTCAATCTGCTAGTCATGGTGCATCTCTTCCCTTATTGCCCACAGGTTCTTCTGTTTCCTCAAATGAGGCTGCAATGCCATCTAGTTCTAATAGCCGGAGCCATCGCTCACGGCAAAGAAGATCAGGGTTGTTATCGGAGAGACAGAATGAACTTCTCCACTTGCGTCACTTAGGTAGGAGCTTAGCCGCTGACAGTGATGGAAGGAATCACCTCATCTCTGAGGTCTGTATTCTATAAATTACTCGCTCTTTAATGATAATTTGGTTGATGCTATAAATAAAATTTTGTAGCATCTTCACTATCTCCTTAGCAGCATCTTCATTATTTTATTTTGAAGTAAAGCTTAAGTAGGGGCAGATTATTGATAAAAACTTTTGAAGCTTGAATGTACTTTATAATTTGGTCATAACCGGATTTTCTTGGATCCAAAGTCACAAGATACAAGAATATGAGATATATGTCTTGTTAATAAAAGTCTAAAGAGCTCTGCTAGAAAGCTTTGTGGCCAATGAGCTCTAATATATGTCTCTTCTGAAAGGTATAACTTTAACTATATGAGAGTTAGAGCAGTTCCTCTTTTTGTTCGCAGATACGTCAGGTGTTGACCGCCATGAGAAGGGGGGATAATTTACGGATTGAGGTATGATTTTGACACGTCGTGCTTGTTAATATCAGTTAATGGGTACAGCACTTTCCGTCTCTTGGCAAATTTGTTGTCCTGAAGCGTGATTTTTCAATCATCTGTGTCCTGATGTGAAGAAGCCATTCACTTTCTATCTGACATCTTTATAGCTGCAGTGTAGTTTTAAGTATTATAACACAACATTAGGCTCCTGTGAGTTAATTAACACTTCTAATCTTCCGTTTTTCGATTCGATAGGATTACATGGTGTTCGATCCACTTATCTTCCAGAGTATGACTGAAATGCACGATAGGCATCGGGAAATGCGCCTTGATGTTGACAACATGTCGTACGAGGTGAGTGTTAATTTACTTTTTTAACTGTTTATTGCAATCTTCCCATTTGCCAATATTGCGTGTTACTGAATGTAGGAGCTATTGGCACTTGGGGAACGCATCGGAGACGTGAGCACTGGGCTAAAGGAAGATGTCATTTTAAAGACAATGAAACAGCACAAATGTGCATCTTCTTCTGCCGAGTTGCATCAGGACATAGAGCCTTGCTGTATTTGTCAGGTATTTAATTATGAACTATTAAGTGTCCGACTCCTGTAGCCTTCTTAACTATTCTACATTGATCATGCATCTGTCAACTCGCTTGGCCCAGAAGGCCATTCCTTATGCGGTATTTTTACCCATATTACTGACTAATAGGGTTATGTTTACTCGAGTCATTTCGTGATAACTTTGGCTGATTGAAGTAGTTTCTTCTGTGCATCTTCTTATGCCGACATAGAGATCAGCTCAACTCACGAACTGCTGTGAAACTGCTGTTTGACAGGAAGCGTATGCAGAAGGTGATGATCTTGGGACCTTGGAATGTAGTCATGAATTCCACAAGGACTGTATCAAACAGTGGGTCATGCTCAAGAATCTCTGCCCCATTTGTAAGACCGTGGCATTAACGACGTGATAGTACTCTATGTTCTCACTGCGCCTCCCGGCTCCATTCATCATCATTGCGATGCCAAAAGAAAATAAAAATAGAGATCTTAAAGATCTGTTCTATCTATCCGTATCTCATATGAAAATTTTAATTGTTATATTCAGAGAACATTTTGTTATATTCATAAAAATATCCATGGAGAAAGAGAGTAATCCCCCTTTTTAGTAGAATCATTTGTAATCGTTGATAAGTGATTGTTTCTTTTTTTTTTTGAAATGTTAAATTTGTTTATCAACAACAAAAAAATGATTACAAAGAATGTTTTTTAGGAGTTAAAAGCGATTGCACTCTAGCTACACGAAAAAACTATGTTCTTCTTCTAAGATAATGTTGCAACATGGTGCTATAGTAGGTTGGGTTGTGACCCTGAAGTGAGCTGATTATGTTTTGTATCGTCTTGTCAATAGAACTTACAAGCTGAGCAGTGGATTGGCTGTTATGATTGTGCCTGCATCCATTTCGTTCACACCAAATGGTGTGTATGGTTGTTTGGAAAGCCAATTTTATGAGGTATTGGTCAATTGTTGAGTGTCGAGATAAGCGGAGCGAGGAATGGTAATAGACCAGTCTGGGTTCACTCTCAGTCCCAATAAGAATCCCACAAGATCAATCCAAACAGTGAAGGAATAGGGACAAACAAAAAATAAATGGTCACGAGTTTCATTTGGCTCACCGCACAACGGACAAATTTGTGCTTGGCCCCATCTTCGCATTCGATCACCGGTAGATAGTTTGTTTTTGAACGCAAGCCAAGTGATGAAGGAGTGGCGAGGAATGACTATAGGAAACCAAACTAGATTGGTCCATTGCACTAGATCATGGTGGGGTAGTATGAGGTTCCATATTTTTGTGGAAGAGAATTTAGGTTTGTAATCATCGTCTCCATGGCGCCACATCAAACGGTCTTCTAGGGCATCATCTACTGGTGGTGTAACATAAGCTATGCGAGCTATCATCGCCCGTAGGTGATAACTACGACATCGGCTAATGTTCCACTGTCAAGAGGATGATGCTTCCGCGACCATTGCATAGCGCCTAATACCAATATTATGATAACTCGAGTCTCCTGCAATGTCAATAAGTTTACCCAGATTAGTTCAATTATCAAACTAGAACAAAGTAGATTTACCATTTCCAATATCGGAGCAAAGGAAAGATGTCGCCATGTTCCTGAGTTTTAAAATCTTTCTCTGAATCCATGAGCCACCATATCGATCGCTAACATCCCAAAAACAACGAGTTCGGAGGAGGTATGTTCTCGTCCATGCAACCCAAAGAGATCCAGAGTTAGTGAGGAGCCGCCATATCAAGTTGAGGGAGAAGACATGAGAAGAACCAGTTAGGCCACAAATGCCAAGGCCTTCTTTTTCCTTTGGCCGATAGCAATCATCCCAAGAAATTTTCGCTTATTCGTATTTGGAGAGAAGTAATACTTAGGTTCACTCGGGGTGAACCTAATTGTTCACCTCCCTTTTCCATAACCAATCAAAATGACATGTCATTATATTTTTAAACGTAAATTTAAATGAAAATGAAAAACTAAAGTTTTACCGTGAGAACTTGAATAAAAAAAAGATTCATTAACTTGTTACTGTGAGTTAAAGCCGTAGAAAGACCAAAACAAAATCCCCAGAAATTGAAGAAAAGAAAAGTTGCAGGATGAGAAAACTGATTTGTATGCAGAGAGCGTAGGAGCTTCTTAATTAAGAAAAAATGGAATCAATTTTGTCACTGATCAACAAGTTTCTTTACTTAGTGATCTCGTATGCTACCTTATATCACTGATTGACTAGTTTCTGCCTTTATTTCTTTTCCAATGGGTCCCCATTTCTTAGGTTTTGGTACCGGAGAAAGCAGAAATTAGTTTGGGGGGAAGAGAAGGTCAAATTTCTGCTTCGATTTCTCACATCTCAAGTCATGTTCTGGTGAATTTAAGAAGACAAGAGCACTAACTGATGCTCTCACATATTTTAACACAAATGTCGACGAAAAAAGAAACGCCATGGGTCTCTTTTTCTTATTATTATTCAAGATTGATCATATCTATATAGAGAGATTCCCTTAGTCGCGGAATTCATCCATGAAGCTCTTGTGGAACTCCGTGAGACGGTTTACGATCGCCGGAATCTTATCTTCTTGAGGAAGTATAGTGCACCTGAAATGCCATGTTCCGGGCACCTACATCAATCCGACAAAAACACACAAAATTAATAACAACAGTGAGGTTTTGTTTGGACAAAAAGCTTTCTCAGTTTCATCAAACCTGTCTAAATCCAGAACCAGGGACTACGACTATTCCAGTAGCGTTTAGAAGGCGTTTGCAGTAGAACGTGTCTGGTGCTGTCTTTGCAGCTTCTGCAGCTGCAATCGCCTTTTGAGGAAGGTTAATACAAGGGAACAGATACATAGCTCCCTCTGCTCTATTGCATGTTACACCCTCCAACTTGTTCAAAGCTTCTTCAAGTGTCTGCGTGGTTGAGCTCAAACGCATTAAAATCATGATTGATACTAGTAAGTTCTCTGTGAATGGCTAACCTTTGCACGTTTTGCTAATGGCGAGAGAATTCCCTCGTTCTCTGCTATGTATGAATCGTAAGAGTCGTCACCAGGCTGATCAAATTACACAAAAGCTGTTAAAGTCAATTACGAGCCACCTAACTGCTAGAAACCGAGCTTAATGTAGATGTTTTATACCTTGGGTGGGCTCATGACGAGGCTGGGGAGAATTTGACCAGAGATGTTGGAGCAAAGATTCACAGAAGCCAATTTGTATATCTGTTCTCTTACATCAGAAGTGAATCCAGTAATCTCCATGTAACCGCCTCTTTTCCCACACTCTCCATAGTACCCTATTGAAAGAAAGAATGACTCCAGTTTCAAGACTACTTTGAAGGATTGTTTAGTTGATCCTGATTCAATTCTTAGATTCATATCAACCTAAACATGCGGATCTAGGTTCTTCTCAGAATAGAAACAAATGATGATCTCACCTTATACCTGTTTGCAGCGGAAAGAGATGGTATGTCTGAGATCAGAGAAACGCCGAGAGATGAATCCTCCAAAGGTTCACACACGCGATCACAGAAAACGGCTGCTAGACCACTAGAGGAACTCGGCGCAGAGAGAGAGTTTTCGGCTGGAGTGTTAGGGTTTATTGTTCTGAACTCGAGTTTTAACTAATAAAACTTGTCCGGTTCCGTTTGGGCCATTTGGCCCAAACACCAATTAACTCGACGGTATTCACGCACTGTGTCGACCGACACACCTTGTGTATCGATCGACACACAGTGCCTAAACCGTTTTATTCTCTCTAAGTACAGTAAATGCCTAGCACTTTTACCGTACTTCTGCTAAACCGTTCCTACACATTTTCCTGTTAGCTTAGGCGTGTGACCCATATGGGATCATATAATAAAGGCAATAAGTCCAAGACTTATAGATCATGAGCGGACTCTAGCAAGCCATCATGACCCCCAGTATTATATGACTTATGTCTGATCATTGACATACTCTTACTTTCTAGAGACAGTACCGAGATTACTGGACACAATTCCAACAATCTCCCACTTGTACTGGAATCTCTGTATTCATAATCCTTTTGTCACAATATCTCGATTAGTCATAAGGCAAGATTGGTGTCATCCTTATAAAGCCTAATCTTGTTCATCGGACTCTGATTCGATACTGACAATCCAAACGACTCGGGACAGTCCGTTTGAGCATGGCCATGCATTTTCCAGTATTCAAATCTCCGATTGGCCTAGAGATATTCACTCCATTTATATTGGAGGGACAAATTCCGTCTTGTTCCATCACTGTAAACTACTCATTTCATAATGTACCCAAACAAGGTCCTTATAACTATCGCAGAACGATAGCGTTAGACAATGATCAAAGAGCATCAGTCCATGTGCAGTCACATGCATGCGAACTCAGGTCTAAGGACTATACTCTATAGTCGTAGTAAGAATCTCTTATGACACAGATATAAATATCCTGAAGAGTTCTTATAAGCGGGTCTTGTCCGGTCGTATGTTCCCAAACATACACCTATGTACTGACTTTGATGCCGCGCATCTATGACACACTGAGACTTTGTCATAAGTCACGTACCAATCCAGTCCCACACGGTTGTTGGTGTTCCAATTTCAACAACCTTCGACTAGGGACGGGATGATATAAAACATCTATCAAATATAGGGTCTCATGATCAAGCTAAATGACTTCGATGACTCAAGATCAAGTCATTTACTTCGATGACCTATAAAATGGTTCATATCACTTTGGAACGATTATTTCATCATAGTTAAAATAATCTTGAAATAATAATTTCATTAAACATAAGAATGTTTTACAAGAACATATCAAATAACTAAATAAAAGCCCTCAAACTCCCACTCAAATTTAGATTACATTTCAATGTCTCTAATGCCTACAGCTTCAGTCAGAAACTCGAGCTTAGGCCTTGGGAGTGGCTTTGTCAACGGATCAGCGACGTTATCATCTGTCTGAACTCGGCTGATCTTGACTTCCTTTCTATTAATGATGTCACGTATCAAGTGAAATCTTCTTAGAACATGCTTGGATTTCTGGTGTGATCTTGGTTCCTTTGCCTGAGCTATAGCACCATTGTTGTCACAAAACAGTGCCAGAGGCTCAGCCGCATCTGGTATCACACCTAGTTCAATAATGAACTTTCGTATCCAAACAGCTTCCTTCGCAGCTTCTGAGGCGGCGATATATTCAGCTTCTGTAGTGGAATCTGCAACGGTGTCTTGCTTGGAGCTTCTCCAACTGATTGCACCGCCATTCAGACAAAAGATATAACCGGACTGTGACCGGAAATCATCTTGGTCTGTCTGGAAACTTGCGTCCGTGAATCCACTGACTTTAAGCACATCACTTCCACCGTACACTAAGAACTTATCCTTAGTATGTCTTAGATACTTCAAGATATTCTTTACGGCAATCCAATGGTTTTCACCTGGATTTGACTGGTATCTACTCGTCATGCTCAATGCATAAGCAACATCAGGACGAGTACAGATCATGGCATACATGACAGATCCTATTGCAGATGCATAAGGAATATTCTTCATGCGCTCAAGCTCAGCAGCCGTCGTAGGGCTCTGCTTCTTGCTTAGCGTTGTGCCATGTACCATTGGCGTGAAGCCCTTCTTGGAATCCTTCATGCTGAATCTTTGTAGGACTTTGTCAATGTATGAATCTTGACACAAGCCTATCAGCCTTCTAGATCTATCCCGGTAGATCCTGATTCCAAGAACGTATGCGGCTTCTCCCATGTCTTTCATGGAAAAACAACTTCCAAGCCAGTCCTTTACGGACTTCAGCATTGGAACGTCGTTTCCGAGAAGCAGTATGTCATCGACATACAGAATAAGAAATACAATCTTGCTCCCACTAGATTTCTTATACACGCATTGTTCTTCTTCGTTTCTGATGAAGTCAAATTGCTTGATCGCTTCATCAAAACGAAGATTCCAGCTCCTCGATGCTTGCTTCAATCCATAAATGGATTTATGAAGCTTGCATACTTTTCCAGCATTCTTTGGATCTATGTAACCGTCAGGTTATGTCATATACACATCCTCTTCCAGAATACCATTCAGGAAGGCGGTTTTTACGTCCATCTGCCAAATTTCATAATCATGAAAAGCTGCAGTTGCTAGTAGAATCCGAATAGATTTCATCATAGCCACTGGTGAATAGGTTTCATCGTAATCCACACCGTGAACTTGTCTGAAACCTTTTGCCACCAACCTGGCTTTATAAATCTGGACATTTCCATCCACGTCAATCTTCTTCTTGAAGATCCATTTGCACTCGATGGCTTTTACACCAGCGGGTAAGTCAACCAACGAAAACACTTGGTTGACCGACATGGAGTCCATTTCGGAATCAGTGGCCTTGCGCCACTTAGAGGAATCTGGGCCCATCATGGCTTGATTGAAGTTCGATGGTTCATCACCATCAATGATCAGAAGATCATGACAGTCAGTCACGAGGAATCCTTGATATCTCTCGGGTTCGTGACGGATCCTCCCGGATCTTCGAACTTCAGGTACTACAGGTTCAGGCTCTACAATTTCTTGTAGGTCCTCCTGCTGCTCTTCCTCATTAGGTTGAGCAGTATCCTGTTCATCTTGAATTTCTTCAAGCAGTACCTTACTCCCACTGTCTTTCTTAGAGAGAAACTCCCTCTCAAGAAAGTTACAATCCCGGGCAACAAAGATCTTGTTCTCGGAACGTAGATAGAAGTAATAAGCCTTGGTTTCCCGTGGATAACCAATGAAGTAGCATTTGTCAGATTTTGGTGTAAGCTTGTCTGAGATCAATCTCTTGACATAGGCTTCACAACCCCAAATTCTGAGATAAGACAGCACTGGAGCTTCTCCAGTCCATAATTCATATGGTGTCTTTGCTACTGCTTTCGATGGCGCTCTATTTAGAGTGAACACTGCTGTTAGCAGAGCATATCCCCAAAGGGATATTGGAAGGTCTGTGTGACTCATCATAGATCGAACCATATCCAATAAGGTCCGATTTCTCCTTTCAGACACACCATTCCATTGAGGTGTTCCAGGAGGAGTGAGTTGGGATACGATCCCACACTCTCTCAGATGATCACTGAATTCTTGGCTTAAGTATTCTCCTCCTCGGTCGGACCGAAGAGCCTTAATGCTTTTGCCAAGTTGGTTCTGTACTTCATTTTGGAATTCTCTGAACTTCTCAAAAGATTCAGACTTATGTTTCATTAAATAAACATATCCATACCTACTGAAATCATCAGTAAAGGTAATGAAGTACTGATAGTTTCCTCTTGCATTTGTGGACATTGGGCCACACACATCAGTGTGTATCAGGCCCAATAAGTCACTGGCCCTCTCGTTAGGTTTATTAAAGGGGGCCCGTGTCATTTTGCCCATCATGCAGGATTCGCATTTCTCACATGACTCAAAGTCAAATGAGCCAAGAAGTCCATTCGAATGGAGCCTCTTGATGCGTTTCTCGCTGATGTGCCTTAAACGACAATGCCATAGAAACGTTCGGTTCTCCTCATTAGGTTTGAACCGTTTGGTATTAATGTTATAAATTGGCGCGGATTGATCGAGTATGTAAAGCTCATTCATAAGAGGGGCAGAACCATAGAACAAATTGTTGCGATTGAAGGAACATAATTTATTCTTAACTGAAAAATCATAACCTTCCAAATCCAACAAAGAAATTGAAATAATATTTCTGCTTATAGCAGGTACAAAATAACAATTATTGAGTTCTAAAATCAATCCCGAAGGTAAAGACAACAAGTAAGTGCCTACAGCTAGCGCTGGAACTTTCGCTCCATTCCCAACTCGTAGCTCCACTTGTCCTTGCTTCAGCCTTCTACTGTTGCTGAGTGCCTGCATATTAGTACAAATATGTGCCCCACAACCAGTATCCATAACCCATGAGGTATTATCAGAAGTAGTTGTATTAACTTCTATAACAAAAATACCTGTTGAAGAAGTCTCATAAGTCTTCTTCTTCAATTCCTTTAGACCTTCCTGGAATTTCTTACATTCTCTCCTCCAATGCCCTGGTTCTTTACAGAACCTGCATATGTCAGTTGGCCCAGCCTTGGACTTGGGCTTGGGCTTTGGCGTGTTCTTGTCCGCGACTTGGACAGCCTTGGCCTTTCCTTATCCTTAGCAGAGGATTTCTTAAACCCCTTGCCCTTCTGCACCATAAGCACATTGGGGTCCTTGGCGGTTTTCCTCAAATTGGGCTCCGCAGTCTTGAGCATTCCGTGAAGCTCAGGCAATGTCTTACTCAAGCCATGCATGTTAAAGTTCAGAATGAACTGATCATAGCTTGCAGGTAATGACTGCAGAATGATGTCGCAGGCAAGTTCCTGGCTGATTGGGCAGTCGAGTTTCTGAAGATGATCGAGATAACCCATCATCTTCAAGACATGAGGACTCACTGCCGCATTCGCAGCCAACTTGCAGTCCAAGAGGTTCTTAACTGTTTGAAACCTCTCAGTTCTAGCCTGCTCCTGAAAAAGCGATTTCAGGCTTGCCATTATCTCGATGGGTGATAATACACTCTCGAACTGTTTTTGCAGCTCAGGAGTCATTGTCACCAACATCAGGCAATAGGCATCATTTTCATCTGACGAATGCTTTTCCCAAGCATTATGCAGAGTCCTGGCGGCATTGGCAGGAGGCCTCTCGGGGAGAGGATCACGAAGGACATAATCCTTCTTCTCCTGCTTGAGGACTAGCCTCAAGTTCCTTGACCACGTCAGGAAGTTCGTTCCAGTCAGCTTCTCCTTTTCGAGAACAGACCGGATCGAGAATGTGTTTTGTGTGCTTGTAGTAGTCATAGCTGAAATATATAGATAAAAAGGTTATTAGTTAAAATGTTCAATATGATTAATCTCGTATTAAATTTAATATGATTAATCACGCATTATATTCAATAACATAAGTTACCCTCAATAGAATATAATGATTCCAAGATCCACATATAACTAAGATTAAAGTGGGCCACTGGCCGTCACCAAACCTTAGCTTATATCGGTAAGCCCTATATCGGCTAATTATATCCGTGATATAATTCTTGGTTGTGAATCTGGGCCCGAGGCCCAATCCACTCTGATGTCTCAAGGCCCGGGACTCCCGATGGCCTAGTCAAGAAAACCAGACTATACAGTCATGTAATCATTAATGTCTGGGACTCCCAATGACATTTATGAATCACAAACCGTCTTATCCACGCAAAAGTAGACACCCTCACACTGTAAGGCCATGAATACAATTGAATGGGCTTCGACAGCTGACATAGAATGGACAAGACATCCAACGCTTGATATTATTTGAGGTTCGTAGGTTTATTTAAAATTCATTCCCAAAATAGAAGATTACTATTTCGGGAAACTTTCCATTTTTGGAAACCTACTATTTTTGGAAACTTTCTAAAATTGGAAACCTTCTAAAACCGGAAACTTTCTAACTTTAGAAATTTCTTAAAATCCGAATCATGCAAATCTAGAAACATCTATAAATTAAGAAACTTTCTAATTTCAAAATATCGGAAACTTTAATTTAAAATCGATTTAAAATTTTATAAAATAAATTTTAAATTAATCTGAAGAAAGACTCAAATAACTGGCCCAATTGTTTTAACTTCTTGGCCCGAGGCCCAAGAATTGGTCCATGTCCAAGACATGACCCAATTGTCCAATTAAATGACATAACCGGTCTGGTTCATTAAAATTGGTCTAACCAAATTTTAATTACTACGATGACCACAATTGTCAACCGGTTATTTACTAAACCGGATTTTCTCAATTTATTTGGTCCAACCAAATCAAATTAGAAAATCCTGGTTTAGGCACTAAATCCAATAATTCTTTCGACATTGGATTTCTTATCCCGGTTTAACCAGACTTAATAAAATTATTAAATCTGTTTATTAAACCAGGACGAATTAATTTTAATCAAAAATTAAACCGAGCCTTAAACCAACCATGTCGATCGATGAACCAACTGTGTCGATCGATCCATCAACCACATCGGTCGATGCTCTCAGCATCGATCCTGCATCGATCGTGCATCGATCCTGTATCGATCGATGCTCTCACGCATGCACTGAACCGAGCCAAAAACCCTAACCGTGTCGATCGATGTGCACCAACCGCATCGGTCGATGCACCAATATCGAACCTGCATCGATCCTGCATCGATCGATGCTTTCACGCGTTAACAGGGTTAGCCGATAGACTGTATCGACCGATCCATGCGATCGTATCGATCGATCCATGCGATCGCAGTCGATACTGCCTTATGAAAATCGCATTCTACCAAATCATATAGCTTGGTTTCTGCGATTTTATGTGTGTTTAGGTTTCAATTCTTGTTACTTAAGTGGTTTCTCTTATCAGTATTTGATTCAAAACACTTTTAAACAAGAAAAACAATCCTAAACTTGAATCTAAACAAGAAAAACCAGAACCAATAAGCTCTGATACCACTGAAGGATTGTTTAGTTGATCCTGATTCAATTCTTAGATTCATATCAACCTAAACATGCGGATCTAGGTTCTTCTCAGAATAGAAACAAATGATGATCTCACCTTATACCTGTTTGCAGCGGAAAGAGATGGTATGTCTGAGATCAGAGAAACGCCGAGAGATGAATCCTCCAAAGGTTCACACACGCGATCACAGAAAACGGCTGCTAGACCACTAGAGGAACTCGGCGCAGAGAGAGAGTTTTCGGCTGGAGTGTTAGGGTTTATTGTTCTGAACTCGAGTTTTAACTAATAAAACTTGTCCGGTTCCGTTTGGGCCATTTGGCCCAAACACCAATTAACTCGACGGTATTCGCGCACTGTGTCGACCGACACACCTTGTGTATCGATCGACACACAGTGCCTAAACCGTTTTATTCTCTCTAAGTACAGTAAATGCCTAGCACTTTTACCGTACTTCTGCTAAACCGTTCCTACACATTTTCCTGTTAGCTTAGGCGTGTGACCCATATGGGATCATATAATAAAGGCAATAAGTCCAAGACTTATAGATCATGAGCGGACTCTAGCAAGTCATCATGACCCCCAGTATTATATGACTTATGTCTGATCATTGACATACTCTTACTTTCTAGAGACAGTACCGAGATTACTGGACACAATTCCAACATACTTGCCCATAGCGATGATCAGAACCTTAAGAAAATAAGTTATTTTTCAAACCTTTGGAGATAGATTGGAACGAGACTAAGCAGATATCCTTCTCACCGTAGCCCATAGACCGGGCTACTTTCTTGAAGGAATGGAACTTTTTGTCAGGGACGTACACATTTTCCTGATAAACCTCTGATAAGCCATTAAGGGTATATGTCTCGAAGAAGAAGTCAAAGCTCGCTGAAGAAGGAGTCAACGGAGCTGACGTGGACTCAATAGACTGAATAGTTTGTTACATTGTTAAACTGAATAAATAGTCTGTTTGGAGTTCGTTTGTTGGTTAGCCAATTCTTGAGTAAACAATTGTAAGCGGTGCTTTGCAATCGAGGCGATTCCCAGGAGGTTTGTTCCTGAGTTTCGAGGAATTGATTCCATTAGAGATAGTAACTCTAGTGAATTGATTCTGTGTTCTTTGATAATCAAATATACAGTTGTTTGCTTATCAAATTGGTGCGGCGACTCGACGGATTCTCGCGATGATGACGATGGATGATTTGACGAAGGATGTGGAAGATATTCACGATCGCATCAACGATTTCAGTCAGCAAGTGGAAATTCTTCACCAAGGATGTAATCGATTAACGACATCTAATACTGAGTTGAATTCGCGAGTGGATATGATGTTGAAAACCTTGGAGAATCAAACACAGATGTTGACGAGATTAGAAGCGTTATTAATGGCGGATAAAGCAAGGGGGAAGACGATCGCTGGTTCATCATTTGGCCATCAGGTACGATCTCCACTTTATCCGGATGAACATGAGTTAGGATATCGGGGAATCGCTGGTAATCTGGAAACTCGAAATGGAAAATTGAAGAAGATAGAGTTGCCAGTGTTCAACGGAACACATCCTAACATCTGGATTTGCAGAGCTGAAAGATTTTTCAGATTGGGAAATTTTAGCGACAGAGACAAATTTGAGTTGATATCTCTCACATTTGAAGGTCATGTGTTGAATTGGTTTAACATTGAATGGGAGGAAGATCCATTTAGAGACTGGGATCACTTTAAAAGGAGATTGATCATGCGGTTTACTCAGAGGGTAGAGGATGAACTAGGGAAGAGATTGTTTGCGATAACGCAAAAAGGTTCAATAACTGAGTACATCAATGAGTTTGAATAGCTTAGATCAATGGTATCAGGAGTGGATGAAAAGAACTTGGATCATGTTTTCTTTAATGGCCTTAAACCAGAGATGAAGGAGGTCATTAAGATGAAGGAACCTAAGGGACTGAGACAACATATAGCTGCAGTAATCAAAATGGAGGATAGTGCTTTCTGTAAGTCAGTTGCTTCAGTTATACAACCGGGACATCAAAACAGAACTAGCTCATATACACCCTTGTAGGGATCATCACACTACAACTCAACAAAGCAGATTCAGGGTTCTCGGCATCAAACAGCTACCACACTTACTTTGGGTGATAAACCAGCCGTGAAACATAACAAGGTGGGTAGTATGACTGGTCAACGCAGGCTAACACCAGCTGAAGTTGCAGAACATAAGAGACTTGGGTTATGTTTCAAATGTGACAAACAGTGGACGAGAACACATGAATGTAGCAGTATGGAATTACAAGTTATGATGGCAGTTGAAGGGTATGATGTCGAAGTTGTCAATGATGAGTTGAAAGACACATTTGAAGATGAGAATGGGGTAATCACAGAGTTGATGGAGTTATCTATGCATTCCATGTTTGGGTTATCATCACCAACAACTACCAAACTATGGGGAAGGATTGGAAAACACCAAATCATTGTTATGTTAGATAGTGGGGCAACACACAATTTCTTAGACCCTTCTATCATTCATAAAACTCAGCTCCAGTTAATTGATGACAAGAAGTTTGACATACTTCTGGGTACTGGTGTGAGGACAACAGGAACAGGAATGTGTAAAGCAGTTAAGTTTCCTTAACAGTGTTAGAGGATGAAGCTGATTTCATTGTGCTGGAATTGGGACGTGTTGATATGATTTTGGGAGTTCAGTGGTTACTGATATACCATGGATTTTAGGGATTTTAACCATGGTATATGTGTTCTTTATCAAGTCTTTTACTATGTTTTAGAGTCTTTTCAGGTGTTTATTAGGTACAAGCACATTTGGAGCAGATTTGGTGATTATGGCACTTTCTGGTGCTATTTGGAGTTTTTGGCCGAGAGACAGAGTTCAATGTCCAGATTTGAGGATTGCGTCGATCGTTGCACACCTGCATCGATCGATGCATAGCGCGAATGGGCCAAACTCGGCGGTTTAATGAAGAATGCTGATATTGCAGAAAAGCCCAGATATTTACACAGAAGCCCAAAACGTGTTTTAGACTATATATTAGGGTTTTTAGCCACTTGTTTAGGCTACGCTTTACTTTAGTTTTATTTTATTTCAGAAAGCCTTAGGGGCTGATCTTGTTCTCGAAGGAGACTTGATTTCGAACCCTTGTTGATTATTCTGTTTAATGATTTTTGGTTTTCTACTTATGATATTTTCTGTCTCGATGAACATGTCTAAGTAGTTTACCTGTTAGGTTGAAAGATTCTCATTAGGGATTTCATAGAACTATAGTTTAAATCAATCTGTAGGGATTCATATCTGCTAGTTCTTTGTTTAGGTTGTTCTTAATGCTTAATCTGAAGTAGCTAATCAGAATTATGATGATAGGTTGATTAATGCAGCGGAAGTTGGTTAATTTAACTAGAAAGAACCTAGATAAGCAGTTAAACTTCTCGCAAACGAAAGTTTGGTTTAGGTTAATTGTGAACATATCAAACTTGGAATTAATGCTGGTTTAATATGTTAGTTCTCGCAAACGAAAGTTTGGTTTGCTGCACTTAGACTTAGAGAATTCTCGCAAAGAAATTTGGTTAATTCTATATCTGTGTTTGAGTTCTAGAACAGTTATTGATTAGATCCTGATTGACTGATTGCTTGTGTTCCCGATTTCCTGAGAACTCCTGAAACCTAACGCTTCGCTTCCTTGCTCACAACTCGCTACTGTTTACTTTCTGCTTGCTGATTTACTGCTTTCTCATATTGCTTTCTCCTAGTTTAATCTCTTCTGTTTTATAATCTATCGTTGACCGGAGTCCCTGTGGATTCGATACCCTAAGTACTACAACTACATCACTGTGCACTTGCAGTTAGAATAGGGATTAAAACTCGACCTATCAAGTTTTTGGCGCCGTTGCCGGGGACTCTTTTGAGTCTTCGATAGATTTAAACTTAGGGTTTAGACTAGATTTTTCGTTTTTATTTTTTGCTACTAATTTTTTTCTTTTCTTTTCTGTTCTTGCGTTTCAGGTACGCCTGTAATCGCCTTGCATCGATCGACACGGTCCTGTGTGTCGATCGTCACATCATCGCGCTTGCATCGATCGACGCTTCCCCTGCATCGATCGACACATATTCGTAAGAAAGATGTATGATTTCTTTAGTCCAGGGATTGATAATTCACAGCTAGCTGGGTTGAAGAATAAAGTTGACTATCTGCATAGTCTTCTACTTGGAAAGTATACGCAAGAAGCTATCAACTGCGTTGGAGGGAATGAATTCTACAGTCAGGAATCAGCTTTTCAGGGACCTTTCCAGCAACAGGGCAATGCCTTTTCAAGGAACTATGGTGTTTCTTCTTACCAAGCACCGCCTGCACCTACACATAAGAGCAGATTGGAAATCATGATGGAGCAGTGTCTTGAGGGACAACAACAGATGGCTGTGTCCTTTAACTCAAGGATAGATGCATTGTATGAAGATCTGAATGGAAAGTTTGAATCTTTGAGCACACATGCAAATGAGCTAGATATCCGGATTCAACAGACATCTCAAGCAATACAAAGGCAAAATGAAGCTAGAAGAGCTGAACAGTACAGATCCATCAAAGTTGTGACCTTAAGAGATGAGATTGAGTTGCTAGGTGAAGAAGAGAGCATAATCTCGGATTTTCTGGATGAATATTGTCTGCCTGATACATGCATCGATCGACACCCCCTATGTGTCGGTCGACACGCCGTTCTGACGGCAATTTCGAGTTCTTACGACAAACAGAATCGCCCTGCATCGATCGACACACATCATGCAACGATCGACACAGAACGCAGACATGACCAGAAACCTGCAACAGTCCCAGAACGTGTCTACACGCCCATTGTGCCATATCCTAAGGTTCCCAAACCCTCTAAACAAGAGATAGAAGTGGCTAACTGCATAAAAGTGATGGATAAGAAGGTGAATAAAACACCACCAGTTGAAACTTCGCGAGTTCATGCAAAGAAGATGATCTCCACTGATGGTCATCTAAAAGAAGAAGTTCAGATTTGTGGAACTACAGTATCTGATAGTGGAACGAAGGAGATGGCGGTTCCTCTTGAACCTGCTCTAACATCTTCAGTACCTGCAACTGCTCATAAGCAGAAAGCTCCAGACATCAGATATACATCAAAGGTAAGGTACAAATCACCTAAGCTTAAACCTTCTGATCACATTGTTTTGAATGCAGGAAAACGCAGTAGACCGCCCAAGCTTCGCTCCCGCCCTGATTCTGATTTCTCTTTCCTTGGGAAGCCTCATGATCATAATGCCTATACACCTCCTTGGATGAAGAGATACTCACAGAGACATTCAAAGTCTCTGTTGAAACCGCCTTGAATCAAATCTCTTCCAATAGTCAAGCTAAAGACTAAAAACAAGCGCTGAGTGGGAGGCAACCCACTGTTAGGTTCGTTTTTGTTTTTGTTTTTTCGTTTTGATTTGGTATTTTTAATTTTTATGTTTAAGTGTGTTCAGAGCTGAGGGAAACATGAATAATCGCATTGCATCGATCGACACACATTGTGCATCGGTCGATGCAGTCGCAATTTACGGTTTAACGAATTGCTTGCGGTTCAGACATCGGTTATCTACATAACCGCGAGCGATAATCGCCTTGCATCGATCGACACCCTTGGGCATCGATCGACGCAGGGCGACGACAGGTAAGTGTTCTGCAACTTTTCGGATTGTTTCAAATTTGATTATTATTCTCACCGAGCTCATGCCTTGATTACAATGGGGACAGTGTAGTTTAAGTGTTGGGGAGGAAGCTACTGACGCACGCTTTTGTTTTCTTAGTTTTTCAAAATTTGTTTTATTGAGTCAAAATTTGTATGAAACTATGATTTTTCGAGGAAAATTTTCGCTTGAACAGGAACTAAGTGACCATTGGACAGACTTGCAGAGCCTCTATGACTATTAGAAAACTCAGACACGGAACAACCTACTGGGAACACCCACATCACTTCAGGTATCAGAGGATCCTTTTACTGACTTCAACCTTAATACTGACTTAGATTTCTCACCTAAGGGCTTGGTATACTTTGTGTCGGATTCCCTTGTTAGTTCTGACACAGCCTGTCAACCTATCCTATTTAGTCCCCTTCTCCCCTTCCATAAAAAAAAGAAAAAGATAATAAACTGAGGATGAGTTAGTAACTCCGAAGTGGTCACGAGAGTGGTAGAGACCCCTATTATCTCCTGTGTGATCCATGGAATGTGTCCAAAGTACACCCCATAACGGGAAGAAAACTGATAAAAATAAAATAAAATGATACCCAATGTGGGAAAAATCAGTTGTTAAGGAAGGGAAAGAGAAGAAAGGGACTAGAGAAAGATAGTATGGTGGTCTAGAGGTTATAAGGTAAGAATTCATGTGCCCTTTGATCGATACTCCTTAGGTGAGACCGCACTTAAATACTTGCAGAAGTCAGTGGGTGAATTTGAATGCTTGAATGTGATTGTGGAGTTTACTTGGGACAATTGCTAAGTGTGGGGGAAGTACATTATGTTGGAATTGTGTCCAGTAATCTCGGTACTGTCTCTAGAAAGTAAGAGTATGTCAATGATCAGACATAAGTCATATAATACTGGGGGTCATGATGGCTTGCTAGAGTCCGCTCATGATCTATAAGTCTTGGACTTATTGCCTTTATTATATGATCCCATATGGGTCACACGCCTAAGCTAACAGGAAAATGTGTTGGAACGGCTTAGCAGAAGTACGGTAAAAGTGCCAGGCATTTGTCGAACTTAGAGAGAGATTAATGGGTCTGATTAAATCTGAGGAATTTAATTAGACTGGGAATTTGGGCCCAAAAGCCCAAAAGAATTAGAGAAGGGTTTTATAATTAAAACCAAGTCTAATTCTCTCTTCCCTAACCCTAACCCAGCCGCGTCTCTCTCTCTCCGTGCGCGCCTCTCTCCTCGTGGTCTAGCAGCCATTCCTGTGATCGCGTGTGTGAACCTTTGGAGGATTCATCCCTCGGTGCATCTATCTGATCTCTGACCTGTTCTATTCCTTCCGCTGCAACAAACAGGTAAAAGGTGAGATCATCTAATGTTTCTATTCAAGAGAACCTAGATCTGTATGTTTAGGTTGAGATGAATCTGTGAATTACATCAGGATCAACCAAACGAATCCCAACAGTGGTATCAGAGCCATTGGTTCTTAGGATTTCTTGTTTAGATTCATTGTTTAGGTTGTTTAATCTGTTTATAAGTGTTTTGAATCCATTACTGATAAGAAAAACACTTAAGAAACTGAATTAAATCCTGAACAAACGTTTGAAATCACAAAACCGAGCTATATGACTCGGGTTTTGTTGATCGGCCAAGGGAAAATCGACCGGCTTGGCCGGTTGGTTATCACGGCCGAGAGATCGTCGGTTGGGTCGGATCGATCGTGGCTCGTCCCGATCATGGATCGTCCCGTTCCGCCTCTCTCATGTCCCGATGCTTGCTTGACGTGCGAGAAAGATCGACCACGATCGCTTGGCGATCGCGTCCGTGATCTCGTCCGGCTCGTCCCGATCGTCGCGTCTCGGCCAAGCATCGACCCGTCCCACGATCGTCCCGCCTGACCCGAGCTCGTCCGACCGTCCCGATCACACGCAAGCGTCCCGTCCGGCAATCCGAACGTCTCGATCTCGGATCGAGCATGCGGCTTGCGGCTGGACGGCTCTTGCTCGACCGGTTAGGGTTTTGGGTGTAATTGGGCCGGTTCGATTTCGGTTAGGTGGTTGGGTTCAAAACTTAATTAAAATCAATCGTTCTGGTTTAATAAACAGATTTTAATAATTTTATTAAATCTGGTTAAACCGGGATAAGAAATCCAATGTCGAAAGAAATATTGGATTTAGTGCCTAAACCAGGAATTTCTAATTTGATTTGGTTGGACCAAATAAATTGAGAAATTCCGGTTTAGTAAATAACCGGTTGACAATTGTGGTCATCGTAGTAATTAAAACTTGGTTAGACCAGTTTTAATGAACCAGACCGGTTATGTCAAATAATTGGACAATTGGGTCATGTCTTGGACATGGACCAATTCTTGGGCCTCGGGCCAAGAAGTTAAAACAATTGGGCCAATTATTTGAGTCTTTCTTCAGATCAATTTAAAATCTATTTTATAAAGTTATAAAGTCGTTTTTAAATTAAAGTTTCCGAAATTTTGAAATTAGAAAGTTTCTTAAAATAGAAGTTTCTGAATTTGCGGGTTTTGGATTTTAAAGAAATTTCTAAAGTTAGAAAGTTTCCGGTTTTAGAAAGTTTCCAATTTTAGAAAGTTTCCAAAAATAGTAGGTTTCCATAAATAGAAAGTTTCCCGAAATAGTAATCTTCTATTTTGGGAATGATTTTAATAAACCTACGAACCTCAAACAATATCAAGCGTTGGATGTCTTGTCCGGGCTATGTCAGCTGTCAAAGCCCATTCAATTGCATTCATGGCCTTACAGTGTGAGGATGTCTGCTTTTGCGTGAGTAAGACGGTTTGTGATTCATAAATGTCATTGGGAGTCCCAGACATTAATGATTACATGACTGTATAGTCTGGTTTTCTTGACTAGGCCATCGGGAGTCCCGGGCCTTGAGACATCAGAGTGGATTGGGCCTCGGGTCCAGATTCACAACCAAGAGTTATATCACGGATATAATTAGCCGATATAGGGCTTACCGATATAAGCTAAGGTTGGGTGACGGCCAGTGGCCCACTTTAATTTTAGTTATATGTGGATCTTGGAATCATTATATTCTATTGAGGGTAACTTAGGTTATTGAATATAATGCGTGATTAATCATATTAAATTTTAATACGAGATTAGTCATTTTGAACATAATAACTAATAACCTTTTTTATTTATATATTTCAGATATGACTACTACAAGCACACAAAACACATTCTCGATCCGGTCTGTTCTCGAGAAGGAGAAGCTGACTGGAACGAACTTCCTGACATGGTCAAGGAACTTGAGGCTGGTCCTCAAGCAGGAGAAGAAGGATTATGTCCTTCGAGATCCCCTCCCCGAGAGGCCTCTTGCCAATGCTGCCAGGACTCTGCACAATGCTTGGGAAAAGCATTCGTCAGATGAAAATGATGTTTATTGCCTGATGTTGGTGACAATGACTCCTGAGCTGCAAAAACAGTTCGAAAGTGTATTGTCTCCCATCGAGATAATGGCAAGCCTGAAATCGCTTTTTCAGGAGCAGGCTAGGACTGAGAGGTTCCAGACAGTTAAGAACCTCTTGGACTGTAAGTTGGCTGCGAATGCGGCAGTGAGTCCTCATGTCTTGAAGATGATGGGTTATCTCGATCATCTTCAGAAACTCGACTGCCCAATCAGCCAGGAACTTGCCTGCGACATCATTCTGCAGTCTTTACCTGCAAGCTATGATCAGTTCATTCTGAACTTTAACATGCATGGCTTGAGTAAGACACTGCCTGAGCTTCACGGAATGCTCAAGACTGCAGAGCCCAACTTGAAGAAAACCGCCAAGGACCCCAATGTGCTTATGGTACAAAAGGGCAAGGGTTTTAAGAAGTCTTCTGCTAAGGATAAGGGAAAGGCCAAGGGTGTCCAAGTCGCGGACAAGGACACGCCAAAGCCCAAGCCCAAGTCCAAGGCTGGGCCTACTGACATGTGCAGGTTCTGCAAAGAACTGGGGCATTGGAGAAGAGATTGTAAGAAATTCCAGGAAGGTCTAAAGGAATTAAAGAAGAAGACTTTCGAGACTTCTTCATCAGGTATTTTTGTTATAGAAGTTAATACAACTACTTCTGATAATACCTCATGGGTCATGGATACTGGTTGTGGGGCTCATATTTGTACTAATATGCAGGCACTCAGCAACAGTAGAAGGCTGAAGCAAGGACAAGTGGAGCTACGAGTTGGGAATGGAGCGAAAGTTTCAGCACTAGCTGTAGGCACATACTTGTTGTCTTTACCTTCGGGATTTATTTTAGAACTGAATAATTGTTATTTTGTACCTGCTATAAGCAGAAATATTATTTCAATTTCTTTGTTGGATTTGGAAGGTTATGATTTTTCAGTTAAGAATAAATTAGGTTCCTTCAATCGCAACAATTTGTTCTATGGTTGTGCCCCTCTTACGAATGGGCTTTACATACTCGATCAATCCGCGCCAATTTATAACATTAATACCAAACGGTTCAAACCTAATGAGGAGAACCAAACGTTTCTATGGCATTGTCGTTTAGGGCACATCAGCGAGAAACGCATCAAGAGGCTCCATTCGAATGGACTTCTTGGCTCATTTGACTTTGAGTCATGTGAGAAATGCGAATCCTGCATGATGGGCAAAATGACACGGGCCCCCTTTAATAAACCTAACGAGAGGGCCAGTGACTTATTGGGCCTGATACACACAGATGTGTGTGGCCCAATGTCCACAAATGCAAGAGGAAACTATCAGTACTTCATTACCTTCACTGATGATTTCAGTAGGTATGGATATGTTTATTTAATGAAACATAAGTCTGAATCTTTTGAGAAGTTCAGAGAATTCCAAAATGAAGTACATAACCAACTTGGCAAAAGCATTAAGGCTCTTCGGTCTGACCGAGGAGGAGAATACTTAAGCCAAGAATTCAGTGATCATCTGAGAGAGTGTGGGATCGTATCCCAACTCACCCCTCCTGGAACACCACAATGGAATGGTGTGTCTGAGAGGAGAAATCGGACCTTATTGGATATGGTTCGGTCTATGATGAGTCACACAGACCTTCCAATATCCCTTTGGGGATATGCTCTGCTAACAGCAGTGTTCACTCTAAATAGAGCGCCATCGAAAGCAGTAGCAAAGACACCATATGAATTATGGACTGGAGTGGCTCCAGTGTTGTCTTACCTCAGAATTTGGGGTTGTGAAGCCTATGTCAAGAGATTGATCTCAGACAAGCTTACACCAAAGTCTGATAAATGCTACTTCATTGGTTATCCGAAGGAAACCAAGGCTTATTACTTCTATCTACGTTCCGAGAACAAGATCTTTGTTGCCCGGGATTGTAACTTTCTTGAGAGGGAGTTTCTCTCTAAGAAAGACAGTGGGAGTAAGGTACTGCTTGAAGAAATTCAAGATGAACAGGATACTGCTCAACCTAATGAGGAAGAGCAGCAGGAGGACCTACAAGAAATTGTAGAGCCTGAACCTGTAGTACCTGAAGTTCGAAGATCCGGGAGGATCCGTCACGAACCCGAGAGATATCAAGGATTCCTCGTGACTAACTGTCATGATCTTCTGATCATTGATGGTGATGAACCATCGAACTTCAATCAAGCCATGATGGGCCCAGATTCCTCTAAGTGGCGTAAGGCCACTGATTCCGAAATGGACTCCATGTCGGTCAACCAAGTGTTTTCGTTGGTTGACTTACCCGCTGGTGTAAAAGCCATCGAGTGCAAATGGATCTTCAAGAAGAAGATTGACGTGGATGGAAATGTCCAGATTTATAAAGCCAGGTTGGTGGCAAAAGGTTTCAGACAAGTTCACGGTGTGGATTACGATGAAACCTATTCCCCAGTGGCTATGATGAAATCTATTCGGATTCTACTAGCAACTGCAGCTTTTCATGATTATGAAATTTGGCAGATGGACGTGAAAACCGCTTTCCTGAATGGCATTCTGGAAGAGGATGTGTATATGACGCAACCTGACGGTTACATAGATCCAAAGAATGCTGGGAAAGTATGCAAGCTTCATAAATCCATTTATGGATTGAAGCAAGCATCGAGGAGCTGGAATCTTCGTTTTGATGAAGCGATCAAGCAATTTGACTTCATCAGAAACGAAGAAGAACAATGCGTGTATAAGAAAACTAGTGGGAGCAAGATAGTATTTCTTATTCTGTATGTCGATGACATACTGCTTCTCGGAAACGACGTTCCAATGCTGAAGTCGGTAAAGGACTGGCTTGGAAGTTGTTTTTCCATGAAAGACATGGGTGAAGCCGCATACGTTCTTGGAATCAGGATCTACCGGGATAGATCTAGAAGGCTGATAGGCTTGTGTCAAGATTCATACATTGACAAAGTCCTACAGAGATTCAGCATGAAAGATTCCAAGAAGGGCTTCACGCCAATGGTACATGGCACAACGCTAAGCAAGAAGCAGAGCCCTACGACGGCTGCTGAGCTTGAGCGCATGAAGAATATTCCTTATGCATCTGCAATAGGATCTATCATGTATGCCATGATCTGTACTCGTCCTGATGTTGCTTATGCATTGAGCATGACGAGTAGATACCAGTCAAATCCAGGTGAAAACCATTGGATTGCCGTAAAGAATATCTTGAAGTATCTAAGACATACTAAAGATAAGTTCTTAGTGTACGGTGGAAGTGATGTGCTTAAAGTCAGTGGATTCACGGACGCAAGTTTCCAGACAGACACAGATGATTTCCGGTCACAGTCCGGTTATGTCTTTTGTCTGAATGGCGGTGCAGTAAGTTGGAGAAGCTCCAAGCAGGACACCGTTGCTGATTCCACTACAGAAGCTGAATATATCGCCGCCTCGGAAGCAGCGAAGGAAGCTGTTTGGATACGAAAGTTCATTATGGAACTAGGTGTGATACCAGATGCGGCTGAGCCTCTGGCACTGTTTTGTGACAACAATGGTGCTATAGCTCAGGCAAAGGAACCAAGATCACACCAGAAATCCAAGCATGTTCTAAGAAGATTTCACTTGATACGTGACATCATTAATAGAAAGGAAGTCAAGATCAGCCGAGTTCAGACAGATGATAACGTCGCTGATCCGTTGACAAAGCCACTCCCAAGACCTAAGCTCGAGTTCCTGACTGAAGCTGTAGGCATTAGAGACATTGAAATGTAATCTAAATTTGAGTGGGAGTTTGAGGGCTTTATTTAGTTATTTGATATGTTCTTGTAAAACATTTATGTTTAATGAAATTATTATTTCAAGATTATTTTAACTGTGATGAAATAATCGTTCCAAAGTGATATAAACCATTTTATAGGTCATCGAAGTAAGTGACTTGATCTTGAGTCATCAAAGTCATTTAGCTTGATCATGAGACCCTATATTTGATAGATAGCTTATATCATTCAGTCCCTAGTCGAAGGTTGTTGAAATTGGAACACCAACAACCGTGTGAGACTAGATTGGTATGTGACTTATGACAAAGTCTCAGTGTGTCATAGATGCGCGGCATCAAAGTCAGTACATAGGTGTATGTGGGGTACATACGACCGGACTAGACCCGCTTATAAGAACTCTTCAGGATATTTATATCTGTGTCATAAGAGATTCTTACTACGACTATAGAGTATAGTCCTTAGACCTGAGTTCGCATGCATGTGACTGCACATGAACTGATGCGCTTTGATCATTGTCTAACGCTGTCGTTATGCGATAGCTATAAGGACCTTGTTTGGGTGTATTACGAAATGAGTAGTTTACAGTGATGGAACAAGACGGGATTTGTCCCTTCAATATAGATGGAATGAATATCTCTAGGCCAATCGGAGATTTGAATACTGGAAAATGCATGGCCATGCTCAAACGGACTGTCCCGAGTCGTTTGGATTGTCAGTATCAAATCAGAGTCCGATTAACAAGATTAGGCTTTATAAGGATGACACTAATCTTGCCTTATGACTAATCGAGATATTGTGACAAAAGGATTATGAATACAGAGATTCCAGTACAAGTGGGAGATTGTTGGAATTGTGTCCAGTAATCTCGGTACTGTCTCTAGAAAGTAAGAGTATGTCAATGATCAGACATAAGTCATATAATATTGGGGGTCATGATGGCTTGCTAGAGTCCGCTCATGATCTATAAGTCTTGGACTTATTGCCTTTATTATATGATCCCATATGGGTCACACGCCTAAGCTAACAGGAAAATGTGTTGGAACGGCTTAGCAGAAGTACGGTAAAAGTGCCAGGCATTTGTCGAACTTAGAGAGAGATTAATGGGTCTGATTAAATCTGAGGAATTTAATTAGACTGGGAATTTGGGCCCAAAAGCCCAAAAGAATTAGAGAAGGGTTTTATAATTAAAACCAAGTCTAATTCTCTCTTCCCTAACCCTAACCCAGCCGCGTCTCTCTCTCTCCCTGCGCGCCTCTCTCCTCGTGGTCTAGCAGCCATTCCTGTGATCGCGTGTGTGAACCTTTGGAGGATTCATCCCTCGGTGCATCTATCTGATCTCTGACCTGTTCTATTCCTTCCGCTGCAACAAACAGGTAAAAGGTGAGATCATCTAATGTTTCTATTCAAGAGAACCTAGATCTGTATGTTTAGGTTGAGATGAATCTGTGAATTACATCAGGATCAACCAAACGAATCCCAACACATTATGGTCTTGAGTTCTGTAGAAAAGTTTTCAGTGGATTACTAAGTGAATGTGAATGCGAAAGTTCCTAAGACGAAATGAGTTTCTGTGTTTTCAAACTTCTTTTCTTATGCTTTGGTTCTTTACTTGCTTGAGGGCAAGCAAGAGCTAAGTGTGGGGGAGTTGATATACCATGGATTTTAGGGATTTTAACCATGGTATATGTGTTCTTTATCAAGTCTTTTACTATGTTTTAGAGTCTTTTCAGGTGTTTATTAGGTACAAGCACATTTGGAGCAGATTTGGTGATTATAGCACTTTCTGGTGCTATTTGGAGTATTTGGCCGAGAGACAGAGTTCACTGTCCAGATTTGAGGATTGCGTCGATCGTTGCACACCTGCATCGATCGATGCATAGCGCGAATGGGCCAAACTCGGCGGTTTAATGAAGAATGCTGATATTGCAGAAAAGCCCAGATATTTACACAGAAGCCCAAAACGTGTTTTAGACTATATATTAGGGTTTTTAGCCACTTGTTTAGGCTACGCTTTACTTTAGTTTTATTTTATTTCAGAAAGCCTTAGGGGCTGATCTTGTTCTCGAAGGAGACTTGATTTCGAACCCTTGTTGATTATTCTGTTTAATGATATTTGGTTTTCTACTTATGATATTTTCTGTCTCGATGAACATGTCTGAGTAGTTTACTTGTTAGGTTGAAGGATTCTCATTACGGATTTCATAGAACTATAGTTTAAATCAATCTGTAGGGATTCATATCTGCTAGTTCTTTGTTTAGGTTGTTCTTAATGCTTAATCTGAAGTAGCTAATCAGAATTATGATGATAGGTTGATTAATGCAGCGGAAGTTGGTTAATTTAACAAGAAAGAACCTAGATAAGCAATTAAACTTCTCGCAAACGAAAGTTTGGTTTAGGTTAATTGTGAACATATCAAACTTGGAATTAATGCTGGTTTAATCTGTTAGTTCTCGCAAACGAAAGTTTGGTTTGCTGCACTTAGACTTAGAGAATTCTCGCAAAGAAATTTGGTTAATTCTATATCTGTGTTTGAGTTCTAGAACAGTTATTGATTAGATCCTGATTGACTGATTGCTTGTGTTCCTGATTTCCTGAGAACTCCTGAAACCTAACGCTTCGCTTCCTTGCTCACAACTCGCTACTGTTTACTTTCTGCTTGCTGATTTACTGCTTTCCCATATTGCTTTCTCCTAGTTTAATCTCTTCTGTTTTATAATCTATCGTTGACCGGAGTCCCTGTGGATTCGATACCCTAAGTACTACAACTACATCACTGTGCACTTGCAGTTAGAATAGGGATTAAAACTCGACCTATCAGTTACGCACTCTTGGAAGATGTGAAATGGATTGGGAGAAACATGAGTTGTCTTTCACTTTCAGAGGCAAAAGAGTAACACTTCAAGGTGACCCCAACTTGCATCGTTCAATCACTTCTAGTAACCAAATGCAGGCTTTGGAGTCTACGAACTGTCTGGGGTTTGACATTGAATTGTTTCAAGTCAACCAACCTGAATCTAAGCAGGAGATACCCATTCCGATAGAACAATTAATGGAGAGGTACTTGAGAATTTTTGCAGAACCTACTCAGCTTCCGCCTCTGCGTAATAGAGAGCATGCTATCAATCTGATAGCAGGAACTGAACCCATTAGTGTTCGTCCTTATCGGTATCCTCATGCCTATAAGGAAGAAATGGAAAAGATGGTATCTCAGATGCTGGAGGATGGGTTGATCAGACCGAGTCGTTCTCCGTATTCAAGCCCTGTACTGCTCGTTAAAAAGAAAGATGGGAAATGACGCTTTTGTATCGATTATCGAGCATTGAACAAAGCTACGATACCAGACAAATTTCCCATCCCCATGATAGATCAATTACTTGATGAGCTCAATGGTGCATAGATTTTTTCTAAACTTGATCTGCGTTCCGGTTATCACCAAGTACGTATGCAAGAGAAAGATATTGAGAAGACAACATTCAGAACAACAAATGGTCATTATGAATTTGTTGTGATGCCTTTTGGACTGTCAAACGCTCCAGCCACATTTCAATCCCTTATGAATGAGCTGTTTCGACCATTTCTTCGACGGTTTGTCTTGGTTTTCTTTGATGACATACTGGTTTACAGTAAGTCCTTAGAGGAGCATGTACAACACTTACAAACGGTCTTTGATATCTTTGATCAGCATCAACTTTATGCCAACAGGAAGAAATGTTCGTTTGGCCAAACTCAGGTTGATTATTTGGGGCACATTATCAGTCAACAGGGAGTTTCTACTGACCCATCAAAGATAGAGGCCGTAAAAAACTGGCCTATACCGAAAACTGTTAAAGATTTGAGAGGTTTTTTGGGGTTGACTGGTTATTATCGCAGATTTGTGAAAGGATACGGGTCAATAGCAAGACCTCTAACGGAGCTTTTAAAAAAGGATGCTTTTGAGTGGTGAAATGGAGCTCAAACTGCTTTTGATCAGTTGAAACTTGCAATGTCAACCGCTCCCGTACTAGCATTACCTGATTTTACCAAGGTTTTTGTGGTGGAATCTGATGCTTCAGGCTATGGTTTGGGTGCAGTTTTGATGCAGGATCACCAACCGATCGCATACTTCAGTTCTACACTTACGGATAGACAATAGGTTAAGCCCATCTATGAGAGAGAGAATTGATGGCTATTGTCTTTGCGATTCAGAAATGGCGACATTATTTGCTAGAAAGACGGTTCATTGTACATACTGATCAGAAATCTCTCAAGTTTTTATTAGAACAGAGAGAGATATCCTTGGAATATCAGAGATTATTATCCAAGTTGCTGAGTTTCAAGTTTGACATTGTTTATAAGCCAGGGGTGGAAAACAAAGCTGCTGATGGTCTATCACGTATACTTTCAGAGCAGCAGCAAAACATTCCATCGTTTTCTGCTTTAACAAGACCTACAAACTTGCAACTACAGGATATAATCAATGAGGCAGAACAGAGTGTTGAGGTGAAGGGTATTACACAGAAAGTGCAGGAGGATAGAATGGAGAAGACTGGGTATCAAGTAGTCAATGGGAAACTCATGTATAAGGGACGCCTGGTCATTCCACGAGATTCAGTTCATATCCCTACTATTCTCAAAGAATATCATGATGGCCTATTGGGAGGACATTCAGGAGTCCTGAAAACAGTAAAAAGAATCCAGAATCTGTTTCACTGGAAGAAAATGACAACAGACATTCAGAGATATGTGGCTGAATGTGATATATGTCAGAGGCATAAGTATTCAACACTAGCTCCTGCTGGATTATTGCAACCTTTACCAGTCCCTGTTCGAATTTGGGAAGCATTATCCATGGACTTTGTTGAAGGTTTGCCGAATTCACAAGGCACTACAGTGATTTTTGTTGTTGTGGATCGCCTTAGCAAGTTTGCTCATTTTCTGAGGCTCAAACATCCTTTTACAGCAGCTGAAGTGGCTGGTCTGTTCATCCGAGAAGTGGTTAGACTACATGGATTTCCGACTTCCATTGTCTATGACCGTGACAAAGTGTTCTTGAGCTCTTTTTGGCAGGAACTATTCAAACAATCACGGACAACATTGAAGTTCAGTACGGCTTTCCACCCTCAGACTGACGGCCAAACTGAGGTGGTTAATCGGTGTCTTGAAACATTTCTGTGATGCTTTGCATCGGCTCATCCTAAAACATGGGTTAAGTTCTTACCATGGGCGGAGTTGTGGTACAACACAAATTTTCACACATCATTGGGAACATCTCCTTTTCATGTTGTATATGGGCGTCAACCTCCTGATATATTGAAATATGAAGCTGGCTCCACATCAAATTTTGAATTGGAAGCTATGTTGTTGGAACGTGATATGATGTTGGCTGATATTAAGCAACATTTGCTTCTGGCGCAAGAAAGGATGAAGAATAATGCTGACAAGCGTCGGGAATTGGAATTTTCTGTGGGCGATAAGGTCTTTCTGAAATTACGGCCTTATCGACAGCAGTCTGTTTCAAAGCGTATTTGTCAGAAGCTGGCAACACGGTATTTCGGGCCATTTGAAGTGGTTGGCCGTATTGGAAAAGTTGCTTACAGATTAAATCTTCCGTCCGAGTCTCGCATACACCCTGTATTTCATATATCGCAGCTTAAGCCAGTCTTAGGGAAGCATCATATCATCTCGGTATTACCAAGTACACTGTCGGCAGAAGAGGAAGTGACGGTACAGCCTCATTTGGTTTTGGATACTCGTTATGATAAGGAGGGACATTTGGAAGCCTTGGTTACTTGGACTGGGTTACCAACACATGAGACATCATGGGAACGAGCAGTGGACTTGTTGAAGCAGTTTCCAACACTGAAGCTTGAGGACAAGCTTCGTTTTGCAGCCGAGGGTATTGATAAGCCATTAAGGGTATATGTCTCGAAGAAGAAGTCAAAGCTCGCTGAAGAAGGAGTCAACGGAGCTGACGTGGACTCAATAGACTGAATAGTTTGTTACATTGTTAAACTGAATAAATAGTCTGTTTGGAGTTCGTTTGTTGGTTAGCCGATTCTTGAGTAAACAATTGTAAGCGGTGCTTTGCAATTGAGGCGATTCCCAGGAGGTTTGTTCCTGAGTTTCGAGGAATTGATTCCATTAGAGATAGTAACTCTAGTGAATTGATTTTGTGTTCTTTGATAATCAAATATACAGTTGTTTGCTTATCAACCTCATCCGCTAAAAGAACAATCAACAAACTCAAGTTGGTTTTCTTCTGAAAGAACCTTTAACCAGAAAAAAGCAGGCCAAAATTCAGACAAACTGTAAAAGTTGGATAAGAATAAATTTGTAATTTAGTTTTGAAGATCCAATTTACCTGTCATGTCGGGTTATCAGGGTTAATGACCGCCAAGGCTCTTACAGTGATGCCCTTTGACCTAGCATCTTCCAGTTGCTTCTTCAGCTCAGATATTTCAAGACCCCATCCTGATGCTTCGTCAAGGTAGTATGGAACCTACCAGATGAAGATGACTAATAATCAAACTTCCACAGTCAATATATGCATGCGCCAAAATGATAACGAACATACCAAACTTCCGCCGTGAAGGGCAATTGAAGCTGAATACAATGGGTACCGAGAAATAGGGCAAATGATTCCATCTTTCTCTGATGAGAAGTTGCATCATCATATGAACCTAGAACCAGAGATACATTACCACCACCATTAATTAAGAAGCTCCTACGCTCTCTGCATACAAATCAGTTTTCTCATCCTGCAACTTTTCTTTTTTTCAATTTCTGGGGATTTTGTTTTGGTCTTTCTACGGCGTTAACTGACAGTAAAAAGTTAATGAATCTTTTTTTTTTTCCAAGTTCTCACGGTAAAACTTTAGTTCTTCATTTTCATTTAAATTTATGTTTAAAGATATAATGACATGTCATTTTGATTGGTTATGGAAATGAGAGGTGAACAATTAGGTTCACTCCCTAGGGGTGAACCTAAGTATTACTCTTTGGAGAGTCAGTCCAGAGGAAAGCGCTGCACATTCCCTCAATGGTCTGGAGGCATCGTTTTGGAAGATAAAAAACAGAGCACCAAAAGTTGGTCATGCTGCCGATGACACAATTTATCAATTGCCACGTCCCTGCATAAGAGAGAGCTCGGCTATACCAAGAAAGAACTCGAGATCTAATCTTGCCGATAAGAGGCTCATAATCAGTTCGAGACATCAATTTTGTCGTTAGAGTAAGGACAAGGTAACGGACAGGAAGTACCTCTATGGAGATGCCAATTCTCTGTACCTCATTTTTGGAAGCATGAGTTGTTTTTCCAGCCATGAAGATAGAAGACTTTCCCAGGTTTATTTTCAGGCCTGCAAAGGCACCCTTAAGCGACTGCGGTGATCCATCCGTGAAGACCATAATGTCATCTGCAAAACTTAGATGAATAAGGTTGATGTCCTTGCATTGAGGGTTGTAGCCTATATTACCCTCAATTGCATATCGGCCAGTTTAGAAGACGAGATAGCACATTAATACCGATGACAAACAAGAATGGAGATAAAGAACAACCTTGCCAGAGACCCCTCTCACTGTTGGAAAAACCTTCAAGCTCTCCATTTACTAAAACAGAAAAGGCAGCAGTCGTAAGGCACATATCGATCCAATTCACAAACTGATCGGGAATACCCATTGCTTGTAAAGCATCCTTTTTACCGTTGCAATATTTTGCCGGCAATGAATGTTTTTTTTTTTTTGAATACCAGGAGGTTCGGGACCGTGAGTCCGTACGTACCCAGGGCGGGATCCAGACTGGGTTAAATTCACTCTTTTTAAGAGAGGGGATCCCTCCCAATGTGGATCGAACTCAGGCCTGGCGGATTTTTTCACTGAATTATCTCAAAAGTGATTTGAGACAATAGTTGATTTGTTTCGTCACTTTATCTAAAATCGTAATTTTGTAATTTTTCTTATTTCAGGTTTGTAAACATATGATTCCTCTTGATTTTTTAATAGGTTTTCTGATTGATGTTGTTTCAGAACCATACCTGAAAATCGCATTAAGTTTCAAATTTTGGTTCGGAGTGACGATAGATCTTTTGGGTTTCAAGAGTGAATAAGGAAGAAGAAGAATCGATGTAACAATTTGGTGTTACTCTCCATTTCAGGTTCGTAGGTTTAACTGATATGTGTTTTTTCAGTTGTATAATTATATCTTTGAAAATATAGTCTTGATTATTTCCTGTTTCTTGATACCGGAAGATGAATGATTCGCAATGAAAGGAGAAGGAGATGAAGAAGAAGGTGAGATGCGGATTGAAGTATATGTGAATGGAGCATAGACACTAGCGCGTGAGATTAGCATGTAATTTAAATTTTATTAGTTTTATAATTTAATTTTTAATTTAGGTATTGTAATTGTTTTTGTATTTAGGTATTGTAATTTATTCTGTAAATAAAATATTATATTAATTTTTTTTTAAAAGCCATAGTCGCACTATTTTGTGACTACACTTGTCCGACTACATCTAAATCTAGTCTTTAGTTTCTTAATTGTCACTAATGTAGCCGTTAATTAGGCACCATATATTACGACTACACTACGATTATCCCAAAAATACTTTTGTTAGTCGTAAATTAACGACTATTTTTACGACTATACAATTTAGTGACTAAGAATTTACAATTACACGATGTAGTCACTATTTTGTCATAAAACCTAGTTTAACGACTATTTTGCGACTCCTAGTGTAGTTCCAAAAACGTTGTTTTCTTGTAGTGAAAAAAGTTCGGTTTTAGATGATGCTTTCCTCTCCTCTCTTGGTTAGCGGTGGTTTCTCCAATTTGGGTGTCTTGATTTTAAGATTCTGATCTGGTCTTTATTGATTTCTAAGTGTGGCTTGGTTGCTTTTATTGTGTTTATTGTATGTTTGGTCTCTGGGGATTAACTATTAATCTGTCAGTTTTTGTTTCTATGGTTTAGTCTTTTAAATCCGCCAGCTTCCGTATAATCCTTTGTAATGACTTTAGTAATTTCTTGACTGCATATATGGTGCAAATTGTAACACATTAGAGAAATAAGTAGAATAATAGTAATGGGAATAAAATAGTGAAATATTGCTAGTTACGCTTGAGATTTTTCTTTTCCCATGATAAGATGAACAAATTTCAGCAGAATCAATCATTTTCATATAAAATATAGATTTCACAATATTCCACCAAAAATAATAAATAAAAAATTGATAATGGATGTTTTTAGAGGAACTCAATGTAATAGTTAATTACCCTTAATATTGGTCCTATAAATAATCAACCATTTGCTGAGGCTACCGCCATTGTCGCTTATATGTTTTCAGATGGCTTCTCCACTCCGTCATTTTGCCGCCAACCTGCTCAGCCTCACCATGTTCTCCATCGTTCCGCTTGTATTCTAGCCCCTGGCCCACCACATTAGCCTCTGCTCAGGTCTCCACTGTATGTGCTAAATCTCTCTATTTTTGTCGTCTCTTTGCTTGCGCCTCTGCACCCTCCCTTCCTCTCCTCGTAACCATGCTTCCGCCACAAGGAATCTCTCCTCCTCCGCCACCACCACGCCTTAAATATCAGCTTCCACCGCTCATGCTCTCCACCTCTCTGCCTCTCCCTCTACTGCTCGTTCCCTCTTCCTTTTCATCTCGGCCACCATCTCTTTCCACCTACAGCTAAAATGATTCTCATCTCCGTGATTCCTTTGTCTCTCAGCCTCCCTAGGTTTTTCCTCCGCCTCGCCACCTTCCTCTCTCTGCCACCTTTGTTCACCTCATGCTTTTTGATATATCATGGTTTTTAGGACTTTCGACCATGGTATATGTCTTTGTTATAGAGTCTTTTAGAGTCTTTTGGAGTCCTTTTATGTGTGTTTACAGGTCTAGGTACGTTTGGAGCGGAAATGGACATTATGGCGCATTCTAGAGCTATTTGAAGCATTTGCCCGAGAAGAAGAAGTTGGAATCGATTTTGGATGTTTGTGTCGATCAACCCACATTGTGCATCGATCGACACATATGCGAGACAGACTTTTCTCGGCGATTTAATGAAGAGTTTGGAAATTGCAGCATTGGCCCAGAAGTTTCTGATAATTACAAATAAGCTCCAGCCGAGTTTAGATTATTATATTAGGGTTTTTAAGCCATTGTTTAGGCTACGTTTTACTTATGCTTTCTTTTATTCAGAGAGAGAGATTTGGAACTCATATTCCTTGTTTCTGTTTTATGATATTTGGTTTTCTATTCATCATGTCTTTTGTTTCAACTGCCCTGTCTGAGTAGTTTACTTGTTAGGTTCAGGAATTCTCACAGGGATTTCATGGAATTATAGGTTAATCAATCTGTAGGGATTCACATCTTTCTAATTCTTCATATAGGGTTGTTCTTAATGCTTAATCTGAATTAGCTACCCAGATTTATGATGTTAGGTTAATTTCTGCAACGAAAGTTGATTAATTAACTAGAAAGAACCTAGATGAGCAATTTGACTATCTGCAAAGAAATTTGGTTTATGAGAATTGTGAACGAAAGAACTTAAGATTAATACATGTTTAGAAATCTAGGATTCGCAATGAAAGTTGGTTTGCTAGGTTGCTAGACATAGATAATACTCGCACCGAAAGTTGGTTTCTTATGCTTCTGTGATTCTAGTTCTAGAACGGTACTTAATTAGATCATGATTGACTGATTGCCTATATTCCTGATTTCCTGAGAACTCCCTTGACCTGACGCTTCGCTTGATTGATTACAAACTGTTTACTTTACTTTTGCTTGATTTACTGCTTTCACACCTGCTTACCTAGCTTAATTCGACGTTCTACAATCTATCGCAAGAGTCTTGAGTCTCTGTGGATTAGATACCCTATATACTACTGGTTCACGTTTGTGCACTTGCAGTGTAGATCTAGGGATTAAAACCTGATTGTATCGGGGTCTCTTTTGAGTCTTCGATAGATTTGAACTTAGGGTTTAGACTAGGTTTTTCGTTTTTGTTTTTGGTTGCTGATTTTTTTCGTTTTCTTGCGTTTCAGGTACGCCTAGAATCACACTGCATCGATCGACACGGTCCTGAGTGTCGATCAACACATCTTCGCGATTTGCATCGATCGACGCTCTCCTTGCATCGATCGACACACTCGCGTAAAGATAACAGTTTATGCCTGATCGCGACTTGAGGAGTAATCCGGACAAGGAACTCGTGAATCTTGAGCTTAAAGAGCTTGCAAAGCTAGAGAGAGAGAGAACATGAAAGCTCAGAAGCCAGCTAAGATGGCAAACGCTAATCATGTGCCTTTGATTTTGATACCAGATGCTGAAGGTGTTCTGAGAGATACAGAATAATCCTTACAATGCTCAAGGGCAGAGGATTGATGCTGAAGGTAATGTCATTCCTGAGCCTTAGAGGCAGATTGTTGAGCCTGATGGAGAAGCTCAAGGTGAACAAGGAAATCCACGAGCTGAAGAGCCTCCTAGAGCACCTGATCCACCTCATAATCCTCATGTTAGGATGACACTAGCAGATTACAATCTCCCGAATGAGTTTTACGCTAATAGATCTCCGATTGTTCCTCCTGCGTTTCCGCGTAATGACTTCGAGCTGAAGACCTCATACTACACGCTTGTGGGACAACGTGTTTTCAGCGGACTTCCACATGAGCATCCTATAGACCACATAGAGCACTTTGAGTCTATAGTGACTGGAATGAAGCACAATGGAGTAAGCTACGATTACCTGCACTGCAAGCTTTTTCCTCACTCTCTTGTAGGAGAAGCTGCTGACTGGCTAAGTCAGATTCCACTTGGGACTCTGACTACTTGGAATGCAGTAAAGGAGAAGTTTCTGCGACACTTTTATGATGATGCTCGGTCCGATCAGCTTAGACATGATCTCTTGACCTTCAAGCAAGGATCTACAGAGCCTTTTAAGAAAGCCTGGGTAAGATTCAAGAGATACCAGAAAGATTTCCCTCATCATGGTTTCTCTGAGGTGCAGCTGTTGTGTATCTTCTTCAGAGGAGTTGATTTGTGGTATCAGATGGCTTTAGATGCTGCAAGTAATGGAAATTTCTACACTAAATCTCCAGAAGCCAATGAGCTTATTGAGAACTTGGTGACTAGCAATAATGTCAAGAATGCTGATATGGAGAGGATGAAGTCTGGTGGTAAAGCTGACAATTCCCAGATAGCTGAGATGAACAAGAAGATTGATTATGTTCATAGCATGATACTTGGTAAGAAGGTGGATGTTCAAGAGGCTGAGGATGTGAATTACATAGCTGGAGCTGGTTATCAAGGTCAGAGATATGGGAATCAGCAAGGACAGACTTCAGGTTTTACACCAAAGTCTGCATTTCAGAGACCTTTCAAGCAGAACACTTCATTCTCCAGAGATTATGCTGCTTCATTGTATCAGCCTGTTCCTCCTCAAAATGAGCAGAATGATAAGATGATGGGACTTTTGGGAAAACTTTTGGAAGGGCAGCAGAAGATTACTGTGGACTTCAATGGAAAGATAGATGCTCTGTACCTTGATCTCAATGGGAAGATAGAAGCTATAAGTACTCATGTGAAGAAGCTATATGTTCAGGTTCAATAGACTGCTGGAGTAGAGCAAAGGCAAAATGGATCAGGAAGAGCTGAACAGAACCAATTCATCAATGTTGTGATCACAGGAGATGAGATTGACTTGCTGGAAGAAGAAGAGAGCATCATCTCGGATTTTCTGGATGAATATTGTCTGTCTGAGACATGAGTCGATCGACACACTCTTAATGTCGATCGATGCAGCCCCGATACGTCTGATGGAATTGCTCATAATCGCCTTGTGTCGATCGACACCCCTCGTGCATCGATCAACACAGATCGCAGACGGGACCAGAAACCTGCAACAGTCCAAGAACGAGTCCACAAGCCTTTTGTACAATATCCTAAGTCTCATAAGTTGTCTAAACAGGAGCTAGACGAGGCTAGTTGCATGAAAGTGATGGAAAAGAAGCTGATTCATATTTCAGAGAAGCTTCCAGAACCAGGAGTCTTTGTGTTAGACTGTTCCATCTCTAAGGACAGATTCAAGCGTTCTCTGTGTGACTTAGGACCTGGTGTGAATCTCATGCCATACTCTGTGGCTGTGAGATTGGGAATGATGGATTTCCAGCCTACTAGGATCTCTCTTATCCTAGTTGATCGATCAAAGAGATATCCAGAAGGAGTTCTTGAGGACATTCCTGTCAGAGTTGGAAACTACTTGATTCCAACGGACTTTGTAGTGCTGAAGTATAATGTTGAGCCAAATGATCCTTTGCTGCTTGGAAGACCTTTCTTAGCTACTACTGGAGCAGTGATTGATGTGAGACATGGACTGATTGATCTCCACCTGGGAGATAAGCCATTGCGGTTCAAGATGGATAAGCTGTAGAAATCCACCATTGATGGACAGAGCTTCAGTGTGGAAGTGGAACCAGAGATTTCTATTGGAGAAGAGAAGATGGCAGTTCATTCTGAACTTGCTCTAACATCTTCAGATCCTGCAATTGCTCTTAAGCAGAAAGCTCCAGATCTCTTCCATCCACCAAAGCACATGTATGAATCTTCTAAAGTTGAATCTCCTAATCCATCAGCTGTGAATGCAAGCAAACGCAGTATCCCACCCTCGTTTCTCTCCCACCCTGGCTCCAATTGCTCATTCCTTGGGAGATCTCATGATCCGAAAGCTTATACGCCACCTTGGCTGAAGAGACATTCACAAAGGCACCCCAAGCCTCTGTTGAATCCACCATAAGTCCGATCTCCTTTCCATAGTCATGCTACTGATCTTAAACAAGCGCTGAATGGGAGGCAACCCACTAGTAGGTTTGTTTTTTGTTTCTTTTTTTTTGTTTTGATTTTGTGTGCTCTGATTTTTCTGTTTTGGTGTGTTCAAAGGCGTGAGTGTTGGGAATGTCCTGAAATCTACTGTACTATCTCTAGAAAGTATGATAAATGTCGAGATCAGACATAAGTCATAAATATTGGGTGATCATGATGGCTTGCTAGAGTCCGCTCTTGATCTATAAGTTTAGGACTTATTACCAGTATTGTATGATCCCAAAGGGTCACACACCATAGCTAACGGGAAAGCTAAGATGGAATTAATACGGTAAGATGCTAAGGCATTTACTGTATTTGTACAGAGAGTTGGGCAGACAACAAATGGGCTTTTGTCTGATTTGTGTCTTGGGCCCAAAAGTCTAATGGACCATTAGTTTAATTAATTAATTAAACTTGGGCCCATTAGTGAATAAAAAGAGATTGCAACATGGGTATTGAAACCCTAAGCCATTTTTGGCGATTTGTGGTCGTGGCCGCAGGGCCTCTCCCTCTCCAATCTCTCTCTCTGTTGATCATCTATCCGGTCTAGCAGCCATCCGTGCTTGTAAGCGTGTGGATACCAAGGAGGAACAGGTAATCATCTGTTCGTTGATCTCGACATTACAATCATTCCGCTGCAAAAGGTAATGTCCAGGTTTGTGTTTATGATTCATTTACAAGAACCTAGATCTGTTTAAGATTATGTGCTAGGTTGCAATCTGAGAATTGAACCATAGAAAAACACCATAATCCTTCAGTGGTATCAGAGCCTAGGTCGTTAGGTTTTTGCTTTTGGATCTTTATTGAATCGATTTTGTTTTTGTTAAACAATCGATTTTGTTTTGTATAATCGATAAAGGCATCACATGAACAATCGTCATTGTATTTGCTTTATACGAACCGATTGTGGTTGACTCTGTTGTGGTTAACAACAATGATCATTGACTTTGTTTATTAGATTCCGAAAACAAAGTTTATTAGAATCGCTTATTGACTTTAATGGCGTGAATCGCTTGTTGACTTTAATGGCGTGAATCAAATTCAATTTGTCTTTAGTGAATGTTCATCTTCGCTTGATTGACTTTGTTTATCTAATTAATTATATAGCATCAATTGTTAACAAGACAATCGCATGTGGCTAGTTGATTTTGTTAATAATTAGGTTTGTTTTAAGTGATTGTATGATTCTGATCGTAAAGTGAATATCATTGAATCAAGTGAATCGATTGTTCAATTGAAAAATCGCATCTTGATTTTTTTTATGAAATAATTATAAAGATTTACTTGATAATTATGGTTTAAGCGGTTAACCCAAATCGCGGTTTGCTGGAAATTATTTAATACATGGTATTATTTAATTTCTGGTTAAACCGGATTTAAATTCAAAATTGAATTTTAACCTAAACCGAAGGCTGGTCTAAGTTTGATTTGGTTGGACCAAATAATTTAGAGCTGGTCTGGTTTAGTAAATAACCGATGGTTTTGATAGTTAATTTGGTCTTGGACCAGAATTAATAAACCGACTCGGTTATGTCAAATTATTGGGCCAACTGGAATTCTATGGTCTTGGGCCAAGAATTGGGCCTATAATTTGTGACCCAACCCGAAAATATTTATAAAATATTAAATTAGAAATTTCTATTTTTAGTATGTTTCTAAATTTAGAAAGTTTCTAAAAGAAGTAAGTTTCCCAAAATAGTAATCTTCTATTTTTGGAAATAAAACCTAAAATCCTCAAAAACAATATCAAGCTTGGATGTCTTGCCCAATCTTGTCAGCTACTTAACGCTTATTCAATTACAGATATGGCTTACAGTGTGAGGTGTCTGTTTTTGCGTAAGTAAAGTAGTATATAGTCACTAATTTCATTGGGAGTCCCAGACTTTAGTGATTATTTGGCTGTAAGAGATTGGTTTCCTTGACTGGGCCATCGGGAGTCCCGGGCCTTGAGACATCTGGTGTATTGGGCCTTGGGCCCAATTCACAACCGAGAGTTATTGGATATAACTAGATGTGTGTATGCTTACCAAGTAAAGCTAATTCCGGGTGACGGCCAGTGGCCCACTTTGGACTTAGCTGAACATGGGTCTCGGAATCATTGCATTCTTATGAGGTTAAACAAAGAAATTTTGAATGCAATGCGAGTTTTCTTATAAGTTATTAAGATTACTCTTTTATGAACTAAATAACTAAAACTCTATTTATCTCTAAATTTCAGTTATGAATAGCACAAACAATCAAAACACTTTCTCGATCCGGTCTGTCCTTGAGATGGACAAACTGAACGGATCAAATTTCTTGACTTGGTCGCGGAACTTGAGGCTAGTCCTCAGGTAGGAGAGAAAGGACTATATCCTTGAAAGAGCTCTCCCCGTGAGGATCGGGTCCAATGCCTCTCATGCAGTATATAATGCTTGGAATAAGCATTATAATGATGCGGTAGATGTGCGTGGTCTGATATTGGCTACCATGGACTCAGATTTGCTGAAGCAATATGAGAACATGGAGTCGCCAATAGAGATGATCAGCAGCCTGAAATTGAGATTTCAGGAGCAGGTAAGAGTGGAGAGATACCAGTTGGTTAAATCTCTCACTAGCTGCAAGCTACCAAATGATCATCCAGTAAGTCCTCATGTCAGTAAAATGATGGGTTACATTGATAACCTGAGGAAACTGGATTATCAAGTTAGCCAAGAATTGGCAACTGAGATCATTCTGCAGTCACTGCCGTCAAGCTATGATAAGTTCAAAAGGAACTATATCAAGAAAGGCTTAACGAAGACGCTGACTGAACTGCATGATATGCTCAAGACAGTTGAGTCAAACGTGAAGAGTACCCTGTATAATCTCGTAATGGAGAAGGGTAGGTTTACAAAACCTAGTGCTGACAAGGGTGAAGACAAAGTTGTCCAGATTTTGAATCATGGCAAGCGTGTGTCTTCTGAGCCCGAGTCAGATACCTCTTACGTTGGTAAGTGCTGCTACTGTAAAGAGACTGGGCATTGGAAAAGAGATTGCATTAAATTCATGGAAGATTATGAGGAGTTGAAGTTGATGTATGAAACTACTTCCTCAGGTATTCATGTTATTACTTCAAGTTATACCTTATAGGTATTGGATACTGGTTGTGGCACTGATATTTGTTATAATATGCAGAGCCTGGGCAACAGTAGAACTTTGAAGGAAGGACAAGTGAAACTGCGTGTCTGGAAGGAGCTTGGGATGCTGCCTCAGCCGTAGGGTTTTCACTTATAGATCCCTTTGAGGCTTGGTTTTGTATTAAGTAATTGCTACAATGTACCTGCTTTACGCAGAGTTGTTTTTCATTTTCTTGTAAGAATTTGAATGTTTTTCATTTTGATAAAGACAAGTTTTTGTTCTTTTGATCTTAATGAAATGTTAATTGTAGCACCCTATTCAAGGAATGGGTTTTGTATCTTAAACCAAAGAGTGCCTAAATATAACATAAATACCGAATTGGTTTAAATCTGATGAATTAAACCTGATTTTTCTTGGCGTAAATGTTTTGGTCAAATAGAGTAAGTCGGATTCAGAAACCCCATAGTTATGGACTTTTGGGCTCATTTGAATGGATATCTTATGAGACTTGAATTCTGCTTACTGGACCAAAAGAAAAAGGGCCCATCTTAGCCGAGCTAGAGAAAGGCCCAAAGGCTTATTGGACATTGAACATACTCACGTATGTGGTCCGATGAGCAGTAATGCCAAAGAAAATTTCCTGTACTTCATTGTCTCTACTGATTACTTCAGTGAGTATGACTGTGTTCATTTGATGAGACACAAGTCGGAATTCTTTGACATGGTCGAAAGAGTTCCAGAATGAGGTATAGAATCAAAGTGACAGAAGTATTGAGACTCTGGATTAGATCAAGAGTGAGAATACTTAAGTCATTGATGGTGTGATCATCTGAATGAGTGTGAAGTCGTTTCACAGCTCATTTCTCCTGAAAACCTTGAAGTGTTTCTGTGAGAAAGAATCAGATCTTATTAGAAATGATTAAAGATGAGTCACACGAATCTTCCATGATATTCTTTAAGAATAACGCTCTAGAAATATCTAAGTTTACGCTGAAATAGTTCCACCAATATCAGTTGAAAGACACCACGTAAATGTGGATTGGAATCGATCCAAATTCGTCTTTACCGAGTATTTGTGATGTGCTACTTCACTGGTTGTCCTAGGGAAACCAAGGCTTGTTACTTTTACGTCCATTCTGTTTTCTAAGAAGGTAAGTTACTTTCCAAGAAGAACAGTGGGAGTAAAAGTATAACTCGAAGAAATTCGAGAAATACAGGAGGCTGCTCAACCTGTTGAGGGAGAGCAACGGATGGATTTACAGATTTCTGTAGAATCTACACCTGTAGAGCCTGAAGTTTGCAGATATGAATGAATCAGTCACTAATCCGAGAGTGATTTCTCGTCATTAGTTGAACCTGATGATCATTGAAAGTTCGCATGATCTGATGATCATTGAAAGCGACGAATCTGCGAAATTCAAAGAAGCGAAAGTGAGCCCGGACTCCGAAAAATTACATTTTGTGTAAGTTAGCTTCATCGATCCATTCATGGATGGAAGCAAACATATCGGAGTTGGAATCTTCGTTCTGTTGAAGTAGTCAAGGTTTTGACTTGAACAGGAACGAACTGGAACTGTGCGTTTACTAATAGATAAGTGGGAGCGATGTTGCATTTCTCATATTGTATGTCGATGACATACTGATTCTCGGAAATAACGTCCCAATGCTGCAGTCGGTAAAGGACTGGCTTGGGAGTTGGTTTTGTGATTGACATGGGTAAGCCACGTATGTTCTTGGATTTTGGATCTAAAGATAAAGATCCAAAAGAGCTGGTAGGACAAAGTCAGGATTTAAATTGACAAAGTCCTATACGTAATCAGCAATCCAAGAAGGGTTTTATGCCAATGTCACATGGCAATACGTTAAGCAAGAAGCAGTGTCCTACGATAACTGCTGAGCTTGAATGCATGGATAGGATTCCATATGCGTCGGCAATTGGATCTATCATGTATGCCATAACACGTACTTGTTTTGATGTTGCTTTAATGTTAAGCAAGACAAGTAAAGACCAGTCAAATCCAGAAAAGAATCACTGGATTGGCGTAAAGAATATGCTAAAGTATTTGAGAAATACTAAGGATAAGTTCTTGATTTACGGAGAAAGTGAGGTGCTACAAGTCAGTAGAGTCTGAAAGGCAAGTTTCCAATAGACAAAGATAATTCCCGGTCACAGTCCGGCTATATCTTGTGTCTGTCTGGCGGTGCGAGGCACTGTTGCTGACTCCATGACTTAAGCTGAACATTTCGCAGCTTGAGAAGCGGCGAAAGAGGTTGTTTGGAAAGAAGAGTTCATCACTGAACTTGATGTGATTCCCAGCATAGATGAGACTAGCTGCACATCAGAGGTCCAAACACCTTGAGGGTAGGTATAACCTATTCCGTGAGATAAATGACAGAGGTGTTAAGTAGATAAGCAAGTTTCATCGAATGAGAACGTTGCTAATCTATTAACGAAGCCACTCCTTATGACTAAGCACGAGTCGCGGACTGTAGCTGTAGGATGAGTGAAATTAAGATGCAGTCTTAATTTCAGTGGGAGTTTGTAATGGGCTTTACTTAGTTGTTTTGAAAGGTTCATGTAAACATAATATTTTATGTTTATGAAATCTATGATTTCTGGATTATTTTAACTGTGATATAAATAATCGTTCCAAAATGATTCATGTCATTATATATATGGGCCATCGAAGTACATGAGTAAGACTTGATCCTGAAACCCCATATTTGACGAAATGACATAAATCATAGTGTCCATAGTCGAAGGTTGTTGAAATTGGAACACCAACAACCACTTGAGACTAGATTGTGTTGAGACTTATGACCAAGTTTCGAGGGGTCATAGATGCGCGGCATCAAAGTCGACACATAGGTATATGTAGGGGAGCATATGACCGGACATGGCCCGCTGATGAGAACTCTACAAGATATTAATATCTGTGTCATAAGAGGTTCTCATATACGACTATAGAGTATAGTCCTTAGACCTGAGTTCGCATGCATGTGGCTGCACATGGAGTGATGCGCTTTGATCATTGTCTAACGCTGTTTCGTAACTGGGAGCTATAAGGACCTTGGTTGGGTGTATTATAAAGTGTGTAGTTCATAGTGATGGAACAAGATGGGATTTGTCCCTGCCGTATAACGGAGGTAATATCTCTAGGCCAATCGGAGACTTGATAGCTGGTAAGAGAGTGGCCACTCCCAAACGGACTTGCCCAAGTCGTTTGCATTGTCAGTATCAAATCAGGTCCGATGAACATGGTCTGGCTATATAAGGATGACACGCATCTTGCCTTATGCCAGATCGAGATATTGAGACAAAAGGACTAGGGAATGTAGGATTCCAGTACAAGTGGGAGATTGTTGGGAATGTCCTGAAATCTACTGTACTATCTCTAGAAAGTATGATAAATGTCGAGATCAGACATAAGTCATAAATACTGGGTGATCATGATGGCTTGCTAGAGTCCGCTCTTGATCTATAAGTTTAGGACTTATTACCAGTATTGTATGATCCCAAAGGGTCACACACCATAGCTAACGGGAAAGTTAAGATGGAATTAATACGGTAAGATGCTAAGGCATTTACTGTATTTGTACAGAGAGTTGGGCAGACAACAAATGGGCTTTTGTCTGATTTGTGTCTTGGGCCCAAAAGTCTAATGGACCATTAGTTTAATTAATTAATTAAACTTGGGCCCATTAGTGAATAAAAAGAGATTGCAACATGGGTATTGAAACCCTAAGCCATTTTTGGCGATTTGTGGTCGTGGCCGCAGGGCCTCTTCCTCTCCAATCTCTCTCTCTGTTGATCATCCATCCGGTCTAGCAGCCATCCGTGCTTGTAAGCGTGTGGATACCAAGGAGGAACAGGTAATCATCTGTTCGTTGATCTCGACATTACAATCATTCCGCTGCAAAAGGTAATGTCCAGGTTTGTGTTTATGATTCATTTACAAGAACCTAGATCTGTTTAAGATTATGTGCTAGGTTGCAATCTGAGAATTGAACCATAGAAAAACACCATAATCCTTCAGTGAGAACATGCCGAATCGCTCCGCATCGATCGACACATACTTTGTGTCGGTCGACACAAATGCGATTCACGGTTTGCCGATTCATTTGCGGTTCAGACACCGGTTATCTACATAACCGCGAGCATTCACGATTAAGTGTCGATCGACACCACTTGTGACAGCGATCGACACAGGCCGACGGCAGGTAAGTGTTCTGACCCTTTTTCGGATTCTCGTATTTCCAATTTTTCTTCTCACCAAGCCTAAGCTTGACACCACTGGGGACAGTGTGTTTCAAAGTGTGGGGGAGGTAACTATTGAAGCACCGCTTTTTGTTTTCTTAGAATCAGTCCAAAACTGTTTTATTGAGTCAAATTGAGTAGGAAACAAAGACTTTTTGAGGAGATTACCACACTTGCAGGAACCTAAGTGACCATTGGATGATTTGCACACGATCTATGACTATTAGAAAACCCAACACAGATCAGCCTACTGAGGATACCCATATCACTTCAGGTATTCAGAGAATCCTTTACTGACTTTACCTTTAACTTGACTTAATTTTCTCACCTTGGGGCTTGGTATACTTTGAGTCGGATTCCTCTGTTAGTTCTGGCACAGCTTGTAAACCTATCTGATTTTGGTTCCCTTCTCCCTTGCCTTGAAAGTAAAAAAAAAAAGATAGATAAACTGAGGATAAGCTAGTAGCTTTGAAGTGGTCACGGGAGTGGTAGAGACCCCTATTACCTCCTGTGCAGCAATGGAAACATGTCCAAAGTACACCCCAATGCGGGAAGAGCACTGATAGAAAAAATAAAATGATACTTAGTGGGGAAAATCAGTGTTAAGGAAGGAAAATGAGAAGAAATGAACCAAGAACAACAGTATGGTGGTCATATGCTAATAAGAGTAAGAATCCATGTGTTCTTTGTGTTGGATCGTTTAGTGTTTCCTGATTCAATTCCCAGATTGATTCAACCTACTAAACATGCAGATCTAGGTTCTCTTATTTAGAAACTCAATGGATCTCACCTGTTACCTTTTTGTGCAGCGGAATGGGAGGTAATAGTCAGAGATCAGCAGAACCACCAAGGGATGGATCCTCCAAAGGCTCACACACGCACGCTCGGGAATTGGCTGCTAGACCAGACAGAGAGGAGGCGCAGAGAGAGGCTGTTGGCGGCGCAAAGGGAAAAAGTTAGAGGAGAAAAGACTTGGTTTTAGTTTATAAAACCCTTCTTTAACTCTATTGGGCTTTTAGGCCCAATTCCCTGTCTGATTAAATCCCTTGGATTTAATCAGGCCCTTTAGTCTCTCTAAGCACAGTAAATGCCTAGCACTTTTACCGTACTTCTGCTAAACCGTTCTTTCGTATTTTTCCCGTTAGCTTAGGCGTGTGACCCATATGGGATCATATAATAAAGGCAATAAGTCCAAGACTTATAGATCATGAGCGGACTCTAGCAAGCCATCATGACCCCCAGTATTATATGACTTATGTCTGATCATTGACATACTCTTACGTTCTAGAGACAGTACAGAGATTACTGGACATAATTCCAACAATCTCCCACTTGAACTGGAATCTCTGTATTCATAATTCTTTTGTCTCAATATCTCGATTAGTCATAAGGCAAGATTAGTGTCATCCTTATAAAGCCTAATCTTGTTCATCGGACTCTGATTTGATACTGACAATCCAAACGACTCGGGAAAGTCCGTTTGAGCATGGCCATGCATTTTCCAGTATTCAAATCTCCGATTGGCCTAGAGATATTCACTCCATTTATATTGGAGGGACAAATCCCGTCTTGTTCCATCACTGTAAACTACTCATTTCATAATACACCCAAACAAGGTCCTTATAACTATCGCTTAACGACAGCATTAGACAATGATCAAAGCGCATTAGTTCATGTGCAGTCACATGCATGCGAACTCAGGTCTAAGGACTATACTCTATAGTCGTAGTAAGAATCTCTTATGACACAGATATAAATATCCTGAAGAGTTCTTATAATCGGGTCTTGTCCGGTCGTATGTACCCTACATACACCTATGTACTGACTTTGATGCCGCGCATCTATGACACACTGAGACTTTGTCATAAGTCACATACCAATCTAGTCTCACACGGTTGTTGGTGTTCCAATTTCAGCAACCTTTGACTAGGGACATGATGATATAAGCCATCTATCAAATATAGGATCTCATGATCAAGCTAAATGACTTTGATAACTCAAGATCAAGTCACTTACTTCGATGACCTATAAAATGGTTCATATCATTTTGGAACGATTATTTCATCACAGTTAAAATAATCTTGAAATAATAATTTCATTAAACATCTTAAATGTTTTACAAGAACATATCTAATAACTAAATAAAGCCCTTTATTAACTCCCACTGAAATTGAGACTACATCTTAATTTCACTTATCCTACAGCAACAGTCCGCGACTCGTGCTTAGGCCTAAGGAGTGGCTTCGTTAATAGATTAGCAACGTTCTCATTCGTTGAAACTTGCTGATCTACTTAACATCTCTGTCATTTATCTCACGGAATAGGTTATACCTATCCTCAAGGTGTTTGGACCTCTGATGTGCAGCTAGTCTCATCTATGCTGGGAATCACATCGAGTTCAGTGATGAACTCTTCTTTCCAAACAACCTCTTTCGCCGCTATCCAAACTGCGAAATGTTCAGCTTAAGTCATGGAGTCAGCAACAGTGCCTTGCACCGCCAGACAGACACAAGATATAACCGGACTGTGACCGGAAATCATCTTTGTCTGTTGGAAACTTACCTTTCAGACTCTACTGACTTGTAGCACCTCACTTTCTCCGTAAATCAAGAACTTATCCTTAGTATTCCTCAAATACTTTAGGACATTCTTTACGGCAATCCAGTGATTCTTTGCTGGATTTGACTGGTCTTTACTTGTCTTGCTTAACATTAAAGCAACATCAAACAAGTACGTTTCATGGCATACATGATAGATCCAATTGCCGACGCATATGGAATCTTATCCATGCATTTAAGCTCAGCAGTTATCGTAGGACACTGTGTCTTGCTTAACGTAATGCCATGTGACATTGGCATAAAACCCTTCTTGGAATGCTGAAAACGTGTAGGACTTTGTCGGGATAAGAATCCTGACTTTGTCCTACCAGCTCTTTCGGATCTCTATCTTTAGATCCAAAATCCAAGAACATACGTGGCTTTACCCATGTCAATCATTAGAACCAACTCCCAAGCCAGTCCTTTACCGACTGCAGCATTGGGACGTCATTTCCGAGAATCAGTATGTCATCGACATACAATATGAGAAATGCAACATCGCTCCCACTTATCTATTAGTAAACGCACAGTTCCATTTCATTCCTGTTCAAGTCAAAACCTTGACTACTTCAACAGAACGAAGATTCCAACTCCGATATGTTTGCTTCCATCCATGAATGGATCAATAAAGCTAACTTACACATAGTGTAATTTTTCGGAGTCCGGGCTCACTTTCGCTTCTTTGAATTTCGCAGATTCGTCGCTTTCAATGATCATCAGATCATGCGAACTTTCAATGATTATCAGGTTCAACTAATGACGAGAAATCACTCTCGGATTAGTAACTGATTCATTCATATCTGCGAACTTCAGGCTCCACAGGTGTAGATTCTACATAAATCTGTAAATCCATCCGTTGCTCTCCCTCAACAGGTTGAGCAGCCTCCTGTATGTCTCGAATTTCTTCGAGTTATACTTTTACTCCCACTGTTCTTCTTGGAAAGTAACTTCCCTTCTTAGAAAACAGAATGGACGTAAAAGTAACAAGCCTTGGTTTCCCTAGGACAACTAGTGAAGTAGCACAACTACAAATACTCAGTAAAGACGAATTTGGATCGATTCCAATCCACATTTACGTGGTGTCTTTCAACTGATATTGGTGGAACCTTTTCAGCGTAAACTTAGATATTTCTAGAGCGTTATTTTTAAATAATATCATGGAAGATTCGTGTGACTCATCTTTAATCATTTCTAATAAGATCTGATTCTTTCTCACAGAAACACCTTCAGGTTTTCAGGAGAAATGAGCGGTGAAACGATTTCACACTCATTCAGATGATCACACAATCAATGACTTAAGTATTCTCACTCGTGATCTGATCCAGAGTCTTAATACTTCTGTCATTCAGATCCTATACTTCATTCTGGAACTCTTTCGACCATGTCAAAGAATTCCGACTTGTGTCTCATCAAATGAACACAGTCACACTCACTGAAGTAATCAGTAGAGACAATGAAGTACAGGAAATTTTCTCTGGCATTACTGCTCATTGGGCCACATACATGAGTATGTTCCAGGTCCAATAAGCCTTTGGGCCTTTCTCTAGCTCGGCTAAGATAGGCCCTTTACCTTTTGGTCCAGTAAACAGAATTCAAGTCTCATAAGATATCTTATCAAATGAGCCCAACAGTCCATAACTATGGGATTTCTGAATCCGACTTACTCTATGTGACCAAGACTTTTATGCCAAGAAAAATCAGGTTTAATTCATCAGATTTAAACCAATTCGGTATTTATGTTACATTTAGGCACTCTTTGGTTTAAGATATAAAACCCATTCCATGAATAGGGTGCTACAATTAATATTTCATTAAGATCAAAAGAACAAAAACTTGTCTTTTATCAAAATGAAAAACATTCAAATTCTTACAAGAAAATGAAAGACAACTCTGCTTAAAGCAGGTACATTGTAGCAATTACTTAATACAAAACCAAGCCTCAAAGGGATCTATAAGTGAAAACCCTACGGCTGAGGCAGCATCCCAAGCTCCTTCCAGACATGTAGTTTCACTTGCCCTTCCTTCAAAGTTCTACTGTTGCCCAGGCTCTGCATATTATAACAAATATCAGTGCCACAACCAGTATCCAATACCTATAAGGTAGAACTTGAAGTAATAACATGAATGCCTGAGGAAGTAGTCTCATACATCAACTTCAACTCCTCATCATCTTCCATGAATTTAATGCAATTTCTCTTCCAATGCCCAGTCTCTTTACAGTAGCAGCACTTACCAACGTAAGAGGTATCTGACTCGGGCTCAGAAGACACACGCTTGCCATGATTCAAAATCTGGACAACTTTGTCTTCACCCTTGTCAGCATTAGGTTTAGTAAACCTACCCTTCTCATTCATGAGATTGTACAGGGTACTCTTCACGTTTGGCTCAATTGTCTTGAGCATATCATGCAGTTCAGTCAGCGTCTTCGTTAAGCCTTTCTTGATATAGTTCCATCTGAACTTATTATAGCTTGACGGCAGTGACTGCAGAATGATCTCAGTTGCCATTTCTTGGCTAACTGGATAATCCAGTTTCCTCAGGTTATCAATGTAACCCATCATTTTACTGACATGAGGACTCACTGGATGATCATTTGGTAGCTTGCAGCTAGTAAGAGACTTAACCAACCGGTATCTCTCCACTCTTATCTGCTCCTAAAATTTTAATTTCAGGCTGCTGATCATCTCTATTGGCGACTCCATGTTCTCATATTGCTTCCGCAAGTCTGAGTCCATGGTAGCCAATATCAGACCACGCACATCTACCGCATCATTATAATGCTTATTCCAAGCATCATATACTGCATGAGAAGCATTGGACCCGATCCTCACGGGGAGAGCTCTCTCAAGAACATAGTCCTTTCTCTCCTGCCTGAGGACAAGCCTCAGGTTCCGCGACCAAGTCAAGAAATTTGATCCGTTCAGCTTGTCCATCTCAAGGACAGACCGGATCGAGAAAGTGTTTTGATTGTTTGTGCTAGTCATAACTGAAATTTAAGATAAAAGAATTTTAGTTAATATGTTCAATATGATTAATCTCGCATTATACTTAATATGATTAATCACGCATTATATTCAATAACATAAGTTACCCTCAATAGAATATAATGATTCCAAGATCCACATATAACTAAGATCAAAGTGGGCCACTGGCCATCACCCAACCTTAGCTTATATCGGTAAGCCCTATGTCGGCTAATTATATCCGTGATATAACTCTTGGTTGTGAATCTGGGCCCGAGGCCCAATCCACTCTGATGTCTCAAGGCCCGGGACTCCCGATGGCCTAGTCAAGAAAACCAGACTATACAGTCATGTAATCATTAATGTCTGGGACTTCCAATGACATTTATGAATCACAAACCGTCTTATCCACGCAAAAGTAGACACCCTCACACTGTAAGGCCATGAGTACAATTGAATGGGCTTCGACAGCTGACATAGACTGGACAAGACATCCAACGCTTGATATTATTTGAGGTTTGTAGGTTTATTAAAATTTTATCCCAAAATAGAAGATTACTATTTTGGGAAACTTTCCTTTTTGGGAAACCTACTAATTTTGGAAACTTTCTAAAATTGGAAACTTCCTAAACTTGGAAACTTTCTAAAATCGGAAATTTCCTAAAAAATCCAAAACATGCAAATCTAGAAACTTCTATTTTAAGAAACTTTCTAATTTCAAAATTTTGGAAACTTATTAATTTAAAAAAAATCGATTTTATAATTCTATAAAATAAATTTTAAATTAATTCTGAAGAAAAGACTCAAATAATTGGCCCAATTGTTTTAACTTCTTGGCCCGAGGCCCAAGAATTGGTCCATGTCCAAGACATAACCCAATTGCCCAATTAAATGACATAACCGGTCTGGTTCATTAAAATTGGTCTAACCAAATTTTAATTACTACGATGACCACAATTGTCAACCGGTTATTTACTAAACCAGATTATCTCAATTTATTTGGTCCAACCAAATCAAATTAGAAAACCACTGGTTTAGGCACTAAATCCAATAATTATTTCGACATTGGATTTCTTATCCCGGTTTAACCAGAACTTAATAAATTTATTAAGTCTGTTTATTAAACCAAGACGATTAAGTTTTTAATTGTCTTAAACCGAACCACCACAAGCCTAACCGAAACCGGTTCGAGCCAAACCGAAAACGACCAATTAGGTCACGGCCGCAAGCATGACCGCGATCGTGCATGATCCGGACAGCCGCAAGCCTCATGATCGGGACGGGCTCGGCTTGTGATCGGGACGGGACGGGACGATCGCGGGTCGATAGCGGGACGATCGCAGCGATCGCTCCATGCGATCAGCTCGGTCAATCCACGCGATCGGGACGTGATCCATCCGCTGATCGGGACGCATGACGCGATCCATGCGATGCCTTGCGGATCCATGCGATGCTTGCGCCTCACGGTCGATCGATCCAACCGGCCAACGCGATCCATGCTATCGATCCGTGATCGATACATGCGATCGGCTTGGCCGATCGGTTTAACACTCGGCCGATCGCAATCCAAATCATATAGTTTGGGTTTTACGATTTCATTAGTTTAGGTTTCAATTCTTGTTTCTTAAGTGTTTTGCTCTTATCAGTAGATTGATTCAAAAACACCTCTTTAAACAATCCTAAACATGATTCTAAACAAGAAAAACCACAGAACCAATAGCTCTGATACCACTGTTGGATCGTTTAGTGTTTCCTGATTCAATTCCCAGATTGATTCAACCTACTAAACATGCAGATCTAGGTTCTCTTATTTAGAAACTCAATGGATCTCACCTGTTACCTTTTTGTGCAGCGGAATGGGAGGTAATAGTCAGAGATCAGCAGAACCACCAAGGGATGGATCCTCCAAAGGCTCACACACGCACGCTCGGGAATTGGCTGCTAGACCAGACAGAGAGGAGGCGCAGAGAGAGGCTGTTGGCGGCGCAAAGGGAAAAAGTTAGAGGAGAAAAGACTTGGTTTTAGTTTATAAAACCCTTCTTTAACTCTATTGGGCTTTTAGGCCCAATTCCCTGTCTGATTAAATCCCTTGGATTTAATCAGGCTCTTTAGTCTCTCTAAGCACAGTAAATGCCTAGCACTTTTACCGTACTTCTGCTAAACCGTTCTTTCGTATTTTTCCCGTTAGCTTAGGCGTGTGACCCATATGGGATCATATAATAAAGGCAATAAGTCCAAGACTTATAGATCATGAGCGGACTCTAGCAAGCCATCATGACCCCCAGTATTATATGACTTATGTCTGATCATTGACATACTCTTACGTTCTAGAGACAGTACAGAGATTACTGGACATAATTCCAACACTTTGATCGATACTCCCTAGGTTGAGACAGCACTTATTAGATTACAGAAGTCAGTGTGGTGAATTTGAATGCTCTGAATGTGATTGTGGAGTTTACTCAGGATAGTTGTTAAGTGTAGGGGAAGTACATGTTGGTCTTCATGTCTGCAGGTTCATTTTCATGTGGCTTACTAAGGGGAATATGAGTGTGGTGCTTCTATGGTGAAACGAGTTTCTGAAGTTTTCAAACTTCTTCTCCTGGTCTTGGTTTTCTGTTTGCTTGAGTGCAAGCAAAAGCTAAGTGTGGGGAAGTTGATATATCATGGTTTTTAGGACTTTCGACAATGGTATATGTCTTTGTTATAGAGTCTTTTAGAGTCTTTTGGAGTCCTTTTATGTGTGTTTACAGGTCTAGGTACGTTTGGAGCGGATTTGGACATTATGGAGCTATTTGGAGCATTTGCCCGAGAAGAAGAAGTTGGAGTCGATTCTGGATGTTTGTGTCGATCGACACACATTTTTCATCGATCGACACATATGCGAGACAGACTTTCCTCGGCGATTTAATGAAGAGTTTGGAAATTGTAGCATTGGCCCAAAAGTTTCTCATAATTACAAAGAAGCTCCAACCGAGTTTAGATCATTATATTAGAGTTTTTAAGTCATTGTTTAGTCTATGTTTTACTTACGCATTCTTTTATTCATAGAGAGAGATTTGGAACTCATATTCCTTGTTTCTGTTTTATGATATTTGGTTTTCAATTCATCATGTCTTTTGTTTCATCTGCCATGTCTGAGTAGTTTACTTGTTAGGTTCAGGGATTCTCACAGGGGATTTCATGGAATTATAGGTTAATCAATCTGTAGGGATTCACATCTTTCTAGTTCTTCATCTAGGGTTGTTCTTAATGCTTAATCTGAATTAGCTACCCAGATTTATGATGTTAGGTTAATTTCTGCAACGAAAGTTGATTAATTAACTAGAAAGAACCTAGATGAGAAATTTGACTATCTGCAAAGAAATTTGCTTTAGAACTCTAGGATTCGCAACGGAAATTGGTTTGCTAGGTTGCTAGACATAGATAATACTCACAACGAAAGTTGGTTTCTTATGCTTCTGTGATTCTAGTTCTAGAACGGTACTTAATTAGATCCAGATTGATTGATTGCCTATATTCCTGATTTCCTGAGAACTCCCTTGACCTGATGCTTCGCTTGATAGATTACAAACCGTTTACTTTACTTTTGCTTGATTTACTGCTTTCACACCTGCTTACCTAGCTTAATTTGACGTTCTACAATCTATCGCAAGAGTCTTGAGTCTATGTGGATTCGATACCCTATATACTACTGGTTCACGTCTGTGCACTTGCAGTGTAGATCTAGGGATTAAAACCTGATCGTATCACCTTTCATGCCGATGTTTTTGCAAGCCTCAAAAACATGTAGATCTCATCCGGTGGAAGTTTTAAAGTCTTTATCACCGATTGATTTTTCCTCTCTGCACCAGCTTCCTTTGAGCTTGACGATGTGGATAGTAAGTGCAGTGTGGTTGTCTCTATATCCATATACTTTTACTATAACTTGACGCGAATGATATTTTGGTACAGCTCCATTGGCGCCCTATGTATGCCTCACCCTTCTTCATATGTAGATTCTCCAGGTTTGCTATTCCACCCCACTCTCCAATTTACCTAGGTTGGAATGTAGTCGAGTATAAAGTTAGAGCTTGTCTGCTCTAATATTAACTGTCTTCGGTTCCACATTTTTTCTATTTAGTGACATCCATTCGCCTTGTTGCGATCTCTTACCGCAATATGCAGATATTTGACTAATTTCATTCTGGTACTTGGTGATATGAGTTTGGTATCTCCTCTTTAGTGGAAGTTTGAGGAATATGTAAATGTTATGTCTCATTTGGTGAATTTGGTTCTCTAGCATATTTGGTTTCCTTTGATCTCGTTTATTGAGAAGTTTATCATCCTTAGCTTCCCTCTTATTTAGAGCGGAGTGAATGTTCAAGACTCGTCGGTATTACAACTATCTTCCTCCCGACTAGTGTTTTTTTGTTTTTGTTGCAAAGCCTATAGCCCTTCGGGTTATTTTAGAAACGTTTTATCAAGAAATTTGTTTCGGTTGTTTCGGTTGACCGATTTGTTATGAACTTTTTGATGGAGTATAACCTATATATCCTTTTTAACCATGCTTTGTTGTGTTTTCGAGGGTTTTGGGTTGTAGTATTTTATCTTCTTTTGGATGTATTTTTTCTAATCGAGTTTGAGATTTAAATTTTAATGAAATTAAAGGTTTGACCAAAAACATATCTCCCCAATTTCCATAGTTCACCCTAAATATCTCTCTTAGACACGAATATCGAGATAAGCTGCCGCATCCCCGTTTGGCTCAAACCGAGTCTCCCCGGTGGTCGACCTTCGTTGCTAGAGCCGGGGAGGACTCCCATGTGTTGTTTTTGTATTTGGCGTCGTCCATCTCGCGCATTATTTCTTTCGTCGGTGGGGGGGGGGGTTAGGTTCGGATCCGACATCATTGTGGTGGCTCTCATCTAGAGTGTCTTGTCCTTGGCTCACGTTCGTAGTCTCACAGGTCTGATTCTCTGCCTTCTCGCCGTGGCCTCCGAGATATGTACTCGCTGCTCTGTCTCCTCCGTGTTTCAGCTTTCCTATTTCGTTGCTGTCGGTGGTGGTCTATCGGGATGTCAACGGCTTCGTCAGATCTGGTGCTTGCTCGGTCTTTGGCGCTTCTGGGCTGTTGTGAGCTTAACCTTTTCATTCCGATGGTGTTGAGTTGTTAGTCGTGGTTTGGTCTTAGTTGTTTAGGATCTGATTTAAGCGGCTCTTGGTTAAGGAGCTTTAGTTGTTGGGTTGGTGTTGGGTTGCTAGGCAGTTTTGGTTAGCTAAAGATTTATAGCAACATTGGTGAGATCTTCTTCTAGAGGTTCAGCTTCGTGGTTGGAGTCCTTCGTGGTAGCTGTCGTGGTTTGCTACTCGGTTTTTATCCTCAATTAGGCTGTCTTGTTTCGGTTTTGTCTGCTTCGGATGGTGTTGAAGCTAAGCGTTGCGCGTGTGCTTTTCCTTTTTATTGGTTGCATCGGTATAGTTCCTACAGTTCACATCTTTATCTTCTACCTTTGGCTTCTTGTTGTGGGCAAGGGTTCTCCGGCACAATTTTAAGGAATTGGAGCTTCAGCTCTCTTCGCGTCCAGTCGTCGTCGGTTGTCGAATGGTAAACGGTTTGGTCCTTCGTTTTCCTTGGTTCGATCTGCATATGACCTGCTCCTGGCTCTTAATGGAGGAGAAATATAATGAGTATCGGTGGATCTTCCTCAATAAGTTCGGCTTTGGATGGTATTATGCTTCTTTCTTTCTCAATGGTTGGTGTTCATTGTTTCTTCGGATGTCTTGGTTATTGGAATCGGTCTGATTTGTTGATTATAGTCATTGCGAGTTGCTGTTGCCTAATTTTGTTTATGTTTAAGTCTTGTGATTTTTTATTGTCTTCTTCTTTTGGGCTTTTGGTTCCGGTATCATCTTTTGATAGCTGGTTTATATGGGTTTTCGTTGTATCCGACAAATGTATCTGACGTAATTTTCTAATGTTATTAATAGTAATCTTCTAGCAAAAAAAAAAAGGTTTAACCAAAAAAAAAGATCAACCATTTGCACCTATAATCATTAGTGAAAAAGGGAATATATGGTTAAATGTTTGATTCAACACCCAATTTCAAAATTTCGAAATCTGATAACTAATAAAACAATGTGGGACCTTAGCAATTACTATGTAAGCTGACAGTGACATCCGTTACGGGTCTTTCGAAACTACCGGTTCAGGAAATATAACCGGAGAAAACCAAAAGAAATTAGAAAAACAATTATTTTTTCTTTGTGGTTTTATAAAGTGTTTCTCACAGAGACCACCAACACATTTCATCTTCTTCCTTTCTCTTTTCGTTTTTGTTTAATAAAAGAAACAATGAAGAGCAACACAAACACTAATTTGATCCTCTTCCACCACCACCACACTCCTTTAAACTCAAAATCAGCTTCTGCCGTCGCCGCCGCGAATCACCACTGTCTCTTATTCCTCTTCTTCCTCTCTTTCTTCACTATCGTCTTCTCTTTCTCTCTCTTCTCATCCTCACTCCACTCCACCACAACAACCTCCCACTCTCTCTCCTCATCTTCACCTTCCTCCTCCCTCTCACCGCCGATCCTCGCTGCACTCCTCCACTACACTTCCTCAACACCGCCAAACACATCAATGTCCTTGTCCGAACTCTCCGCCATCTCCACCGTCATTAACTCCAAATCCCCCACCTGTAACCTCCTCGTCTTCGGACTTTCCCACGAATCCCTCCTCTGGAGATCTATAAATTTCAAAGGCCGTACTGTCTTCGTAGATGAAAATCCTTACGCCGTTTCTAAATTCGAGCAGAGTAATCCCGGAGTTGAAGCTTACGACGTTGTTTTCTCGACCAAAGTCTCTCAAGCTGGTAATCTTTTGGGTTATTATAAAACCCGACCCGAATGTCGACCCGTTCAGAATCTTTTGTTCTCGGATTGTAAATTGGGTATAAACGATTTACCCAATTTTGCATACGAGATCGATTGGGATGTGATTTTGATTGACGGGCCACGTGGGTACGCCGTAGATTCTCCGGGAAGAATGACTCCGATTTTTACCTCGGCGGTTCTAGCAAAGAATAAAGATTCCGGGAAGAATAAAAAGACGACGGATGTTTTTGTGCATGAGTTTGGAAGAAAGCTTGAGAGACTTTACAGTGATGAGTTTCTATGTGAGGAGAATCTAATTGAAGTCGTCGGAGATTTAGGTCACTTTGTGGTGGAGGCTGAGACCGGGAAAAATAAGGGGAATGAGTTTTGTCGTAATTCGACGAAATAGTCGGAGCCATTTACGCCGGTAATTGGTGGCGATGAAGAAGTCGGTGTTGATGATGACTGAAAGCGAGTTACTTTGGACTTGTGTAGCTCTTTTGTAATTAATTTAGCTTTGAGAGTTTTTAAATTGTCGTTTAGTCTTTTCGTTTGTTTTAATTTTGGAGACGGTTACACTTTGAAACCTTGGAGTACAATGATGTAAACAAATTCCAAAAACAAATGTTAAACTCTATTTGATGAAAGCATCATATACATGTGATTTGTATTAACTCTTCAGATTGGGGAAAAAAATTCTTTATAAAAATGCTCTAAAAATGTGTCGGTGGTGACAGAAGTCCCTGAGAAAGCGGCACTTACTTATCTCTCAATTATAGCTAGGAATTTGATTCAAAATCCCCGTCGCAAAGCGGATGCAGGTCAAATTTTTTTATTTTTTATTTTGCAAAGCGGATATGGGTTGAATTTTTTTTTGGAGAAGCGGTTGCAGATCAAAATTTTTTAAAATGCAGGTTCGCGGGTATCCACAAATTTTAATTTTTTAATTTAAATTTAATATTTTATTAATATTTTATAAATTTTAGTGTTTAAATTAAAAATAAAATAAAATATATAAAAATTATTTAAAATATTTGGTTTTTTAAATACAAATTATAAATTTACATTTTTAGTATTAAAATTATATTAATAAATTTTGTTTTTATTTAAAATATATATATAATTAAAAAATATTAATATTTTTAATATTTGCGGGTTACCCGCGGGTACCCGTAAAATTAAGCGGAGCGGGTGCGAATTAAGTATTTTTAGTCCCGCAGATTTGACGGGTTGAATTTCAGCGGATCAAAATTTTACTTACCCACCGTGGGATGGGTTGCGGATCACGGGTTAACCCGATTTCCAGCATTACTCGCAATGTGGCTTCTCCTTTCCAGCCCACAATATCATATAGTTAATTATTTGGTTCAACTTTAATTTATACCGAACTATAAACCATTTATCTTTGGGAATTCGGCCAAGGAAAACCTAAATTTTGCATGAATTGCCAAAACAGACACAAACTTTTGACCCGGCCGAAAAATACTAAACTTTCTTTAACTTTTAAATTTATTGTCAATCTTTTCGTTGACTCGCCAATTAAGCACACCGTTAGTAAATTTAACAGAACAATTAAACTCCGTTAATCCTAATGTTATTGTGCTCGTTAAATGAAACGACGTCGTTTTACTTGTTTTTAGTTAAAAAACATGTGCATCGCCTGGATTCGAACTCACCACCTCATGGTCAAATAACAAAGTTTCTTCCAATGAGCTAAAAGCACTTTTATCAATATCTCTAACATATTTTGTTTTATATTGAGCATTGACTAAATATCCAAAAAATCTCTAAAATCCTACAATAATTTTTTAAATTTTCAAAAATAAAAACAAAATCTGAAAATTAACAACTACAAATAATATATATTTTTCGCTAAAAGTAAAAAAAAATCCCAAAATTTCAAATTATAAAAATTCTAAAAAAATAAAAGGTTAAAATTAAAATAAATGATCAATAATTAGAATGAACATACACCAAAAATACCCCCCAAAAAATAAACATATATGTTAGGCTAACAAATATAGTTTGATGTATGTCATTTCTATTGTTTCATGTATAACATACATTTGTATCATAGCTTAAATTTTTGTTTTCTGTTAACCCCAAAAAGATATTAGAAAAAGTTTAATGTAAATATTTGATGCTGATTTTAAATTTATAAGTGAATTTTTTTTGTGTGTATATTCGTTAAAATTATTTTAATCATTAATTTTAATTTTAGCATTTTGAGTTTTTTAATTTTTCAAAAAAAAATTTGCAGTTTTTTAATTGTAACGACAAAAATAAAATATTATTTGTAATTTTATTTTTTGAGAATATTTCTTGAATTTTTGCTATTTTATTGAAAATTTAAATATTTTTTTAGGTTTTTAAAGATCTTTTTAGATATTTTGTCAATACTTAATAAAATACAATATGTTAGAGATTTTGTTGAAAGTGCATTTAGCTCAATTGAAGAATCCTTGTTATTTTGACATGAGGTCGTTAGTTCGAACCCAATGCGATGCACTTGTTTTTTTAACTAAAAACAAGTAAAACGACGTCGTTTTAAGACTAAACAAAACGACGTCGTTTTACTGAACGAGCACAGTAACAGTAGGATTAACGGAGTCTAATTTTTCTGTTAAATTTATTAACAGTGTGTTTAATTGACGAGTCAACGAAAAGATTGGTAATAAATTTACAAGTCAAAGAAAAGTTTAGTGTTTTTTTGCCGGCTCAAAGTTCGTGTATGTTTTGGTAATTCATGCAAAGTTTAAAAAAATTTTTGGCCGAATTCCCATTTATCTTTTAGTCCTTTAAAACTACTTAGGCTTTTCCATTTTGAAATAGAATGTCCGTATAAAGCAGAGTTGGATATAAGAAAAAGAATTGAATACTATTTATCGGTGGTGGATCCATAAATATTTATTAATGGAGACAATTTCAATTCCTACTACCAATAATTATAGATTTGGGCAATATAAATATAGAAATTTCATATAACAGAAATTGAAGTCGCAGGTACTAATATCCAATTATATTTCATTTTTAGGGGTGAATTGCACTGAATGTATCTTTCTAACTTTTTCTTTGCAATCTTGTATCTTCAAAAATCTTTGTGCAATTTTGTACTTTTTTTCGTGGGTCCTACGAGCATAAAGACCATTTTGTCCTTCATAAATAGAGAAAAGAGAAAAAAGGAGCTTGGATGGATAGAGAGTATTCTTTTTTTATTATTATTTTTTTTTTATTTTCCCCTCTTCATTCTCTTTCTTACTTTTCTATTTAATTCACCCCACTTTTTTGGACGGTAGATTTGATGAATTGGGTGTAGTTTCCGGACATATAGACCGGCGGAATGGAGTTAGAACATGTCGATCTATCGGAATTCAAAAAAAAAAAAAAACGGACTTAATACGGAAATTGCGAATGGATAGTTGAGGCTAGGTGTCCATAATATCTATCCATGTGGATACTACAATGATCATATCACATGCAAGACCACCTATTGTCCATCATAAACCATCTTGTTGAGCATTTGACCACCTATTGTCCATCATAAAACGTTTACCTATGGTAAGCATTATGTTAACAATTGTCCATCATAAGCGTTTCTCATGGTAATCATCTTGTTAAGCATCTTGTCCATCATATGTTAAACTATCTTGTTAAGCATGAGATATGATCGTCCAACAACTCTTGATCACCTATTGTCCATCATAAACGTTTATCCATGGTAAGCATCTTGTTACCTATTGCCGATCATAAGCGTTTCCCATGGTAAGCATCTTGTTTAGAATCTTGTCCATCATATGTTAAACCATATTGTCCATCATAAATGTTTAACATGTGATATAATCGTGTTAGTGTGAACTCTTAACCAACTTTTGTCCATTAGATCCGCACTTTGTGTCCATCATATGTTAAACCATCTTGTTAAGCATGAGATGTGATCGTCCAACATACTTTTGTGTCCACAAATAATCATATGTTAAATCATATCACATGCAAGACCGCCCATTGTCCATCATAAACCATCTTGTTAAGCATTTGACCACCTATTGTGATCGTCCAACAACTCTTGATCACCTATTCTTGATCACCTATTGTCCACCATAAAACGTTTACCCATGGTAAGCATCTTGTTAATGGATAGTGGTCTACACCTACTCTATGTCCACAAATTCACAATCATGTGAACTTTTAACAAACTTTTGTCCATTAGATCCGCACTTTGTGTCCACGGATCATAAGCGTTTACCCATGATAAGCATCTTGTTAAGCATTTTGTCCATCATATGTTAAACCATCTTGTTAAGCATGAGATGTGATCGTCCAACATACTTTTGTGTCCACAAATAATCATATGTTAAACCATCTTGTTAAGCATCTTGTCCATCATCATTCATGTTAAACTCATCTTGTTGAGCATCTTGTCCACGAATAATCATATGTTAAATGTTTACCCATGGTAAACATATTTTTGGATTCATCATTCATGTGATCGTCCAACATCATATGTTAAATCATCATGTTAAGCATCTTGTCCATAATAAGTATACACGTGGATGAATGTTATGGACATATACTCTAAACTATCCACTCACAACTTCCATATTAAGTCCGAATTTTTTTTTTTTTTTGAATTCCGATAGATCGTCCCGTTCTAATACCATTCCGACGATCTACAAGTCCGAAAACCTCACCCAATTCATCATATCTACAATTAAAAAAACTTGGGGTAAAAAATAATACATAAAGTAAGAAAGAGAGTGTAAGAGAAAAGAAAAGAATTAAAAAGAAAATGAAATTCGGATGGATAGTAGATAGATCTATGGATAGTTTATGTAATTAACTATCTATCACAAGAAGACAAAATGTAAGGTTATAATTGTCTTTAACCGGCGCTAAAAGACAAAAAAAGATACAAAAATGCAATTGGATTTTGAAAGATATAACTTTGCTATTACTTTTCAAAAAATGTATATTGGGTGCAATTAATCCCATTTTTAGTCATACATTGATGGAGTCGATTTAAGTGCACGAATATATCTAATTATAAAATTTCAATGAGTTAAATTGGAGGTTTGAGTTCTACATAAATATACATAAATAAAATAAAATGGTTGAATTCGAACATTCCAAACTAAAATATCCGCATTTTTGTTGTTCGTCCGTAGGATATGTGTGATTACAAACCTTGTGAAGAACTCCTTCCGCTGCGCATACTCCTCTAGATGAATTTCAAAAGCCGGTCATTTCGAAGGTGTAGACATTAACTTCAACAGGTCAGAACAGTTTGTGGTAAAAGTTACTTTTTTTTGTCTCATCTCTTAATATATTCCATAGCCCAAATCAGTACTTCGAATTATGCATGTAGAGGTGATAGGCTTGATCGTATATTCTTTGCTCCCATCATAACATATCTTTCTCCTTCGTAAATAATGAACCAACCTTGTCCTGAAAAGTTGTCACCTTCCTTACAAGACCCATCAGAAAAGCACCAACAACCATGTATTTCTAAATTGATGCCATTTTGAATTTATGTCCCCTCAATCGTATGTTTAAAAGTTAATCGGTTTATTTCCTCCGAGATTTGAGCCTCTTCCCACGCTCGGGACTCTGATTTGACTACCTTCAGAATACCCCTAGGATCCCTATCAATATTATTAAATAATTTTTCATTTCTGCTCTTCTAAATATACCAGATTATCCATGGAAAATGAGAATATCGGTTATCATATGGTAGTCACCAAAAGATATAGTCCATATTTGTATAGATAGATGACCATGGAAAGTTTTCGGGATTTGATGGGATTGAAGATAATGCCCATGTCTGTAAAGCCGGTGGACATTCAAATAAAATATGATTAATCGATTCCTCACCTGTCCCAAATCTTGCACATCAATTATCACATTTTATACCTCTAGATCTTAAATTATTTGAAACGGCTAAACATCCAGTTACAACCTACCATATAAAATGCTTAATCTTGGGTGAACATTTTAAATTCCATGTATAGGCATTTAATGAGTTCTAAGGATTTCGATATAACTAAAAACTACGTGAACTTGATAAGGAGCTAGAGCTTCTAACTATGATGAATGCGCTAACTATGGATTTCTGCAGCATTGCCTCTATGATCTTAGGAGCACCAGCCGCCATGGCCTTGAAAGAAATGCGGATTAGCACATGCAGGAAGTCTTTTTTTTGTTGTCAACGGGAACGGGCGGTCCTCCATTCATCCGACCAGAGGTGTGGATAACGACCGTATGAATCGGAATCTACTTATATTAAGATAGACGACCGAGAAAGAAAAGAAGTCCAGTCGTAGGAACCGACAATTGGCAGACTGATGATAATCTCTGCATCCTCTGAAACTATAATTTCTTTAATCAATTGATCGTTCCACATACAAGACATGGGGTCTATCAATTGATTAACCTTTCAAGATTGATTGAATTGTGTATTTTACCTGATGCTGACCTTGGGTATAGGCCTGGTATCCAAGGGTTATTTCATATTGAGATGGATGTTCCTGTTCCAATCCTTTTGATGAGTCCTATGCTAACCATAGCTCGAGCAAAACAATAATTTTCCACCCATTGAATGGAGAGTATGATCTTATTGGGTCCAGTGGACCTCCATTACGATAATATCTCCCTTTGAAAATCTTTGCAAATAATCATTTTGGATGATCAATTAACCTCCAAAGTTGCTTAGCTAGCATCACGGTATTCATGTCCATTAGTGCCCGAAAACAAAAACCGCCATCCTCCTTCTCAAAACACAATTTATCCGAAGACAACCAATGCATTCCTCTTTGTGATCCACCTGTACTCCACCAAAATTGAGCTATAATACTATTAAGTTTATTTATTACCGCTTTTGGTAGTATAAAGCATGACATTACATGGTTTGGTAAAGATGTGGCTACTGATTTTATTAAGACCTCTTTCCCTCCCTTTATCAGATACTTTATTGTCCAACCATTTACCCAATTATGTAATATGTCTTGCAGTAAGCTGAATATTTGTGTTTTTGCTCCCCATAAACTCTATGGAATTCCCAAAAAAGGTCCCATTCCTCCAATACTGGTTATCCCTAGAGTTAATTTCATCTCTTCCTGAACTGTATCAGTAACCTCATGACCAAATTGTAATGATGATTTGTCAAAATTTATTTACTGGCCGAAAACTGATTCGTACTCCTTTAGTATCCTTAGTATAACGTGACATTCCTCCTTTGTTGCTTTACAGAAGAAAAGACTATCATCTGCAAAAAGTAGATGAGATATCGGCGGGCATGCTCTTGCAACCTTCAAACCAGTAAGAGCCTTGATTCCGCTTTCCTCACATTAGATATTAACGCCTCTATGCACAATTTAAATAAGTAGGGTGATAATGGATCTCCCTGCCGAAGGCCCCATTCGGGTTTAATTAAACCACAAGGCTGACCATTTAGAAAAACTTATATTGAACCGACGTTATACATTGCATCACCAATTTAATCCAATGTGCAGAAAATCCCAATTTTGTTAATAAATTTTCAGTGAAAGACCATTCCAGTCTGTCATAAACTTTACTCATACCCGTTTTTAATGACATGAATTTCCCTTTACACAATGGATTAGTCTGTAGCCCATGGAACATTTCATGTGCAATCAAGATATTATCTGAAATAAGCCGTCTCGACACAAAAGCTGATTCTGTTTTCGATATAAGAGCCGGTCGGAGTGGTTTCAACCGTTGACACAATACCTTGGAAATAATTTTATATCCCATATTACAGAGACTGATGTGTCTTAATTCTGTCATCCTACTAGGTCTCTTTGACTTTGGAATCATGCATATACTAGTAAGATTAATGCGTGAATCCAAATTCCCGGTTTGTAGGAAAACGTTTACCATATTGATGATGTCTTCTCTAATGATTGGTCATGATCTTTGAAAGAATAAGGTATTTTTCCGGATGCATCATAAAGATGGCTTTTTCGTATTTCCTCCTCTGTCGCCTGTTTCATAAAATTTGTGTTCATTAGGTATGTTACCAGTGATGATATTTCCGCCAAAATTTTCCTAAAATTTGTTGGTTCTGTAGAAGTGAAAATTTCCTCAAAGTAATCCACGGCCACTTTCTCGACGTCTTTCTCTGTTGTAACTCATTCCCCTGCTGAATTATGTAATCCTACAATCCGGTTTCTTGCCCTGCGTTGTTTTGTCAGCGCTTGATAATACTTCGTATTACGATCCCCTGATGTGTACCATAAATTCATATTCTTTTGCTGCCAATATTGTTCTTCGTCCAGATAAGCCTCTTTTAGTTTCCTTGCTATTTCCATAACCTCCTCAAAAGAACGATTATCATCATTTTGGATCTCCTCTAAAGCCTCTTGTAACTCATTAATTTTTTTTTTCCTTCCCATAAGGATGGTTATTTTTCCTCAACCGTGATATCGCATGCCGACAATTTTTTATCTTATTCACAAAACTCATATCATTCATCCCATTAGGTCCCATCCTCCGGAAATTATTTCCATTACACCTTCTTGTCCAATCCACCTTTTATCAAATCGAAACTGACCCTTCCTCCTTGGTGTATTATCTTCTATAGTTGCCACTATTGGTCGGTGATATGATCTGACCAGAGCTAGATACTCCACAAAAGAATTAGGAATAAAGCATGCCAATCCTCATTCGCTAAAGCTCTATCCAAACGACAACATATTGGTTTTCCGCTTCACCAAGATCTCAATTATAATGAATTTCCAAGAAATGGAAAATCCACTAAACAATAATTTCGGATCATATTATTGAAGTCCAAATAAGTATCTGCATGACGGAGTCTCCCTTCTGGTTTTTTTTTTGATTACCTGTAATTTCGTTCAAATCTCCAATTACAAATAACGGTTCCCTACAATTAATTCTAATTCCTGTAATCCGTTCTCAAACCTGGTTCCGTAACTTTTAAACTGGTTCTCCGTAATAAATGTTAGGAAAAAATTTTCCCCTTTATCTCCACTTCTACATCAATTATTCTATCATTGGAATAAATAATGTCTACTTTATATGAATTATCATAGTAAAGAGCCAGTTCTACACCTAAGTTTTTTGGTTTCACCATGTAAATATTATCATATCCGAAATGCGACTCAGACATTTGTACAAAACCAAAACATTGTTTTTTCTAAAAGAAACAAAAAAACTGGTTCATTTTTAGACAATATCTCCCTTAAAAAAAATTATTGTCCACTTGTTTCCTAATCCTAGATAATTCCAATTTAATATCCGTATAATTAAATAAGCTCAGTTAAGAAGGTTTAATGAGACCCAAAATCACAGACCTTGTATGTTGAGAGAACCAATCTGATCCAATACCCTTTCTTGCCGTAGTATCAATTGTGTCAGAATTAAATTCTATCCTCAAATTATTGACCTTCTTAATAAGACAATTTATACAATTAATTGATAGTCTTGTATAAGTCTTGAATAAGCTATCAGAATCCAGTCGTAACTCTTGTATAAAAACAATAATGCAAGTTACATGTCCTTTTAATTCACCATATGCTTCTGTTCCGCGTTCCTCCCTGATAATAGGATTTTTACAATCCTTTGAGGTATCAATTTCTCAAGCTTATCGTGTAGCTTTGAGGTATCGAACCTTTTTGGGACGGATAAAACCAATAAGAATGCACAAAACCAATCTAGACAAGTCACAATTCAAATTGAAATTCTTAACAAACTAAAGAACCAAGTTCAAATAACTAAACAATCAAATAAGGAGATATAAGACTAGAAATCAATATTAGAAAACAAGGCTATGGGCTAAGGTCAATGACTAGAACCAATTAGAGTTAACAAGGACACTCATTCAATCAACAAGATGCTAATCTCAAGCAAGGAACACTAAACAATTGACTAATCCAATATCTTGACATTAATCATTTGTGAAATAAGACAAGGCAAGCATTAAGATCAAGTTCCATTAAGCTAATAATCACTCTAAACATTCATTCCCATGAGTTAGAATATGAAAATCTCCTTAAAGAATCTATCAAGCATTCATCGAACACATGATGTGCAATAAAAATCAAAGCATCTAGACTAACTTGATCATGGTCAACCTAGCATTAAGAACATCTAAAAGGGTGAGATCAATCATAAATAAGCCCTAAGCATCCTTGATTCACTCTAATCAGCCCTAATCTACCTAACCCATAAACTTTGATGAAGACTACTCACTAATCATGCTATGATTAACAAAACCCATGAAGATAGTGTTAATCATGAAGATTAGAGAAAGATAGAAAGATTTAGAGAAGAAATCACAAAAGGAAATACTTAAATTAAACAAAGATTCAAACTTGTCTTAAAAAAGAGTTTTTGGAAACAAAACAAGCTTAAGAACAATAAAAAATAGGTTTTTGGCCTTATATAGTGTGAATGCCGGGTCAACCCGGAACGTATTGACCCGGTCCATATGGATCAGATTGTGTTCGCAGACGAATCCATCTGTTTGAGAAAACCGATGGATCTTGGCCGATGAGAGAAGAGTGGATTCATCGGTCGGTTTCAACCGATGAGCCAAGACGATGAATCCACTGGAATATTTGGCTTCAGACGCGAGTGTTTTCATTGGCTTTGTCACGCCGATGCACGAGCCCGATGGATTCACTGGAGAAATCGGTGGCTTCGATAAGTCCTCGCATTGGCTTGCTCATGCCGATGGATGCAGGCCGATGGATTCACTTTATCTTCACCGGTTGAGTCTCGCCGATGAGCTCAACCGATGGATTCCCTGGAAACCTTTGACGCCTAAATTCCTCTCCCATCGGTTGCATCTGCCCGATGAGCCTGGCAGATGAATTCGTCCTGTGACTCCATGCACTCCTTAGCTCCATTCCAAAGCTCCAAACTTCCACACCAAATCTTTTTGCCCCTACAAGAGAGCAAGAACACTCCAAAACAAACCAAAGATGCCTAATCCTAGTCCTATATGATCCTATACTCTAAATGAAACAAAGAACAAGGAAAAGCCAAGAATGAAAGCTAAATCAAACTAAAACATGAACTAATCAACTCCCTAAATGCATAAAAACACAATTATATCAATTCCCCCAAACTTAAACCTTGCTTGTCCTCAAGCAAGCATAAGACAATCAAACAATTTGGGAGAAAGGTTTGAAGGTGGGGACTCAAAACCACAAAACTCACAACAAGACATAAGGTCTTTCAAAGAGGTTACAAGTTGCTCTAATTACATTGTATATCCATGTACTTCCACATTACTGTTCCCTCAATCCCTACTCTAACTCCTGAGATCTTATAGAACACAAGCAATCATCAACTCAATTCCTTACATTCATTAAAGGTTAAGTGCGATCTCACATAGGGGCAATCAATCAATCCCAATCGGCAAGGTTCAAGAGGGGCTATTTGAGGTGGCTTAAAAGTGTCTTTGGAGGTGGTTAACTCTCAAGAATAGGAGCAATTGACATTACACAAAATCTATCTAAGAAATGGAACAATTCATGCATACAAAGTTCTTTTCTCATTGTTCAACCCAATTCCTAGAAGATTTCTCTATATAATCCCAAAATGAAAGACAAACACTCACCATTTCCAAATCATGATTAAACTTTTCAACAAAACACTCACCCCATTGCTCTTTTCATTCTTTTCTTTATGTCAACTAGGGAACTCTTAACTGATTTTCTATTCTTTTGCACTCTTGAGCATTCTTTTTCATAACTTATCCCCCTCATCACTTGATCTTTCTTTCTTTTTCTTTTGATCCATTCCTAGGAGACTTACTTGACTCTCTTTTCTTTTGCACATATCTCTTTTCTTATAAGACTTCCTAGTGACTTTCTTTCTCTTTTTGAACCCTTTTTCAACTCTTTTCATTGATCCTTCTATTCCCAATTTAACTTTCGTCTCTCCCCCAAACTTATTTCCCATCCTAATGCTAGACTCTTATGGAAAATAGAGCTAGCTAAAATGAGAAAAGACCATTGTCGTTCCCGATACTCTCAAGTTTTTGCACATGCCAAAAGCTATCAAGAACATGCCTCACTCACAAATCAATTTAGGCTTAAAGGAAAGGTTTAGGGTCAATGGGTAAGGGAGGCCATGAGCATAAGATCAATGGCTGCCCGAGTTAATCAAAAGAGTGGTAAAAGGGAAAGCATAACTCGGGCAAGGACCATGGGATTGCATTTCAAGCCCCTAAGAAAGATATTTCAAAGTAAAATTAAGTCCAATATCACGGAATTGAGTTAAGTTCATGCAAGCTTCACAAAGATAGGGAATTTCGGAATCTCAAAGTCAAGTAATGGGTTTTCCCTTGTTTTGAAAATAGATTAAAGCAACGAGAAACTTAAGTGGTGAGCCTCTACAAGACAAAATCATCATCGTCCCCAATGCATGCATCCTACATAATGAACTAGACTCGATCCTACAATGCTTTCTTTTTGTGAAATTTTTTGAAAATTTTCGATTTTTTTGGATTTTCTATGCCTTAAGTGAAATGCATGAGACTCAAAATGCAAAACAAAAAATAAAATCAAAGCAAACATGATTAGCAACTGGTCTCTCTCCCAAACTTAAATCACACGGTCCCTTGTGTGATCTAGGAAAGGAAGAAAGATCGAAAACAAAAAAATGCAAACAAAGAAATGAAACGAAATATGTACTAGGGTGAAGTTTTACTTTGCTTTAGTTGTGGTGGGATGGAGATGAAGAATCTCCCATTGAGTAGGATGGGTTGCACGAGGAGCAAGATGGTGTCCTCATGGCTCTCCTCTTCCTCCTCTTGATCTTGTGGCTGGAGTGTCGGTGAGGCTCATAGTATGAAGAACCAGCCATGCCTGCGACCAACCCAAGATCATGTCCAGCCATTGAGTACCGAGCTTGCTCCACTTGCGTCTCCTCAACCAACTGATCAGCCTCCACGATAACCTGGCTGCCCGTACTTCATCATCCAAATCCGTCTGAACCCCTGCCGCTGCGGATGTCTGCCCGGTAGTACTACCCTTGTCTTTCTTACCCGTGATCATCTTAAACACCTTTGTCACCTTCTTCAAACAACTGGCCAGCTTCTTGATATTCTTGCCGTGCCACTTGCTTTGCTTTTGGAGGTCTTTGTTTTGCTGCCTCAGTGCACGGACGGCCTTGTTTGAGATTGGATCGGTGAATGGTTGGATGTAGTAGCGATGCAGCCCGTATGTCTTCTCCCCAGCAGGAGCTTCTGTCGATGCGTAGGCTGCTGCACTTTCACTTCCAGACACATCGGGTATTCCTTCATCTCTCCCCATCCTCATTTTGGGAGGAACCGGGTCTAGATCGTCGTCAATCTCGGGGTCGTACATGTGCTCATCCCTGGGTAAGAAAGGATGTTTTCCACGTCGTCAAATGAAGTAATTGTCCGATTCGGCAGCAGATACTTCTTCTCCTCATCCGTATCCGAGCACATCCGGTAGGCGTACTTTCCGAGTAAACTGTCGCCTAGGTAATGGCTCTTATGCAGAAGAGCCATATCGACCCAGCCAATCTTTGTAGGCTTCCCGAGGTTGTTCTTCTCTAGAGACCCCTCCAACGTGATGTTCTTAGCTAGGAGGATTGGAGTGATGAGACCACCCATGATAAACTTCGGTTTAGAGTCCTTATGCTTCACAGCCCACTCCTTATGCTCAATCAGTTCCTGCACAAGAATTGCAGCCATGCTCGGCTTGCAAGAAACTGGGGGCATGACCTGTCCATCATGAAACCTGAGAAGTAGGGGCTGGAGATCATGGTAGAGCATCCTCCACTCTATCTCTGTCACATGCGATGTTTCCTTCCGCGCAAAAGTTGTATGTGCCAAAGCCTTATGCACATAGCGTATGGCGGGATGACGGATCCTCGCGGACTTCATACTACCCAATGCGAAAGGTCCGTCTGCAACTGTGTCCAATAACTTCCTCAAATCGTCTTTTTTGATGCCAAAGTAGGTGCCTTTGCTTGCCCCTTCATCACTGAAACCATATATAGCACTGATGTCCTCAAATGTCATCGAAAATCGCTGCCTCCTGACCGTGAAGGTGATCTGTCCCATGCTATCTTCTGGCGCGCCCCTCTTTAGATAGAAGTCTGCTTGGAGGTTGAACAGAAACTGACAAGTGGAGCTTTGATAGCCAGCACTCGCTAAACTGAAGAACCGTTGAAGCCCCAAATTTACCAAGATCGCATTGACGTCTGCTAATATCCCCAAAGCTTCTAGAGTCTCAAAGTGCGGGTATCTTGTTGGCCCAAATGGTATGGCCCTGAGGGCAGCAGCATATTCTGCGACAGATGGGACATTCTTCGTTGGCTTTGGCGCTTTCTTGGCAGGAGCCTCTTCCTCCGCAATGGCTATACCCTTCCCTCTTGGGTCTGAGGAACTTTCTCCTTTAGCGGGAGCTTTTGACTTTGATTTCCTAGTCATTACCCTACAAAGACAACTCAAAGAGAGAATAAGCGCATTGCTCAATCCAACAACACAAGAACAAGATACTCAAGAAGTTCATGACAAGTTAATGATCAACACCAATACATTTCATTCAAATAGCTCAATGATCAAGACAGCTTAGCTTATGAAGATAATTTTCAAATTACAAGTTCACATAAGCTAAAGCAAGCATTCACAATCTCAATTCAGTTCCCTCAATGCTCAATTCATCAATATCACACTCCACACCAAGCAATAAGTTCAATTTCTTCAAGATAAGCTCTTTGAATGTCCTTTTCAAAAATTTTGTGAAACAAAACTTTAGCAAACTAAGTAGTCTCACTCGCACAAGCTATTAGCATCCTAATGCATCAATAGAAGCCATCAAATTAGAATTCCCCCAAATTTTTTGAAATTCACCATTCTCAAGAACCCTAATTCACCAAAAATCAAATTCATGCAATTCTAGGGTGAAAATGGTGATGGGTATGAAGGATCTTCTCTGGTGTTAATCCTGATTCAATTCATCAGATTACTTGATCCTAAACATGCCAGATCTAGGTTCTCTTGATTAGAAACATAAGTAGATCTCACCTTTTACCTGTTTTGCAGCGGAAAGAGAGAACAGGTCAGAGATCAGAGAGCCACCGAGTGATAACTCCTCCAGAGGTTCACACACGCACACCAAGCAGGAAGAAGCTGCTAGACCGAGCTGTGGGAGGTCGCAGGGAGAGAGAGAGAGTCGCGGCTAGGGCTTATTCTCGACCTGAACTCGTCTTAAGTTTATATAAAACTTGTTCAGTTCGTTTTGGGCCATTTGGCCCAAATGCCAATTAACTCCGAGGCGTTCGCGCATTGCATCGATCGTTGCACCTTATGCATCGATCGATGCACAATGGCTAAACCCTCTTATTCTCTCTAAGTATAGTAAATGCCTAGCACTTTTACCATACTCCTGCTAAACCGTTCCTACACGTTTTCCTGTTAGCTTAGGCGTGTGACCCATATGGGATCATATAATAAAGGCAATAAGTCCAAGACTTATAGATCATGAGCGGACTCTAGCAAGCCATCTTGACCCCCAGTATTATATGACTTATGTCTGATCTTTGACATACTCTTACTTTCTAGAGACAGTACCGAGATTACTGGACACATTTCCAACAATCTCCCACTTGTACTGGAATCTCTGTATTCATAATCCTTTTGTCTCAATATCTCGATTAGTCATAAGGCAAGATTAGTGTCATCCTTATAAAGCCTAATCTTGTTCATCGGACTCTGATTTGATACTGACAATCCAAACGACTCGGGACAGTCCGTTTGAGCATGGCCATGCATTTTCCAGTATTCAAATCTCCGATTGGCCTAGAGATATTCACTCCATTTATATTGGAGGGACAAATCCCGTCTTGTTCCATCACTGTAAACTACTCATTTCATAATGTACCCAAACAAGGTCCTTATAACTATCGCAGAACGATAGCGTTAGACAATGATCAAAGTACATTAGTCCATGTGCAGTCACATGCATGCGAACTCAGGTCTAAGGACTATACTCTATAGTCGTAGTAAGAATCTCTTATGACACAGATATAAATATCCTGAAGAGTTCTTATAAGCGGGTCTTGTCCGGTCGTATGTTCCCAAACATACACCTATGTACTGACTTTGATGCCGCGCATCTATGACACACTGAGACTTTGTCATAAGTCACGTACCAATCCAGTCTCATACGGTTGTTGGTGTTCCAATTTCAACAACCTTCGACTAGGGACAGGATGATATAAAACATTTATCAAATATAGGGTCTCATGATCAAGCTAAATGACTTCGATGACTCAAGATCAAGTCATTTACTTCGATGACCTATAAAATGGTTCATATCATTTTGGAACGATTATTTCATCACAGTTAAAATAATCTTGAAATAATAATTTCATTATCAAACATCTCAAATGTTTTACAAGAACATATCAATAACTAAATAAAGCCCTTTACTAACTCCCACTGAAATTAAGACTACATCTTAACTTCACTTATCCTACAGCTACAGTCCGTGACTCGTGCTTAGGGTTAAGGAGTGGCTTCGTTAATAGATTAGCAACGTTCTCATTTGTTGAAACTTGCTGATCTACTTAACATCTCTGTCATTTATCTTAAGGTGTTTGGACCTCTGATGTGCAGCTAGTCTCATCTATGCTGGGAATCACATCAAGTTCATTGACGAACTCTTCTTTCCAAACAACCTCTTTCGCCGCTTTCAAAGCTGCGAAATGTTCAGTTTAAGTCATGGAGTCAGCAAACAGTGCCTTGCACCGCCAGACAGACACAAGATATAACCGGACTGTGACCGGAAATCATCTTTGTCTGTTGGAAACTTGCCTTTCAGACTCTTCTGACTTGTAGCACATCACTTTCTCCGTAAATCAAGAACTTATCCTTAGTATTCCTCAAATACTTTAGGACATACTTTAGGAAACTTGATTCTTTGCTGGATTTGACCGGTCTTTACTTGTCTTGCTTAACATTAAAGCAACATCAAACAAGTACGTTTCATGGCATACATGATAGATCCAATTACCGAAGCATATGGAATCCTATCCATGCATTTAAGCTCAGCAGTTATCGTAGGATACTGTATCTTGCTTAACTTAATGCCATGTGACATTGGCATAAAACCCTTCTTGGATTGCTCAAAACTTGTAGGACTTTGTCAATTAAAGAATCCTGACTTTGTCCTACCAGCTCTTTTGGATCTCTATCTCTAGATCCAAAATCCAAGAACTACGTGGCTTTACCCATGTCAATCATTAAACCAACTCCCAAGCTAGTCCTTTACCGACTACAACGTTGGGACGTTATATCCGAGAATCAGTATGTCATCGACATACACTATGAGAAATGCAATATCGCTCCCACTAATCTATTAGTAAACACACAGTTCCGCTTCGTTCCTGTTCAAGTCAAAACCTTGACTACTTCAACAGAACGAAGATTCCAACTCCGATATGTTTGCTTCCATCCATGAATGGATCGATGAAGCCAACTTACACAAAATGTATTTCTTCGGAGTCTGGGCTCACTTTCGCTTCCTAGGATTTCGCAGATTCGTCGCTTTCAATGATCATCAGATCATGCGAACATTCAATGATCATCAGGCTGAACTAATGACGAGAATTCACTCTCGGATTAGTGACTGATTCTTTCATATCTGCGAACTTCAGGCTCCACAGGTGTAGATTTTACAGAAATCTGTATAATCCTTCCGCTGCTCTCCCTCAATAGGTTAAGCAGCCTCCTGTATTTCTCGAATTTCTTCGAGTTGTACTTTTACTCCCACTGTTCTTCTTGGAAAGTAACTTCCCTTCTTAGAAAACAGAATGGTCGTAAAAATTCTTTTACTCACACTGTTCTTTTGGAAAGTAATTTCCTTCTTAGAAAACAGAATGGTCGTAAAAGTACCGAGCCTTGGTTTCCCTGAGAAATCTGCGAGTTATACTTTTACTCCCACTGTTCTTCTTTGAAAATAACTTCCCTTCTTAGAAAACAGATTGGACGTAAAAGTAACAAGCCTTAGTTTCTCTAGGACAACCAGTGAAGTAGCACAACTACAAATACTCAGTAAAGACAAATTTGGATCGATTCCAATCCACATTAACGTGGTGTCTTTCAACTGATATTTGTGGAACTATTTCAGCGTAAACTTAGATATTTTAGAGCGTTATTCTTAAATAATATCATGGAAGATTCGTGTGACTCATCTTTAATCATTTCTAATAAGATCTGATTCTTTCTCACAGAAACACCTTCAGATTTTCAGGAGAAATGAGCTGTGAAACGATTTCACACTCATTAAGATGATCACACAATCAATGACTTAAGTATTCTCACTCGTGATTTAATCCAGAGTCTTAACACTTTTGTCATTCAGATCCTATACTTCATTCTGGAATTCTTTCGACCATGTCAAAGAATTCCGACTTGTGTCTCATCAAATGAACACAGTCACACTCACTGAAGTAATCAGTAGAGACAATGAAGTACAGGAAATTTTCTCTGGCATTACTGCTCATTGGGCCACATACATGAGTATGTTCCAGGTCCAATAAGCCTTTGGGCTTTTCTCTAGCTCGGCTAAGATAGGCCCTTTACCTTTTGGTCTAGTAAACAGAATTCAAGTCTCATAAGATATTTTATCAAATGAGCCCATACGTCCAAGACTATGGGATTTCTGAATCCGACTTACTTTATGTGACCAAGACTTTATGCCAAGAAAAATCAGGTTTAATTCATCAGATTTAAACCAATTCGGTATTTATGTTACATTTAGGCACTCTTTGGTTTAAGATATAAAACCCATTCCATGAATAGGGTGCTACAATTAATATTTCATTAAGATCAAAAGAACAAAACTTGTCTTTTATCAAAATGAAAAACATTCAAATTCTTACAAGAAAATGAAAGACAATTCTGCTTAAAGCAGGTACATTGTGGCAATTACTTAATACAAAACCAAGCCTAAAAGGGATCTATAAGTGAAAACTCTACGTCTGAGGCAGCATCCCAAGCTCCTTCCAGACATGTAGTTTCACTTGCCCTTCCTTCAAAGTTCTACTGTTGCCCAGGCTCTGCATATTCTAACAAATATCAGTGCCACAACCAGTATCCAATACCTATAAGGTAGAACTTGAAGTAATAACATGAATACCTGAGGAAGTAGTCGCATACATCGACTTTAACTCCTCATCATCTTCCATGAATTTAATGCAATCTCTCTTCCAATGCCCTGTCTCCTTACAGTAGCAGCACTTACCAACGTAAGAGGTATCTGACTCGGGCTCAGAAGACACACGCTTGCCATGATTAAAAAAAACTGGACAACTTTGTCTTCACCCTTGTCAGCATTAGGTTTAGTAAACCTACCCTTCTCATTCATGAGATTGTACAGGGTACTCTTCACGTTTGGCTCAACTGTCTTGAGCATATCATGCAGTTCAGTCAGCGTCTTCGTTAAGCCTTTCTTGATATAGTTCTTTCTGAACTTATCATAGCTTGACGGCAGTGACTGCAGAATGATTTCAGTTGCCATCTCTTGGCTAACTGGATAATCCAGTTTCCTCAGGTTATCAATGTAACCCATCATTTTACTGACATGAGGACTTACTGGATGATCATTTGGTAGCTTGCAGCTAGTGAGAGATTTAACCAACTGGTATCTCTCCACTCTTATCTGCTCCTGAAATTTCAATTTCAGGCTGCTGATCATCTCTATTGGCGACTCCATGTTCTCATATTGCTTCCGCAAGTCTGAGTCCATGGTAGCCAATATCAGACCACGCACATCTACCGCATCATTATAATGCTTATTCCAAGCATCATATACTGCATGAGAAGCATTGGACCCGATCCTCACGGGGAGAGCTCTCTCAAGAACATAGTCCTTTCTCTCCTGTCTGAGGACTAGCCTCAGGTTCCGCGACCAAGTCAAGAAATTTGATCCGTTCAGCTTGTCCATCCCAAGGATAGACCGGATCGAGAAAGTGTTTTGATTGTTTGTGCTAGACATAACTGAAATTTAAGATAAAAGGATTTTAGTTAATATGATTAATATGATTAATCTCGTATTAAAATTAATATGATTAATCACGCATTATATTCAATAACATAAGTTACCCTCAATAGAATATAATGATTCCAAGATCCACATATAACTAAGATTAAAGTGGGCCACTGGCCGTCACCCAACCTTAGCTTATATCGGTAAGCCCTGAATCGGCTAATTATATCCGTGATATAACTCTTGGTTGTGAATCTGGGCCCGAGGCCCAATCCACTCTGATGTCTCAAGGCCCGGGACTCCCGATGGCCTAGTCAAGAAAACCAGACTATACAGTCATGTAATCATTAATGTCTGGGACTCCCAATGACATTTATGAATCACAAACCGTCTTACCCACGCAAAAGCAGACATCCTCACACTGTAAGGCCATGAATACAATTGAATGGGCTTTGACAGCTGACATAGAATGGACAAGACATCCAACGCTTGATATTATATGAGGTTCGTAGGTTTATTAAAATTTCATTCCCAAAATAGAAGATTACTATTTCGGGAAACTTTCTATTTTAGGAAACCTACTATTTTAGGAAACTTTCTGAAATTGGAAACTTTCCTTAAATCCAAAACATGCAAATTCAGAAACTTCTAATTTAAGAAACTTTCTAATTTCAAAATTTTGGAAACTTATTAATTTAAAATCGATTTTAAAATTTTATAAAATAAATTTTAAATTAATCTGAAGAAGAGACTCAAATAATTGGCCCAATTGTTTTAACTTCTTGGCCCGAGGCCCAAGAATTGGTCCATGTCCAAGACATAACCCAATTGTCCAATTAAATGACATAACCGGTCTGGTTCATTAAAATTGGTCTAACCAAAATTAATTACTACGACGACCACAATTGTCAACCGGTTATTTACTAAACCGGATTTTCTCAATTTATTTGGTCCAACCAAATCAAATTAGAAAATCCTGGTTTAGGCACTAAATCCAATAATTATTTCGACATTGGATTTCTTATCCCGGTTTAACTAGACTTAATAAAATTATTAAATCTGTTTATTAAACCGAGACGTTTAATTTTAATTAAATTAAACCGAGTCTAAACCCTAACCGCATCGATCGATGCTCTCAGCATCGATCCTGCAACGATCGTTCATCGATCCTGCATCGATCGATGCTCTCACGCGTGCACGAACGGTTATCAGGTTTGGCCGAGAGATTCTCGCGAGATCCATGCGATCGTTTGAACGATCCATGCGATCGCGGTCAATCTCTCGCGACTGCAACGATCGATCCTTGCATTGCATCGATCGATGCAATGCGATCTCTCGTGGTTGCATCGACCGATCATGCGATCGCATCGATCGATGCATCGCGATCACAGCCGATACTTCTTTATGAAAATCGCATTCTTCCAAATCAATATAGCTTGGATTATTGCGATTTCAAATGTGTTTAGGTTTCAATTCCTTGTTGCTTAAGTGATTTATCTCATCAGTAGTTGATTCAAAACACTTCTTAAACAAGGAAACAATTCTAAACTGAATCTAAACAAGAAAAACCAGAACCAATGGCTCTGATACCACTGAAGGATCTTCTCTGGTGTTAATCCTGATTCAATTCATCAGATTACTTGATCCTAAACATGCCAGATCTAGGTTCTCTTGATTAGAAACATAAGTAGATCTCACCTTTTACCTGTTTTGCAGCGGAAAGAGAGAACAGGTCAGAGATCAGAGAGCCACCGAGTGATAACTCCTCCAGAGGTTCACACACGCACACCAAGCAGGAAGAAGCTGCTAGACCGAGCTGTGGGAGGTCGCAGGGAGAGAGAGAGAGTCGCGGCTAGGGCTTATTCTCGACCTGAACTCGTCTTAAGTTTATATAAAACTTGTTCAGTTCGTTTTGGGCCATTTGGCCCAAATGCCAATTAACTCCGAGGCGTTCGCGCATTGCATCGATCGTTGCACCTTATGCATCGATCGATGCACAATGGCTAAACCCTCTTATTCTCTCTAAGTATAGTAAATGCCTAGCACTTTTACCATACTCCTGCTAAACCGTTCCTACACGTTTTCCTGTTAGCTTAGGCGTGTGACCCATATGGGATCATATAATAAAGGCAATAAGTCCAAGACTTATAGATCATGAGCGGACTCTAGCAAGCCATCATGACCCCCAGTATTATATGACTTATGTCTGATCTTTGACATACTCTTACTTTCTAGAGACAGTACCGAGATTACTGGACACATTTCCAACAGGGTATTCATCTAAACACAGTTGGGGAGAGTTCTCAAGCATTATCAACAAGAATCAAAGCCTAAATTTGAAGTTCAAAAAAATTGCATTTTTCAAACCCGAAAATCACTAAGGGATTTGAGAGTTTTACCTTGATTTCTTGATGAAAGGACGGAGTTAGGCCTGGGCGTTCGGGTACCCGTTCGGGTTCGGTTCGGGTTTTTTGGGTTTTCGGGTTTAGAGATATAAACCCATTCGGGTATTTTAGAATTTCGGTTCGGGTTCGGTTCGGTTCCATTCGGGTTCGGTTCGGATTCGGGTACCCGAAAAACATAAAACAAAAATAAAAATTAGTTATATTTAAATAAAAATTCGTTAAATTTGATTAATATAACAAAACCCTTCATATATTTTGTTTATTTTTGATAATTTAGTTATTTTAGCCTAAAATAACTAATATATTTAAGTTTATAATTATAATTTTGGATAATTTTGTTATATTAAGTCAAAATATAATTAATATTTTAGGTATATAATTGTAAGTCGGATATTTCGGGTACCCATTCGGTTCTCGGTTCGGGTCGGGTTCGGGTTCGGTTCTTCGGATATAGGAGTTTAGGACCCGTTCGGGTATTTTGACGGTTTGAGTTCGGGTTCGGTTCTACTTTTTCGGTTCGGGTTCGGTTCGGTATTTCGGGTCCGGGTATTATGCCCAGCCCTAGACGGAGTAGACAATGCGAGAGTGTAAAAGAGCTCAAGAAATCACGAAAATGGAGCCTTAAATCCTTGAAAAATGAGTTGAATTGAGAGAGATATGAGTTTTGAAAACTTTGTTGCTCTTGAGAGAAAAGTGTGTTTTTGGGAAGAAGAAGAGTAAAATGGCATGATAGGGAGGAGAAAACAAGGGAATCTTGGGCAAAAACGGTTTAGCTTTGGTTAAAATTTATTTTGGTTCAAAGAGGAAGAGACTTACCTTGTCGATGTGAATCCATCAGTCGCGTTTGGCCGATGGGAGTGACCGATGGATTCACTGGAAAATTTCGGTGCATCGGCTTAGAATGTATCGGCCTCGTTTGACCGATGATAGAGGCCGATACATTCACTGGAATTTTTGAATTCGCGACCTCTTGCTTCCATCGGTCGAGTCTAACCGATGGGACATCCCGATGCGAGCCGCTTCAATCTATCGGCCTCGATAAGCCGATGAGAGAACCCGATGAATTCTCTGGAAAAATTCGTCCAAAACCAGCCTCATCCCATCGGTCTAAGCAAGCCGATGGCTCAACCCGATACATTCACTGTTTCGCCATCGGTTGAGTTTAACCGATGGGACATCCCGATATATTCACTGGTCGACCTCTCCTTCATTTTGACATGATCTAGGCTCGTTCCAACTGATCCACAACCTTACCTAATTACTAAAACCTGATAAAACTCAAAGAAAAACATCAAATATGACAAGCAAAAGATAATATTTACAAGGATAAACATGGGAATGTCTCCCAAGTGCGCTTTTGTTTAAAGTCGGTAAGCTCGACTTTTGCAAACCGGTTTTAGGCGGTTGAAGAGTGTGGCCTGCCTTCGAGATTGATGGTCAGGACCTGAGAACTTAGCTCACTGAGATTGACTGAATCACCTTGAAACCCTTGACTGATTGAAGCCTGAGCACTTGCAAATGGCCTAGACTTTCCCTTAGAATTGACCTTGTAGTCAATGTAGTTACCCTTTAGACCCAATGGATGCAAGCTTAGACAATTGAGAGATGAAAGCGTTTCAATAGCCATTAGGGTTTTCAACTTGTCCTTATGTCCTTTCTCAGCTCATTTAACTCCATCTAATCCATTGGTTAGAGCATTTCCATTATGCTCATCAAATAAAGATTGCAGACTCTCACCATCCATTATCTCCTTTTCATACTCTTGAGCCTTTGGGCAATTGTTGACAACCTGATCCTTTCCAGCCTTTGCCACTTTTGGAGCCCTCCTTTTCAGCATATTCACAACCTTCTCCTTTGGTTCTTTATCCTCATTGGTTGTCAGCTTCATTGAAGTTATGGACCCAACATACTCAGTCCTTATGGTCATAAGGGGAGTTCCAATAGCTCTATCCACCCCCTCCTTTTGAGCACGTCCCATGTGCTCACTCAATGATCCATAGAGAGTGGGTTTAGGCCAAACTTCCTTGCCTACATTTGCAAAGAGCCTTGCTTCCTCTAACACATCATCCTCATTTGGAGATAGGATGACTCCACAAGTGTGGAGAGTTGTGCTCCTCAACGGATAGTAGACCTTGTTGTCAATATTATTCAGCACAGCACGTTTCTTTTTGAAGTCCATACAAGCTCCAGTGGTATTAGAGGAAAGAAGTACCAAGTAGAAGAGGAAGTTGGGTACTCTTCTTCATCTTCATGATAATAAAGTCAGTAGGAATAGTGCACTCACCAACTTTCAGTGGATAGTCTTTGAGCATTCCCATTGGAGTTTTGGAGTAAGAGTCTCCAAATGTAATGGAAGATGGGTATCTTTCCATGCTCTTAATCCCAAGAATTTCCACCATGTCAAGAGATATCACACTCACAGTAGAGCCGGAGTCACACAATGCATCCTTAATCTCCAAGTCTCCCAAAGTACAACTGATGGTAAATTTACCCGGATTACCAAGCTTGGGAAGTACCCTTGGTGTTGTGTGGACAGTTGGCACAGTATCTTCAGCAAAAATATCAGTAGCACACATCTCCTTAGCTGGTGCAACATAGGGAGGCTTAACTACAGTGGCCTTCATCTCCTTGAGAGGAACCGGTGCAGCATGCGGAATTGCATAACCATAAAGAAGTGCTTCTAGCTCACCAACCTCTCTCGCATGGTCTGGTTTCATGTGATCAACTGTAGAGAAGATTGCGTTGCAATACTCTTTGGGGTTCTTCTACGGGTTTCCGGGCAATGTACCGGTAGGTCTAGAAGTAGAAGCGTGCGTGTTTTCAACATTGATCAAGCGAGAAGTCAGATGTTGCAGCTCATTCTTTAAGTTCTTCACTTACAATGCCCCACTTGCTTGCCCTTGGATGAGTTGTTGCATCATTCCCTTTAACTCATTATCCAAACCCGAAGAAGAAGAGGCTTGTGGCTGTTGTTGTACAAAACCAGGTGGAGGGTATTGTTGCTTGGGAACATAGCCTTGCTGTCCCTGAAATTGAGGCTTAGAGACAAACCCTTGTTGGTTGGTGTAAGGAACATAAGGCTGTTGTTGAGTAGCTTGATTGAAGCCATGTTGTTGAGTAGCTTGAGGTTGCCCTTGTCCTTGAGATTGAGCATGAGGGTAAACTTGGTCTTGGGGATTTGCCACATTTGGGTTTCTATAGGAAAAGTTAGGATGGTTCCTATAGTTGTGGTTAAAACCTTTGTTGAAACCACCTTGCCCCGCAATGAAGTTCATCTCTTCTTGTGTCATTTCTTCTTCTACACTATAGAGGAATGGCTGTGTATCATCATAGTTGCCCACAAAGTTGACTTGCTTTTGGCTAGAGGTGATCATCTTGTCTATCTTCTCATTTAAAGCTTTGATTTCCTTCTCGTACTTCTCATCCGTAGAAGATGATCCTCTATTGGTGCGCTCATAATCCTCATTGTAGTTGCCATCACTAATGGCTAGGTTTTCAATGAGTTCCATAGCTTCATCAACTCCTTTTCCAAGAAAATGACCATTACTTGATGAGTCAAGAATAGCTCTCATCTTAGGAAGCACAACTCTATATAAGTTCCTGAGAAGAGTTTCCTTAGTGAACCCATGGTGAGGACATTGGTTTGTAAGCCTCTTAAACCGCTCCCAAGCTTCAGCAAAACTCTCATTGTTTCGTTGGACGAAACCGGACAACTCATTGTGGAATCTAGCGGCCGAGTAGCTGAGAAGAACTTCTTTAGGAAAGCTTTCTTAAGCTCACCCCAAGTAGTGACAGATCCCGGAGGGATGTTGCTTTCCCACTCCTTAGCTCTATCCGCCAATGAGAAAAAGAATAGACGCATCTTAAAACCATCGTCAGTCACACCATTAAGACATGTGGTAGCACAAATCTTATCGAATGTGTCTAAGTGCTCCAAAGGATACTCAGATGCAAGCCCGTGGAACTGATTATTTTGCACCATGTTGATCAAGATAGCCCGGATCTCGAAGTTGTTGTTGTTTACCGGCGGTGTAATGATCCCTTGTCGGTTTGCATTTGTATCTGGTGCATCCCCATATCCAATGGCTCTAGCTGGCCTCTCAGGATGAACCGAAATCCTATGACCCTGTCCATCTCTACCATCCTCGCCCTGAAGATTCTGCTGTTCGTGGTGGCCCTGTTGGCCTTGTTGATCCCCTTGATTCTTAACCGGCTGCTCAATATCCACAAAGTCTTGTTGAACCTCTTCAACTGATTCCAACCCAAGTCTCTCTAAGTGAACAGCCCTCTCAAGCGCACGTCGCTCCTTTGCTAATCTCCTCTCGTGTGCCTTGATATCCTCAACTCTTGCAACTAAGTTCGTTGGTCCGCTGCTGCGTAAGTTCATACACCTAACATCAAAGAGAGAGGAAGAAGCAAAGTTAGTAACAAAGACTTGAACTAAAGAGGATTAGAAATCGAATTGATCTATCCAAAATCCCAAAATGGCAACGACGCCAAATTGATAACATGATTTTTACAATCCTTTGAGGTATCAATTCCTCAAGCTTATCGTGTAGCTTTGAGGTATCGAAACTTTTTGGGACGGATAGAACCAATAAGAATGCACAAAACCAATCTAGACAAGTCACAATTCAAATTGAAATTCTTAACAAACTAAAGAACCAAGTTCAAATAACTAAACAATCAAATAAGGAGATATAAGACTAGAAATCAATATTAGAAAACAAGGCTATGGGCTAAGTGTGGGATTATGTGTGTTCATTGGTGTAATTCACAGGTTACAACCTAGCACATAATCATCTAGGATCTAGGTGATTTGCAGTTTAATCATAAACCAGATCAGAATCATTACCTTGTTATTGGCGCAGCGGATTGGTAATGAAGAGATCAATGAGAGCTGATGATAACCGGCTCCTCCTAGGTATCCACACGCTTACAAGCTACTGGATCAGGCTGCTAGACCAAGTTGGAATCAACAGAGAGAGAGAGGACGGCTCAGGCTGAAAATCGCAGATGGGTGATTAATTACCCTAGGCTGCGCCTCTTCCTCACTTATATGGGCCCAAGTAATTAAACTAATGGCCTATTAGGCTTTTGGGCCCAAGACCCAAATCAGACAAAATAACTGTATTTTGTCTGGCCCAATTCTCTGTACAAATACAGTAAATGCCTTGCATCTTACCGTATTAATTCCATTTTAACTTTCCCGTTAGCTATGGTGTGTGACCCTTTGGGATCATACAATACTGGTAATAAGTCCTAAACTTATAGATCATGAGCGGGCTCTAGCAAGTCATCATGATCACCCAGTATTTATGACCTATGTCTGATCTCGACACTTATCATACTTTCTAGAGATAGTACGGTAGATTTCAGGACATTCCCAACAATCTCCCACTTGTACTGGAATCCTACATTCCCTAATCCTTTTGTCTCAATATCTCGATCTGGCATAAGGCAAGATGCGTGTCATCCTTATATAGCCAGACCATGTTCATCGGACCAGATTTGATACTGACAATGCAAACGACTTGGGCAAGTCCGTTTGGGAGTGGCCACTCTCTTACCAGCTATCAAGTCTCCGATTGGCCTAGAGATATTACCTCCGTTAAACGGCAGGGACAAATCCCATCTTGTTCCATCACTATGAACTACACACTTTATAATACACCCAACCAAGGTCCTTATAGCTCCCAATTACGAAACAGCGTTAGACAATGATCAAAGTGCATCAATCCATGTGCAGCCACATGCATGCGACCTCAGGTCTAAGGACTATACTCTATAGTCGTATATGAGAACCTCTTATGACACAGATATTAATATCTTGTAGAGTTCTCATCAGCGGGCCATGTCCGGTCATATGCTCCCCTACATATACCTATGTGTCGACTTTGATGCCGCGCATCTATGACCCCTCGAAACTTGGTCATAAGTCTCAACACAATCTAGTCTCAAGTGGTTGTTGGTGTTCCAATTTCAACAACCTTCGACTATGGACACTATGATTTATGTCATTTCGTTAAATATGGGGTTTCAGGATCAAGTCTACTCATGTACTTCGATGGCCCATATATAATGACATGAATCATTTTTGGAACGATTATTTATATCACAGTTAAAATAATCCAGAAATCATAAATTTCACAAACATAAAATATTATGTTTACATGAACCTTTCAAAACAACTAAATAAAGCCCTTTACAAACTCCCACTGAAATTAAGACTACATCTTCATTTCACTTATCCTACAGCTACAGTCTGCGACTCGTGCTTAGGCCTAAGGAGTGGCTTCGTTAATAGATTAGCAACGTTCTCATTCGTTGAAACTTGCTGATCTACTTAACACCTCTGTCATTTATCTCACGGAATAGGTTATACCTACCCTCAAGGTGTTTGGACCTCTGATGTGCAGCTAGTCTCATCTATGCTGGGAATCACATCAAGTTCAGTGATGAACTCTTCTTTCCAAACAACCTCTTTCGCCTCTTTCCAAGCTGCGAAATGTTCAGCTTAAGTCATGGAGTCAACAACAGTGCCTTGCACCGCCAGACAGACACAAGATATAACCGGACTGTGACCGGAAATCATCTTTGTCTGTTGGAAACTTGCCTTTCAGACTCTATCGACTTGTAGCACCTCACTTTCTCCGTAAATCAAGAACTTATCCTAAGTATTTTCCAAATACTTGAGGATATTCATTACGTCTATCCAGTGATTCTTTGCTGGATTTGACTGGTCTTTACTTGTCTTGCTTAACATTAAAGCAACATCAAAACAAGTACGTGTCATGGCATACATGATAGATCCAATTGCCGACGCATATGGAATCTCATCCATGCATTCAAGCTCAGCAGATATCGTAGGACACTGTTTCTTGCTTAACGTAATGCCATGTGACATTGGCATAAAACCCTTCTTGGAATGCTGAAAACGTGTAGGACTTTGTCAATATAAGAATCCTGACTTTGTCCTATCAGCTCTTTTGGATCTCTATCTTTAGATCCAAAATCCAAGAACATACGTGGCTTTACCCATGTCAATCATAAAACCAACTCCCAAGCCAGTCCTTTACCGACTGCAGCATTGGGACGTTATTTCCGAGAATCAGTATGTCATCGACATACACTATGAGAAATGCAACATCGCTCCCACTTATCTATTAGTAAACGCACAGTTCCATCTCGTTCCTGTTCAAGTCAAAACCTTGACTACTTCAACAGAACGAAGATTCCAACTCCGATTTGTTTGCTTCTATCCATGAATGGATCGATGAAGCTAACTTACATACATTATAATTTTTCGGAGTCCGGGCTCACTTTCGCTTCTGTGAATTTCGCAGGTTCGTCACTTTCAATGATCATCAGATCATGGCAACTAATCACGAGAAATCACTCTCGGATTAGTGACGGATTCATTCAGATCTGCGAACTTCAGGCTCTACAGGTGTAGATTCTACAGACATCTGTAAATCCATCCGCTGCTCTCCCTCAACAGGTTGAGCAGCCTCCTGTATTTCTCGAATTTCTTCGAGTTATACTTTTACTCCCATTGTTCTTCTTGGAAAGCAACTTTCCTTTTAGAAAACAGAATTCCGAACAACCTAACTTCGTTTTCGGAATGGACGTAAAAGTAACAAGCCTTGGTTTCTCTAGGACAACCAGCGAAGTAGCACAACTACAAATACTCAGTAAAGACGAATTTGGATCATTTCCAGTCCACATTTATGTGGTGTCTTTCAACTGATATTGGTGGAACTATTTCAGCGTAAACTTAGATATTTCTAGAGCGTTATTCTTAAAGAATATCATGGAAGATTCGTGTGACTCATCTTTAATCATTTCTAATAAGATCTGATTCTTTCTCACAGAAACACCTCCAGGTTTTCAGGAGAAATGAGCTGTGAAACGACTTCACACTCATTCAGATGATCACACCATCAATGACTTAAGTATTCTCACTCGTGATCTAATCCAGAGTCTCAATACTTCTGTCACTCAGATTCTATACCTCATTCTGGAACTCTTTCGACCATTTCAAAGAATTCCGACTCGTGTCTCATGAAATGAACACAGTCATACTCACTGAAGTAATCAGTAAAGATAATGAAGTACATGAAATTTTCTCTGGCATTACTGCTCATCGGGCCACATACATGAGTATGTTCAAGGTCTAATAAGCCTTTGGGATTTTCTCTAGCTCGGCTAAGATGGGCCCTTTGTCTTTTGGTCCAGTAAGCAGAATTCAAGTCTCATAAGATATCCGATCAAATGAGCCCAAAAGTCCATAACTATGGGATTTCTGAATCCGACTCACTCTATGTGACCAAACCATTTACGCCAAGAAAAATCAGGTTTAATTCATCAGATTTAAACCAATTCGGTATTTATGTTACATTTAGGCACTCTTTGGTTTAAGATATAAAACCCATTCCTTGAATAGGGTGCTACAATCAATATTTCATTGAGATCAAAAGAACAAAACTTGTCTTTTATCAGAATGAAAAACATTCAAATTCTTACAAGAAAATGAAAGACAACTCTGCTTAAAGCAGGTACATTGTAGCAATTACTTAATACAAAACCAAGCCTCAAAGGCATCTACAAGTGAAAACCCTACGGCTGAGGCAGCATCCATAGCTCCTTCCAGACATGCAGTTCCACTTGTCCTTCCTTCAACGTTCTACTGTTGCTTAGGCTCTGCATATTATAACAAATATCAGTGCCACAAACAGTATCCAATACCTATAAGGTAGAACTTGAAGTAATAACATGAATACCTGAGGAAGTAGTCTCATACATCAACTTCAACTCCTCATAATCTTCCATGAATTTAATGCAATCTCTCTTCCAATGCCCAGTCTCTTTACAATAGCAGCACTTACCAACGTAAGATGTATCTGACTCGGGCTCAGAAGACACACGCTTGCCATGATTCAAAATCTGGACAACTTTGTCTTCACCCTTGTCAGCATTAGGTTTAGTAAACCTACCCTTCTCCATTATGAGATTATACAGGGTACTCTTCACGTTTGGCTCAACTGTCTTGAGCATATCATGCAGTTCAGTCAGCGTCTTCGTTAAGCCTTTCTTGATATAGTTCCTTTTGAACTTATCATAGCTTGACGGCAGTGACTGCAGTATGATCTCAGTTGCCAATTCTTGGCTAACTGGATAATCCAGTTTCCTCAGGTTATCAATGTAACTCATCATTTTACTGACATGAGGACTCACTGGATGATCATTTGGTAGCTTGCAGCTAGTGAGAGACTTAACCAACTGGTATCTCTCCACTCTTACCTGCTCCTGAAATTTCAATTTCAGGCTGCTGATCATCTCTATTGGCGACTCCATGTTCTCATATTGCTTCAGCAAATCTGAGTCCATGATAGCCAATATCAGACCACGCACATCTACCGCATCATTATAATGCTTATTCCAAGCATTATATACTGCATGAGAGGCATTGGACCCGATCCTCTCGGGGAGAGCTCTCTCAAGGACATAGTCCTTTCTCTCCTGCCTGAGGACTAGCCTCAGGTTCCGCGACCAAGTCAAGAAATTTGATCCGTTCAGTTTGTCCATCTCAAGGACAGACCGGATCGAGAAAGTGTTTTGATTGTTTGTGCTAGTCATAACTGAAATTTAGAGATAAATAGAGTTTTAGTTATTTAGTTCATAAAAGAGTAATCTTAATAACTTATAAGAAAACTCGCATTGCATTCAAAATTTCTTTGTTTAACCTCATAAGAATGCAATGATTCCGAGACCCATGTTCAACTAAAACCAAAGTGGGCCACTGGCCTTCACCCGGAATTAGCTTTACTTGGTAAGCATGCACACAGCTAGTTATATCCATATAACTCTCGGTTGTGGATTGGGCCCAAGGCCCAATACACCAGATGTCTCAAGGCCCGGGACTCCCGATGGCCCAGTCAAGGAAACCAATCTCTTACAGCCAAATAATCACTAAAGTCTGGGACTCCCAATGAAATTAGTGACTATATACTACTTTACTTACGCAAAAACAGACACCTCACACTGTAAGCCATATCTGTAATTGAATAAGCGTTAAGTAGCTGACAAGATTGGGCAAGACATCCAAGCTTGATATTGTTTTTGAGGATTTTAGGTTTCAATAGATTTCCTCCCAAAAATAGAAGATTACTATTTTGGGAAACTTTCCATTTCAGGTAACTTACTAAATATGGAAACTTTCTATTTCCAAAAATTTCCTAACATGCCAAAATTAGAAACTTCTAATATTAGAAGCTTTCTAATTTAATGTTTTATTAAAGTTTTTGGATGGGTCACAAATTATAGGCCCAATTCTTGGCCCAAGACCACAGAATTCCAATTGGCCCAATAATTTGACATAACCGAGTCGGTTCATTAATTCTGGTCCAAGACCAAATTAATTACTAAATCCAACTGGTTATTTACTAAACCAGACCAGCTCTAAATTATTTGGTCCAACCAAATCAAACTTAGACCAGCCTTCGGTTTAGGTTAAAATTCAATTTTTAAATTTAAATCCGGTTTAACCAGAAATTAAATAATACCAATTGTATTAAATAATTTCCAGCAAACCGCGATTTGGGTTAACCGCTTAAACCATAATTATTCAAAGCTTTGAAACGATTTTGTCTTTTAGCTTAAAGACAAAATCATGATCTTAACAACCATAACAAATCGATTCAATTAACTCAATAAGAGATATTGACTTTTTCACTTATAGACAAAATCAAGATCCTTAATTCAATAATTCGATCGTGATATCACTAAAGACAAAAACGAATTCAACTTGTTAACAATTAAGATAAGCATACGATCGTGTGATCACTTATGAACAACAACGATTTTGATTTTTTTTTTTAATTCAACAATCGATCACGTTCACATTAATTAAAGACAAACACGATTTTGACAACCATGACATTAATCGATTCTTAAAATGAAGCAAAGTCAAAGCGATTGTGTGATTCTCACTAAAAGACAAAATCCTCAATAACAATCAACAATCCAAGGTCAACAAGCGATTCTAATGATTATCAAACCATGATACAAGCGATTTCATATTAGGTTGTTTTACAAGTTCTAATCAAATTTCTTAAGCCAAATTCGATTCTTAACATTAAAACAACCTAAATATGATCCAAACAGCAAAAACCTAACGACCTAGGCTCTGATACCACTGTGGGATTATGTGTGTTCATTGGTGTAATTCACAGGTTACAACCTAGCACATAATCATCTAGGATCTAGGTGATTTGCAGTTGAATCATAAACCAGATCAGAATCATTACCTTGTTATTGGCGCAGCGGATTGGTAATGAAGAGATCAATGAGAGCTGATGATAACCGGCTCCTCCTAGGTATCCACACGCTTACAAGCTACTGGATCAGGCTGCTAGACCAAGTTGGAATCAACAGAGAGAGAGAGGACGGCTCAGGCTGAAAATCGCAGATGGGTGATTAATTACCCTAGGCTGCGCCTCTTCCTCACTTATATGGGCCCAAGTAATTAAACTAATGGCCTATTAGGCTTTTGGGCCCAAGACCCAAATCAGACAAAATAACTGTATTTTGTCTGGCCCAATTCTCTGTACAAATACAGTAAATGCCTTGCATCTTACCGTATTAATTCCATTTTAACTTTCCCGTTAGCTATGGTGTGTGACCCTTTGGGATCATACAATACTGGTAATAAGTCCTAAACTTATAGATCATGAGCGGGCTCTAGCAAGTCATCATGATCACCCAGTATTTATGACTTATGTCTGATCTCGACACTTATCATACTTTCTAGAGATAGTACGGTAGATTTCAGGACATTCCCAACACTAAGGTCAATGACTAGAACCAATTAGAGCTAACCAGGACACTCATTCAATCAACAAGATGCTAATCTCAAGCAAGGAACACTAAACAATTGACTAATCCAATATCTTGGCACTAATCATTTTTCCTAATCATAAATCAAGAACAAATCCTTATTTGTGAAATAAGACAAGGCAAGCATTAAGATCAAGTTCCATTAAGCTAATAATCACTCTAAACATTCATTCCCATGAGTAAGAATATGAAAATCCCCTTAAAGACTCTATCAAGCATTTCATCGAACACATGGTGTGCAATAAAAACCAAAGCATCTAGATTAACTTGATCATGGTCAACCTAGCATTAAGAACATCTAAAAGGGTGAGATCAATCATAAATAAGTCCTAAGCATCCTTGTTTCACTCTAATCAGCCCTAATCTACCTAACCCATAAACCTTGATGAAGACTACTCACTAATCATGCTATGATTAACAAAACCCATGAAGATAGTGTTAATCATGAAGATTAGAGAAAGATAGAAAGATTTAGAGAAGAAATCACAAAAGGAAATACTTAGATTAAACAAAGATTCAAACTTGTCTTACGAAAGAGTTTTTGGAAACAAAACAAGCTTAATAACAATAAAAATAGGTTTTTGGCCATATATAGTGTGAATGGGGCGAACCGGATCAACCAGGAACAAACCGGGTATTGACCCGGTCTATATGGATCAGATTGTGTTCGCAGACGAATCCATCGGTTTGAGAAAACCGATGGATCTTGGCCGATGAGAGACGAGTGGATTCATCGGTCGGTTTCAACCGATGAGCCAAGCCGATGAATCCACTGGAATATTTGGCTTCAGACGAGAGTGTTTTCATCGGCTTTGTCACGCCGATGCACGAGCCCGATGGATTCACTGGAGAAATCGGTGGCTTCGTTAAGTCCTCGCATCGGCTTGCTCAGGCCGATGGATGCAGGCCGATGGATTCACTTTCTCTTCATCGGTTGAGTATCGCCGATGAGCTCAACCGATGGATTCCCTGGAAACCTTCGACGCCTAAATTCCTCTCCCATCGGTTGCATCTACCCGATGAGCCTGGCCGATGAATTCGTCCTGTGACTCCATGCACTCCTTAGCTCCATTCCAAAGCTCCAAACTTCCACACCAAATCTTTTTGCACCTACAAGAGACCAAGAACACTCCAAAACAAACCAAAGATGCCTAATCCTAGTCCTAGATGATCCTATACTCTAAATGCAACAAAGAACAAGGAAAAACCAAGAATGTAAGCTAAATTAAACTAAAACAGGAACTAATCAACTCTCTAAATGCATGAAAACACAAGTATATCACTCCCTTAAACCAGATAATTCATAATGATAAACCCATTCTTTTTGATCCCATCCTCTAATCGATTAATTAAAAACCGAATAAAGCGTTGAAGCTTTTTGTTTGGACCAATTACAATGTGGTAAACCAAATTCTTGAGAAGTTTATTCCTTATATTGAAGAGATTCTTAACGAAACATAATACCATTAGACCAAACCGAAATACATACAAACAAACCGTGCTACAAGTTTCACATAATGACCAAAGTCTGTAACATAATCCCAATCTAAAATTTACATAGATGCGCCACCGTGAGACCCAAATACTGTTCCTGATGACAAATTGACGTATCCATACCGAAATAATAACCGTTGTTTCTTTTGGCATCCTGGTTTCTTTCTTAATTTGAGCCAAAGTCCAGAGAGATAGACTATACCCTTTATTACCTTGTTCAGATTGTTGAGGTGTAAACCGTAGTGTTAAGATTAACTTAACAAACCGTAAATAATATTGATGATTCACAATTATATTAGCCGATAGAATAAGTTGTTGTGATGTGTCAACACCACACCTGAACCTCAATCCATCTAGACATACACTAAATAAGAGCAGATCAGAAGTAACTTCAGATAAGCCTAGAATTCCATACAAACGAACCTTATACGCTAAAGAAACCTCCGACAATGATAGGAAAATTTATGTATCATTTAAGCTGTCCATACTAATCAAAATTACAATCCGGCTTAAGCTTTGTTGGCCTAATACACTATCCAACAGCTTGCAATTCCACTTAGAGAGAACCATTTTGCACCCAAAATTATTAAGAAAAGATCTCTGAGTATCCAATCTACATACTATATGACAATATCGAAACAGCCTCAACCTTTTTTTCAATTGCAAAAGACTTTCATTCATCCTTTAACTCATGTCACCAAGTTCGGGCATACAATATCGTTACAGACGTTAAGGTAAAGAGCAGATTTTGCCACACGGTCTGCTTCCTCATTGTCTTTTCTTGAAATAAAAGAGAAAACAAAAACTCAAATCCCTTAGATAGCTCTTCAATGTCACAGAAGATACCGTAGAGTTCCTTAGGATGTTCATTCTTGGAAAGAGCGCGAATCAGATTAAGATTATCCGAGGAAATCATCACCTTGCTTCGTTTCATCCCTCGTAGTTGTCTTAGCGCTTCCAAACATGCTAGTGCTTCGTGAAGGATTATGTGTGTTCATTGGTGTAATTATCAGATTACAACCTAACATAATCAACTAGGATCTAGGTGATTTGCAGTTGAATCATAAATAGATCAGGATCATTACCTTGTGATTGCAGCGGATTGATCAAAGGAATATCGAGATCTGCAAGAGCTGATGATTACCGGCTCCTCCTAGGTATCCACACGCTTACAAGCTATTGGATCAGGCTGCTAGACCAAGCTGGAACAACAGACAGAGAGAGGACGGCCAGACCTAGAAAAATCGCAGATAGACATAACCCTAGGCTGCGCCCTCCTCTTCCTTATATTGGCCCAAGTAATTAAACTAATGGCTTATTAGGCTTTTGGGCCCAAGACCCAAATCAGACAAAAAGACTGTATTTTGTCTGGCCCAATTCTCTGTTCAAATACAGTAAATGTCTTGCATCTTACTGTATTAATTCCTTTTAACTTTCCCGTTAGCTATGGTGTGTGACCCTTAGGGATCATACAATACTGGTAATAAGTCCTAAACTTATAGATCATGAGCGGGCTCTAGCAAGTCATCATGATCACCCAGTATTTATGACTTATGTATGATCTCGACACTTATCATACTTTCTAGAGATAGTACAGTAGATTTCAGGACATTCCCAACAATCTCCCACTTGTACTGGAATCCTACATTCCCTAATCCTTTTGTCTCAATATCTCGATCTGGCATAATGCAAGATGCGTGTCATCCTTATATAGCCAGACCATGTTCATCGGACCAGATTTGATACTGACAATGCAAACGACTTGGGCAAGTCCGTTTGGGAGTGGCCACTCTCTTACCAGCTATCAAGTCTCCGATTGGCCTAGAGATATTACCTCCGATAAACGGCAGGGACAAATCCCATCTTGTTCCATCACTATGAACTATACACTTTATAATACACCCAACCAAGGTCCTTATAGCTCCCAGTTACGAAACAGCGTTAGACAATGATCAAAGCGCATCAATCCATGTGCAGCCACATGCATGCGAACTCAGGTCTAAGGACTATACTCTATAGTCGTATATGAGAACCTCTCATGACACATATATTAATATCTTGTAGAGTTCTCATCAGCGGGCCATGTCCGGTCATATGCTCCCCTACATATACCTATGTGTCGACTTTGATGCCGCGCATCTATGACCCCTCGAAACTTGGTCATAAGTCTCAACACAATCTAGTCTCAAGTGGTTGTTGGTGTTCCAATTTCAACAACCTTCGACTATGGACACTATGATTTATGTCATTTCGTTAAACATGGGGTTTCAGGATCAAGTCTACTCATGTACTTCGATGGCCCATCTATAATGACATGAATCATTTTGGAACGATTATTTATATCACAGTTAAAATAATCCAGAAATCATAAATTTCATAAACATAAAATATTATGTTTACATGAACCTTTCAAAACAACTAAATAAAGCCCTTTACAAACTCCCACTGAAATTAAGACTACATCTTAATTTCACTTATCCTACAGCTACAGTCCGCGACTCATGCTTAGGCCTAAGGAGTGGCTTCGTTAATAGATTAGCAACGTTCTCATCCGTTGGAACTTGCTGATCTACTTAACACCTCTGTCATTTATCTCATGGTATAGGTTATACCTACCCTCAAGGTGTTTGGACCTCTGATGTGCAGCTAGCCTCATCTATGCTAGGAATCACATCAAGTTCAGTGATGAACTCTTCTTTCCAAACAACCTCTTTCGCCGCTACCCAAGCTGCGAAATGTTCAGCTTAAGTCATGGAGTCAGCAACAGTGCCTTGCACCGCCAGACAGACACAAGATATAACCGGACTGTGACCGGAAATCATCTTTGTCTGTTGGAAACTTGCCTTTCAGACTCTACCGACTTGTAGCACCTCACTTTCTCCGTAAATCAAGAACTTATCCTAAGTATTTTCCAAATACTTGAGGATATTCATTACGTCTATCCAGTGATTCTTTGCTGGATTTGACTGGTCTTTACTTGTCTTTCTTAACATTAAAGCAACATCAAAACAAGTACGTGTCATGGCATACATGATAGATCCAATTGCCGACGCATATGGAATCTTATCCATGCATTCTAGCTCAGCAGATATCGTAGGACACTGTTTCTTGCTTAACGTAATGCCATGTGACATTGGCATAAAACCCTTCTGTGAATTTCGCATGTTCATCACTTTCAATGATCATCAGATCATGGCAATTAATCACGAGAAATCACTCTCGGATTAGTGACGGATTCATTCAGATCTGCGAAGTTCATGCTCTACAGGTGTAGATTCTACAGAAATCTGTAAATCCATCCGCTGCTCTCCCTCAACAGGTTGAGCAGCCTCCTGTATTTCTCGAATTTCTTCGAGTTATACTTTTACTCCCACTGTTCTTCTTGGAAAGTAACTTTCCTTTTAGAAAACAGAATTCCGAACAACCTAACTTCGTTTTCGGAATGGACGTAAAAAGTAACAAGCCTTGGTTTTCCTAGGACAACCAGCGAAGTAGCACAACTACAAATACTCAGTAAAGACGAATTTGGATCATTTCCAGTCCACATTTATGTGGTGTCTTTCAACTGATATTGGTGGAACTATTTCAGCGTAAACTTAGATATTTCTAGAGCGTTATTCTTAAAGAATATCATGGAAGATTCGTGTGACTCATCTTTAATCATTTCTAATAAGATCTGATTCTTTCTCACAGAAACACCTCCAGGTTTTCAGGAGAAATGAGCTGTGAAACGACTTCACACTCATTCAGATGATCACACCATCAATGACTTAAGTATTCTCACTCGTGATCTAATCCAGAGTCTCAATACTTCTGTCACTCAGATTCTATACCTCATTCTGGAACTCTTTCGACCATTTCAAAGAATTCCGACTCGTGTCTCATCAAATGAACACAGTCATACTCACTGAAGTAATCAGTAAAGATAATGAAGTACAGGAAATTTTCTCTGGCATTGCTGCTCATCGGGCCACATACATGAGTATGTTCAAGGTCCAATAAGCCTTTGGGCTTTTCTCTAGCTCAGCTAAGATGGGCCCTTTGTCTTTTGGTCCAGTAAGCAGAATTCAAGTCTCATAAGATATCCGATCAAATGAGCCCAAAAGTCCATAACTATGGGATTTCTGAATCCGACTCACTCTATGTGACCAAAACATTTACGCCAAGAAAAATCAGGTTTAATTCATCAGATTTAAACCAATTCGGTATTTATGTTACATTTAGGCACTCTTTGGTTTAAGATATAAAACCCATTCATTGAATAGGGTGCTACAATTAATATTTCATTAAGATCAAAAGAACAAAACTTGTCTTTTATCAAAATGAAAAACATTCAAATTCTTACAAGAAAATGAAAGACAACTCTGCTTAAAGCAGGTACATTATAGCAATTACTTAATAAAACCAAGCCTCAAAGGCATCTACAAGTGAAAACCCTACGGCTGAGGCAGCATCCATAGCTCATTCCAGACACGCAGTTCCACTTGCCCTTCCTTCAACGTTCTACTGCTGCTTAGGCTCTGCATATTATAACAAATATCAGTGCCACAACCAGTATCCAATACCTATAAGGTAGAACTTGAAGTAATAACATGAATACCTGAGGAGGTAGTCTCATACATCAACTTCAACTCCTCATAATCTTCCATGAATTTAATGCAATCTCTCTTCCAATGCCCAGTCTTTTTACAGTAGCAGCACTTACCAACGTAAGATGTATCTGACTCGGGCTCAGAAGACACACGCTTGCCATGATTCAAAATCTGGACAACTTTGTCTTCACCCTTGTCAGCATTAGGTTTAGTAAACCTACCCTTCTCCATTATGAGATTATACAGGGTACTCTTCACGTTTGGCTCAACTGTCTTGAGCATATCATGCAGTTCAGTCAGCGTCTTCGTTAAGCCTTTCTTGATATAGTTCCTTTTGAACTTATCATAGCTTGACGGCAGTGACTGCAGAATGATCTCAGTTGCCAATTCTTGGCTAACTGGATAATCCAGTTTCCTCAGGTTATCAATGTAACCCATCATTTTACTGACATGAGGACTCACTGGATGATCATTTGGTAGCTTGCAGCTAGTGAGAGACTTAACCAACTGGTATCTCTCCACTCTTACCTGCTCCTGAAATTTCAATTTCAGGCTGCTGATCATCTCTATTGGCGACTCCATGTTCTCATATTGCTTCAGCAAATCTGAGTCCATGGTAGCCAATATCAGACCACGCACATCTACCGCATCATTATAATGCTTATTCCAAGCATCATATACTGCATGAGAGGCATTGGACCCGATCCTCTCGGGGAGAGCTCTCTCAAGGACATAGTCCTTTCTCTCCTGCCTGAGGACTAGCCTCAGGCTCCGCGACCAAGTCAAGAAATTTGATCCGTTCAGTTTGTCCATTTCAAGGACAGACCGGATCGAGAAAGTGTTTTGATTGTTTGTGCTAGTCATAACTGAAATTTAGAGATAAATAGAGTTTTAGTTATTTAGTTCATAAAAGAGTAATCTTAATAACTTATAAGAAAACTCGCATTGCATTCAAAATTTCTTTGTTTAACCTCATAAGAATGCAATGATTCCGAGACCCATGTTCAACTAAAACCAAAGTGGGCCACTGGCCGTCACCCGGAATTAGCTTTACTTGGTAAGCATGCACACAGCTAGTTATATCCATATAACTCTCGGTTGTGGATTGGGCCCAAGGCCCAATTCACCAGATGTCTCAAGGCCCGGGACTCCCGATGGCCCAGTCAAGGAAACCAATCTCTTACAGCCAAATAATCACTAAAGTCTGGGACTCCCAATGAAATTAGTGACTATATACTACTTTACTTACGCAAAAACAGACACCTCACACTGTAAGCCATATCTGTAATTGAATAAGCGTTAAGTAGCTGACAAGATTGGGCAAGACATCCAAGCTTGATATTGGTTTTGAGGATTTTAGGTTTTCTTTCCAAAAATAGAAGATTACTATTTTGGGAAACTTACTTATTTTAGAAAATTTCTAAATTTAGAAACATGCTAAAAATAGAAATTTCTAATTTAATATTTTATTAAAGTTTTCGGTTGGGTCACAAATTATAGGCCCAATTCTTGGCCCAAGACCACAGAATTCCAATTGGCCCAATAATTTGACATAACCGAGTCGGTTCATTAATTCTGGTCCAAGACCAAATTAACTACTAAATCCAACTGGTTATTTACTAAACCAGACCAGCTCTAAATTATTTGGTCCAACCAAATCAAACTTAGACCAGCCTTCGGTTTAGGTTAAAATTCAATTTTGAATTTAAATCCGGTTTAACCAGAAACTAAATAATACCAATTGTATTAAATAATTTCCAGCAAACCGCGATTTGGGTTAACCGCTTGAACCATAATTATTCAATGCTTTGAAACGATTTTGTCTTTAGCTTAAAGACAAAATCATGATCGATCGTTTACATTAAAAACAAAAACGATTTTGACCTTTTACTTAATTTACCTTAAGTCAATATGCGATCGTAATTCAATAATTGCTTTTGACTTTTCCAATTCGTTTCAAGACATACACTTATGGGCAAAACGATTCTTATGATTATAAAACAAAGTCAACAAGCGATTATGACATTCACTAAAGACAAAAACGATTTTGAATATTTCCAATTCAACAATCGATTCACTTAATTCAATAATTGATTTTGACTTTTCCAAATCGTTTCATGCAATTCACTTTACGATCATGACATTGACTAAAAGACAAAAACGATTCTAAACCTTAACAAACTTAACAAATCGATTCTTTATAATAAAGCAAAGTCAAAAGCGATTGTCTTGTTAACGATTATAAAGCAAAGTCAACATTACGATTCATACAAAGTCGACTTTAACGATTCATACGATTCTAGGTTTTCAAAGTTTCAATCAATTTTACTCATTAAAATTGATTCATCAAACTAATAAACAACCTAGTATGATCCAAAAAGAAAAAACCTAACAACCTAGGCTCTGATACCACTGAAGGATTATGTGTGTTCATTGGTGTAATTATCAGATTACAACCTAACATAATCAACTAGGATCTAGGTGATTTGCAGTTGAATCATAAACAGATCAAGATCATTACCTTGTGATTGCAGCGGATTGATCAAAGGAATATCGAGATCTGCAAGAGCTGATGATTACCGGCTCCTCCTAGGTATCCACACGCTTACAAGCTATTGGATCAGGCTGCTAGACCAAGCTGGAACAACAGAGAGAGAGAGGACGGCCAGACCTAGAAAAATCGCAGATAGACATAACCCTAGGCTGCGCCCTCCTCTTCCTTATATTGGCCCAAGTAATTAAACTAATGGCTTATTAGGCTTTTGGGCCCAAGACCCAAATCAGACAAAAAGACTGTATTTTGTCTGGCCCAATTCTCTGTTCAAATACAGTAAATGTCTTGCATCTTACTGTATTAATTCCTTTTAACTTTCCCGTTAGCTATGGTGTGTGACCCTTAGGGATCATACAATACTGGTAATAAGTCCTAAACTTATAGATCATGAGCGGGCTCTAGCAAGTCATCATGATCACCCAGTATTTATGACTTATGTCTGATCTCGACACTTATCATACTTTCTAGAGATAGTACAGTAGATTTCAGGACATTCCCAACACTTCGGCCATCAATGTAGACCTTACGTTGTTTTGTTTCATAGATCCTGCAATAATCTATGTCCCCTCCTTGTTTCTTATGACCCATCCTAGTCCAGCTTCCTCCGAGGTTGCGTTCTGCATCTGTGCAGACTTTGGCCTCCGCTTCATTCCCTTCGTCTCTGTTACGCATATAATCAACTCTTTCCTTCTCATGTGCACATTCTTCCTTTGTCTCCTCGTCTTGTGAAATCATCCACTCTCTGGCTTCTGCCATGGCCTTCGTACTAACTTCTTTCGCTCTGATTGACCGCTCATCAAACATCAGTGTCTTCCGACTGATCCAAAGATGCCATCAAATCCAAAAGAAAATTGTGTCTCCGTTCAGGCCAATGGGTGGTAGTGTCTGTAGCTTCTGTGATTTCAGTAGAACGTCTTCGAAGTTTATCCATTCACTCACCACGATGTTTTCCTTGCATGGAATTAAGTTCCAGACTTGCAATGCAAATTGGCATCGAAACAAAACGTGTTCTATGCTCTCCGGCTCACCGCATCTTGTGCATTTTGCATCTTGTATGATATGTCTGTGTAGGAGGTTTACCCCCACCGGTAATGCGTTCTTTTTTGCTTTCCACATGAACATTTTGATCTTTGGTGAAGCTTTCCTCTCCCATAAATCCTTTTCCCAGTTTAAATCTCTGCTTTGTTCCTCTGTTTCTCCATTCATGCCTGCATTTTCCAGAGCTTGGTAATATCCTTCCTTCGTTTTGTACTGTCCGCACCTCCCACCTAGCCATATCAATTTATCTCTTCCTTCCTTCTCACTTGGTCTAAAGCTTAGGATTTCCTTTTCCTTTTCCGGTAACAGCTTCTTAACTTTCTCCACATCCCAATCATTGCCTCCTGGTTTGAATAGATATGCCACAATCCAGTTTTGAGTCACTTCCGTTGCTGGTCCTAAAAGAATCTCTGGTTTGTTTAGTGAAATCCATGGGTCTTGCCACACCAAGAAATATTTCCCGTTGCATATCCTAGACTAGATTTCACCAAGTCCCTTCCGATCAAAATTCCTCTCCAACCGTGAGATATGTTGGTCTTTGCTTCCACCTTCAGGAAACAATCCTTCTTACAGTATTTCCCTATCAATAATCTTGAAAGAAGGCTGCCAGGCTTTGAAATGATTTCAATATCTCGGAAACCCAAGCCTCCATCTCGTTTTGGTTTTGCCATCTTCTCCCATGCTATCCAGCACATGCTCCTTCTCTCCGGATTAGAATCCCACAAGAACCTCGTTAGCGCCGACTGTATCCTCTTACATAAGCTTTTTGGTATTTTGAAACTAGTCAGAGTATACGAAGGAATAGCTAGGAGAACTGATTTCAGGAGGGTCAACTTCCCTGCGCTTGAAAGTCGCTTAGAAGACCAGCTAATCCTGTCGACGATAGAAGCGAAGAGGTCTCTCTTTCTTCTTCCGAATAGTTCCGGTAAGCCCAAGTACTTGCCCGAACCTCCCTCCTTTTCAATTCCCAGAATCGCTTTGGCACTATCTCTTATTTCCCCAGGCGTCTTGTTTGAGAAGGAAATAGCCGATTTACCTCGTTTTATTGTTTGCCCAGAAGCCTCTTTGTACTCTCGTAGAATCTTCATCAGGTTAGCACAGCTTTTTGCATCCGTCTTCGTAAAGAACATAGTATCGTCCGCAAACAGAATATGGTTTATCCTTGGTCCTCCTTTTGAAATCTGAATGCCTACCAAATCTCCCCTCATCTGTGCTTGGATGCATAGTACCGATAGAACCTCGCTAAAAAGTATGAATAGGAACGGCGAGAGCGGGTCGACTTGTCAGATTCCGCTCTGTGGGATTATCTCTCATTTAGCTTCTCCATTAATAAGAATCGAGAAGGAAACCGTAGATACACATTGCATTATCCACTTGATGAATCTATCATGAAAACCAAATTCCTCTAGAACCGTCTCAATGAAGCCCCATTCTAGCCTGTCGTAGGCCTTGCTCATGTCCGTTTTGACCACCATGGAGCATCTCTTTGTAGTTTTTGACTGCTTGAGGAAGTGATGTATCACATGTGTTATCAAGAAGTTATCCGTTATTTCTCTTCCCGGTATAAAGGCCGATTGATTCTCAGAGATCATCTCATTCAAGATCTTCTTCAGTCTCCTAGTAATTATGTTCGAGAATGCCTTGTAATAAACATTGCAAAGAGCCAGCGGTCTATAGTCTTTTAATCCCTTTGGACTCTTGATCTTTGGAATTAACCTTATAAGTGATAAGTTTATGTTCTGAGGAAGACTTCCACTCTCAAAGAAACCTTGTATCTCCATCAAAACTTCCGCTTTGATTATCTCCCAATTTGTTTGGTAGAAACTCGCCGAGAATCCATCCGGTCCTGGCGCCTTGTCTGCATGGATTGACATAAACGCTTCCTTAATCTCTCTTGTTATCGGAATCTCTACAGGCTTATCATTCATCTCTTTCGTTATCATCCTCCTTATTCCTTTCTTCACTGTTTGGCTTGGATCAGAGTTCCCTGATGTGGATAAGTCTTTAAAATACTATGATATCATCTGTGAAATCTCGTCCTTTCGTAGACTACTTTTCCCTCCTCATCTTCCAACACTGAGATTATGTTCATCACTCTCCTGCCCCTGGTTATTGCGTGAAAATATGACGAGTTTTTGTCTCCCAATTTAAGCCAAATCAGTCTGCTATGTTGCCTCCAAAACTCTTCCTCGGCCTTATAAGCTCGGTTCAGATCATCCTGCATTCGTTTAACCTCCTCTTCCTCGCCATGTGGATCAGTCATCACGTTCTCCAATTTTCCTTTCATTATCGAGATCATTTTCTGGTGGTTAACATGTTTTTCCTTGTTCCACAAAGACAATTTCCTCATACAATTGTCAATCTTCCCCTTCACAGTCTTGTTTCTCCATTACAACCAAGCAATTCTGATTATCTTCTTTGTTTCCTCATTATTCCTCCAGATCCTATCGTATCTGAATAGTGAACCTTTCTTCTTTTTTGGTGGTGCCAGAAATGTCATTAACGGTCTGTGATCTGAACTCACAAAGTTCATGTAACCGCAGTTACTTCTCGGGAATTTATCCGCCCATGCTCCATTAGATAAAGACCTGTCCAGACTGAAATGAACCAGATGTCTTCCCCTCTTCCCTCCCCAAGATAAATAGTTCCCGGTGTGTCTAATTTCGTAGAGATCTTTCTCCGAGATGAAAGTTCTGAAGTTAGTGTAAGATCCCTCGGGTCTCTTTGATCCTCCCTCCTTTTCTTCTTCTCTTATCATTTCATTAAAGTCACTAGTGAGAAGCCAAGGGGTGTCTCCTATCTCACCCTCGTCTGATATTTTCTCCCAAACTTTCTTTCGTTTTGTCCTGTCCGGTTCGCCAAGTACAAACAAGCAGAAGAAAGACTCGCTTCTGAATTTGACCTTCGTATTTATGAAGTTGTGATTCTTTTCCAGTATTTCCACCTCCACTTCTTCGTCCCAAAGCAATGCTAGTCCTCCTCCTCCCGGGCTGTGTGGTGGAACTAGGCACATAAATGTATAATGCATGTCTTGCAGTTCTTTTATCACAAATTCAACTGTTTTTTAGTTTCCATAAGGAACAAGATCCCCGATCTCATCTTCCTCTGGATCTCCTTCAATCGACGAATTATCGTGGTGTTTCCCAAACCACAACAGTTCCAGCTCAATACAGCTAAGGAATCAGATTTCGGGCAATCCAAAAATCCACCCGAGTTGTTTGTGTCTCTGTCCTGTTCCTTTCTCCGTTTTATGCTGCCTCTCTTTCCTGATTTGCATCCTTGGCCTCCTTAGGTTGTTCATTGCCAATCCTTATCTGCCTTCTTCTACTTGAATTTTGGTTTTGATAGATTAATCTTCTGTTGGCGCTTCCCCCAATCAGATTCCTTGGACTGTTTTAGATGATCTTTCTCAGAGTCGGGGTGTTTCTTCTTCTCTGCTCCTCCCAGTTCAACGGCTCCCCCATTTCAATTTGTGTAGGTACACTATCTCGCTGTTGCTCTTCACCCGCAACTACCAAATATTGGTTAGTTTGGATGATCGCTGCTTGTTCTGCTCTTCTCTTATCGCTATCCAGAATCACATCTGTAGTCTATTCTATCAGATTGTGCTCCTCTGAATCTAGGATCCTGTTCATTCTAGCTTCTTTCTCTTTTGGATCATGGTGGTTAGCATACTCATAAGTAACCCTTCTCAGTTCATTGAGCACCTCTTCTCTGGATAAAGTGGGAACTGTCTGCTGCATTCCTGTCCTCTGGGCTCTTTCCCCGGGAGTTATGGCTCTTTCTTTGGATGTTACTTCTTGGTTTGTCTGGCTCCTTATAATATTTGTATCTCCCAGTTCTGTTCTCAGGTTTACTGGAGTTCTATCAAGCCATCCCAAGTTCATCCTCGAGTTTTCAATGTCTGCATTTCCCCTACTTATCAGATTCATTCTTGCTTCTCCTCTAGGGGCTGCATTCGTCTGGAAAGATGTTTCCACTTGCCTGACATTTTCTTGTCTCCTATGGTATTCTGGCGAAGGGGGATTATTTTCAGAAACTCTTGTTTCCTTAACTCTCCATTCCACTTTGTTCCTTGGGTGGCTCTCTCTCGACTGTTCTCTTCCCGCAAGTGTTTCCGTCCCACTTTGTATGTTTCTCCTTTGCTCAGCTTTGAAGGCGCGGTTAACTGCTCTACGGTCTTCCTCCTGGATCTTCCTCCTAGTAAATCCCTCAGACCTCCTCTCTGTTTCACGGTATATCTCCCGTGGGGTATCCAAACCCTGTCCATTCTCTGACTCCTCTCGTCCTCTCTGTTCTGATTGTCTCGGGATCTTAGAAAACGGTCTCTCTCTCCCCTGACCCAGTGTTTGTCACTTCCTTCGAATCTGGAGCTTACTGCCAACATATTTCTTGGCTGGTAATCTCTCAAGGGGCTACGTATCCTGCTTCTTCTTTCCACATGTCCTTTCCTATCTCTTTCCATTGTTTCTCTTTGATTAGACTCATTAGCTATTCCTCCTCCCCCTGCTTTAGTGCAGTCTTTAGCTTGATGAGTTATCCTCAAGCATACAGTGCAATAGTTTTCCAGATTGTCATAGTCCAGGTTGACTAATATCTCTTCCTCATTAGCAAACTCCACAATGGTTTCTTTTATGATTGGTCTTAGGCCATCTATCATCACTCTCACTCTAGCAAACCTTTCTGTTATTTTCCTACCATCCAATTGCCCCAGCTCTCCACCAATCATGTCTATCATCTCTTTCTGCCAGAAGTGCAGGGGCAAACCTCTCAGTCTCACCCAGAAAGGTAAGCTCTTTGGGAATGTTGAAGATATGATTGGTTCCCATTTCTCTAAGATCACCATCCAATACTCAAATTGGTAAGGTCTGTTACCCAGTACTTGGTTCATGTCTTCCTCCTTTTCGAATCTGAACTTAAAGCAGTTGTTGCCTAGGTCTGAGCCAGTTGCTCTCCCTCGCAGGTTCCACCTTCTAGAGAAGTATGGAATTAGGTTCCTTATCCTCTGGTACTTCAGATTTGTTATCCTACCGATTAAGGTGAGGCTGTTATCTTTGATTTGCTTTGTTGTGTCTAGGTCTGGTGCCATTATCCTCACTCTTCGCCTGAGCTCATCATGTTCCGCTATGCTCTTCCCATTCTCCTCGTACGTTAATCTTCTCGTCATCTTTACGAATTGTTGCTTAGTTTCCTGGTTGTTGCAGATTGTTGGTACTGGATTTCCCTCTAGGAAATCCGGCCCATTAACAAATACGACAAAGGCCCATATTTATGAGCCCGTTCCAGAATCAAAGATAAAGAGACGAGCCGATTCATTTGTTGGGCCCAAACGAATGACACTTTGACAAGGCCCAAGTGATGCCGAAGTAAGAGGCGATCGAGCTCGAGCTCGGCAGGAGACGACATGGAGATAGAGCAACTCGGTCTTCGTCGGTTCAACTGATCCACGTAAATCTCGGAGATCGTTATGAAGGCGAGGCCGAAATATCGGAACAAGAAGGTCAAAGTCGAGACTATTTAAAGAAGAAGTGGCGATTCACTCAAGACATTCTAACCCTAACTTAGAACACTTCGACTAGATAGCTCGATCAACATACTTTGTACTCTCTTTTCGATTGTGTCTGTTCTATCTCGACGATCAATCTCAATAAAGTCTTTGATTCATAGGAAACTGTACCATTTCTATATCCTAAAGTCCAAATCCACGAATACAAATTCTTAGTGTGAATCCCAGATCTCACATTTGGCGCCGACTGTGGGGACTATCTATAGTTTTTCCTGTCTTAAGAATCAGATCTTAGATCCGATAGATCGAGATGAATCCCGACCAATCTGGCTCTCCCAGCGCCACACCACCAGTCGACCACCCTCAAACGGTCGACAACGTTCCTCAGAACACCACCGGGGTAAGAATCATGGGTCAGACCGATGGCGTGTTGACGAGCTCTGCCTCAGTCTCCACGACTTCGGCACCAGCTGGCTCAGTCGCCCAAACGATCGCGACGAGCCAGACTCCGACAAATGTTTTGTCAGGAACTAACGATCCAAGCAGAAACTGGGTGTGGATGAGAAACGATTCAATTCCCACCCCTGGAGGTGGATCTGGAATAACCAGACCTAACTCACCACTGCCTTCTGCTCCACAACGACAAGGCCCAGATGATCTCGCTGAAATTCGTTCTGTTGGAACTCATGCCATTCTATCATCAGATCGAATCCAATCTCGTTCCTTATTGCCTAGGATCTAGGGTTTAGTTAATTGAATCATTAGGTTGGATCTCGTGTTTACGTGGAGATTTGCAGCGGAATGATGAACAGGTAATTGAGATCAGGAGCGCCTTAGATGCTGCGCCTCTACTGCAGTCCACACGCACACAAGCTGGAATCCGCCGGGATGCTAGTGCCGGGAATCGGATCTCCTGGGAAAAGTATGTGTTTAGAGAGGTGGCTGCTCAATCCAACGATTAGGGTTCCAGGTCGTTCATATAAACCTATATATAGACCTGGAATGACTAAAACCGATCATTGGACTAAAACCCAAAACGTTTAAGTCATAAACCGAAACACCAGTTTCGGGACCAGCCTTGTGTCGATCGACACACCCAATGGTGTCGATCGACACACCTCTTAAAACTCGATTTCAATGTGTATCAAATACACATTGACCAGACCATATGCCAATGATCAATCCCATACAAAGTGTATCCAGCTTGCTTAGGTGTGTGACCCTGTAGGTTCACATAATACTAGCAATGAGTTACAACTCATTTGTCATAAGAGGCTTCTAGCAAAACATTATGACCACCTAGTATCACATGAATTGTCCGATCTCGACAATACAACTATCATGCAGAGTAAGTACAATATGATTTCAGGACATAATCCCAACAATCTCCCACTTGTACTGGAATCATCTATTCCCATAATCCCTTTGTCTCTATATCTCGATATGGCATAAGGCAAGAGACTGTGTCATCCTTATTATAGCCAACATCATGTTCATCGAACTCCTGATCTATACTGATAAAACAAACGACTGACAATAACCTCGTTTGAGCACGGCCATGCATTTTCTCAGTATCAAATCTTCAATGGGCCCTGAGATATTTATCTCCTATTATATAGGAGGGACAAATCCTTTCTTGTTCCATCCCTGTTTCTACACACACTTCATGATACGCCTAAGCAATGCCGTTATAGCCGCCAGTTACGGAACGACGTTTGACAAGGTCAAAGCGTACCAATTCACATGCTAGAAAGCATGATGAACTCAGGTCTAAGGACTATACTCTATAGTCGTAATGAGAACCTCTCATGACACTGATATAATTATCCTGTAGAGTTCTCATTAGCGGGTCATGTCCGATCATATGTTCACCAACATATATCTATGTGATTGACGTTGGTACTCATATCAATGAATCCATGAAACTTAGTCATACGTCACCTCACATACTAGTCTTAACGGTTGTTAGTGTCCCACTTTAACAACCTACGACCAGGGACAAACATAATTTTATGTCATATTTCACTTATAGGGTTTCATGATCAAGTCCTCAACTTCATGACCTATAAAATGAAAATAAAATACTTTGGGACCATTATTTAATTATCCAATAATCAAATAATGCTGATGTCAGCATTTCATAAACATGACCATAGTATGTCTATGTGAACATCATAACTAACATAACTCCCACTAGAATCAAGACCACGTCTTCAGATATCTAATACCTACAACATCAGTATAAAACTCGTGCTTAGGTTGTGAGAGAGGCTGCGGTGTTCTTGTTTGGAACCATTCCAACAAACCACACCGATATTCATTAATAAGCACTATTCTACGGTCCCCTGCTTGGAGCCCTTCCAACAGATAGCACCGCTACACAGACAAAAGGACATAACCAGGTGGGAACCGGGAGTCGTCTTTGTCCGTCAAACTACTCTTAACATATTCGTTACTTCCTCAGTTGAACAAGAACCTATCCTTAGTGTTCCTCAAACACTTGGGGATATTCCTTACAACTGTCCAGTGACTTTTACCGGAAAATATTGGTATCTTCTCGTCATGCTTTATGCGTAAGTTGCATCTAGACGAGCGCAAAATATGGCATTCATGATGTATTCTATTGCAGAAGCATAAGAAATCACACTCATAGATACTAGCTCAGCCAGTGTCCAAGACACTTCTTCTTGCTAAGATTATTGCCACAAGACCTTTGGTGTGAAGCCATTATTGGAATCATGCATATTGGAACTGTCCAATACCTTATCAACATAAGGATTCTGACACGATCCAATTAGCCTACCCCAATCCATTTCAATAGATCCTTATTCCAAGAACTCACATTGCTTCTCCCATGTCTATCGTTTAAAATGACTTCCGACCCAAGTCCTGATAAGACTTAAGCGACGGAACGTCGTTTATGAGATTAAGTGTGAGAAATGCAATTACGCTCCCACTAGACTACTTGTAAACGCACGGTTCCTATTCGTTCATGATCAAGTCAAAACTTTTGACCGTTTTAACAGAACGTCGATTCCAACTCCAAGATGTTTGCTTCAACCCAGAAATGGATTGGTGAAGCTAACATGCATACCTAGCAAATTTTCGGAGTTGGGGCTCACCATCGCTCCTTCAATCTTGCATGCTCGTCACTTTTCAATGATCATCAGATCACGGCAATCGGTCTCGAGAAATCACTCTCGGGTTAGTGACAGATCCATTCGGATCTGCGAACTTTAGGCTCCACAGGTGTAGGTCCTACAGCACTTTGTAGATCCAACCGCTGCTCTCCCTCAACAGGTTGAGCAGCCTCCTGTGTTTCTCGAATTTCTTCGAGCTGTACTTCAACTCCCACTGTTTTTCTTGGAAAGAAACTTTCTATCTAAAAAAACAGAGTTCCGAACAACAAAACTTTGTTCTCGGATTGGTTGCAAAAGTAATAAGCCTCGGTTTCCCTAGGACAACCAGCGAAGTAGCACTTATCAGATTTGGGTTCAAGGTTGTCTGTTATCAACTGCTTTACATAAACCTTGCAATCCCAATTAATCAGGAAAACATACTTGAAAAACTTCCAGTCCACATCCAATGTGGTGTCTTTCAACTGATTCTGATAGAAACCTATTTGGCGCAAATACATACATTTCTAGAGCGTATTCCTAAAAAGATAATGGAAGATTCATGTGACTCATCATTAATCGGAGCATATCCAATAGGGTCCGATTCATTCTCAGAAACACCATTAGGTTTTCCAGGAGAAATGAGCTGTGAGACGACTTCACACTCACTTAGATGATCACTCAATTCTTGACTCAAGTATTCTCCTCCGCGATCTAATCGAGGATCTTTAATACTTCTGTCATATCGGTTCTATACTTCATTCTGGAACTCCTTTGACCATTTCAAAGGATTCCGACTCGTGTCTCATCAAATGAACACAGCCATACTTACTGAAGTCATCAATAAAGGTAATGAAGTACTGAAGTTTTCCTCTGGCACTAATGCTCACCGGGCCACATACATCAGTATGAGCAAGGCCCGATAAGCCTCATGCCATTTTCTTTAGCTCTGCTAAAGAAGCCTTAGTCATTTGGCCCAGTAAGCAGAGTTCATATCTCATATGATTTATAATCAAATGAGCCCAAAGGCCCATAACTATGGATCTTCTGAATTCGCTTCACTCCATGTGGTTTAAACGACAATGCTAAGGAAAAATCGAGTTCGAGTCTTCAGACTTAAACCGTTTGGTATTTATGTTATTTACAGTCGTACATTGGTTTAAGATATAAAACCCATTTCAAAAAAGGGTGCTACTATAGAATATTTCATCAAGATCAAAAGAGCAAAACTTGTCTTTTATCAAAATGAAAACATCCAAATTCTTACAAGAAAATGAAAGACATCTCTGCTTAAAGCAGGTACATAGCAGCGATTACTTAATTCAAAAACCAAGCTTGAAAGGCTCCTACAAGTGGAGAATCTCTACGGCTCATGCAGCAACCATTGCTCCATACCAGACACGCAGTTCCACTTGTCCTTTCTTCAACGTTCTACTGTTGTTTAGGCCCTGCATATTTCAAAAAATATCAGTACCACAACTAGTATCCAATACATACGTAGAACTTGAAGTAATAACACAATACCTGAAGAAGAAGTACCGTACATCTCCTTCATCTCTTGTGAATCTTCCAAGAATTTAATGCAATCTCTCTTCCAATGCCCAAACTCATCACAGTAGCAACACTTACCAACATCAGATGGGCCGGACTTGGGCTTATAAGATGACACAGGCTTATCCTGATTCCCCAAGTTATCAATGTAACCCATCATTTTAATGACATGAGGACTCACTGGAGCATCCTCTGGTAGCTTGCACCCAATGAGAGACTTAACCATCTGGTATCTCTCAACTCGTGCCTGATCCTGAAACTTCAGTTTCGGGCTGGTGATCATCTCTATTGGCGACTCCATGTTCTCGTATTGACTCTTTAAGTCCGAGTTCATGGTAGCCAACATCAGACCACACACATCTACCACATCAATATAATGCTTATTCCAAGCATCATATACTGCATGTGAGGCATTGGTCCCAAGCCTTTCGGGGAGAGCTTTCTCAAGGACATAGTCCTTACTCTCTTGCTTGAGAATAAATCTCAAATTACGATACCAATCCAGGAAATTTGATCCATTTAACTTGTCCTTCTCAAGGACGAATTGTAACGAGAAAGATGTTTTAGATATAGGCTGAAAACTAAGAAAAGAAAAGTTTTAGTTATGAAGTTCAGGAAATGAGAAATCTTATCTAATAAGAAAACTCGCATTATATTCAAACTATGTTTCCTCTATGAATATAATGATACAAGACCCATACTTCACCAAAATCTGAGTGGACGACTCGCCATCACCCAAACTTTAGTTATCTAGGTAAGCAAATCATTGCTAATTGTACCCAGTACAACTCTTGGTCGCAGATAAGACAATCCATGTCTCATCCACTCTGATGTCTCTGGGCCCAGAACTTCTGATAGCCCAGTCAAGTAAACCAATCTCTTCAGTCTTGTGATCATTGACAGTCGCACTGCAAGTCTATCATTGATAACCTGCCTTACTCATGTAATTGTAGATACCAAGGACTCCAAGACTATCCAACAACGAAATGAGTCTTGACAGTAGACAAGATTGGGCAAGACATCAAGGTCACTTGATATTTAGTTGAGGAATCGGAACTTTAAAAGGTTAGTAAATAAATCTCTTAGGTCATGTAATTGTTTATGTCAAGCACTGCAAGACCATTAACACAACTACCTGCCTTACTCATGTAATTGTGGACACAAAGCTCTTGGCAAGACTATCACAACAACGAAATGAGTCTTGACAGTTGACCATATTGAAAACTAAGCTTTGATCTAATACACATCCAATGTGTATTAAATGGGTTTAGAACATGTTTAACTTTTAATTTTAATTGAGTTTTAATTGTTCTAACAAAAGTGGGTTAGGTTATTTGGTTCGGTTTCTCAATCATTTGGTTCAATAACCAAACGATTACGGTTCGCATCCAACCTTAACAAAACCCGATAACCAATTAATTGACATAACCGGTCAATCCAATTGAACCGATTCAATCAGTTTTAACTAATCGCGATAACCGGTCCAATCCAATTGAACCGACTTATCCAATCAAACTGATCTTATCCAATCAAATCAGTTTATACTAATTGAGATAACCAGTCCAATCCAATTGAACCAATTCATCCAATTTAAACCGATCTGATCTACCTTAACCAAGCATGATAACCAGTTCAATCCAATTGAACCGATCAACCAATCGCAAGGCCTGTGTTGACCGACACTTATCCTGTGTCGATCGACACAGTAGGGTATCAGTAAATTTAACCATGCGAGATAACCGGTTCAATCCAATTGAACCGATCTATCCTTTCGCACAGCCTGTGTCGATCGATGCACCCAGTGTGTCGATCGACACAGTGCGATCTCTAAGATTGATACCCAAATTTTAATAAGCGTATTCGCGGTGCATCGACCGACACAAACTTAGTGTCGATCGACACTGTGCGAAAACCCTAAAGTTTTATGATCGTTTTCGTGGTGTGTCGACCGACACAAACTTGTGTCGATCGACACTGTGCGAAAACACAGGTTCTTCGTTTTCGATAAGAAACAAAATCCGAGATTATTTTCATCAAAACGAAAACTAGCAAGCATTAACCTCTTCAAATAAATCATTATTCGAATTACATGCTTCAGATTCAATAATTAAAACCCTAAGGCTCTGATACCACTGTTGGAACTCATGCCATTCTATCATCAAATCGAATCCAATCTCGTTCCTTATTGCCTAGGATCTAGGGTTTAGTTAATTGAATCATTAGGATGGATCTCGTGTTTACCTGGAGATTTGCAGCGGAATGATGAACAGGTAATTGAGATCAGGAGCGCCTCAGATGCTGCGCCTCTGGAATCCGCCGGGATGCTAGTGCCGGGAATCGGATCTCCTGGGAAAAGTATGTGTTTAGAGAGGTGACTGCTCAATCCAACGATTAGGGTTCCAGGTCGTTCAAATAAACCTATATATAGACCTGGAATGACTAAAACCGATCATTGGACTAAAACCCAAAACGTTTAAGTCATAAACCGAAACATCAGTTTCGGGACCAGCCTTGTGTCGATCGACACACCCAATGGTTTCGATCGACACACCTCTTAAAACTCGATTTCAATGTGTATCCAATACACATTGACCAGACCATATGCCAATGATCAATCCCATACAAAGTGTATCCAGCTTGCTTAGGTGTGTGACCCTGTAGGTTCACATAATACTAGCAATGAGTTACAACTCATTTGTCATAAGCGGCTTCTTGCAAAACATTATAACCACCTAGTATCACATGAATTGTCCGATCTCGACAATACAACTATCATGCAGAGTAACTACAATATGATTTCACGACATAATCCCAACACGTTCGATGTTAAGCCTGCTGGTAAACCGAACGAGGAACAACGAGGCAAGTGCACGGGCCCAAGAGATCGCGAACCGCTCTCTGGCCGCACAGCTCGATGAACAGGAAAGGCGCATTAACGCCCATCTCGAAGAGCTCGCCAACCAAAACCAGGAGGGTAGGTCAGCACATGATGCACGAACCCCCATAAGTCCTCCACCGTGTACACGCTTGGACTTCTCCCAGGTAGTAACTCCCCCGGGTACGTCGGGAAATTTCGCTAATACGACAAGTAGTGGCCTCCGCCCTATAATGACCCCTATCACGATACCGACACCATTCACTTCGAGTTCAATGGTCACAGATCCAACCGGATCAGGGAACCGACCATTACCCGGGCCACCACTTTTCCTGAATAACTCCAACATCCGGCCGAGACAACTAGGAGGCTCTGCTTTCGCCTCGAGCTCGGGACCCGTTAACGGGTCAAATACGGTACAGTCCCGAACGCCGCAGGTCGACCAGACGAGATCGATTCAAACAATCGATCTCCTCGACCCCGTTTTCCCGGAACAAGCGTCAAACCAGGCACAAGCCCAGTTCACGCCTACGGTAGGCGATGAACACGATATGCTTAGACAGTACATCGAACAGGCTAAGGCCCAGTTCAACAGTTTAAGCTCGAAAGTTCACATGGCAACGAGCGCGGCGCCCGACATTGATCGAGTGATCGAAGAAACGCGACAAACACCGTTCACAGACCGGATCGCCTTCGCAAGGATCCGAGAAATCAAGAAGACTAAATTTCTGGAATTCTCTGGGAAATCGGACCCGAAAGCCCATATCAAAGCATTCCGACTAGCAATGGCAAGGGTATACCTTACCGACGAGGAGAGAGAGAGCCGGCTTTCTGCAGGCTCTTCGCCAAAAACCTATCGGGCTCCGCCCTAGAATGGTTTGCCGGACTGGAAGAAAGGTCCATCGACAACTTCACCCAGTTCATGACGGTTTTCCTCAAACAATACTCCTTCTTTATCGAGGAAAAGAATACTGAGGCAACTCTATTTGGCGTCTCTCAAAAACCCGACGAGTCGCTTCGCTCGTACATCAACCGATTTAAGGAAATAAAATCCAAAATCGCAAACCCACGAGACGAAGTAGCTATAGAAGCACTGCAACGTGGACTATGGTATTCAACCAGATTCCGAGAGGAAATAACAGTCCGCGAACCTCAAACACTCGATGACTCCCTTCATCACGCATCGGCCTTCGCTCGCCTCGAGGACGAAACCACGGTCCTCAGAGAAAAGCATCGAAAAGAAAAGAACCCATCGGGCTCGCAGAACTCGAACTCAAAAAGGATTCCCGTAAATCAGGAAACGTCGATGCGGTCGAGAGCCCGAAGAGCTCGAAGAAATTCGAGTTCAACAAGGAAAAATTCTGTGAATTTCACAACAAAAGAGGACACTCGATTGAAGATTGCTATACTCGAGCTAAAGCCGAGGCTCAAAAGCGAGAGTCCGAAAGCAAGCAAGACTCTGAAGTCGAGGAGGAAACTCCGTCCGACAAAAAGGAAAGTAAACAGACCAAAGAGTCGAACACCAAAAGGCTTTCTCAGAATAAACGAGAACGGACAAAGGAGCCGAAATCTCCCGAAACACTCCCTCAGGGGTCGCGAAAGCGAGTCGAGTTTATTCTCGGCGAGCTCAGCCTGAGCGGCACCCCGGAAGGTTCGGCGTTATCTCCACCTCCGGCTCCCGTTAAGAGTTTACGCTCACGAATCAATCTCCCTCGTCTCTGCAGGGGGGTGTACGGGCTATACCCCCTAAACGAATCGACTTCATCTTCGGTGGCTCAAAGCTCTGCCGAGACTCGGTCAATTCAATCAAAGCTCTTCAAAGAAGAGTCGAGACCGAAATAGGGGGGAAAATCCCAATGATAGGTCCAGACCACGAGATCACTTTCCACGAGAGCGAGACAAGCAATCTCGACAAACCACACGACAACGCTCTCCTCGTTTGTCTAGTAGTGGGAGATGTCGAACTCTCAAGGATAATGATCAACACAGGAAGTTTGGTGGATGTCCTCTTTTACGATGGGTTCAAAAAGATGGACTTCAACGACTCCGAGATCGTGGAAGAAAAGACACCGCTAGTAGGGTTCGCTGGCGAAACAACGTACTCGATGGGCTATGTCTTCGCCCCAGTGATAGCTGGAGGAGTTCGAAGAATGACAGAGTTCGTCATAGTGGATCGGCCAGCTCCCTATAACGCAATTCTAGGTCGACCATGGATATACGACATGAAAGCGGTACCATCGACCTACCATCAATGCGTAAAATTCCCAACTCCCAAAGGAGTAAAAACCGTGTACGGAAGTCAAAATATTTCCCGCCATTGCTACATGAATGGATACAAGCAGATTGAGAAATCCCCTGCGTAGCAATTACAGAAAGAGGACGAGCTCGCCACCATGCAGACCAAAAGGTCGAATGACCCAAGTCAAATAGGACCTCCAAAGGACCTCACGACCCAAGTTTGCATAGACGATGCTCATCCCGAAAGACTCATTGGCATTGGAATCGACCTATCAGAGCCAGTCAAAAACGAACTGGTCTCTTTCCTTAAACAAAACGTCGACTCCTTTGCCTGGTCTTCAGCAGACATGAAAGGGATCAACATCGACGTCACCAGACACGAGCTGAATGTCGACCCAACCTACAAACCGGTAAGACAAAAACGTCGAAAACTAGGTCCGGAATGAGCTCAAGCCGTCAATGACGAGGTCGATCAATTATTAAAAGTCAGATCGATCAGAGAGGTCAAGTACTCCGACTGGCTTGCGAACCCCGTAGTGGTTAAGAAAAAGAACGGGAAGTGGAGAGTCTGTGTAGATTTCACGGATCTCAACAAAGCATGTCCGAAGGACAGCTTCCCACTCCCACACATCGACCGGCTGGTCGAAGCCACCGCCGGACACCAGCTACTATCCTTCATGGACGCTTTCTCGGGGTACAATCAAATATTAATGAACCCCTAGGACCAAGAAAAGACTTCGTTCATAACTGATCGAGGCATGTCCTGCTAGAAAGTCATGCCCTTCGGACTAAAAAAACGCAGGAGCAACTTACCAACGCCTCGTCAACAAGATGTTTTCGGGACTCCTAGGCAAAACTATGGAAGTCTACATCGACGATATGCTGGTCAAATCTTCCAGGTATGAGGATCACATCCCACAACTAAAAGAATGTTTTATCATTCTCAATAAATACGGGATGAAACTCAACCCAGCAAAGTGTACCTTCGGGGTCCCCTCAGGAGAATTCCTAGGTTACCTAGTGACCGAAAGAGGGATCGAAGCGAACCCCAAACAGATCGCAACATTTATAGAGATGAAATCTCCCAGAACAACGCGAGAAGTCCAGCGCCTGACTGGCAAAATAGCTGCTCTGAACCGTTTTATCTCGAGGTCGACTGATAAATGTCTGCCCTTCTATTACTTTCTCAAAGCGAACAAGAAGTTCCTCTGGGATGAAAAGTGCGAAGAAGCGTTCACCCAGCTTAAAGCTTACCTAAGCGAACCACCTATACTGGCGAAACCAGTAGAAGGGGAACCCCTCTACCTCTACCTAGCTGTTTCCACGGCAGCAGTAAGTGGAGTCCTGGTTCGTGAAGAACAGAACGAACAACGGCCGGTGTATTACATCAGTAAGACCTAAATCGACGCTGAGACCAGATACCCCGCCATGGAAAAACTCGCCTTAGTGCTAGTCACATCAGCTCGGAAACTTCGACCATACTTTCAATCGCACTCGATCATAGTGATGACCTCTCAGCCACTGAAAACCATCCTTCACAGTCCAAGTCAGTCAGGTCGACTGGTCAAATGGGATATCGAACTTAGCGAGTATGACATAGAATATAAAGCTCGGACGTGCCTAAAAGCACAAGTACTGGCAGATTTCATAATCGAGCTCCCTCCGACCGTCGAACTTGACCCGACCTCTGCAAAAAAATGAAAACTCTATGTTGATGGAGCTTCCTCGAGGAAAGGATCCAGAGTCGGGGTGAAACTGGTCTCCCCAACGGGTGAAGTACTGGAACAGTCGTTCAGACTGGGCTTCGCCGCATCAAATAACGAAGCAGAATACGAAGCGTTAATAGTCGGGCTGAGACTAGCAATAGCGATAGGAGCCCGGGAAGTAGACGCCTTCAGCGATTCCCAATTAGTCACGAGCCAATATCATGGCGACTACGAGGCCAAAGACGAACGAACGGAAGCATACCTACGGGTAGTCCACGCGCTCGCCGAACAGATCGAATTCTTTGATCTAACACGAATCCCGCGAGGGAAAAACACCGCAGCCGATGCCCTGGCCGCATTAGCATCGACATCAGATCCCAACCTCAAAAGGATCATACCAGTCGAAGGGATCGAGAAACCAAGCATTGACATAGCCCTTAAAGCTCTGTCCTTGAAAGAAGACGAGCCTACCATAAAGGACGATGTCGAGCACAAGGAATGTCCCAAGGACATCAGTCGCGATATCATCGAGATTGATGATGATCTCGATCCAAGAAACGCCGTGTACGTCCTGAACGTCCCCGACGGACCAATCCAAGCCGTATTCGCTAGTCAAGGACCCGAGCCTGACAATGACGAAGATTGGAGAACTCCGATCATTCGATACATTACAAATGGCTAAGTTCCCGACGACAAATGGGAGGCACGGAAACTCAAGACACAAAGTGCAAGGTACTGCGTCACACAAGGAGAGCTCTTTAAAAGGAGTCTCTCCGGACCTTACCTCAAATGCCTCAACAAAAAGCAAGCCCTAGCCGTGATCACACAGGCCCACGATGGGTCCTGCGGAAGCCATTCCGGAGGACGAGCATTGGCCGTACGAATCAAAAGGCAAGGCTACTTTTGGCCAACAATGGCCACCGAATGCGAGTCCTTCTCCAACAAATGCGACAAATGCCAAAAGCATGCCCCGATTATCCACCAGGCATCGGAGAAACTCTCCTCTATTTCATCGCCATACCCATTAATGCGATGGGGAATGGATATCGTGGGACCCTTAGTCGCGTCCGGCAGAAAGAAAGCCACGCACCTATTGGTAATGACGGACTACTTCACCAAATGGATTGAAGCAGAGCCGTACCAAAAAGTCAAAGACGTTCATGTTAAGGAGTTCGTATGGCGAAACATCGTTTGCTGACACGTACTACCCCACGAGATCGTCACCGATAACGGCCCTCAGTTCATATCAAACGCCTTCAAGGAATTCTGCAGAACGTGGAACATAAAGCTGACTTACTCAACGCCACGCTATCCCCAAGGGAATGGGCTGGCGGAAGCGGCT